>JABSTQ010009259.1:0-1298282 GCA_013358835.2 Ixodes persulcatus | reverse complement strand
CCCCTCGTCTCGCTTCTTCGGTGGGGGGTTGGATGTTTTTTATTAACTGTAAAATAGCAAAAGCGGGGTTTTCTTTTGGAAAGAAAATAGCCAAGAACGTGCCACGTGTGCGTATGCGGGCTCTGCAGAAGACAGGTTCAGTAGCGGGGTGTTTTGGCTCGTATGTAGATGGCGCTCCTCAGTCTCGCGACTAAAGTCCCTGTATCTGGGAAAAGTGGCGCATTCTCTTTCCTTCTCCTCTAAAAACCCTCCTTGCCCCACCTCTAAGTTCCGGTTTGCGACGGAGGCGCCCTCTGGAATTTCCCAAGCGTCTCGACGTCTCGGTCAGCTGAAGCGGTCGAGATGCCGATCGTGTGGACTTTTCTCGTCAGACAAGTCTGGCAGTGACCTCATTCAGAGCCCGCATTCGTATCCGACAGTCCTGAAGCCGCTCTAGATCTGCTCGTCCAACCGTGGATCCCGAAAGTGCTTTGGATAATCATCCCTTCCGAGCTGCATTAGGTCTGTGTCTCGTGAGTGTTCGGCTTCGCAGCTGGAGCAGGCGAGTTGCCGATCGTGTGGACTTTTCTCGTCATATAAGTGTGGAAATGACCTTATTTAGAGTCCGCATTCGTATCCGACCGTCCTGAAGCCGCTCGAGATCTGTTCGTCCAACCGTGGATCCCGAAAGTGCTTTGGATAATCGTCCCTACCGAGTTGCATTAGGTCAGTGTCTCGTGAGTGCTCGGCTTCACAGTAATTGCAAGTCGCTTTTAATCATCTTATCAAACCGCCAAATTGCAATTTTATTCTCAACGATTTCAAATGATTGACTACTTTATAATACGTGACCTTGGCGAGCTTTCGGGAGGGTTTGGCCTACGGGCGCTAAAAACAATTTGGCGGCCTAGAAAGCAAGATGCTATTTTCTTTCTATTTGGGGGCAGCGGTGATATGGTTGACGATTTCTGTGTGTGTATTCTGTGCATGCTGTAAAAATTTGCGGCACCGCGGGCCTTTCGCTACGGGGCTACGCGGTGTCGCTTTTCTTCCGAGCGTAATACATACCATTTTCGTTATTTTAATTGACGAAACCGTTTTTAGACATGAAAACTCCGTTTTCGTTTAGTTTTCTTACTCCGTAATTTTATCAGTGTCTGTTTCTTTTCTGTTTATCGTTCATACTAAAAAAAAAAATCCGTTTAATTACGATTTACGCTGCTTTTAGACTCCTGGGCCAGCGTCCTAGGTCTAGAAACCTGGTGCAGACTTGGAAACCAGCGCTCGGTTTCGGCACCTAATCGAGTCAAGCAATTGCAGGTTATTTCAGTAAAAGGGAATGAGTGAGCCAAAAATAATTCTAATCTCATCCAGAGAGCAATGCAAAACAAGCAAATGAGAGATCAAAATCTTCATGAAAATACACAAGCACAGATGACATTAAAACCAAAATCAAGTCACAATTTTATTCATTTTACAAAACTGCCAGCCAAGTAAAAGGCCATGGCAGAAGTATTCACTAAAAGTAGAACACATGCAGAGTACATAACAGATCACAGTATGAAAAAATGGAGATAGATGACACGGAGATACACCATCAAAATACTTTATTAGTTCACGAATGTGCAGGTTGCTTTACTGACAGGTGCAGTCACTGTTACATATCATAAAGTAGTTCTAAAGCCCTTACACCTACTAATGCTGTTAAATAAATTGTACAAACCACATGGGGTTGAACATCGAGCTGCTTGATGAGACGGGTCTGCAGGTATCAGACTTCAGATGCATACTCGAGATAAGGATGCACGAGTGTGTTATATGCTGCAAGTTTGACTCACCTTGTATGCTATAGAGTCCATCAGCTCGTGAATTATGTCTGACACAAACCTGAAGTCCTGGAGATGCCAATGAAGTTTGCGTTCTACAGGGAAAGGCTACCCCGATTCCCTAATACCACATTTGAACCATGGGAAACACAAAAAAGATGAATCCTAAAAACTTTCTCGAGGATGCCTTTACTTCATGCAGTCCTCTTCATAGTGGATTTTCTGCAACGAGAAAGCGCTCAAGTCCAAATTTTAAATTGTTTTCTTTACGTTGCACCTGATACTCCTGTCGTTGTGCCATTATCAGTTTTATCTGCATAGAATATAGTTGTCTTTGTAGCTCTTTGTTATTCATCAGTACACCAGAAAGACCTGCATTCTGATGATACGGCCTGATGCCAAGTGTAAACAGTGTGCCTGAAAAAGAATAAAAGATTATTATTTAGTCTTGTCCAGTGGCTAAGAGTGAGACAATAAAATCGGATGTAAGTAACAGTGTGTAACTGTCTGCACTCTGCCAGGAAATAAACAGCAGTCAAAAATGAAAACTCATCAGCTGTTGCTGCGGCAATCTGTCCAGGACAAGGTGGAGAAGCAAGGGCCTGTAGAGCGCTGCTCAGACCTTGTTCAGGCAGCCATGGGACGGTACACACTTCTTGAACAAATAAATGAGCATAGACGACAGTCTTTGTAGGTGTGCCTCGATCAACCTGGAAACAGTATCATTATGCTAAACTCACCAACACACAACATACCTCTAGAACGAATAAATGAGCAGAAACGACAGTCGTTGGAGGTGTGCCTCGGTCGACCTGGAAACAGTTATCATTGTGCTAAACTCACCGACACACTAACACACTTCTAGAACAAATAAATGAGCAGAGACGACAGTCGTTGGAGGTGTGCCTCGGTCGACCTAGAAACGGTATCATTGTGTTAAACTCACCAACACACTTAACACACTTCTAGAACGAATAAATGAGCAGAGACGACAGTCATTGGAGGTGTGCCTCGGTCGACCTGGAAACAGTATCATTGTGCTAAACTCACCAACACACAAATACACTTCTAGAACGAATAAATGAGCAGAGACGACAGTCGTAGGTGTGCCTCGGTCGACCTGGAAACAGTATCATTGTGCTAAACTCACAAACACACTAACACACTTCTAGAACGAATAAATGAGCAGAGACGACAGTCGTAGGTGTGCCTCGGTCGACCTGGAAACAGTATCATTGTGCTAAACTCACAAACAGACTAACACACTTCTAGAACGAATAAATGAGCAGAGACGACAGTCGTAGGTGTGCCTCGGTCGACCTGGAAACGGTATTATTGTGCTAAGCTCACCAACACACTTCTATAAACGAATAAATAGCAGAGACGACAGTCGTTGGAGGTGTGCCTTGGTCGACCTGGAAACAGTATCATTGTGCTAAACTCGCCAACACACTAACACACTTCTAGAACAAATAAATGAGCAGAGACGACAGTCGTTGTAGGTGTGCCGCAGTCGACCTGGAAACAGTATCATTGTGCTAAACTCACTAACACACTACTAGAACGAATAAATGAGCAGAGATGACAGTCGTTGTAGGTGTGCCTCGGTCGACCTGGAAACAGTATCACTGTGCTAAACTCACCAACACACTAACACACTTCTAGAACGAATAAATAAGCAGAGACGACAGTCGTTGGAGGTGTGCCTCGGTTGACCTGGAAACAGTATCATTGTGCTAAACTCACCAGCAACTTGGGGGGGGGGGGGGGAGGGGTTGCCAAATTAGGCTGCTCTAGGGAAGCTGGGAAAGTTAGGCTCTGTACAGCACCGCTTGGAACTTCCTGGGAGGCCTCAGGAGGACACACTCGCCTAGAATTGACAAAGATGGCACTAGTGATACGTGAGCCTCAGTTGACCTGGGAAGAGTATCGGACTGCCAAACTCACCAACAGCTGCGATCACTGCGGCAGATTGCCCCAAGGGAAAAGCTCCGCTTGGACCTTGCTGGGGGCCCTCCAAAGGACACACACTCCTAGAATGGACAGAGATGGAACTAGTGGTAGGTGTGCCTCGGTCGACCAAGTAATAGTATCAGACAGCCAAACTAAAGAGCAGCTGCGGTTGCTGCAACAGTCTGTTCTGGGGATGTTCCAGTACTGTGGGCATTGCCTTGTGGTGGATTCAGGTTTTGCTGGGGGTGCCTCGGTAACTTTAGGGAGCCAACATAAAAAACAAATAAATAGAACTGCATTTTGTAAAGGAGGCATCCAAAATTATCAGTTTGTGTATTGATATGTGTCTTACTGAATAAAAAAAAAATGGTTTGTGAGATGCACATACCACTTACATTTCCAGTTTCCTTGCAGTGGTGGTTTACTCTCTTGGTTGAAGGTAACGAAAAAAGAAATGTTTGGGAGAGCGTCTTTCCTCAATTTTTTGCTCTCCTTTGTTTTGCATGATTAGTGTTTTGATTTGGTCGATACTAAAGTGGTCCTGTAATAGATTGAAGAGATCGGATTTTAGTCGAGAGCAGATCATGTCACGCCACCTCAAACGCCCGTTTCTGCAGATCCCAGGTTAGCCTGCCAAAGACCTGCACGTAAAGTTTGCGCTGTCAAAGCTGCTCGCTCGAGTGTGGGGTTGACCTCAAATGTTTTATTTGCTTGCGTTTTTGTTTCAATAAGACTGCGAGCGAAGGAGACCCTATTGACACTGCGAGAGCGAACACACTTTGAGCAGGCTAAGCACACACGCTCGTCCAGTAAGAGCGTCGTCAGAGACATACTCGTGCTTGTCGCACTGGCTGCGCTCGCACTTATATTGAAACGGAGTACAGATACATCCACATGCTCGGGTCCGCAGCCGCGGCAGCGTTGCAAGCTACGCGTCCACGTACGCAAAGCTTGACGAGAGCGCGTACTCGGCACGCACCCGTAATTGGGAGCGGCGCCGATGCCATCACAAGCACGAACACGAGCAGGCCGTTTTACGCACAGTTGCGTTTGAAACCGTCTCACTGCGTTAAGACTGCGAGAACGCAGGACATCCGTACTTCTTTTGTCGCATGCCAAGCCATCCCTTGAATTAGATTCCACGCTTCATACGAAGCACAGATGTGCCGGTCACTCACTCGTTTCTCGACGTAACGCAGCTAAACGCTCTCAAACGCAACTGTGCGTAGGGGCCTTTACTTCCACGGCACGGTCGTCCGTGCATGCCAAGTTGGCAATGTTGTGCTCGCTATTACATCGCTCGCGTTTACGGTGGAATGGAGTGCATAGCTCGCTCTAAACAGCTGTCTTCTTCCACGCTGGCCATGCTGGTGAGCTTTCTGCGGAGCACTCACCTCGCATAACTTTGCGTTTCCCGTCGGGTTGAAATCTTTCGATCGATTCGGTGAAGCAAGATCTTCCTCCGAGGTTCATTTTCCGTTCCAGAGTGAACACTGCAAAGCTTTCCGGCCGACATCTCTACAGGCGCAGCAGCTCGTCAGCTGCGGCGTAGTAGCATCTTGGGAAATTCATGGCGAGCGGAAGTCCAAAACCGAAAGCCAGATGTCACGTGACGACCGGCCAATAGTGTGCGGCGGCGGCTAGTTCAAAGAATGGCGCCACTTTTCCCAGGATAGAGGGGCTTTAACCCTATCGCTCGCGGCCGCGAGAGCGCGGGAGATTTGACGTCTGCTATTGTGATACCAGTAGGGGTGTGCGAATAGTGCTTCAAATCGAATAGTGCAGCGTCATCCCGCGCAAAGAGAGTGCGAAGGCTATGAATGACGTGGTGCTGTACAGGCGGAACAGCGCACCCGCAAAACAGCTACTGAAGTCCACGCATACAAAAGAAAGACAAACTTATGGCGAATTCGGGTGGTCAGTCGTCGGCAACTTATTTTGCCGGAAAGCCGGCAATAGTGTTCGCGTGGTCAGTTTCCGGCCGGCGCGCACCGTTCAAGGTGGTGGCTCTCCGGCAAGCACCGGCAACTTTCCGGCGCTTTTTCCGCCCGAGCTCCAAACGGCCGGGCGAGTGGGGGCCAGACTGTATCCGGTGTCGTCACTTCCGAAATGGGAGAGAAGGTCAGTGAGAAAAAATGAACGAAAGAGCGAAACTGATCTGAAGTCACTTCAGCAGCCACTACTCGAGTCAATACAAGGGGTTGACTCGCCGCCGTCACATGGGTCACGGCGGCGACAGCCTCTCGCTAGCGGTGTCGAGCGGGCAAGAGGCGAAGTAAACTGCCACCGTCTGGCGTTTCGTGTTCGGGTGGCGAGGGTCACGTGGTGTGCCACCGGCGCGTTTCTGGCTGCCGGTTCCGCCGGCTCGGTTTCGCCGGCGATTGACCACCCGAATTCGCCATTACGCAGCGCTGGCTCACTCTTTGGTATATTTACACTTTCATCTTCGTCTTCTTTTGGTATTATGAACTAGGGCCATGGAGAATAATTGGGATTTTTTCTTCAATAGGATGCTAAACCGTAAACCAAAAACTGAAACTAAAATAATGTTAAACTAAATACAATTAGCACTCAGTTGCGAGCGGCCGGCCGCGCCAGTTGCGCCGAGATGGCCGAGCGCCCAGCAATGATGATGATGATGATGTTGTAGCTGTTCCTAGTGCCACTAAATAAGCGCAGCTCGTTTAGTGGCTCTATACTTCGTCTCACCTTAGTATGGACTATTGTTAGCCGCGCGTGCTAAAAGTGCGAGCTAGTTGCTTCAAATGAAGCCTCGGTGGCTGAACGAGCGCTCGTGCAGCGAGTGCTCCAGTCAAGGCAGTCAAGGCCAGCCGCTCGCGCTAGCACAGCATTCGTGGTTAGTCCATGCTAAGGTGAGACGAAGTATAGCTGTTCCCTTTGACTCGGGCGATACCGAACCATGCTCGCGCCTAGCCAAAACAAAATAGGGTCGGAGGCGAGCGCCACCTCGTGGCGTTTGGCTACAATACGATGGCAGACCGGCCGCAATGGGAGAGCGAGCCACCTAACAGGCATCTTAGTACAGGAGGCGTTGCCTGTGAGTAGCCAGCTGGATTCAACCGGACAAGCTCCAACCAAATTATTGCAGCCCATTATAGTCAAGTCTAGTCAAGTTCCCCCCATACCCACACCGTTGCCTACCCAGATAGCTGTGCTGCCAGAACTAGCCGGTATTTCTTTTTCTAAACCGCTAGACGGCGTCGTCGGCGCCGCGATTCTCAAGATGGCGGCGTCGTAAAAGAAAAGGTCTATAGATTAAAAGGACAAAGAGCAACTCAAACCACGGGAAGCGTTTGCAATTTAAAGGGGTGGTGCAACTATATTAAATTGGAATGTTTTTCACTTTACCCAAGCTTACTGGCACTAGTGAAACTCAAGGATACACACACGCAACGCCACTGGCCAAGGAACTCCTTTGTTTCGGTGTCATTCCAATGACAAAAGCGAGCGTTTACATTCAATCTCTCCTTCGCGAAACTTGATGGAGTAACTGGGGGATCGCAGTATCCTCCAATGACGATATTTAAATCCGGCTCTCGAATTGGACCCGAGCATTGCGTGGGCGCTCGACTTGGGCTCGGGATAATCGATAGCTCGAGAAGTATTCGGGTAGTGACCCGTGTCCAATCGCTGCAATGACGAAAATAGCCGAACCATAACAATGTCTGGAACTCAGCGCTTGTCCTGTGCATTGCCAACCCCAGCGCGTTGCTATGATCAACATTGGTGGCATATAATCGGCTCCAGATCACGTGGCCGCTTGTTCCGGCTGCGAGTTGAGGGGGTGAACGCTGCTCGGTTTTCTTTAATTTTTCCCGGGGGGTTTGCTCACAAGTGCGCATGCGTTGCATTGTCGCGTCGCGAGAAGGAAAGCGAGCTGAAAGGCGGAGACGCGCTTGAATGGCGATTACTTTTGGAGCCGCCGGAGTCGCCTTCACGATAAAGAACGCCTGGCAACCGATCAGCCCTATACAGAAAACGCTTTTCCTTTCGCCATCAGACAAAAATTAAGGCGATCCTTCGATCTACCGCCCAAATGCAACGCACGAAGAATGAGTTAGCGATGTGTACAGAAATCAGGGCAGACTGACAACGGGACATCACGTCACGAAATGTATCGTCGCGCGACGTGGCGTCTTGTGAAATTGCGTTGTCAAGCCGGGGCGTTCCATGAGACAGCAAAAGTCACGCGACGTGGTCACGTGACGAGATCAGTGTCATGCCGTCAAGTTATGGTTTCACGTGACGGCACGTCGCGTGCCAAAAATACGTAACACCGTGGCGTCACATGGGCTGATGTCACGCAGTGTGGTGGCACGTGACAGAATGTCAGGTTAATGGGATTGTCTGGTGATATCCGGAAGTTACTAAGCTTTTGTGCTGGTCACGCAGAGAGGGCCTAATTATAGACAGATGCGATATTTATTTCATTAAAAGACGCTCCAACGTTGGTTACATCAATTATAAACATCAACATGAAATTTCACGTCAAATTTCGCAAGTATATGCATGGTTGATCGTGTCGTGACGTCATATCAGGCATGGTAGCGTCATAGGCACGGGCGTTGACTTTATCCGGTATTGATCAACATGGTTGATGATGCGTACAAAGGTTATAGCCGAAGAATCGAGCTTTCCTTAATACCGTAGATATTGTCTTTCTTAGAACGAAGTTATTTTACTAAGACAGCAGCCAAGACCTGTCGTGGCTCTCTTTGACGATATTACGTCAGAGCTTCATCTGTTTCCAAAGTAAACGCTGGGTGTTTTGCGGTGCAATCTGAGCAGTTGGGCTCTGTTTAAAATATAATTACTTGTGCGGCGGAGGATGAAAATTCCTGATATCGTGCGGATGATATTTCTAAGAGCAATGACAATATAATTTAATTGTTTTCTGAAAGACAAAATTATACCGGACAATATCTTTAAACCGCAACTTGACACCCACCGTACCAAGTTTTAAGAACGTTGTTGCCTTCATGACGACACGTAGCATCGCAACTTTGCACCATTGGTCACGCGATACTGTTACATGACCTAGCGTGCCTGACACACGTCACGTAATCATGCGACTCGTTTTGCCGTCCCGCTGAATTTAGCTGAACGTCAAATTAAGTTGCTGAACGTTAATCCACTGAATTCGGCTGGCGACGGCACGGTACGGCTACCGCTACGGCAATGCAACGCAAATCTTAACCTCGCTTCCGTTAAAATAAATTCTGCATCGAGAGAAAAGGAAACCAAATAGTTCCTCCTGCTTTTCTGACCTCAAGCCAAAACAACGCGCCGGACCTCTTGGCGAATATGTGCTGCCTCCTAGACACGCGACTGGGTTCGAGGCTAAGTGGCGAGAAAACAACGCGCGCGCAAGGCCTCTCCCACCCGTTCCACACCCAAAACGTCAGCTACATCCTGTTCACCCATTGAGGTGCTGTGACCTAGATACGGTTCCCCCAAACTAGCCTTTGTCCCCATCGTGCATAATCTTCCACCCCGTAGTCGACACAACGAAACCATCTTCCCTCTCTGCTCGGCCAGAAGGAAGAGAGAGAGGGTACTGAAACTATTCACTCTCGAACCGATGTTTCTACAAAAGGTCCATTCCACAATCCGGGCGATAATAAGGAGAATTCACTGGGCGCCATATTTGTGGGTGATGTCTAGAGCGCATGCTCTGAATGAGCCCACATCAATAGGCTGCTAAGACCGGCAATCTTGAGGGTGCGAAATGCGCGTTACAAAAGAACTGTGGAAGCTCGCCATCAGCACGCGCTCAGCAGTCGTGCACACGGCTATGGCCGCCAGTGTATACTTCCTATAGTTCCGACAGCCGAAGGCTACACAGTTCACCGGCATGATTGCGGTGCACGTCGTAATCTAGAATGGGCGTCGTCAGTACGTTGACTCGTGTTCACCTTGTTCGCAACATCAAAACTTGAGTCTTGAGGGTCTCCAAGGCGCTCAAAGGCGAGAAATGCAAGATGGCGGATTGTTTGGAACTAGATACTCTCGAACCCAGGCGCATCAAATACTCCGCGCATGCGCACCGCGTATTTCTACAAATGGTCCATTGGTGACCTCGGTCACGAATCTTTTGCCAGGAATGTTCTGTGACGCGAAAGGCACGGGATTCATGCAGACCGCCTGCGTCCTTTACTCGCAATGTGTAAGGAGGTTGTCCTTCATTAGGTCTCGCCTAGAGCCTCGCTTATGGTGAATTCGGGTGGTCGCCTCTCGCCTCTGACCTCGATTCAGCAGAGCGCCCCTTCCTCGCCGCCAGAGCTACTCGGGATCCTCTTCAGCCGATCACAACTGCTGGCTTCAAAGCGCTCCGAGATTCTCAGACCAGTCGCGGAATTAAAATTTCTTGACATTGGTAATGCATTAAAAACAACACGATCTTACAGCGTACGGTGGACGATTGAGCAAAATTTACGCTCGCAACGTGATGAAATGACGGTTGTGACGTAAATTGTTTTACGCATCGGCATGTAAAAAAAAAAAAAGAAAACAGCAGTATGCGATTTGATCTTTGCAGAACGACACGAAAGTCAACGCTTGGAAACAGTTGTCAACTCATCGCGTTTTCGACAGTGAACGCGCTGCGATAGCGGTCATGCGTACGACAGAGCACTGCAGGCAAATATAAAATGGTTAATGAACCGCATTTTTCTCACGGCGAAATATCGTGCAAGCATCGAAATGTGACACAAATCACAGTGCATTATTTTCGGCTCTCCCTTTATTTTTTATACAACACAAACCTTTGAACGCACTTTTACCAAACCTGAAAATTTCTTGAAGCGACCACGAAACCCGGTAAAACAGCGGCGAGCTCTGCGAGCTGTTTCGTCGTTGGATAGGCTTAGCGGATCCACCGCCGTGAGATGAACGATCTCGGGAAAGCACTGGGAATACTTCACACGTCGACTTTTCCTGTTATGGTCGCAAACGAATGTCGTCCCGCCCGTTGTAATCCTCGCACCGTCGAATGCACAAGCACTTTGTTGAACCAGATATCAATCGCCGTCATGCTGGACCCCGCACACCACCACAGACCACTGCCGGCCATCGTCAACAAAACCACGCGATCACCGTCCAAGTACCACGTGACGCCTGCGCCGCTCCGCACTCCGTGGCTACAGACAGAGTGCCAGGGAGCGCTCTGAGAGGGAGAGGCGCCCTCGGAATGAACCACCCGATCAGGCTACAGCACTCTCTTTCAACCACCCGATTTCGCGCGCTCTGGAAAGAGCGCTCGAGAGCGCGCAGAAAGAACCACGCGAATTCGCCATTAGAGTATTGACGCTCCATTCCTCTATTCTCTTGTGGGCGCCGCCATCTTGGTGTTCGGTGCAGAGCGGGAGATAACTGGCGATCGTTATGATTTGAAAATGCCACTCTCTCAGCTTTAGATACGGCGTCAAGAAGCTCGGGCGATAGCGTCTTGGTTTGTCGCAATGCGTTTTACCATTCCTAGAGCACAAAAAACACGGGATCTCCTGCGATTTCAAAAAATGCTTTAAATGACTGGCAACAATGATTTCAAGCACCAAAAAAAAAGGGGGGGGGGGGGTTGTGTCATAACAAAATTTATACAAAAAAAAAGAATGATGAAATGTTAGGCTAGGTGGCGCAAGCTGCCGCCCGTTACAAAGGGTATAGCCCTTACCATCCATCCATCCATCCACTGGTTCAGAAGGGCAAAGGGAGGAATCACACTTCTAGACTAGGTGGCGCAAGGTACCGCCCCTAATAAAGGGTACAGCCATCAGCATCCAATCATCCATATATGACAGACGTGTGGTTACTCTGGAGGGGCCACACTTTTCGGAGGTGCAATGGGGGACAGCGGGGCTTGGGTCACCGACGGGACGCAGCGAAGCGGCGTGTACGGATGAGCTAGGTGGGTTAATATTTTTTTGATGAGTTATCCGCAGACTGTCGCCGCGAGGCGGGTGGGGAGGGGCTTAACACGCGACCCAGTGATACACCCGCTGTCCCCCATCGCGCCTCCAAAACGTGCGACCCCTCTGGAGCATGGTGTTCTGGAGTCTACATGAAGCGCATAGCATATTTTGAGGTTCTGAAGTTTATTTGGATTTTCACAGGTCAAGCCCGATAGAAAGGTAGAAAAAGAAGGCAGTTCTGTCTGAGTGAGGCCGCTGAGGCCTCAACCTTCCGCAGTTTGCAACAAGTACACTTAATTGTAAAAAAAAAAAGACAAATACACACTGAAAAACAAATTGGCATGCTCATGCCAGAGCCGTTTAAAGAGATAGTTTGGGCAATAGGAGGAGTGGGCAGAGGAAAGGCTTGCACCAGACGCAGATAGGGGGCTCGATATGCTCTCTTGGCGAACCAGAAGTCTAAAATAATCCCCTAGAGGTGGTAACTCTTATGCACTTTTAAAAGGTGCGCAAGAGTTAAATGTAGTAACTCTTTATGGTTGAAATATGGTGCACGTGATGTTTCGATCATGATAATGCAAAAAAAAAGTAAGAAATGAATGAGCCACACGGACCCTTTTTTGCTCGGACGGCGTCTGACCGCTTGGATGGCAGATTCCCAGTCTTCGGCGCCTGGCGTACGGATTACGTCGATCTCTGCTATACTCTGTTTCACCTTATGATGTACCGCAGGAAAGGCTACAAGCGCGAGCTCTTTGCTCTAGGGCACATCTTGGCGGCACAAGCTCTCGTGCGTTAAGAGTAGCTCCCAACGCTATGAGCTCGCGCTTCTGGCCTTGTCTGCGGTACAACATAAGGTGAAGCGGAGTGTAGTCGCGCACGCTTTCTATACCTTTATTCTTTATATATCTTCCACCTTGATTTTTCATGACCGGGATCGCAACATCACGTGCACCATATTTTTAGTCACCGAGAGTTGCTCCGACGCACTTATTAATTTTGTTCCTCGCGACCACCGCTGCTTCTGGTTGGCCCCATTCGAATTTATGAAGACTCCAGGAAGCATGCGCAGTGCGCTTTCAGCCAAAGGCGCCTCCTCATTTGCCTCCTATACTTGCAAATGAATGGCCAGACTCTCCCTATACGGCTCTGATTCATGCTGCTCTAGTCTAGTGCATGGCTCTATGCTCTGTTTCACCTTATGATGTACCGCAGGAAAGGCTACAAGCGCGAGCTCCTTGCTCTGGGCCGCACATCCCGGCGGCACAAGCTCTCGTGACTTAAGAGCAGCTGCCAACGCTATGAGCTCGCGCTTCTAGCCTTCGCTGCGGTACAACATAAGGTGGAACGAAGAATAGTCTCGTCTATTGGTAGGAAAACTAATGAACCTTTCTATGTTCCTGTGCATATCAGTAATATGCATTTCCATTTTATTTGTTGACTTACCTACGACTTTATGAATCTTTGAGAGGCGTAACTCAACGAACGAGTCCAGAGAAGGCCGTCTAAAGCTGGCCACTTTTACGAAGACCTTGGACACGCCAGTTACTTTACCGGCATCGTTCGGCCTGGTTGCGTTTTTTCCTCAAAAAACAAAACAGGCTGACCTCGCGAGAAGCCAGAATAAAATAGTTTCCTCATTGGTACACGTGCCTTTCGGTTGTAATAATTGAAAGTGCACAGATAGGCAGGTTTCGAGAACGCGTGTCTCTTTTTCGTTGGTTCAGTTCTTGTTCCAACGAGGGGAACACAGGCTGTTAGGTCGCGCCATATGTTCTGTTGTGGGAGTGGCTTGCGACTTCAGTCACGACTCGAGTCACAGCTATGGAGACTTCACGAACTTTTGTCGCAAACCAAGGTTCAACCTTTTGACCAAAATTTGAAGTTGGACTTTTTGGACAGTGTCGCCCGACTTCTGCACGGATATTTTTATTCATTAGCACCCTTTTCGGTCCTCTAATCAAGAAAGTCGTAAAATGTAATCGAAGTTGGTATTCCTCTACTTCATTTCGTATTGAGTCCTTTTTATTTCCAATGCCTGATATAATTCCTAAAGGAGATTGGAAAAATCTTGAATTAAATGAGTAACTACGTAAATATGTTAATAAATATTTAAATACATTTCAAGTCTGGGGAAAAGTTCCGTAGTTTGTTTTAAATTTTGAAATATAATGGCCACTGTTTACCGAATATTGAAGGCAGCACATATTTCTTGAATGACATAAACAGCTTTTATACGTAAAACATAAAAAAAATCCGGGAGAGGGGAAGCATCGGGGCGTGCGCAGTGGCGTGACAACACCGACTCAACTCAATGACGTCACGCTGTCGCGGTGGCGCTGCTGTCAGCATTCTGCATGCGCATGCGCAGTAGGCAAAAGCTGGAGGCAGAGCTTCTGCTGGGTTCTCAGCCTGTCCCCGACCAGAGTCACAACGGTACCCCACGTGGAATGACAGAACGGAGACAGAAGACGAGAGAGTATGAAGAATGAAAGGCAATTACGTAAACAGGAAATTCTACCTGGAATGGCTCAAGAATCAAGTGCGTGCTTTTTATGACACACCCTCTAATAAAGCGTAATATGATGTGCCTAAGCTATGATGGACTTGTTTTGAAGACTGGAACCGTTGCAGCGAAAGAAGAAGGCGGCTTGGCTGCATTACGACGAAAATAAACGTCTGCCTTATCTTTTTCTAATTATCTGCTGCCTGTCACTGCCTCAGGAGTAGCATCGTGCCTACACTGACACGCCTTGGGCGGCGTTTTTTCTTCTTTTTTTTTTCGTTCGTCTTTAGTTCTTTTTTTTTTTGTTTTTGGAAACGAGCATGAGTATTTCTGGCTACTATGCAAACTTAGATCTTTTGGAACCCGGAAACAGCGGAGATGACGAAGGAAAACACCCATGAATGCATTGAAATGCCCCTTGAGTCTATCGACCTCGATAAAAAAAAAAATACTTCTTCATTTCTAGTTTATTCGCCGACATGTCTGGGCGACGAGGATTCTGCCGACCTACATTTCAGCCTGCCTTTCGGGTTCCTGGAAGGAAGGGAGTGTACGCGCGTTAAATAGTTACCTTTATTTTATTTGCTTGGCGCCTTCTTCAAATGGACGATACGGAGGGTCGTCCGGGTCAACGAATGGGGTGATTGAAAGAAATGAGGAAGCAAAAAGCAACCAAGGTAATGCGGCACGTACGCGATGCGAGTCATATCCTTGCTGTCGAAAAGGCGTGATGGCAGGAAGCCAGCTGTTAGCAAGTCGTCTTTTATCTTTTTTTTTTGTGACTCTTTTTGTTTTTTCTGGGTATGTACATTCCCTTTCCTATCAGCTCCACGCCCTCACTTTCGTTTTCGCTCTCTTTCAAAATAAATGGATTGGGTATTCACGAAGACGGCAGAAGAGGCGAAGAACCATCAGTGCATAAGGTCCGCAGTTCACGTTGGGGCTAGGTTGTGTTGGGTTGGGTGCTCGCCCGTACCGCGTCCATAGATCGAAAAAAGACGAAGAAGGGAATCAATTGCTAGCTCACTTTGGCGCCGTGGCAGGGCTTGGACCGGCGCCCTTGAAACACAGCGGCCGGGAAAGCGAGTCAAGGTTGTCGCGTGCGTGTGACTGACGTCTGCTTCAACGGTCGACTAGGAGACGTGGTTCCATTCGAGCGCACAGGACCGTCTGCTACCGGAATGGCAGCCGCCGAGTCGCCCCAACTCCGCCAGTCCTGGTTTCCGCACCGCGACAGCCGAACGAGCGGATGGCTCCTCACGGGGAACCCAATCCCCGTCGCTGTCATCACCATCGCGTACGTCTACTTTGTCAAAGTCGCGGGGCCGCGATGGATGCGCTACCGCAAGCCTTTCGACCTCAGACGATGGATTCTCGTCTACAACTTCCTGACGGCGACGCTGAGCCTCTTCTTCCTGATTATGTTTGGGAAGTACGCCTACTGGGACAATGGATACGGAGTTCTTCAGGACGTCGACTACGGCGGCCTTCCGTCGAGTAACAAGATAGTGCACCTGTCCTGGTGGTTCTACCTGTTCCGGTTGTCGGAGCTCACAGACACAGTGTTCTTTGTGCTGCGCAAGAAGTCTAACCAGGTCAGTACCCTGCACGTCTTCCATCACGTGGTGGTGTCGTGGAACATGTGGCTGAGTGTGACGTACGGTGGTCAAGCGCACGCCATGTTCATCACCTGCATGAACTCCTTCGTTCACGTCATCATGTACACGTACTACTTTCTGGCCGCCCTGGGGCCGGCTTACAAGGAGTATCTTTGGTGGAAGAAGTACCTTACCATGTTGCAGATTGTCCAGTTCTCCCTGCTTTTACTGCACTGTCTGGGTACCGCGCTCGCCAAAGGGAACTACGTGCCTCTCTTCATCTGGCTCAGCATCGCTCAAGCGCTGGTGTTTTTTGTGTGGTTCGTCATGTTTTACATTAGGGCCTACAAGATTCGGTGCCGCATCACTCCGCCCGAGCCCAGTAAAAACGACTAATGCTTGGGGTGTGTTATTGCCTAGATAATAAAAGATGTATCGCCGTAGCCCGACTAGTTTTGTGCTGACGTGATTATGTTGGAATTGTTGACGAGTGATGACGTAGACGCATGTTGTCTGGCGTGAGTTTCTGAGGTGACGAAGAATCTTGTGTTTCTGAACCTGGGACTTTTTTATCTAAAGGTGTCCTTATTTAGTGTCTTCTCTTCTAGATTTATTTTATGTCATGCTGGCCATTTTAACGAACTGTGTGTAAAGTGTTTTGTCGTTTGTGAAAAACAACTATAGCGAGCGCGAAAAGTCGACTTGAGAAATCTTGCCGTCAGTATGCTGTCAAAAGGAGTGCTGAGTAAAGATGTACTCCTCGCAGTTCTGAGCCCGTTCGGCGCATCGGGAATATTGGTGGCCATGCTCGCCCATTCTGTACAGCGTTGCCACAGACGTGAGCGCGCAATATTTGAAGCTGAAAAAGAAAGCAATAAACAAATGAAATGAAAACCAACAAAGGTTTTTCTTTTGCGCGGACACGCAGCAGCTTTGTAGAGCTGCACTCCTGTGCCAGTGCTTTTGATAACTGTGCGCGCAGCTTTGTAAGAATGAACTGGCAGACAACACCGCGCAGGAGTTACTGCCATGGGGGTATTAACTCCTTGGTGGACAACACCGCACTGGACGGCACTGCACAGTCCCAACCTTTTAGGGAGCAGAGCCGTCTGGTGTTTGTTCCGATATTTACTTCTTCATGCTCGCTGAATTAAATGTTTTCTGCTACCTAAATGTGAACTTTGTACTGAATGTGAGTGCGCACTCGAGGTGGTGTGCACTGAACCCCCCGCAACTGCAGGCAAAAAACTACACGAACACTAGAAGGTTTTTGTGTTTTCTACCTTTTAGTTTACGTGCAGCTACAGTTCCTGGAGCCCATTTCCGACTGGTGCGTTCAGCGTCTTATCCCGCCTATGCATTCGGCGCGGACCCGATCTGGGAACAAGTGAGGTTAAAAAAGTCAAATTGGACGCTTTTAGTGTTTATACACTGTGAGCAAGTCCCGTGTATTTAGTGGATATTTGGGGTGAAAAACACGCTATTTACACAAATTACCATAAATTTGCACGTTGAGTAATAGATAATTCGTTCAAAAATCAGGCAAAGTTGTAAAAAACGTGTTTTGGTTCGGTCATACACGCATAGCCGCGTAGCCGACCTCGAAAACACGCATCACCCCCGGCGACGACCGCAGCATTGCCGGCTATCGAAGCATCGGAATGCTTGGGGACACACCTACACAGGTCCGTGGAGACAAATGCCGCGGAAAGAAACATGTCTCGGAGACAGATAGGCACCAAAAGCAATTACGTCATGTCGCGGGACGGGGGCGAACCCCGCGCTTACGGCACTTACCGTGCTCGCTGCTATTTTTTCTGATCGATGGCAATGCGGCTTCCCTCTTGTCGCCCATGTTTGTATTTATTTTAGGGGTCTTGATAATAGTTTCTTACACACCACAAATAAAGTTATGGATCTAATTACTCGTTCTAAAAAGTAAAAATGGATATAAAAAGCGTGCCCTCGATCTGAACACGCGACATTGCAGTTGGTTTCGTTTTGGCCTCAACCCTTCAACTGCAAGCGAAGGTGCCGCCGCTTCCCATGCGCCCTCCTCAGAATTTACGGTGCTCCGTGGTGGCCGCCATATTAAAACTTTGTACGAGTGTTGCTGCATCTGTAGGTCATCTATAAGTTAGAGGTGACAGAAAAAATCTGGCCACAGCGCAACGCCAATGTACGCTGGAAGCTAGAGCCGGTTTGCTTTGGTTGTTTTTGTTTGGTCGGAGAAACTCTGGCAACAACGCACGTTTAACATGGCGCCGGTATTGTTTTGGTTTGACGGCACGCGAGCAGCTCGTCGGTTTGCGAGCACATGTCGCGAAGACGTGACCGGAAGAAGTGCCCCTGTGATGTACCTGGAAGACGGAAAGTATCATTCGTAATCGTCGTGTGTGCTTTGAAAGTGAAGGTAGTCACAAGGTCCACGAGTGCGCAACCACAAGCCAAGGTTCACGACAGCGCTGCGTTGACTTCGGCGATCTGGTTCTGTCTGGTGCAACACGGCGATGCGAAAAAGAGCTGAAACGTTCGTGGTGTATGGTGCGGTGCTTGGAGGTAGAAACCCACACTAACACGGAGCGCAAATTGGTTGTTGTGGGGTTGAAGTTCAACGGGTTCAGTCCCGTCGTCGTCAGCTGATCCGGTCCAGCTGGTCCGGGAGGACGCAGCGAGCGTCTTTAAAAGTAAATCTTCTTTAGTTCCGTTTCAAAATGTGGAAGATTCCCGACGGATAGCGTGAGTAAAAAGCGCTGCGGGTGTTTTAAACAAAATTACGTCGTTTTAATTAAACAATGGATTCCGGATTGTTGTCCTAAATTTTCCGTTTTTATGCTTCGTGTTGGACTGCGTTTGCACAGCGACGCACACCGCTCGAGTAGATTCGGTCCTGCAAACGACTGGTTATGCAGAATTTCAGGGAAACTTAAGTCACCACCGAATTTTCCTGTAAATCTCGTGTGACTCGTGTGAGTTTGTTTCGCACATAATGCGGTGTGAATAAATTAGGGCAAGATTTCCTACCTGCCCCCAGATGCATAAACTGAGACCATTTTTTACGAAGTGAACATAGTGCTTTTTCTTTATTTTGGGAAGAGGCGTTGGTGCATTTATTATGGTACAATCACTTGAGAGTTGAGAAATTGGAGAGAGCGAGCAAGCTTTCCCAACTTTGTCTCTTTTCTCTCTGGCACTGCCTCTAGTTTCTCAAGTTTCAGTAGGCATACCTACTAGCAGGTACAAACTGCTCTAAAGCAGGTGAAAGGCAAGGGAAGTCAGGACGGTGCGGACTCCGTGTTTCGCGCTTTTCGCAAGGTGACTAGGTAAATGCTTTTGCGAGGTATGCGGAATATGCAAGCGATTTTGTCATGCCCGTCGTTTGCGACTCTCCAGCAAAACGAATAAGGTGATCTACTAAGGCGCAATCACAAGCCAAGATTTACGATAACAGTGCGTTTGCTTCGGTGGTCCGTGTAGTTGTATTTTACACTGCTTTCTGAAACACCGTGTCATGACGAAGAGCTGGAACGGTCACGGTTTGTGCTGGCCTACCGGTTGACAGGAACCCGCATCGCCCGCATCGGCACCGAGTGCACTTGGGCTGTTGATGCTCAAGCCTTTCATCCGCGGCTTGTCGCCAGCTGATCCTGCTGCTCAACGGTCAGGAAGCGGCGAGAGTGACCTCTGAAGTAAATGTAAATCCTCGTTCATCCAGTTATCCGGTGTCAAAGTCTGGAAGATGTCCAACGTGTACTGAGGGCGAGAACTACGAGCGTTTTGCCTTGCATTTATAACCGAAATCAGAGCAACGAGATAACTGCCTTGCGTACTCCAAAATGACGGAAGCAAGAAGTTTCAACAGGTCGAGTACGTCACCGGGGATGTAGGCGAGACGGTGCGCACTGTTTAAACGCTTGCAGTATCCACGAGTGGTACCAGGAAAACGACGTCAACAGAGAAGGAGCTCGCGATTCAGCATAATGCAGTGCTACGGGCCCGTGAATCTTCGAAATTCGGGGTGGTGGCGCTGTAAAAAAAAGACACATCAGCGCCACACCCGTGATCACGAATAACACCGGTCACAAACTCCCAGGCCCCGCCGCTCCATTTGACACCGAGAAGACATACGACAACAAACTGCATCAAAACACCCCAAAAGTGAAGGCGTCTGCTCCCGTGCTGCAGCTATACTCCGTTTCACCTGATGTTGTACCGCAGTGAAGGCTAGAAGCGCGAGCTCATAGCGTTGGCAGCTGCCCTTAAATGGGCCCTGCAATGACTATTTTACTGTTTTTTAATTTGCACCGAACCTAAGCGCACTGAACGTAGTAACTTAATGAAACTTTTCTTTTCGCAAAATTCGCTTTATTTTAAAAGTTATAGGCAAATTAGAATTACAAAAACAAGCAAAAAATAACCTCCTTCATGACGTCGTAGGTCCTGGCTTGAGTGGCCGTGAACTAGAGGAGGGATAGTGAGCTAATCGAGCGCTTACGGCTGCCGCACTCCGTGTCGACGGCTCGAGAGGGCGCCACTAAAGCGTGTGTTGGATAGGCTGTATGAAGCGGGCGGCCAGGGCGGCTCGCATTGCACTTGCTGCGCGATTAAAGACTCTTTCGGCATAACACTTCATTGGCCACACACGACAGCAAACACGGGGTAAAGATCACTACAGAACGGGAGCCACTTCGTGCTGCCATACCGCCAAATGGCCTTTCTACGCTCCGGGACCTTTCTACGCTCGCCGTTCGTCGGGCCTCATCCCACTAGCCCTTTCTAATATGCGCCGCTTTTTCCGCCGCTTGGTGGCAGGTATGTCGACGGGTCATTTCTTGTTTCCGTACTTTACAAACTGCATTTGTTTCTTTTCCGATCTAAAATACTGAACAAAAACTACTTTCATACATAATTGAAACGGTTCGCGACACTTATATTTTGCATCTCGACTAAAAAAAAAAGCTTTTAGCGGCTCTGTCCAGTAGTAAGCCCAGGACCACAAACGTCACATTTTGCGCGCTTTCAGTACCGCGGGTCGCCCTCGTCGGTGGAGGAGGTTTCCGCGTCGTCCAGTTAAAATATGACGCACTGATATTTAGTTACTCTCTCCGTGCCCGCTGGCTTGCCCGAACCCCATGAGACGTGGAAACCGCAAAAATGGTAGACGCTTAAATATGATTGCAGAGAGCTTGTGCCGCCGAGATGTGCTCCAGAGCAAGGAGCTCGCGCCTGTAGCCTTTCCTGCGGTACATCATAAGGTGAAACAAAGTATAGCGGAAGTTAAAGGGGCGATGCAACAATTTTTGTACTTTGCGCAAATACCGCTTAGAACGGATCCCTGACGTTAAAGGGGGAGTGCAACGATTTCCGGACTTCGTTCAAAGATTTGTGGAAGTTGCTCTCTGACACTTCTGAAGTAACGAACAGAAAACCGATTTCGCCTGCGTGTCCTAGCTGTTGCGTAAAAAAACAATAAATATTGGCATTTCGGGCACCCCTCAACTCACTCCCAGTCTTCAGGGTCACACCCGGTCGCACTCCCAGTGACGTCATTCGGAGTGCCGTGTAGGTTCCCGTGTGCTATCTCGGAGGACGCTTCCTCTCCCTCTCTCTGCTGACATTAGCGGGAGTTATGCTGCAGCTTAGAGCTGAGCGAGGTCACGTAATCTTTTCGCCGTAGTTCCTTCGGCTGCCACTTGGGGCTGCAGGTGGGCGAAAAAGCTCGACTTTTGCTTTGCGATTGTACAGCGGAATCGCGACATTTTTAATGAAGGAGGTGTTTTCTCTGTCCTCCGGGACACGATAAACAACTTAAAAATGACAAGTTGCCAATTCTTTTAATCATAAAATCGTTGCACCGCCCCTTTAAAGGGGCACTCAAGCAGTTTTTGGAGAAGCTACTTTTTGGTGCGAAAGCGTTAAAGGGGCGATGCAACGATTTTTGTATTTTGCGCAAATACCGGTTAGAACGGATCCCTGACGTTAATGACCTGTGAAATACTCGTTCGTTTTTCACCCCACGCAATATGAGTCCTAGTAAAAAATTAAAGAAAAACGAGCAGCGTTCACCCCCTCAACTCGCAGCCAGAACAAGCGGCCACGTGATCTGGAGCCGAATATATGCCGCCAATGTTGATCATAGCCATGCGCTGGGGTTGGCAAGGCACAGGAAACGCGCTGAGTTTCAGACATTGTTATGGTTCGGCTGTTGTCGTCATTGCAGCGATTGGACACGGCCCACTACCCGAATGCTTCTCGAGCGATCGATTATCACGAGCCCAAATCGAGTGTCCACGCCATGCTCGGGTCCAATCTATGAGCCGCATTCAAATATCGTCACTGGGCGGTACTGCTACCGCCCAGCTACGTCATCAGGTTTTGCGAAGGAGAGATTGAATGAAAACACTCGGTTTTGTCCTCGAAATTACAGCGCAACAAAGGAGTTTCTTGGTCAGTGGCGTTGCGTGCAACTATCGTTGAGTCCCACTAGTGCCAGTAAGCTCGTGTAAAGTGAAAAACATCCCAATTGAATATCGTTGCACCGCTTAAGGAAGTGTCAGTGAATGAGTATCTTCAGTTTTAGAAGGCAGAACCGTCTATTAATCACGCAGGAATAAAATACGTGCGGACTCTTTTCTGTACTTGCGAGGACCAATGAAATTATCGTATGTTTGAAAATTTTGGCGGCCTTTGTAAAGTTTCGCTAAAGAAACAATTTTCAGTTCATTTAAATATGTCGTGCATGATAATTTCAAAAGACATAAAATATTTCTAGTTTAGAATACGCGATACTGCAATTATCGTTTCACAAACAAGGGACTACGTTTTCTCCTTGCCTTCCTCCGCGGGGGGTGAATTTCCCGCTCCCCCGGGATGCGCGGAAGCGCACGTATCTGTCGGTAGCGGGCCGGCCAGGCCTCGGTGGTGGTCGTCGACGTGGACGTCGTGGTGAAAGCTCATCGTTCCGCGTCAAAGCGCTATCCTTGACTGTGAATTTTCGTCGTGTGTCGCTATGATAACCCAGCACGTACTAAAAGGGAAGATCCACCTACTCGTGCGGCGATGTCGTGGCGGCACTCTCAAGACAGCAGAAACGCCCGTGCCGTCGTGTTTGTTTACTTCGACTACAGTGGTGCTTTCTAAGCATTTGTGTCCTCGAACATCGCCCGGATTTCTTATTTGGCGCATTTCATGCGTGTGCTCAAGTTCAAGGTATTACTGGCGCGTACCGTATAAAGGATGCGAATTTTCACGCGTTTTCATCACCGGAGAGAAGTGATTAGTGTTAGCAATCCTGAACGCTCGCAACGTCTATCTGATCACGAAATCATATTTCTACGTTGCTATATCGCTGCTAAGATTACATTGTCTTTTATAATCGTAGAAAAGGCGTGTGGCGATATTTGTACTATTGCAATGTCGTGTATTAGAGTCGTGATCGTCCAAGACGGCGTACTGCATCTTTTTTTCATCCACTGTACCCTGCAAGCCTATCAAGAAAAAAAAATAATAAAGCTTTAGGCTATAGACAACTGTCTGTCTATATTCGGTTACGGCATTGAGTAGCAGTGCGTCCCCTTTTTATGGCGAATTCGGATGGTCAATCGCCGGCGAAACCGAGCCGGCGGAACCGGCAACCAGAAACGCGCCGGCGGCACACCACGTGACCCTCGCCACCCGAACACGAAACGCCAGACGGTGGCAGTTTACTTCGCCTCTTGCCCGCTCGACACCGCTAGCGAGAGGCTGTCGCTAGAGTAACTGTACACCTTTTCTACGTGGGCGCCGCCATCTTTCATTCTGGCACTTCCGGTATGCGTGAAAACATCGCTTTCTTCTCGCCTCGACAGTAGAACGTGCTAACATTTTAATTGCAACCGTAAGTCGTTCTTGTTGTGAACCCTCTATACTTTTTTACTTGTTCGGTGTTGTAATCTCTTGCTTTTTTTCGGAACGCATACCGGATATGGGGACAACGTGGCTGGGTCCGAGGCTAAGCTCTAGCTGTCGCCGCCGTCACCCATGTGACGGCGGCGAGTCAACCCCTTGGATTGACTCGAGTAGTGGCTGCTGAAGTGACTTCAGATCAGTTTCGCTCTTTCGTTCATTTTTTCTCACTGACCTTCTCTCCCATTTCGGAAGTGACGACACCGGATACAGTCTGGCGCCCACTCGCCAGGCCGTTTGGAGCTCGGGCGGAAAAAGCGCCGGAAAGTTGCCGGTGCTTGCCGGAGAACCACCACCCGAACGGTGCGCGCCGGCCGGAAACTGACCACGCGAACACTATTGCCGGCTTTCCGGCAAAATAAGTTGCCGACGAATGACCACCCGAATTCGCCATTAGAGGGGCCGCTGAAACAGCTGACGGCCGCGTATAGACCTTTTCATCTCGGTAGTTACTCGACCGGCGGACAGAGGGCGCTGACGCACTCGGCGCCATTGGGTGGCTTCAATTTGGTTGGTTTCGGTTTCAGCGCGCTCTCGGCTGTGTTGGTGTGTTATGTGATTCTCGCCTAATTTCGTTATACAAATGTGCCCGTTATAGCGCACAGCTAATAAAACTGTGGTACTGAGCCAATTCGAGAACGACGAAGTGGTTTCGAGTCATATTGGCGTACTTTTTTACGAACGCTTTACGATGTATCTGCTCATGTTCGCCGCTAATTTCGGTCAGGTTCGGCGGCGTAACGACTACGATGCACAAGGAGGGTTCCATCGTCTACGGCCTGACCCACAGACCCTAGTTTCCAAAAAAAATATTCTAATAAATAAACCAATGAGTAGATATATAGTAAAAATGCAGGTCCGGCAACCTGATTAAAAACCTCCTAAATCGCGAAAAACACATGAAGTCGCAAGTTCACTGACTGATTTTCGCGGACACCAACTTTCTGTGAACTTTAGAAACCCGAAATGTCTCCTATAATTCGCAGATATTCTAAGAAATAAGTGATATTGTCTGGAGATGTGTTCTTAAAAAAAAAAAAAAAAATTATGTACTCGAGATATATTTTGATGGTCCGCGTCCTAGGTCGGGTGGGAAATTCCTTTAGCTATTGACCTTGCTAAAGTACTTATTAACAGCATTTAACAACGTTGGCGTTAGAAAATGAACTATTTGTTTTACTGACATTTGATTACGACGTACTTGGCACATGAGATAAGTGAGGCCCATCAATTGAAATCTGAAATTTTGTCTTTGTACAAACTTTGCCAAATAAAATTAAGGCTACGAGAGAAGTGATCTCTCATACGTTTGGTTAAAGTCGAATGCTAGGCACGACTTCATGAACCTTCATGACTGATCTCTACGCAAACTGAAGCGATTTAAACTCAACAACCCTGAACTTGGGTCACTTCCATGTAGATGACTTCTTTTCGGCATTACATATTGCGAGCCCTAGGCACTCTCAAGCTGCCTGTGACAGATTATTTCACAGGGGTCTTTGTGTTTAAAATAAATAAAATTTATTAATTAGATTTTGTTTAAAAATTGTTAACACCCTTTAATGACTGCAGATATGTGACCGAGCATAGTGTACATTTTCTCTAAATTCATAAATAAACAAATCAAGCAAACTTTTCTATTGCAAAAACGATTTAAGACCATCTAACAGATTTATGTGTAATGTCGTGCACAAACAAATCGCCCGATGTGGACGTTACCATCATCCCAAACATCAGATAAAATGTGAATTAAACGTTCGTCACCTGTATATCTTATATGTCCTATGTAATCAAAAACAACTATTTAAATTTGTTAGGAAGGCAAGGCCGGAGGCTTTCAGGAAACACACATAGCTTAATATGCTGCGTAGTATTTTGGTCAAATGCGCGATTATACATATCCATTCACTACATTTATTTCGAATATTCCGCCACTATCACTGTGTAAATATAAGTTGTCATAAATAATTGGGCTCAATATGCGCCAGGTCTGACGCTGATTTCTGTATCTCCTCCCTCCTCACGCGCATCCGGTATCGCCGACGGTGAAAATAGTCATAATCGGTTGCAAAATTAACTGCATATGTAGTCGTGCACATAATGTTGGCATGCAATTAAGTTGTAAATGTAAACATCGGGCGGCAATTTACAATAATGCGAGAAACGCGGTGAAACGCGACGAAAAACGCGAATGCCGCGCCTTCGCCAAGGCGCGGAGGGGAGGGTGGAGCGACGAGTTGAAGCCACCTTATGGCGGCCGCGTCACGTGGTTCCAAGATGGCAGCGCCCATGCGACGGAGGCCGAAAAGGTCTATAGAAGCGGTCGCCGTGCTGACGACCCGCTGCGCTTGTTGTAGTGGTTGCAGGTGTGTGTACGCGCGGCGCAGAGCGGTCGTTACGGTCGCCACAAACGCAGTCATAGGTACGCGCTCGTTGCACATGTCTGAACCAGCCTTTCCCCCGTCTTCCCGAGGCGAAAGGCAACGTGGCGACATCGTTTGACATCACGTACCAGAGGTAACGCTGCGATGTCAAACGTTGGTTCGGTTACGACTTGCCCCAACCGCAAATCGAAGAATGCCCGAAAAGGTCTGCGTTTCGCCGTCCTCGGAACCCGAACATGACTCCGAAGCGCTGCTATCGTCCACATCGCACGTCGAAGTGGCGTCATAGGAGATCATCCCCAGGTCGGCTGTCCGCCGAAGAATTTCAACCTCTAACGGCGTCAGGTCCTCGAGCGTAGAGAACTCCGCCATGATCGAAGCTCGAATGACAAAGAGGTTCGGCCGATGCGGCTACCTCGGGATCACTGCGCGACGGAACGTCGTCCAACGCCATTGGCCCGAGATCCTTTTGATAAGCGTGCGAGGACCAATGAGAGTGGTTTCGTTTTCGGGTGGATCCGAGGTTTGGCGGCCTTCAATTACATTTTTATTAAAGAAATAATAACCGTATGACTATATTTTTTGGTTTTTAGGGATACTTAGGGGGTCTAAATTCAGCTGTCATCATCAAAACACGAACTCAAAAACCACTTGAGTGCCCCTTTAATGACCTATGAAACACGCGTTCGTGTTTCACCCCCCGCAATAGAAGTCCAAGTAAAAAATTAAAGAAAAACGAGCTGCGTTCACCCCCTCAACTCGCAGCCAGAACAAGCGGCCACGTGATCTGGAGCCGATTATATGCCTCCAATGTTGATCATAGCCACGCGCTCGGGTTGGCGATTGAGCACAGAACACGCGCTGAGTTCCTGATAGGCCACTACAGGCTTGCTTCTCGAGCTAGTAATTATCACGAGCCCAAATCGAGTGCCCACGCAATGCTCGGGTCCAATTTATGAACAGCATTCAAATATCGTCATATGGGTGTACTGCGATCCCCACGTTACGTCATCAAATTTTGCAAAGGAGAGATTGAATGAAAATGATCGCTTTTGTCTCTGAAATTACTCCGAAACAAAGGCGTTTCTTGGCCAGTGGCGTTGCGTGCCAGTAACCTTGAGTCCCACTAGTGCTAGTAAGCTCGTGTAAAGTGAAAAACACTCCAATTGAATATCGTTGCACAGCCCCTTTAAGTGATGGGCGGATGTCCTTCACAAGAATATATAAAAAAATGCTTTGCGCGAGGATTATTTCCATTTTTTATTGAATACATAATGATAAAATCCCAATGATTTGTGTTTCTATCTGATTCAAGCTTGTCGGACTGCTCATAACACTGGTCGAGCATGAAAATAACAAAAATATTAACTTTTCATGACCGGTTTAAGATTTATTGTTAATAGATCGTTATTTTTCGCAACGGACTAACATTATAGATTTTGCCTCCATACTTTTGAAATGCAGAATGTTCTTACGTACGGCTGTCCATTGCGTCGTGTTTTGTGTCTTTAAATCTGTAACGGTCAGCGACCAAAGCGCTCCCCCGTCGCGGGGAGAAAGTACGTTGAGCAGGAAGTGTCGGGTGCTGTGTCGTAGTTGTGTTTGTGTATATGTCGGTGCTGTGCAATACGTGGTACTCGTGTTGTCTGTGATGTATCATGTATGTGGGTTGGTGTCTACTCGTGATCGTTCGCAGCGTATTAGCAGACTTTTTTTATATAGGCTCCTAGAAATCTCGCTAGGTGGCGTAAGTTACCGCCCGATTCCCAATAGTTTACTCGAGTTATTTATTCATGTAAGTTCGGCATTTGTTTTTTTGTCTAGCGGCTCTGACGTAGGTACCGACGCCGCCGACGACGCACGTACGTACAGTGCGCTGCAATATGACAGACCCACTGGGAGAGCGTGGCCGAGGCGGTGGCTGGCGGGGGCGCTGCGAGCGCTCCGGGCAATTACATTCTGCTTCGAGGGAAGGACGCTCACTCGGGGCTCAGCACAAACTGATAAGCGCGTTGCGCTTTAGCTGAGCCCCAAGTGGGCGTCCTCCCCTCGAAGCATAATGGAATTGCCCGGAGCGCTCGCAGCGCCCCCGTCACCCACCGCCTCGGGCACGCGCTCTCAGTGGGTTTTTCATATTGTAGCGCACTGTACCTTTGCACGTTTACCTTTGCACGCTGGGAGACTGTTTACTGTGTATAAAAGCATCGAACGAGGACAGACGCGTCCTGTGTGCTCTCAACTTCAGCTGAAAGGCGTGCGGCTCGCTGGGCTCGTCTCTCGCCTGCTCTCGGCTGCTGGCCGCCATGTTTCATGAGGAACACGCTCAACCGTGTTTTGCGGAAGGCAGACACGGTGTATCGTGTTAAGTTTACACGGGACCTCATGTGTAGACGAATAGCACACATGGCTGCGTGTAAAACGAACACGTTTTGACGTGTCCGCTATGGGACAACGGTTTACACGTCTGAGCGTGTTATTTTTGCTAACAGCGTACAACGTAAGGTCTATCTGCCAGGATAGGGCGACACTTACACTGTAGATGAGCCATTTCGCCAGTGCAGTACGACTGCTAACCTGGGGTCTTTAACGTGCTCACGCAGTAGTGATACACGACCGCACGTCGGTACGAAGGTCATAAGAGCCGGCGTGTCATGATGTCGGATGTCGCGATTTTGATAGTTAAATAAAAAAAAAAATTCTGGCGGAAAAGGCGAGCGCACACGAGAGTCACTGACGCCGTTGCTTCCCACCTCGTGTTTGCAAATGGTTTACGTCGGCTGTCTGACTGCAGAGCGAGCTGCAGCAGAGGAGGCGTCTGCCATGCCCTCTGCTGCTGTACCACCGCAAATCGTCTACGAGCAACATGGCCGTCCGGTGGCTTCACTCGCGCTGCAGCGAACAAGCGGGGAACCGCGATTCAGTGGTCCCCGCCACTGACCTCTATTTTATTAGGCTGGATCGCGGACCGCGGCCTCGGCAGCTGGGGCCGAGTGTCGCCACCGGCGGCCACTGATTGACACCAGCCATTGCATAGGACTCTATGGGAAGAACGAGAAAAAGTGCCGTTTCCCCCGCTTCTAAGCTGTTGTCGGCACTGAAGCTTTTTGGCTGCTTTTCGATAAGCCCGTCAAATAGCTTGCGTACAAACATTAAAACTGACATCCCTCGCAGTTCTTAAAAATAAATATTTTGTGGTCGAGAGTGCCTCTGCTGGGCGACAAATGTAGTACAGGTCAATGAGGCGAGAGTTACCTAGAGTTACCGCGGAGTCGGTGGCGATTTCGTTGTGTTGGGTTTAGCAGACGACAAGCTCGAAGACTTTGCTACGCGGAATTCGCTCACTCCCGGAAAGCCGCTGTCGAGATGGAACTTCTTCGTCATTCATCAACTTCTGGGCTTCCCCGAGGACGGTCTCATTGATGGCAAGTTCCTTTGTTTACTCCACTACGAGAGCAAGCTTGCCAGCTCAGCCGTAGGTGCTCCGGGACGTTTGATTTTTTTAACCGGCGTTTGAATGTTTGACAAATACCGATTCGATTTCCAAACACCCGACATAAGGATCGCAGCACACCATAAAATACTCGCCTCTGAGCACAGCGTACATGCTTCAATATTCTTACTTTTGTGCGTTTAATTCTCCCATAGACTTGCGTGTATTGCCTGGTGTCAAGCAATGGCGCCGGTGGCGACATCGACGGGCTCCCGATCCGCGATCCAGTGGTCCCCGCTGTTGTCGCGTTCTCAACGCGTTCTCGATGTTGCTAGACTACACAAACGGCAGTGTGTGCAGATGCTGCTAATTAGGGGTGCTGCGAACCTCCCGAAGTTCGAGTTCGAAAGGTTAGAATTTTATAACATCACTAAGGTTCGAATTTGAAAATTTCGCAACTTTAGAACCCCGCTGAGGTTCGAATTCGAATAATTCGAAAAGGTTAAGGTTTCTAAAATTTAAAGTTCAAAGATATAAATTTTTTTTTAAAGATAGTTCGAAATATTCTAACATTTTGAATTTATTTAAGATTCAAGTTTGAAAAATTCAAATATTCGATTTTTTTCGAGGTACAAGTGCAAAAAGGTCGAAAGGTTCGATTTTAAGTTCCAAGTCTGAAATTCACGGATGAAAATCCAATTCCGCAGTTTCAAACTAAGTTTTCATCAACTAGCAAAATGTGCAATAAACTTACTAAAACGTTGACCGTACAATTATAAATTTACACCAGCTCACTCGCGCCATCACGTTGTGCTCGTTAATACTAAGGATGCTGCGGACTTCCCGAAGTTCGAGTTGGAAAGGCTCGAAAATTTCGAACCTCGTTAAGGTTCGAATTTTGAAAAGTTCGCAACTTTAGAACCCCGCTGAGGTTGGAATTCGAATAATTCGGAAATGTCAAGGTTTATTTGTTTGTTTGTTTTATTTCGGACACAGGGTCACGAGGAGAAAGGACAAAAGGCAGATAAGCTCTGCCTGACGAGGCTCAGTCCCCTCAGTACACTGCATCAGCAGTCAATGGAAAAAAAACAAGTACAAAACATTGGCAAAAAAAAAAAAAACACATCGGCAAGAAACAGCAGTGCAATATCATTGGTACCATTACCTCCACAAGGATGAAAATTACACGTCATATTTTATACAGTAGCTAAAACAGATTTGTTCATAATACTATACACAGTGTATGTAAAGACAAATTGACGTTCCAATTTATTCCGAACAACATGACAGAAGATACCTTTTTAAATCGCATTTGAAGCTGCAACGTGAAACACTATTTAGTATTATTCCCATAACATCTGGATGTTTGTTTAGGAATGGAGGTATCATGTATTCTAGTTTCTGGTTTCCATAGGTTGTTCTTAACCGAGGTATCCTATAGGATTCATGCCTCAAATCATACTGAGTATTATTCCAAAGGAATCTCTCAAAAAAAAGTCGTTTGGTCGTTAATTATGTCGTTCCGTATGTAAATTAAAAGTTTTAGATCAAACATTTGGTTAACGTTAAGCAAATTGTGCTTTAAAAAGTACGGGGCAGTATGGTCCATGAAATTTAGATTATCTATGCAGCGCATTGCCTTTTTTTGCATGATAAAAAGCCTTTCGAGGTTTGTCCTAGTTGTCGATCCGCAGACTAATAAACAGTAAGAGTTCGAGAGTTCGAGGTCGAATATTTCAATGTTTTTCACAGATCGTTTGAAAAATATTAACATCTCGAATTTATTTAAAATTCAAGGTCGAAAAATTCGTAAATTTCAAATTTTCCGTGGCAGAAGTTCGGAAAGTTCGAAAGTTTCGATTTTAAGTTCGAAGTTTTTGAATTTCATGAACGGAGGTCAAATTCCGCAGTTTCAAACTAAGTTTTTATTATATCTAAAAAAAGAAAAAAAAAATATCGCGAAATGTGTTACAATTTTTACTGAAAACGTTGCTTATTTCTCTTATGTCGCGACTATACTAATTTCTTCTGTGCTGTGGTACTGACGGTACTATCTTTACCACTCGTTATTTGTCATAACTTTTGAGACAAGCGTTGAACTGGTTGAACGGTTCATCGAGAAGCCCTGAGGCGGTCAGGTGAACGTACTTCCTACTTATTTGCAAACTATAGTAGCAATCTGATCAAGCGTCGCCTAAATGCAGTGCTAGCATAAGACAACGAGATATAGAGGACAACCATGCACATAAAAGCATTTAGGCTTTCCGAAATTGTCTAGTTGCTCTGGGCGTTTATTTTCGGCGGGATGATCTGGGGGATGGGGAGGTCACGACATGTTGTTATTGGGCTAACCACATTGCCGCTGCCTGGAACTTCTTCGATGAATGGAGATATTGGGCGGTCTAAAATGCAGCTGGTTACTAATTAGAATGAACCAAGCGCCGATTCAGCGTTCGCCGTATAGCGCACCGGCGTCGCGCTCCGCGCGCGCCTTTCCTTGACTCGAGGAAATAGGGCGACTTGCGTTCGAAAACAACTAATGATATGAAGGTAGCCCCCAGCGAAGGAGCCTCGGTTGAATTTCCAGCCTACACATCAGGGATCTGTTGGCCCACAGGCTACCTCGGGGAGTTGTGCGCGGCAGAGCCCTTACAAAAACAGGTCTCAACATTCTTTTTAATTTTTTAGACTTCTTTTTTACTTTCCGGGATCCTATTGAATTCCTTTTTAAAGCACTTTGTTTTGATTATTGTCAAAAAAACTTTCAAAAGAAAAAATACTGATTTTTTTGTAGACTTATTTATAAAAAAATTAAAAATAAGTTTTAATTACGTTTTTTTGTAGGTTATTTTCTAAAAAAATTCAAAAGGAAAAACAAGATTTTGTTTTGCAGACTTATAAAAAAAATTAAAAAGAAGTTCTAACGACGTTGTTTTTTTGTAGGTTATTTTCTAAAAAAAGAACTTGTTGACAGTATTTCTTTATATTACTTTATAAAAAGAGAAAAAAAATAAACTTGCTATAGTTTGCGGTCGTGTGCGGGGTCCGGCCTGACGGCGATGGATACATGGTTCTACAAACCCCTATAAAAATGTTTTTTGACTTTTCATTGAAAATGTGCTGACTTGTTCACTCTGATTACTTTCTTTTGACTTTGACTTCCTGTTGACATGGTCAACAGAAAGTTTGTTGATTTTGTGTTGAAACTTTTTTGATGATTTTCTTCCGCCTGAGTCAAAAGAAAAGCTGTTGACTTTCTATTAACTCTACGTTGATCTTTTTCTGTTGACTTCCCGTTGAAAGTTTCATCAGAAATACTGCAGACGTTCTGTTTACTTCGTGTTAAAAATATTCGGTTGACTTTTTGTAGCCAGTGTCAACAGAAACGCTACAGACTTTCTGTTGACTTTTTATTGACCATGGTACATCTTGACTAAATGTCAAAAGTCACTAAGTTTCTCAATACTCTCTGACAAGTTGAGAACCGCAGGGAGGTGCTTCAGTTCTCCTGCCTCCAGCGCGAGCCTTCTATCATTGACAGCGCTTCGACGTCTCGCGCCCCTCGAGCTCGAGCGCGCAGTCAAAGCACGACGGAAGGCATGGGGCGTGTGCCCTGCCGTTCTCACTTTGTAAGTGACTATCGTGACTTTATTGACCCTATTCAACTAGTCAACTAGTCAAGTAAAGCAAAATAACTATTTTAAAGTGGAGCAACCGCCTTGACTGACTTCGTCCTGAGTAGTGCTGTGCAGAGAAGCGATAACATTTGTTCTAGGAGCCATTTTTGTGGATGTCGTTTTAGCGACTACGCGGAATTATTATTAGTTGTACCAACGCTTTTTAGTAAGAGATAGAGTCCACGAACTTCTAAACACTGTCTTCCCTTTGAAAGACTTTCGAGAAGGAGATCGAACACTTGGAACCTTAGTAAGTGCTGAGGTGGTCACCGGCCAAATGATTACTTTCAATATGTAGGCTATATAAGGCTCTGGAACAGTTAACGAGACTGTGATTCTGGTGTTGAGTGCTTCATGGTGTTTGTGTTTGCGTTTGTTTTCAATGCTTATTTGTGGGATGTGTATGTACCAAAGGGACACTATTTCCTAACAAAACTCAAAATATATATGTAAAAAAAATGAGTGTCTTTTTTTTAACGGCAATCTGCGGTTCCGTCAAAAGGAATTCAACAAAATTTATGTAAGAGGGAATTCTAAAAAATGTATGTAAGAAGGAATTCTAAAAAAATTAAGTGGCCAATTTTAACTAGGAGTTAAATAAGTTGTCAAAATAAAGTCTAAAAAACATAAAAAAAGTTTAAAAAGAAATTCAATACGATTCCAGAAAATTTGAACAGAAATTCAAAAGAATTTACCTACAGATTTTTGTAAGGGAGGCTTTGTGCGGAAGTCGAAAGAAAAAGGTGCGAGGTCGAGACCACACCAAATTGATTATTCAGCACTTTACATGCCAGTCGCTTGTGGCACGATCAGCTAAGCCACCGCGCCCGTATTCCTGTAAATAAAGCCTGCTTCGTTTTCGAAAAAGACAATGCAGCTTTACCGGTTTTATCTTAACAGCGCCTCGCTAACCTTTGCGTGAGCGTCCGTACCGCCGAGCTCACCCTGCTTCGTCATTGGAGGGGGGAGGGGGGGGGGGTGAATTCAGGCTATTGGACCCCCCCCCCCCCCCCCCCCCCCCCCGAAATAAAATCCTGGCTACGCCACTGTATTCAGCGCACAGCTTCTGCAGCGGCGAGGAGCCGAAACATGGTTTTCAATCCCGACGAGAAAAGTAGCGGTAGCGCGAAGAACGCGAGGAGCACGAGCGGACATTCCATCGCTCGGGAAAAGTGTGTTTCGGCGTCTCGCCGCAGCGGGGCGCCCGTTACATGCCTCTCCAAAACAGTTATTGCCAAAGAAAGCATTTATGACAATTCTAGGGGAAGCTCATTGTTGTTTGAGGCAAGGACAGGTGTTTTGCGAACCAGAACATACAGAGCGAAGTACCAGGAAATGGACACAGTGTGCGCTGCTTGTGGAGAGGAGGACGAGACGGCTGAGCACTTGATACTCTACTGTAAAGGGCTTCACCCTATGCATACCGAAGACAACATAGATTTAATAAAGTCATTGGGTTTTAGAGACAGCGAAGGAAAAGTGGATTTCAAGACAGTAGAGATTACCAAGCAAAGATTAAGTGAATGGTGGCAGAAAGCGAGAGAAAACTAGGCATTTTCTTATTAACTGATGGCAAGGGGGATTTATAGCCTCACTTTCTTTTCAGTACGGAGTGAATATAGTTTTCACATTTAAATATTGTAAGCTGATGGCAAGGGGGATTTATAGCCTCACTTTCTTTTCAGTACGGAGTGAATATAGTTTTCACATTTAAATATTCTAAGCTTAAAGGGTAAGACAAAATGGCTAGGTGGCGTAAACTACCGCCCGATCCAAAGGGCTCAGCCGTATTCATCCATCCATCCATCCATCCTCCCATCCGTTGTCTACCACTCTACCTTTTCTCTTTCGGTGGCCTCGTCTCGTGATGATGTGCCAGGCTTTGTTAGTAAGGCTATGGCCCAACACACCACTGAGGACTACGCAGCTGTCTCGGCAGTCAGTTTCGTACACTGGGATATTTAGCGCTGTTTAAGCAGCTTTATTTACAACCTAAAAATAAAACACCAGTTTTCTATGGCATGTAAGTTTATTTTATTATTTATTAATTAATTTAACGATTGTTGTCCTTTGTGTTCTTTGTTCCCCTTCTCCAGGAAATATTATTGTTATTGTTGTGTTATATCTGCATCAACAGTAGAGATGCCGCGAACTTTTTACGAACCTGAGGTTCGAAGATCGACCAAGGGGTTCGCAAGGTTAGTAACGTTTCGAACCGTCGAACCTATTTCATATTAAATTCGACGATTTTCGAACCTCCGATTTTTTGGCGCTGAGAAATTTCATTGTTTTCGAACTTCCAACTTTTCGCACTATAAAATTCGAAATTGTCGAACTCATCACGCTAAGAAATTCGACGATTTCTGAAGTTTCGAACCTCTTAGGTTCAAAAGATCGACGAACTTCGAACTTCTGAACAAAAGTTAGACAAAGTTCAAACCAGGTCCACCCCTATGGGTTCAAGCGGTTCAAGGCAACGAATATAAATAACACAAGATGTTATTGTGTGGAGTTGAAATTGCACTAGTCTATAGTTGTTCCAGCCACCGAAGCGGCTGCTTTTGTACGAATTTTGAGTGACGGTTTAGTCTTCTATAATCTTATAGAGAGACAATAGCGACTTCTGGATCACACAAAAGGGATTCTCGGGAAGAGGGGAGTTCCTCCTTCCTCTCTTTTCTCGTCATGGCCGGAGGCGAGGCAGTTACCGTCACCACCTCTGAAGGTTCTTAGACGGGCATTACAAACGCGGTGTTAGTTACATCCACAAGGTGCTTTTTGCTAATCGTTTAATTAGTTTTAAAATTCCTTTTCATGACTTTTTTAAAAAGATATTGGTGTGTTCGATGGGATACTGTTCCTTTGAACACACGTAGACCAAAAAATAAGCGCCGAAATTTCGTTGTAGTGTTCCTGGAAATGGATTCTACAACGAAATTTCGGCGCTTATTTTTGGTCTATATGTGTTCAAAGGAGCAGTATCAAATCTGACACACCAATATCTTGTTAAGAAGGACACCAAAAGGAATTTTAAAACGAATTAAACGATTAGCAAAGGGCACCTGGTGGATGTCGCTAACGTCTCCTTTATAATGCCCGTCTAGGAACCTTGACAGCTAGTGACGGTGAGTGTCTCGCCTCCGGCCACCACGATAGAAGAGATGGAAGGAAGAGCTCCCCACTCCCCGAGAATCTCTTTTGTGAGTCCCAGAAGTCACCATTGTCCCTCTACAAGATTATAGAAGATTATCCCGCCACTCAAAATTCGTACAAAAGCAGCCACTTCGGTGGCTGGAACGACTAGGCCATCCTCTCGACGTCAGCCTCGCCGTAGCTTTGCTCGTCCCGAGACGAACTACGTCACGATTGCGTTGGATGTCACGTGCTCTCCGCTGGCTGCTCTTTGAGTGTTTGCCAGAGTGGGCCGTTTAAACGAAAAATACAGCCACCATGGCTCAAATTACAAATGTGCGATTTTCATTTACGGATATTGTGGATCATATTCTCCCTATTTTGGAACCCGACGGGTATGTTTCAAATTTCGTTGAAGTATCCCTTTAAGGGCTCTCAATAAGGCCGTTTCTGCATAAACGTGACATTGTGCAATTTAATTAAAAATCAACAAAACGATACTTTGAAAATTTAATACAAACAATTCAATCACTAGTATGAATAAAACAGAGTAAAAAGTATTGCAGCTAACACCCAAATCCAAGTTGACAGAAAAGAAAAAGAAATCACACTGTCTCTTCTTTTTGGAGCTCCTTTTTTGACTCAAAATGGCGTCTTTCAATGTTTGTATCTTAGTGTAATATTGGACATGTTATAGAGTATTAGGCGCCCTCCTAAATTTGTGTGGTACGCACCCATATTTTTATAAAGTTTTTCTTAACTACATGGGATATATGCAATTTGCCGAAATTTGGAGCATGATATATCACGAAAAGTAGAATTCATTTGTTTCACGGAAAAGAAATTTTTGGTGCTCAATTTTTTTTTTTCGCACATATCCCAGACATAAAAAGAAAAAAAAGATTGTCGCGTCTCCTTGGAATGGAATGACCCGGCTTGGAAACCAAGGGGTTTCAAATTGTTTGAATCTCAGGTTTTAAATAGTCAAAAAATAACCAAATAGCCGAATAGCCAACAACCAGATTTCCAAGCCAACTACAAAAATAAGTAGTTTATAGCCCAACTTGGCAACTCTGGATGCAGCCTTTACAGGTTTCGCTGTGGCCCACGTAGAAAGGAGACCAGAAAAGGGGGGGGGGGATTTTATAGCTGAGATTTACTCTCTATCTCTAGCGTTGCATTTACACTACGTTTTACCTTTCTGCAATACAACAAAAACGATAAAATAACTCGCATTTCGACGGAACCCCAAGCTTTACCGAAAAGCCTTTTACGGGCCCCTTCCTGATGACGCCATCTCTCATTAATATGCCACGCGGTAGTACATCGCATTACACGCATAAACAGGAAAAAAAAAAAAAAACGGCACAGACGCTGGTAAATTGTTTACGGCACGCATATAACTAGACGAGAAATTGGGGAGAACACAGGGGTTGACGGAAAACAAGGAAATAGTATGCCATGATATATTGAAGGTCGAAGTCTGCGAATCAACGTGAAGTTCCGCATTTGTTTGAGGCGAATATGACGCAAATGGGTGCCTCTAAACTATTTAGTACGCACCAGGTTGTGGGAAGTTGGCAGCCTCTTCAGATGTGCTTTATCTCGTCTTACGCCATGCTTGCGCGAACTACTCCAATGACGGTAAAGGGGCCGCGCGGACAGAGATAGAGGGCTGGGAGATTTCTAACTTTTCACAAGGTTGCTGGCGCTAGTAAGACTGGAGTGTACTCGCACGTAAGGCGACTGATCAAGAAGCTTCTTGGTGGCGAATTAATTTGAAAGATATACGAAAGCGGACAACTTTCAATCTCCCCTTCTCAAAGCTTGACGACGTAGTCCTGGGGATCGCAGTGTTGAAGTGGAATTACTTCCTGGTGACGATAGTGAAACTCGGCTCGTAGATTATACACGAGCACTGCCTGAGTACTAGCATGCCTCGACAAGCGTTTGGGTAGCTCGTGCCCAATGGCTGCAATGAAGGAAATGGCCGAACCATAAGAATAGAGAGCTTTAGAACAGGGGGGGGGGGGGGGGGGGCAATGCTTTGCGCTACCCCAAAAAGCTTTGGGTGTCATATAACGCTGGCGCAGAAGGTTCTGCACATGCTGTGCTCAACACCCCAAGCTCCTCGTAGGGCCTTCAAGCATAGGGGCCCCCTATTCTAAAACTCCCCAATGTGCGGAACTCAGCTCGTGCACTGTGCCTTGCCAACCCCAGCGCGTGGCTATGACCAGCGTTTGTGGCACACAATCTTCACGAAATTACGTGGCCACTGCTGAGAGTTTAGGGAGCGAACGCTTCTCGTTCTTCACGGATTTTTTTTTTAGCGACGGTCATTGCGTGGAGAGACAAACTAACGCGCGTTTCGAAACTCATGAACGTCAAGAATTAATTATAAGTGGTGTTTAATTAAGTTCCTAACATCGCTACGCCTCTCTTTTAAGGCTGGAGGTTTCCCTTATACCAAAGCACAAAATATAAAGAGCAGGTAACGTAATCAAATTCATTACGGTCACGTAGCTTCGTGAGTAATTACTCGATAGGTGACCATTTAAAATCGGGTAATGCGTAGATGCAAACGTGAAATATTCTGCAGCAATAAAGAAAGAAAAAAGACCAATAGAAGTAAACATGGCAGGTTAGTTTGGCTAAATAAGTTCTAAGTCACACTGTTCCAGTGAAGAAGCAGTTTTCCACCTCCTTGAACCACACAGCGAAATATTTCAGGGTTCAGAAGTGAGTAACTGCTTAGCTAAGGAGTGTCCTGTTTTGTCGATAATTTTATCGAGATTCGTGGCTCTACACAGTTGCAATTTCTTCGTGAGCATTGCAAAAAAAAAAAAAACATAGCTCTAACCAATAAACTGACCTCATCAGTTAGTTTGGCTACGGTGCAACGCTGCCACGTTGCCCCACGAAAACTTTCTGCACCGGGTGCGACAACCTTGCTGCAGTTCTGTCATGCGTGTGTTTTGTCACCTGCCTCATGTGGACTAAAGTTATGGTGGCCTCACGCATTGAATTATTAAATTGTCCTGCGGAGGTGCGACTTATTGTATCTTTTTCTATTATGGTACTTATTACTATAACCTGGCCCGGTCAGGGCAGTGGTGGGAGAGGCAAAAGCGTAAGATAAATAAATCATTACAACAAAAAGGTGGCAAGATGATTCAAAACATTAAATAATGTCAACATTAAAAATACAAGACAATGAGCACAGCTGTTTGCTGTATTAACAAAATAAACTCATGTATGAGAATACATCAACAACAGACTCTATCTACAAAGTAGACAACAGAGTATGAACTAAACAACAAGGGGAGCGAAGCTGGCAGAAGAACGTGAAGAGGGATCTTCCGGTAAACCTCAAAACGGCATGACGACGTTTCACTAGCTGACCTAGAAGCTAGGTCTCCTACTGTAACGTGGGCACGCCGTTCTGTGGTTGACCTGAAGCTCCCTCAACAGAGTATAAATTTTTGTTAGTGATACAGGCAGCTTGTTCCATTCAACAATGGACCTATAGGAAAAAAACGAATACTTGATTGTGTCTTGTTGTACTTTACTCTAGTATTAAAGGGAAATCAGAAGCTCAGGTGTTTATCGTCCCCCCCCCCCCTCCCCCCCCCCCCCCCCCCCCCTCCCTCGCTCCCTTTACCAGAACCCGAACAAGACAACTTGATATTGGGAGCCCGAGGCTTAGAATAGAATTTGACCTAGTAAAGAGGCTGATTTTCTTCTCTCATTTAATTTATTAGATAATAAGCAGCAACAACAACAAAGTTCAGTCGTCTTGGTCTTCGTGGTTCAAAGAGCAGGCGGTGGCCAACTTCGTGAAAGCTTCTAGTGCCGCCTCGGCCGAATGAGTAAGCACGTGGAGTGTCTTGCGATTTTCCTCGCGGTACAGGTTAAGGTAGAAGCACGCGCATGACATTATTTCCACGGCCACGATTGCAAAGAATGCGCCGACAGAAAGACTCGCGTAAACGAGCCTCATGGCAGTGAACACGATCACACACGAGCATCGAGTGAATTGTACGCGCGTGAAGAAAGTTTTCGAAGAAACGAGTTGCCTCACGTGCGATTTCGGTGCAAGTTGATAAAAGAAGGTGTGAAGAACCGTGTAGATTACGGAGTTCAAGATCATAACGAACATCGCCTGGTCTGGGCCGCCCAACGTGAAATTCATCCACATGCCTGAGGTGACGGCAGTGCAGTTGAAGATGTGCAGGTACGAAGCGTTGGAGTAGTACTTGAGCAGAATTGCGACCAGACTGTAGAAATCGATGGAGAACAGGACGTGAGCGGTCATCATGACATACAAAGTTGACGGGTCCCGAGCTTGAACTTGACGGCTTACAGCGTACGCGTGGTGAACGAGGAACACAAGAAGCACTGCATTGGCGACCGCGTTGGACAAGTAGAAGATTCGCTCGACCTTGCGGAACATGGCCGGGTCGCTCATCAACTTGGGTCTGCAGCGTTCGATCAGGAAAAATAGGATGGCGTCAATCATGATCAGGTGGAAATTATTTGTTTTTCCCAGTGAAGAAAGTGGTATTCTATCACAGAGCTTAAAAATAACAAAAAAACGTGTATAACGTTTTGACGGCACTACTCGGGTTCTGGCGGCGCCCGCAACTGTGCGATGGATAATTTTTGCCGTGCCGTCTGTTTCCGCTGGTGGCTGGATAGAGGAAACTGGGCACCGGCGTAGCAGTAGTTGCGAAGCAACAGCTGCTTTGAGCAGTGTTGCTGCGATCGCTTTTGCCTTTTTTTTTTTCTCCATGGAACGAATATGGTGAGAAAAATCGACGAATTTTACCCAGCGGCTTTTGCTTTGCGCGTGGCATCAGCACAGTGTCGTCACTGTGCTGATATGTGTGTCTCTTTTTCTGCACTCCTTTGTATTTCCCTCTACGTTCAGCTGGAAACCTTCAAAATCAGCACAGTGGCTGTGCATGCGTCACGCGCAAAGCGAACGCATGCCGTCGGGAGACGTTCGCCAGTTATTCATCGCGTAATTCGCTCAGCCTTTAGGCGCTTCACGAAGTGAACGCAGATTCATGTGCCTTCAACAGGCGAGCGTTTCATGCAGTTCCAGATCACGGTTGCCGTTTTCTTGGGGGATCGGCGGCCGAGTGTGTTTTCTCGCCGCAACTCGGAGCGCGCCGCACTGAACGTAGTCCGCAGGTGGTCCGCACAACTTGACGGTTTTCCGGCGTTCATGTTGGAACAAAACAAATAAATCTGATTACCACAAGTATCTGTGAATTGAACCCCAAGTGCTTCCCGCCCAAGCAATCGTGGTCTGACGGCGTCTGCTTTTCCCTTTTCACGGCATGTATCCACGTTCTCGGACGAACCGAGCGCGTGAAAACGGACCTTCAAACCTTTCTCGACTCTTTTGGTACAGCCCCAGTCACGGCGTTTTGACGAGAAGGCAGGTTTTTGTCTGGTTCCTTTCAAAACAACGCAGGAATACACGTCTCGCACGGGCACTTCTGCCCACAGCCCCAGACCGGAAGTGCGCCCGACGCGCCACCACCGCGCCGTGACGTAACAGAGTTGAGTTCATGTATAGCGTCATGTGCGGTCAGAGGCCGCTTAAAGGCCTGTTCACACATGCAGCGGAGCGCTACAAGCATAGCGCTAACCTCGCGCTAAGCGCGTGCTGACCGGAGCGTTTACCAGCTTTGAATCGCACCGCCAAAACTGTTGCTCGTGGCAGGCGATAAGTAGCTGACAGCACGTGAGGAGCGCTACATCAGCGCTTCGCTCCATGTGAGAACCGGCCTTAACACAGCCCCGTTCTCTTATACGCTGCGCTACGTTACGAGATCTATACGTACGAGCAACCGGGACATCCGTGCTTCATATTAGGCCTGGCCACCAATTCGTAGAGGTAGCCTGGCACCCGACCTTCGAGACACGAATGTGTCGGTGACCTGTACATAACGTAAGAAAACCGTGCTGTGTGAACCAGCCTTTAAAGGGCTGTTTTACTCCGACGTCGAGCGCAGTGAACGCAGCGTAGCGCAGAACGCGCGCCTTTCATTGGCCGGCAACCAGGAACTCGATATCTGCGACCAATCAGTATCTGTGCGCGCTGCGCTACGCCACGCCCGTCGACGTTAGGTTGGAGTATAAATGTATCTTAAAAGGGTACTCCGGCGTTTTCTTTATGCGGAACGTAAATTCGTCTGCTTTTCTTTTTTTTTTTTTTCGCAGGGGTTGTGGTGATGTCGGAATGCCGAGCTTTGGCTCTGATTGAAGGATAGTGGGTAGACCTCAAAGCAAGCTCTCTTGAGGTCTACCCGCTGTCCTTCAATTAGAGCCAATCAGAGCTCGGCGTTCTGAGGTCATCACGTACAACCCCTGCAAAAGAAGCAGACGAACTTGCGCTTTGTATTGTCGCCGATTTGCCGGAAGATTTGCTAAACACACAAAATATTTTTTTTTTCGAAAAGTGTTTGAATTTCCAATTTTTGTCCTCACCGTGTATTTCAAAGTGAAAGTATCTTTTGGCAACAGTGAAACAAGTGACGTCAGGAAAATGCAGGGGTTGACTCTTTGGACTGCGGACTTTGCTCCCAACTGATTACAAGCAGTTTCACAATGTCAAATGAATGCTTTGGAAGCTCGCTCCAGCACCCGCGCAGCAGCACGAAACGAAGGGTCGGTATAGTGTACTTTTAGACCCCCCGCTCGACCTGCAAACCTGCCTTCCCTCCCCTGACATGACGGCACTGAATAGCGCCGGTATACTTGATAGTTGGTATTGGAGTCATTTTCACCTGCCAATTTTGCAATAACTATTCCGAATTTCGTGATACTAAATAGCATACCCGAAAGGGCAAAGGCCGGTGCTTCCAAAAATATTGTTAATTGGGGTAGTTAAAAAAATCGCCGCAAAACCCATTTAATAAGAAACGGAGCATGATGTATACATCTATTTTTTTCCCTTTGGGGGGGGGGGGGGGGGGGGGAGAGGGAGGGCGGTACTGAAATGTGCGAGTAAAATTGTGACTAAAAGTTGGAGGGGCAAAAAGGAAACAACGGCAGCGCCGATGTTTGCGATGAAAGCGACATGTTGTTATCGGTTGACTTTGAATCGGGGAAGAGGATTCATTAATTGATTGAAAACGTGTATTTTTATATTAGAAATCATGTCTGCATCAGACGTTTTTTGGTATGGCTCGTGGGTGAACATTTTGTGTCTTTTATTGCCTCTCTAGTTATAGATAGTTGAGGTTGCAGTCCAATAATAAGACAATAAAAAATTCGCATGACATTAAAGGGGTTATGACACGAAAATTAAACGAATAGATTATTTTTGAAATGGAATGCTCGTAGCCTAGCCTACTTAGTATATGCACCAAGTTACGTGATTTTTAGAGCTCCGGTAAGTGCAATAATCAATTTACGAATTTTTATCATTTTCATCTGGCCACCAGGCAACACTACCCAAGTTAGTCACACCATGGTGTTCATAAACCACGTGATCATGAACGCTCTCTCATTCTAGGCGCCCCCATGATCGCCCAAGCTCTCCTCGCCGCGGTACGATCAAAACCGCTCACGCAACTCGGCAACCCGTACGCTATTTTCGCTCTCGCCCCCGGCTCGTTCACCTTCCACCCTGCATGCGCCTGCGAGATATTCCCGGTCGACGGTGACCACGGCGAGTTCGTCCGTAACTGGCCGTCACTGGAGCTGGTCGCCAGCGGGTCGCAGTCAAAATGAACAGCTTCCAACATCTCTTGATAACAATCACTCTTATCGCTGTTGCGATCAATGTCGAACACTTTGACAAGGCAAGCGATGCCGTAGACTTAATCGTCATGGACCGCATGCTCGAAACGCGGATGGTAAACGAGGAATCTGAAGCTCGAGACGCCAAGAGAGCAAAGTTTGTGAGTGCGTGCAAGAGGACGCCGCGCGGGAAGCTGGCTGCGTCACCGGCCTCCCGCTCCGCCCGGATCCGCCCCTCCGAGGGACCCGCATATAAATCGATTTATCCACTAAACTATCGCCCCATTTTCAAAACAAATTTAGCAAGATTATAGGTACATACAATGGGTCCTAGCAGTATTGTTATCTCATATTTTATTTTTGGCGTGTCATAACCCCTTTAAGGCAGGAAAATGAAGAAAACGGGGCTCACTGACATCGACCAAATACCACGTGCTCAATAACAAAAGAGGCAGAAAATAAAGTCCTACAATGTAAGAACGTGTCCTAGTAAAAACAAACTAACAAACAAAAGATAAGCAGGCAAACAAACAAAGACACAAACAAACGGCCACGGAGTTTTGAAGAAGAGCTAGGTGACAACATCAAAAACACGTGCGTACTTCTAGTGATCGAAGCCTGCAAGCCCAAGCTCCTAGCTTTGGAACTTGCCTCGGCCTCGCGAGTGTTGGTGCTGCAGCAGAGGTGCGCGTCCTTGAGCAGAGTGCGCGCGTTTGAAGCCTTTGTTGCGGAACGTGTAATGGAGTTCTCTTTCTCGCTTTTAAATGATGAGTATTTATTTTTTATCAAGGTTCTGAGAAAAGTGTAGTTCGTTAGAGGTACTAAGAATAGCCATGGCCGTAGAATAGCCATACTTCACCCACGTTTTAAATGTTTATGTCGACTCGGCGCGTAGCACCGACGAAATTCAAAAAGACAATTTCAAGGCTTTCTCGAAGCCTAGTCAAACAGCACACAAGCTCAGTCACATTTTGCCTGGTCGGGAGAGCAGGACGTGGCAACCTTGGCCAAGGCTTCCGACGCCGCAGCCGCAGAATTTCTAACTTTTTTGAAGGCGTTCCTTCCCGCCTTGCGGTACGCGTGGGCATAGAAGGACATGAACCACAGGAAGAAAACCACGGCTTCCGCAGTCATGATGACCGTGAAGCCTGGGATGGCGTTGTCCTTGTAAAACAGGTACGAGCTACTGTGCGCGAACACCACGGTGAACTGGGCCAGCTGCAGCTGCGTCAGGTACCGCTTCCACCAGATGTACTTCTCAAAGGCCGGCCCGAGCGCGGACACAAAGTAGTACGTGTACATCACCACATGGACTGAGGAGTTGACGACCATGACGAACAAGGTCTGTGCTTGACCGCCGTACGTCAGGTTCATCCACATGTTCCAGGCGACGACCACGTGATGAAAGACGTGCAGGGCAGAGATCTGCGCGTACTTTTTCCTCAGCACGAAGAAGACGGTGTCCAGGAACTCGAAGAGCCGGAGGACATAGTACCACCAAGACAACCTCACGATGAGCAGACTCACGGAGTCTGTCGCGAAGTCGGGTCCTTGACCGAGAAGACTGTACCGCTTCTCGACGTACCCGTAGCGGACGAGAGACAGCACCAGACACGCGTTGACGAGGACGAGCGTGAAGTTGTAGGCGACCATGACACCGCGAATTTCGAAGGGCTTCTTTTCGCTCATCCACTTTGGTCCCCATTGCTTGACCAGGTAGACGTAGATGACGCAGAGCACGACCAGTGGAACTGGGTTGCCGCACATGGCCCAACCCCGCGTCCGGTGATCCCACTCCGGGAACCAGTGAGTGGCCGGGTCGAACTCCGTGCCCGCCGCCATGGATCCTGCCTCTCGTGCAGGTTGCACGCTGCAACAGTGGCGGACAAGAAGCGAGTTCGTCGCGCGACTCTTCCTTTTCCATCTTTTGATTGGATCATTCGAGAGATCAATCGACTAGAAACAGTACATTTAAATTTGACAAAGATTAACAGAAGAAGAAGGAAACATTGGCAATATGAGCTGGCCCGGCGGCGTTCCGGCCGGGTTGGCACAAAAGCAAGACAGGAAGATCAGGGCAAGTGAGGTTGTTAAAAAAGGAGTTGGAATGCACACCCACACTACCTATCGCCGCAATGTGGCAGTCGACTCTAAAGCTTACTATGCCAGAGGCATCCCGTATTTAAATTCATGGCTTCCAGTCGGCCTCAGATTGGTCTATACGGAGTTCGTAACGTCATCCAGGAGGGCTATGTTGCACGTTTTGGACTCCCAGGAGACTAGAGAGAAGGAAGTGACGTAGGTGTGAATGTACGTATCTTTGTTTTCTTCTGCTTATACCGTCATCAGCGACTCCACCAATCAACATCCAAAGAGCGTTGTTGATGTCACTTCCTTCTCCCTAGTCTCCTGGGAGTCCAAAACGTGCAACATAGCGCCCCTGCTGTGCCTATCTGGAGGTGACTTAACAGAGCCAACCGTTAGAACAAGAGACGATCACGTAACGCCACAAAATACTACTGATCTCAGCATGCGCGTATATAGTACTCCGAACAGTGTACAGAATGCCTCGCTTTTCCACTAGTTGGTCGAAACCTACACCAAATCGAGGCTGCATGCATCGTCATAAACTTCAATGGGCGTGCTTTAGTGGGTCTAGGTGGGAGTAGAAAGACATCGAAGGTTCACGGAGAGGGCAGGGTACTTACTTTCTGGCAGGTCGGAGTCTGGCTTCGCCTCGGGAGTCCCCGCCCGAATCAAGCGAGCGCAGCCGTGCCTTTGGAAGATGCCAGCGCGTCAACTGCGTCACCACCGGTCGCCTTCTTCTTTCTCGCTCTTAGCTTTCTTTATGAACATGCTCGCGGTCCTGAAATTTGCCTTCTTCGTCGTTATTGCCGCGCGATCGTTGGTGTCTGTCAGGAATCTTGCTGAAGTCGCATATGCAGAAACATTTGGTTCGCTGCAAATCTGATATGATCCTGGGTTCACGATTTTCGTGAACGAACCAAGAAAAACAGCTGTTCCAGTTCAAACCTAATAAACACAACAAACCCCAGAAGTAAAAAAAAAATAAATAAAATTAGATGGTTCCCAAAAAGTGTGTTTGTATACGTATTTTTTAGGACTGAACACTGTTCCGAAGCTATACCAGAACCAGACGACCAAACCTGTTCTTCTTTGAAAGATCGGATAAAATTTACACTCCCAGACGTCGCACCATTCTAACGCTTGGGAAGCCAAGTTTGTAGAAGCAAACGACAACACCGGACTAATGGGTTGCCTGCTTGTTCTGAAAATCTTGTGTTTCAGAACTTTCTTTATGTATGAGGAATCACGTGGGACCATCGACCCAATCAATAAGCATTGGTCAGTCTTGCGCGTAGTTTCCTCTAAATCGCTGTCCTTGTAAGGCTGCCGTCGAATGTTACTGGCGGTGATGGCTGATAGTGCGGATGTTAAATGTATTCAAGATTACGCACACGTGAAGAGGAAAGTGTGGTACGGTTCCGCCTGACCTGGCGGCTGCATCAAAGCAGTTCGTGACCGCTAGACGACAGAGCTGCTACCTCAGTATCAAATCACGGGAGCGACCTTGAGCGGTGTTCTTAATTTTTCCTCGTCTCGCGGTATTTATTTACTTCTATTCTTCATGCTAGAGTAGTTCTGATGTCCATCACTGTTCGAGTAGTTCGTGCGTGGGGCTCGCTGAAGCTGACAGTGATTTGCTCTGTGGACGTACAGAAAGCGGGAAGTTTACCTACCTCAAGGGACGGCTAATACTCTCCGGTGTAGATAATAAACTTAGCCGATGCAGTACAACTTGTGTACGCCTTCTTACAGCTTATCATTAGGGTTCCGTGTTTTCAGTAAACACCAGTAAAACAGGATTTAGAGCAGAATACATAAAAAAAAAGTTTCACGCATAGAAATTTTAGCTTTAGCTTTTCCTTTGTGTGTTGATGAACGCAGCCCCAAATGAAATGTCTTCGCGACTGCTTCTGCTTTAGAGAACCACGCCCACTGTCCTTTTCCGTCTCTAATTGATACCGGAATATTTTTCGAAAATTCGGTTCTCTATTCTTTTGCGGTTGTGAAGTCTCATGTTGGTGCGCTGCATTTGAGTCCTGATAATCCGATTTGTGTTTTGCCGACGACAAAACTTGACACACACAAAACAAAAAAAAGCAAACCTGTGGAGGAAAAAAGATCGGTAACAGGACAGAAGCTTAGCGGACAGGAGCTCAGTGGACAAATGCTCACCGGACAAATGCTCACCAAGGGAAGGCTAACAACGATATCGAGGACCTGCATGACTATTCTGAGTCTACGTATGTGAACTGTCGTGTTACTTTCGCTGCGGCCCCTGGAACGAAGGCTCCAGTAACCGTGACAATGGGCTGACAACTACCGGAGCTTCCTCCAGAACTGCGGAATATGCACGAGGCCACACTGTGAGACGAGGGCCGAACGAACAACGCCTGAGCTAGAACCAGAAATTCCAGAAGCGTGTTCAACACGCCCATCCAAGCGTCTGGATGTTAATGAGTGCCTTCAGCAAGATCGGGCACTCGGTGCTGCCACAGTGTTGATGCCAGCAGAGAAATGTAGACCTTCGTGAAGCAGGTTCGACAAAAAACAAAGTGACTTCAGAACCGCTTGAAGGTGATTTGCGAAAACTTCCAACCGCACAGAAATCTTCCAAGACTGCTAGAGGCGGTGTTGGAATGTATTCGTTTCTCAAAATAGAAATGAAAACATTTGCGTGCAATCCTATTAACAAACCACGTGTATGTCCGATCAATGATCTCATTGCTTTCTGCGGTCGCACATGTGCTCCTAGATTGTAGGAGCTCGTGTCAAGACACACGTAAACACTTCCCCTTATAAAATTTGGTCCGGGTGTGTAAAAAAAATGAAAGCCGTTTACAACTCCCTGTAACGCCGAATTAGAGCGCAGCTCTTGAGGAGGAGGGGAAGGCACGGGGGGGGGGGGTGTCACGTGACCTCGGGGGGGGGGGGGGCACGTGACCTGGGGGTCACTGGACCTCGAGGGGGGCGGGAGAAAATTTTCCGCTAAATTTAGCGGGGAAAATTTTCCGCTAGATTTAGCGGGGAAAATTTCCCGCTAAATTTAGCGGGAAAAAATTTCCGCTAGATTTAGAGGGGAAAATTTTCCGCTAAATTTAGCGGGGAAAATTTCCCGCTAAATTTAGCGGGGAAAATTTCCCGCTAGATTTAGCGGGGAAAATTTTCCGCTAAAGTTAGCGGGAAAAAATTTTCCGCTAGATTTAGCGGGGAAACTTTTTCCGCTAAATTTAGCGGGGAAAAATTTCTGCTAAATTTAGCGGGAAAATTTACCCATCATGCACCGCGCGGTTACGCCGACGGCGACGCCGACGCCGCTCAAGCCGGAAACGGGCGCCTAAGAGCTGCGCTCTAAAAAATGAAAGCCGTTTACAACTCCCTGTAACGCCGAATTAGAGCGCAGCTCTTGAGGAGGAGGGGGAGGCACGGGGGGGGGTCACGTGACCAGGGGGGTCACGTGACCTCAGGAGTGGGGTCACGTGGCCTGGGTGTCACGTGACCTCGAGGGGGGTCGGGCGGAGAACATTTTCCGCTAAATTTAGCGGGGAAATTTTGCCCTAGAGTTAGCGGGAAAATTTTTTCGCTAAATTTCTAAATTTAGCGGGGAAAATATTCCGCTAAATTTAGCGGGGAAAATTTTCCGCTAGATTTAGCAAGGAAAGTTTTCCGCTAAATTTAGCGGGGAAAATTTTCCGCTAGATTTAGCGGGGAAAATTTTCCGCTAAATTTAGCGGGGAAAATTTTCCGCTAGATTTAGCGGGGAAAATTTTTCGCTAGATTTAGCGGGGAAAATTTTCCACTAGATTTAGCGGGGAAAATTTCCCGCTAGATTTAGCGGGAAAATGTTTCCGCTAAATTAAGCGGGGAAAATTTTCCGCTAAATTTAGCGGGGAAATTTACCCATCATGCACCGCGCGGTTACGCCGACGCCGACGGCGACGGCAACGGCGACGCCGCTCAAGCCGGAAACGGGCGCCTAAGAGCTGCACTCTAAAAATGGTGAGTTTTTGACCTGCGTTTTTTTGCCCGGTGACTAAAAATTCCGAGCCACTCGGCTGTGGACGCTTGCGCGGCGTCTAATACCGCTTAGGCAAAAGCTACTGCGCTAGCCTAGAGCGAGCTCCACAGCCCAGTAGGGAAAAATGGCAGCGCGCAGAAGGTGATAATTGGAGCTATTTTCTTTATTTCAAGTCAGAGCGCAGTCGAAGACCCCAACTCACGGAAGGCGGGCGCAGTACACATTAAAAGCACGGGGAATTTCCTGCGCTTGATTGAATTATCCGGATAGGGAACGTACAGAAAAATGACGAGTGCTATGACGCTGCACTTCTGACAATGTTTGATTGATCTAATCAGCTGGGACATCGCTCTGACTTAAAGTGAAACAAAGTATAGAGCGAGTTTCAGTTGCTATTTTCTTAAATCAGCAGCCCTCCCAGGACCATTTTGAACTGTAAGACAAAACACATGGACATGCGAGGGAGGGATAAGCGGATACATTCAGAAGACAGAACAAAATACCGAACGTCTCCCAAGAGGAATCGAACCCAAGACCTGGAAATTTTTGAACTCCAAGATCACTGTGCCGCAAAAGAGGAGACATATCTTTTCTATCTTTATTGCACGCCACAAAGGGAGACTAGCGAGTTTAAAGGGGTGATGCAACAGTTTTTGTACTTTGCGCAAATACCGCTTAGAACGGATCCCTGACGTTAATAACCTTTGAAACACGCGTTCGTTTTTCACCCCACGCAATAGAAGTCCCAGTAAAAAATTAAAGAAAAACGAGCAGCGTTCACCCCCTCAACTCGCAGCCAGAACAAGCGGCCACGTGATCTGGAGCCGATTATGTGCCGACAATAGAGAGTTTTAGTAGATCGTTCCTATATCTCCGATACTGCCGATCACGATACTCCGCCACTGCCTCCCTTGTGCATGCATAGTATCGTTATCGGGGCTATCGGAGGTATCGGAACGATCTACTAAAACTCTCTAATAGAGAGTTTTAGTAGATCGTTCCGATACCCCCGATACTGGCGATCACGATACTCCGCCACTGCCTCCCTTGCGCATGCATAGTATCGTTATCGGGGCTATCGGAGGTATCGGAACGATCTACTAAAACTCTCTAATAGAGAGTTTTAGTAGATCGTTCCGATACCTCCGATACCCCCGATAACGATACTATATATGTAAGCGCAAAGGCGGAGGCAGAGTATCGGGTATCGTTATCGGAGTCATCGGAACGATCTACTAAAACTCTCTAATGTTGATCATAGCCACGCGCTGGGGTTGGCAAAGTACAGGACACGCACTGAGTTCCAGACATTGTTATGGCTCGGCTATTGTCGTCGTTGCAGCGATTGGACACGGGCCCCCTACCGGGCCTACCCGAATGCTTCTCGAGCTAGTAATTATCACGAGACCAAATCGAGTGCCCACGCAATCCTCTGGTCCAATCTATGAACAGTATTCAAATATCGTCATATGGGTGTACTGCGATCCCCACTTCACGTCATGAAATTTTGCAAAGGAGAGATTGAATGAAAATGATCGCTGTTGTCTCTGAAATTACACAGCAACAAAGGCGTTTTTTGGCCAGTGGCGTTGCGTGCGAGTAACCTTGAGTCCCACTAGTACGTAAGCTCGTGTAAAGTAAAAAAAAAACATTCCAATTGAATATCGTTGCACCGCCCCTTTAAGAAATGCGCGGGGTTACTTATCATGTTCAAACGTTTTACTTCGCAATTTGTTGTTTGGCGTTCTTTTCGGCCAATGCCGCAGCCTCATTGATTGCGGAGTCGTAGTAAGATCGGCACGCCGGTACGATGAGCATCGTACCGGCGTGCGGTCATGCATTACTACTGCGTGGTGCACGTTAAAGACCCCAGGCTAGCGGTTGTACCGCACTGGCTAAATCGCTTATGTACAGCGAGTGACTCGTCGCAACTTTGAAAGGGCTGACAAACTACACGCTGTATAAATATCCACACAACCACAATTATTATTATTGTTGTTTGTGTCGTTCTCCTCTGCTTATCGCACGCGCGCATGCCGGGTCGCGGGACGAGGTGCTCACTGAATGTGCCGCAGTCTTCAGAATCCCTAACTATATAGCCTCTTCGATACTGACAAAGCGTAACAGATTGCCACGAGACGCGGCCGCCGAAAGTGAAAAGGTAGAGCGAGAGGCAAGAGCCTACAAGAGGCTATACTCTGTTTCATACTTAGCATGCAACGCTGTCAAAGCTACTGGCGCGAGCGCGCGGCTTCATCTATGGTTTTGTTTGCGCGAGAACGCGTGCAAATGATCAACGAGATCAAGCCCCACGCTCGCGCCAGTAGCTTTCACAGCGTTGCACGCTAAGTATGAAACAGAGTATAAGGTGCCTACATGTCTGTCAGTCTGAGGGTGAAGACATCCATTGTTGCCCTGAATGTGCCAGCGCGTGACGCTCTCGCGCACTCGATGCGTGACTTGGGCGTTAAAATGGCGTCTATGCATTAGCCAAAGCTACGCGTTCGAGCTGAATGACACCAGATTGCGAGCGCTTCAAAATGCATAAAAAAAACGATTGGGCGTAAAAATGGCTGAGATGTCACCACTCAAGCAAAAGCGCGCGTGTGTATGAAGGCACTCTACAAGAGGCCACAAGAGGCATGTAACGGGCGCCCCGCTGCGGCGATACGCCGAAACACACTTGTCCCGAGCGATGGAATGTCCGATCGTGCTTCTCGCGTTCCTCGGGCTACCATTCTTTTCTCGTCGGGTTTAAAAACCATGTGTCGGGTCCTCGCTGCTGCGAAAGCTGTGCGCTGAATACCAGACTCCCCGAGAAATTCTCTATGCTACCAGATCCTTGCGCTCCAAATCTGCGACCGGGCACTCTATGGCTCCATGATCGAACTGCCAGGCTTTGTGAGTATAGTGGAGGTTATGGCCTCACACGAGGAATGATTGTACAGAAAAGGGGATAACTGAACAAAAGCGGCGACATGCTGAGTGTGACCATTTTTGTTCGACGAAAATGTACGGACATTTGATGTCTCGTTACCCGCTGTATGATTCGTCTCAAAGAACTGGGTTTTCGTAGAGGAGAGGCAGAGGTCCGTTTTTTTTTTCCTTTTTTCTTTTCTGAGCAGAGATAACCATTTCATTAGATGTCATGTTGTTATCTCAATTGAGCACTTCTGAGAGACAAAATGATTCTGGCCGTTGTTCTGACCTTGATCCGTTTTCCTGTTTTTAAGGCCTAGCGGACTCTGTCAGTTCCGTGTTGCGGCAAAGAAGACTTAAGCGCAAAACACATGCACGACGAAACCATTCGATCCGACGTCCGATCAGGCGATACGACGGTCGGAGGCGAGGGTTTTCAACGCTCTCCGGTGCTACGAAAACCCTCTCCCCCCAAGGTCATTCCGGCAGTCCGCACGTCGGATCGGACGGTTTCGTCGTACATGTGTTTCGCGCTTTAGCGAGGTTTTTCTACCGTAACAATCATGCCACTCTCCAAGTTCGCGTAGAGCGACGTCTTTATCATAAGCTCATTGCCGGTTGTTGAAAAAAAAAAAAAGAAACGTGAAGTTTGTTCTAAACATTATTTTTTCTTCCCCCGTGGTTGCCTTCAAGCGAGGACCGTGCACTTTCAGTGTTTGCTTGGAGAATGTTTTTGCTTCTCTGCATGTATACCATTTTTAATAATTTTAGTAAATTGAGAACCAACACAATGTCTTAAAGTTGGTGAACACACGCGGAATAAAACGAAGTTAATGCATTGAAGAAAACAAAGTTACTACCTCAGGCGAAGACCCTTTGAGAGGAAGATAAAATAATCATTTGGAGACATTAAAGGAGTCATGAAACGTTTTTTTCAATATTTTCCTGTTTAGCTTTCCTCCTCAACTCATAAATCGCGCATTCTACCGAACATTTCAAGAAGACGGAAATGGGGAGTCCCCTCTTGCTCGGACTCTCGTTTGTGAAATCCGGACACATCCATTCTCCCCCTGCAAGATTAGCCCGACAAAAGTTGCTTTCCACACCCCGTTCACCCCGAAGCTGACAATGCTATGAACGTTACGTGATCCTTAGGCCAACCACACCTTTGCCACGTGATCACGCTTTCTCGCGCATACCCACGCGCAGAGACAGGTGATGAAAGGGGGGTGGCTCATTGATCCGGCAAGCGCGTAGCTTCCACCACAATGTCAGCTTAGGGATGAAGGGAATAAGTGAGGTCCGGTGTCGTGTGACGTTCGCTTGGGCCCGGTGACGCGCTGCGGGGGCCCAGTGACGCGCTGCGGGGTCCGCGGATGTATCACAGTGAAAAGGCAGAGAGCTTACGAAGGGAAGGATTTACGAAATAGTCCGCTGTGTTTTTCAAATTTTCGTACTGAAAGTCAGGCTTTTGACTTCCCACCTTTTTTCTTTTAGCCCACTGAACGATGTGCTATTAGTAAAATCCCAATATAAATTGATTCATTCCAGCCCAAAATTCGTTTCATGGGCCCTTTAAAGGGAAATTGAAGCGGTTTTGTATTTGACAAAAAACACTTTAATCGCCATCATTTAGCCTCCAGCATCACTAATATCAAGATTAATTTTCAACTTGGTGCATGGAGGCTGCAGAAAATAATTTTCAAAGTACCGCTGAAGCCCCTCTTTCCTGGAGCTGACGCAATATCCAGAGTTTTCGAAATCTTCGCTCTCCCGCACCTTCAGCGCCTATCAAAGCTATGTACGCGCGCTCTTGCTATTTTTATGAAGGTAATAAAAAGACATCCCGACTGGTTGCATGCTTACAATTACGCGCGCTGCCCACACGAGCGATACGCGCTTGGCAGCCAAAGGACCTATACTCTGTTTCATACTTAGCGTGCAACGCAGTCAGTCAAAGCTACTGGCGCGAGCGTGGGGCTTGATCTCGTTGATCATTTGCACGCGTTCTCGCGCAAACAAAACCACAGATGAAGCCACGCGCTCGCGCCAGTAGCTTTGACAGCGTTGCAGCTAAGTAGGAAACAGAGTATAGGTGTGATGTAAGGACTAGTCGGAGGTTTTTCGTGTTTTCTCATCTTGGGGAAAAAGGAAGACGACGTTACAGATACAACTGGCAGATCCACAACAGCTCCGCGATAACGAACTCTACCGATCAAACGGGCGCAAACACCCGTCTCCTGGGGCGATACCAGAAAAGGGCACTCAACGTCCGGAATCTACCAACACCAAAGTTCACCAAATCAGTGAGCGTTTCGCCACACTAATACCCCATTCACGCGGATGGTATAAAGGTACATTTAGCATAGGCCCCTATCGTAAAGGGAGATGGAGTTCGTATTCACACGGCGCACAAAGGTCCCTTTCGCTAAAGGCTCTGGCTTAGAATAAACGGATCTCGCAGACCTCCCTTTACAACTACAGGGAGTAGCCTCGGACCCATGAATTCTAAATAAAAATCTAGCATATATGCTTCTCCTTCGTTTGTTGCATTGTAATAAAAAGAACATTTGCGAGGCAAAGATTATAAAGTAAACGTGAGCACAAACCTGATGGTAGACGGTAGCAACAAATTTATACTCGCGACAGCGGGCTGCAGCGGTGGCCCAAACGCAATGGCGGCTGTACGTGCTTTGAGTAGTGAGTGCACTCTACTTTGAGTAGCGACGACGAGTCGTCCGCATCGCCTGCCCAGAGAATTTTTGTGGCCATGATTTCGCTTGTGCACTTGGGTGCCAGCACTAGCGGCACCAGTATGGGCGTACCAACCGGGGGGGGGGGGGGGGGGGGCAAGGGGGGCGCTTGCCCCTCCAGTTCTCAGAGTGGGGGGCAAGGGATGTGCTTTGCCCCCCCGTCACCCCCCGAAGCAGCCGCCACTGGGCAGGGCAAACACTGTCCGGCGACGCCCAAGGGATACCGAGGGCACCGACCCCCGGCCCTGAGGGGGGGGGGGGGGGCGTCGGTTTGCCCCCCCCCCCCCCCCCCCCCCCTCAATCAAAAACAAGTTGGTACGCCACTGGGCACCAGTAAGAAAGGCCCTCGAGTTCTCTGGTCCGAGGCGGAAACATGGTCGCTAATTTGTCTCGAGGACGACAACATCGGCGAACTCCGGCGACGAAGGAAGAACACCGGAGCGTACGAGACGATCCGCCTCGGTCTCGAGAGGCTGTCGAGTCTCTATTGAGAAGACCCGCAGGCAGGTGCATAGAAGTAGCAGAGCAAACTGGGGTTAACACAGAGAGTTGTCGATCACGTTTCGCACCTTGTCTTTTGGATTTGGATTACACCAGCGAGATATTAGTAAAAAAAGCGGATTTTGTATTTGCACCATGCAATGAAATCAATAAAACAATGAATTAATTCGTGCTAGAACGACATATTCCACTCCTAATGAAGTAAAGAATATGTCTGAAACATGTTTAGACCAAAAATTATAAATTTCTCGTTCGCCCCTCGGTATAGCCGGGCATCCCCGGTGCAATAAACATCAACCCTAAACCTTCCGTTTATTATCCGTGTGATCCCGAACGCCTTTTGTTTGATACAGGTACCTTTATCCAAGAAACCTAAGCTACAGGTCCTTTAGGCAGCCCGTGTGAATGGAGTATAAGACCCACTATGAACCTCACGATTCGGCGTAGCTAAGCCTTTTCCTTCGGGCCTCGAGCTGCACAAGGCCGCGGTGCTTGCAACACCGCTTCGCCGCTCCACCGCTGACGCCCAGGCGCTAAGAAGACATGGATCATTCCCCGAGGACTGAAGCCTCAGTAGCAAATAAGCCTCAATCCTGTATTCAAGTTTCTTACCAGACAAACGACACCAACAATGATAGTACCACCATTATCAAGTTCCTCGACGAAACGGACCTTAGCCGCATCTCCCCAGCCAAGACCGTGGCGGCGATCATGGAAGCCTCGGGTCTCAGCACAGCTGAAAGGGGCGATACATGCGTCAAAAGTTTTGCGGCCTGGAACTTGATAGCAGTAGACACCTACCGTGACACGGTACAAGCCAGCTTACAGAAGACCGACAGCGTCCGACTAGACGGAAGCACGCACCCGCACAGCGCAAACCTACTTAGCAACCGGTAACACAGGCAGCAAAGGCGTAATCCACGGCATAGCCCCCAACATCCCAGAGGAAGAGCTACAACGCAAACTCGAAACCGACGGACCAGAATTGTCAGCATCTAATACATCGGAAGCACATACCCAGTGCTTGCCACCTTCGAAGGAACATGTCTGCTCAGATACGTCTTCTATGACCGCGTCTTAAGTATCCTATGCTACCGCTGCCTCTCTATAGGCCACAAGGCGGAAGTATGTCCAAAAACCAACATCAGTGTGACATGCTCTACCTGCAGCACGGAACTTCCTCTGGAGACGGGAGTGGAAACACCACATCAATGTGAATCCACTGCAAAAATTGCAGCGGGGAACGCTCACCAAAAGACCCCAATTGTCCAGCACGCCTACACGCCGACGTGAGGTTCTATGAAAGAAGCAGAGAGTGAAAAGTCCGCCTTAATACCGCCGGGAAGCAAGAAAAAACTCACAAGCACTCGGAACCGCCAAACATGGCCTCCGCTTCAGAATATTACTGCAATCAACAACAAATTTCAGCAACTACGCTGAGAGAGTCCAAGCCACGGACCCCAAACCAGGGAGGACCCTTCAGCAAGATCAAGAAATCAATATCCCGCAAAAAAGAAACTGGGGTCAAGACGAACCAAACCACCCAGATAACAAAAACATTAACCTAACTGCCATACCCCTTCCGGGCTGGTGCTCGGAGCCTCAGCTTCAAGGGGTCATGAAACGATTTTCCTACTTCTTCCTCCTTAGCTTTAATCCTCAACACAAATGCGAATTGTGAAATCACGTCGTCGTGACATTCTTCGGCACCGGTGCGATGACTCCTAGCTTCCACCGTGCTTTTTATGCACACCATAAAACTTGTCATTCGCCAGTGACGATAAGTTCCGTCAGGGCACTCATTGGCCACGGACACGAATCCAAATATTCGTCGACGGATTGATTGTTGACGAGCGCATATGTCCGAGTGACGCAGTTCTCGTGTCCAATGCGTGAGCTGGGCTCGGCTGACGTCAGGTTGGCACCGCTGACGCGCTGCGGGGTCCGCGGATGTATCATAGTGATTACGCAGTGAGCTTACGAAGGGAAGGAGGTACAAAATAGTCCGCTGTGTTTTTAAATTTTCGTACCGAAAGTCAGGCTTTTGACTTTCTACTTTTTTTCTTTTGTCCCACTGAACGATGTGCTATTAGTAAAATCCCAATATAAATTGATTTATTCCAGCCCAAAATTCGCTTCATGGGCCCTTTCAGCGCTCTAACAAAACACCTGAGGGTGAGTGACCCAAACCCCTCCCCAGCTCACGCGCAGACTGCACAACGCAAAACAACCAAAATATCCCAGACATCCAAACAACCACTAAACAGGGCAAAAGAATCCCTCACCATGAATAACCAAACACGAGCAATGCAGCTATGATTAAGAGGCAAAGTCAATAATAACACCCAACAGCACCACACAAAACAAATGGACTGTCAATCAGCAGGATCAAGTGCCGAAGATAAAGCCACGAGCTCAAAACTTTCGCCTTAAAAAAAAATATATCGCCATTGAAACACAAGTATGGGTGTTGTAATAGAAATCATCAGGAAAGCAAAAACTCAAATAACAGATTGTTCTTTAACATTTTGAGCATGGTTAATTCCTGAGTGAATTAAGTAACGGGAACGACGGTGTACTTGCTTTCTTGTTCTATTAAAAAAATTACACCATCTTCCCGAGGGGAACCATGGGGTGATGCGGAGCATCGGGGTGGTGCTGACGCTTGCTTGCGCCAACCCACTAACTGACGGGAGTGTTGCTTCCATCACACTTCATCGGAAGAACGGAGTGAAGTGGAGTCAACAGCGGTGAACTGATGTAGCACGAGTAACTTTGAAAGTCTAATCAGACCGCACGGTAAGGCGGCGCAAAATTCCCTAACAGCGCTTGCAGGTTTCCTCGTCGAGACCGGGCTGGCCGGCGAGATCTATACTTCGTTTCAGCTTCGGTCCGAGCGCGGCCGATGTTATGAGCCGAAGGGCCAATGAAACAGCGAAAGAGGCACAACGTCATGGCGTGCTCTCTACAGTTGATAGGACCAGCGGGTATTCGCCGTCTCTCTGTGCGTGCTCCTCCGCCAACTAGTCCTATCAAGCGCAGGGAGCATGCCATGACATTGCGCTCGTTACGCTGTTTGATTGGCCCTTCGGCTCATAAAATCGGCCGGGCTCGGACCGAAGCTGAAACGAAGTATAGGCTGCAACGGACGCGAGCGGTCGGGAAATGCTAGCAGACGACAGCCACGGAGTTGCGGGGAAAGCTCACCCCACTAGAAAGGCCTGGCCTGGCTCTGCGACACGCGCGCCGAAAACTTTCCTCCTTTCCCTCCTCCGGGGAAACACGGTTTCGCCTCAGACCCTGCCCCGGTCACGTGATGGGGAACGCGCGCAGCCAAGGTGTTGGCGCAGCGCGCTACCGCTCACACTTGAAGGAGAGGAGACTAGAGGAGGAGAGTTCCGCATGCGTAGTGTGAGTGCGGACTACGACGCCGACGCCGTGGGACATGGACCCGAGCAAGAGATGCTCCGCATCTAAAATGCGAGCACGTAGACAGGGTGGTGTCATTTTAATTATTGTTATCACATCAGGCGAGGGCCGAGAGTTGTCATATGAACAAATCAAATCTAAAAAAATCTCACTGGCAAAACGGAGCTTACAAAAAGCATAGAGCACGAGGTCCCTTCTTTTTTTAAATCTTTCACCCCCCCCCCCCCCCTCATCCCGCTGGCTTACGGCTTCCGGAAATGATCCCTGAAATTGTGCAGACAAAGCTAGCAATGCGCATGCTCAGTAGCAGCGTCTACCTCCGCCATAAGATTCGGAGGTAAAGAAGCGATCTTCGAAAGCTCCCATTTGACTCGGATGTTCCGCCTGTTATTCACAAGAAAAGAAAAAAAACTTGGTTCTAACGTTACAATGTGTAGCCAATGCAGAATGCAGGTGTCCCAGCTTACCTTGCTGTGTTTCCGTAGATTAGAGTTCGTTGCTCTTATTGGTGACAATGCGTGTGTTTTTGGCAAGCAAAGCATGCACTGAGGTTTCCGTTCTCCTTAATGCCCTGAATTTTGAACATCTCATTAAGAGATGGCCGTGGAGACGACGGACACTCCATGACCGAAAAATCGAACAGTCCAAGAAAAGTGTTGGTTACGGGATATCGATCGTTCATGGGATCTCACTTTCATACGAATATTCGTGGAGGCCAGGGGAGGGGAGGGCATAGGGAGTGATAGAAGCGTTGGCCATCGGTCTCTCAAAACAATAGGGGATCACACCATTTTGACGCGTTCTCTCTCTGTCAGCACTCCTTAGATTGCTTAACCCCCCCCCTCCCCACACACACACACTCCCTTTATGTTGACAGTTGACTGTAAAGTGAGGAGTGGACTCGACCACCATGCCCAAACAAGTAAACCAAAAGTAGTGTCGTCCGTACCCTCGAAGACGATGCTCTTAGCTTCGCGCCGGGCGCTTTTCAGCCGTGCCTCAAGAGCGTGCTAAAATACAGTAGCGCACATCATAGACAAAGAGAATTCGATCCCCTCGCGCGAGGCTACATGTTCTGTTACGCGAGTTGTGAACCCGCGCGAATCGAGGGGGTACGGACCCGCGTTTAATGTCTGTGCAGGTGGCCGGAGACGTTGAAGAAGTTGGAAAGGGTGAAACGGTGTAAAAGACAAAAACAAATAAAGACGAGGAGTTTTCTCTTGCCCGGGAGAAGAAGAAAAACACGATGGAAGGCGACGGAGAGCCTACTTGGCGTTGTCTTACTTGATCTTTGCCTTTTGTATATTTGCACATGCCTTGCCAGTTTTTTTGTTTTAGTGGTTTTAGTGACCGGTCATACAAAAAATCGTGTTTTCTTTGCGGCTAGTCTCCCCTTCCTGATGCTTTCTATTTTGTTGAACTTGCTCTCTTTATGCTGCTGAATGATCTGCTCGTATTGCTCCAGTTACTGTATTGTGCTCATATTTTTAAAAAGTAACGAGTAATTAAACTAATCCGTTACCAATATTTTGTAACGAAATTACATTACAAATTACTTCCGAAAAAAAGTAACGTGGCAATTACAAAATTACTTGAAAAAGTAACGGATTACAAGTAATTTGTTACTTGTAACGGATTAGTTCCCAAGTCTGCACAAAAGGTCCGGCTGGGGGACACCACCGCGGCTGGCCGCGCTTTCCTCGTAGGCTGCTCTACTGACTTTTCGAGCCATTGTCGTTCTGCCGCTACAGAGCGCTTGCTTTTATCCGTTGACAGGTCGTGCTATTGATTCAATCGCCTGACGTGTTGATTGTTCTCTTGTTTGTTCACGGTTTGCGGAATACTCGTGGCGCCGAAGCAACTGACTCGCGCTGTTGCACCATGCCGTACTCATGTGGTGTCGCCGTCGGCTATCACGAACAGCGCTCGTCGCAGTTGTTCTTCCCGCTTACCGCCCTTTTCCTCACACCGAGATTTCAAAGGGGTGGGTTCCCGGTATTTTTGTTCGGAAAATGTTCCGGACGGCGCATATGAAAACAATGTACGTATGGGTTTGGGTCTGAAGAAGGCTCGCCTGAACCCGACGCTCTGCCGACCACCTTTGAAGGTAAGAAGGCAATTCAGTGCACTAAAAGGCACACGCAAAGCGGAGACAACACTAGGTGGGAATTATAGGTTGACTGTTCCAGAAAAAAGTTATTACGTTATTAGTTAAGTGCAGCGTACTAGAAAAGCCGCGATCATGTAGCCAAATAGCGGGCTTCCCCTGGCTATTTTGTGTTAATCGCCTTATATTAGTGTTTTATCTTTGATTTGTTTTTATATCGTTGAAGTGACCATATTTCCCGGACCAACTCCGCTACCCAAGATCGTTTTATTTTGCTTCTTAATCTACTCCGCTACCCACTTACTTGGGAGACCTTCACGATGCAACTTGTTTTAGCACAGACTTTTTTTTTTTTTTTTTTGCAGTTGCTGATACTATTGAGGTCACATATTTTTTAAACGTAAACATAAATTTTGCTAAATTTTCCTTCCGTGGGTACATACATATCCTCTTCAGGAGCGCTTTTTGAAGATACAAAGTGACGTTCTCTTGTGAATAGACCCTTCCCGAAAGTCAGTCTACCCACCCTGTGCAGAGCCAAACCCGACGCCCTAATGGCGGCACTACACAGCTTCTCCACACCAGAAAATGCGAACGTCTTCGAAAGCATAGAGAAGAAAGGGGAAGAGGTGTTGGTTCTTTTACGTCACCCTCAACACACGAAATCGAGGGTGCTTGATTTAGCCGAACATGATCTCCTATCACCGCCATTAGAGCGGCAATATTGGGGCTATAGGAAGTATTCACTGGTGGCCATAGCTGTGTGCACGACTGCTGAGCGCGTGCTGATGGCGAGCTTCCACAGTTCTTTTGTAACGTGCATTTCGCACCCTCAAGATTGCCGGACTTAGCAACCTATTAATCTGGGCTCGTTCAGAGCATGCGCTCTAGACATCACCCACAAATATGGCGCCCAGTGAATACTCCTTATTGGGACTGCCACAAGGTGACTCTGACTTTTGAAAAGGGTCTATTGAGTTCTGTTTTTACAAGTTACTCAGTCTGTTCCGTATAAAGTTTGCGTGTCATACAATATGGTTCTTTGTGCCGTAGAAATGCGATCGGACGATGAAAATGCTTGGTGGTGATATAATGCAGTCAACAAATCTTGGGAGGTGCGTGTGAATGTAGAGGCCCAGGAAGCTTTTACGAATTCGACATCAAACTGAGGGCTGCCTGGCGCGTATCTCCGCTTTCTCTACAGCTGTAATTGCGTGGTAATTGTTGGCAAACAAACAAAACGCAGCAGAGGGTACCGATATCACAAGGATGGGTCGCGGTGGCAGAACGAGGACCTTGTCTCATCACCCGTCTCATCTCAGGGGAAGCTCTCCCGTCAGTCACCCGAAGCCGATTATACTTTCCCTTCAACCCACTTCAGCCTTGGTGAGCAATGCAGCCTGCACGCTCACGTGTTCAGCAGCTGCCAAGCATGAAGGCCGATGCGTGCCGAATTCTTGTCCTCTGACGGCCGTTTTGGGGAGGGTCACGATAATCTAGCCTGACGCGTCCCGCCAATAGCACTCCGTTGATTGCCAACGTTTTACGTTACAATAAGTAGCAGTCAGGATGTTCCCGAACGTATGAAGCTGGACAGGTCGCGTCGGCGCAAGCGGTTCCGCGTGTCTGTCCGCGGCGTATTACCGCTGAGGGTAATTTTTCACCTTTGCCAACGGCAGAAACGCGTACTTTGTCGCGTCGAGGTTCCTCTGGGCACATTCCCGTTTCGTATCCACCGAAAGATTTCGAAAAGTCAGAAGCCGAACCCGATTTACAAGAGCCGAAGCCTCGGCGCCCGACTACTTCCGCAAGCGACGGAGCAAGCGAGAATCGAGATGGACCTTTTATGACGTAGTGGCATGTCACGCGTGAATAGCCAATGGCGTGCCGCTGCGGCGATCGCTTCTGTTTTGTTCGAGTTTTTTTCGCGTTTAGTGAATATTTTGGGTGAAACGGTTGGACTCAGCAGGCACAAACATGTCAAAATCAACCATTAACTCATTTTTTTTCGAAAAGCTCTTCATCTTCCCTTTAAAGGGCCGTTTACACTCACCCCGAGTATGGCAAATACTACGAACACTTCTCGGACAGGGCGAACCGCGACACAGCTTAGAACGACTCCAAATAAAGATCAATAAACCACCAGAGGTAATAGCCCGAAAACTAAAAGACCTCCCCTACCCAACGAATCCGAAACCCTCTCCTCCAGCGGTATACCAAGGGAAGGACTCCGATGACGAGAATACTTCTATGAACTCTCCTTTCAACAAAGAAGAGGTGCTCGCGGCTTTGTACGGCATCACAGGAAACACGACACCCGGAAAATGTGGCATAACGTATCCCATGATCAAGAACTTACCGGAAAACTACTTCGACTCCCTCCTTGAACAAATCAACCAAGCTCGGGACACAGGGGAGATATCCCAAGAATGGAAAGAAGCAGTGATCATCCCAATCCCAAAGACCAACAAACCACCGGATCGATAAAAAACCTAAGACAAAATTCACTCACTTCATGCATAGAAAAACTTGCAGAACGCATATGGTCTTCCAACGCCTTGAATGGCATGTAGAGAGCTTAGGCGCTCTACACCACGCCATGACCGGATTTCCCAGTCACGTACCTACTCACACCGTGATACGCCTTTAGCACGAAGTGTACAACCGCGCCAGCACAGCACAGACCCGCGTCATAGCTGGAGTCGACATACAGAAAGCTTTCGATAATGTGTCATATCATGCAATTTTAAGCTGGGACAGACATGGCCTGGCAGGAAACGGTACAATTACATCCGAGACTTCCTCCCAGGCAAAATCATTGAGATAAAACACTAGCCCCCAATTTGTCCTCTACACATGAGTAACAACAAGGTGCAATCCTTTTTCTTGACCTTTTTAACCTCGCTCTGAAGGACGTTCTAACCCTCCTCCATACCATACCCGACCTCCACTTCGGCCTCTACGCAGACGATATTACCCTGTGGAGCAACAGAGGATCCACAGCCAACCAGAAGGAAATTATTCAAAGAGGACTGGACACCATCTACACTCGCACCATAAGACTCAAATGCTCCCATGAAACATTGGAGTTCATAGTAGTTATCAACAGAAACACCAAAGACGCCGAAAAAACATGGGAGTCCATACGGCTCATGGGAAACAACATCTCGAGACAAAAGTGCATCACGATAGTCGGTCTCTACCTTGTACAGAATGGAAAATAAGACAAGTGGACCAAGATAATTACCAACCAAATCAACCAAATAACACATATGTTGGGAAGAATAACCCAAAAAAGCACAGACTCAAAGAAAATGACCTACGTAAGACCATAGAAGTCCTGATCACAGAGTCATGTACGCCTCACCATACATGAGCCTGACCAAAACACAGACTTAAAAACTAGAAACGCAACTACGAAAGACGACCCGGCTTGCGCTAGGCGTGTCCCAATACACGCCCCTAAACAAACTTCAAGACACTGGACTTTTCAACACTCTCGAAGAACGAATCACTGTGCACAGAGCAGGTCAACAACAACGACTTAAAACATCTCAACAAGGCAGAGCCTTGCTCTTAAGCATGGGGTACGACAACTCCACACAACCTTCAATCCCCGAACAACCACCACCGGATCGGATCCCCAACATTTTAATTAAACCCATTCTGAAGAACATGAACCCAGAAACCAAACAAGACAAAAGAGACTGACACAAGGAACGCATTGAGAGGAAAAGTGATTCCACAGACATCGCCACCACATATTATTACATGGGTGCAAGCTACAGCTACAGCACTAACCGAAAACACGCACAGCCACACCAACGCCCCTTCCCCAACCACACTGGAAATCCAAGCAAGAGTCGAAGCTATTATCTCACACGCTGGGAAAGATCCCATCACCATCCGAACGGATAGCCAAGGAGCCATCAGAGACTTCGGAAACAATACTCCACCACCACAAATCGTGACCGCACTATCAAAAACCGTGAGAGAACGCCCGTATGCAAACGTCACTATCGAATGGGTCCCTGGGCACCTAGGAGTTGAAGGGAACATTAGAACCGACGAAGCTCGCCCGAGGAAGGAACCTACCGGGCCCTTCAACTCCTTGGCTGACAACCTACGACCCATACGACTACAGAAAGACACTACACAAATCCAGAATACGCATACTAAAAGAACTTAGAGACAATGTCACACTCCTTGAAAGTCCCTCAGGCGCATTTAGCAGAGAGGACACCGCAATTATCAGACGCGCACAAACCAACACACTACTCACAGAACATCACAAACACTATCCCATTTTCTTGAACCACCTGAGACTGGGTGGAGAACTAGAAAATCAAAAGTGAATGGGACCGAAACAGAAAAACAGAAGGCGTCGTCTCAAACTCAGCTGAAAGTTTATTTTGTAACACTTCCATATATACCAAAACCTCAAACATCACCAACGAATCACCGAATTAAAAAAAAAAAACAACAACAAAAACAAACAACCAAACTTCAAGTCCAAAGCCTAAAAAAAAAAAACATGACCTATTTCCTGGATTTGTCATCGTCCAAATGCACACAAACACTCTTACCTTATCTTCCGGCAGTCCAAGCTTCTACAAAGACAACCCGCCCCCCCCCCCCCCCCCGCTCCCCCCCCCCCCCCCCCTCACACACACTTTTTGACCCTGACCGACCGTGCTGAACAGACGACGAATATACACCCTTGCTTGAAAAAAAAAAATATTTAGGCAGTTTACTTTAAAAAAAAACAAAAAACACCACGCACACAACAACACTATATTAGCAGCGCACCACACACGCACCCACATGCACGCACTGCAGCCTGTACCCTAATAACAAACATCAACTGTGGGAATGGCCAAAAGTTGCTCCCACCACCCAAACCACACTCTACACCCTGCCAGTAACACTCAGAAGGGAGCTGGCAACGAACCACATCTTTGGCGGCACCACGTCCAGCATGTGAAAAACGTGCTGGGCGAGGAATGGTAACCACGGGCACCGGACTTGGTGATTCAATAAACGTTTACTCTCTCTCTCTCTCTCTCTCTTTCTCTCTCACCTTCGGGGAAAACGAACGTGATGTTCAGATTCGCGTGATAAAAATACTCTAGAATTCACCTCTAACTCGTTTTTTTTTTCTCGTGCACCTTTTCAGCTTTTCTTTAAAGCCCGTTTATAAGCTTGAATTTGTCTTACAAATAGCGAACAATGCGCCGATGCATAATGTGCGTGCCCCTGCTGGCCTCTAAAGCAAATATCGAAACTGTGATGAAATAGCGGTCATTGGAGGTAAGTGGCAACACAGCCTTTAGTGACGGCATTCACAAAAGTCCACTCGGTATGCATCTTGCGTGATATTAAGGAGGTGGTTGTAGCCCCAAAAAGCCCCTTTGTGATCGGGGCATACTGGCTGGACATACGCACAGTATTGGTGTTCAGAAAATATATTTTAACTGGCTGTATAACACGAGAGCGCGCGACACCACTATAGCGCCGACGCGAGAGCGCGCGACAAGAGAATGCCGTGACATGAGAGCAAGTGTGCGTCACGAGAGCGCATGTGCCCGCCTTGGGAATGATCGATATTGGGCTCTTCAAACACATATGTTTTCACGGAGCTGAGATTGACACCAAATGGAGTCGCATTTCAAACGCTTGTTTTAGATGCGGAGCATCTCTTGCTCGGGTCTATGTCCCGCGGCGTCGGCGTTGTAGTCGGCACTCGAACTACGCACGCGCAACTCTCCTCCTTCCCTCTCTCCAACAGCTGCGCGTTACTCTCTCCGCTCTCTCTCTCTACCAGCTGCGTGCACTGCGCGTGCGTTCGCTTCTCCTCACACCGCGCGCGCACGCGCAACTCTCCTCCTCTAGTCTCCTCTCCTTCAAGTGTGAAAAAAAATAAACGGCGAGCGGCGAGCGTTCCAAGTTTCTCTGCCGCGAGCCGCGACGAAGGCTCGCGTAGGGGGTAACGCTAGGGCAGTCGGTGGCGCCATCTCTCGACGTCAGCACGCAACTGACTCTTTCCTCGGAACCAACACGATGCTCCGCATCACCCCATGGTTCCTCTCGGGAAGATGGTGTAATTTTTTATTAGGGGCGAAGCTCCCTAGGGGCTGGCCATGTCCGTCCGCCGTCCGTTGTCCGCCGTAGGCCGGCGTCGGGTGCTCGTGCTTCTGCTCGTGAGATCACGTGCTCACGAGCACGTGAGCACATGCTCACGTGCTCGTGTAGGGCAAAAAAAAAATTGAAAAAAAAGATGAAAAAAATTATGAAAAAAAGAAAAAGAAGAAAAAAAGAAAAAGAAGGAAACCACACATTCTCCTACTGACATGAATGAAAAGGCTCAAAGAAAAAGAAGAAAAAAAAAGTAGGGGGTTCTGAGATGCCATCCCATCTGTCTGCTTAAAAAAAGAAAAAGAAAAAAAAACACACACATTCTCCTACTGACATGAATGAAAAGGCTCGGCATGCTGCGGCTCGGCGTCTACGCAGACAAGCACCGCCATGAGCTTCGCCCCAAGCAACATCATTCACCACGTGGAGATGCGGTCAATTTTTTAATTGGCTGAGTACGCAAATTAAACTGGGCGAAGTGGCACAAGTGTGTTGAACGCAGCGGTCGGCAGTCACACCACTTAAGATCATTTATTTTGTTCAGGTTTTCTGCCCTAAAAAGTGTCACTACTTTTTCTCTCGAGACAATTGTATTTGTCATTTTTCTCCCCCAGGAACAAAAATTCGGCTCACATATAAAAAAAAGTAAAAGAAAAAAAAGAAACTCGGCTTGGCGATGAGCTTTTTTGGGGAAATTGAACATTTTAGTTCTTTACTGAGAGTATAAGGCTAGAGGAGCTTACCGTGCGCGCAGATGTTACATCATTATTATGTTTCATTATTATGTTTAATTCTGGCAAACGTCGAACTTGGAACGCGCTAGAAATCAATCCGTTCGTTCCTACAAATAGTGATGAAATACAAAGCTGCACTCACATCTTCTGCAGTGCTGGCTGTCGCGTAACAGATAATCCAACGTATAGCAATCCAATCACTATAGTATAGACCAGACTTGTGCCTGTTACTTGAAAAATGTAATTGATTACAATCACACATTACCGAGCCTCAAATGTAATAAATTACCGTTACAAATTACTTTCGCTGAAAAGTAACGTATTACTTTACTCGTTACGTTACAAATTACTTTCACGTTACATTTGCCGTACACTTATCAAGTAAAACAGTAGCAACTATTTTGATGTTTTCAACAATGTTCTGCAACACTACTTTACAACTCTCATATACCCTCGCATTATGGTAGTCTTTGTAAAAATAAAATATTGTATTTCAGAGAAAGAATGTATAGGTGCACTCCGTTCACCTGTAAGCTGACAAGGCAGCGTAAGCTGCAACCACACCCGCCGTCCCGCTAGCTTACGGTGACCGGAAATGATCCTTGGGATTATGCAGATGGAGCTAGCGGTGCGAATGCTCAGTAGCAGTGTCTACCTCCGCTAGGAGATTCGGAGGTAAGGAACCGATCTACCAAAGCTCCTTTTTGAAACGAGCCTTTCAAGCGTAAGCGCAAGGTCTTAAAGTTGCGCTCTGGTGCTTGTAGCTTTGACGCACTGTCAACTTATGCATTTTTGAGGGCGATGTGTATATAGATCGCACGCTCAGAACGAGCTCACATTATACACTCTAAGAAATATGGGGTGTACAGGGGTACACCTCTTGTCCCATCTAACTCCCCAAAACTACATTTGGACGTTCAGTCCACTGACGTCGAGCTGGCGACACCAACCTTTACAAGCGGCTTGACAGCTCTTGGATATAACGTACTAAATAATTAATGTGCGTCTCAAAGACTAAAAAAAAAAAAAAAAAATTACTGAGGTTTTACAGCAGGGTTAAAAAAAAACTTAATTGTTTTAATGTAGCCTTTAATGAGTACATTAGCTATTTTAGTAAGTAGTATCGCTCGACTATCAAGCCGCCGGTAAAAGTTGGTGTCGCCAGCTCGACGTTGCTGGACAGAACGTCTAAATGTAGTTTTGGGGTGTTACTTATGGTACAAGGTGTGTACACCCCCTATTTCTTAGAGTGACTAGGCTGCTAAGACCGACAATCTTGATGGTGCGGAATGCATGTGGCAGAAGAGCAGTGGAAGCTCGCCGTCAGTACGCGCTCAGGAGTAGCGCACACAGTTATGGCAGCCGGGTGTTTCGGTGACGCCCTCTTATGGTTCCCTCTCGTTTCGTCATTACCTTGCGAACTACAAGTTTGACGGTTTTTGTAATGAGCATAGTGTAAGATTGAAATCATTGCGCCCTGAAACCAACACTGACAACACTGTCGAAATTGGAATCCTTACATTACTCTGTTTTCTGCAGATTAGAATTCCTTTGCTGACGTCATAGTCAGCATTCGGCCAATCGTGGAAGGCCAACCACAGCGACACTGTCGACCTCGCACGTCGCCTGCAGTACTGAAAAATGCATGGGCGCGAGCGCTGGCTTTGGAGCATTGGTCGAGTGGTTGATCCCAGACTGATATAGCTCCCGTTTCTGTATTATGCTCATATTTTTTTAAAAAAGTAACCAGTAACTAAAGTAATTCGTGACGGAGTAATTTGTGACGGAGTTACATTTCAAATTACTGTCGCAGAAACGTACCTTTTGGCAATTACGAAATTACTAGAGAAAGTAACGAATTACAAGTAATCCGTTACTTGTAACGGATTACTTCGACCAGGTCGGCTATAGACCTTTCCAAAAAAAGCTGTTTTCAGCGCTCCCGTGACCCGCGCTCTAATGACACGCGCTTTCGTGTCGCGGCGCTCTCCTGTCGTACACTCTCATGGCGCCCACTCATTTTAGCCGCAAGACAGACCGCAAGGATAGCTAAAGCGCGTCATTGGTGTTATGCAGAATTATAAATACTATGCACTCCAAGTAGGTACATCAGCGGAGTGTCTCGAAGTAGCTTAAACGCATCTCTGGATGCTTACGATGCTGACTGATTGATATCGCAGGTGAGTACTGTATACCTTGGTACTCTCTCTGAGCACCTCTGACCTGGTAATTCGCGCAGAGTGATATGTTCGCAATAATAAGCAAAAAACCGGCAACAAAAATTGGGCATTTATTTGTTACGTCGGCTTCGTTTCTGCAGCGAGGTACAAAATTCTCCGCGGGTGGCCGCAGTTCAGAAACCGTTCCTATATGAGCAAAGAAGTCAATCTAAATGAACTTTTTTAAAGCGTGGCTTGTGGAATGTAAGGAAATGATAAACACATATATAGTGGAAGTTTCATATCATGGACACGTAATATAGTTTGTCTTTCGGTAAAGCATCCAGAAAAATGTGGCTGGCTGGCTTACAGGCCGATGAAATTTATGGAAGTGTTAAAGTGTTCCAGGAACCAAGCATTGTGAAGCTCGCAACCCCGAATGTTGCGATAAAGCTAAACAGAGGGCGGCCTATTGTTGTTAACCCAAGTACTTAATTCAGGACCGACCCCAGGTTATCTAGATTGGAGTAGCAAGATTCATGGTCGCTATAATTGCCACGTACGCAACATCCGTGTTATAAAAACTAAAAATTTAACACAAAAAACTCCGCGCTCTTGCGTAGTCGAGCCTTGACGACGACAGGAGGAAGAACACGCTGGAGGATACCTTGAGAAGTCACACGTTGCGTGAGCCATTAACTTCCGCAACGTTACGGGCGCCTTTGAGACGTACACGGCGAGCCGTGTACACAAGGTGGTTCATCATGAAGTCCCGCGTGACGCAAACTGAGACTCTTTGGAATGTCAGAGAATATATAACACGCTCTGTCGCTTTCGTTTTTTTTTTTTTCCCTGTGCGTTTCTTAATTTCCGTTTCCAGGAGCAGTCAAGCTTGAAGGTGACGTGCAACGACATTGGGTTACATTGTTTCTCACTTTTCACAACTGGCAGTAATTTGACCCAAGTATGCTCGCACGCATCGACACTGACCAAGAAGAACCCTTGTCGTGGTTTGATCTCAAGAACAAAAACGGACTTTTTCTTTCAGCCTCCCCTTCGCAAAACTTCATTACGTAGTCACGGAATCGCATCGTGTTTATAGCTACAGGGATTTCCTCGTGATGACGATAGACCAATGCAGCTCATTGACTTTACATGTGAGCTGCGTTAACACTCGGCTTGGGCTCGTAGCAATCAGAGCTTCGGAGATTATTCAGATTTTGACTCGATCGCGTCCAATCGCTGCGGTGATGGGAATAACATAACTCTAGCAGTGTCTAAAGCTCAGCGCCAGTCATGCACCTTTCCAACCCTAGTGCGTGCCTTTGAATATTGTATCTCCAGCTCGTTGCTCTCCATCACGAGGCGGGAGCGGGAACCGCTCTAGCGGTTCCCCCGCACGGCAGGCACGGCGGAACTGCTGGTGATCATAGCTTTCGAACAGAATGACTTTACAGACAGCATTATGCACTGAAGCAATGTAATTCTGCAGCCTGTATGGGATTGAATCTTTCTGTTACACAAGTTTGCCAATGCTAACGGTACGTAACGCAGTTCACAGGCGTGCAAGTGCGTGGACGATCGTTTTGGAAACTGGAAAACACTAAATCCTTCGAAAGGAAGGCGCGTAAAAATGAAAGAAAATAAATGTCTTTGGAAATTCCGTAACTAAGAAAACAACACTAACCGGCTTTTTGTTTCTCAGAGCATTTGATTCGGAAGGATTGGCGGCGATTTTTGATTATAATCCGTTAGCATTAGAACGCTTGTTTTGACGTAGACCCGGCGGTGTCTTTCGTTTCTCAGCGCCTGGGAAAGAAGAAGAAGGGGGGGGGGGGGAAGAGGGTGACGCGTCCGACGCTCCCACTGGCGCGAAGCGCTGATGTCAGCACGCGTCAACCTCTCCCCCTCTTCCCGGTGCTGACAAACTGACAGACACCGCCGGGTTTTTGCCAAAACCAGCTCTTTCGTTTTCGTCGAAGTCAGGCGCACAGCTGGCGTGGAGCCAAAGAGAAGGGGGCGCCGCGCAGCACCTCCGAGATAACAAAGCCGTAATGCTGAATGAGATGGCGTAATCAGAGAAGGCCAACGTTGGACACAGATTGAAAACGAGTGCTGCGTCAGCGCTCGGCTTCGAGTCAAGTTTGAGCCGAACAGTGACGCACTCGTCGTGCCCAATCTGTTCTCAGCGTTGGCTTTGTCTGATGACGCCATCACATTCAGCACTACGGCTTTGTTATCTAGCAGGTGTTGCGCCGCGGCGCGGTGGAATGCGGGCGTGCTCAGTTGCCGCTCTGCCGTCGCCGGTTGTTCTTCGCTCTGGGTTTTCGTAGTAGCGGTGCGTGGGCTGTGATCTCTGTGTGTATTTAAAACGATGGATGCGGTTCCTTCTATGAGAGGTATGGATGGCGTCGAAGGCGTCGAAGTACTCTGGCAGGCAGAGTAGAGAAAATTGCTGAAAAAAATATTATAGGAAGATCCATCGGTGGATTCTTAAGATATCCGTTAGCATGACCCCTGGAAAACATTACACTTGTCCCCTTTTGAGAAACGCTAACACTGAACCCGTAACGAAGCCAAAAAGAGGCAGCAAAATCAGAGGAGGCAAAAGAGAAACCCAAAACAGAAAGCCAAAAGAGAAAAGTGAAGGTGTCAGTGTTAGCGTTTCCCAAAAGGGCACGTGTGTGGCGTTTCCAAAGGTCATGCTAACGCATTCACTAAGAATTCACCAATGAATCTTCCTGTTTTTTTTTTTTTTACGTTAAAAGTCGAGACTTTGAGAGCAGCCCTCTATGGTTTATCTACTATTATTGGGAGTTTTACATGAATGCCCAATACTAGCTTTTCATAGTCAGAATATGTTTCTTAATTTATGCGTTTCGTGGTAGTCTTCTAAACTCGTCACGTGTAATTTTATCTTTGAAAACCAGGATTGCTTTTGTCGTTTTTTCGTTGGGAATAGTGCATGAGCAACGAGTCATCTGAAGCCCCACTAACTTATTCAGGATCCCAAAATTAACCATCTTACAGGAAAATTATCTTGTAAGAAAAGAGAGCCAAGAATACACAGGAAGCTAATAAATTCAGCTCTGATTTTCTGAAAACATAAACAAAAACAACAACACAATATTCTATGCTGCCTTTTTAGTGCGTGGAAAGCCCTGTCTTAGAACTAAAACATACAATAAACTAAAAAGAGAAGACAATTTTAAATGCTTAAATACATGTGTTTAAAAACAAATTTCTTGGGCAATTGTATTCAGCTTATTCCTTACACTGTGAGACACGGTTTGCGTAGGGGGTGAAACCGAAATTAATAGTGATACCGATTAATTAACTCCAAAACAAAGTTCGTTTCGGTTTTGCTCATGACTTAAAATGTGTCTCATGGCGTAAATTGTCGGGAGAAAGAGGTGACCTTCCTGCGTAATCCTTCAGCTTCCTCGTAGATGCAGAAATAATCTGTCGCTCAGTAAAGCCAGCATACCACACAGGCTTACCAACTGGTATATCATCACGCGTCTCCGCCCTTCACTATCCGCCATTTTCTCTGTGCGGAAACTATTGGAGGTGCTTTCAAAAACGAGCGTAGCGCCACTAGTGAAGGAGCTGGCGTTCGACAGTGGGACGCGTTCGAAGCCGTAGCGGCGGAAGCGCCCACGGACGAATTTTTGGTTCTTGAAGCCGACAGGCATTGCTTGAGGTTGCATGAGGACTGGGGCAGATCTAGAAAAAGTTATCTAGCTGTTATCCGCTTCCTATATATCCCAGAAAATAAATTAAATATCTATCAATCATACTGCAGGCTGACTTCCGACGAGGAACTTTCCTGGTTTCTAGACGATGCAACCACTGCATTTAGTCACAAAATCGATGAGGCACTGATATCCTTAAATGAATCTACTATGAATCCATGGAGTTCATGATATAGAATAAAGTCAAGATGACTTAAATGGTGATTGAAGCCACACCAATTTCACTTTGATGATTTTCCACAAGGACACCTTTCTCACAAAAATACTTTACCGCAAAACTAATATTAGCTTTTTTTTTCTTTATCTGTAATCTAATGTGGTCCATGAAAACTTATTTTTATTTAAAAAAAAATAAATAAAAAAGAACATCAAGCAAATTAAGAAAAAAAATTCCGAGGAAAATTAAGCACATCTTATGAGTTGTGAATGCGAAAGCATGACCACGTTTCGCTACTTCCGAGGTTGCGGCCGCCGACGTTATAGATGCCTCAGGCGCCGCCATGTGCCTCGGCGCCGAGAGAAGCGGGAGCGGCAGTAGCCACGTTCAAGCACACAGTCGCCCAGTCAAGCGCACGAACTTTAAATACGCAGACCAACACGGGAACACGACCACAGCAAACTACCCACGGCAAGAACGACAGGTTCAGATCCCAGAAATGAGCATCTCGCACACTCCGACTGGCCCCGACGCCCTGACAACCGGGTTCCCGAATGAGGCATTCGCGCGAGGGCTTCTGGGAGAGCCTCCGTCGGCGCCGTCGTCGTCCAACGTTCAACGTAGAGCATGTCCAAGTCCGTCGCAAGCTACGACGTCGCGCGTCGAGCTGCTCAGCGCAGCGCCGCGTTCCACTTGACGTTGGAGTATAGACACCCCGTTCGCAGACAGTGTCAGCGAGCGTGAACGAGCGCGTGCGCTCGTTGACGTTACGACGGAGTATTAACAGCCCTTTACACGAAAGCGGCAGTCGAGCGCGCGCTCTCTTGAAGCGGCCTCCAATGGCTATCTAAAAGCCGTTTCGCTCAGTCAATGGCAGAATGGGCATTTCTTTCGCGTTTTTTCGCGGTTAGAGACATCGCCAGTTCCGCTCCATGGGATAATTAATGCCGGTGCTCTGGCGCTCTAATCGGAGCGGTGAGCTTCGTTTCTATCTTCCACTTCTTTCAGCAGTTACGCGTGGCATCTTACGCATAGAAGAATGCGAAGGAAACAAACAAATCCTGTATGCCTGCGCTCACACGCACACGCACCGAAAGAGGGAGTGACTGAAAGAGACAGGCGCACACAGATCTAATTGTACATGCCAGGTTGACCTTACATCGGTCTACATATATACATTTTGTCTTACAGGATACTTTTCTTTTATGAGATCATGTTATCTTATTCTAAACAACTCGCGAACCGTGCTCGAGTCCAAAAAGCCCTAATTTCACATCGTAAAATTTTGTTTGTTGCTTTTCACTTTTGGTGCAGCTGAAATACTTTTTATACTTTGCTTGCAACCGGTCTCAGAAGCAATGGCAAAAGTAACACCATGTGCACGTGCTTATATAAAAAAAAAAAAAAGAATTGCGGAAAGGAGTTGTTTTTGGGGGCTTTCATATAAACTTCGGAGTTATTCTTATTTTGTTTTGCTGAAGTCGTTTACACTGTTTTCAGTGAATGGCCGGACTAAAGAATAAATTTCCCGTGTTGAAATGACTAGTGAAAAACAAATTACTTTTTTTAAGTAAATTGATTTAAAAATCTTTATATCTGACTTATATTTTATATAAATTTAAAAGAAAAACAAATTTATTTGATTTTAAAAATTACGATTTCTTTCTTTTTTTCTTCTTGCGATGTACCAGTTATCTTGCATTAATTTGATCAAAAACAATTTTGGTATTTTGTTTTGCAGTCACCCACTGCCCACCGGCAACCCCATATGGGAAGAAAGGCGATTTCCATGTCCGAATTCGGCTGATCAAAAAAGAAAGAAAACCTAAATTGTCATACTTAATCGTCGACTGCCAAGTGAATCCAAGTTTCATCGTACTTTTCTGTAGACTTACATTTCTCACTTTGTGTACCGTCAGGAAGTACAAACTGTACGCCATGCTGGTCCGGAAATATCATCGACGTCTACAATGGGGGGCGAAACGTTTTTGGAGAGGCATCCCACGAAATTGGTACTGCGTACAGGCGAGTGTGGGATGGTATTTCAGTTCGTCCCATCGGCGCTAACGTATATAGGCGTTACTGGCACAAAAACAAACATAGCACGCAAAGAGGCGGTGCAGAATATGCCAGCCGTGTCGATGGTGGCAAACATGATCGGGAGATCAAATTTCTTGCGTCATACGGCGTGAGTTCATCGCTGTCGTTGCTCCACAAAACAACGGCGAGTTGAAAAGCTATTATACTTTACTCACGCCAGACAGAACGCATAACTAGTGAAGTGAACAAGGAACGAAAGTTCGTTCCTTGTTCCTTCTGATTTTTGGAACGCGATCCCATTACAAGTTCCATATGTGAAAAAGGAGTTCGTTCCCGTTACAATTTCAGAAATTGGACGTATCTTTACATATACGGTACATTTTTATTTTGATGATTACCAGATTAAGTTAGATCAAGCAAATTTAGTATTTTTTTTTTTAGATCTATCCCAATAAATGGCAACATACAAATTTGAATGCCGTGAGTGAAGGGCACCAGGAGAAGAAAACAAGCGGAAGCAGGGATTCATTTGTTGATATATTCACCTTTAAAAATCTCAGCTTTTAACCATATTCATGTTTGTGGTGTGTGATTCAGATGAGCCGAATGTACTGTTACCCCATATTGCACGAGCGTTTTACAACAACCTCACACATTTCAGTCTAACAAAGTCCCTTGTTCGAACTTAACAACAGTCCCTCCTCGATGTTGCTGTCCGCAACACGAGTAAGTGAAGAAGAGGGTAGGGCTTTTGGAAGGTTAGTCTTGAAAGCTACAAACCCTTCCTTGTGAAGGTTGGATTCGCTGTTCATTTTGAAGGTGACGGGTCAAGAGGAGAAGGAATAAAGGTTAATTTTAGTTATCTTTTAAGTGACCATTGGTCGGAGTACAAGGGTGCGTTCGATGTCTGGTAACCTGTTCCTTAGTTGTGACTGTAGGTTTCTTTGTGAAAATTCAGTGATGGCTGCAGTCGTCCTTAAATTTCTGGGGGTTTGAGGATTCGTGGAAATAAAAAAGTAGCTGAGTTTGAAACGTCCCTTTTTCTGTGTCTTTTCCTTCGACTAAAAGTTTTGCTTTTTGTACCTCAGCCTCGGGCACTGCAAAAAGAATCCATGTCCACTATCTATCCTGCACCCGACTGTTGTCAAGCGAGGGCCACATAAAATAAACCCTAAGATAAGTAACCGTTAAAAAGATCCTGCTCTTCGTAAAGATATTGTTTTTTATACTTTTAGAATTTCCTTCTTAAAAATAAAATGAAGATTCCTCCACTAAACGAAAAAAAGGAACGCCGTTTCTTTTTTTTTTCTTTTCCGTTTCAGTAAAAATGTAAAGAGTTCTCAATCCAGTTACACCGACGGAAGATGGAACGGCGGCGTTCCTTCGTTTCTCCTAAAAAGAACGCGTTCCAGGAACGCCGTTCCGTACAACACTGCTGTCAACCCAGCGCGACAGCACCGCTCCGACTTCAATGTGTACCAATGCACGCGGCCTCATTTTGTTTCGCTGGGATACTCACAGCCAACCTTCGGTAACGGGCGCGCAGCGGCGCGACGGTCGTGTCGCACGGAGTAGACGGCTGGAGTCGCATGATACCGGATCACGTGGCCACTTGTTCTGGCTGCCATTGGAGGAGGTGAACTCTACTTGCATTTCTATAAAATAAAAAGGTATAAAAGCGCCGCAAACAACAAGGACGAAAACGACGTTAGACAAACACAGCGTGTGTTTGTCTTATCTCGTCTTCGTCCTTGTTGTTTCGGCGTTTTTATACCTCTTAAAGACAATGAACCAACTGGTTCAAATAAGCACCTTGTTGTATTTTTATATTTCTTTTTCTGCCACGGCCGTTGAGCGGAGGCAAATAATGCGTGTTTCGGAGGCTATGAACGTCCAGGACTAATTCTAGGCTGTATTTACGCTTAGAATTGTATAGTTGCACACATACATGCCTAATGTGTGTACACATCTAGCCTACGACCAGTGTTTTGTAGTATACAGGGGATAATGTAAGAATATTTAAGTCGACAAACTCCTCAAGTGCTCGCCCAAATCAAATAACCATAAACTTCGTACACCCTGCGACAACTTACGCGTTTTTAGTTAGAGAAAGGGGGGCTTTCCATAAAAAAGAAACGATTATTTACAAGTGTTTCAAAAATGTTACCCACCACTCACGCAACAGCATTGGTGGTTGAGTTTGAGCAAAATAAATTTAAAATCATTGTACATAAAAAGAGAGAAAACAATTGCAGTGGGTTAGCTCGGCTATGCCAGGATATACGTAGCGTGAGCTGAGGTTCAGCTGGTTATTCTTAGCTTTCCTGGTTGTCTAGGATTAGCTTGAATATCATGCTTACAGCTGCTTCAATGACACACACACGGTATACGCATTATGTGACTACTTCGGGATCCGATGAGTTAAGCTTCTCCGCTCTTTTGTGCCGCTGAGCAGCAATTTCGCTCTCCTTCTTCGTGGCTATACCACACTGGCAAACGTTCCGCTATATGTATACCCCCACTGATACCTCTGCGCATGCGTACAAAATGAGAGGCGCTATCAAGCGGCTCCGGTGCAGCGTCAGACTTGGCTACTGCGCAACGGAGGCGCACAGCTGGGCACGCGGCGGCGCCAGTGCGTCTGCCGCGTCTATGACGTCACTCTTCTGGAATGCGCAGACCGCCGAGGCGCGCGCGGCGGCGGCGGCTCCGGCGCGACAGCGGCGCAGCCGCCTCGGTGGCTTTGAGGCGAGAGCGCTGGCCTATGGATCCCCATGTGGCGGGTTCGAATCCCGGCCGAGGTGCCCGCATTCTGAAGGAGGCTTATTGCGGAGGAGGCGCCGTGTCACCGAGCTTTCGGTTGCACGTCAAAAGATCCCCAGGTGGTCCAAATTAATCCTCAATCCTCCGCTGGGGCGTGCCAGATGCCCGTCGTTGGTTTGGCAGGTAAAACCCCCAAATTTGTTTTTGCGCCAGCTGTGCGCCGTGTGACGTCACTGCTCCTCGCGTATGCGCAGCACGGCTCTCCAGGAGCCACGCAAAACTGCTCAACATCGGCCAGTGTAGCTCACGCTACAAAAAAAAAGATCATATAGATTTGTGAGTAATCTTCGATTTTATCCACAGACGTAGTAGATATTGTGAGAGTGTTTCAGGAAGACAAGTCAAGAGGCAAATGAAGACTGTTGGCCCAGTCGATGTTTTTTTGTTTTGTTTTTATTCCTAAAACAGTCAATGCCACCTAGAAGACAAAGCCTGCTCCTTTAATTTATATACATTTCTTATATTTTTATAGCGCCCACCGCGCTTTACATAAGGGGAGTTAAATAAAATACAACGAATTCAAAACAGTAAAAAAAAAAAAACAGATATAGGGTGACTGAAGTCACTTTATATGTTCTACGGACCTGAATGCTTAGTAGGAAAGTTTTAACTTGCAAAACGTACAAAAAATAGATTACAAAAAAAAAATCTTCAGCGTTCACAATGTAAGAAGCCGTTCTGTAGTGTTCCTAAAACCATCAAATACCACCATGCGGCCATAGAAAGCTATCAAATAAATGAGGAGTTGTGTCTTTTTTCTATCTTACTATCGAAATCCACACAAAGATGATTGCAGTTTCGCACCCAAACTACATCAAAAGCTAATTCTTTAAAAAAAAAGTTCATACAAAAAAGTAAGATGTCAAAAGGCTCCTATTTTCTTTAAAGCCCTCTTGAGTGCGCTAGTTCATTACACATGTTTCTGCATTCATCGCGAATTTACATTTGTGTTAAAATCTGCCAGCGGGTTGTTTATGAATTTTTTTCTTTGGTTGTGTTTCACAGTATCGGGTTCAGAAATCCGATTTTGTATATCGGCTCATGAAAATCCAAAAGAAAAGATTTTATCTTTGTTTTTACCGATTTTCTTTACGTCTCTACTCGCCTCCGGAAAAAAAAAAAAAAAAACTTTTTTAGGCATTTGTTTGATTCTCTAGGAATATTTTATCGTTTTCTCTTTTTCGCTTGCCTTTTGTTTTAACGCAATAGGCCCTTTGCTAAATTCAGTGCCACCTGGTGGTTCAAATGGAAGTTTAACTTTTACCGTACTAATGGCTTCAATGAACCTGTAGTCTGCAGTGTTTTATCGGACACCGTCACTTTTCCAGGTCAACGGCAAACCAGAATGTGCTTTTCACTCTACTGTTCTTTCTCGAGCTCACACAATGTCGATGGCCTCAAAGATACAACCAGTCAGAACGAAACGCCAACCTAAAAAGACGCCTTGATAAAGTTCTTCCCTGCTTCGCATCCAGCAACGTTACTAAAAACTCAGTTGGGAAACTGGCCCTTGAAACCTGGGCCGCTGGCGTCCACCGAGACCGAACTAAATACAATAACAGCGCCACCTTTTAGCGACGAGTGGAAACATGAAAATGGCTTTATATGGATAGTGCAAGATGGCCCTGCGAGATGGCGCCACCGGCTCTTCTGTCACTCGACGGAACCAGTAAGTGCAGCCGTGCAGTTCACGGAGTGGCCGTTGCGGGAGAAATGGCAGCGTTGCAATCGCCATTAGCTCGGTACTGAGATAAGGATCGGCGCCACTTTTTCAGAGCAGGCTCTACGGCAGTTTTCCAACTGAGGGGTTCTAGTAACGTTGGCACCCTGCTAACCTTCAACTTCTTCCTTCATCAGTAAACAGAAGGCCACCATTACTACAACCACTGATTTCAATGACAATTGCTGGATCGCGCTTCCCGCTCCCGCAAGTGAACAGGGACTCTGGAAGTAGATTTTGAATGGGGGGGCTGAAGTCAAACATTTTGTTTTTATATATTTTATTATAGGAAACAAAGGCTGGAGCCAAATTTCTGTTTTTTTTTATTTTACTTAATCTTTATTAAAAAATAAACTAATATTTGCATGAAGTTCCTTACATAGCATGTACAATCACTTTTCCTTCCTGCTTTATAACAACAGTAGGGAGTTTTAGTGGCTCGTACGAAAGAACCTTGCGTACGCAATACAATTGCAGGTCGGAAATGCATACGCGTAGAACGCAATATTGCGTTTCGCGCATGCACCTTCCGACCCTCAAAGCTTTTACGTACGATTCACTAAACCTCTCTTATATCGCGAAAACGCTTATGCATAGTGCTTCAGGTAGTATCAAAATCCCTACAAGGATACACAGCATTGCAAATTTGAGTTTGCGGAGAATCACGTTTATTATTCTTCAAATGTTCATCCAAAAAGACATCTACGCTATGAAATGAATAAGTAAGCCAAGAAAATTACATATATACATTGACATCTTAATCCATATTTAGAAAATGTGCACAAAAGCATGATAAAGGAAACAGATCTATATATAGGCCCCAAGGCCATGTGTGTTGATCGTCTCAAGAAAGACCAAAGGTAGCCGTTCGTTCAGCAGTCCTGGAGACAAATTCCATGATGATGTCGTCCAGGTTGAGCTCGGCGGTTGAGGTGTGTTAGCCTCTTCTGACTCATGCGGCTACGCAGATGCGTTTTAATTCGGCGTAAGGCACTAAAAGAGCGCACCCCCGAAGAAACAGAAGCAAGCACAGAATGAAGAAGTTTTGTATATTTTACAATTTGGTCACGGAGGTCACGAATTTCGTCGAATTTCGCCTGTAGTGTCCTAAATAGGGCGTCAATTGTGAGGGAATCAAGGTTGCATATAAGAGCCGACAAAAGTAAAAGCTGCGCAGAAAGTCGGGCCAGGTCAAAATCACATTAATGCACTCCTAGGGCCTCTTTTAAGTCACCTGTTGTGACCTGTCTTCCCCCGGCGGCGTTAATCAAGGTGCTCTCTAGTTTTACTAGCTGCTTCATACAAGGCTCTTCAAACCATCGTTGAGTTTAACTCATAATGCAGTCTACAGCCACAAAGTACTCCTGCCGTAACGCTGCCTTGCAATCAGGTATACAACTTTCGGAGGAGGTATGTTGCTCATTTGAAACCTTTTTGGCGGTTTTGTCGGCCTCGCGCTGCGAGAGTCCTTCAAACCTAGCCGCATTGCAGTTGAGCTCGTGCAGTCCCACAACTCTTCAAACGCAAGTTCAGGCCACAGACGGGACATTGCCTCGCAGAGAGTCTCTGCAGCCTCTTTGATACCTGCGGCGCGAAACGTTGAACGTTGCAGTACCCTTGCAAGTTCTTCGCATGAGCCGAACAAAGCTATAGAAATATTTATTCCTAGCAGCGTTTCACACCTTTTAAAAGCCTCTCATAACCCTTCAAAATGGTCCTGCTGTTGTTTGCAATCTAATAATCTCCTTGTAGCAGCTCGTTCACTGTCTCTTGAACTCTAGCATAGTTTTCAGCGAACCTTTTCATTGACTTCACTCTGACAGTCCACCTTGCCGGGCAAAACTAAAAAAGGTAATTTGGCGTTGATCCGGCCTTTTCCGCCGCCTTGCGGACTGGAGGAATTACAATTGATGAATAAACAGCTTTGCGTTTCTTCGAAATTGGAGGGGGGGGGGGGGGGGGGCTCAGCCTTATCCTGAAAAATCTTGGGGGGGCTCTGGCCCCCCCCTGCCCCCCGGTTCCGGAGTCCCAGCAAGTGAAGCCACCGGACGGCCATCTTGCTCGGGTAGGATTTGCGGTTTTGCTAGCCTTTTGCTGTGGTTTTCTAGGGTGCTGTAGACACGTTTTCTACTCGTTCGTCGTCATTCGCCAAAGAAGTTTTTTAAGACTCTGTACCGTTGAGACTTGCCGTTGTGAACACGTGAAAAATTCTACGGAAGCGCAGTGCAGCAGGAAAAAGCCACCACTCGTCGAAAGCAAGTTTCGCCGGCCTCGCGGCGGTATTAAAGCTTCCTTGATACGCCGAGTGCTGCATCTTTGTCCACTCGCACGCTTGGACACCGATCAAGATTCGACGCCGCACCAAAGTTCTGATGGTGTGTCGCGCGTAGATGTCTTCAGATCATATATATATCGGCCACGGAGTTCTGGATCGTCCAGCTGTTTCGGTGCGTGCTCCTGTACGTGCTCCTATGTACTATTAACCATGGCTATGTTCCAAATCCACTCTAATGGATTACGTGGGAGCACGAATAGAACAACGCTGTGGAGCAAGGAGGGTTTTCGAAAGCAAAAGCGAGAGTGAAAATCTTTGAAGCGCGGCCGATATGGTCGTGTGCAATTTGTTGACTAATTACAATTAGGCAAGTCGCGCTCAAACGTCAAGTGCAATTAAGTAAGTTGATAATGAGCCAGCACTGATCAGTGATGAGGAGCTGTTTTGAACGGTATTCTGTAAATCGTCTAAGGACGAAAACATACCTACCTTCCCCCCTCTTCCGTCGCTAGTGGACGCTGGATTAAGCTCGTTTCTGGACCGCGAGGGCCGCAAGTATACAGTCGTCAGAGTAAAGTAAGACGCTGATCCAGAGGCACATACGGCTTCACGCACATTGCACTCGCAAAACACATTTACACAGCGTCGATTCTTGGTCGGTATCCAAGCGTGCGAAGACACAGAGACACAGCACTTCGGCGTGCGAAGGGAGCTTTGACCCCGCCGCGAGACCGGCGAAACTTGCTTTCGACGAGTTGTGCCTTTTTCCTGCGACACTGCGCTTTCGTAAAAGTTTCCACGTGTTCAAAACGGCAAGTCTCCATGGTAAAAGCTTCTTCGGCGAATGACGACGAACCAGTAAAAAACGTGTCTATAGCACGATAGCACGCTGGCAAACCGCAGCAAAAGGCTAGCAAAACCGCAAATCCTACCCGAGCAAGATGGCCGTCCGGTGGCTTCACTCGCGCTGCAGCGAACAAGCGGGGAAGCGCGATCCAGCAATTGTCATTGAGATCAGCGAGTACAACACATATGCCATTTTTTCAGATGATGATGATAGTGATCAAAGTGACAAGCACTGATCTCAATGACAATCGCTGGATCGCGCATCCCCGCTCCGCGAGTGCGGCCATCGGAAAACCATCTTGCATGCCTTTTTTTTTGCTAGCATTGCAGAGGCCGGCAGCAGCGTGCTAAAGACACGTTTTCTACTCGTTCGTTGTCATTCGCCGAAGACGTTCTTTAGGATCCTGTGTGAGGCGTGATACCTGCTGTTGAGAACACGTGGGAATTTTTACGAAAGACGCAGTGCCGCAGGAAAAAGACACAACTCGTCGAAAGCAAGTTTAAGCCGGTCTGGCGGCGTGTTCAAAGCTTTCTTGGCAAGCCGAAGTGCTGTGTCGCTGTGCCTTCACACGCTTGGATACCGATCAAGTATCGACGCCGTGTGGATGTGTTTTGGGAGTGCATTGTGCGTGAAGCCGTATGTAAAGGTACAACTCGTCGAAAGCAAGTGTCGCCGGTCTCGCGGCGTGATCACAGCTTCCTTGGCATGCCGAGTGCTGCATCTTTGTGCCTTCGCACGCTTGGATACCAATCAAGAATCGACGCCGCACCAAAGTTCTGAAGGTGTGTCGCGCGTAGATGTCTTTAGATTATATATATATATCGACCACGGAGTTCTGGATCGTCCAGCTATTCCGGTGAGTTGCTATCAATAAAGGGGAAAGGGGGGGGGGTGATCTGTACGTGCTCTTATGTACTATTGACCAGTGCTATGTTCCAAATCTACTCTAATGGATCACATGAGAGCACGAAAAAAGCAACGCTGTGGAGCAAGGAGAGTTTTCGAAGGCAAAACTACAAGACGGCGAGAATGAAAATCTTTGAAGCGCGGCCCATATCGTCGTGTGCAATCTGTTGACCAACCACAATTAGACGAGCCGCGCTCAAACGTCAAGTGTGTGCAAATAAGTAGGTTGATAATGAGCCAGCACTGATCAGTGATGAGGAGCTGTTGTGCGCGGTATTCTGTAAATCGTCTATTTATGTTTGTTTATCAAAAGGTGGTTAAGAGGAATTTGAATAACAAAATGCAATTGAATACAGAGACGTTTTGGAAAAAGCCTTTCCTTATTTATGTTTTAAAATGTGTGCAACCGACTGATTGTACACACTGTTTTACACATTGAAAAAAGAAAGATTCTTCTCGAAATGTCTGTGTAATAAAGTCTCTTTTGTTATTCAAATTTCTCTTCACGTCTTAAATATCTCGCCGGGAGAAAATTGGTGAAGCTCCTGGCTGTTGTCTACCTTCCAAAGAGGATAATGTTTGAATGTGGAGGAAAGCCTGAAATAATTTCGTAGGGAATAAAAGAAAAACGAACAAACGAACGAGTCCAAGCTACCCGAGCGATGCTGCCGTTACGTGTGGCACCATCTCTCGCTTCGTACGGGAAGTGAATAAAACTTCAGATGTATTTTCCATCCCCTAGGTGGCGGACCGGTCAGATAACTATTACCTTACCGCCCCCCAGTTTTTCGGATATTGAGAAGTCACGTGCAATGGGCCGGAGTTTCGTCCCGTTAGATTAGTTCTTTGGCTAGTGCTCTGATAAAAGTTTTTCCTCCCAATGTTTTCGCATACGTTTGCTTCAGCATACTGTCGCGACATTTTTACGCCTGAAGATGTGTCTATTTTTAATCTGTGTACTCTCCCGTTCTCGCCGAGATGGCGGAGCCGTGGAAGAGCTACGTGCTAAGTTCGCTGGACCAGTCATCAGTCTTGTCCAGTCATGGGAACGTTACTGCTAAAATGTAAGTGTTACAGTTACTTAGGAAAAAAAGGTAACCCTGCTACAATTACAGTTACAAAATTAAAATAGTTACTTGTTACAGTTGCAGTTTGCTAAAGTATCGCCGTTACTTCGTCGTTCACGGTAGTGAACCCGATCTTTTGAGAAACTAAGATTTTCCCAATAATCAATATTTACACGTTTCCTTTTTTATATTCAAATGTTTTACCTATGAATAGCTCCCTGAACAAGAACATAATGTAAGGCAGTATTGGGGTAAATCCACTATATTATAAATTATTTATAGTTTCCTCTTTGGCAAGATACAGGCGACTTTAGTTTTTGAAAATGATAGATACCTGCTGATGATCCATGAATAACTTTAAAATAAGGTATACACGAATACAACAGTACGCGTCTAGATTTCGGGCATATCAAATCATGGTGCGAGTTTACAATCGGTCAAGTCTAATTTCAGATTTCTCTGGTGAGGCGAAACGGGACGGAAGCAATAAAAATCGTGCAAATGTGATGTCAATCATAATATGTCACACCTTGCCATCAGCTTTGTACATGTTTTCTTATGTTACGCAAATCCACTCGTCGGTCGAATCGTTTTCTACTGCGTGTTCACAATCTTTCATGCAAACACGAAGCTTCTTTTGAAAACTTGGATAGCAACGTTGCGGCAAGATTCATCCGTCGAGCCCGCTGAACACGGAAGCAGCGCAAACGACAACAGCGCGTAGAATACCAAACGGCTGTTGCGTTATTTTCTCCGCTACTACCCCTCCAACTAGAAGAGACCAGCCGGACTCCCCCACGACTTGAATGTGTATAAATAAACTGATGTCAAGTGGCCCTGGTCCCGGTCAAGGGTGGTCTTTCGATTTGAAGAAAACACACAAACAAGCAGACCGACAAAGACGTTTCGAGCGAATACTCTTTCTCAAGTGACGGAACCCGAGAAGCAGAGCAAACGGAAACTTGGGGGTGGCGAAAAAAACACACACAAAAAACGGGTACTTTAATCGCAAAAAGAAAACAAAAAAAAAGAAAGGAAGGGAGGGCAAATGGGCCTATAATGAAGACCCCTCAAGAGTGCACCTGGCAGTTGGACGATTAAAGTTAGAGGGGCAGGAAATGTATGCTTGGCGGCAAAAAACGACGAGGTTCGGAAAATCGGTTGTGGTGCAAGCCTGCGGGCGTTTGGGGCGACAATCACCAAAAACTGTCCTCCGCGAAAAGCACTCGCTCCCTCCGCCGGACGAAGAAAAGAGAAACGCTTTAGAGATGCCGCGCTTCGTTACACCTGCGTGCGCTGTGGACGATGTTACCATGCACGGCGGGTAAAAACACAAATGTTCCCATCTTCCCAGTTCGCAGGACCAGCTTGGCCTCGCAGGGTCACTCGAAATTTAGTTTCTTTTATTTTTCTTTTAACCTCGTGCTCCAGAGGGTTTCTGCAGAAGTTTTGGCTGCATACCCTTCTCGTATCAGACTTGGGACTCTCTCAAGAGTTGCGAGACGATTTGGTGGTCGTGTTTGCAGAATTTTAGCACATAAATTTGAGAAGTAACTGTAACGACGTTACTCTTTACAGTTACTTTCGAAAAATAGTAACCCTGTTACAGTGACAAGTTATTTTCACTAAGCAGTAACGAGTTACAGTTACAAGTTACTGAAAAATAGAACAAGTTATCAGTGACGTGTTACTAGTAACTAGTTACTGCCCAAGACTGCTCTTGTCCAATAAAAAAATGTTCTAGATATCATATCTCGCTTTTTGACGCACATTTTTAATCTGTGCTTGCAGCTTGGCGTGTTTCCAAAACTAATGCAGGTTGCTAAGATTAACGTTTTGTACAAAAAGGGCGACATAAACGACATGGGAAATTATAGGCCTATTTAAATTTTATCTGTATTTTCAAAAGGGTTAGATTAACTTATGCGTTCGCGCATGGTAAAGTTCTCTGATAAACATTGTATAATCACTTTGTTACAGTTTTTGTTTCCGGGAAGACCGATTTGCAGAGCTCGCTTTACTAGAACAAATGAATATATTTTGCGAAATTTTGAGGACAAAAAAAAAAAGTACTCTCGTTACTTTGTTTATTTTAGTAAATCGTTCGACCATCTCAATCACAATCTGTCAATTAAAAACTAGAAACTTGCGGTTTTTGTGGACAGGCATCAACTCTTATTTCATCTATTCTTATGCACATCGCAAGAAATATGTCCTTATGAACGGCAGTTCTTCTGATATTAAACCAATTGTATATGGCGTACACAAAGGAGGTATTTAGGCTTTGTTTCTTTGATTTTTCTATTAATAACATTGTGAACTTGAAAACGAATATCAAAAATGTAATTTAGGATGATACCAGCCTATTTGTTTTTTTTCGTTAACTGCTGTCAGGAATTAGTGAATGGTGCAAGTCGAGCTCTAAAACACTTGGTTAACTGGGTGGCCTAAATTCCTTGAAGATTAATGATAGAAAAACTAAGACGATTCTACTTCGGCCCAAAAACAAGAATAATAATTTTACTAGTGAAATTTTATTAAATTCAATAAAAATTGAGCGTGTGTCTAGTTTTAAAACGCTCGGCATTATAGTCAGAGAACAAATGAGATGGGATAATAACGTAAGTTATATTATGGTAAAGTTGTCGCGAGCCGTTGGCTTGCTGTACCGCCACCGCCATATTTTGCCAATGAGGGTAAAAATATTAGCGTATAATTCATTATTTCTCTTTCATGTGAACTATTGTAATTTGTTTTGGGGCAATATAGCCAATACCAACAAACATAAAGTACCTAAGTTACAGAAACCAATGCTAAGGGACATTAGTGATGTTTTTATATAACCACTCTAATGAAGCTCTTTTTAAAAGTTTGAATTGAATGCACGTTTATAGCCTATATAAATATCGTTTATGCGTATCATATAAATCAGAAAAGCAAAATAATTTTCGTATTATTATTGAATTAGATTCCCTTGCACCAGAGGTACAAATATGCCCCACTGAAGGTGCACAGACTTTGAAACAACCTCACATAAAAACGACATATGCCGAGAAGATGCTAACAAGTACACTTCCAACCTTGCTTAATTTCCTGATCACTACAAATATTGATATTTTTGTTTCGTCAGTGAAAGGTTTTCGAGCTTTTTTCTCGAGTATAGTTTCACAGCAATGATAAGTTACAACCTTGATTAAATTATTTAAAGGATTTAAATATGTGCAGTATCGATTTTGATTTCTCTTTTATGGATGATGTGTGTGTATATTCACCAAAAGTAGTGTTTCGTAGTAATTTGTTTGTAGCTCCTGTTTTTAATTTGTAAGGTGTTAGTGTTAGTTTTTTTTTGTGTGTGTGCGTGCTTGCGAGCGTGCGTGCGTGCGTGTGCACGTGTTTATGTGCGTGGGGGCTGCCGTTGATGTCACTGTCGGAAAGGGGGGTGGGGGCGAGGACCCTTCAAGTTGCATGAAACAGCTTTATTCCTCGGTCTCCCTCCATCATATTTCAACGAACAATAAACAGAGATTATTTTTATTATCACATGAGCACGCTCTGTGCACAGGAAGGGTTTGAGGTTGTTATCATTGTCCTGTCAGATCATCGGTGAACGAAAATGCACCGACAATGAACTTTATTAGATTATACATAATGGCATAAAACAGCGCAAAAGATACAAAAAGGAAGAGACAAACCGGACAGGACAGAGTGCTGACTTTCAACCAAGCTCTCAACTAAAGCTCCTTTACTCAAAGAAAAGGAGAAAGATAAAGACACGTTACACCACGCAATTGCACGCGCACCTTTCACCCATGGTAGATGACTACGGCACGCGCTGGACCCTCATTGTCAACTTGAGGAATTCCAGCTCCTTGCCAGACAACGCCACTGATGCTGCTCTGACGACAACGACTCGCGACAACTTTACCATAATGTAATAATAAAATAATGCCAATTTTCATTCTTTTATTATTTGTTTTGTTCCGCTTTGCATGCGCCTGCGCGCGCGAGCAGAAAGAACAACAATCTCTGGCAGCAGTATCGTCGGAAGTTTTTGGAAGGTATACAAAGAAACGTCGCAGCTTCGACTTTTGTCAAAGTCACCTGCAGTACGTATTAAACGGTCAGGAGTAACGAAAATTCTATATATAACGCAATCACCAACAAGGACCCTGACTTTTGTTAATGAAGAGGGCATGCAGGTCATTGATATAAATTAGAAATAAAAGAGGCTCAAGAACGCTTCCCTGCGGAACACCATACGACACTGAACATTGGAAATCGCCTGTGATCATGTCCTTAAAGCGCTGCAAGATGGCTTCGATGAAACAAAAATAAAAATTACTAGCCTTCCCCTTGCACTGCTCAATATTCTTCCCCTCCTCCGTTCTAGGCGGAGGGAGTTAACGGTTGAGAAAGATAACTGAAAATTTGGCCTTTTCACATTACCTCTTTTGCACGAAAAAAAAAGCATAATTAACTTCATCAAATTTCAATGGCTGTTGAGTGATGACAATGAGAAGTGCAACCCGAACAGGGCGAGCGATCAGTCCTGTTGTTTAAGTTCCTCACACCCCGCCACCGGCAGTGTTTCTGCTGACGAATGTTTAAAAAATGATTGTAAAAAGCAAGCAGCAGCAACGTTTTCTGTCATCCTGAGCGAGCGTCCGACGATAACAGCTAAGCAGCGGGTTCTGCATGTCAACAGAATAACAAGGAAAAGCTTACCGGTGACAAGGGCCAATACGGAAACGTGGTTCCCTTTACATCGTGCACTCAAACTTCGTATACCCCGCAAGTTTGCGAACCTTGGGCTCACTCCACTTTTATTCGCTCATCGTCAAAGCAAGGCGGTTCTTAGCATCCGTCTGTGTTTGCAGCGAGCTCGGCGCGGGACCTTACGCAGGCAGCTGTGCAAAAGTTGTCTGTTTCATCTAAGAACAACGAGCCCTGCTAGACACGAGCATGGAAACCATCCACGTTGTATCGGGAACGCTACGAGATCTGCTTTCCATGCGGGACCCCCGGACAAAGGATTGGGAAACACTGAAGAACCCGAGCTACGTCATTCTGCTGATCGGCAGCTACCTCTACATGGCCAAGATCTGGGGACCGGAGTTCATGAAGAACAGGAAGCCGTACGACCTGAGGACAGTCATCAGAGCCTACAACGTGTTCCAGGTGACGGCCAACACGTACTGCCTGTACCGAATCATGTACCATACGTTCTGGATGGTCGGTTACAGTCCCATCTGCCAGGGCGTGTCCTATGGCACGGATGACAATTCGATGGCACTCCTGGACGTGTTCTTCTTCTACTTTCTGGTCAGGATCGCAGACTTTCTTGACACCGTGTTCTTCGTCCTCCACAAGAAGTTTTCTTCGCACGTTACGGTGCTACACGTCACGCATCACACGCTCGTCGTCATCAACGGATGGGTTTTCCTCCAGTTCGGATCCGACGGGCAACCGGTGTTCGGCCTGTGCTTGAACCAGTTCGTGCACATCATCATGTACTCCTACTACTTCATGGCCTCGCTAGGGCCCTCGGTCCGGCAGTATTTGTGGTGGAAAAAATACCTGACGGCGGTACAGATCGCACAGTTCGTGATCATGATTAGTCACGGCATGATCCCTTTGTTTGTGGACTGTGGATATCCGTCCGTGCTTCTTTGCATAGGTGTGCCGCAGGTGGCCTTTGTGCTTGTGCTTTTTATAAACTTCTACATAAAGGCTTACGTAAAGCGATCGCCGGGTGGTCGCGCCAAGGAGTGCTCGAAGGAACCTAACTGTTGTCTGCTTACGATGAATGGCGTGCGAAACAGCTTACTTGTTGAAAAGAAACAAATTTAGTATAAGGTCTTTGTGGTTTTGATAGAGGCTGCTTGCAACATCACTGTTGTGTACACGCGGTGCACCTGTGTGACCAAGTGAACGTACGTCAGCGTATAGCGTTTTCTGAACATTGCGTCGTTGTTGTTGCTTCTTTTTGGACACGCATGTTTGCGCAACGTGCTTGAGAAAAAAAAAAAAGAAAGAAATACATTACCTAGTAGACGTAGACGGACGGTGTCTGATTGTGATATGACTTGTTTTATGGTTTCACTCGAAGCTCGAATTGACCTGTAACGATTATCGTGAACGGTAATAAATGACACACGCAAATGGCTTTACCGTTGCACTCGTTTTTATTATTCCCCGTCTTTTCCTCGTTCTATGCGTATAGCGTACAATCATGGACAGCTCAATTAGCTGAAACGACCCTGCGGCGAGTAACCCCGCCACGAGACGAGAGTTTCAAACGCACAGTACTCCGTTTCGCCCTTAGTCCGAGCCCAGCCGGTGCTGCGATTCACTGGCGGCGATCGAGCAGCGCTGAAAGTGCATCGTCACGACGCTAGGTTTCTCTGTGCGTTTACTATATATGACCTGCTCAACCAATCACGTGCATGATAGCGCCGTGATCCTGTTCTGTGCGTGATTAGTTTAGCCGGTTATGGATACAAAAACGATGACCGCCGTGACCATGCACTTTTGGTGCTGCTTATGATCGTCTCCACCAAATCGTGTAGCGTCCGCCGTCGTCTGCGCCATGACTTAGTGTGGAACGGAGTAAAGCACCAGAAAGAGCATACCAAGGAGAGTCAACACCACCTAGAAGAATCCAAGGTCTGCGAACGACCTCGTTTCCTTTATGAAACGTGATCACGGTCGATTTGCAGACTCGGCAATTTTTAGAACCAGAGCCCGAAGCCGAGCGTCCTCGGACGTGTTGATTGGACATGAGGCCCAGCCGAACGCTGATGCGGCACTCGCGTCTAATCAGCGTCTTCGCTCGATCTCACTGTGATGACGTCAAAATTTTGGTGCACAGGTTTGGACTATCCTATACGCCAACGCAATGTTTTCTCTGAAGCCCGCTTTGCCCACACCAGGTGTGGGCACTGTGCGTGCGCAGAAACCAAATTTGGGAGGAGTGTCTTTCGCGTTTTTTTGCGGTTACAGACGCCGTCGGCTGCGCTTCATGGGATAGTTAATGTTTTCGCACTCAAAAGTTTCGGTGCAATGAATTTAGTTTTCTTTTGTCAATCATTTGGTATAGTGCAGTTGGCAATCGTTGCAGGTGATACCACAGCTTCGCTGGCCAACCACCTTCACAGGGTGGATTGGCGCATCGACATTTTTTTTTTTTTTCAACATGCGTGTTTCGCTCATCAGAACGTAAGAAAGGGCATGTCATTCAAAGAAAGAACGTGCAAGGAACGCACGATGACGATGCAGCCTAGCGCATGCCGTCATTCGCTGAAGTCGGGGGGGGGGGGGGGGGGGGGACAAAAACACGTGCGTGCATTTGGCGGTGAACAAACGGCCTATTCAACATTGTACAAATATTAGCGCGAAAGACAAAAGACAAGGGAGGACAGGAAAAGCGCTACTATTTTTATGATTCTAAACCTTTGTCTTTCGCGCTACTATTTTTATGATGTTCAACCAACTAGGCCACCAACTTATTCAGCCTATTGAAAATCACACACGGACGTGATATCGACCAGCACTCTCTGACATCACGGCGCAGTAGCGTAACATCAGGGCCCGTTTGCTCGAACCCGGTTAACTTTAACCGCGGTTAAAAGTTAACCGCCCTTCCCTACTAGGTACCTACATGTACCTATCCAAGTTTGACGAGGGCTGGGTGAGCGATAGCTCCGTGTTTTATTATGGGGTGGTAGCTGGTGTCACCTACTGGTTGTAGCGAATGTAAGTGGCTTCCGTGGAAAAAGTTCCCGAAAAGGGGGGACCCAAAAACGCGCGCTACCGGGTTTTCGCGACGCTGAGCGGCATACATTTGAGCAGACACATTTTTTGTTGCTCGTGGTGCAGATATTGGATAATGTAAAACTAAATTCACCCTTGTTTGGAAAATTTCTAAATGCTTGGCTGTCTGAATTGAAGACAAGCCTCGTTGAAATGTCCTTCCAAGTTTGAATGAAGACGACAAAGTTCAGTCCTATAGAAACAAGGACGTTTAAATAGGGCAGGACCCGGCATGACGTCATACCCAGCGACGCCGGAAGAACAACCCAATCCCAGACTGCCCCGCGCACCGACGCTCTCTCATCCGAACTAAATTCAACCATGCTCCCATCGTCTGCTCTCCGCTCGGTCGTTAGGCTTAGGCTACGTCTGCTCCGTGCCTGCGGTCTGCTTCGTCTGCTCGCTGTCGCGGCTGGCTTTCGATTCGATCGGCGCACCAAAAGATGTTTCGATGCGAACCCGAATACTCATCACGGCGGAGTGAAACCAACATCTTCTCGAAGCAGAATTTGTACGGCTTTCTCAACCCGCGATGCCCTTCTCAGCGTTCGTGCCTACGATGACTGACTCGCTATCGCTTTCCAAAGCCGCGATACGACGACTCGTTCGAGACGACGCTCCAGGCGCGGTCGCGCGGTGTCGAGAGCGTTCGCTACACGTCGAGTTCCTAGTCCTACTGGTCAGGCAAGTGTTGGGCTCGAAATCTCGCCTGTTCGACACCGATTCAGTCGGTGCGTCGTCTAGAGCGTCTCAACTCTAGTCACTTACTTTCTGCTGGGCAACCAGGCGTTCGTTTATAATAATCTCATCCAATTCCGACCATACCGGTTTAAAAGTCTCCCGTTAAGCGCTGTTTCAAATAACAGTGGGTGCCGCCATTACTTTCGGTGCACACAATCGCGTTGCCACGGAAATGTCATCGCAACGCGGCTGTTTGCACCGAAATTAATGGCGGCGCCCACTCACTAGGCTTCCCATTGGTCAAGAAATGCGCGTCGCGGCTCGTGGCCACGCCTACTTCCGTTACACTTCGCTCCATGCATTGGGGATAGGGACGCCACCTCCTGCCCATTATAACCTCCTTGTATAGAAACGATAAGGAAGAAGTTAGCAGTGAAAGGCGGGTGGTACACTGGCGGCATGGTTGGCCAGCGTGTAATAACTGTAAATAACACCATCATAAATTGAAATACCTGTGATTCGGCTCCAGTGAAAATAGACCTATTAGTAAATTACCCAAGCATCATGGAGAATGCTGGAAGTGCAATTTTACGGTCCGCGCGCTGGCCTTCCCCTTTATAAAAGATTCGAAGTAAATAATCATAATAAAGCTTTGACGAACGCGCGTGCAAGGAAAAATTAGTTTTAGACTTTTTCCTTTAGAACAGTTACTACTGCAGACGCCAGCACGTGCAGCGCATGTAACTACACTCGTAGCATGCACCTCGGGGCTTGGGAAATTTAGAAAAAGGTCTATTGGGACGCTGTCTGCTTTTGTGTGCTATCAACACCCGGCCGATTGGGTCAAGGCACTTCACTTTTCATAGACGTTGCCATGCCGACAATTATCGCGTTCATTTAGGCTTAGGAATGGCCAGAATCGAAAGACTATCTAAAAAATGCGGCGATGTCATTGCTCGGGCTTTGCGATTTAAGTGAAGTTAGGCAAAGCGAAAGCCTCTTGCACTATTCATAGCTGACTAAAGCGCCCGATATTGCAGCTACAACAACATATAAGCTCCAAAGCAAGCGGCGCTCACTCACCGGGGCGCCGCCATGTTTCCCCGCCGTCCTTACTCTGCCGGTCACGTGACCTAAAGTACCCCCTCGTAGAGAAATGATGTTAACTTTTAACCGCGGTTAGAGTTAACCAACTTCGAGCAAACGGGCCCAGAGGGTTGAGTTGGTCTTTCCGCCTCGAGATTCGATTGGCACAGCTCATATGGTGAAAAGCCTAGAACTACGCTTTGTTTTACACTTACTTGAAGCAAAACGAATGATATACGGACGCGAGGCGAATAGTCAAATACAAGCATGACGCATGAAACAACATACCGTAACTCCACTAAAATCTGCTCTCGACTTGTGCCCATTGTCTGAATAAGGAACTAATCTAACCCGTCTTGTCATCTTCCCCAAACTAGTATTTTCCTCTTCCGCTTTTCGTTACCTTTACTGCTAACCGCCATCACATATTTCATCCGCCTTGACCATGACCTAAATATTAAAGGGATACTGAACCAAAGAATTTAGTGTCCATAATAAGTGGCGCACGTTCTTTCACGAGTCAGCAGCCGCCGGTGAGCGCGAGCACACGCAACAAAAATGACGTCAAAAACCTCCATTCGCGCTTAAGAGGACAGTGAAATGCATGGACTTCGGGCCAAAGGAGATAAATACAGGCTTTTCATCTCTACAAGTGAAAGCTACACGCTTGTTAGACCAATTAATCGCTTACCTTTTACACCAGACACCACTCTGTAGATGAAAAACTTGTCTTTATTCTCCTTTGGCCCGAAGCCCATGCATTTCACTGTCATCTTAACCGCGAATGGAGATCTTTGACGTCATTTTTGTTGCGTGTGCTCGTGCACACCGGCAGCTGCTAGCTCGTAGAAAGAACGTGCGCCACTTATTATGAACACTAAATTCTTCGGTTCAGTATCCCTTTAAGCTGCTCTTCGCGAGGACTAATACATTTAAGAACTCCCCACTGGCTCTTGCCATTAATAACTGGAGCAACCTTCCTTAATTAATTGAAATTGTAATTGATCACGATAAATTCAGAGATATTGGCAAGGCACACCTTCAAACGGCTCATATTTAACGTGTCTATAGTTACCATCACCTTTTGTTCCGTCTTGTTTAGTTTTTGTTTTGCGTTTTTTTTTCGACATTTGTATACACCATGTTCCTAATTAATCGGCTCTTCTTTTTGGATTTACCTGTTGCTCAAATTTGTTTTCTCGCCCCCCCCCCCTCCCCCTCATGTATTGTACTTTCCATGTACCTTTGAGGGACAATAAAATGAAATAATATAATGAATAAAGTCAGGAATGCTCTAAGAGTGGGCAAGGCAGCAGCCGAACGATGCAGTCACGGCTCAATTTCTTCGCTTTTGTCGTCCAGGTTCTTGCCTCGTGCATCGACCCGGTTTCGCCCGGTGATGTCGGCAGCGCGGATGATTCCTGCTACGTCAAGTTCATCGACCCGGTTTGTTTTGAAGATGTCGGCAGCGCGGGTGATTCCTGCTGTGCCAGGTGCCACCAACCAGTACCGATGACAACGTTCGACGATGGTGACTGAGCGGTACACAACGGAAGCATCGCTCGGTTTTTCGAACTTTATCCTCTTCGAGGCAACACCCAAGCGACATCGACATCAACAGGACCAGCGAGGTATCTAAGCGAATTTAAGTTATTTCTAACTTCTTCTACAAGAAGGTAGAAATAACTTAAATGATAAATAACTACAGGAGGTATCTAAGCGAATCGAGAACAAAGTATCCAAGCAACCGGAAAGAGAATGAACATATGAATACTTAATTAGTGTTTTCAAAAGAAAGTTAGAGAAATATCGAATCAAACAAGGAGGAAGAAAACTAAAACGCAAGCTCAAAAGCTGGTGGGATAAAGAGGTTAAGGCAGCAATATCGAGACGCCAAGCGGCATATAAAGAACGGCAGCATCCCGCTAAGGCCGATAGTCGCATTACGGCCGAGAGTGCATTAAAGGGGCGATGCAACAATTTTTGTACTTTGCGAAAATACCGCTTAGAACGGATCCCTGACGTTAATGACCTATGAAACACGCGTTCGTTTTTCACCCCACGCAATAGAAGTCCCAGAAAAAAATTAAAGAAAAACGAGCAGCGTTTACCCCCTCAACTCGCAGCCAGAACAAGCGGCCACGTGATCTGGAGCCGATTATAGGAAGCGAGCAAGCCGGCCGTGTCGCGGCGGTCGCCTATTGTTCGGCGCGACCTAGCGGTAGCCGCCGCAGGAGCACCGGGAAGCAATGGCGACGAACAGCACGGCGGACAGTGTCCCCGTCGTGATTACGACGGAATTTAAGGCAGTTACGAATTCGGAAAGTTCCTTCGGTAGCCGGTGCCGCCGGCGAAGAATCATCGGGAAGTAATAGCAACGAACAGCACTGAGGACAGTGGGCGATTACGAATCCGGAAAGCTGCTTCGGCAGCCGGTGTAGAATCATCGGGGGCAAGCAATGGCGATAAGCAGCACAGCGGACAGTGTTCCCGTGGTGATTACGACGGGGTTTAAGCAGTTTGAGGCGGTTACGAATCCAGAAAGCTTCTTCCGCGGTGCCAATATGACGAAGGGAAAACTCCTTCATGAATCTGGCCGCGTGTACGACGTGAAGGAGGACCGTTTCGACGGACAAGTGGATGTCACGGAGCGCCGTACTCCCCAAACAAAATTAAGCGCGCCCGCAAAAAAATTTAGTTGGCGTTGAGTGGACTGCGGTATTATGTACGTTTATTTCTGAATCAGCTTGACAATAACTGGGCGATTTTTTTCGCGCCGTTCCGCGATTCCCACTACTATCTTTTTGTAGGCTGATGGAAACATCCAAGGGTAGGCTTGGGTGGGCGTCGCATTCCGCTTCTCGATTCCGGTGAAGTATTTGCTGCATACTTTAGAGCTTGCCGTCGGTGTCGATGCTGTTCCATCGTCGCTAGAATAGAAAAAAGTTAATTGCATTATTCGTCAGCAGCTTAAACAAAGCGCGAACTGGAAGGTAAGAAACGCCACTAACCTGTATGGACGCACAAGTCGCACCCAGGTCGCGCAGTACTCCGCCTCGTACGGCTTCGAAGGGACGATGTAGTACTTCGTGTCGTGCGCGATCTTGCACGTACTGTTGCAGCCGACCACGCAGCAATTGTTGCGGCTTTCTTGGTGCGCAATAGCCATCTCAGAAATTACAGCGCTAACCCACTACCACTACAACGCACAACCAACGCAGCGACTGGCAGAAGCTGCCCGATGCAACGGACCCGTTTGCCGCTTGGGGCGCCCTGGTCGGGGCTTGAATTAGATCCGCACGCTTCCTATATGCCGCCAATGTTGATCATAGCCACGCGCTGGGGTTGGCAAAGCACAGGACACGCGCTGAGTTCCAGACATTGTTATGGCTCGGCTATTGTCGTCGTTGCAGCGATTGGACACGGGCCACTACCCGAATGCTTCTCGAGCTAGTAATTATCACGAGCCCAAATCGAGTGCCCACGCAATGCTCGGGTCCAATCTATGAACCGCATTTAAATATCGTCATCGGGGTGTACTGCGATCCCCACGTTACGTCATCGAATTTTGCAAAGAAGAGATTGAATGAAAATGATCGCTTTTGTCCTTGAAATTACACCGCAACAAAGGAGTTTCTTGGCCTGTGGCCTTCCGTGCAAGTATCTTTGAGTCCCACTAGTGCCAGTAAGCTCGTTTAAAGTGAAAAACATTCCAATTGAATATTGTTGCACCGCTCCTTTAAGACCGAGAGGGGCGGAAGGGCCGGGAGTCGCTCTGAGGCCGATTAGGGCGTAAGGGCCGAGAACTGCATTAAGGCCGATAGTCTTGGAATGGACTGGTGTGGCCGCCTTCTCGGGGGTCGCGTTGTGGTTGAGGACTTTAGTTGCCACCAAATAAGGTAGATGGCGCCACACTGAGCATGACGGATGAAACGTTATTCTCAGTGTCATAACTCAGACTTCATTTTTAGGCTTAACATATTTTCGGTCTCGTCATTCGCCGAAGTCTATTCACAGATCGCAGTGATTGGCGCTTCGAGTATTCTGCGGGAAAGTAGACGTATGGGCATTTTTAAGAGTGTATATGTCGGTGACTGCAAATACTACGGTTTTGGGTTTGTTTTCACCCTTCACGGCCGGCACCAGTCGGTACACCGGCCTTGCCTAGCCGAAGTTTTAATTTATTTATTTCCTTTTCTGCGCTTTGTCATTTCTTATTCGTTTGATCAGTGGTTTCGTCACATGCATAATTGGATTATGTACACACACACACACACGCACGCGCTCTATAAATTTAGGGCGCTGTTTTGGTATAATATTCCTATATTGTAATAATCGGCTTTTGAAGAGCTAAGTGAAAAATGTATTGCGTCTTTTCAATTTTCAGCACTTCAACTAAATTAATTATGTCTCTGATTCCTCCTGGCGGCTACGAAAACGATGAGTGACGTTGATTTTAGAAAGTTCATTTTCAATCTTTTTAGTGCGAAATGGCGTTCGATGAAACGGCATTCGATGAAATGTTCTGTCCCACTCCGAATGCTAATGTATCTGGTCCAGAATCAGCGTAGGCAAACACCAGTTTCGGCATGAATCTTTTTTTTTTTTTAAGGTATTGGGCATTTGAATGTGAGCAGTATCTTTGCTATGACTACTGTGTTTTGTCATACAATTTCCCCATTGGTGCTACGAAAGAGCTTGCAATATAACTGTCGTGCACTTAGTTATGACCTGCTAAAAAATAAAACTTACAAAAATACCCCACAGGGGGGAAGCCGTGAGAGAAAAGCCAGCATAGTTTGGCAAACAGCAAAACTTACTGCAGTGCCAGTTAATCAGAACGCCAGAACATGACAACTCACCGTCGGAGTGCATTCTCGGTTTGGAGTAGTGTCACGTGCTTCGTTCCGTCTCTCTAATTGGCTCACGGGGGCATAGCCTTCACCCTTTGCTAAATGTTGACACGGAGTGTAGCAAAAAAGAAAAGCTAGTCGAAACGGTCAAAGTACATGTTTAATTAACGGTAAAGAATGTAGCAATGAAACCAAAGACGCAGTATTTGCCGTCACCGAGGGATACAATGTGCACTAACAAATAAAATAAATATGTGGCGCCATCTATCCAATACGGTGGCAACTGCGGTCGTCAACCGCAACGCAACGCCCGAGAAGGCGGCCACACCATCCCATTCGGAAACTTTCGACCTTAATGCAGTCCTCGGCCGTTATGCCCTGTTCGGCCTCAAGCCACCCCCGGCCCTTCCGCCCCTCTTGGCCGTAATGTACGCTCGGCCGTAATGCGACTATCGGCCGAAATGACAGTGACCCATAAAGAACACAGATGGGCAAAGAAAAAGGGGGCCACACTAGCCGAAGTAGCATCAAAATGGGAGGAATTTCGGGAAAGAAAGCGGGAGGCATCAGCATTAATACAGGCCAAAATTGGGAGGGCAGGGGTCCAGTGGATGATAGAGATAAACCAGAAGGATAGGAATGCGGAAAAAAGCTTCTGGGAACACATCAGTGCGCAGGGAAAAAAGACCGAGGGGTACCAGCAGACACTAACCACACAGGAAGGGACAAAGGTAGAGGGAGAAGAGGCAAGAGAATACATTAGGCATACAATCGAAGCAGCATTTTCGGAGTTAGAATCAGATCAGGCCGTAGGGAATGGTAGCGTCTACACAACACAAGAGGAGGATCATAGTAAAGAAGAGGAAATGACCACTGGGGAGTGGGAAAAAGCAGAAGGAAGGGTTGCGGCTGGAACTGCGACAGGTCCAGACGGCATACCAATGAGATTGATAAAAGTTCTAGGCAAAACAAGCAAATTGAAACTAAGGCAGGTGATTGACCAGATACTTATGGGAGGGGAGGTACCCAGTGACTGGAAATTGAGCAGGATGAGATTATTATATAAGGGCAAGGGAGACAAAGACAGTATCAAATCATACCGACCAATCACAGTAACTTCAGTAATATACAGACTAGCTATGCAAATTGTATAAAGAAGAATTGAAGAATGGGCAGAGAGAAAGCAGATTCTAGGGGAGCTTCAAAACGGTTTCAGGAAAGATAGACGACTAGATGATAATTTATTCGTAATCACTCAGTGCATAGAGACAGCAATGACAAGCCAACGGCCATTATGGGTAGCATTTTTAGACATCAAAGGGGCATTTGACAATGTGAACCAGGAAAAACTCTGGAACCAACTGAAGGGATATGGACTAGAGGGAACCATGGTTAAGTTTCTAGAACGGGTTTATACGGAGAATAGGGTGGTCATAACATGGGAAGCCGAAACTACAAGACCAGCAGCAATTAAAAGAGGTCTTAGACAGTTTTGCCCATTGTCTCCCCTGCTCTTTATGATATACCTCAGTGAGATGGGAAAAAGGTTAGAACAGTGCAACCTAGGTTTTGACCTGACTTACATGGAGGAAGGACATAAAGTAAATCAAGTATTGCCAGGGTTAATGTATGCAGGCGACATTGTACTCGTATCAGAAAGTCGTGAGACAATACAGGAACTGATTAGGATTTGCAGCAGGGAAGGGGACAATTTAGGACAAGAATTTAGTAGGGACAAGTCTGGTATAATAGTTTTCAACGACGAGAAGGGGGAACCCCTGCAGATACAGGACACATTGATAGAACACGTAGAAAAGTACAAATATCTGGGTGTATGGTTAAGTGAAGGAAAACGGTATCTAAAAAACCATGAAGATATTGTAATAAAGAAGGGGAAACGAGATTCGGCTATCAAGAAACACAGGGCACTATGGAACTATAATAGATAGGAAGTCGTTAGGGGTGTATGGAAGAGAGTCATGGTGCCAGGGCTGTCATTTGGGAATGCGGTATTGTGTATGAGGTCAGACATCCTGGCAGGTTTAGAGATACAGCAAAGGAGTGTGGGTAGGTTGGCATTGGGGGCACATGGGAATACACCAAATGAGGGAGTACAGAGGGATATGGGTTGGGCATCTTTCGAGAGTAGAGAAGCGATCAGTAAAGTAAAATTTGAACAAAGACTAGCTGAAATTGAGGATACACGGTGGGCAGCGAAAGTGTACAAGTATCTATATATGAAAAGTCTAAACACTAAGTGGACAAACCGAACCCACAAGCTGAGATTTAAATACATTCAACGAGATGGAGCCGATCAGAGCATATCAGTAGAAAAGGGAGTAAAGGAAACAGAGAGGAAATTGTGGGAAGAGAGAATGCAGGGGAAATCATCTTTAACAATATACAGGGCACAAAAACAAGAAATAAAAAAGGAACAGCTGTATGATAATTCAGTGGGAAGCTCTCTGCTGTTTGAAGCTAGAACGGGGGTGCTAAGAACGAAAACGTACAGGGCTAAATTCCAGGAAGTAGACACTCTGTGCGACGTATGCAACCGCGAAAAGGAAACTATAAAACACGCAATTTTATGGTGCACGGGGCTTCGTCCCACCCTCTTAGGGGGGATGACTACGGATTTGGGGGGGCACTGGGTTTTCCGGACATAGATGGATGAATGGATAAGGAAACAATTGCGGTAACTAAGAGGAGATTGGAAGATTGGTGGAAGAGATCTAGGGAAGGATAAAGAAAAAAATACAGACAAAAATAAGCAATAAATTCACTTGAAAAGAGAAGGGGGGGGTCTGTTATAACAAAATTCATACAAATTAAAAAAAAGGGATGACGAAATGTTAGGCTAGGTGGCGCAAGCTGCCACCCGCTACAAAGGGTATAGCCATTACCATCCATCCATCCCATCCATCCGAGCAACGCCCCTCAGGCTTTTTTCGTCAGTGGGCAAGGCAGCAGCCGAACGATGCAGCCACGGCTAAATTTCTTCGCTTTTTTCGTCCAGGTTAGTAGAAAGCTTTCTACTAAAGAATCGAAAAGTGATTGTGTATGTTTGATTGTGCTGCCATGCCCAGGCGTGTTGTGTGATTGTATAGCGGGTTATTTTGACTCGTTTTGTTTTCTTATTCTTGTTCTGAGCGGGGATGTTGAAATGAACCCTGGTCCAACTATCGACGAGCAGCTGGCACAAATCATTGAAAGTCAAAAAGAAAACTCAAAATAACTAAAGTCAATTCAAGGAAAATTAGACTCACACATATCGGAAACAGATAAAAAATTGACTTCTATAGAAGGAAAACTGGAGTCGTTTTCGCGTACAGTAGAAAGAGTGGATGACTGTGAGCATGCAGTGAACAATCTAAATCATCAGGTTGCAACGCTAATGAGCAAAATAGATAATCTCGAAAACCGCAGTCGACGGAAAAATTTGATTGTATATGGAGTCACTGAACGTGAAACGGAAACGCCAAATTCTCTCCGGGAGTTTGTGTTGACAGGAATATTTGAGGAGAAGCTGGGCATTAAGGTCAGTAGCCTTGAACGTATCCATCGTTTGAGTAAAAAGACACCAAACAAAACACGCCCTGTCATTTTGCGTTTGTTTGACTTTAACGAAAAAATGGAGCTACTAAGAAACGCAAGAAAATTTAAGGGAACGAAAATTTCAGTATCAGAAGATTTTTCGCTTAGAATTCAGAACATCCGGAAACAGTTATTGGCAACTGTTAAAGATAAAAGAAAACCCGAAGATAAAGTATATCTTAAGTATGATAAGTTGCTTAATAATCAGGATGTGTATGTGTGGGATGACGAAAATCGTCGAAGGTGTAAGCTTACGGGCTCTGGGATTGATGACGTGAACGAGGCACAAGATGATTTTGCTAGCACTTCTCAGTCCGGAAGAGGTAGGGCCGGTGACAGGCTACGGGAACAAACACGCAAAAGATTGTCTGGTGCCAAAACTATTTCGGGCGACCATGACCGAGTACGTTCAAACGAACAAGCCTATTTCACCCGTGCTCGTAAAAATCAGGCAGCGACATCTTCTAATTCGCAGACACTGTCAGAAGCGTCATAGCTACGTCCAAGAAGCAGTGGTGATCATGTTATTTTTTCCATCTGTTTCAGTTACGTTTACTAACATAAGAAGTGTTATGCTCAACGAACGCAGACCTAATCTTTCTCACGGAAACATGGCTCAGTAAACATGTCTGCAGCTCTGACATTTTCCAAGGAGATAAAACATATAATGTATATCGTTTTGACAGAGACTGTAGACATGGGGGTGGCACACTTATCGCCGTATCACAGAGCATACCTTCATTTTGCGTAGATGTTGCTTCCCATCTAGAAATGGTTTGAGCTTGTATCACTTTAAATAACACAAGAATTTTACTGGGTGTCTGCTACCGCCCCCCAAACAGCGCAGTGACATTTATTGATGATTTGCATGACGTTATGAATTCTATTGTTTGTCAGTACCCCAGTTCTCCTATTTTTTTATTAGGAGATTTTAATTTTCCTGATATCATGTGGTCTGATTCTCCTTCTTTTCAACCTGATTCAACTCAGAGTCAACATTTTTTGGATCTGTGTGCGTGTTTTAATTTGACACAGCTGGTGACGAAACCAATAAGGCATGCCAATGATACAGCGAACACACTTGATTGAATTCTGTCGACACACCCTGACCTTCTATCTTCCCTTACGTATCTTCCAGGCTTAAGCGATCACTCGTTGTTAAATTTTGATCTCAAAGTTGCTCCCCCAATCAATATTAAAAAAGTAAAACTTATTTCTGACTACAATAAAGCCAATTTTGATCTTATTAACCAAAAACTGTGCAGCTATCTGGACATATATCTGCCACAATTTGATCAACGAAGCGTGCAGAAAAATTGGAGATTATTTTGTTTAAAAGTGAACGAACGGATTGATGCGCATGTACCCGTCAGAGGTATTCAATATGATGCTAAAGCACCTTGGCATACTAACACCCTAAAACGTCTTTCCAATAAAAAACAGCGACTTGTTCGTTTAGCTAAATTACGTAACACGATTGATCGGTGGGAAGCTTACTTTGCGGCTGAGGTCGAATATTCCCAAGCTGTATCTGACGTCAAAGAAAATTTTTATAAGAGCACTTTACCGATTCTATTGTTAAATGACCCCAAAAAGTTCTGGAAGACTGTTAATATGAATGACGACGGCTTAATTTCTCTTGGCGATGAGTCTGGGGCGTTAATCCCTCCGGCAGAATATCCATCAGTGTTTAATAATGTTTTTTTCAAATAGGCTGTAGGTGATGGAAATGTATTTTATGACGTTCCACGTTGTGAGTTTAGCCCTATGTTTCCAATTTCCATGGATTCTACTGGAATTGTAAAGATAATTGATTCTTTGAAAGTATCATCGTCATGTGGAAGCGATAATATTAACTCAAAATTTCTAAGACAAACTAAAATGTACTCATCCTTCTTTTTTGGCCAAACTTTTCCAGCAATCTCTTGAATGTGGAACGCTCCCAATAAAATGGAAAACTGCGAAGGTGGTTCCACTGCATAAGTCCGGTAACAAGCATTCTCCATTAAATTATCGACCCATTTCACTAACAAGTATTCCCTGTAAAATAATGGAGCACTTACTGTACTCTCATATTTTTAATTACCTAGAATCAAATTCATGTTTCGCCCCTGCTCAACATGGTTTCCGTCGCTCATTTTCTTGTGAAACACAGCCGCTTCATTTCACCCATTGTTTGCATGCTATACTGGACAAAAACCATCAGGCTGACTGTATTTTTTTCTATTTTTCTAAAGCATTCGACAAGGTTAATCATAACTTACTAATACTTAAACTTTCTTTATTAAACCTAGATCCTAATTTGTTAACCTGGCTGGAATGCTTTCTTACCAACCGCTCACAATATGTAACTCTAAATGGCATTCGTTCATCCCTGACTAACGTGGTATCGGGCGTGCCCCAAGGTTCGGTTTTAGGCCCGGTTCTTTTTCTAATATTCTATAATGATTTACCAAGTTGTGTTTCTTCCTCCATGCAATTATACGCCGATAACCGTGTAATTTATCGGGAAGTTCATGATGATGATGATGAACGCATTTTGCAATCGGATTTAAATAATATCACTCTTTGGTGCAAAAAATGGCGTATGGAACTAAACCCTAAGAAATGTAAACTAATGCGCGTTTTCCAGCAAGGCGCACGCCCTTCAGCATATACACTAACCGACACTCAACTTGAATCTGTAAACTCATACCGTTATCTGGGTGTTACTATATCGTCGACATTAACATGGAAACCTCATATCGATATAATAATTGCCAACGCTAACTGCATGTTAGGATACCTACGACGAAACTTCAGAACGGCCCCAGCTAACTTAAAACTTCTTCTTTATAACACTCTTGTACGGTCGAAATTGGAATACGCAGCCTCTATTTGGGACCCTAACTACGCCTTTCTACATAAAGCTATCGAACTAGTGCAAAATAACGCCGTTCGTTTCATTCTGTCTAATTATAATCGAACAGCCAGCATATCATCAATGAAGTCCAGTTTGTTGTTACCCTCTTTGTCATTGCGCAGAAAGGTTTTTCGACTTTGCCTGTTTCATAAAGTGTATCATCATCAGTCGCTGCGAGACCATTTCTTTACATTGCCTAGCTATTACTCTTCCCGTCTGGACCATCTGAATAAAGTTGGATTAACACGTTGCCAAACAAACACTTCTTTTTTTATTCATTTATCCCGCATACATCAAACGACTGGAACCACCTTCCAGCAGATATCGCAACTATACCCGATTATTTTCGTTTTTGACGATCTTTGTTTACATTTCTGTTTGATGAGCCAACATGAGTCATTTTATTTTGTTTATTTTGTTCGTAACAGATATTGCTTACAGCTTTTGTCAATCGCAGTGTATTTGTGATATTTGAATTTCTTGCCGCATGTTTTTTTTGCTTTGTCAGTTTGTTTTATTTTTGTTTGCTTCGCCTCTCCCCTCTACAATGCTTCGGCGCTTGAGGGTATGTACAATAAATAAATAATAAATAAATAAATAAATAAATAAATAAATAAATAAATAAAAATCTCTGTGGGCAGCACGTGCCCTCTGCCTTCCTTTGTGTTTAGGCCGGGCGTTCTCACGAGAACACAAAGTATTAGGCAGAAAGCTCGCGCTGGAGGCGCAGCTTCTGGCGCGATCGCGCTCACAAATATGGTGACCCGGAAAATGCTGCAGCGAAACGTGCAAAAACTGCAATGAACGCGCCCTCAGTTGCTCTCCTCCAAAGCACGCTTAAACACTCGCGTCTTTGTGCCTGTCACATTCGCAGCCCTGTAAATTACACTCACGTGTTGCCAGCTTCAACACCGCGTGCAAAGTGAGCTCTACGTTAACGGCTGCCAAGAACAATACGATCTTGCTGGTATAAAATGCACGTTCCGTTGGCATTGTCACGGAAAGGCCGGAAACCCCAAGGAATCAATATTCGACGAAAAAGCGTAAGTCGGGGCGTCAGAACAGCGACTGTTGAGCCACGGGCGAAGCGAGCGTGCCGCCGGGAGAAGTTCGCCGGTCGTTCGTCGCATGGTCGCTTCATGAAATCAAGCCTTTAAGGGGGTGGTGTAACAATGTTTTCGTACAGCATGTCTCCCCACCTCCCGCCCCACCCTTTAAAAAATAAGATAGATTTTTTTTTGTTTGCAGAGTTAATTTATGCGTTTCCGTGCGCTCTGTCTCCACCCAAATATAGCGCCAGCGGTGCGTACAAAATGCCAAAGTTTTAGAACTAACGGTTATCTCATTCAAAAGTTATAAGGGATTTTCTGAACGTTTCACTGGGAAAACTGGACCCGTTCCCGGTAAAGTCACTGGATCCTAAAGAAGTAGCGCCAGGCGCCCCCCTCCCCCCCTCCCCCCGGCATGGTTGCCATGTTGGTTCATGGAATGAGCTGTTTCTCCTCGACCTCTTGGTTCTATGGTGAGCCGGTGCAAATTCCCAGTGACTGGTCACTTTATAACGACATTTCCTGAATACCGAGATTTTGTTGTCCACACACTTGCGGAACAAGCGCACATCTTCGGACTACATGACGCGTGAATGCATGATGATAACGTAAAACAAAAATCTGTATTGCATTACGCAAAAACAACTATACCATTGTAAGAGATCTTTAGAGATAAGTATGATTGATAAATTTGATTGCATGCACAGTGCAAATAAAGTAGTTGTGTTGTTTGATGTTTATACAGCCGGAAGGTAGTCAGTCCCAATGGGCGTCTGGTGTCCCAGCTGTAGACGAGAATTTTAGCCGGTGCAGTACAACTACTAGCCTGGTGTGTTTACGTTAACTACATAGTAAGGATCGTGGCCTCCGAGATTTTTTCGCGCGCTGCTTGCGCTCCTCAGGCCTTTGCATTGGTCGAGAGACCGTTACTGTGGGACGTCTTGTGGCGCTCGCTACCAAACCAAGCTAAACAGAGAAATAGCCACGAATTATTATCATCCCCATTATCGTCGGTCTACGGAACTTAAGGGCAGTGCAAAATGTGCTCCCTTAAGAAGTTGATTGAATTTTGAAGGTTCATCTTTTCATAGCGCGAAAGGTGTAGAACTAATACCCACAATGTTGTTTTCCAACAAACTGCGCGTCTAATCCTCTCAATAAAAAAACAAACAAACAGACAGGAAGGCAAGTCAAAATTTAGATTCGCACTAACTTTTCCATTGTGAGGTATCATTCAGCAAACCAGCGCAAAGAACGGAGCAACGAATAAGAATTACGATTCAACAGAGATCGACTCACCTTTCTCTATTCTGATGATGAGAACAATGAAAATGCAAGCTTCATGCCACGGGCTCACACTTGGCAGCGTGCTTTGAGGCGATTCTGTTTCCGTTTCTGGTTTGGTTATAAGCGCCGCATGCGGAAATCGAGAGAAATGGCTCGGCTCACTTTTTCGGCTGCAGGCAGACGAGCGTTTGGACAGGCCGCACAACGGATAGGATACTCATCCAGATCGGAGTATGCAGGGCTGCGGATTAAACCGAGGATCCTTGGGTGCTGCAGCGCGAGCTTTCGCTCCACGTGCTCCGAGCTGGTGTGCTCTACCACAGAGCCGTATATTAGGAGAGTTTGGACAATAGGTGGAGCAAAGGCCGCCACCAGCGCCGAATATTCCCCCCACGCTTAGAGCGTAAACTAAATTTGTGACACAGCGTCGACCAATCAGGAGACCTCTACTCCATCTCACAAATGTCTGCAGTGAAGACAAAGGCGCAGGCGCGTGAGCCTAGCTCAGCGAAACGCTTTTGTTTGTGCGAGACCTCGTGCATAGGAGGCACTTTCCAAAGCCACGCGCTCGTGCCCATGCCTTTGTCTGCACTGAGAACAGCGTCCTGAGACTGGCTGAAAGAAAGCAGTGCAAAGGGTTAGGTGCGCGAGCGTCTTGAGACGCGGAGTTCCGCTCGGCACGGCTCAAATTATACTTCGTTTCACTTTACCTGCGAGCGAAGCCAAAGCTAGAAGCGCGAGACCAGCGCTTTTTGCATTTCTCCCCAGCTCGCGCGCTCGAGCAAAGCCTGAACGCACGGAGCTTCCGTGCTCGCGCTTCCAGTTTTGCCTTCGCTCGCACATAAGGTGAAACGAAGTATAGTCGTGGCACAAATTTAGAGCACGCGGCCACCGCTAGGGGCTGTTTCGCGGCCTGTGGTTGGCCCGAGATGCTCGCCTATTCAAACCAATGTATGGCCAAACTCTCTCAATAAACGGCTCTGCTCTACTATGGCCTCCTCTATAGATGCTTTGCAGCAGCTGTTCATGGGCGCCGCCATAACCGACCTTCAGTTTTTGTTTCCTCTTATTCCGTTCGCTTCTCTTCATCATTACCATTCCAGGCCAGGCCATTGCCATTTTAGATTTAATTGCGTCCTCTCCTCAGCATTGGCCTTTGTGGAGTCTCGTCGACGGCCGTTTCAGTGGCTCGTTATCTCGGTAAGACAAGAGAAGGTCGGCAATGGCGGCCGTAGTCTGGCGCGTGTGTAAAGCGTCTATACTCACAAAGCCTGGCAGTTCGATGACGCAGCCATAGTGTTGCCGGTCGCAGGTTTGGAGCTCGAGGATCTGGTAGCACAGAGCATTTCTCGGGGAGTCTGGTATTCAGCGCACAGCTTTTGCAGCGGCGAGGACCGGAAATATGGTGTTAAAACCCGGCGAGAAAAGAGGCGGTAGCCCGAGGAACGCGAGAAGCACGAGCGGACATTCCCTTGCTGGGGACAAGTGTGTTTCGGCGTCTCGCCGCAGCGGGGCGCCCGTCACGTGACTCTTGTCTGCCGCTCTACACTCTAAAAAAAGGGTGTATTATTACACCCTTTTGTCACATATAATACATCTCAAATCTTCAGTTCGACGTACAGCGCACTGACGTCGATATGACGGTACTAACTTTCACGAGAGGCTTGATAGCCGTTTGGTACAACGTATTAAAATAGTTAATGCACGTATTACTGACTACAAAAAAAAAGGGGGTTTTCTTGGCCCCATTGCAAAACCTCAGTGTTTTCTTTCTGTGGTCTGTGATACGTAGTTTAGCTATTTAATAAGTTATATTGCACCGTTATCAAGACCCTCGTGAAATTTGGGGCCGTCTGTTCGACTATAGACCACTTTCAAAATAACTGCCCTCTGTTGGCAGCTGTAGAATTCCTGCACAATGGTGGACTAAAACCGCAACGTCGCGGCACAACTTATGCGTTTGGTTAGAGTAGAAGATAAAGCACACCCACAGAAAAAGGTGACGAGCGCAATGACGTTGCACTTTCGACGTTGGTTGATTGACTCGTCGGATTAGCGTTGGCCGCGCTCGGACGTTCGCTATCACACGGAATGACTTGCACGTTTCACGACGTCAGTCGTTCCGCCATTGTGCAGTGGTTCCGACCTTCTAATAACCGGCACGTGAATTTCGAAAGGGGTCTATAGTGCGCTGTACGCCGAACTGAAGTTTCGGGGCGCATTATATGGGACAAAAGGGTGTAAGGTGATACCGCCGAAAGTGAAAGTGAAAAGCTCGACCGGCACACTGGTCAAGTCAAGGCCATAGAAACAATAGAACGCCGGGCAATATTTTGTATACAATTAACCTAGAGTCAGGAGGCACATCAATACATAACGCCACCCCGACCTGACTTCTCACAACGCCATGCGACATCACGACGACGCCTTGACGACAGAGTCGTCATCGACGTTGACAACGCGCGTTACACATCAAGACTGCGTTCTGTCGTCATACTGTGTGGACAACGACGTCGATGTGAACGTTGACGTTGACGACGACGACGACGTGACGCGATGTCAAGATGACGGCGTCCATGTCAGTGCGACGTCATAAAGATTCTTGGTGTGAGCAGTGTTGCGGAATCGGCACTCCCATTCCATTACAATTCCATTCCGGAGAATTAGAGTTTTCGAAACTTCAATTCCTTTTAAGTTGAAAGGAATTGAAGTATCGAAAACTCTAATAGACCCCTTTCAAAATACGGTACTCTGTTCGCAGCTGTGAAATCCCTGTACAATGGCGGACTAAAACCTCAACGTCACGGCAGACTAAAAAAAAAAAACACCCATTAAAAAAGGTGATGATCGCAGTGACGTTGCACTTTCGACGCTGTATGATTGGATGGTCGACTCGTAGTGTTGACCGCGCCCCGACGTTCGCTATCTTATGGAATGACTTGCACGTTCCTCGATGCAGTCGCTCCGCCATTGTGAAGTGGTTCCGAACCTCTAATATTCGGCACGTGATTTTTGAAAGGGGTCTATTTCAACTCCCAGGAATGGGGACACTGGACCCATTCCCCCTCCTGCAACGGCTGCATCGTTCCATTTCATTCCGGCATAAGCAGCATAAAGCTGAGATTATCAAATGCAGAGACAATTTAAAAAAAAAAAAGCAAAATGCCTCAAAAAAGCACTGATTTTACTAAGTGGAGCGCTGGTGGCACAAAGTGCTTATTTACATTGTACTGGAAACATCGAGAAAGCCCCTTGATATGTCGATGCTTGTTTAAGACATCGGTCTCGCGACCACGTGGCTCGCAACAAACAACAAAACTTAAATCCACTCTTTTTTTTTTTACTTTTTTGCATTTGACTTTTATGACACACGCGGCCAGTGTGTTTGTTTGACAAGACCCTAAAAATATCCAGTTCTTGCGTGGCGCAGAAATAAGCTATATTACTGTATTTTTCAGATACCTGCTCAGGAACACGGCTAGTACGCTGCTGGAAGCGATTCCATGCACGCGGTCTACGAAAACTCCCTAATCTCACGGCATGTCGCACGCCCGCTCTTTACCGCTGCCCGCGCGAGAGTGTCCTCCTCGCCTGCTGAGTTTGCACCACGCGCGCGCCTCCGCCGATTCTGGCACAAGTGACGCCATCTCGTGGTCCAGTGGCGAACCGTGGGTTTTGGTACCTCTCGTGTCGCCGACGTGTTTTCGCTCAAGGACTTTGAAGAACGACTGAACGATGAGACATATAAGGCTGTTGCCTTAATAATGCTGTGACGTCTCGTTAGCCTCGAGAATGTGCGCGCAGCGAAAGCTGGATGGAGGGCAACGAGCGCCTATTGGAAGCCGGATAAATGCGAAAGAAACGCTCTGCTATTCTCATTCTCTCGATAACCGTAGCAATTAAAAAAAAAAATCTACGCAGTAAAATTGTTGTTTCTTATACCTACACGCGCTTTCATCAGATTGAAGGCATACTCGGGTACAGTTCAGCTTGGCAGTTTAAAACCTGCCAAACTTTGTTGGCTGGGATCTTTGCCTCGGAGTCATCGAAGCAACTAGGTTTGAGTTGTTTACTTGTACGTTCTGAGTTGGTGTTTTCACCCGCACGTTGTCTGTGACAGCTTCGAGGTTCACACTCTTAATCCCGGTAGCGAGTAGAAGACCGATAGCCTTGACGATGGCCCCCGGCGAACTGCGCGCTTGTGCTTCCTGCCTTTCGGTAAGTGTCAAGCGCGCTTTAGGAGACGGAGTTGAAAACAGTCGGAGGAAGGCCGTCCACTTGACGCGAGGAAGACGGAAAAAGAGAGCGGCGATCTCGGTGCTGTTTTCGCTACTGTCGCCAAGGCTGAGCAAGCTCCGAACAGCTCAGACGACTTTGAAAAGGAGCTAATTAAGGTGATTACGTCTGGGTCTGGCTGGAAAGTTTATTTTTTAATATTTTTTTTGTTGTCGTTAAATGTGTGCTTGCGGTCATGGGTACAGGCCGCAAAGAAGCATGTTTTCCGTTTAGACTCGTTTAGTTTAATTTCATTACTTCAAGGGCGTTCATAATTCACAACCCGAAGGGGTTCACGACTCAGCAATAAACGCAAGGTGGGAAAACAAATTACCGTAAGGTAATTTGTTTTCCCATCTTGCATTTACTGCTAAGTCGTTAACCCCTTCCGGTTGTGAGTTTTTCTCGTTTCGGCTGGCTAGCCGAGATGAAACAGTCTTTAAACGCATAAGTGTCAGAGGGTTTGTTTTGTTAGTTATCTCGGACCCACTTCCGACGGGGCCATTTGTCTCAACGTCTTGACGTGGTAACACCGGCCCAGGGTTGGGCAGTATCGCGATACAAATCTATCGCGATAGTATTTCAGGAATATATTTCGGAGCTGCATTTCTGTATCGCGATACATTGTTTTCACCAGTATCTGTATTGCTCTATCGGAATACATTTGAAATGTTCCTTTGTATCACGATACAATCAGGATGAAATGTATTTCGTTACATTTTTTTTGAGAAACACTCCCCCCTTCCCCCCCCCCCCCCCCCCCCCGAAAACAAAATACAAGTCCGACCGTATTTTTTTTATTTTACTTCTCAGAGCACCCGCGTCAAGGAGATGCTGGGGCATTGTTACTATGCTGACCAAGGTTCGTTCCCATTCTCCAAACTATTTTCCTTTGCGTCCTCTTCTCTCTTCTGAGAAGTGTTGCGTAGTCGGGGACTCGAACCAGGTGGCGTGCCAGGAGTGGAGTCAGAGCATCTTCTGCCGCACGTCCTTAGAGGGATTTCTTGAGTCATTGTTTGCTGGCGTCCAACGTCCGCTTATAAACGTCTTTCTTGCCTTAGCGTTCACAGTACACCCAGCTGGCAAAGCTGAGTCACAGTCTGTTGCGGCACGAGCCTGGCGGTGGTTGACTTGAAATAGTAGGATGACTCATGCAGTGAAGTTGAACACACATTCCAATGCGTCTGAGGCTGCGCCCGTAATATTGCACGGCTCAAGGGTAGGTCATCAGCCGACGTGAACGTGACCCGCTGCTCTGGTGATCCGAAACCCAGGAAGGAGGCCCAGACGTGGCCTCGCTGTGCCGACCCAGGCTTCGTCCACCGGCGACTCGTCTCGAGCGCGCTGTTTCTCGGAGAGCTCGCACCTGTGCCGGCAATATCAGGTCGCAATCCACGAGGTCTCTGTTTGGATGATGCTAGGTGAAACTTGAGGACTGCCATATATGCGTTGGAGGCGGAGGGTCGGCAGGAAGGACCGTCACAACAGGGATTCCACCGTATTGATTTTTCGACCGTAAAAGAAGATAAGACATGTGTTTCAGGATGCTTCAGGTGGCTTCCTATTCTCGAAAATTCCAAATGACACTGCCTGCACGATCTTCAACGAGGTAACCTACAACGAAAGTACGTATTCTCCTTTCATACAGCAGCGTGGTAAAGGTTCATGTTCCACTGATAAAGAATACCAGTTCATTCCACCGTGACGTCATGTGATCAATGTTGACAGGGGCGTTGTGACGTTTTGATGGGATTTAGGGTGACATAGCATTTATTCAGAGTCGAAGTCTTTTCGCATCCCTCGTCAGACAGACAGGATGTCAGGGAAGGGACCGCGGTCAGTCCTTGATGGAACGTTTTTTTGAGCCCATTGAGGACTCCCCGTCGTCCGAAACCACTACCTTCAAGGCAAAGTACCAAGCACACGTGAAAGTAATTTCGAGATCAAAAACTTTCACTTCACACTTCAAGTTTCATCTCAGTTGGCGTCTCAAACAAACGTAAAAAAAAATGTATTGCAGTATCAGTATTTCTGTATTTGTATTTCTGCCCTCCCTAAAATGTATTGCTGTATTTGTATTTCCAAAGATTTTTGCCTCTATTTAAAATGTATTTCTGATACGTATCGCGATACATTTTTACAGGTATATTTTAGTATCAGTATTTTAGCTACTATTTTAATGTACGCCAGTATTTTTTATTTCCAAATACATTTTTGAGCATTTTTGCCCAACCCTGCACCGGCCAACGTGAACCTCCCGCTCTCACACGCAGCAACCGCTAAAACCAGAATTGCTAAGGTTTGTCGTCATCATCATAATTGCAATCGTTATTTGTTGGCACTATACACTCTAAGAAATCTGGAGTGTGTATTGTCTCGCAAAGCAGTGGGAGAGCGAATCGCAGCAATGACGAAACTCAAAATATCTTTAAACCTGAAAAAAAAAAAAAAAAAAAAAAAAAACATTACGTGCGGTGGTATTGTGAATGTTGAAACCTCACGCTCCGGTGCCACCTTGACGCAGCAGAGTTCTTACAACGTATACCGCGCAACCCGTGCGACACAAGGGCCGGAAATTACATTTTTTTTGTGTACTTTGTAGTTTGCTATGAGTTCAAAGCAGAGGGTGCGGCGGTAAAAGGGGGGGGGGGGGGGGGGAGGGGTCAGGCGCTGGATACCGCAGCTCATACCTGTGTACAAACTATGTGTCACAATTTGAATCACTTTCCCTTTCTCGGTTATATAGTTTATTATTTGCGAATGTGCCTGACGCGGATGGTCATGCCTGTCGGTCCTGACGGATGCTCGTTTGCATACACAACGGTGCGTGTCGGCGGAATACGTCGTCCCCTCCTTGGGCTGAACCTTGGCCGTAATGCTGGTGCGTTGTTGAAGTGATCCTGCTGTGTACCTTTCATGAGACCGTGACTGGCGTTTTTTTTTTGTTTTTACAGCAGCTGATGGTGGAGCTGTGCGACGGAGCAGTGACCAACTTCGTCTTAATTCTTGTCGTGAGCTGGTCCTTGGTAACCCCACAAAGTTCGTTTCTGCTCTCTCGCTGCTTTACGAACAACGAAGGTCAAGCAAAACTAGCTCAAATTTTTTTTTTTTTTTTTTTCAGTTTTGGTAAAAACGGAAGTTGCTTGCGTCTCGCAAGCAACTTTCGTTTTTGATCGCGACGCTGTTGTGTTCTAACTACTGTCCTCTTTTCTTTCTGGTGGTAGATTGGGACGTAATATGGCGTTGTGAATTATGTCAGACATGCAATCGTTTCGTAAAGCAAAAGAAAAAAATTGCCGACGACGACTATCTTGCCGGTCCTATTATGCATTCAATAGATAATAAGAGTGATTGTTCAAAATTGTTCAGGAAGCATTAAAAGTGTTTTCTTGGAAAGTAAGAAATGACTTTTTTTTTTATTGATTCCATTCATCCTTCTCTAACACATCACCATGCACTCTACGGAGAGTGTCGCTGTTTGGTAACTCTAGTAAAATCGTACCATAGCCGGTGCAAGTAAACAATTCTCCAGCTGGTGCAGAAAAATCAGTGTGAATTAAATCATGATTATAATAATGATTTAAATCGGGATTTAAATCAGACCAGTTTTACTATCATAATATAAATCAAATCTTTCCCGCCAATATAATTGCAAAAACAAAAATCCTCTCTTTACCGTTTGTCTATCATTTGATGCTTTCTATGTGCATTTGTTCTGGATTTAGATGACATATTCATCGAGCAACAAAGATTTATATAGGGCTGCACACGAGTGAAAAGAAGTGCTCATCCGAGCGAACCTGGGGATGGAGCTTGATTTCTACATTCCACTTTGTTCGTTAGTTACGCAACGTCCCATTGCAACAAAATCAGAAAGCATAAATAAAGAAACGAGAACTAGAATAGCACTGCCTTATTCAAATCAAGTCGGTACACGAAAAAAGAAAACTAATTAAAAAATATAAAACTCCTATTGTTCCAGTATGGCGGGGGTCTTACGAATAGAAATGTATTATTTAAAGTGTACTTTACATTTCCGGTAATTATTTCTTCCGCGTTGTTGTCAGTGATCGGACGAATTGCCTATGATTCTCGCTGTGTATAAACACGTGGATAGCCCCGCACTCTAGAACGTACTATGGTAAACAGATGGTGAAATGCGCAGTGCCACGTATTTTTAAACTCGTTTGACTGAACTGAATATAGAAGTGTTGAGTGAATCCCGGCAAAGTGTTCTTTTAATGTTTGTGTCCGTGGAATTTGTTAATGTTCAAAATCTGGTTAAATCGATTAGCGTTCTCCTCTCTACCACCTGTTGTTTATTTTTTTGTGTCGTAAGTATCATTGCTAAAATATTGCGTATATGTACATGCCGTCCTCTTTGCTGCTGCTACGGGGAGGCAGAGGCTCGTCAAGCAACAACAGAGTTGCTTTTTTTGGTCTCCCTTCTTTAAACAGAAAGAAATAAATAAAATTTTGAATTTGCATTTGATCAATCAATAAGCCACGTTCAAAAATACACAAAGTAGTAAAGGATCGCTATTTTATAGCTACATTGATATAAATCAAAATGTTCGAATTTAGGTCCAATAAATCACATTTAAATCAACACTATCTGATTTTTAGAATCTTTTAAGAAAAATTGACTTTTCCACCCTGGGGTTGAGTAATTGGTTTAATTCAGAGTACGTGTAATTTCCTTCCTTATGCTACCATGGTAAAAAAAAACAAAAAACGGTTGTGCTCTAGTCAAATGAACTGTTGGGCTAGTTGGCTATTCATTGTTAAAAATCAAAAGCGCAAACACCAAGAAAAAAAAAAAAAAGACGAGGCAGGACAGAGCTCTCTGTCCTGTCCCCTCTTATTTTCCTTGGCGTTGCGCCTTTGTTTTTTAATATTCTTGAAGGTGCCCTGTCATGGGGTATGCGCCGAAGCACGGACAGATGGAAACATTTCGGGGAAAAGGGGGTTGCGTTATAAAGGGCATTCAGTGCTTTATAAATGAAGCGAACCCAGTCACCACAGCTTACTTCAAAGCAAGCGTACGTAGTAGGACAAAAAAGGCAGTGCTTCAGCTGTGGTAATCCGTTCTCAGTGAGCTAATAACCTCAAGTTCTGTTTATATTATAGTTTAAGTACGTCGTTAATCTCGATTGTGTAAGAGTGGTTAAATATCAGCTTCAAGGAACGTGTAACGATGGGCGCTAAGTGTTGAACATAACGTAATAAGGCAAGCGAGCTGGTTACAGTTAAACATTTCTAAAACCAAAGACAAAGAGGGGACAAACATAAAACGTGTCAATAAATGTCTTGTGTTTGTCCCCTCTTTGTAGCCTCCGTCTTGGGTTTTAGAAATGTTTAGCTAAGTGTTGCTACACTCAGATCATGTAGTGCGTTTAGAAGGTCTATAGAACCTCCTGGAAGTCGAAACAATTTGTTTACTTAGGTGCTCTTATCAATTCTGGCAAAATATAAATATAATGCAATTCTGCATCATAAAACAAAATATTTGTTTTAAGCAATATGAGACTGATGCTTTGAGAAGATAAGTGTTATATGTAAAAAATATTGACTTCTCTCGTCTTGTTGCGTATCCGCACACTCGACTCGTTGCTATTCCTCTTGGGAACGGTCTGCAGGAATCACCTTTAAGCCTTTTGCCCAGACATGTACGTAACGCGCTACAAGTAACGAGTTACTTGTACTATTTTCGGTAACGAGTAACGTATTTAGTTACTTTTTCAGAAAAAGAACGAGTAACGGTATTTAGTTACTTTTAAGGCCAAGTAACGAGTAAGGTATCTGGTTACTTTTGAGGAGTAACGTGTACAACACCGCTTAAACGACCTTGATTTATTCTAGCCTTAGTATGTGTCTATTGCGACAAAGGCAGATGGAAAACCAGAAAAACAAATAAACAGTATGACAGTACAGCAACGTATATCGCTGAACACGTCAGTCGAACAGTTCGACTGACGTGGGCAGCGATAAACGTTGCTGTACTGAAGCTGGGAATGTCCTTCACCCAGCGAGCACAATCAGGTTCGTTGGTTGAACTTTCTAGAACCGGGTACGGACCGAATGTAAACCCGGAGGTTGCAAACACGGGAAGGCACAGAACCCATTACCCGCTGTCCTCAATGAAGGCGCAGTTCCCGAAGATTCATCAGCAAGCACAACACTGCCGTTCCTTCGAGCGCGTCGGTAAAACGACTCTTCAGCGTCACCGGAGATGTATATTTCCAAGGAAGCGGGAAAACATAACCGATAAAAACTTCAAGAGGCAGTTACTGCTTAAGTGCAACGACTACTAAAAGGAAACAATAAACCATGAAACAAAAACAGTTGTGTATTTGGTCGTCAAAGTAACGTGAAAAGTAACTCGTTACTTTTGAGGTAACTCACGAGTTCCTTTTGAGAATCGGTAACGAGTAACGTATTTAGTTACTTTTTGAGCGAGTAACGAGTAACGGTATTTAGTTACTTTTTTTGGGTAACGTGTACATGTCTGCTTTTGCCCAATAGACCTTTCGCCCAACTATCCGAGCACCAAGGAGATTGCCGGGAAGGGAAGCTAGGCACACGCGCCGAGCGCGCTCGCCATCTCTCTCTAAAATATTCGAAGCAAATATTTAAAATCAGGGGTCGACGAACGCATGTGACAAGCGCCACATGTTTTTTTTTTAATCTTTCCTTGATAACAATAGATATATTTGCGATATTACACAAGCATCAAGGAGAATCCTGGCAGTGTAGGGAATCGCGATGCACGCGTTGGCCTTATCTGTATTAAATATCGGAAGTAAAACAACCAAATGAAGACGTTGATGAACTTGCGTGCAACGTGCCATTTGTTTTGGATTTTTTACTTTAAAACAGTTATTGCTGCAGAAGGTAGCACGCGCAGCGCGTTTAACTACACTGTCGTACGCTCCATGAGCTTGGGTAATTTAGCACAGTCTACTACAACTCAGATGCCAGCACGTGCAGCCCGACAACACTCGGAGCTTGCTCCTTGGTTCATGTGTAGTTTGGCAAAACGGAGCATGCCACGAGTGTATACTCGGTTCACCCTTAAGCTGAGACCAGAAGCTCTGCGTTCAGCGCGAGCTCGCTGGCTTCCGCAGTGCTTTGGTTGCGCGTGCCTGCGCGTTCACACTTGTGTTAGCAAGGGCAGAAAGCTCGCGCTGAAGGCGGAGCTTCTATACTCTGTTTCACTTTGTGTTGTACCGCAGGAAAGGCTACAAGCGCGAGCTCCTTGCTCTAGGGCACATCTCGGCGGCACAAGCTCTCGTGCACCAAGGGCAGCTGCCAACGCTATGAGCCCGCGCTTCTAGCCTTCGCTGTGGTACAACATAAGGTGAAACGGAGTATAGTCTCAGCTTGAGGGTGAACGGAGTATATATCGAACCCGATGCACGGGCTGGTGTCTGCAACAGCAACTTTCTTATAAAGAGAAATTTTTTGTTTATATGGGCAATTGTCAACGCCTTACAAGGAAGCTGAGTAAAAACATTTAAATCGTCTTCATTTGGCCCTCGGGATCACGAACATTGAGATAATTTTTTCAATTCCGTGCACGGAGGTTGCAGAAAATCATTTTCAAAGTACCGCTGAAGCCTTTCCTTCCCGAAGCGTTACATCATAAAAGGAGTTTTCGGTATTGCTCTCGCGCATCTTTAGCGACTATCAAAGCTATGCACGCGTACTCTCTATTATTTAAAAACAAAAAAGGTAAAAAAAGACATCATGACAATACACCTGGCCAGCTTGCAATTGCACGCGCTGCCCACACGAGCGACACGCGCTTGGCGAGCGCGTGCAGCGCGTGTATGCTCCCCGTAGTTTTCGCCCGATGCTTGGATAATTTGTTAAAAGGTCTACACGGAGACACATTGAAGGAGAGAAGGGGATGAGCGCGTGCGGTGACGCCTGAGCGCCAAGCTTTGATTGGAAAGATTAGTTGGTAGACGGAGATGCTAGCTGCGTTTGTCTTTACAGACTGCCTCCCCCCCCCCCCCCTACCCCCCATTGAAGCCATTCGATCCTAGCGTCCAAGCAGAGCGAACCAGAGCGTCGTCTGCTCAATACGCTTGGTCTGGCGTTCGATCGCCGAACGCCGAACGCCACACCCTTCGCGTGTAGCAGACGACGCTCTTGTTCGCTCGCTTGGAGGCTAAGTTCGTCTGCTTTTTGCACAGGGGTTGCAATGATGCCAGAAAGCCGAGCTCTTATTGGCTGAATAAAATGTATAGTGGGTAGACCTCAAGGCATCTAGCATTGAGGTCTGTACCCACTATCCCTCCAATCAAAGCCAATCGGAGCCCGGCGTCGTTTTGACGTCAGCGCAACTCTTGCGCAAGGAGCAGACAACTTGCTCTCCGCGCATACGATCCAGTGACTTTATTGGAGGAAGGCGGTGGTTAGAGACAAGGGCAGCTTCGTCGCGTCTACCCACTCTCCTTCCAATCAGAGCTGGACATTTTAACGTCGCTGCACGCGTCCATCTCCTCCTCTCCTTCAGTTTCTCTCCCCGTTGTGACATCTTGATTCGAAGAAACAAACTTTTATTCACACCACAAATAGAGCAATCTAAAGCGTGTGATCTTTTCCTCGTTGCCATCACGTGAATATCTGAAGGGAGCCGGTTTAAAGGACGAGAAATATACATACATAACTCTTTCTACCACGGCCTGGGCGCCCTTATCTTTTCCTCTCGCTGACGTCAGGGTTACGTCTGCCCTATTGTTCGGGTGAGCTGCGTCGTGAACGGAGAGTGGAAGGTCATGTGACATTCCGACACGTCGAGGTTCGGTTCGTTGTCTCAAGCCCATAGACACGAAAGGTCCCCCCGGCCGTTGAAAGCAAAGTCGAGGCTGCAGGCCGGGCAATCGGCGGCCGAGTGTGCCAACACAGTGCAACTCGGAGCACGTGGGGCGAGCCCTCACGCTCCAGAACCCAGAGAGTTTTGGCTCAATCCCACGCACCCTTGCCCGTTCCGATCTGGACGAGAATTGTACCGGAGATCGAAGTCGTGTATTTACTGTATGATGCTCGTTAAAGACTCCCCAAGCTAGCAGTGGTACTACGCTGGCTAAATGTTTCGTAAGCAGCGGAGACGCCTGACGCTCATTTGGGCCGACCGTCTTGTCTGCCCGCCAGTGATGTGGACTTGCCACTCCGGAGTTGGAATGATTCCGGAATCATTCCGCACTTTCGAGACTCCGGAATGGAATGGGAATGGAATGACGGCAGCGTTGGGGGAAATGGAATGGGAATGAGCTTAGATGCCTTTTGCCCGGAATGGAGTGAAAATGGAATGGGCTCCGTTCCCATGAAAGCTGTGTTGATTTCAAACAAGTGCCTACGGCTGATGGCGCAATTCGCTAACGCGTGCTAAGTGGCCCTTAAAACAGCATCCTTGCACTGGTGGTGACTAACGACTTGACTGTCTCGCTGGCTTATGCTCCTTCGAGGATGAAAATGGCGCGCCCTCCGTGAAGCAATACAAAAAAAAGTTGATTAGTTGTAAACGGACAAGGTGTCGTTCCTGGCGCCGTGAAGCGCGACAAAGCGGCTAATAATCATACGCGACTAGCAGGTAGATTTTAACCATAATGTCGAACCGACCCCGAACCAAAAACCGGGGCAAAATTGTTTGTATCTGTACCAGAACAAAACTGTAACCCAAATCAAACTTTTGATATTAAACACGAACCAAAACGGAACCGTAATTTCATTGGCTGTTACCGGTTCATTGGAAACGGTTCGGTGTAAGTGAGCTGATCCCTCTTGCGGGTGGCAGCGCGAAGTAAAAAAAAAAAAAAAAATATTCGGGACGATGGCGTCAGCGGCTCAGTTTTGACTAAACAGACCACAGCGACGGCAGGGAGGCAGTTCCATAAGAACGAAACAGATAAGTACATTTCAAATGTCTATGCAGTATGAATTGGCGTCGGCGAGTCGGCGTGGAGGCGTACACTTCAGTTCTTTGTTTCACGTTACAACATATAGCTAAGGACGCTTTGAGCCACCTGGGCCAATTCATAGCTTTGAGGCTGTCACGTGTACCCCCGGTTGGGCGAAGCGACGCGGGTAGGTCACAGCATCCATCGCGGAACGTCGTAAGGTGAGACGGAATATAACTGACTAGGCGGAAACACTAAAGTGCTATTCTTTTTGTGTTTCTTTTCTTTTCTTAGTGCTAAGCAATATTCTTCAAGGAAGGAGAAAGCGAACATAAATACAAAAAATAAAAGCAAAAAGATGACGGCGGTCGGCGCATTTGTTCCGTGGTTGTGAAATCTGGAGGCGCCAAGAGATGAAACCGCGACGAGTGCGACAATACGGCGCCAGTCGCCCAGAACCCTAAACGCGGCTTAAAAAGTTTTTTTCTTTTTTTTTTTTTCTGTTAGCGTTTTTTAGAAACGGCAAGTCGTCTGTTGTCCTTTTATATGTCCGTTTTTGTTATAATTGTCTTTCGACACGTCTTCGCTGTCTTTCTCCCCTTCAACTCTTCAGTCGTTCGGGCGTGCGGTGTGGGTAACTTGCCGTTTCGATCTGAATGAGCATCGTACCGGCGTCTGCACTAGCTATTTTTTTATCTACAGTGGATAACAACGTCGCCATAATCTGGCAGACTAAACTCCTGATGTCTAAACAGCTACACGACTAATTTGTGTTTTGCGGGTAGTTTACGAGTAGGTGCGTCCAACCGTCACGGTGTCGCGGCGCGTGCTGCCTGATTGACTTCACGTAAGTACTTAACTTTGGTACTGTTCTTAAGAGCTTGTATAACCATTTTTTGCATTTTTATAGAACGGTGTTTGCGTTCAAAATTCAAGATCACAAATCAAAATTAAGCAAATATTTGTCTCGCTGTATTTCTTTCACACGGCTTCTTGTGACCATATATTGTTTTATGCAGATGACACTGTGTGGAACCCACCTTTTCTTCATAACGACTGCGAGCTGTGGACTTTTTTTCTAAAACCCGGTTTGAACTGGTACGCGCTTGGTTGAACCGGTAACCGAACCGTTACTTCAAAAGCATTACTGAATCAGCGGTTTTCTGTCCTACTGTCCTAGCCGCACGTCGCTTCTAGCGCACTAGAGGTGCTGTTGTGCGAGTGTTCGAAGCAGAGAACAAGAAAGCCTCTTCTTGCGCCACACATGAACTAGAGGGTGGAAAGTCCTTATCATAAAAACAACACGCTAATCACGTATCTGTTGATGGTATCCGGTCAGTTTGCGACGGAAAACGGGTGGTTTTAACTTTCGGCGTCTGTTGCGATTCGCAAGCCTTTTTACGTTCGACCGCGCGAAAGATCTCTTTGGTGACACCAAGTGCACCACGAAGCGCTTTCTGCGTCCACCCTTCGGCTTAGTAGGATGAGTGCTTTGAGGAAGCTTTTGCATAGCTTTCTGCAGTCGTTTCCGCTTTTTCTAACGACAACAGCTTTATGCTGCTTTTTTTTTTTTCAGTAACACAAATGTGTATGTTAAAGGCCATAGTTCACGTTTACGAATCTGAGGAGTGGAAGGGGGGAGCGGGGGTCATTCCAGGAGTGGACCCACTGTCTGCAATCCGAGGAGTTGAAAGGAAGGGGAATTTTCGGAAACCCTCGTTCCACGGAAAGGGGAATCAATTGTATGTGGGTGCCCATTCCTCAACACTGCCAGTGCACCCTGTCTAAACGAAACACGTAACACGATTACTTTTAATAAGCCGCGGAGGCACGTTGCTCGTATACATCGTACAAAAGACACGTCTCAAAGCAAGTTCGAAGCATGGTTGCTTCATAAATATGTATGCGTCGAACATGTCTCCTGGCAGGTTTTTTTTTTTCTTTTTTTTTATATAACTAACAGAGAGTTTTAGAGTATCGTCTTTGTGCATCTGATACGGTACGATGAGCCCCTCCGTTACGAACTGCGCACAAGGGAGTCTTCTGTGATAGCGCATGCGCAGTGTGTATGTACCGGAGGGCCCAGCGTACCGTATCGGATGTGCGGAAACGGTTCCCTAAAACTATCTAGTGTCTCAGGACCGTCATACAAGGAAGAGACACGCGTCGGGCAGCGTCTGCATACTTTCTTCTGTATGATCTACTGGCTGCGAGATCGCACCTTTATGGCTGCAGACAAGCTGGCGCTGAGCACAGGAACGTGCGACTCTGCTTTACGTGCCTGAAAAAAACAACAACAAAAAAATAAAAAAAACATCCGCATACCGTTGTTGTATTAAAGTTAATCTAATGCGTCTGGCAATCCCATAATCAAGAAAACCCGAATATTACGCGAAAAAACATCGTTAAGATGTTCTTAAAAATAAAGGAAAACGACGCTAGAAAAATGAAGGATACACGGGGCCAAAGTGAACACACAAGGGGCTCACTATGAACTTATTTATTTTGCGTCTAATGGGAAAGTGTAAATTAAAAAAAGGAGAAGAAAATTGAGGAAATTACAAGACGCACACACCACATCCTTCGTATGCTTCGCAAAACATGCATAGTCATACGTACGCGCCGCACACACTCGTAAAATTCACCTCGTCAAAAGACCGACTGCACTAAGCGTTCGGCGCATGCGTGACGCCGCCATAACTTCAGTTCACAAGAGGCGGACGGCCATGCATGCGAGGGCTCGTGCCTTCTACGCGCGGAGCTCTAGCGAAGTTGTCGCACGTGCCCGAAGACTAAAGTTCCCTCGATGCATTGAGGCAGCGGTGGTGTAATCAAACTAGCTGGTGAGTTCCGTCTATTCAATTTGTTAAAGAAGCAGCAGGGACACACGTGTCCTTCCTGCACATATGAAAAAAAGAAAAAAAGAAGAGCAGTCCCGCGGTAATACACAGTATACAGTCACAGCGATCGCTGAGACTTCGCCACGGCGAAGTCATTGGACATCGCGGGGTCGCGTTCACGCACCGTGGGGTGCGTGAACGAGGCTGTTTGAAACAAAATGGACGTCTGACCATTTCGTTCCGAACACTTTTTGTTTCACTTTTGTTCCCGATCGCGTGAAAGCGCATCTCCCGACACGATCTCTTGGCACTGACAGTACTACAACATTGTACTACGGCGGCATTTCGTTATCGGCTATCTATTTGTATTTTTTTCCCCAGAGAGCGTTCGCAGTAGTAGGCATGGCGTACTACAAAAGCCCTATATACCGGGTGCTCCACGGGACGCGGTGCCGTCGGGGCCGAGATGAGCTCCGATTGCAAACCGAAACTTCAAAACCCGTCGAATTTGTGCGGTTTTTCAGAAAGCCTTAAAATGCTTCGCGTGCCTTCTATTGTTCTGCAATTTGTTGATTTAGTGTTTTTTTTATGATGCTGAACAATTTTCGAATTGAAACCATGCCCTTAAACACAATATTAGAAGAGTTAATTACGCAAAAATAATTAACAACTTAATTATTCCGGACTTTAATAATTTTCCTAAATAGACCCCTGACACACTGCACTGCATGCGCACACAGCGGATTCCGGTTCGATTTTCTTTCAGTGGTGGGGAGAACCCATAACAGTTATGGCTGTAATAAGTAGAATGTCTCTCCCTCGCGAATCTTTTCTTTTAGTGCTAGGCAAGAGTATAAAACTAAGTAATACTATAGAATATAGGTATGTTAGTGCCGTGTCTTTAACTGCACTTCATCGAACGAGGGGGGGCATGAAAGTCAGTATACACGTTTTTTTTTTTTAAAAAGTAATTGATTACAATTGCAATTACTCTTGGTTGAAAAGTATTCAATAATCTTACTCGAGAGGATAACTAATTGGCCGTTACTTGAAAAAAAGGTAACCGTTACTTTTTCCGATTACTTCAGATTCTCAAAACGAGTGATTTTTCAGTCGGTTTGAAAACCGGTCTTTCCTATCGGTTCAGTGTCGGATTAGAAGCGCTGAAATAGAATCTACAATTCACTTCTTATTTTGCCAGTTTTGGTAAACCATTTTCCTTTCGGTAACTTAGTTACAGGATTTTTGTTTGGTAGAAGACTTGTATTAACAAAGGGCACCATTAGAAAGGGAAAGAAATAATAGTAACGGTTACAAGTTATGTTTAGTACTTCCAACAGCAATGAGATTACTTTTGCGATTACTGCCTAATAAATGAACTTAAATGATTGCGAAATTGCCCCAAAAATGAATTCATTACATGGGGTTTGGTTAGTTGAAATTCAGCACCCTACAAATCTGCATGATACACGGTTGCCCGTTGTGGAAAACCACGTGGCGCAGTTGGCTCCGCTCTGTGATAAAAAGTGTGACGCTCGTTGGAAGTGATCCGGTCTCGTTCGCAATGCAGTTGGCTCCGCTTTTTGATAAAAGTGTGACGCTCGTGGAAGTGATCCGGTCTCGATCGCAATGCAGTTGGCTCCACTCTGTGATAAAAGTGTGACGCTCGCTGGAAATGATTCGTTCTCCTTCGCAGTGCCTCGCAAAAAGCAAGGAACCGGCTGAAGAGGACGTCGCAGAACAGAAGCGGTGACACATGGCGGCTAAGCGTGGGTGTCCTGCCGATGAGATGCCGGAAACGAGAAAAGAGCGTTTGGCCTTCGAATGCGTGTCATGTCAAATGCCTTCGCCCATGAGCACGCTATACGTGTCCAGAAGTTGAAGAGACAGAGGAAGTAATAAAACGAACTATATTTATTGAAGGAAAAGGTGTGGACATTTAATGCTTCGTCACCCGCTAGAGCTATGACTAGCATCAGAGAAAGTCGATTCTATAGCACTTTGACGTCAGCGACGCACCTCCTTTACATATCCCGTTTTTATATTTCAGCTTTCCTTATCGAAAATAAAATAGTCGGTTTGTGGACTATGCTTGTGTGCCACTCGTTTTTTTTTTTTCCAGCTTTTTTTTTTTTTTTTTGGAGGGGGGGGGGGGGGGGGGAGATGGAACAACTAGCCACGCTTAAATACCTTGTTGCAGCTCAGATATCGTCGGAGCCATCAACTCTACGTAGACAAGGCGGGCGTTGGCGTAGCAAAATACGCTGGCATGTCTGTACGCGTTCTTTTTCTGACCCACCCACGGGAGGTTTCGTAAGGCTACGGTTGGTGAGCGCGGAGTTGTAGTGACACGCCCTGCATGGATGCCTCATCCGGGACATTTTCTCGGACATTAGAGACTCCCCGCTAAATCATCGTGCGCGCATTAGCCTCTGACCTTAAACAAAATGGAGAAAAACACCGTATTATTACAGTCTAGCGCAACCCTGACGCACCTTACACGTGGACCGCAGTGACGGTGGCAGGTGCGGGTGACTTTCCCTTTAAGCCGAAGTCGTACTGCTTAAGCACCATACAAAAGGCACAATGTTCTCTCCATGCATACTATATGCCAGAATAGACCCTTTTCAAAAGGTGCGCAACGCCTATAGTAGCTGCTGCGTCGGTTAACCGAGTTCGCCATTGTTTGGGCACGTACTCTGAGCGTCTATTGGACACGAGTATTCGGTCAGCGTTCGGCCCGAACTCGGCTCAGTTTCGGACCGAGAAAGAGTGCTGCGTCAGCGTTCGGTGAGGACTCGGATCCAATCACACGCTTCGTGCCCCAAGAAAATGGCGACCGCCAGTGTTGCTTGATGGGGTTCTAAAAGGGGTTTTGTAATCTCGAAACGCGCCTCACACAGGTTGGAGACAACAAGTACTGCCACAACGGTTATAAATTGTGAGAGACGTATCTAAAAACACGCATGTATATACGAACCCAACTCTGTTACGTCACGGCGCGGTGGTGGCGCGTCAAGCGCACTTCCGGTCTGGGGCTGTGGGCGGAACTTCACCATGCGAGACGTGCATTCCTGCGTTGTTTTGAAAGAAACCAGACAAAAACCTGCCTTCTCGTCAAAACGCCGTGACTGGGGCTCTATTCCAAAAGAATCGAGAAAGGTTCGAAGGTCAGTTTTCATGTGCTCGGTTCGTCCGAGAACGTGGATATGTGCCGTGGAAAGGGAAATCCAGACGCCGTCGGACCACGATTCCTTGGGCGGGAAGAACTTTGGGTTGAATTCACGGATACTTGTGGTTATCAGATTTATTTGTCTTGTTCCAACATGAACGCGAGAAAACCGTCAAACTGTGCAGACCACCTGCGGACTTACGTTCAGAGCGTCTTCAAGTTCAAACGGCCACCTGATCGTTCGAACTGTCGTCTCCTCTTTCAAACGTTTCTGTTTGTCGTCTGCTCTTTAAGACGACACCAGCGCATAGACTAAACGTTGGCCCGGTAATTGCGAAATGGAGAAAGTGCAGGTCTCAAAAGATTTTCAAGTTTGAAGGTTGGTTAGGGTAAGCAGGCTCGGTGAAAACAGTAGGTACAAGGAGTTGTTGATTATTGTTACCAGCGGCCGTCATCGACTTCTTATTCCTGATTCACTTGGTCCTATTCTGCTTGAGATATTCAGTATTGACGTCAACCATCTCAGCAACGGTTCACGCTTTTGCAGCCCGAGCGACGTCGCGACTGAGGATTGCGAGCGGAATCTCATTATGCGACTAAGACTTTAGCGTCCATTCAGAGGCGTCCACGCGGAATGAATCACCGCATGTCACATTATTCACATGAATTTTTGCGGTGTAACGAGCCTCGGTAATTTAGCTGAGGCCGCTCAAGTAATCAGACATTGCAAGGAAAGAGGTAGAATCAACAATTCCAACGAGAAAAAGAGCACGGGCGACTCATACCGACGGCGAGAACATCGCATTTGAATGGTTTGTTTTTGAGCGATGGCGAGCTTCTTGCCCACACTCCATCGCGCATGCGCGGCGCCGGTGGCGTCCGCTAGAGGCGCTCCGGTTTGTTTGTAAACATGAGTTGGTCTATTCAAGCAGTGTGACTGGTCCTTCAGAAGGCAGCTAAATTCATCGGCTGGTGGTTGCGAGCACGTAATCAAAGGAGCCATGACACGATTTTTTCCTTTCACTAAATACTATTTACAACCGCTCCCTAACGTTAATAACTAAATAAACTTGCCTTAGTTTTTAATTTATAGGCAAAGACAGTCGCCGAAACAATTTGAGAAATATAAGCATCGTTGTTCCCCAATTAGACTCGGAGACAGAACAAGCGGCCACAAGGCCTGGGGCCTATCCTATGCCGCCAACGATAATCATAGCCGCGCGCCGAGGTTGGCAAAGTAGAAAATGGGTGTTGAGCTCAGGGCGTTGTTAGAGTTCGGCTATTCTCATCACGGCAGTGGTTAGACACCAGCCGCTTCCCGCGTGTCCGCCGATTCATTGATTGTTACGAGCCGAAGTCAAGTGCTCAAACAGTTATCATGTCCAATTCATGAGGCGCGCTCAACTGTCGACAGGTTGGTAGTTTCAATCCCAGAATTACGTCATGAAGCTTTGCGAAGGCAAGAATGAAATAAATAGTCCTTTTCTTCCTCTCAGTTTCACCGTTACAAAGAAGTTTATGAATCTGTGGCGGTCTGTACGAGTACGCTAGTTCGCTTCTGCAAATCCATGAACATTCCAACCTGATATCGTTTCATGACCCCTTTAAAAAGGTATTCACACGAGAGAGAAATCCGCGCCGGGATGTGCGTGACGTCGGTAGAAGGCTCAATGCCTTCCTCAGCCTTGTCGCTCACTCCGACGGAATGCTCGGGGGAGGGGAGGGGGGATGTCAGTGTTTGCGATCCATTTGAGCGGTTTCCCCGCTTGACACCACCGCAGACGAATTTAGCGATCTCTCCATTTGACACCAAATAGTTTAAGGACAAACTATTATTGAAAACAAACTGCCGCCACACCAGGATTGTCCGTGCCGCCCGAGCATCCCTCCCTCCCTTCGCTGCGTAGCTGACGTCATAGCGCCGCATAGCAAAGGCCTAAAGTTTTCGTCGCGAGATGCGCGCGCCGGGGAGAAATCCCCGAGATTTCTCTCTCGTGTGAATACCTCATTAAAAACCGACGTAGAACCTTGGTCTTCTGTAGGGAAGATTATTCTCTTAGCGCTCCCCTCTCTTAAGCCGCGAGGGAAGTCAAGTTGGGGCAATTGCTAAAAAGTGGAGAGGATATAGGAAAGGAGGAGGCGGGCAAAAGTGGAAAGCGCGAAGTGTGCGTCGGCCTTTACGTTATGCGTGTGCATTCGCAGACTCTTCTTCAGTCCAGGTTGTGGTGTGATAAAGTAGGGCCCCTGCATCATTCCAATGTTTACAAATCTACAGTCCAGTCTTTGACAAAGTGCAGTATGTTTCACGGAACGCTGGCCGAATCGCTCCTGCGAAAAGTACGTATTAAGCAGGACGAAGGTTGATGTCATAGTGGCATCTGCCAAACTATCTATTTGGAAAAGAATAGCAACGTTCGGAATAATTAGGTTCTCAATTAATTTTGAGTAGTTAACCCTTTATTACTTTATTAAAGGTATGGTTCTAATTAGAAACATTTTGGGTTTAGAAGTACAAAGTGCTCAAGACACAGAGGGAAACGACGCGACACATAGGAGTAACACGACGACATGACGTTTTAGAGGATGTTGCGTCGCTCTAATGTATAACATTTCTCATAGGGTAAGTCTCGGCACTCCATGGAGTTACGGAAAATGCATTACGGAAGTACGTTAGAGAAGTGCGCTACAGAACTGCGTTACGCAAACACTAAATTTGGTGTGTAAAAGGTATTTCCTGCACCCATCAAATTTAGCGGAAGATGGTCACGCGACGTTGTGAGCGCGATCGACGGTCGTCACTCACCTGGATCCAGCCACGTAACCGCTTCACGGGACGTCAAGCCACGTGACGCGGTCGCGTGAATTTACATGTGGCAACAACCAACAATTAATCGTGACATAGGGCATATTGCGGGAAGAACATGGCGTAATTTAATTTAATTTTGTCGGCCCTGCATATGGTGACTCATAAAAACCTCAAAACAAGTTTTCTTTTTTTTCTCATTTTTTTTTTTGGGGGGGGGGGAATTTTCGTTTGGTAGGGTTTGGAACAAGTATCCTTCAGCTGACGGGTAATTAACCATGCGGAGCACATAGTACTATATTTAGCTATTCTTCCTTTCATCTCAAGTCCGTGCACATGTTAACGCCACGAGTAGTTGGAACCAATCCAACAGTGTCAAAGTGCAACGTCATGGTGTTCGCCATTTTTCTGTAAGTGTGATCGGTGGGCCGAGTGGGCTAACGCGCGCCTCAGCTCGGAGCTGTGGAGCGAAAGCGCTGCAGAACCTGCTGGGTTCGATCCCCACCCCCTGCCCGATCCTCTCTGGAGGAGCTTCGTACCGGCACGTGTTCGCGTAATCAGTACTGCGTGGTGCACGATAAGAGGCTAGCGGTTCTCCTGCACTGGCTAAATTTCTTATCTGCAGCTGAGAGAAAAGCCAGCCGTTGAGGCGTACCAACTTCAAGGCTGTCGAAACATGCAAGCGACACAAATATTTTTTTTAATGTTTATGTACGCGTTTTATCATCGTCATACCAATGATGCCCAGAGAAGTCACTCTGACTTGCGCCTTTAGTATGCGTGCTCGTGGTTGTATGTGTTCGTGCCTTCGACTGCTTTCGGACATACGAGGGGCGTTCATGAAGTTCGTATTATCGGCACACAAAATTGAAAAAAAAAACGAAACAACAGTGATACGTGCATTAAAGCGCAATACGCAATTTCTAAGTCGCTCGTGATTGGATCTGGCGGTCCGTAGCTTTTGCCTTTAGTCCATCGTAGGGTGAGACGAAGTATAGTTTCCGCACAGTTAAACATCGCGCAGCTATAAGGAGTATTCACTGGGCGCCATATTTGTGGGTGATGTCTAGAGCGCATGCTCTGAACGAGCCCACATTAATAGGCTGCAAAGATCGGCAATCTTGAGGGTGCGAAATGCACGTTACAAAAGAACTGTGGAAGCTCGCCATCAGCACGCGCTCAGCAGTCACGCACACGGATATGGCCGCATGTGAATACTTCCTATAGTAGCGCTTATCATGAAACGATTTTTCTACTTCTTCCTCCTTAGCTTTAATCCTCAACTCAAATGCGAGTTGTGAAATCACGTCGCCGTGACATTCTTCGGCACCGGTGCGATGACTCCTAGCTTCCACCGTGTTTTTTATGCACACCATAGAACTTGTCATTCGCCAGTGACGATAAGTTCCGTCAGGGCACTCATTGGCCACGAACGCGAATCCGAATATTCGTCGACGGATTTATTGTTGACGAGCGCATACGTCAGACTGACGCAGTTCTCGTGTCCAATGCGTGAGCTGGGCTTGGCTGACGTCAGGTTGGCACCGCTGACGCGCTTTGGGAACCGCGGATGTATCATAGTGAAAAGGCGGAGAGCTTTCGAAAGAAAGAAGGTACAAAATAGTCCGCTATATTTTCAAATGTTCGTACCGAAAAGCTGGCTGTTGACTTTCTACCCTCTTTCTTTTGGCCAACTAAACGATATGCGATTAGTAAAGTCCCAATTTAAAATCATTTATCCCAGCCCAAAATCTGTTTCATGGCCCCTTTAACGCCGCTACTGGTGTCGAAACAAAAATGGCATCGCCCGTCGGTGCCAAGCGCATGCAGTGATCGGTTTTTTTCATTTGAAGGGAAGCAGTGCCAAGGATATTCATTCCAATTTGTGAGCGTGGTTCGGGGACAACGCCCCAGTTTATGACACTTTGGTTAAATGGCGCAGACGTTTCCAGTGTGGCCAAATAAGAGGAAAGCATTTCAATGACGACGACCAAGTGATTGCTGAAGTGGAACGATTTCTGAACACTCAAAACGAGGAGTTCTATAACAATGGCCTCCGGCATGTGGTCCATCGCTGGAAAAAGTGGGCGTATCTTTTGATGGCGAACATGTAGAGAAAGTCTTAACTCCTACTCGAGTTTGATTGCTGAATCTCTATTCCTTCGGGACAATGATACGAACTTTATGAACAGTATTAAGAAAACGAAATATACGACCGGGGAACTTGACCCCGCGCAGCACTAACACTGGACACATACCAGTAAAATGTATGGCCCATACCTCGAAAATAATTTTTTTAGCACAACTGTAACTGGCTGATGAGTAAAATGAAAAAATGGGTATGCACTGAAACACATGTATCAAAAAAAAAAAAAGAAAAAAGGTCTTCGTGAATTTTGTTTTGACAGACTTTTGAATGGAAAAGTGTTGTGCTCGAGCATATTATCCACCATAAGGTTTTGTATGTCTTCTTGCTCTTTAAAATCAATAAATTTTTTTTATTTTTTTTTTGGGGGGGGGGGGGGGGGGGGGGGGCGTTTTTAGTTTTTGTCTGTCACGCGAATGGAGACCTTTTTTTAATGGTGTTTTGTCATCTTCAATCGACATGTTTATTCGTTTAAGCTATTTTAAAAACTGAGAAATGTCAGAACCTTTGTAGATAATGTTACTTTGTTTTCTGTTAAAAGAAATAAAAGCAACTATGATCGGTATATATGGTGTGTATAATGTTAAGATCTTCGATATGTTTGTGTAGGTCTGTTTCGTCTGCGTTCTGATGCACCACCAAGAAGGCATGTTGCTGTTGGAGCAAGTGTAAAAAAAACAACAACTTAAAAGTAAAGATATTATAGCGGGATACCGTCTTCGAGGATTCAAAGAGTCATACCGAAACGTATCGATATTTGAAGCATCAATGACGATAACGATGATTGACAAACTTAGGCCTTAACAGCTGTTCCCAAATTGGTATTGCGTAGAGAAACACAAGCGGGAAAAAAAACTACAAAATACCCTCGCTTCCTTTAACGCCCACTTGACTGTCACTCGAAGCGCAGCTTGAAGACTGCTGCGACGGACGTCGCTATACTGAGCATTTTGGTGATGACTGCGTTATTAGATGCGAATCACGTGATTTAAGGCTGGTACGAAACTGACGACTTAGGTACGAAACTGACGACTGCGGTGACTCAGCTGAGTGTGACTAGAAAGAAACCTTACCCGTGTTACCAAATCACGGATGAGGTTGTCAATGTATCAGCGAAGATAGAATGTCTTAGCAATTTAGTTTATTCTAGTTCATTCGATTGGGTTTTTGTTATTTGCTAGTAAACAACGATGCCAATACAGGTTCTATAAGTTACCGGTCTCTTCATGGGACGTACTTGCACTGTTCCAACGCAATCAAGAGGCGGCGCTAACCCAAGGCTCTTAAAGATCAAGCTAGGCGTTAAGTATTTTAACAATCTGAGGCCGGTCTGCCATAATGTTGTAAAACTGGCTAAAGTTTTTTTTTTTTTTTTATTGCCAGTGTTGTACGATTGCTAGCCATTGGTTTTTTACGCGCATCATGCGGTTGTGATACACGACCGCACGCCAATGCGGTGCTCATCCAGATCGAAACGGGCGAATGTGGGGATTGAACCCGGAATCCCTGGGTTCTGCAGGACGAGCTTTCGCTCAACGTTTTACAAGCTGCGGCCTGCTAACACAAATAGCCATTGCCCTTTTTTCTCTTTAATATCGGCTACCAATTCGCCTTCTCCTTTCGAAGAATTCCAGGATGCCCTTTCAAAAGACAAATTTGAGCTGCAGTGCGAATTTTAGGGTACTTATTGCATTGCAACGATTACATGGCTTCTATATTTCCTGTTCACAAACATGAACTGCCGCTTGCGTCGCAAGCGACTTTCGGTCTCTCCGTCTTTGTAAGCCTGTCGAGCTTGCTTATGTCACCAGTGATAGAAAGCATAAATGCTGCCCGGACAGCAAAGTTGGAGATTTAACAAGGTCCTTCGGCTGTACACATCGCGACACTGTTAGCGCGAACACGACATTGGCGCATTTTCACGTTTTACTTTTAAATAGTATTAGCGAGCACGAAATTTTATCGCTTACATTCTAGAACTAAATGAGATCTTTCCGTAGCAATAATAACTTGGATGAAATCCCTTGATTTCAAAAAGAAAAACTGGAAAAACCGGCAATCGCTTCTTTGCGCTAACAGTGTCGCTTCTCTAGGCAAGTTTGTTTACAAAAAAGTTCAAATAATTTTAACAGATCTCACGCTTCTTCGTTCTTTTGGCGTTCACCTGGAGAATTGGTGGTTAAACGTTTCATCGACGATTAAAGCAACGGTGTTAAAGTAGGTTTTGTTCGTTTTTTTTTGTTTTTTGTTGTATGAACCGGAAGTTCTTTGGGAGGTCGAGACTGGAGCACCGCCTGGAGGTGTTCGCCATAAAAAGGGTCAATACAATGCAGAAACATTGGCACGTGCAGCAATATTTTTATTGATGAAGTAAATTGTTTCATCGCGTGTTCTTTTGGGCCTGCAAGCTCTCAGGGAACCAAGATATAGACATCTCTAGTGTTTGTGTTTTGAACAATCGCTGAACAAGCCAACATTTTTTTCCTTCGTGTACGCTAATGCAGTTTCAAGTACTTATGTGTGAAAATTGTCCTCACGAAAACAAATGAACTTATAACAGTAAAAGTGCTATTACGGCTTTCCCAAGCTGTACTATAACAAAATATGAAATTGTTGCGCAAAATAAATGAGATTAGACTAATGCCAATCGCTTAAGTATATATACAAACCAGTTGGAAAAAGTCAGTTTTGTGCAAGCGCTATAAAAAAAGGGGGGGGGGGGGGGCTAGTTGATTTTCCAGCCTAGACAACCTGCTTATAAACGGGTATGTTTGTTTTCGATTAGTGATATGATATCCTGCTGGCAGAGTTAGTATGATGGGCGCGCCTAGGTAGTTTCTTATCTATTAGTAGGACAAGCACAAACATATTACGATGCTCAAACCGATGGTGAGGGTGTCACCCCTGAGAAAGAGGAAGAGGGCCACATCAAGTTGAGGCAGTTGTAATGGGCTTTGGGAAGAAGGAAAGACGCGGAGAGAGAAAGAGGATTGAGGAAATATGCACCAACATATTAAAATGCCACACGAAAATTTGCTACCTCCAGCCGAGGCTAATGATTTTATAAGTGAATCCGTCAACTTTGAAGGTTTATCCAAGTTTCGGTAAGACAGACTTTTTGCGTTGTGGAACAGCGGTATGGTCGGCTCACTATTGGTGTTTCTCAAGCACGCTTAACAACGATTTGACATCTGCCAACATCTTAGTAGGCTAAAAGTTTTCGCGACAGTTCGCTTATGACCCCTGTCAAATCTCGCTTTTGCAGTCTACATTTGTTGGCTCTTTTTTAATCTTGCGGCAGAAGTGTGACGGCTCTACCCGCTCAGCCAGTTCAGCGAGAATCAACGACATCAGATGAAATGTCAACGTTCCGCTTTGCGAAATCTTTTAATTTGACGGCACTGTATCTTTCCGACTAAACTGCTCTAGGTCCTTCGCGTTACTTTCACGAAACACAGCAAAAAAGTCAGGAGTTGGGAGAGAGGAAACAGCCCACCTCAAGGTCGCATTTATTTTCCGTCGCTCTGAAAAAGCCCGCGGAGGAAAAGCTTATCCTACCGCCTACTTACACAACCCTTTCCCGTGCCTTTGTTTCAGACGCAGACTTTTGTTTAGCTCTTTTCCTTTTCAAATTCCTTCTCTCTAATTCGCTGACATTGACGTAGCTGTACTCACGCTTACGTCGACAGCTGTATGTTCTCGCTGAGGACGCACGTGGCTCTCGTCCGCACACGGTCACCGAGCGGTATAACAGTGGCCACCACCCTGCCGCCTTGTCTTTAACACTACTGGAGTCCGTGTCTACAGGTATCCCGCCACACGACCCGACACAGCGCAGTAATGGAGACCCTAAGAGCAACCACACCGGACGTGCTGACCACCATACTGTCCCTGCGGGACCCTCGGGTCAAGAACTGGGAGACCATGGAGAACCCGATGTACATTTTTGTGCTCTTGACCTTTTACCTCTACGTCGCCAAGTCTCTCGGCCCACGCTACATGAAAAACAAGGATCCCTACGAGCTCAAGGGAGTCATCATGGTCTACAACCTCTTCCAGGTCCTGGCCAACGTGTACTTTCTTTCGCAGATCTTCTACCACTCGTTCTACGCGGCGGGTTACAGCCTCTTCTGCCAGGGCCTCACGTACAGCACGGACCCGCACGCCATCAGTCTTCTGAACGCGCTCTACTGGTACCTTTGGGTGCGCGTAGCTGACTTCCTGGATACAATCTTCTTTATTATGAAGAAGAAGTTCACGCACATCACCGTCCTGCACGTCGTGCATCACACCATTGTCGTGTTCAGCGGGTGGATGTTCCTGCAGTTCGGCGGTGACGGGCAAGTCGTGTTCGGAGTCTGCCTCAACTCCTTCGTTCACATCATAATGTACACCTACTACTTCTTGGCCTGCCTAGGACCATCAGTGCAGAAGTACCTCTGGTGGAAGAGGTACCTGACCAGGGTTCAGATCGGACAGTTCATCGTCATAATTGCTCACGCGTTGATACCAATTTTTGTGGACTGCGGTTATCCTCGTGTCCTCATCTGCGTCGCCATTCCTCAAGTGGTTCTCATCCTGGGGCTCTTCGTCAACTTCTATGTGCAGTCGTACATCAAGAGGCGAAATGCAGGCGCGGACAAGGTGAACAAGATGTCCTCCACCCAAGATGGGGTGACTATGAACGGCGCTGTTAATGGAATTGACAAGAAGAAGTCGTAGATCCTTTCTGGGGGGAGGGGGGTAATTGCTGGACGTTTTGTGATGAAGAAGCAGGAAGTGATTTGGGCGAAAGGTGTGAAGGCGCCAGTCGACGACAACGAGTTTAGTCAAAGCCGTTGACCGCTTAGAGCGCTGCTAAAAGAGGAGAACGAGCCTTAGGCGTCGTCAAGGTCTCCAGTGTGTAACTAGCACTCTAGCCCCGATGGTGTTCCCGTTGTGTTACATATACCATTCAATGACGAGGCCATAGTTAGTCCGTTAAAAAAGAAAAAAACGAGGGTTGACAACAGGTTTCTGGAATGTTTGAGAAGAGCATGCGTTTCTTAGACTCTTGCGTGGTTGTAAAACTGCTACTGTCGGTGACAGGTTAGGCACTCATTAGATGCTATGCCTCAAGCGCGAGTTTCCTGACTTTGATAACAGTTCGTTGCACGCGCAGCCGAGGCATGGCGGAATGCAACGAGCCTGCTGTGAAGACCGATGTGGGCTCTCTACCTGACACCGACTAAAGCTGTTGCGCGTCGTGAGCATAGAGATCAATGTGTTAGCATAGACCTGAACCGAAGATCGGATCATGGCTTCGGTTAATTTGATAGTTTCTGCTTGTAAGCGTTGCCACAGCCAGGAACGGGAACAGTCAGATTTTTGACGGCCTCGGCGCTTCTGATTTTTGTACAAAGAGCCAAATATGTATCTTCGAGCAGAAATATGTTAAGTGTCTGTAATGCCACGACATCTTCCTGCTTTGAGAAGTGTGCAGTAAATATTGCCTTGTAAGTTATTTTCGCTCTGCAGTTTGTTGAGGCTTAGTAATCTCTCTGTCGTGCGAGTTTTTGTATATCTGCGAAACTTCCGTCTTTTGAAGGAGACGAGCGTGTAACCTTCCTTGGGAACGTGATGAGATATTCTGTTTGTAAGCTGTTTTTCGCAAACAAAAACGTGCCTAGACTCGGTTTTTATGCTCCTGTTGTACATAATACGGTCGCTCCTTTTCATTGAGTCGGCATAAAACTTGACGCAATCTAGATTTGATGTTCGTGTTGTACTCTAACGCAATAAATCCGCCAACATTATGTATTTGGTCGCTGTCCTTTCTACGCAGCAGTTGTTTCCTGTCGAACTTATTTGGGATGTTGCTCTCTTGCTGCAGCCAAGACGCTGTGCATTGCAACCATTTACGCTGTAGTCACGGACAGCTTGAAGAAGAGGGGTGTGGCTTACTACGTTTACGTTTCTAGCCTCGTGATTGGTTCTTTGTCGTTGTTATCGTCTAATGCCGTACTCTCGTTGGCTAGGGACCAATAATAATGTGCTCCGCAATTACCAGACCCTGCGTCTTTTAAGCTGTTTGTGACTCGACCTGTTTTGTTGTTCTATTCTTCGTCTCATCCTACGATGGACTAAAGGCCAAAGCCACGGGCCGCCAGGTCCAATCACGTTTCACGCTAAACTATGACACGCTTAGCATTGGTTACGTTTAGACGAATAATGCTCCGAATCCAAAAACGTGCGTCATTTTTATAGCTTCGACGCTGCAATGAGCCAGTAAGGCGTGGCTTTCTTTGCAATGTGAAATTGTTGAGTCACTCATTGCTCGATCCGAACCACTGTCGGCCCATTCCCATCAGTGATCCGAGACGTGGGCACCGATGCGTGCTTCGAAGCGAAATACCACACAATGTCTAAGTGGCTCGTGATTGAATCTGACGGTTCGTAGCTTTTGCCTTTAGTCCATCGTAGAGTGAGACAAAGTATAATATGCAGAAGCATTTGCTAGCTTAAAATACAAACAAGAAAACAAACAAACAAACAAACAAACAAACAAACAAACACACAAACAAACAAACAAACAAACAAACATCCTTCGGAAGCAAAAGCAGCCAATTATTGGTAGCCTTTGAAGTTAACGAACTAAACGCGGTTTATTACGTATAATATATGAAAGTTCAGTTAATCTGTATTGCATTCCGATACCGGGGTTAGTTCACCCACCTGGAGCGAAAATACGCGTAACTTTATCGCACAGATAAACACAATGTGTTATTTTGCCTCCTTCTCTACGGCTGCGCAGTAGCACTTGAAGACAATCACCTTGAGAGCGCCGATTACTCCTGCGCTTGTACGTACCTTATTATTTTAAGAAAAGGAAAAACAAGTTTATTTACGAGGCTAACGTGGTGCCGAGATCGTCGCGCTCTCTCCAAACAAGTGGGCGCTCCCGCAAATGGTCTCATTGTCTCGCGCGAAATGCCTGGCCGTGATGTCCTAACCACTCGTGGCGCGACTTTATTAGAGTCACACTCTCTTGATGTTTTTTTTTTTATTAATTTTTGTTATTGCTACAGCCTTTTCGTAGGTCCGTTGGTCATCAACCAATTTATTATGTTTTTAATGTGTTTTTTTTTTCTTTTTGCGTCTCTCGTACCTTCCCAAATTTTTGGTGTTTTGTGCGTCGCCCTTTTTTCCTGGTGGGTAAAGCCTTTTGTAGAAAAAGAGAACGAAGAAAACAAAAGACGAAAAAAAAATACTCGTGGTCATAGGACGGGCCGAGGGTGGATATAATTCCATTGAAACAATGTTCCCGGAACTTTTTCTTTACCTCTCTCTCCCCCCCCCCCCCCCCTGTTTTTAGAAGAAGAAAAAAAAGAGTGCCCCTCTAAAGTGGCATCATTGCGGCATTTTCTCTGAGTTTACGAAGTCTCCAGTAAGTAGAGGTAAGTCTATTGTTAAGACCGTTGAAAATTTCCTCCAGCGTAAACCTTGAAATGTTGGCGTCTTCTTTTATTTTCCGCTTCGTGCTTTGGCAGTTTAGACTGGCAATGGAATATAATGACTCGCAGTTTGCTACAGCGAGGACGAGTCGCACTGCTCATACTGCTCATACACCCTACAATAAATACACAGCGTTCTCTGAAAACATGGCGACACGCGCGTCATGCATATTCAAATTAAGCGGGTTTGCTTCGTATGCTTCGAACAATGTCCGCAGACAGTATTTGTGTGACCAATGTGTCAGAAACGTCACATGCGGAGCGCAAGTTCGTCTGCTAGACCTCAAGGCATCTAGCATTGAGGTCTACCCGCTATCCTTTCAATCAGCGCCAATCAGAGCTCGGCGTCGTTCAGACGTCACCGCAATTCATGCGCGGGAAGCAGACGACTTGCTCGCCGCATACAAAGAAGAAACGCGCCCCGGACAGTGGCTGCACAACTGCTTTCATTCAGTTTGCATTATTATCGATCTATTTATAGCAGTGTCTGGATATAATGTTGAGGTGAAAGATATAGTCAAAGTCAAGGACAAAGTGTTCTATTCTGGCTGAAATGACTGCTAGTACAATTTAAAAAAACAAAAAGCTTTATTCAGATGCGGGTCCCCAAATTTTTTAAGCTGCTGAAAAGACACCTTTGTTATGTTAAACTAAATAAATAATCCAATTAAAAAAAAATTTTATGAGGGAAATACTTTGAAAATGTAAAAGAATACCAAATAAGGAAGAGGCATACGAGAGAAAAATGCAACTAAAATAAAGGCGTTGATTGTTTGAAGCGTTAGTAACGTGTATTGGTTATTAGAATTTAGAATAATAATGACATACATACAATACAGCGATGACAGTAGAAACAAAAAGCAACGGGATGACGAGAATTAATTTTAGCACGAGACAGTAACGAGCAAATAACATCGCTTTGACGCCGTGCAACAAGACGAAATTTCGTCAATTAGGGGCTTTGAATAAAAATGAAAGACCATACGCAATAAAACGGCCATAAAATTTCTATTCGCTCGTAATGAAACGTCACGAAAGATTATGTTCTGAATGTGACTATATGGTCTGTTGCAACGCGTGATTTATGTCAGACGATCCGCCTTCATATTATGCCAGTTCAAACGCACCGTTTCATGGCGTCACGCAAGAGCATCTGTGAGCTGCGTTCTTTCTTCAAACTTTCCGACTACAGAAACAAACCTAATGCTCCCGCATTCCGCGGAACAAGTTGCTTCATCGTGGGCGGAGCCTCTATTGACAAGGATGTATGTACTTACACGTTGAGTAGGTCGAAGTTGGAACCGCCCTCTGCGAGAAAATGACGATTTGCGAGAATCGACTTTCTGAAGAATATCGACTTGCTGTCACCTCAGATTGGCTCCAGAATGAACTACGTGGCGCAGACATTGAATCCTCGCCATTTTGGCGAAGCCCTGACAGTCTTGTGCACGTTACTGAAAAAAAAAGTATAATTGATTACGAATAAACTTACTGTTGGTGAATACCTAGTAAATTAAAATCAATCCATTACTTCAGACTTTCGAAACGACAAGATTTTCAGCCGGGTTGAAAACGGACATTTCCTACTTTCCATTAGTGGATGAGAATCACCGAACTGTAAACTGCCTAGCTTCTTAATCCACCAATTTTGGTAAATCATCCTCCTGTCGATGACTTGGTTGAAGGTTTCCTGGATAGGAAACCTGTATAAACAAATGGCGCCATTAGGGAGGGGAGTGAAAAGTAGTAGCGGTTACACGTTTCAGTACTTCCAAAAATGATCATATCACTCTCGGGATTATTTCTATAATAAATGCTTCAAACGATTACAGAACTACTCCAAAAAAACAATCGATTACAAATTAACTTGATTACTGTACCGCTCAAGCCTGAGCCCAGTTGAAACGCGGTCCCGGAAATCTTATATGTACTGTCACTGGCAGAACAAGAACGGCAGGGAGGTATTTCAGTCCAAATGCCTCCAGCGCGATCCTATATAGACTCTTTGCAGACGCGCCAGATTTAAGCGGCCATTGCTGCCCTTCTCTCGTCTCACCGGGACACCAAGATACTGAAGCGGGCTCCGATGATGGGGAGAGGGACGCAGTCGAATCTAAAGTGTCCATGACCTATCCTGCTGTGGTAATGATGGAGCGAAGTGATCAAAAGAAGAGGAAACCGAAACTGAAAGTCGGTTATGGCGGCGCCCATGCACAGCTGCTGCAAGGCGTTTATGCCCTTGACAGCACTTCGGTGCCTTGGGGGGGTTTGGAGCGTGCACTCGCAGCCAAAACACGGTGGAATACAACGACCTCGTGCTGGAGGCCGGTCATCAGGAACAAAGACGCCCTGACGCTCTCACCCTCTTCGTGATTTTACACCGACTCTACTTTCTGACGTCGCTCCACTGCGGTGGCGCTGTTGTGGGCGTTGCACATGCGCTGACGTCTCGAGCGAATCTGGCTTCTTCGCACGCCCAGTGCCTGTCAAGAAAGCAGTCACGCGATCGGCATCGGCAGCATGCCAAGCGGAAACCAGCGAGCCAAGCCGAAGCCACAGCCAGACTCCAATACCCCATTCTAGGGGTGTCGCGAACCGGCCGAGGTTCGAGTTCGACCAGGTTCGACTTTTTCGAACTTTTATTGGAAAAATTCGACGAACCTTGTATTAAGGTTCGACTTGTGTGCGCATGCGCAACAGGCTGGCCAGTTGGCTTCGGATTGGATGGTGATGGCTAAGGGATGAATTAAGGGCAGCGCTGACTGATTATTTCAGTTAATACTGTACAAAAAAGTTAAGTTATTAACTTCTTCAGTGATTAGAATTAGTTTATTTTAATTGCAACTGTTTATAAAATAAAATAACCCTTTGCATAAAAAAAACATTCTCCAAACCTAGACATGCTTGTATCAAGGTCTGGCCACACTGTCCACAAAGTCGAACCGGTCGAATCTGGTGAAAAGTTCGAAGGTTCGTCGAACCGGTTCGACCCGGTCGAACCCCGAAAGTTCGACCTAAAAATCTGGTTCGACAAAAGTTCGCGACACCCTACCCCATTCACACGATCATAAAGGTTCGCGATCGTCGGTGCGTGGCATGTGCCCGCGAGCCAAGAGAGCGGGCTGATTCGCAGATTGCAAAGGGACCTATGGTGAAGGCACCATTGTGCAAGAAGCATGGCGTAACACCGCTCGTAAAGCATAATCCTGTATTGGCGACGTGCGCGATCAAAAGCGTTGCTGTGGTCGGCCTTCCACGATTGGCCGAATGCTGACTATGACGTCAGCAAAGGTGCTCTCATTGACAGCAATAAGAATAATATAAGAACATCAATTTTGACGGTGTTGTCAGTGTTGGTTTCAGAGCGGAACGATCTCAAGCTTCCACCGTGCTAATTATGAACACCGTCGAACTTGTTGTTCGTAAGCTAATGACGTCACGAGAGGAAACCATAGGAGGGCGCCACCAAAACATCTCGCCGCAATAAACAATCGTTATCCATTATGGTGACAAAAAAGGGATCTACAATATAAGAACAAAAAAGAAACGTAGCGGAGGCTACGTACCTGTAGAATCGAGCGACACAACGAAGCCGACAATAAAAAGGCAAGACAAGTAGGAACGCACGTTGAGTGCGGATTCCGAAACTATGGCCGAAAATGGGCTAAAGACACGGAAACCTCTTGTCTAGAGCCATTAAATAAGCTACGCCTCAGAGTAACCACACTTATCCATCTTGGTGCTTAAAATCATAGTTGCCACTTTTCTGAAATAACAGGAAACGCTTTTCCGTCCTTCACAAATGTTTAAACAATTCGCGACATCGCGACATCACAAAGATATATTACATGAGCTTCCTAACACCGAATCTAATGCTGAGGGAGTCGCACTTTTGAATCGTGACGATCGGCAGTGCGTCTGCTCTGTACTAAGCACCAAGATGGCGGCGACACATGGCAGGACTGGATTCAGAGCTACGAATGGTACGCCACCGCGACTTGTTAAACAAAAATCCGCCCGAAGTTCAGGTTGCGAACGTCATGACCGTGATAAGCCCTGACGCGCAAAACGCGTTCCGAACGCTCTCACTCAGCGAGGAAGAGAAACTCCTGGAAACCGTCAAGCAAAGGCTTAAGGAACTCTTCGCTCCGAAAGTCAACCATGCCTGCGGCGCGAAACACATGCGCGTCAAAACTGTCTGATCCGACGTGCGAACTGCCGGAACGACGTTCGGGAACGAGGGTTTTCGTAGCACCGGAGAGCGTCGAGAACCCTCGCCTCCGAACGTCGATCCGGCAGTTAGCACGTCGGATCGGACAGTTTTGACGCGCATCTGATTTGCGCTTACGAGAGGCACCGATTCAACCGACTGAACCAAAAAAAAAAACAAAAAAAAAAGAACGGTAAGACGTTCAACAAGTTTCTCACGGTCGCAAGACTACAGGTCGAGAAGTGTAAGTTGTGCGAGCTTACCGACGAACTATTCAGATCCCGTAACGAAGCCAAAAAGAGGCAGCAAAAATAGAGGAAGCAAAAGAGAAACCCAAAACAGAAAGCCAAAAGTGAAAGGTGGAGGGTTTAGTGTTAGCGTTTCCCAAAAGGGTACGTGTGTGGCGCCTCCAAGGGTCATCCTAACAGATTCCCTAAGAATTCACCAACGAATCTTTCTGTAATTTTTTTTCCTATCCTCAAAAGTCGAGACTTTGAGCGCACCCCCCATGCTTTATTTACTATTATTGGGAGTTTTACGTGGCTGCTTAATATTAGCTTTTCATAGTCGAAACACCGTTTCCTAAGGTTTTCATAGTCAAAACTCAGAATATGTGTTTTTTTTTTTTTTTATTTATGCGTTTCGAGGCAGTATTCTACACTCGTCACATGTAATGATATTTTTGGAAACCGGGATTGCTTTTGTCATTTTTTTTTTTTTTTTTGTTGGGAATAGTGCATGAGCAACGAGTCATCAGCGCGCTCCAATAAAAAAGGAGACGTTGGCTAGCGCGCTGGCGCCGCGCACGGGGCTCGCTGCTTGTACGAATGCGCTTCATGTACGAATGCTTTCGCATGCCTACACATAAGCAGTCTTAAGTGTCCTTCCAGTAATGTTTGTTGAAATGTTCCAAACCTTGTATTCCCTTTTGTTGAACTGTTATATTTTACACTGTTGTTTTGTTGATTCTTTCACCACTCCCCTCTGTAACGCATCAAGCCGTGAGGGTAAAATAAATAAATAAATAAATAAATAAATAAATAAATCCTTTCAAACATTTTTGTTAATCTTTCATCTTTTTTTTTTTAGGTCACCCTTTTTAAATGCAAATGCGGTTCGAGTATGCATTTGTTCTGCGAAACAGATGTACTTTGTTGCAGCACATTTGAAATGAATTGTAGGAGTGTGTAAGTGGTGGTCCAGGTCGAATTGCGCAGTGTCATCCCAAACTTCAACACTGCCGAAAGAACCAGTTATCATGGCTTTCTCGTGCACTGCGAAGGCTAGGAATGACGCAGCGCTATTCGAATCGATAAACTGTACGCACATCTTTAATAACTTATGTTGTCTTAGCATAAAACAAATGGCTCAGTGTGGATTTGATTTAAAGTCCCTTGGTACTTTATTTGATAAGTAACGACAACCAAAACAAATGACGAAGCACATTCCGCTGGAACAAAATGGCGTATTTTTCTGTGCGCCGCCATTTGCTTCCTAAAACCTGTATTGTCACGCAGTCGGCGCCTGAAAGAATGTCGCTACTTGTAGGAAGCTCTTATCCAGGAACTTTAGTTTAATCTGTCTAATCCAATGTGTGAAAGCACCAATTGCAATCCATCGCTCTTGGTGCAGTTTCCAGACTCGGTCGTCCCCTTCAACACACTCACGTTGTGCCAGATCATTGGACCAGACCTGATCATTGGGATCAATAGGTTGATAGAGGTAGAACTTCGTGTCTTTTGAACTTCGCGGTTTTTGTGCGCCACATCACAGGCGCGGCAGGTTAAGGAACCATGACGAGAGCGCGGTCCGGTCGTCGACTTCTTGTTGTTGTAATAGTAGCCACCGTTGCCAAAAGATGGCGCTCGTGTATGCAATGCAATATTGGCTCGATGTCGCGTGAATCATTTACCCCAACCTAATTTTTGCATCAATATTTGTATTGTACGATTAAGATGATCTTGTACCGTAATGGTGCTTGCAGTAAACAGACCTCTCAAAACTACAGCTTGTAAAATTTTAAACGACACTCTTAAAAAAAAAAAAATAGTAAATTGATATTGATTCAAATAACGTTTTTCAGATGAAACGCGGTCGTCTCGACAATTATTATTTTCTTGTAGATCTTGAATGAAGCCAAGACTAGGTAAATATACAACCGTTTCCCCTTCATCCGTCGTGCTGTCTTCTCTTTTCGTTGAATAAATAGTTTCAGGTCAGTGTTCGGCGCGCATGGTTTCACGCATCCATCCACCGCTACGCGGCTATGGGTTTGCTGTCCCCCACCAATGGACGCGGCCACCGACCCGGAGTTACGTAACATTGTGCCTAGCCGGACGATGATCATGCCGGGCCGACGACGCCAGGGGGACTGAACTCCCAGCGGTCTTCCAGTGCGCCCAAATCCGAGAGTGTTTCCGACTCTTACATAGGGCTCACGTGGTTCATGGACCGCGTTTGGGATACAAGCTGAAAGGAGGAGGCTCAAGCTTCGATCGCGTGCAGGCACCTCCAAGCTTTGCTCCGTCTCTCCACCCTCGCTACCCCACTCGCCACCTTACAACGTACCCATGCCCACATCAATGCACCCGAACTTCGCAGGAGGCGGCCGCCATTAAACTGCGAGAGGTCTCCGAGGTTTGGGTTGCCCCCTCTCTTACATCTTGGCTCTCTACGGTCTTTCCGGCCGACCTACTCTCTGCACCCGGCGTAGCTAGACGACGTGGAAGGAGGAAAGCGGAGAGAGCTTATGCAATGCGTTCGGTCGTTAATGCCTCTCGCCCGTGAAAACAAAAAAGAGGAACGAAACTGGAACGCTCAACGACTTTGACCCGATTCCCGTCGACATTGCCCTGGGCTGTGTATCAGTTTGCACTCCGTCCTTGGCATTGGATCGTCGTGTTCGTGGATCGGTCGTCGAGCCGCGCCTCGTTCGAATCCGCGTCGGAATTTTCGTTGAGCGGACGGACGACAACTCGTTTTCGCGATTGAGGCCGATATTACGCGTATACGGGTTGAGATCCCATCAACGGCTGGGGCGAGATTGGATCTTCTTTTTTAATGTATGAAAACAGATGCCGATGTTGATTGGATCACCTAGAATGTGTCTCAATATTTATGTAGGAATTTGTTTTACTGTTATGCAGCGAGTTATTTCCAGCACTGCCGAATTGTCCTGAGTGATTTGTGCGCTCATTTTTTCAGTTACATATGCAGGGAGGTCGGTAGGCGTTAGTACACTCTAAAAAATTTTCCACTTACTCAGCGTAAGGATATGATACGTTTCCTTACACGTCATTTAATTAATAACGGCTGTTCTCAATAGACTCCTTACGCATAGTATGTGTAAGGAAAAGACTAATTTACTTACACATGGATGTATGCGTGAAGGGTTATTCATAAATAGCTGGAACCATTTGCAGAAAAAAAAAATGGCGACAGTAAGAGTGCGAGAAGAACGCCGAGCGTTTCGGGACTTGTTCTCTGCACAGCATCAACCGTGACACTCTAGTGACGTCACCTCTCTACGTCACGCATCTCTGCAGCTGAGGGCCGCGAGACCTTCCCTTTCTTCGCGTCTTGTCGGTTGGCGTTATTTGGGTTCGTCGATCGTCAAGCTGATCGCTCCGCGAGCGGGTAGGCTCGGCCGCCACGAAGCGGTGTTTACGGGTGGGGGGCCAAGTGGGTTTACTTTTATGTAATACGACACATCATTAACCGGGGGGGGCGGTCAACGCGCGCCCCCGTTATAGCCTAAAAAACGCGAAGAAGAAAAAAGAAAGGTCACGCGACCCCCACCAGTAGAAATACGTGACGCAGGGAGTCGATGTCACTGGAGCACGACTTGCCCCCCCTCCCCGGGGTTGATGCTGTGCAAATAGCAACTACGGAGCGTTCCAGTCGCCCTCTTATCGTTTTTTTTATCAATTGTTTTTCTTTTTCGTCACTTTTCAACCATCTAGCAGACTGCGTTTGTTCCGAACATTGAAAGAAAAAATAAAAATGAATACTTTAAAAATGCGAACAGTTATTTCAATTTCAGAGCATTGGTAAATGCTTCCTTGTTGGTTTCTCTTGATAGTAATTACGACGTTTACATGCCTATTACGTTGGGGAGCTTAAAGGGGCACTGACAGAGGGTATTTATGCTAGGCAAGGGTTTTATTTGCACATGATATATGAGTGCCCAACTACCCAGAACGCAACCTGCTGCTCGAAATTCGTTTTCTTTCCGCCCGAAAACCACCAATCGAGAATTAGCCGGTTTGAGTTGCGCTCACTCTCTTCTCGGTGGTCACGTGCCGTTTTCTTTGGTTTAGACACAACCACCAAATATAATCGAAGTCGTGGGTCATCAAAGGCAAACACTCAATGTTAAAAATAGAAAAGAAATATGATACACATTTTTCCTTGCTTATAAAAAGCCGCAAATACGTTGATTGAAGAAACAAAAAGTTGCACAGCCACGTGACTTCCGCCAATTGTCTCCTCATCTATATTTCTTCTTCCTCCCTAGTCCAGTTTCGGTTTCGGTTTTAAGCAGTTGCGTTTTTTTTTTACTTTATTAAAAATGTACGTGATGCTGGAGCAAAATATTGATTGCGTATTCTTGTGACACCATAATGGACCTTTTCCGAGAAGCGTTCTGCGCACGCTCGAGCGCCCGATGCCAAGCGGCGGAAGTCAGAACGAAAAATCGAGGAAATTCGGAAGGAGGCTGTGGATCAGCGAGTAGAACACGTAATTGTAGCATATATATAATTGTGTTACACAAAAAAAGAAAGTGGACGGAAGGAAAAACACGACGTTTGGGTGGACGCCACGGATGCCCCTCTTAAAGTCACGTTAGGCACGCGCCGCAGCTCAGAGAGCGACGAAACTGGTAGCGTAGCTCCCATTATCGATTGGTAGCGCAGGTCCCTTCCTCGATTTTTAGTTCGTGCAGCCACTGCCTGGTGGCGTCGGTATGTGAAAAAGGTCCATTATGGTGCCTGGAACGCGTCTCCGACTGGTCTGCCTACCGCGTCCCAAAAAGTGGTAACTCGATTTCCGCCTGATGACGTCACACACGTGTCATGCTGTCGCCGGTCGCGATCCTGGCGGCGTGCCAACAGTTGTGGTGTATATGGCAGACGCCTGTTCTGCTGTAGGTCGCTCTCCACTGTGACAGTCCACGGAAGCTACAGCAGCCGGAAGTTGGGACGCCTGGAACGCCGTGACGACAGCGACACTCGCGTTCGCACGTGCTTTTCGCCAGCATTTCTACGGCCAACCGCCAGGATCGCGACAGTCAACAACATGTCACTCCGGATTCTGGGACGTCATTCGTTGCCAGTTTGGGACCACTTTCGATGTATGGGCGGGATAGGATGCTAAACACACCGGTCATTGAAGACGCGCTCCAGGCACCATACCATAATGAATCGCCTGGCAAAAAAAAATAAACCAAGCATTTTTGGGGTGTCGCTGTCCCTTTAGATGGTACGATTGTAGTCGTATTTGATATGAAGACATTCTAACATTGTCGCCATGGTTTTAGAATATATAGGTGCCACTTAAAACAAAATATCATACTTAAAAGCTCAGCTGAGCTTATAGCTAACACTATAGATATGGCGATGATATAATCATGTAATATACAAGAAAAATGCCAGAACTGAATAACTGCAGTAAAAAAGAAAAACCTCTTCACGTATGCATTACCAACTAGCCCAGCACCACGCCTTGTTGGTAGAGGTGAGCATTTTTATGGAGCCAAAGCGTCATGTGAGTTATTTCTTCCCGTTGAGAATGCTCAATTCCGACTTTGTTTTTTACGTTTGCTGTCTTATCACTGACCTAAATAGTAATGTGTATTATGGTTCATTAAACAAAAAAAGCGTAATTTTTTCAAATGCCTTACAAATCGGAAGCTAGTTTAAAATTTTCGCGCTCTCCCAATAATTGTGTAGCAAAAAACATAGCTCACCAAAGTTTTTCTTCTTTCAGATACCAATATGTATTTTTACCGCTCAAGATATAAAATAATATTAATAATATTTTTTGTATGTTTAGACAGAAGGAAGTTAGTCAGCCACTGTGACCGTCTGGTGTCTCGGCTGTAGATGAGAAATTTAGCCAGTGTAGTTCAACAGCTAGCCTGGGGTCGTCCCAAGCACGTCAGCCGAACCCAGCTCACGCATTGGACATGAGTATTGCGTCACTCGGACGTATGCACTCGTTTACAATCAATCAGTCGGCGTATACGTATTGAATTCGCGTTCGTGAGCCAATGAGTGCCGTGACAGCACTTATCATCACTTGACAATGACAATTTGCATGGCGTGCTTAAAAAGCACGGTGGAAGCTCGGAGTCATTGCCTCCGGTTCCAAAGCACGCCACGACCACGTGCTTTGTCTTCTCACTTTTGAGTTGAGGATTAAAGCTGAGGAGGAAGGCATTTGAAAAATGATTTCATGGTCTGTTTAACACACTCGGCCACCGATCCCTTGGTCAACATATATACTCGGTAACAAAATGAGTGTAAGAAAATTGGGAAACGGCCAGAATCACACGCGTTGTACATCAATTTATTTACACAACGCAAGCACTCTGCAGGCAATAAAACAAACTTAAAAGCAAATTTCCGATGCCATCTCACGCGCCATTCTAAAAACAAAACACACGTATATAACGCTGTAGGTCCAGCAATTAAAAAAAAAAAAGAAAAACAAGAAAGACAAAAACACGGTATATTTGAGTGAAAGTGTGCGAAAACATTACTGCATGTTTTGTTTTGTTTTTTTTTGTTTTTTTTTGCTCGTCTCAATGAAAGCGGAAGGTCAGGCTATCTGGAAGCACCTCTCAAACCGTGGTCGATGTTTCACAAAAATAAGTTCCCCAAAAAACCCAGCAGCTCTCCTAAGGCGGAAAGGTAGTTTGGCAGCTAACTTTGGAGTTAAAATTTTCAGAAGTAGCTAGATTTGAAGCTTGAATTTCCAAAATAACTAAATTTGAAGCAGAAAAAAAAAAAGAAAAGAGCCAATTAACTTGGGGCCGTCGCAAATTTGCTGCCCCCCAAATTCCACTACCCTAGGCAGCTGCCTACTCTGCCTATTGGTAAGTCCGGCCCTGATTGTAAAGAAGCCGGTGCCGAAATATAAAACCGGAACGAGATTCTTTAACCACGTTGAATTAACCGGAGACTGGGATAGAGAGGAAACGTCTAAACGTAGAAGAGACAGAAAATGGACGACGTCTCAATAGATTCTTTATTCCAAAACAAACATCAAGTTGACCTATCAATGTATGAACCCGGGTACAAGAAATGTTACCTTTGGTCGGTACCATTTTCTCAGGACCTTCTCTGCCTATTGGTAAGTCCGGCCCTGATTGTAAAGAAGCCGGTGCCGAAATATAAAACCGGAACGAGATTCTTTAACCACGTTGAATTAACCGGAGACTGGGATAGAGAGGAAACGTCTAAACGTAGAAGAGACAGAAAATGGACGACGTCTCAATAGATTCTTTATTCCAAAACAAACATCAAGTTGACCTATCAATGTATGAACCCGGGTACAAGAAATGTTACCTTTGGTCGGTACCATTTTCTCAGGACCTTCTCTGCCTATTGGTAAGTCCGGCCCTGATTGTAAAGAAGCCGGTGCCGAAATATAAAACCGGAACGAGATTCTTTAACCACGTTGAATTAACCGGAGACTGGGATAGAGAGGAAACGTCTAAACGTAGAAGAGACAGAAAATGGACGACGTCTCAATAGATTCTTTATTCCAAAACAAACATCAAGTTGACCTATCAATGTATGAACCCGGGTACAAGAAATGTTACCTTTGGTCGGTACCATTTTCTCAGGACCTTCTCTGCCTATTGGTAAGTCCGGCCCTGATTGTAAAGAAGCCGGTGCCGAAATATAAAACCGGAACGAGATTCTTTAACCACGTTGAATTAACCGGAGACTGGGATAGAGAGGAAACGTCTAAACGTAGAAGAGACAGAAAATGGACGACGTCTCAATAGATTCTTTATTCCAAAACAAACATCAAGTTGACCTATCAATGTATGAACCCGGGTACAAGAAATGTTACCTTTGGTCGGTACCATTTTCTCAGGACCTTCTCTGCCTATTGGTAAGTCCGGCCCTGATTGTAAAGAAGCCGGTGCCGAAATATAAAACCGGAACGAGATTCTTTAACCACGTTGAATTAACCGGAGACTGGGATAGAGAGGAAACGTCTAAACGTAGAAGAGACAGAAAATGGACGACGTCTCAATAGATTCTTTATTCCAAAACAAACATCAAGTTGACCTATCAATGTATGAACCCGGGTACAAGAAATGTTACCTTTGGTCGGTACCATTTTCTCAGGACCTTCTCTGCCTATTGGTAAGTCCGGCCCTGATTGTAAAGAAGCCGGTGCCGAAATATAAAACCGGAACGAGATTCTTTAACCACGCTTGAATTAACCGGAGACTGGGATAGAGAGGAAACGTCTAAACGTAGAAGAGACAGAAAATGGACGACGTCTCAATAGATTCTTTATTCCAAAACAAACATCAAGTTGACCTATCAATGTATGAACCCGGGTACAAGAAATGTTACCTTTGGTCGGTACCATTTTCTCAGGACCTTCTCTGCCTATTGGTAAGTCCGGCCCTGATTGTAAAGAAGCCGGTGCCGAAATATAAAACCGGAACGAGATTCTTTAACCACGTTGAATTAACCGGAGACTGGGATAGAGAGGAAACGTCTAAACGTAGAAGAGACAGAAAATGGACGACGTCTCAATAGATTCTTTATTCCAAAACAAACATCAAGTTGACCTATCAATGTATGAACCCGGGTACAAGAAATGTTACCTTTGGTCGGTACCATTTTCTCAGGACCTTCTCTGCCTATTGGTAAGTCCGGCCCTGATTGTAAAGAAGCCGGTGCCGAAATATAAAACCGGAACGAGATTCTTTAACCACGTTGAATTAACCGGAGACTGGGATAGAGAGGAAACGTCTAAACGTAGAAGAGACAGAAAATGGACGACGTCTCAATAGATTCTTTATTCCAAAACAAACATCAAGTTGACCTATCAATGTATGAACCCGGGTACAAGAAATGTTACCTTTGGTCGGTACCATTTTCTCAGGACCTTCTCTGCCTATTGGTAAGTCCGGCCCTGATTGTAAAGAAGCCGGTGCCGAAATATAAAACCGGAACGAGATTCTTTAACCACGTTGAATTAACCGGAGACTGGGATAGAGAGGAAACGTCTAAACGTAGAAGAGACAGAAAATGGACGACGTCTCAATAGATTCTTTATTCCAAAACAAACATCAAGTTGACCTATCAATGTATGAACCCGGGTACAAGAAATGTTACCTTTGGTCGGTACCATTTTCTCAGGACCTTCTCTGCCTATTGGTAAGTCCGGCCCTGATTGTAAAGAAGCCGGTGCCGAAATATAAAACCGGAACGAGATTCTTTAACCACGTTGAATTAACCGGAGACTGGGATAGAGAGGAAACGTCTAAACCTAGAAGAGACAGAAAATGGACGACGTCTCAATAGATTCTTTATTCCAAAACAAACATCAAGTTGACCTATCAATGTATGAACCCGGGTACAAGAAATGTTACCTTTGGTCGGTACCATTTTCTCAGGACCAGAGAACGCGTACAAGGTCTGAGCGAACTGTCTCAAACCGAAACGAGTCCCGCCGGCATGTCGTAGCAAGATGTCCTTGAGAGTTGTCGAGCTCACGGAGAGGAAAAGTATGGTCATGTGCTGCCGTCTCTGATTCTAGACGAGAACCTTTCCCTAATTGTTCTTTCGGCCGCAGGGTGGAGTTTTCGTCTTCACGAATGCATCCTCTGCCGAGGTTACGGGGCGTTTTCAACTGCTCGATCGGAGTCATGTGGTTGATGGGCCGCGCAATTGCAATAAGAGCTGCGGTGAGGTTTAAAAGGCGTTGATCGTCTCTGCGGATGTTTTCGGCTCTCCCTGCCCGCTTTCCTCTTCGCCCCGCGAAAACACAACTCTCGCGAACTCGCCCCGAACAACTCTCGCGAACTCGCCCCGAATCTGCGCTGGACGCGTCCGCCATTTTAATCTCCGAACGATATCCGTGGTTTGGGTTGAACGCCCCCCCCCCCTCTCTCTCTCTCTCTCTCTCTCTCTCTCTATATATATATATATATATATATATATATATATATATAATATAATATCCCGTTAAGGTTAAGCGGAATTCTCGGATATGCCGAACAGAGTAAGAACATGTGGTTGGTTTCTCATAGACGGAATGCAAAAAAACATCGTTTAACACGAACCGCTTAGCGCGCGCATTTTGGATAACTCGAACTTTCATAGGTCCCCTTCGCGATGGCACTGCACCGACGGCGACGCCGCGCATTGCGCCGGCCGAGGTGTATGTCAGATGTACCGTAAAAAAACGGATATAATACGAAGTTATTTTTTTTTCTGATTTTCAGCTTCGATGAGGCGCGATCTAACGCTGTTTAACGTAGTTTCGGTTTCGAAGCAATATGGCGCTAAAAACAGCTATCATCATCATTAAACTCACAGCGCCTGAGGCGCCACCAGTGTTGCCAGGTCTACTGATTTATCAGTAGATCTACTGATTTCGTCCCGGATCTACTGATTCACTGAAAAAAAAAAAAGAAAATCTACTGACTTTTTTTTAGTAAACATATTAAAATTTATTATTTGGCCCCTTCTGTTCCCAGGGTCGCCCATCAAAGGAAACGAAGCACTGGCTAGATGGCCCAGAAGCCCATTCATCTATTCACCCAGAGCAGGTTCGACGGTGACATCCGGACCAGAGCCATATATGGGGAGAGTTTTGCGAGTCTATGATCTCGTTGCCGTAACGTCCCTCTCCCAAGTGAACCAATCAGCCTGCGGCGCAGAGCGAGAGGCGTGAGCGCATACGCGTGAACTCTCGGCTGCTCCCAGCTGAGCGGAGAGGGCCGCCATTTTCATTCATTCGCCCGGCAGAATGCATGGGATCGACATCCAAATTTCGGTTCTTTACTTTCATTTGGCAGGCTCTGGCAAGAAAATGGTATAATGTTATTCCTCGGTAGCTTAAAAAGGTAACGAATTAAGTTTCCCAATGTCTGAACGCAAACTTTGAGTCAGGCGAAAAAGAAATAAGCCCGTAGCAGACGACGCGTAGCCTCAACAGTGCTCCGCGCTGACAGTGTTGCGTCAAAAACCTTCCACAGCCCAGTAAGGAAAGATGGCAGCTTGCAGAGGACAACCATTGGACATTGAGTGCCTCTTCTGCTGTTGCTGTTGGGGGAGGAGAGGCACTGTCAAGCAGTTTTGTATTGCTTTTTTCCCTCCTCCCTCTCTTCTTGTATGAAGAGGAATAAAGAAACTTGAAACTTGATATGTAGGCGCGCACTTGCCGGAACGTCTTGTTTTGGTTTCGTTTCAATAATAGCGACAGGTGAATTTCGCACTGTCGCCCTCATCTGTTGATCCCAAAAGTGGCTTAGTCTCGATTTCAAAGAATAGTCCTCGAAATCGCAACACTAATCAATGCTAAAAAAAAAAAAAAAAACCATTTGCGGTGTTTTTTACTTTGTCCTTCATAAAAAAATTACTCGAAAACTGGTATTGTTTTTTTGTGTGTGTGTTTATTACCATGTTATTTGTTACTCTCACTATTTCTTCGAAGTGTGGTTTAATGGAAATAGCAAAACATGGCAAAGCACAGATTTCGTAGAATGTAACTGATTTTTGTGCCAATCTACTGATTTTTTGAGGATCAATCTGCTGACTTTTTTTTTCTTCTCCTGTCTGGCAACACTGGGCGCCACCATTCGTAAACAGTCAGGCTCGGCAATGGCGTCGGCGTGAAAACGATCGTCGGTCGCCTACGAAAGAAAAGTTCTTTTGGTTGCGGAAGACATCAGAAACAGTGCTGCCGGACGACAATTCGCCGTAAATGAGGGCAGCATTCGTGGATGGAGACGACAAAAGCAAGCTCAGTTCGCGTGCAACGGAACGAGAAGAAGCTTTATGAGCCCAAAGAATGGCGTGTTCGCGGACGTCGAGGCAAGTCTCAGCGACTTTGTAAAAGAGCAACGTGAACGGCACCTCGCCGTAACTTTGTAAAAGAGCCGCGTGAACGGCACCTCGCCATAAACATCGAGCTGCTGCATGAGAACTTTGGCGAGCCGACATTGGGTTACTCGCTTTATGCGCCGCGCCGGGTTTTCACTGCGTTGGCGCACGCTCGTCGCTCGCTCTTCCAAGAAGTACGGGATTTCAAATGCGCTCGACGGCACTGAAGACTACTGCCTTTGGGAGGAGGCGTCGGACAAGGAGTCTGATGGACGCGATGACAGTATTAAGGCTGAATTATGACATGTGGCCCCTGTTTTCTCAGGAACATGTGCCACATGTCGTCTTTCATCGACAGACACCGATTTGCACTGAGGAGGCGGCAGTCAAAAATAACCGAATGGATCGGTTCCGCCACCAGTGGTGTGTGAAACATTATTTTTTTCTTCTTTTTTGCATGGTAAGCCAAATAAATGTCCCTTTTAAGTACCTCTTCATTGTAGGCCTTTTCATTCTGTGTTTATTGGTCAACAGCAATGTAGACATGCCCAGCATGATAATTAGGGCACTTCTGTTAAGGCGAACAAATTTTCAAGGTCCCTTCGTGCTCGTCTTAAAGGGAGTCTACTGTATATATATATATATATATATATAATCTAGGCTCAGAACTCAACTCCCCGAACCTGGCCGGCGGTGGTTCCAAGCTCTCGAACCGGAGCGCAAGTTTCGTCTGCTTCTTGCGTAGGGATTGCGGTGACATCAGAACGCCGAGCTCTGATTGGTTCTGATTGTAAATATAGTGGATAGACCTCAATGCTAGCTGCCCTTTGAGGTCTACCCACTATCTTTCCAATTAGAGCCAGTCAGAGCTCGACGTTCTGACGTCACTGCAACCCCCTGGGAGAAAAGCAGACGAACTTGCGTTCCTCCGCGTACCACCTAGAAGACAAGGCCTGCGCGTGACGTCATCGTTAGTGAACCCCCAACCCGCCCCAAGAGACAAATACGCCGAAGCTCGACGCTGCAAGACCCTCTGGCTGGCGATGCTCTGGCACAAATCTTGGAGGCGCTCCGTTGGATCCACTAGTAATGACATTTGGGGTAAGAGGAGGAAGTACGGGTGAAGGTTGACTATTATGCGCCTGCTCGAAACTTGAAAATCGAGCTGAAGCCAGTTAGCGGAAATGGGTGCGACATATGTGGGGTGTATTAATTCACGTTAACAGACCAACTAAATATATAAATATCTACGTTTGAGTATGTTTTATATCGTGTAAAATATAACACACTCACTACTGAACAAAATATTGCTCCCAAAATACTCGAACTTCTTGTGGAAAAGACGGGCTGCAAGTTGTTCGAAACTATACAGCCTCGTGGGAATTTTGTCAGAAGCTAGAGAGGGGATTTGCTGAACCAAAAAAAATCTTGTGGTTCAACCAAATTTCGTGAAATTCTTATTTATAAGGGAATTCAAGAGCTTTCTTTTTTTACTATTCCTTTCAGCGAAGTGGCTCTAAAATACGGTATAAGCAAAAAAGAAAAAAAAATTTTTATAAAGTAAAAAGTATTGGTTTGCGGCCCCCTCAGTGCAATGTGCTGCATTGTGCTCCTTTGCAACAAGAAAACCGATTGGCACGCTGACGACATCCGTGACGTAGCCCTGGAACTACTTTTAACTTGACTCTACAGTAAAGGGTTTCCAGTATTTTCGAAATAAAATGTACGCACTATTACGAGAAATGGTCGTTTCTAGCACTTTCAAAAACTTTTCAAGCGCGTGGACAAAGAATGAGTCGCGAAAAATATGGAAATATATGTAAATCGCAAGTGTCCCGGTTACACAACAGACGGCGCCAGTGCTCTCTCTCTCTCTCTCTCTCTCGCCGCACAACGCCCTCGCTTACAACCAAACGCAAGTAATATATAAACCATAAAAGGACAGTGAAACATTGGATTGGAATAATTCTCACATTACTACAAGCATTCTGGTATTAGTAGGGCCAAGTTTTACAGAAGTTACCTTAAAGAACAAAATACGATGGTCGATATTTGTAAATAAAAAGAAGGCCTTACCGACCTACGTTCTCTCAAAACAAAAGTAAAGCGTTAAGCCGGGGTTACATTTCTCATACGTCATACAAAAGACGGTCTGCAAAGCCGAGCCACCACAATATCCCTGGTTCGAATGCCGCGCGCCAAGTTTCTCCTCGAACTCCTTGCCATGCGGCGTTCGAAGCACAGATATCGCGGTGACTCGCGTTCAAATCTGTTTGCAGACTGTCTTTATAATAAAACGTGCCGCGCACGTTTACTTGGTCGCTACTCTTCATTCACGAAAGAAAACTGCGTACATTTTTGGCATTACAAACATGCGTAAGTACCGCAAGTCCAGAAACAATGTGTACTCGCAGAAACGTTATCTGAGCTAAGATTCCACCTGCATTCTGACGAGCCAAATTCGAACGTGTATGAAGATACCACACGACACGTTCACTCAGCAAAGAGACACCTTTTATTTTTATGTTCTCAGTTGATACCGAGGGACTTTCCAGACTGACGATCAGTTGAGGCTATAGGCCAGAACTCCGGACGGGAAACTCGGGAGCCAAGAGTGTCATTTCTGGGGTCCCTTTTCCCCACGTCTCTAGGTAGACTTGGTGTGGCAAGCTTCTCTACCCATGGGCGCGGAAGCAACGATTCACGGTGTTAGCGCACCGCCCATAACCAATAACACCTAAAAGCAAGACCCCCCCCCCCGCTTTCCCCTAAACGACGTCATCACTAGTGAGTCCACGCAGCGGCGCCTCCCTTGTGTCAGCAGCGTCTCAAAACGAGCGCGAAGGTAGCCCGCGGCAACGCCAAGGACGTGTCTGCCGCTTTGCGGCGGCTCTTTGGGGTTGGTAAGGAGATCCACTAACGATGACGTCACGCGCAGGTCTTGTCTCCTAGGTGGCACGGCCATAACAATCCTCTGCACACACACACGCAGCTCACACAATAACGTCGCGGACGTCCATTGTCCCGGCGGCGCCCAGCCGCTCCTGGGCAGGAATGCGCTGCCGCCGGCGATGTCTGGAGCCGAGAGCTAATCTCTCGGGGTATACAGGCGTTCCGTGGCTTCCACGGTGGTCTGTGCTTTGGCTGTTGTCCTCATTGTCTAAGTGCGTCTCAGTGACGCGCTTAGACAATGGCGCGTCTTGGACCAGCACCACCTGGAAGACAAGGCTTGCGTATGACGTCATTGTTAGTGGATCGCCGACCCACCCCAAGCGGCAAACGGGACGCGCTGACGCGATGGTGGCGATGCTGACGCATACTGGGCGATGACCTCTTTTTTTTTTTTTTGGGGGGGGGGGGGGGGGCTTGGTTTTTTTGGGTGGTATTGCTTGGACGCGCTTGGTGCCGGAAGGTGTGGCTAGACAATACCGGCGGAGACATGCCGGTCACGCTCCTTCCATTCCGTAACGCCACTATAGATAGTGCGTTCGTACTGAGCGACGAGCGGCAAATGCCCCTCAAAGGGATTCATATATCCCTCCGCCACCTCCGCATCCAATAGCGTCCCATCGTTTCCGTGACGTCGCGGCCAACGCGCGAGGAGGGTCTTGCCTTTCTGTACATATGTGCTTTATCTTTCGACTTTGACTTAGCACTGTGGAAGCCACGAGAGGGACATTAGAGTTTTCCTCCCTCCGATGGAAACAAATACGACCTTCAGGGATTAAGTTTCCCCTCCGATGGATACAAAGGCTGCTTTCAGGGGCTCGTTTCCCCCTCCGATGAATACAAAGGTCGCTTTTTTTAAAAGTGGGATCGGAGACAAGTTGGCATCTCTGTAGCCAATATCTATCCGTTGAAGCGGAACAAGGAGCGTTTCCAGTGAACTCTTCTTTCGACTGCGGAGGGATTTGAAACCGGCGCATCACGCTTGTGGGAGGAGCTTCTCCTACTTTCCTAACTTGTAACCGACTATAGAAATTCGGGGACGAAGCATCTACGGAAGTTCTTATGGTGCTACAAGCTGTACATCAGTACAATGGCGCCTCTCAGAAAAGTAACACAGAGCTCCATTTTGTAATATCACCCGGACCAGTGTCCTACTTTTTAATATTAAGGCTTATTCACACGATGCATCTTTTCAACGCGCCACAGTTTAGCGACACCGAAATTTCGCGAAATCGGCCTGTTCACACGTGGAGTTTGACGCGCGAAATCTGTGACGTATTGACTCACGAGAAGTTTGCCAAACCTTGTCATCTGCACCGGGAATATCGAGCGTTTCGCATCAAAATGATATGAAGTACGCACAGTGTGAAGAGAGTCTGTTTTATTAGTACTGCTCAATGAACTTCGTCAGATTCGGCTCACTGGGTTTACTAGTCCAGCCAAACCCGGGAAAGACCGCGAACGTCCAAGAACAGGCGGATGATCTCGAAGCATTTCGGACATTTTTGTACCGCTAATAAATAAAGTTATCTCCAGCCATCATGTTTATATCCGGTGCTTGCACTCGTCGCGACTGTTGATGAATCTGCACCGCGCCACCAACCCGTACTGCTAAGGCGCCGTTCACACCTGCAGCCGAGTAGGACCAAGACTCATCGCCGGTACGCTCCGCTTCTCCGCTGGTGGCTCGCCATATATATATTTTTTTTCGGCTTTGGCTCGGATACGGAATCGGCCAAAAATCAGTCTCCTCCCAAAGCTCGCTCCTCCTTGGAGGTCAGACGACATAGCGAAGTTGAGCGGCCATTGGCAGCGTCCGCGTTTCTCCTTTAGGTCATTGACAGGCCTCGATGAAGTTTCAGCAAAAAATTGCTCCAGAAGCGAGGAACTTGCGCCACTTTTTTCGGAAGCGCGCCACCTTTTCGGTCCCGTTCAGACGGGGGATCTGTTTCCCAAAACCTTGTTTCGCGACGCAAGATTCGCCGACAAGATGCATCGTGTGAATAGCCTTTATTTAAGCAAGGATGTCTAGCTGGACCTCGTTCTGTTCTCGTAAGTGCATTGCGACAACAAGACTTATGTTCCATTGCAGGTTCAGACCTCTTTCACGTACAACTAGCGTGCCTACACGTTTCCGCCGCTCCATGTAGGTACCCTACGTACAACTATTCATAGTGCTTCCGAAAGCAAGACAACGTGAGGTCAACAGAAAACCCACCTGGCACGGCGCCGACTCCTGTTGTCAAGTCCCCCCCCCCCCCCCCCCCCCGAATTCGTTCCCCATGAGCCGTGCTCCTTTTTTGTGTTTAGGTTTCATTTTCTTAGTAAGTACGCCTTCGGGCTCGTCAACATTTTCGCTGACCACGCTTCCGATCTCCATTCTTTCCCACACTTCCACGGACCACGGGTAGGAACAGCATGGGTCATCAGTTCCAGTTGTCAAGCTAAACTGCCACGTCCCCGTCAAATTGTAAAGCGCAAACATCGTCAGGCCGCCCTGCTATACTCCGTTCACCCTTAAGCTGAAGTACCCCTAAGCTGAAGTTCAGGTGGAAGCGACATGTTCGTTCTAATCAGTCACACATGTATCATTCGCCGCGTGGCGATGCTCTCGACCATACTCAAGTCCAGGGAGCGGGGTCAGGTGGTAATTGGGATGCGCCTGTTTGGTCCGGCGCACGTGCGTATCTCCCACCTCACTGTCAGCTTAGCGTTGAATGAAGTATAACGACACTTTGTGGCAACAATCCGCTTTGCGACCACCTGGAGGCTATGAGAAAATACTCCTCCCCCTTCCCCTCCTCTACAATGACCCGCGCACCGGCTGAACCAATCACGCATAAAAAAAAAAAAAAAGTGCCAAATCTTGTTATATTCCATGCGCGTTATTGCTTTAGACGCTGATAGCAAACGCACAAGGACGCCAAGCACCATGACGATGCACTTCTGGCACTGTTTGATTGGCTCCATCGGACCGTATGCGAAGCGGACGTTCGTCTGCTTCTTATGCAGGGGTTGTGGTGACGTCAGAACGCCGAGCTCTGATTGGCTCTGATTGAAGGATAGTGGGCAGACTTCAGGGATCTGAGGTCTACCCACTATCCTTCAATCAAAGTCAATCACAGCCCCCCCCCCCCCCCCCCCCCCCCCCTTACCACCCCCCCTCCGCTCGATCGCGATTTTCACGTCGCCTCCGTCGTCTGCTAAGTACAACCCGTTCTGGAGCTATAGATTTACCAACATTCCTTTCGGCGGCACTGACGGGGCTGCACGTGTTAAAACAGGTCTATTGCAGAGTTTGCGCCATCGGACTGGGACGTTCGCAGACTTTGATTCTTCTAAATGGAGCTCCGATTTCCTTAGTTTTGGCAGTTACTTCCTGCTGCGGGAGAATATGTACAGTGATGACATTTTTTAATTTTTTTTTTATTTCGGCCGAAATAATTGTGGGATTTTTTTTTCTACCTTTTGAAATATAGTATAGAAAACCATATCTGGTTGCGGAGGCAATTTTTTTTTTATTTACAAAATAAAAGCAGAGTGAAGTGTATGGGATCTCTCCATTTTTACAACGTCTTGAGCAACGTGCACAATGACGTACTGAAGAAAGAGCTTTTTTTTTATTTTTATATAGCGCCATGGCGAGCGTAGTGCTGCAGCGAGATATGCCTTCGCTTCACATCAGAACACTTTTCAAGTTCCGATTGGGACCCGTCGGAACATCGCAAGCATTTGGCATCGCTGATGTTCGCAGGGGGCAGTCGAACCAAACATCTTTGTGTTCATAATAATTTGCGCACGACCTTCCCACGAGCCAGCAGCTGCCAGTGTGCGCGAGCGCACGCAATGGAATTGACGTCATAGTCCTACATCACGCTTAAAGGAGCTGTGCAACAATTTCAGGGCTTTGCTTAAATAATTGTGGAAGTTGATGCCTGACACTTCTGAAGTGAACTACAGAAAACAGATTTTGTCTGGGGACCCTAGTTTTTATTTAAAAAATGAAAAAGATCCAGGTTTTTGCCACCTTTCAACTCGTACATCGTCTTCCGGGTCACGTGCGCAGTGACGTCGATGGGGTAGGCGCAGGGTTCCGGTAAAGTTCTCTCGCTAGAGCCATCAGTGAGCAGCGAGAAGTTGAGAACTCATCCGGCGAACAATATGGTGAAAGGAGGAATGTCTCATCCGTCCGGCCCTGTCCGCCCCCCCCCCCTCTCCGGCTTCTGGCGGCTGTTCGCGGTAGCAGATAGAGCTGACGGTTTTGTGGACCTAGGATAGATGGCGCCACTAAAACTCCGTATAATAAAAGTTTTGTCGATGATACCAGGTTTTTGACGCATTTATATTTATGTTGGAACGACAAGATTTATAGAAAAGTTACCTTTAATCGATCAGGTATTCGCACAACTTGCTATCTGTCTACAAGAGCCCCATTGACGTCATGCCGCGTGTTTCTCATGGCCGCCGCTCGCGGATGCAGGTCGGGGAATATTCTAATTTTTGCCTCGCTATTACGCGGCGGAATCGCAACATTTTGATGAAAGAAGGTGTGTTTTCTGTCATTTGTGACAAGGTGAACAATGTCAAAAGTAGAAGATGCAAATTCTTTCAACGTTAAAATCGTTGCACAGCTCCTTTAAGATGAAAATGAGATGTATGGGCTCCGGGCAAAAGGAGAATAAAGACAGGCTTTTCATCTCCACAAGTGAAAGCAACGCGCTTGTTAGACCAATTAATCGCCTACCTTTTACACCAGACCCCACTTTGTAGATGAAAAGCCTGTATTCACCATTTCCCCGGAGTCCACAAATTTCGCTGTCATCTTAAAGGGCATCTCCGCCGTAATTTTGATGGTCACCGATTTCTATAAAATTTTCACCATGTATTTGGATGCCCTTCCTGAGCATGTTTACAAATTATCTCGGAAAAATATTAATTTTCTTAGAAGAAAATGAATTTTGAAATTTACATGTACACACCCAAATCACTTGCTGCCGCCCTACTGGCAACACTGAGCAAGAGCGGCACACGGAGGCTGCCATGATGGCGCTGACGTTGCCGTGACGTCACATGTTGGTCAGGGTGCCAATTGCTTTGTAGCTTGTTGGTGCTAGGCTGCTAGCGACTGTCTGCTTTTTGCTTATGTTATCGGTTTATACAGTTATGTAAGAGCGCGTAATGGCGACTGGAGGAAATTGGTGTTGTACCGTAGGGTGTAATAACACCACAAAGAAACGCAGCAATGTGACATTTCACAGTTTTTCGACCGACAAGTCTACACGAGAGAAGTGGGTCCTGGCAGTCCGACGTGAACGCTGGCTCCCAAGTAAAAACAGCCGAATCTGCTACGACCACTTCTCACCGGATTGCTATGACGATAGCGTGCGACTAAGGGAATCTTTCGGGTTGGGCGGGACGGGCACAGAAAGAAGCTACTAAAATGTGCCGTGCTTACCGTGTTCGCGCACACGCAACCCTGACAGCCGCCGATCGAGCAACGAGCGTTTGCAAAGAGGAGAAGAATGAAGGTAAGGGTGCTTTATGTCGCTCTGAAATAACAATCAAGAATGTTCCGAACTACATTTTTGGGAGTTCTTAGCGTGAACCCCGAAGTGAGCGAGCGTGAGACAAACCGTTTTCAGATGATAGTACTCCTGACCATGCACGATTTTCAGAGTGTGCTTCAAAGTGGCAGAGCGAGCTCCCGCTACAAAGATCGGTCCCTAAAACACGATGAAGCGCCTGGAGGCCTCGACTGGGTCTCGCTGCACGAGCCCGTGCAGCCGCGAGGCGTGATCCAAGGGAATTAGGTCGTGTTTTTAGGAGTACCGCGATAGCCCTGGCCGCGTGTCTCAGAGCATGCTTTCAAGTTGTGCGAACTGCCGATACAAGTAGCGTTCTCTGAAAACCGAATCTACTAAAACACACCTATGCCTTCATCGAACAAGCTCACCTGAACTCGTGTCACGCGCGCGCGCCTCGATGCTGCAACCAAGAAATCTTTCCATTTGCAATTACGATAATAGTGAGAGGTGTAACTTAGGAGCTCCCGCGAAATTACTATCAATGCACCAGTGCGCCTGTCGGTTTCCTCGGAGGCGATGCCGGCGGATCGTATGAGAACGGGTTATCGTCATCGTCCTCAAAATCTAGCAGCATATCCTCATCGTTGCTCGATTCAGACGAGCCTGATGAGTTCATTTTTTCCGCGGCACGAACACAAAACGGTGACCTGCTGCCAGGCTGGCCAGGCTCAAACTGCACACGTCCGAGTGTTTATACCATATGTGACGTCACGTCAAAATGGCGGACCAGTCGAGTGGCAAGTTAGTTGCGGTATCGGTTTCAGCGTATTTTAACGATTATAAATTATGTAAACATTTTGCTAATGATTTAACCGCTGCTATAGGCTACATTTTTAGTACCCTTTCCGAAAATATGTTTCGATAAAAACGCTCAAATTGACGGCGGAGCTGCCCTTTAAGCATGAATGTAGGACTATGACGTCTATTTCGTTGCGTATGCTCGCGCAAACCGACGGCTGCTGGTTCGTGGAAAGATGGCTCGCCGCAATACCCGTGGTTGGAATGCCGCGTGCCAAGTTTCTTCTTGAACTCATTGCCATGCGGCATTCGAAACACGAATCTCGCGGTGACTCGCGTTCGAATCTGTATGCAGACTGTCTTTTGTATGATGTGTAAGCAGTGTGACCACCGACTTTAGGGAATAGTTTTGTTGATTTGAAGCATATATCGCCTGAACCTCGGTTTAATAAGTGTAATCAACTCTCGGCGACGATAATATTGACGCTCTTATGTTTGAGTGGCATGACCTACTTCTGCTTAAATGAAGCAGAAAATTGTATAGAAAGCTAACTTACTGCGGTGTTCCTGTCAGGTCCTTTCGAGGTGGTGAGTGAAAAAACCAGAAAACATGTGTTGAAGAAATGAAAAGAACAACAACGTTTAGTTATGCAAAGAAAAAAATCACTAAAGATATCAATAAAAACTATAAGTAAAACCGTTTTGATAATTTGTATAAACTCGGGCAGCACAGAATGCCTTGCGTGCATTATACGTGCTTTGTGATTTGTTGTTTGGTTGCGAGGAGCTTTGGGTAGTTTCGAAAGCATTGCACAACCTACTCATGAGTGCTCCCCGAGTTTATCAGAATGATCAAAACACGATAAACATTTATTCAGGCGTGGCGTGTGTGAGTCGTATGCTTTAATGAGAAGCTTCCTTGGGTTCTGCTTGTTCCGCGGGTGCGTGTAGCGCCTCCAGTTCTTCGTGCTCTTGGATATTGCGAGCCCCTTGTAGTAACTGAAGTAATTTATGTTAGTTATGGCGTCCAAGTAATCTACGTATTTCGTGAAGACCATCTGTATAGAACTTTTGTTTCAGGTTATATAGAGTATGGACACGCCGAACCAGTTTCGCATGAAGAGCTGCAATCTGCCGCACAAGGACTCCGGAAAACTCGAGTCCTTGGGATCCCGGACGTCGACGCTGAAGTCGTCACAGAGGAAAATGGCCATCTCGTGGCTCGCGGAATTCACGCACGAGCGATTCGAGCTCGTCATGCGAAACAGATCCGGCATGTCCACGACGAAGAGCATGTTAAATCGACATGATCTTAGATCACGCCACGCTTCACCTGATGGGGGGAGTATCTCACGCTGCGCGGGCGCTGACGTCAGCTATGTCATTGGATTGAAGAAATTAGGCACAGCGCGCAAAAAGACGAGGACAACGAGGGTAGAGCACAGGACGACCGCTGACTATCAAAAACGGCTCAAACAAGAAAAACACCACAAAGCCAACCAACGCCGTAACAACCAATGGCGTGTCGCCCACCAGACATCCACAAAATCTGTATCTTTTTTTATGTAGACAAATTGAAGGCTGGCTGACGCAGTGCCCCGAGCCAGCTTTTTCTATTGCATGCGCCTCCAGCACCTCTCGTTGCACTTTTGTACGCCCCTCTGCCAATCATTATGGTATCTTCGAAGATAGGATGACACACACAGTCTCTGCAGTGTACGTACAAGTGACCTCCGGTCATTGACACTAAGGAAAGGGCATGTTCACGCATTCTCTCATCGACACAGTGTCCCGATCGCCTTATATAAACCCGGCCACATGACAACGGGATTTTGTAGATGACACTTACCACACAATTTACGATATTGTTGGCACGTTTAACCGTGCATGACCGTTTGTTACTGCTTGCCTGATTGGCCTGGTTTACGCGCGGGAAAACTTGTGCCAACTTGCGAGGCGCCGAGAACACCACTGGCACATTGAACTGGTTCGCCACTTTTTTTAATTATGTGAAACCTTATGTAGATATGGGATCAGTGGGGCTTTTGTTTAGGCTTTACTTTTGGGTCCTGAACCTCTCTTGACTATTTTCAAGAGTTCTGAGAGACACCAAGCAAAACGGACAGAAGAAACCCTGCTCTTAAAAGTCGCTTGACGTGAGCTTCACAGCTGTCAAGCATGGCATGGTTGCAAGACCTGTACAGCCTGGAGGCATGACGTGGCAATATATTGTTTCACAAGTTTGGAATGGGCGGAGTCGTATGGCAGGATTTCCTTCTTAGATCGCGGGTTGTAGGGCCAACACACATATTGCCCGGTGAATTGCAGTCGTAAATAAGAAAACTGCAAGTACCCTACTGAAAAAACTCAGCATAAATTTTCATAATCTGGATTATGAAACTGGAAATCTATCTGAATTTTATCTGCATTTCAGGTTTTTGAAAATTATTCCTTTGTGTGCATTCTGAACTTTAGGTTTGAAGAAACAATTCCAGTTAGATTTCCAGTTCCATAATCTAGATAGTGAAAAGTTATATTGGGTTTTTCGGTAGGGTACTGACCATCTTGGAGTTCGTAGGTGAACTTTAGGTCTGCAAAGCAGCGCTTGAAAACGGTCATTACATTCTCTACAACCTTTTGCACTGACAATTGGCCGACAGCTTTCAAAAACACCAGATAAACACCTGTGAAACGAAATATTGCCACGTCATGCCTCCACGCTGCACTATACAGGTCTTGCCACCATGCTATGCTTGACAGCTATGAAGCCCAGGTCAAGCGAGTTTTAAGAGAAAAGTTTCCTCTTTCCGTTTTTCCTTGGCGTCTCTCAGACACTCTTGATAAGAGTCAAGAGTGATTCTCAGGACCCAGAAGTAAAGCCTAAACAAAGGCCTCAGGCGATCCCATATTTACATAAGGTTTCACATAATTAAAAAAAAGTGGCCAACCTGTTCAATGTGCCAATGGTGTTCTCGGCGCCTCGCAAGTTGGCACAACTTTGCCCGCGCGTAAACCATGGCCAATTAGGCAAACAGTAACAAGCGGTCATGCAGGGTTAAACGTGCCAGTGTGGCAACTGTAAAATGTAGAATGTGCCTACATGAACCAGGTTGAGTTTCTAGCAGCTCTATGACCAAGTTTGTTCTAAACAGCCATTTGACAATGCGGAGATTGCTTGAGAAGTTGAAATGCATGGCAGCACCACAGTGTAGAAGGCGTTCCTGATTTTCCATATTTATTTTGCAGACACAAGGGACAGGTGCTACCACATATCACACTTCCAACATAAGCGAGTAATTCAGCACAGTCAGCACAAAACTGGGAATAACTGCTAGGATGCATACAGGAAGCTTACTTTACACATTAGGGGTCAAGAACAGACTTGGGAAGCAATCCGTTACTTTTTCAAGTAATTTTGTAATTGCCACGTTACTTTTTTGCGCCAGTAATTTGTAATGTAATTTCGTTACAAAATATTGGTAACGAATCACTTTAATTACTCGTTACCTTTTGAAAATATGAACATAACAAAGAACTGGAGCAAGTACAACAAAATAGAAAACACTGTGAAGAGAAGAATGACGAAAATGAAAACACGATTTTTCAATACCGGTCACTAGAACCACTAGAAAAACGTTCAAGGCATATACAAATATGCGGGGGAAAAAAGATCAAGACGACAACGCCGAGTAGGATCTGCCTCTTTCCACCGCCTTGCCATTGTGCTTTACTTCTCCTGGGCAGGAGAAATCTCTTCGCATTTAGTTGTTTTTGACTTTTACACCGCTTCACCCTTTCCAACTTCTTCGACGTCTCCCGCCACCTGCACAAAGCTACAGGCACGAAACCGCCGCTTTGAGACGTGGCGCTCACGCTCGAAAGGCTAGTTTCAAAAGGGAGCTTTCATTGGTCGGCTCCTTACCTCCGAATCTTCTAGTATAGGTAGACGCTGCTACTGAGCATGCGCACCGCTAGCTTTGCCTGCACAATTCCAGGGATCATTTCCGGTCGCCGTAAGCTAGGGGGATTGTGGCGTGGTTGCAGCTTTCGTTGCCTTGTCAGCTTACAGGGGAACGGAGTGCACCTACATTCTTTCTCTTAAATAAAGCATTTTATTTTTACAAGGACTACCATAATACGGGCTTATGAGAAATGAAAAGTAGTGTTGCAGAACATTTTTGGAAAAAATATCAAAATTGTTTTTATTGTTTTCTGGATAAGTGTACGGGAAAAGTAACGTAAAAGTAATTTGTAACGTAACGAGTAAAGTAATCCGTTACTTTTCAGCAAATGTAATTTGTAACGGTAATCCAATACATTTGAGGCTCGGTAATTTGTAATTGTAATTCATTACATTTTCGAGTAACGGGCACAAGTCCGGTCAAAAGCTTGCACCAGTAAACGTGCGTGCACACCACATATGCTTGCTCAGGTTTTTAACGCCAGAAGCTCTGGAGGCTTGTTTATTTTCGGTAAACGGGGGAACCTACCTGAGAGTTTATGCAGGAAACTGCTTTGAAGTTCTTATAAATGTTTGCACAATCGCCACCGGGCTCTTGATACACACGTACGTGATCTCAATTACTCGAAGGAGGCAGATGATTTCGGGAGCTCCGGGGAAGTGGATGGGTCCGAGCCGTCCGAGCGACAGATGCCTTACGGCGAGACGCGTCACTTCCCCGATTGCGCGGCACGCCGTCAGTTGTGAAATGTTGACAGCTAGAAAGATCCTGCCAGCAAAAGTCGCAGCGTGACGAGCAACTGTAGCTTGCGTATCAGCGGCAGCCACGGCCGAGCAGCTCCCACGCCGTTACCGTTGGTTGTCGCACACCTCGGTGGGATGCATTCGATCACGGAGAGATGGCCGCTTTTCTCGGCGAGAAATACCCGTCCCCGGAGACACCATTGCAGAGGCAGCCGCCATTGCAGAGACAAATATTGAACGAGGCGATCACATTTGCGACGTCACATCGGCAAGCCGCCATGTTGAAATGACCAGGAAGTCGCGTTCAACGTAGATGTAACTCAGTCTTAAAAGTTGGGCACTTCAAGTTCGCTTCAAGCTCAAGACGGACTTGAGCAAGTTGAAGTTTGACTGTACAAACATTTGCTACCGAGTAGGACGGAGAGAGACAAGACCGGATTTTAAGCCTCTTACGACGTCTTAGGACCAGCTCCGTAACAGCGCACCCGGTCCTAAGACGTCGCAAGAGACTTAAAAACCGGTCTTGTCTCTCTCAGTCGTTCCCGGTTACAAGTGTGTGAACGAGCCTTTAGAGCAAGTCACGTCTATGAATTCGGTGGTAAAGCCTGAGGAAGTCGCACTTTTGAATCATGACAATCGGCTGTTGCGTCTGCTCTGCAAGTGTTTTTTTTTTTTTGCATTTTTATTATTTAATAATAAGATAGATTGAATGGTGCCGCTTCCAGGATCGTTCGAGTTAGCACGAGCGTTTCGGAACAGCCCCACGATGCCTTTCGCTGCGAGGTCATCTGCAATTTTCTAGAAACGTTTATTGACGATCCGTACGATAGACCTTTCCTGAAATATGTGATGCACTTAGCGTCTGTTTTTCCGCATTGTGACGTTCAGAAGTACGGCATGTGAAATTACCCCAGAAGCGAAGACGAAGTCGACGTCGGTTTAATAGTTCGTGATTTCAGAATGCAGAGAAGGCGGAAGGAAAGCAAAACATAGTATGCGATCACCTTCTTTTCTGTTCGCTTAATTTTTTGCGTGTGTTCTGAATTCTCAACGATGAGAAAGAATGAATCGTGCCGCTACAAGGGTATACGAAGCGTTCGAGCCGGCATGAGCGTACATCCGAACGGCCCCACAATTCCCCAACCCCACGGGTCGTTTTTTCACGCGCTTCGTCCTCGTCAGCGTCACCTCTCGTCAGCGCGCGTTGCTCCGTGCCGATATCTGTCCCGTACACAACTCGGCGTCGGCCTCTTCGTCGCATTGTTGCGGGTGGGTGACCTCGAGCGACGCGCGCCGACGCTCGCGCGGGCGAGGCTCGTGAAGAAACGCCCCATGTGGTTACGGGGGCAGAGCGAACTTAACGCGTTCGATGAGTGCTGTCAAGACAAATGTAGCTAGCTTGAGGTCTATCCGCTAATAATTCGAACCAGAACTCGGCGTTCTGACGTTCCCGCTCGCTCGCTCTCGTTTCCTCCTCTCCCTCGCTTTCTCTGCGCGTAGTTTCGTTACTTGGAAGCAAAGTTATTTAATGGCTAGACGGGAGGTGAAAGTGCCATTGAGGAAGCAACGAGGAGAGCCGACGAGAGGCGTGAATCATGGATCCTTCAGGCAAATGCTAAGCCAGCCGCATAAACAGGTTTCTTTTCATTAGCACGCGAAGTCGAAAACAGTTTCACTCGCGCCTCGTTTATCGCAGCGCATTGCAAACGACAGCTGCGGTTCCGTCTGGGACTTCCACACACCTGTCGGTTGTGAATGAGGAAACAGGCTCGGTGTAATCTTTATGTGACTGCAACGCGAGTGCTGCACCCACAGAACCGATTGATTGATCATGGGCTTCGTGTCAGCTGTTTTCCCAGATGCGAGTGAGTGATATCTCTTTGCGAGACGCGGAAAGCAGACGCGCACGCTAGGGTTAGAATTTACTTCAGTTTGTATGTCAGGGTGGGTAATCAGTGAATATCACTATTGTTTTTTTTCTTCTTTTTATTATTTAGTGTGACTTCTTTGCAACAGCTCAAGGACGCCGTGAACGCCCAGTGTGCTGGAAGGGCTCATTTAAGACTGCGCATGCGCAGTGAAAGGATAGAATAAACTGTAGTCTTACTAGTTGTGTTCAAGATGGTTGAACACAGACCCCCAAAATATATTTTATTTATTTCACGAAGCACAATACCCCTGTCAGACAAGCATGTCAAGGGCCTTCAGAACGAACGCTTTTAAAGGGTCGGTGAAACAGCCTTTAAGCGCCAGATCGCAAGCTAATTCGCCGATTTTTTTTAAAGAAATTCGGTCTATCGAAAAGACCATCAGAAATGTTTGATGGTCCATCAAACTTTCTTGATGGCCCATCAAACCTTTTTGATGAACCATCACACCTTTTTTGCGGTCCATCACACCTTGGCGGTTCATCACACCTTCTTAACGGACTCTCACACGTTCTTGATTGTTCAACAGACCTTCTCTGATTGTCCCACATGCTTACTTGATGGTGTTTAATGGACCATCAAACATTTCCTGGTGGTGGCTGATGGACCATTAAAAGCTTTTGTTTGTAGCTCAGAAACCGTCAAAACGTTTCTTGTGGTGACTGACGGATTATTGAAACGTTTTGATGTTGCCCGGGTGAGGCCATCAGGATATCGATAAACCATCAGAATGCAAAAAGGCTGATGATGCTTGTCAGGACATCTTTCGATGGTATGAAGAACCTGACTCTATTCGGGAGGTCCCAGCAGTGGCCGAGTGGAGGCGCCAATGAAATCACGTCGTCGCGGATGCGTGAATTACATTCGGTGTGGAAAGCTGCCAGCGGCGTGGCGCGATAACTTGGTGTTCAATCCGTAATAATCCGCCTCGACAATTGTCTTAGGATACTCGAAAAGTAACGAAGAGACATTCTTATAGACTCAGGTATGTTCTTGCAACCGTAGTTTTGTTTTAAATTGTGTTATTGTCAGTTGGTGAAACAATTTGTTGATCCGCTTTGCATGTCAAGTAGATCATGTTTACGCTGTAAGTGGCAGAGAATGTGCCGTAAAACTCACTTTGCTTGATAGTAAATTTATTTACTAAGCGTACGTGTACTATGAACTACATGCTTGCGAGCAAAAACGTTTACAAAGCCCCGAATGCTGTAATACACGAGGCTTAACGGCATTCTCGGGCCGACAAGGCTTAATGTGTTGCGCTCTGTCGTACGACGCCGCCATGCCTAGCATGGACGATAAGGACTGAGTGCAGACAGATAGCCTCGCAACGGACACCGATAAAGTTGCTGCACGTCATGGAGTCTCGAACGTAGCGAGTGGATTCAGCGCATTTTTTCTTCCGTTTTGTTTTTGCGGGTTAATAATTCAACGTTCAGTCAGTTATAAATAGAAATAATAACATGACATAATCAAAATACAAACTTTGCTTTCAAATTTCCACGGGAATTTCGGAAGGTACCCTAACGCGTATTAAATAATAATGGGCACGGAGTAAAGTTCACATTTGACTGTAATAGAATCTTCATCTTCTGCCGGTACATATGTGTGATTAGAAATTCATACCGACCATTAGTCCAACAGACCATTGAACCATTAAGCCGTCAGATGTCCCAAAATACGACAGACCATCACACCATCAAACTCTCATAACATTAGACCAGTGGTTCTCAACCATCGATGTTTCGCGGACCCCTTGTGGATCGGCGGAGATAATGGAGGACTCCGTTCGTGGTGAGAGGAGAGGAAAAGTATAGGTTACATATAATAATGATTTAATAAATGGACATAAATAAGGGCTAATGTGAAGTAGACCTGACTTATTGATATACACACGAGAAAAATAGCCCGAAAACTCAAACATTTTTTCTCGGCCTGAAAAAATGACAACTTTTATTGCCGGGCTTGTCTGCTGAGACAGGGTTCGCGGGCCTTAAGAATACCTTCGCGGACCCCAAAGGGTCCGCGGACCCCCATTTGAGAACCACTGCATTAGACCATCAATGTCCCAAAATACGACAGACTATCAGAAATTTTCTAATGGTCCTTTTCGATAGGGTGTTCTGAAGGCTTTTAGTGCGAGCGTCTGATAGCGGTGGTAGTATCCCGCTAAATTGAATTATACAACCAAAGCTACGGGAAGTCAAGATCCACTCAGGAGCCAGTAAAAGGCCGTGTGGCATTTCGACGACGTGCGGAATGATATGCATGGCCAGTGCAATGTACCACGTGGTTTCTAAAAAAGGCTCGTGATTGCCTCTGGTCGCGCAGTTAGCTTTGTCTGTAGTCTATCTGTATGGTGTCTGCTGGAACCTAGATTTCGTTACACCCTCGGAGATACGAGATGCCTCTCTATGCAAGTAACATTTCCTCTTGGTATGCGAACGCAAAGGGAGACACGGGACACACAAAAACATGTCAGACACGGACAGCGTTCAACTCACAAGTTTATTCATTCTTCTAAAATGCGGCCACGCTCCCCCCCCCCCCCCCCCCCCTCCTTCGACTGAGGCTCCCTACCTCCTTCTCGCGAGAAAACGTTTTTCCTCATTTCCGCTCAGATTAAGGGACTTGTGGCTCACACTTCCCTGTTTGAGGAAGGCCTCGGCCACCTTTCGTCCCAGACGGTCAAGGCGATTTTTGATAGCCGCCGCTTACGAGGCGGCGACTACAGTGAGCCACAGGTCCCCTAATCTGAGCGGAAATGAGGAAAGGTTTCTCGAGAAGGAGATAGGGAGCCTCGGTCTTGGGGGGGAAGGGGGGGGGGGGGATGAGCGTGGCCATGAGCCAGCAGAGGCGCTGTGAAGGTCACGCCGGAAGAGAGAATAAACTTGTTGCGAGTTGAACGCTGTCCGTGTCTGACGTGTTTTTGTGTGACCCTTGTCTCCTTTTGCGTTCGCATACCAGTATGTTTAACCTTCACGCTCTCTTAATTCTGTCCAAGTAACAGTCGCCGTCTAAACATACACGCGACACAATTACAAATTATCTTGTAACCGCCCACTTAATTTTTTTTTTTCTTGCTGCGAGTTACTTTGGAGCCGGAGCGCTTATACACTCAAAGAAATGCATGCGCGCCTCCTTACCAACAAAACACTCGAAGAGCCAATCTCTGCGATCTACGAAATCAGCTCAGCGAATGACGAGTCGGAACAGGTGTTAAGGGCTCCAAATTAAGACTGCGCTGTGGCTTTACCCAATGCAAGCGTGACGCTTTGCATTGCGTAATGCCACAGCGCAGACTTCATTTTTTGGTCTAAACGGATGTTCCGCCTCATCATTTGCCGAGCTGATTTCCTGGATCGCAGAGATTGGCTCTTCGCGTGTTTTGCGGGTAAGTAGACGCGCAGGCATTTCTTAGAGTGTAGTCACTGACAGCTTAAGAAACGCAGGGTGTGTCTAATGTAGGTTCACGCCTCTTGCTTTGTGAATGGTTCTTTCGCGTTCTTGTCGCCTGATGCCGCAATCTAATTGGCCGAGGAACGATAATAAGGTGATCGGTACTCTCCATGCTCTGCCCTTCTTAGCGACCGTAGCGCGGATGGCTGTTATGTTGGAGACTGCGGGAGTTGCAGGCGGCTATACCTGGGTTGTGTCACTCCCCATGACTATACGCACTCGAAATATATTTAAATATATTTAAGGTGATTAGAGCCACGTTACGTCGATTTGGTTTTAAAGATGCGCACCAAATGGCTAATTTCTTGTTAAATGCTTTGAGCTCTGTGTCGTCATCGCACTTAACTAAAGAGAAGATAGTAAATAAAATCTACAACTGCCTGATATTTTTTTTCTTGCTGTGCTTTAATGACAGGGTTGTAGTAACACTCGAGGAGTACATAAATGCCTTTTAAGTGTTCCCTTATGTAAAGTCAGAAGATACTGTAAACGACGTATTTTTCGCGGGATCAGTATTTCACGATTGAGGTCAAAGCTGAAGTTTTTGTATCATTCGCGGGTTCTAACTTTCGCGACGCGGTGGAACCTCAATATAGATTCTAATAGTGTTTACATTTTACCGAAAATGTTCGCGGGACCTATTTTTCGCGAATTGTAGGCGATTCGCGAAATTCTCGAAAATTAGGTCCTCGCGAAAAATTAAGTCGTTTACAGTATATAAGAGGGAACAGCCCGTCATGCTTATTTGGAGCACCTGCCGGTCACTAAGGACGTCCTGATACAAACAAGGGCTGGAACACGAAGTTAAAGTTCCAGTCTCCTAAAGGTCGCCACTTTTCCCCTCCTCCTCCTTTACTATATCATCTCCACTTTTTACCTTGCTCCAACTTGGCTCCCTTCGCAACTTAGGAGAGGGGAGTGCTAAAAAAGTATCTTCCTTGCAGAAAAAAAAAAAAAATCGAGGCTATCCCTCGACTTTTAAGAGAAATCGAGAGATAATGGTGACTGCGGGGACCACAGTCATAACAAAAGAACAGAAAGAGCTTTTCGCCCATATTGTTCCCTACTGTTCCTTCAACAGATCGCCAGCAGTCGCTTAATTAAGGGATATGTCTCCTTATTTCGATTACAGCTAATATTACTTCTATTAAGTAAATTTCGTGCGAGCGTGCTCATATTTATTAACGGTTTCCTTTTGGTCATATGGCGATTTTATGGTGCTGAAACAGAAGAAAGCATTGGATATTGAATCTACTAAAATCGACAACAGGAAAGGTTACAGATGCGAAGATGTAGCTTTAAAAGCTGGACGATCTACCGTTTACTGATGCGATTTTCTTGGTCTTTAGTGTTTGCCACTAGACTTCTTTGTGCTCCAAGGCAAGCACTGGCTAGGTGGCACAAGTCGCCGCCCGATTTAAAGCGGTCAGCCGTATACATCCATCCATTCATCCACCAAAGACCAGAGCACAGTAGCCGCTCTTCAGCGCTGCACGCTTGCCGGAGTAGGATTGCCACTATTTAGATCAAGTAACAGAAGGTAGATACCTGAGCCAAACTTTTTTTCTTCTCTTTTCTTTATTCCCAGCCGCTTATCTTTTTTACTGCGTTATTCACCATGCTCATCGCAGAGTAACGTTCAAGTCGTGCCTTCCTTACTTCGCAACCCAGAAGAAGACATTTACGTTGTAGCACATCAAGGAAATCACAAAATAATAAAAAAGATCGAGGAAAAAAAATCTGGAAACATAATGATGTCGCGGAGGGAGGTACTGCTAGCAAACGGCAGTAACAAAAACATAACAAACAACAAAAAAGCAAACAAGATTGAAATATAGGCTTGGCATTCCAGCAAACATCCGATGTGGAAGTCCTCATCGACTGCCTCGCCACCCGTCCCGCGACTGCGCGTCGCTGTAAATAATCCGGGCCGCTCCACGCGCCCGCACCTCTCGCCACTCAACCGGTGGATCCTGCACTCTGCGGAGGTCACGGCCGGCCCGGAAAAAAAAAAAAGAATCAAACAAGAAAGTGCCAAAAAAGATTGGAGGAACCGGCTGGGCCATCCGAAGTGGTTCCGCCTCCCCGCAGTGGGCCACGCAGGGACGACTCTCGTATACGGGTTGTGCGCCGCTGCTCCAGTGCTCTCCTGGCCGCCTCAGCCGCACGCGCGCTCCTCGGCCATGCCCAACTCGCGCTTGGCTGCCCCGGTCTAGAAGAGTTGCCCAGGATAGTCCGCGATTTCATCTTCTACGCTCCGACATACCGGATGACTGGGAGACGTTCGACTACAAGCCAGGAGCGTTGAGTGACCCTGTACGATGTGCGCCACGTAAGGAGCCCCGAGACACGACGGTCTTTAAAATCCCTTCCCCGGGCACCACGTCAGGGCCAGTGAGAAGATCGAGCGAGTCCGACCTTGACGGGGAACCGACGACATTCCATATTAAGAGAGCGAGGTGCACCTGCCTGTTGCTTCGTCTCCCTCTCCCTCCCTCCCAATCAGCGCCCCCTTCGCTAGACTTCCCTCTCTGGCCTCGGTCGTATGGTGATTTGATTTGACGGGGGGTGGCGTAGACGAATCAACGCTGCAGCAATCGGCTTTAGTGGAGCGACCGAGTAGTGCCGTGCGTACTAAAAGTGGGCGCCATCGCACTGTCGAACACGAAAACGTTCCTCTGCTCTGCCGGTAGTGGTGTGACCCTGTTTTCACGGCCCGCTTCCAGTTCGCGTTTCGCGAGTGCGGTTCCGTTCTACTTCACTCTACCTGCGTCTTCAAGATGAGCAACTCCTCGGAGCTGATCGGCACGGACTTCCTGTCAAGGTACCTACACCTTCCGCAGGATCCCCGAACCAAAGACTGGGTGATGGTCAAGTACCCGTCCATTGTCTTCTGGAGTATCAGCCTGTATCTCTATTTTGTCAAGGTCTGGGGTCCACGTCACATGAAGGGAAGGGAGCCCTATAACCTGAGGAAAGTAATCCTCTTCTACAACTCCTGTATGGTTGTCGGTAGCGCTGCGTTCCTGTACAAGATCCTCCGGCTGACTTACTTCGGTGGCGGCTACAGCTTCTTTTGTCAGGGACTGGACTTTTCCACGGAACCCAAGGCCATCGCACTGCTCGACATCTACTGGTGGCTGCGACTCCTACGCCTGGCCGACTTCCTGGACACCATCTTCTTTATTCTGCGCAAGAAGTTCAACCAGGTGTCCACGCTGCACGTGGTCCACCACGCCCTGGTCGTCCTGGACTGCTGGTTCTGGCACCGGATCGGGACGGACGGCCATGTGTCGTTCATCATCTCCCTCAACACCTTTGTGCACGTCGTCATGTACACCTACTACTTTCTCTCCTCCCTGGGACCTCATGTGCAGAAGTACCTGTGGTGGAAGCGATACCTCACCCAGCTACAGATCACCCAGTTCATAGTGGCTATGGTTCACGGCTCCATACCCCTCTTCTATGACTGCGGGTACCCCAAGCTCTACGTGTACCTCGCCATGCCGCAGGGAGTACTCTTCCTCTACCTGTTCTTTGAGTTTTACTTTAAGGTGTACTTTCATTCGTCGAACCGCGGTTTCCAGACCGTGTGTAACGTACAGGATGGAGTGTCCTTGATGGAGCCTTCCAAAAAACAGAAGGCGCACTGAGAAAGGATTCCTCTTTATTTCTCAAGAGACTATTTCCTATGATTTCTGGGTGTTTGTTGAGACTGTGTCTCCGCCCAGAGACCCCACCTCCGTACGCGAGGCGTCGTTTCGCAGGCCATTTTAAGCATGTATATTTTCATATAGTTTTCTTCTAACTAATTTACTGCATGATTTGAGTGACTAGATTATGAATGAGATGCGCGATAGAAGCCTTCATCTATCTCTATACACCTCTATATCATATTTGCATCCACTGTACTCATTGATTATATGTGTTTTGTTGATTCACGCTTCTAACGCTTGTTTACGGCGCCTGAAGTATCCGAATGAGTTAGGGTTGTCGCGAATGTTGGTGAGCGTGACTTCTGGTTTCTTTCTCGTCTGAATAAACATATACAAACTTTCGAGTCAGTCTCGGTTTCTGCCAGAAGCGGCTTCAGATATAGCTCCGCATATTGGAAATAAGATGGACAAACATTGAAGCACATTCAAGTATAATAGGTTGCGTATTACACTTGTTATTGACTATGCGACTTACATAGTTAATAACAAGAAGGGGGCAGCTGGATCTGTCATATGAGTGGTATTTGGTCCTGTGTTCTTGCTTTCTTCAGATCCCGTTTTCTACAGACGGAATTACTATTCATTCCAGATCAAGCAGAACCAAGGGTTGAAATCGCAAATAATGTTGGCGACCTCTTCAGTATTACAAGGGAAGGCCATTATTACTAAAGGTTAATTTTCATCGTGAAGTTTCTCTTATGAGCATGATGTGGTTTCGACACCATCCTAACCTTTAATGTTGCTTCTGTTGCAGATCTTTTCTTGTGTCTAAAGAATTTATTTATGTTGATACATACGCTCCGTTGACCCGGAATCTCTACCGGCGTTACCCCTATACTTCCTTTTAATTATGTCGAATAACACGCTACAATGTAATAAAAAGCGCGGATATCGCATCGCCAGCTTGTGCTCTTTCCGGAAGCCGACTGAAATGTCGAGCTTGACTTGTTCATCCCGCCTGCGTTTCTCGCAGAGGTTGCGCGTTTCGTCGACTCTTTCGGCTCTTGGATAGGTGTTACGTGCGGCGGGCCTTCACCTCGACCGTTTAACCCAGTTCTGTTTTTCCTCCTATGGCACGCGTGACCGCCGGCCGGGCCCTTCCTCCGAGGAGCAAAGCTCGGAGTGGTATAGCGATGCAAAAATTGCTTCGCGTCTTTCCCACGCTCCGAGTCACGCTTATGTAACAAAAGCGCCGACGCGTGTAAGGAATGAGTTACGCAGTTGTTCCCTGTTTGCTTCTTTTACGTCGTGTTTGATTTGCAGAGTGGTTATTTTTTGTACCTGGAAGGAGCAAACGTTCACCGGTGCGTAGTCTCCGCTTTGTCCTTGTTCCCACGTCGCTCTCTGACATTCCTCTTTATCCTTAAAATATACTCGCCCCGTCTGGCAACGTTGTACAAGAATAACACGCAAAAAAGCAGTTCACTTCCATACCACGATCTTTATTTTCAGTTTATCTCTCGACGTTTCCAGATCTGGCATTTGATCGGGAACTTTCTTGTTTGTCGCCAATCTTTCGAAAAAAAAAAAAAAGAAGTTATTAATGAATGGAACGTGCTTTAGGGGAGGAGGGGGGGGGGGGGGGAGAGGCGGTTTTGAAGTGCTGCCGCATAGTTATGTGGTATTGAGCGGTGGTTGACCCCCTTTCCGTTCAAGGGTCTGAAGAAACTGCCTGTAAATACGTAAAATGGGCTATAAAGTTTTCAGGGTCAGTTTCATTTTATTTTTTCCATGGAGGGAAGGAAAGCGAACCTTGTGAAGGTCATTGGTCCTCAAAGCGAAAGCAGTCGCCTGACAGGGGCACCAAAGTCACTGGGGTAAAAAACAAGTACTGTATTTTTCTTTCGATGTTTCAACTTTATACTCTACAGGGCGAATTTACTTCGACTGCAGAAACCTAACTATTGAAAGGGACAAAAAAAAAAAAAAAACATTTCCGGTTTTTAGTAAAGCATAAAAAAAAAAACAGCCCGATGAAGACACATACAAACATTTTGAAATATATTAGGTTGACTCCTGACTCGATATTTTTACTATATATATATATATACACTAAAAATCGGGGCCGGGCAATCGCCTCGCCAAGAGATCCCACGATGCAGACACGCACCATCAAATTAAATCGAAGAGAGCCAGCGCAGTGCGTGTGGCCTTCAAGTTTCCCGCCCATGTATTTTTCACTCTGTTTCTTATTTTTTGTAACATTTAGCCACTCGCCCAGGTAGAAACGCTGCTTCAAAGAGGATTATCATCAGCACTTTATCGGCAGAGAGCATCTCTCTTTTCCGAGAATTGCAGTTTGCGTCTTCGAAGGATGTACACACGTCACTGTGCGTCATTCATTTTGCCTTTACGTGCCACTCTTGCCGCAAGACATCAGGAATGTGCGTCTGTCTTGCTATCAGACAGAAGTCAACAGGCTTGCTTGCTTACTTAACTTTTCGGATCGCCGCTTTTTGCCAGAGAAACCTATTTCAACAATAAAACAAAATGTAAAAAAAGAAAGAAAAAGAAAACCACAGTGCGAAGAACCTAATCTAACCTAACCTAACCTAACCAAGCATCTGATAGCCACTGCTTTTCCATAAAATTTGTTTGCCGCGCGAGAAACGCCAGCGCTTGTCCCGCAGCGGCAACTCTGAAAATTGCACGTCTGCATGTATATCGGTTCAGGTCAAGTTGCGCCAGGGCTGGTGGCGCCATCTTGCAGTGCCGATTCGCAGTAGCTGTATAAATCAACTTTCACGTTTTGACTCGTCGCTGAAGGGCGGCGCTGTTATCGTATCCAGTTTGGTCTCGGTGGATGCGAGCGGTGCGGGTTTCAAGCAGACATGTACAAATTACTCAAAAAAGGTAGTTAAGTTAAGTTACTGAGTATCGACGCCAAAAGTAATGGGAGTAGAGTAGAAATTACGCATTTGTAATAGTAATTGAGTAAACTACTAACTACTGTAAAAAGTAGCGAGTTACTTTGAAGTTACTTTCGAAGTTACTTTTTTTTATATTTTTGTGGTAGCAAAATGAACAGCAGTTTTAATTCGTGCAAAATAGTGCGAGCCTAAAATAAATCCAGTCATTTTATGACTTGCGTTTTCACCAAAATAGTTCATCCGCTCGCAGAAGCAATTGACTTTCAAAGTTCTTGATAGAAGAGTTTTCCCCTTTTCCTCCTAAAGACGTCCCCAGCCAAGCTAAAAAAACGTTCCACCGACGCGCAGGATGGAACGGCAGCGTTGAATTTTAGAAACAGGCTGTGCAGGGTCGGGTAAGCATGTGAGGTTTGCCTCGGCTAGAGGGTCTTTTGTAACAATCTCTCCTCCTTTTTCTTTTTTCTTCGGAAAGTTGAGATAGTTATGACTGGCCCCTCTTTATTCCCACGACGTTCGGGGAGTACGCTGGGCGAGTGCGCCTGACCGTCAAGGGTTCAAGTCTCGCGCCACGACGATGAGATCATCCGGACGACTGCGCGTCTTGTACCAATGCTAGTGCTACGCTAATGAAAAAAAAATTGTTTTGGTTTAACAGAAGATGAAACGAAGTATACTACCCCACTGACGCTGGGTCCAACAGGGGGCATGCTGCTTTCCCAAGTGTGACTCGCAATCCTCGCCGGCGACTACGGCATCCTGACGAGCCTGACACGCCTGACAAGCAAATCGTTTTAAACAAAGAGGAGGTCTCCCTGGCGTGGAAGGTCGGAAGGACGCGAAGGATTACGTGAAAAAGCACCGTCGCTCGTACAATTGTAGCTGGAAGCGGGAACTAGGCTCCCTAGCGGCAACGTGCTCCCGTGAACGGCTTATCCATGTCTGCGTTTGTCCGCGGGGGAGTCCGGTTTGAAAAGGTGTATGCGCTGGCGACGAGGCGACCATGGGAACAGGCGCCCAGCTGCGAGGTCATTTCAGTGGCGTATCCCCAGGAACCCCCAAACCGCTTCAGTCAGAACTCACTAAAGGCAGACAACATTAAAACAAACCAAAAACCCTCGGAGTGTCCCCTTCTTTCACGGTTGCAGCTGGAGGCGCGGCGTCTGCGTGCATTACCGGATTAGGTTAATACCCGACCAAGGCTTGTTAAGCATCACCTCCTGCTCCTGCGTTCGTGCGCGCCGGTGTTATGTTTTGGTTGCTCGTCACCACCTTGGCCCAAAGACGCCTGTGATGCAGTTTTTACGGCTGCCGAGTAACAGTGCGTGGGAACGGAATGTGAGGGGGCCCCTTGTTCGGGAATGCCACTTCATCTGCCGGCGTCTTATTTATTTCTGCGCTCAATCTTTCGTGATGAGCAAAATTAGCACTAGATTTCGAGAGTAGTTAGTAGTTTGAGTAGAAGTTACCTGAAAAAAGTAGTTAAATTAAACTACTAATTACCCAAATAAAGTTGTAATTGAAAGTTACTAAGTTACTCGGAAAAGTAGTTAAACTGCAGTAGTTTGAGTAGAGTAGTTGAACTACGTCCAAGTCTGGTTTCAAGGGCGAGTTTCCCAACTTAGTGTTTTAGAAATGTTGGTTCTAAGTTTACTGAGCGCGCTCATGGGACACGATTATGACGCCGCGCTTTTTTCTTCTTCTCCCACGTCCAATCGGCGCGCTCTGCGAACTTTGGGCTCCAACTTTCTGTTCGACGAGTCAAGAGCCCTAGACCTTAAAGGGACACTGACAGGGTATTTATGCTCGCCGAGGTTTTTAGTTGTACGTGACATATGAGAGCCCAATTACCCAGAACAGAATTTGCGGCTCGAAATTCGGTTTCTTTCCGCCCGAAAACCGCCGATCAAGAACTGGCCGGTTCGAGTCTCGCTGACTCTCTTTTCCGTGGTCACGGGCCGTTTTCTAAGGTATCGATGCGACCAACAAATTTAATCAAAGTCGTGGGTCATGGAAGGCACACAGTAAATATTAAAAATAGAAAAAAATATGAAACCATTTTTTGTGGCTTCAAAAAAGTTGCAAATACGTTGATTGAAAAAAAAGGTAGCACAGACAACCGGAAGCTTTCTGTGCGTTCACGGTACTTGTCTTTCTTCGAAAGAGAAATTTCGGACCTATCAAAAGAACTGATACTCATCCCGTACGACACGCCCGACCAGCAAGCCGATTGCACGAGGACGTCGCCGAGCCGTCGTCCCTTCTCCTGGCTGAAGACATCGCTCGCTCAAACGTCAAGCACGAAGTGCGTACTTCGAGTTGAATACGCACGCGTACGGTTACTTTACGAGGTGCGAATGTGCCCTATGCGTGGTACTGCTCGACTTCAAGCCGGGAGTGCATGTATTGAAGGAAAAATCGGCAGCAAACTTCCGACATAAAGTCTACCCGCTGTATAACTACGCATGTTAGAGTTCCTTCAGTAGCTCAGTGGAAAGACGTCCGCTTCACACGCAGAGGGCACGGGTTCGATTCCTGTTGTGGTTATTTTTTATTTTATTTCTTTTTGGCAAGCATTCTGCGATGTTTACATTTCCTTTTTTAACAATTATCACAGAAAAAAAAAATTGTTGTGGACGATACGTCGCTGAACTAAATGGTATGGATTCCATTTTTGACACCTGCGAACTCGGTGTATATCACTTTCCACAAAATGCAAGGAGCATATGAATCGGGTAGCGTCCGCTTTCCGAGCTTCGCGTAATGGTTCTACAGGAATTGCAGCCAGCCATTGATCCCGACCCGTTGATCTTTCGGAAACTTGTGCACTCTGGCCACTTTCAGATGCAGGACATGTGAGGCAACTCTTCACGCAACATCTTGCTTGGCTCGGGAGTATTCTTTTCGGAGCTGATCACGGGACTTCACCACGGCACTCGGGCACTCACTACTAATTGCCAACACTTAAATGTACAAAACAACTCATCTTGAAGTACAACACAGCGAGCGGAACAAACATAACTGCCAAGGAATACCACGGCGAACGGACGCATTTCGTCTGCTACGTGCGGAAAGAGGAGAAAAAAAAAAAAAAAAAAAAAAAAAAAACCGCACGGTCGGGTGTAGCCACGTGACTTCCACCACTCACGCTATCCTCTCCACTTCTCCCTTTCGGTTTCGTTTTCGCGCAGTTGCGTTTTTTTGGCTTTATTAAACAAATACGTGACTCTGTAGCAAAATATTAATTGGGTAGTATTCCGACACCATAATGAATCGCCTGACAAAAAAGGAAAGAAAAATTTGGGGGGTGTCAGTGTCCCTTTAAAGGGGCGACGCAATCATAATTAAACGTCTACCTTTTCGCGGTTTCCACGTCTCTTGGGGTTCAGGCAAGCCATGGGGCGCGGAGAGAGTAACTAAATATCAGTGCGTCATATTTTAACCGGACGACGCGGAAACCTCCTCCGCCTACGGGGCCGACCCGCTGTGCCGAAAGCCCGCGGTATGTGAGGTCTTTGGTCCTGGGCTTACTACTGGTCAGAGCCGCTAAAAGCTTCTTTTTAGTCGAAATACAAAATATAAATGGCGCGAGCCGATTCAATTAGCTATAAAAATATTTTTTGTTCAGTATTCTAGATCAGAAAAGAAACAAGTGCAGTTTTAAAGTACGGAAACAAGAAATGACCCGTCGGCATACCCGCCACCAAGCGGTGGAAAAGGCGGCGCATACTAGAAAGGTGTAGTGGGATCAGGCACAAACAAGCGGCGAGCGTAGAAAGGTCCCGAATGTACGCGGCGGCGCTGCAGTCGCGGATCCGATCGGTCTTGAGCGTTTCGAAGTCCTTCGGCGAGCAGCTTTGGCTTGCGGTTTGGCCCTTTGGCGGCATGGCAGCGCGAAGTGGCTCCCGTTCTGAAGTGACCTTCACCCCGTGTTTGCTGTCGTTTGTGGCCAATGAAGTGTCATGCCGAATTAGTGTTTAATTGCGCAGCAAATGCAATGCGAGCCGCCCTGGCTGCCCGCTTCATCTATAACATGCTTTAGCGGTGCCCTCTCGAGCCGTCGACACGGAGTGCGGCAGCCGTGAGCGCTCGCTGAGCTCACTACCCCTCCTCTAGTTCGCGGCCACTCAAGTAACCAAGGACGTCATGAAGGAGGTTATTTTTTGCTTGTTTTTGTAATTTTAATTTGCCTATAACTTTTAAAATAAAGTGAAATTCGAGAAAAAAAAAAGTTTTATTGAGGAACTACGTTCAGTGCGCTCAGGTTCGGTGCAAATTAAAAACCAGTAGAAAAAAAGTCCTTGCAGGGCCCCTTTAACTGCGCACGACCCGTCTGTATCTTCGACGCTGACGCTGTAGACCCGATTTACCTGAGCAAGATTTGGTATTCGCGACGCAATACAGCTTGACGGAGACAATCGAGCAGTCGAGCAAAAATAGGTCATCATGGCGTGCATCGCCTGTATTCGTCTATCATTAAAAAAAACAATCACGTAGGTAAATGCGCCGCAATCATGCGTTTTTTTCTGTGTGTGATTTATGGCATGGATGTTTTTTTTTGTTGGTTTTCAGGGCCAGTGCGCATTTGAATCTCACTGTAAAAAAATATATATATATATATATCGCGTCAAAATATTAGAGATTGCTAGCTAATTTTTGATGCCGGTACAGTTACCGTCGTCTTATACTTCCCGGTCACATCATTAAAGGGGCTATGCAACAATTTTTTTACTATGCGCAAATACCGCTTAGAACGGATCCCTGACGTTAATGACCTATGAAACACGCGTTCGTTTTTCACCCCACGCAATAGAAGTCCCAGAAGAAAATTCAAGAAAAACGAGCAGCGTTCACGCCCTCAACTCGCAGCCACAACAAGCGGCCACGTGATCTGGAGCCGATTATATGCCGCCAATGTTGATCATAGCCACGCGCTGGGGTTGGAAAAGCACAGGACACGCGCTGAGTTCCAGACATTGTTATGGTTCGGCTATTGTCGTTGTTGCAGCGATTGGACACGGGCCACTACCAGAATGCTTCTCGAGCTATCAATTATCACAAGCCCAAATCGAGTGCCCACGCAATGCTCGGGTTCAATCTATGAACCGCATTCAAATATCGTCATATGGGTGTACTGCGATCCCCACGTTACGTCATCGAATTTTGCAAAGGAGAGATTGAATGAAAATGATCGATTTTGTCCTTGAAATTACACCGCAACAAAGGAGCTTCTTGGCCAGTGGCATTGCATGCGAGTATCCTTGAGTCCCACTAGTGCCAGTAAGCTCGTGTAAAGTGAAAAACATTCCAATTGAATATCGTTGCACAGCTCCTTTAACTAGGTATTACGAGCATGACAGTAATGAGGCCCTACGGTTTTCCCCGCAACTTGACCCGTAGAAGCATGGCAGAAAGCTGTAACTCTCAACCACTGTACTGCACGTAATGCACGGACACGGGGATTGTTCCGGCATCAGAAATTAGCTGGCGTGTTGTTCGTAACTTGCGACGGCAGAAAACTGCAACTCTCAATCACTGAGCTGCACGTGATGCGCGACGACGGGAATCGTTCCGACATCAAATATTAGCTGCCGTGTTGTCCGCACCTTGCAGCGACGGCCAGGGCCTGTTGAACTGCTAGATGGAATTCCACTCGTAGATCCAGAGCGTTTTCCAAAATCCGCGAGGGAGGCAAAATTCCGCTCCGTGGGACCCGCTCCGAATCGACGAGGGGAAGATAAACTCGCTTTTTTGGAGCGACCTCCCCCACACTCCTCCCCATCGCTTCCCCCTCCGCCATTCAAAATGGCCGCTGCTCGAACTTGACAAGCCCACCAACGCCTGAGCCGACTGATCTTTCCGACGCAGAAATAACACGCGACACAGACCGTGCGAAATTATACGTACCACGGCGCTCATGTCACAAATAACGAAGACGTCCGCGCAGTCCGCGTTGGGCACCGTCACATACCTTTCGGCCGCGTCGAAGCGGCGGGGCACGGACAACGATTGTCAGCGGTGGAGTTCAGATTTCTGGTACGACATTAATAAACACAGAGGTAACAAACCATCACTTGCACAGTCGTTGCCTAATCTCTTCTTGCTTTATTGCACGGGAAAACGCCGGCGGAATGCCGTGTAAAAAGGTAAACAATCATTGGCTGCGGAATGAACAGCCCTAACCTTGCGCATCGTGACCTTGCGTCTGTTTCCGGCTTTCCTGTCGTTCTTTCTCTCACGATCACAGATGTTAGCGCTTACGATTTACCACGCTCCACAGTCCCGGCTTTGTATCCCTGATCTACGCGAGGTAGAAGCGTTCGAGCCGTCACAATCCCACGTAAACAACCGATGCACCCGAACAGATCCAACTCGACGACCCGTCCGGCCCGCCGACCTTGCCGACCTCGCCAACCTCTCGACCACTGTGCTCGCGACCTCGCCGCGCATGCGCACTGCCGATTTAGAAGGAAATCACGTGGGCCGCTCTGTCAATTTCCGGAGAGATCTGTGAAATCCCGCAGAGCAAGTTCGGCGGAGTTTGAGGCGCTCCGTGGAGCGGGCGTTGCCAGAGATCTACGAGGGGAAGATGACCAGCTCGAGCCAGATCTGCGAGCGGAATATGCGCGCTCCAAATGGAGCGCTTTTGGAGCGCTCGAAATCTGCGAGCGGAATTCACCATTAACAAAACGGACGCCTCAGTGAACAATAAATATAGCATTTTATGGCTATATTTATTCATCACTGAGACGGGGGCAACGTATACACGTTACCCCCGTTGTTTAACATCCTCACGGAACATCTGGTGCGTTCATGGCGGGCATCACGTTTAATCGAACCCTGGCTCCCTCACCGACAGCCAGCAGATAGCTGACATTCTAGCCGTTATTCAACGCATTGAGGCATCGCAAAGTAGCTTGCTGGCCAAATTCAGTGCCCTTGAAAGTGAACAAAAAATCACGAATGCATCAGTGGGCCAACTCTCCGCAAGATTAGCCGCCGTCGAGACAGAGTTGACGGCTTCACAGGTCGTGTCTAATCCCACCTCTTCAAACAGTATGTCTATTCAGTTTGCTAATGTTCGTAAACAATGTCAAGACCAGCAAACTATACTTCGACGGTCTAACCTGTTGTTCTTTGGCTGTCCTGATTCTCCCTCCGAAAGCTGGAGTCAATCAGAAGAAAAAGTTGTTGCCTTCTGCTCCGAAAGATTGGAATTTCCTTTGAATTCGGCTAATCTTTAACAGTCGCATTGACTTGGTAGATTTCAAGAGGGCAAAAAACAGACCAATCATTGTCAAATTCTCTCGTTTCAAAGACAAGGAAAGCGTATTGGCCTGCGGAGCTAAGTTCAAAGGTACTGTTTTTGCTATCTGATAGGACTTCTCCGCTTCGGTACAGGCCTCGGCTGACTCGAGGCAGACTCTTTGAGTATGGGAGAGCCCTAAACGTTTCTTTCAATATACGCTTCGACAAATCGCGTGTTGGTAACAAACGCTACTTTTTTGACGCAGAATCTCAATCTATAGACGACATTTTTGCCCTCGATCCAAATTCGTAGCAAACAAAACGAACTGGTCTTCCACCTCTTGACAATTGGAACATCGCGACAAAAACAAGATCCATTCATTCCTATTCACTAACATACGAAGCGTCATCCCGAAACGCGACGAACTGCATGGTATTATAGAGTACAGCTCATCAGATATCGTTATCTTAACGGAAACATGGCCTGATCCCGGTATTGACGGTAGCGTGATGTTTACCCGTCATGCTCGAAGAAATATTTTTCGTCCTGATTGAGACGCACGAAGAGGGGGGGGGGGGGTGCTCATCGCCAGAAAAAAGAACATTGTCGAACTCATAGATAGTAGCATTGAAATTTCCGCAGTTTTCGTCTCTACCCCTTTAAGCAAGATTATTCTTGCTGCTTGCTTCAGACCACCTGACTTTGATGACCTATTTTCTGCCAACCTGTCCTCCATTTTGGTTGACATTAAAACTCGCCTTCCCAAAGCGGATTTGTGGCTGTTTGGTGATTTCAATTCCCCCCGGATTGACTAGGCAAGTTTATCATCCGAAGGGTCTCGCGCATCTGCAGATTGTTTTGATAGGTGCGTCACGCTTAACATGGCGCAGGCTGTAAACGAGCCCACACGCTCGTCTTACATTTTCGATCTCATATTCTGACCTCGTAAAGTCAATCCAACTCTCTGAAGGTTTGAATGACCACAAAATGCTGCACGTTATTCTTTCATTATACCTGTTGTTGTGAAGAGTCCGAATTTCAAAACTAATCACAACTACAATAAAGCCAACAATGAAGCAATAAATAACCAATTAGCAACTTATTATGAAAACTTCCAATCCAAGTTTACGCTAAGGACTCTCCAAAAAAATTAGAATCTTTTCAAAAATAAAGTTGTTAACTTGGTGCAAAAATATGTGCCCACTATATACATTCGCACCGACTCCTCTGAGCCAGGGTATAATAAAACATTAAGGTTTTAAGTAACAAGAAAAAACGACTTTTCACAAAAGCTAAGTGAAATAACCTATCCTGTGCTTGGGACTCTTACTATGCTGCTCTCAGAAACTACATGAAAAACCTTAGAGCATCGAAAACAAAACTTTTTCTCAAGATTTACTGACAATCTTGCACAATAATTCGACAAAATTTTGGAAGCTTATGTCACCTAAAAGCAGTCCCAGGACCATAAATCTGAACGGCCGCAACGAAGAAGCAGTCGGAGAGAGTGACTGCCCCGAAGTGTTCAAGGAACACTTTTCTTCAATATTTACAAATGAACACCCATTGAATAATAACAACCCTGCCTGAAAAGTGTTATGATCTTATGTCACCGGTCACTGTTAACACAACCGGAATAATTAAAATCATTAAGAATTTAAACTTTCGTCCTCAGCAGGCCCTGACAACATCAATGCAAAAATTCTTAAACATACAGCTGCTATGTCCAGCAACTTTCTTAATCTCAGCTTCAACCAGTCACTCTCCGAAAGTCACCTACCCCTTGATTGGAAGATCGGTAAGATTGTCCTAACCTTCAAACTGGGAATTGGGTCTTACAGCCTCTAACTACCGTCCTATCGCTTTGACCTGCATATCGTCTACTGCTTCTAGAACATATCTTCTATTTACATATCATGAGTCACTTGTACTCAAACAATTTTCTCTTCAGATATCTGCATGGCTTCTGCAGGGGTTTCTCTTGCGAGACCCAGCTGTGCGGATTTGTTCACGAATTGCACACGAACATGGAAAAGCCATGTGCAAACCGACGCCATTTTTCTAGACTTCTGAAAAGTCTTCGATCCTGTTCCTCATCGACGTCTTCTCTCCAAGCTATCATCACTGCAATAAGACGCCTTAGTACTTTCCTGGATTAGTCATTTTCTAGCATCTCACGTTCAATACGCAGTCTCTTACGATCACGAATCGAGACTGAAAAGCGTTACGTCAGGGATTCCACAAGGTTCCGTTTTTGGCCCCTGCTTTTTTAATCTTCATTAACGATCTTCCGTGTACCATCTCCTCAAAAATTTGGCTTTCTGCAGATGATTGTGTCATATATAACAAGATTTCATCAGTAACAGACAACTATTAACTTCAAAATAATCTAGAGAAAATTGGCCACTGGTGCAGAAAATGGTTGATGTCGCTCAATAAATCCAAGTGCAAATTAATCCAATTCACCAGAAATCAGTCCCTCTTAGCACATCAGTATACCATAGACAACAAAGTTATCGGACCCGTTTCCATGCACAAATATCTTGGCATCAGATTAACGACTAACCTTTCTTGGAAAACCCACACTGGAAACATTTCTGCAAAAGCATCCACGACTCTTGAATTCATCAGACGAAACTTACAAGAGGCCCCTCAACACGTTCGGCAAATTGCTTATGAAACGTACATTATACATAAACTAGAGTATGCAGCAACGATTTGGAACCCCCATTAATCATGCCTTGTCGATACCTTAGAAGCTGTGCAAAAGAGGGCGGCTCGTTTCATTTTATCATATTATCGTTTCACCAGAGTTTCTAAGTTTAAAATTCAACTCGGTCTAACTCCTTTGCACTACAGAAAGAAACTCTTCCGACTCTGCCTCCTCCAAAAAAATTTATTATCACTGCTCAGACCTCAAGTTTTAACGAATCCTTTGTTCCTCTCGCCATTTCCGAATGGAACTAGTTGCCATCATCTATTGTTACCATCAACGACTCTACTGCGTTCCTAAATGCTCTTCAAACCCATCTTATGTGAGTGCTATTTGGCTGTTTTATATTTTGTATAACTTTTACTACACTTCTTTTTTCTTTCTTATTATTCTCCATTAGTGCGTTTCTTTGTTATTTTATGGCATTAAACTGCCCCACCCCCTCTTATGTGATGCCCTCACTGGGCCTTTAAGGTGAAATAAAGGAATACATGAATGAATGAACGAATGAATGAGACATCTCAGATTGCGGCCACTTTGGGACGTGCACGCATAGAGCTTCTCCGTGCGTGCACGTCCCAAAGTGGCCGCAATCCTGTGCGAGAGCGCACAGTGAAACACGACTGCGTTTACGGTATACGTTTTCTACGTTTTTGTTTGTCTGTGCACGTATAATACTTTAAGGGAGTCCTTATATATATATTCTAGGGGTGTGCGAATATTGAATTTTTCGAATACGAATTGAATACGAATAAGACAAAAAACGGGCTTCGAATATTGAATCGAATATCGAATATGTGCCTAGTAATAAAATATTGCAAAACAAGAAATAACAGCAGGTTTTATTGCGTTTTTAAAATAAATCAATGCAACTGCATTTTACTGGACTGCAGCAGGCTAAAGATACTTCTAATAATGCACTCATTACAACTTATCATGTAGGAAAATTAACTGCTCAACGTGTTCAGAAAGTAAGCGCTCCCTACGCGCCCGGAAAACCTGCGAAATTTCACTAAAGTTCGAAGAAGTTCGACTTATGGACAATGTTGCCCGGCTGCTACACGAATATTTCGAATTTTGGGAAACAAATAATATAGAAAGTAGTTTATTTTATATTTTATAAAATGGTTATCAATGTTTACACCATATAAAAGCGGAAATATGCGCTTTTAACGCTTTCATTAGTTATTAATGTGAACCAGTGATGCCAATAAACCCAACAAATATTGCACTTTTCCTCCGTCAGGTAAAGTCAACTAGTTGTTGTTTTTTTTTTTTTTTTTTTTTTAATTTTCGCTTATGCACACAAAAGATGAACTTCAGTCGAACCTCTGTCGAACATCAAATTGAAAGTTAAAAAACAATCGAACTTGGTCGAACTCGAACCTGGGCAGGTTCGCGACATCCCTAGTTTTGACCAACGTTATTAGAAAAACTCAGTTCTGGAACTCCGCTCCGGAGGGGGGTCCTTTTGCGTGGCGCCTGTTAGAGGGCGCGCGCTCCGCATTAATACTCGCTATCATCATCATTGACGGCGCGGTTCTGGCCTTTCTTACGGACAACAGCAGCAGACTACTTTCAAACTGTTTCTGCTGCTGTTGGTAGTCACATTTTTACTTTTTGCTGGCGAAAGGGCAAAAACTAACCCAAAACCATGCTGAACCTCGAGAGGAGTCGGGACTCAAAAGCAGCCGCGGAGCAGTAGCAGACGAAAACGCGTGAATTAATGCGCCGGCAGCGCCACCTAGCTGCAAAAAAATCGGACACGGTTTCGGACCCCCTTCAATGTACAGCGTTTATGGGAAGTTCCATAACTGAGTTGACGATGGTTTTGACTGCGCGGGAGTTCTGCTCGCACGTTCTGCTCGCACGTAGCTTTTTCTTCTTTTTTTAATTTTCAAACATTTATATTAGATGACACTCCCGAGATTTATTCTATACTTATATTTTACTTTCGAGCTTTACTTTATTGTATCAATTCATAGAACGCGCAATTACATCACATATTGCTATAAAACTGCCACACAACAAAGGGCTTCGTGAAAAAAAAAAACCGAAACTGATCCTGTCTTGCTGCCATCGTACAGATAGAAACGAAGCAGACCGATAACGCACACATCATGCGCCTTTTTCAGTGAATAAACATATTCATAGGGGAATGCGTGGCAGGCAGATTATTCGTTACTTGCTCGAATATTCGCAGTTTGTGCGAATATTCGCCGTTTTTCTCGAATATTCCGCTTTGGCCGAATATTCGGGAACTTTCGAATATGCAGTTTTCGAATCGAATGCGTTTCGAATAAGGAAAATATTCGATTCGTATTTGAAATTTCGGATATTCGCACACCCCTAATATATTCTCGATTGGCTTCGTCGTATATCGCATACCGTTGGCTGCGGTTGGACTTAGAGAGTTTTAGGAAACCGTTTTTGCACGGCCCATACGGTACGATGGGCCGTCAGGTACGCACTGCGCATGCGCAACCAGACAAGACTCTCATATGCGCAGTGCGTATACCGGAGGGCCTGCCGTACCGTATCGGATGTGCAAAAAAACGGTTCTCTAAAATTCTCTATAAAGGGAAACGGAGTGTAGCGCTTTATCGCAGGGTCTCGTCGATGACTGCGTTTATGGGTCTCAAGGCTGGTTCCGACACTTGGGTTTGACCGTGACCGAGTGCGTTGAGATCTCTTGTGGCCGACGCTGCATCAAATACGGGAATGTTTTGATGTGACCCACACCCTTGAAACGTTATCCATGAGTTGACCACGGCTGGATGTTTAGATAGGCGGCATATAGTGCTTTACCTAGGTCACAAAATAACAAGAACAAAAACCTTTTAAGCAATATGAATCGGCAGGCTTACTAACAGCAAGCTAAGAATGCTAAAAAGAAAAAAAAGATTGAATCTTCTTGTCCCGGTTTGTGCTGGGGTATGTCCAAGGCAATTTCATTCGGACACCAATCGAGCACTCCCCGAAGCGTAGCTAGAAATGAAGTTTCGTGTCCTTCAGAGTTAAAAAGAAAATCATGAGATTACTCAGAAGTAGTGGTCAATACTGAGAGCATTACAAAATATTTCACTACTTCTGACGTGCTTCCCTTCGACACCATCAGTAAGATGGATTTCAGCATTTAACGATAGGAACAAAGGTAACTCTTATTATTAAGATTTATGGAAGTGTATATTCAATAGAATTAATTATATATAATATAGTCAGTTAATACCCTAAGAGAAGAAGAAAAGTAAAGTCTGAAAGTACCTACATGTTATGTTTTCTAACGGCGTCGATGGAAAGACGTGACAACGTCTTGTTTTCTCCACAGAGGCTTCCCATTTCGAAACTTTATGAACGGTTGGACTGAGAAAACCAACAAGCTGCCTCTGCAGTGATGTCCCCTGTTGAGTTCAAGGCCGCGGCCCTTCCCATGCGTAGGTTGCTAAAAAAACAACAAAAGAAAGAAGAAAAAAAAAAGGAGTGTGACGTTAACGGCCTGCCTTTTGCTTTTAGTGTCAGCCATCGTTTTTTTAATGTTTATAGGCTATTAAAAGCACTACACAAACACATTGCGATGGTTATATGGTCGTTCTGAGTAAAAACGAAAAGAAAACACGTTCGACAGCAAATTTCAAACTAAGGTGTAGATAGAAATTGTACTACTTGGACGATGATAATAATATTAATAATGATGCTGGTGATGTTGATGATAATTAAAAATCAGTAGTTAAGAGTATACCTTTTATTATTCTTGATTGTGAGGACTCTTGTTTTTAAGGATAGTAAAAATAATGAGTATTCAAGGATATCATTTTTTTTTGTTATCCTTAAAGAAACACTGACACCCACCCCTAAATTTCGTTTTTGACAGGATATATATTTTTGTGTCAGAAGACTACCCAATAAACATTTTGCTGCCGCGTCCCATAAATTTTTAATAAAGTCAAAAAACGCAACTGCTTGAAACCGAAACGGAAACTGGACTGGGGAGGAAGAAGAAATATAGATGAGGAGAAAGTGACCGGAAGTCACGTGGCTGTGCAGCTTTTTTTTTTTTTTGGTTTTCAATCAACGTATTTTCAACTTTTTAGAGGCCGCCAAAATGCGTGTCTTATTTTCAGCCTATTTTTAGTTTTGAGTGTGTGCCTTTGATGACCCACGACTTTGATTATATTTGGTGGTTGTGTCTAAACCATAGAAAACGACACGTGACCAAAGATAAGAGAGTGAGCGCGACTCAAATCGGTCAGTTTTCGATCGGCGGTTTTCGGGGCGGAAGAAAAACGAATTTCGAGACGCAAATTGTGTTTTGGATAGTTGGGCTTTCATATGTCATGTACAAGTAAAAACCATGTCGATCATAAATACCCTGTCAGTGTCCCTTTACCTGTAAGGTTGATTGTACCAAGACACTGGCAGTGCCTCAGGCGCCTTTACACCTTAATGACGGGAAACATTTATTATACGTGAGTTCATCGCGCTGGTTTCGGCCTATTTTAAGTCTACGTGTTGAACCTGTTTAAAAACGCTTATATTAACACACTAATTTGTTTCTCTTTTTTTGAGGGCGCCGTAAATGAAATCTTCAAGAAAACGTTTGTAAAAAAAGTAAAATGTCGTCAATTGAAGTTTCTGAATCACATTCAGGCATCCGTTCATGTCCTGAACAGTACGACTTGCTGACTCACGAAGACCGTTTCGACTTAAACAAACTGGACGACGCCAAGTTACAACATCACTGAAAAAAAGCAAATATTACGCGGGAAACGTACCAGTTGGAGACGCGTTCTAGGGAAACGTACTCACATTGATATAGCTAAATTCCTTATTTTAAGGTGAGTCAAATCTGGTCACGTTACTACACAAAATACTTTTCTTAATTAGGCCCCAGCTGGGCAGCTAATCTTGAATTCGGTTTCCACTGTAAATCTTGATTGTACTTTTTCCGCAGACACAGATTATAAGTACTCTATTATACCCGAGTTAGACAGGCATACTTAACCGCAGTTCAGTGCGACTGATTTCCGACTAAACTGTGGTCAAGTGTCCGTCAGCTGTTACTGCAAATTATACTCTAGTTACAAGGGCACAATTACCCGCAGTTAAGTCTGAACTCAATCACACTTCATTGCGGTTAAAATGCCCGTGCAACTGAGGTTTTAATTGACGAGGACAAATTGACCCCAGTTTAGGGAAGGCCTGTGTTCATAGGTCAACAGTTGTTACAGCGGTGAAACGTCGGCGCCCCTGAATATTTAAATTACGGGCAGTAATTTACGGGTAATGGCTACTCGCTGATCGACCTTACACGTGAATGGGAAACGAAAGTGTGTCAAAACCTCTAGTAGCTAATGCACAAGAAGCGCATATACTTTGGCGGACTCGAGACGTACGCACGAAGACATTTTGTACGGAACATGCAGCCCTCTCGAAGCATACATTAATGGCGAATTCGGGTGGTCAATCGCCGGCGAGACCGGGTCGGCGGAACCGGCAACCAGAAACGCTCCGGCGGCACACCACGTGACTCTCAGCACCCGAACACGAAACGCCAGACGGTGGCAGTTTACTACGCCTCCTGCCCGCGCGACAGCGCTAGAGGGGGGCTGTCGCCGCCGTCACTAGGGGTGTCGCGAACCGGCCGCGGTTCGAGTTCGACCAGGTTCGACTTTTGCGAACTTTTAGTGAAAAGTTCGGCGAACCTTGTATTGAGGTTCGACTCGTGTGCGCATGCGCGACAGGCTGGCCAGTTGGCTTCGGATTGGATGGCGATGGCTAAGGGATGAATGAAGGGCAGCGCTGATTGGTTCTTTCAGTTAATACAGTACAAAAAATTAAGTTATTAACTTCTTCAGTGATAAGAATTGATTTCTTCTAATTGCAACTGTTCATAAAAAAAAATAAACCCATTGCATAAAAACAAATTCTCCAAACCTAGACATGCTTGTATTAAGGTCTGGCCACAGTGTCCACAAAGTCGAACCGGTCGAATCTGGCGAAAAGTTCGAAGGTTCGTCGAACCGGTTCGACCCAGTCGAACCCCGAAAGTTCGACCTAAAAATCCGGTTCGACAAAAGTTCGCGACACCCCTAGCCGTCGCCCATGTCCCAACGGCTTGGATTGACTCGAGTAGTGGCTGCTGAAGTGACTTCAGATCAGTTTCGTTCTTTCGTTCATTTTTTCTAACTGACCTTCTCTCCCATTTCGGAAGTGACGACACCGGATACAGTCTGGCGCCTGCTCGCCCGGCCGTTTGGAGCTTGGGCGGAAAAAGCGCTGGAAAGTTGCCGGTACTTGCCGGATAACCACCACCCGAACGGTGCGCGCCGACCGGAAACTGACCACGCGAACACTATTGCCGGTTTTCCGGCAAAATAAGTTGCCATCGACTGACCACTCGAATTGGCCTAAGAACATCCGCACGTGTGTCATTTTCTCTGCGTAGCAGGGCAAGGTCGATTTGCCGGTCGGCCTTGATAGAACAAATCCTGATGACGTGCGCAACCCGCTGCCATAGCGTTTGTGAGCGCGTGCGCTGTTAGTTCCACAAGGTGCACCCTAAAGTTTTCTTTTGGCAAAGACGGTTTCGAAGACTTTCTTTCTTTTTTTGTTTTCTTTTTCGTTACATTTCGATGTTTCCTGAGGGTAGATGAAGATAATAATCAGAAACAGTCTTTTGTGCTGTCTACTTCCTTCTGTCCAAGGGTTTGAGGTTTGGCCTGATGTATGGCATGACGTGACTTCTTTGGCGGGAGGAAAGACGGATATTGTTTTGCGGTTTCCTGGAACTGATGTTTGTAGTCTCCTGGAACTTGTCGCTCCGTACACGCTACGAATTAGAGGAAATAACAGGAGGGGCGTTATGAAGATAACCCCAGGGATCTCAACGTGCTGGGAATTAAAGAAAAGTGTGGGCTAAGGTGAGATATTTTTAGCCTCCTTCCTTTCAGGGCGTCGAAGATACCCGAGGCAAAATATAGGACGAACTTTTCCGATGACGCAGCCTAGCTATAGGGAGATGCTTTCGGCTTTTCTTCTCACCGCATGATTCTTAAGAGACTCAAAACTCTTTATTGCATTTGCTTCGCCGGCCATAATACAGGGCTCTGGTTTACTGCATGTTTCCGTAGGACGGGCTGCGGCATTGGGTTGAATTTCCCTTAAGGGCAGGTACGATCATGGTCATTGTTGAGGTTCTAGAGTGCTGACACCGCGGCGACCGATGTGCATCCAGGACTTAACATATATTTGCTGAACTAAAAGCTTAAAAGGGAATGGCATCGACAATCGACGTTGAAGACTTGAGACATTCAGGTTTTACATTGAAATGACTGAGAAACATTAATTCCACTATTGCATGTGGACGTGGCGAAGCGGAGTGGCACAACTGACTTCGTAAATACTATAGATGCTTCAAAGATTTGACGCTGGGATGATCCCTTTCCGAGACGGTAAAGCGCATGGTCGAGCAGCCGCCTCTGCCTGGTGACGATAAGTTTATTTTTGTCCGGCTATAATTCGGCGACTGGACCACCTTGGCAGAGACATTTTATCAAATTGGTAGGCGGCGATCTGACTAACATTTGGCAATGAATGCCCCGCACATAAACAAAGACGTTCAGTTCCTTCAGAACGACACGAGTATGATGATTGTGCATGTCATCGAGTATTCGTATCCTACTTCTCATCAAAGCTATTCGTATACGGCAGACTGCTTCGGGGAATTGTGCCGTCGTTCAGGTGGAATCGATGGAATAGCCCGGACACTCCTTTTCCGGTACATGATCTATATATGCCCTCAATGTGAGTAGAGGAAGCTATTAGGGGGGCCAATGGCGTTGAGAATTTGAGGCGGTGCCTCCGATTTTTGAAGTGAACTGCAAATTATACATGGCGCTGTAAAAAAAAAAAAATAATAATAATTTAACGTTCGTATTTAAACAGCGTAAAGTCGGTCTGCCTACGGCGACACTCGTTTACGCTGTACATGAGAAATTTAGCCAGTGCAATACCACTATACTAGCCTGGGGTATTTAACGTGCACCACGCAGTAGGTGATACACAACCGCACGCCGGTACGACGCTCATTCAGATCGAACCGGGCAGGGGTGGGGATTGAACTCAGGATCCCTGGGCTATGCAGCGCGAGCTTTCGCTCCATGGGCTCCGAGCTGAGGTACACTAACACACTCTGTCACCGATCCTCCCAACTGGCGTTGTCATCGTCGTTCGAGGAATCCCTCGTATCTTCTGGTCAATAAAGTTGCACGGGACGTGTGCATTCTATATGCTTAATGAATACCATAAAATTCAAAAACTGCCAATTGATGAGAAGAGGCTGGCTCGTGTGTGATACGAGTAGGGTTGATTTGTAAACAATGACGGAAAACGGTGTTTTTTTTGTTTTTGTTTTACCTACACATTGCACAGCGGCAACATTTAGTTCATAAGTAGATTCGGCTAATTTACTGCGCATAACGTTTTAAAAACTAAACTAAAAAAAAGAATTGTTGATATACAATTGTGGTATATGCAGGACCAGCAGACAGGGCAGATCAAGGCAGTGCTGTCAGCTATTTTCCACACGCATTTATGTGAGCATCCTCTTGCAATATACAATGAATTTTTTTTTTGAAAGGTAAACGATGCGGCCTTCAGAAAGACGAATAAGGTCATATAATTTTTTTCAGCGTGTAATTTAAAGTAAATAATAAAAAATACAGAAACAGAAGCTGCCTCGAATGACCCAACTTCAAACGATAAGGATTCATAGGCTTGTCGCTTAGTGCTGTCTTTATGTAAAAAAGGTAGACTGAAGTCATAAAATTAATGGTAAAAAAAGAAAAAAAAAACAGAAAGACGTTTCCAATTTTCTGTAATGCTAAATTAGAGCGCAGCTTTGGAGGAGGAGGAGGAGAGGGTATGGAGGGGCGAGTGTGCCCCTCCTACACTCCGTACCCTCCTTTCCTCTTCCCCTCCCATTTAGCAAAAAATTTTCTCTAAACGTCTCTCTAAGTTTAGCGAAAATTTTCCCGCTAAATTTAGCGGGTAATATAGCGAAACTTTCCCCGCCAAATATAGTGAGAAATTTAGCGAAAAGTTCCCCTCTAGATTTAGCGCGTGAAGTTTCTCCGCTAAATTTAGCAGGGAATCTGTGACGTCCCAGAATGCAACGCGTGTGGTTACGCCGACGCCGACGGCGACGCCGCTCAACCCGGAAACGGGCTCCTAAGAGCTGCGCTCTAAGAAAGAGTAAGTCGATGATTTTGGGTGTGCTCTGAACGAAAAAAAAAAAAACCAATAAAATATGGAGGGTGTTTAAGCATGCCTGCATGTGTTTGGTTGCCCCTGTGTCAGTCCCGAGCAACCAGGAACTGGGGATTTTGTCATGAATCCTTCTCATATTTTCTTGAGAACTTAGAGCGTATTTTTGGGTAATACTCCTGCACCGGACGCAGGAATACATTAACAGCGCTCACAGCCTCGTTCGCTCCATCCACCCATTTATTTTACGTTTGTCAGACACGGTAACTAGCAGCGTTAAAGAGCTACACACTTCTTTCTCGACCTGGCCGTTCCAGTCAGTGATGCTCCGTGTCGCCTGGACCGGCTCCAAACACGAACGCGCCTGCAGATTTACGGCCTCTCCTTCGCACAACACAGCGGTACATACAGCGTCTGGATCGTAGCTCCCTGCATGTGCAGTGGGCGGTGCCTTGCGCACACTCGCTCCTCTGGCAAGAAGCGCGTTCCCTGGCGCCGTTGGAGGTTGGGACGCATGAAGGACATCACCAGTGGCCCACGCAGTGCACCGAAACAGAACAGCGGGCCGCTTCGGGGTCCAGCGCTGCCCGATGTCCCGGCATCGGTGCGCGAAACTTCCTGCCGGTTTTCCCGCTCCTTCTCCTCTTTTTACTGGCTCTGACGCAACAGTGCCGAAACAAGAAGAGCATCATTACAAGCGCCTCGCTTCGTTCGAGGGGGAGGTGGTTCCCCGAATTCGTCTCTCTCGCTCTCCGCTCTGCCGGTGGGAAAGAATGGCGGCCGAGGGAGAAGAAGTGTGTCAGCGATGTATAAAAGCGGTGCCGCAGGTCCTTGTGTGGGCAAGTTCTCCGATCGCTGCTTATTCTCCTCTCGGCACGGACCGTGCCCTCACCCAAGAAAATAAACGTGGCACCTAGCTTCGCAGTGCTTAGCCGGCACAGCGCAGTCGGGCCACGCTAAGGAAGAGGGCTTCTCTGTACACGGAACGTTTCGCTGTTACTCCCGAGTGTCCTGGAGCGCTGGGCCATCCCGGCAGACGCTGTGCCGAAAAGTGACACCCCGATTGGCCGGTCAAGATGGCGGCGGCCGTCGTGGACTTTTACCATTACGTCTTGTCCCTCCGGGACCCTCGGACAGCAGGCTGGAGCCTAGTGGCGGACGCCAAGTTCATGTTCCCGGTTCTGTTCGGTTACATCTACCTGGTGAAGATAGGTGGACCGCGATGGATGATGAACCGCAAGCCGTTCGAGCTCAAGCCGGTCATCATGGCCTACAACCTGTCCATGGTCATCGCCAACACGTTCTTCTTCTACCAGTATTTGCGTCACTCGTATCTGGGTGGCGGCTACAACGTGTTCTGCCAGGGTGTCAGCTATTCTAGAGACGAGAACGCCATGACCATCCTCAACCTGACCTGGTGGTACCTGTTCGTGAGGATCGCCGACTTTTTCGACACGATCTTCTTCCTGGCAAGAAAGAAGTTCTCGCACATCTCAGTTCTGCACGTGCTGCACCACTTCCTGGTAGTGCTGAGCGGGTGGCTGTGGATTACCTTCGGCTGCGACGGTCAAGTACTGATGGGCATCTGCTTCAACTCTTTCATCCACATAATTATGTACTCGTACTACTTCCTCGCCGCCCTCGGTCCTAAGGTTCAAAAGTACCTCTGGTGGAAGAAGTACCTGACCAGGCTGCAGATATTTCAGTTCGTCTATCTCACCTTGCACGTGTCCATTCCGATCTTCTACGATTGTGGCTATCCCAAGATCCTCACGGTCCTGGCGACGGCACAGGGTATGTTGGGCTTGGGGCTCTTCATCAACTTCTACATCAACGCCTACACACTGAATGGAAGCTCCGACTTCTGTACTATGCAAGGAATGAAGAAGGACGACTAGAGGTCTGTACCAGGGTCACGCACCACGCCTTGATGCTAGCGTCGTTGTACTTCATGAAGGGACTCATAGCAGTAGTCGAATGTGCGCTTATACTCCTCAGGAAGACGTGACTGGAACTAAAGGCCCGGACGTGTGCTTGTGAGACGGGCTGCTGAACGAACTTTGTGTTTTCCTGCTCAATCGTGTGCTGGATCATCGATTGAGTTGAAAACCGTGATGACTTGGCGAAGAGGTATGCGTTCCTATCCGCCATAGTTCTCACATTTGCATTTATTATGCACTCGCTGGTGTTAGAAGGTATAACAGACGTCTAAACATTCTTGTCACATATTTGTTTCGACCAATAGCTCTGTCTTATATGAATGCATAGTGATGTAGAGCGAAATTCAAGATCTAATCCCAGCTCAGTGTTTAGTGGCATTTCGAAGTTTTTCATTGTGTTTTATGACTTTTCTTAAGTATAAGCGCACATTGTCTTTCTAATAATTGCTACCTAGAAACAGTGACAGTCACAGCTAGTGGAAACCTATTCATAGTAGTTGTAGCGCCGTATTATCTGTCACTATGAATTACTACTTCGCAAACCTTATAGCTCACTCCGGGAGTTTTGTTTCACCATTCCAGGTTTCTTTGCACGTGAGCAGACACACAAGGTCGCGTAGAACAGCGAAGGTCGCTCTCGCTTAAAAGTTTGCATTCCCTAAATCATTGTTTCCTGGGGAGCTTACAGCTTCGCTACAACTACCTTCTAAGGCTAGTCAGACAAGACGCATACTGGGCTTTAGAACGGTGTATGTATATAGCATCAACATTTGCATTTACGACATCTTACCCGGCCACTATTGTGTTATACGAAAGTTTGTATATTAAAGAAGATATAATTTTCCCAATGCCAGCGTGCGGTTTCTTAGTCGGCGTTCAATTTCCATTCTACAGTTACTGCCATCTGAAAAACATGAATATATATATATATATATATATATATATATATATATATATATATATATATATATATTATGTCCACGATTCTTGCTTCTCGGTGATTCGGTCTTCGGTGTTCCTAGCGGCTAAGACTGGCATCTTATTAGCTGCGGAACGATAATATAAGGTGCTCGTCACTCGTCACGACCTGGTTCCTTGGAGCTGTCAGTGACTGTACGGCGTGCAAGGTCTTCTGCTCGCGCACCAAGTGTGTTTGTTTACCCTTACACGCGCCCAAGTGCTTTTGTTTGCCCCCGACCTCAACCAATGACGGCGCAAGCTTGGCTGCCTCATCCCCGCGCGCCCACGGCGCGTTCTCCATGTTGCTGTTGAACGGGCGTGCGCTTCCTTGGTATCTGATACTCCAAACACGCATTTTGGACAACTTGTATACCCGCCGGATACAGTTTGCGATGTGCTGGGTGTGGCGCTTGCAGGAGAATGCGGGTGCACTGTAAATATATTGGGCTACGTTAGTTGGCCCGAAAGTAACCGGTATAGATGGTCCCTGTTTTGAAACCACGCTCAGTAGGTGAGAAAAACAAGGACGTATGTTGGCTTTCAAATTTTTTGAAGTTCTTTTTTTTTTGGTTTTCGTCCATGTTCAGGGTCATCGTGTTTAGACATTTTCTCTGGCGGAGGCTTGCTTGGGGTCCCCCATCTCCCAAACCAGCCCCCGGACAAACATTTGCTTTGCATTAAGAAAAGAACAGGGATAAGTAAAATGGATATAATGCTTATTAGAATGATCTAGAAAAGAATTTTAGTTCGGCTGCTGTTCTGATGTAGTGGCATCTAACGCGTTTCTTTGAAGAAAATAAATATTTGACATGTCGGCTGCATTCCGAGTATTCCAAAGTGTTTTTCTTTTAGTTTTTCTAACCCTCTGTGACTCGCTCCTGGTTTTTAATCGTACGAGCTACAAGAGGTCACGCTACCAGGCAAAAGTGACGTGTCGACGTAGGATATGGATGATCCCAAACCTGCTCCCTGTCAACATTCACAAACTTGCTTACTGTCAACGTTGACAGTGCTTAATCGTGTCTGTATTTTTTGTTTTGTTTTTGGAGGTTTGTTATGATTGACTGAATGTTTCCTCTCAAAGGAGTTTTTTTCTTTTTATAAGCTCGTATCTCTAAATAAAAAATAACAAATAAAAAAGCAACAACAACGCGTTTTTTTTTTTCTGGAGCATGGTTGCAAGGCCGACGCCCTGTAGGCCATTTGTCGATCTACGATCACTCCCACAATCACGGGAACATTCCCTGATTCCCGCCCTCTATATACTTCGTCCCACTAATCAAACGCCAGCTCCTCGGCGGGGTTCGTGGAACCCGTTTCGCTTCCGTGTGCCGGGTTGCGGCGGCGTTGGCGCAACACACACACGCAGACGCACGACGACACGCCGCTCTCTAGGCCAAGTTCGACGCTTTACGTATAGGACAATGACGAACGCCCTTCACTCCCTCCGACTCGACGCGGCCGCCGAGAGTTCGCTGCTCTTCCACCACCGAGGAGAGTTCGCAAGAGTGCGACCGTTCTTGGGCATGCGAGGCCTCCCTCCCTCCGCGGCCGGTTTTCTCTTTGGTTCTTGCTGGAAGGGTAACCAGGCCATCGGGTCGCGGGCCGTTTGCAGACAGCCACGACGACGCAGTCGTCTCCCCGGCGCGCACTGCACGCTCGACAAGTGTGGCGAAGACGCTCGGCCAAGCTCCGAGACAAACACAAGGTAGTCAGATGTTTATACTCCGTTTCGGTTGAAGTACGACCGGAGCTCACACTGTCATCCGATGGAGCCGATCAAACAGCGTAAAAGTGCATTGTCACGGCGTTTTTTCTTTCTTTGGTTCGGTTTGATAACGCCGGCTAAACCAATAAAGTAAAAAAAAAAAGCGGGCTGTTCTCCAGCCGTAGACGGTCCCCCGATTAAATTCAGACGAACATCGCTCCCTCAATCGGCCCTTGGTCGTAGCAGAACGAGTCTATTCCTTGGCAAAAAAGTAATACGTCTGAAATATGACGAAAGTAGCTCGAGTGCATTTCGAATATGCTTTCCAGTAATCAATACACTAAATGTCACAATAATATAAAAAAATGTAAATATATAAAAAATACAGTTATTGAATGTGCACTTCCTAGTACTGTGTGTATATTCCAAAATACTTAAATGCAAGTGTGGTATATTCCAACTACATTTCAAATGTACTTCGTAAATAAAAAAATAAATATATGCAAGCCCATTAATAATATACAGAAAATATACCTCAAATTGACCTTTAGGGCATTCCAAATGTACTGCTCTAAGCGTGTAATTTTTTTTTTAAATCCCAGCAACAATAAACGTTGAAGACAAATTGCTTGTTTCTGCTTTTTACCCCGTTATTTCAATCTTGTTTTTGGCAACACCGACAACCTTTTGGAAGAGCCTTTATACTGTGCACTCTTTTGAACATGCCGACTTAGCCAGTCCATTCTAAGGCATCCGGCCTCAATGCCTTAGATTGGCATCGAATTTTGGACCCACTCTCAACTAGGCACGCCAGGCATTTACGGTGCACCGTTGTCGTAATGAAAGTGTTTCTCGTTAATGTAATCGTCTTTGGTGCTGTACACGCAATGGACCACTCAAAATGTCTGATCTTCTACAATTTCCTAGAAATATTTTATCTTGAATCAATTTCTTTTTTGTCAAAAATGAACTTTCAATACTGTGATACCGTATTTTTTATATTTCTAAGTACGTCGAAAAATATGTTTGCACATTTTTGGCATATGTTTGATGTAAAAGAAAATATATACCGGATAAATAATAAATATATTCAAAATATATTTGAAGTATACCCTTTCTTGCTAAGATCTTGCTTTTCTTTTTCTGGCGTCTCATTGGCCGACGACCACGCAAAGCCTTAGTGGGCCGCCGCTTCTGTTGAGCCATGTCCCCTTCAGTCCGCTCATTTTACTTGAAAGGCATTTTGAAGGCAACGAGACAACTTCCAGCAAGCGTATGTCTTCAATCATTACATAGATGAATGGATATATGCTATTGGCGACACCCTTGGTATCGGGCGGAATCTTGCGTCACCTAGCCTAGAAACATGTTCACCCATCCGTTTTAAATTTGTTACAAATTCTGTCTCGTTAAATCATCTACGCCACCAATTTTGTGTATTATCACGCCTCTCTAGACCTCCTCCGCCTATATCCAAACCTCCTGTTTGGGATTGTAATCATTCATCCCCCCGTTCTTCCATTCTCATCAGCAAACTCCAGTTCTTCCGTCGAGTCCGTTACCCTTTCAGGGAGGGCAGGACAAAGTCACGTGCGCTTCAAAACCACATGTTCTAGCTTCTAACTTTCACTAAGGCATACAGCACATATATGCCTATCTCGTAAAATTTAGCCCTATATATCATTGCCCTTAACACTCCTACTCTCGCCTCAGACAGTCAAGAGCTTCCCTTTGAATGATCATACTCCTGTACTTTTCTTCCTCCTTTTGTGACCTGTACATTGCTAAAGCGGATTTCTCTTGCATTCTTTCCTCCCAAAATTTCAATTCTGCTACTTTTACTTTTTTTGCCCCACTAATCCTAGTAAAAAACCTTATATGTGTAAGGAATAATTTTTTGTTCAATAAACGCATATGATAACATAAGATCATATAAGAGCACATAAGAACCTTATAAGAACATATAAGAACAATATAATATTTTGTAGGAAGTTATAAGAAACTGAGAAGAAATTCCTTATATAATCTCATATTGTCTTATAGGTTCTCATAAGGTTCTTGTATGCTCTTATATAATCTTATCTGATAATATCGTTTATTGAACAAATACATTTCTTATGCATATAGGGTGGTCCAAGTCACCAGGCTCGATCTAAACTGAACCATAAAAATCGACGCCTGCACGTAGCAATCTAAACTTTTCGCCAAAGGTGTATTTCACAGGACAGTTTTTCCTTGTAAAATTACAACGCGGAGTTCTCTTTCTGTAAAAAATGAGGCCAACAAACTTGCCAGGGTCTACGGCGGGCAGCGACGACGACTGGGGTTCAGTAGCGGGGTGTGTTTGGCGTTCGTATTGATAGATGGCGCTACCTCCTTATCGCGACGGCTCGCGACCACCGTGGTTCATTAAAATGAACATAACCTTTTTGAAATGTACCTTCAGATAAAAAATAAATCCGGACAATAAAAGCAAAACTTAAAGTAAAAAAACGCGTCCGCATAACGGCGGCGCTTTTGCCGCCAACGGATTTCGTCTGCGTGTCGTCTGCTTTCTTTCGCTGGTCGGCTGCACCTTTGGACGCTGCGCCCGACGCCTACTATCAATACGAATGCCAAACACACCCCGCTACTGAGCCCTTGTCGTCTGCGTCGCTGCCCGCCCTACACCTTGGCAAGTGTCTTGGCCTTATTTTTTACAGAAAGAGAACTACGTACGTTTTCTAATTTTACAAGAAAAAAAAAAACGTCCTGTGAAATACACCTTTGATAAAAGTTTAGATTGCTACGTGCAGGCGTCAATTTTTACGGTCCATTTTAGATTGAGCCTGGTGACTTGGACCACCCTGTATATAAGTTATTTTTTTCACTAGAGAAGTCATATACTCAGTGACATCAATAATGTGTAGGTATTTAAATGTCAGCTTTCGGGCTAGTTTCGCTAATGTTGGGTTGAACTTATTTTTCATGCATAATTGCCTAACGCGTATCCTCCATTTCTGTTAACCTTTGTTTAAATTTAAATATATTAATTGTCCCTTTGCTGCCCATGCTCCTTCGTCACATTTCACATGCCGATTTAACCAGACATGGACAAGTCACCCAAAAAAAGTATTTAAGTTAAGGTACTATGTGTTGGCCTTAAAATTATTTTGAGTAGAGTATAAATTACTCAATTGGAAAGTAATTTAGTACATTACTAACTACCGTAAAAAGTAGCGAATTACTTTTGAAGTTACTTTTATATTTTTTATGGTAATAAGAAAGTATACATAGGTTTTGATCTGTTAACAAAATTCTGCTAGCCAGATATAAAGCAGCTTGTGTTTTCACAGATATGCTTTAATAGCAGGTTCTGCTTCTTCGTGCCTAATTGTTTTGCACGCTTTTTTCATTTGTTTTTTGGTCAACGATCTGCTGCGGATGTTTCATTTCTACATTGAGGTTTAGCACTGCCTGAGCTTGTGTTTTGCAGATTGTGTTTGCTTGTTTACACGGTTGCGTAAAGTACATCTAACAAGTGCTAGAAGTAAAGTACAAAGTAAATGAGAGGTTATGTACTTTAAGTAAAGTAGTAAGTACACCTGGTGCAATGTACTTAAAGTTATTTAAATAAGATGTACATTCAATGTAAAGTACAAGAGCACAATCTTTTATGATGCCCTTTCATCCCCTATGCAGTTTTTTTTTTTTTTTTTTTTTAGCTGGTGTGCATTGCTTCGGCGACTTGACTTCATCCAACTATTGGATGAAGTCAAGTCGCCGCAAAGCAGTTGTTTTGCTCTCGCCGACGAACTATTTAACACAATCAAGTTATCAGGCACTTATTTCTATCGGCCTTACAGCCGCCATTGCTTCACTCAGTGAAATGACCAGATGACGTCTCGAAAGGCGATAGCGCGTTTTCACATGATGATACGCCATTTTTTGTTTTCAGATTTGGGGAATGTACATTCAAATCGGGAGTTGAACTGTCCTCGGAAAGTACCAGAAAAAATACTTTAGTAAAGTACAAGTATATGCTTAGAGAATGTACTTCAAGTAAACTAGAACTTTTCTAAACCTACTTGAAGTAGCACTTTAAGTACAATGTAGTTATAGTACTTTCCAACACTATTTGTTTATTTTTTTTCGTAAACATATACAACGCTGTCAAAGCTACTGACGCAAGCGCGTGGCTTCATTTATGGTTTCGTTTGAGCGAGAACGCGTTGAGAATGATCTGCGAGATCGTGTAAACCCATGCTCGCGTCAGCAGCGTATACACTGAGTATGAAACAGGCCAACGCGCTGTTTACAAACAAGCCCACACGAGCCGTGGACAAACGCGCAGTTCGCGCACGAGGTGTGGGCACTGCGCGTGCGCAGGAACCAGATTCGCGTTAAGGCGAGTGTTTGCGCGCATGCGCCCTGCCAATTGCAGCCTTACCGCTGCGGTGTAACGTCAGGGCTGCGCGCGTTTCTATATCGTGATGCACGACCGCACGTCGGCATACGATGCTCATCCAGATCGAAACGGGCAGTGGTGAGGATGAAACACAGGACATACCCATGGCATCCGTAGCACGAGATTTCGCTCCACACTCTTAGAAAAAAAGAGTCACTATAGTCCTTCCTAAAAGAAGGAACGCTCCTGTAACCTTTCTTCCTTTAGAAAGAGAGAAACTTTCGTCCTGAAAGCAGGGTATACACCAACTCATGTTTGGATGGATGGATGGATGGATGAATACGGCTGAGCCCTTTGGATCGGGCGGTAGCTTACGCCACCTAGCCATTTTGTCTTACCCTTTAAGCTTAGAATATTTAAATGTGAAAACTATATTCACTCCGTACTGAAAAGAAAGTGAGGCTATAAATCCCCCTTGCCATCAGTTAATAAGAAAATGCCTAGTTTTCTCTCGCTTTCTGCCACCATTCACTTAATCTTTGCTTGGTAATCTCTACTGTCTTGAAATCCACTTTTCCTTCGCTGTCTCTAAAACCCAATGACCTTATTAAATCTATGTTGTCTTCGGTATGCATAGGGTGAAGCCCTTTACAGTAGAGTATCAAGTGCTCAGCCGTCTCGTCCTCCTCTCCACAAGCAGCGCACACTGTGTCCATTTCCTGGTACTTCGCTCTGTATGTTCTGGTTCGCAAAACACCTGTCCTTGCCTCAAACAACAATGAGCTTCCCCTAGAATTGTCATAGATGCTTTCTTTGGCAATAACTGTTTTGTTTAATCTATAGCCTTCCAGAGCCTTCTTTGTCTGCATTCCCTCTAGCCATCGATCTCTTTCTGTGGCCTTAACTTTCTTCTTAACTGAGACCTGCTCTTCCGTAACCCCACTATAGCCTAAAAACTTTCCTCTTAATTTCCTAGTGCGCTGTCTCCATTTTGTGTCTATACTCCTCATGTATAAATAGCTGAAAACCTTTCGTGCCCATTGCTCCCCACCCATTTGCCTCAACCGATCCTCAAATTCTATCTTGCTCACAGCTTCCCTGCCCTCAAATGACGCCCATCCCATGTCTCCTTGTACTCTCTGGTTTGGTGTTTTGCAATGTGCCCCCAAAGCCAGCCTACCTACTCCACGCTGTTTTATTTCTAGTCTTGCATGCACTTCGGATTTCATGCATAGCACTGCGTTTCCAAAAGTCAAGCCAGGCACCATGACCCCTTTCCAAATCTCTCTCACCACCTCATACCTGTTGTAATTCCAAAGTGCTCTATTTTTCATTACAGACGCATTTCTGTTGCCCTTACCTATTATATACTTTTCATGCTCACTGAGATATTCTGCACCACCACATATCCATACTCCTAGATACTTGTATTTACTAGCTCTCTCAACTGTAATATTCTGTATCTTCAGTCTCTCAACATCATCATTGTTAAAAATCATGACTGCTGATTTTTCACTACTGAATTCTAAACCTAATTCCTCTCCTTCCCTACCACAGATGCTCATTAATTCTTGCAAATCTATCCTGTTGTTAGCCATTAGTACGATATCATCCGCATATATCAGTCCCGGTAAGGATTGCTGAATTGTTTGGCCTAGCTTACTGTACGAAAGGTCAAATCCAAGCCCACTCTTCTCTAGTCTATCCTCCAATCCTCTCAGATACAACATAAACAGCAAAGGCGATAACGGGCACCCCTGCCTAAGTCCTCGTCCTATCTCTATTTTCCCCCTTGCCTTTCCTTCCCATGTTATAATCACCTTATTATCTTTATAAATGTTCCTTAATATTGCTGTTAGTCCTTCATCTAGGTTTAAGCTCTCCACTATGTCCCACAGAGTTTTTTGGTTCACATTGTCATAGGCAATGACAAACAAACCGGAGCAAACAAACAAACCGGAGCGCCCCTAGCGGACGCCACCGGTGCCGCGCAAGCGCGATGGGGGTGTGGGCAAGAAGCTCGCCGTCGCCCATAAACAAACCATTGAAATGCGATGTTGTCGGCGTCGGTGCGAGTCCCCTGCCCTTTTTCGCGTTCGAATTGTTGATTCTACGTCTTCCTGGCGATGTCTGACTACTTGAGCGGCGTCAGCGAAATTACCGAGGCTCGTTACACCGCAAAACTTCGCGTGAATAATGTGACATGTGGCGCTTCATTCCGCGTGGACGCCACAGTATGTATGCTAAAGCCTGATTCGCATGATGAGATTTCGCTCCCAATTTTCAGTCGCGACGCCGCTCGGGCTGCAAAAGCGTGAACCGTGGCTGTGATGGTCGACGTCGATACTGAAAATCGCAAGCAGAATCGGACCAAGTGAATTAGGCATACCAAGTCGGTGATGGTCACTGGTAACAATGATCAACATCTCCTTGTATCTACTGTTTACATCGAGCCTGCTTACCAACCTTCAAACTTAAGTCTTTTGAGGGCTGCACTTACTTCTTATCGTAAGTACCGGGCCAACATTTGGTCTACGGCGCGGCGTCGTCTAAGAGAGCAGATGACAAAACGTTCGAAAGAGCAGACGACAGTTCGAACGATCAGGCGGCCGTTTGAACTTGAAGACGCACTGAACATAGTCCGCAGGTGGTCCGCACAAGTTGACGGTTTTCTGGCTTTCATGTTGGAACAAAACAAATAAATCTGATGGCCACAAGTATCCGTGAATTCAACCGAAAGTGCTTCCCGCCCAAGCAATCGTCGTCCGACGGCGTCTGCTTTTCCCTTTTCACGGCACATACCAGATTCTCGGAAGAACCGAGCACGTGAAAACTGACCTTCTAACCCTTCTCGACTCTTTTGGTACGGCCCCAGTCGCGGCGTTTTGACGAGAAGGCAGGTTTTTGTCTGGTTCCTTCCAAAACAACGCAGGAATACACGTCTGGCATGGGGACTTCTGCCCACAGCCCCAGACCGGAAGTGCGACCGACGCGCCACCACCGCGCCGTGACGTCACAGAGTTTTATGGCGGCCCCGAATCGAGCGAATCAAGCTCAATATGGCTTAACGAGGACGCTATACCTCTGTTGTTCGGGGGCGAGAGGGAAAGCAAATAAAAGCGTAACACGAGCTTTCCGCGAACTGTATTAATTTTTAAAACCAGCTTCCCCCCGCAGATAAAGAAACTCGCGTTTCGAGAGCAGTTACTCAGTCTTCTAATCGTCAGCACTGCGATGTTAAACGGAGACAGCCGGAACCTATAGTCCGTTGCAACTCAAGAAGGTAGGTCGAGGGAAATGATTCCCGGGAAGAGAACGCATCGGAACGCTGGAGAAGAGAGGAGGCAACCTCATCCTCTCTTTAGCGTTTCGCAGAGTAATTGCAAGTAGCTAGGCTGGGTGGCGCTAGGTACCGCCCAATTCGTGTGCTGAAAAAAACATTTTGTTTGCTCACGCTATCATTACACTTCGGGACCTTCGGGCACCTTTACAATGCACACATGTAGATACATTGCCCATACTACTAGCATCAGTTGAACATATACACTGAGCGCGTATACATACACGGCACATACAAACATCATTACAACAGCACACTAACCCGATCACTACTTTTGAGCTCTGCGGTTTTGCCTTTTATACTGATCGTTTTGAAGGTACGGATTTTCTCGGTGATCACCTAAGCAAAAAATAATAGTCTCTGCATGTTGAAGTTTTTTAGTTTTTTTCAGTTATGTGATACCTCAGAGAGTATTTTGAACGGCTCAGGAGATGAATCTCTTAGAAAAAAGTAAACGCTCATGCCGGAATTATTTGAAAGCCAATAAATCAAGCCGCTATTGGCGAAGCCAAAACCCGCTCTCAAAAAAAAGGAAATTCGAAGCAGTCTTGGCTTATAGTTGGACGGTAACCAGAAATCATGGCGAAGCGTGAAAGGAGGCTAAATCGGCAGACCCTCTTAGCTTGTAGCTAGGCTAGGCAAGGCTAGGTGGCGCTAGGTACCGCCCAATTAATGTGCTCCAAAACATTTTATTTGCTCTCACGCCATCATTACACTTCGGGCCCTTCATTATGTACGTATGTAGATACATTGCGCATACCACTAGCATCAGCTGAACATATACATTGAGCGCATACACATACATGGCAATACAAGCATCATTACGACAACACACTAACCCGATCACTACTGAAAATTGTCTTGCCTTATATGTTTATACACATTTGATGTTGGTACCCCTCAACGGGTGACCGGTCTCTTAGCTGTAGATGAGAAATTTAGCCAGTGCAGTACAACCACTAACCTGAGGTTTTTAACGTGCATCACGCAGTAGTGATTACACGAACGCGTGCCGGAACGAAACTCATCCAGATCGAAGCGGGCGGGGGGATCGAGCCCAGGAGGTTCCCAGTGCAAGCTTTTGCTCCACGCTCCGAGCTGAGACGCGTTAGCTCACTCGGCCGCCGATTCCCTAGCTCTTGAGTTACTACCACATCTAAGAGCCCCCTACTCGTCCCGCAGTCGTGGCCGAGTGGTTAAGGCGATGGACTAGAAATCCATTGGGGTCTCCCCGCACAAGTTCGAATCCTGTCGACTGTGCAAACATTTTTTTTTTTTGTTTTGTGAGCACGGACGCCGGACGGACGGACGGACAAGGCTAGGCCCTAAGGAGCTTCGCCCCTAAAACGTATCCTTCCTCCCTTCTTCTCGTGTCTGCTTGGGGGCGCCTCAGTAAGAGAAAGGAACACGCGCCGCTACTACCTTTTTCCTCCTTTTTTTCTTGGAGTGCACATGCTCGGAGCTTCGATGCGTTAAAGGGGCCCTGCAATCATATTTAAGCGTCTGCCTTTTTTGCGGTTTCCACGTCTCTTGGGGCTCGGGAAATCCAGCGGGCATGGAGAGAGTAACTAAATATCAGTGCGTCATATTTTAACCGGACGACGCGGAAACCTCCACCACCTACGAGGGCGACCCACGTTGCCGAAAGCGCGCGAAGTGTGACGTCTTTGGTCCTGGGCTTACTACTGGTCAGAGCCACTAAAAGCTTTTTTTTAGTCGAGATACAAAATATAAGTGTCGCGAACCGTTTCAATTATGTATGAAACTAGATTTTGTTCAGTATTTTAGATCAGAAAAGACACAAATGCCGTTTGTAAAGTACGGAAACAAGAAATGATCCGTCGACGTACCCGCCACCAAGCGGCGGAAAAAATGGCGCATACTAGAAAGGGCTAGTGGGATGAGGCCCCGACGAACGGTGAGCGTAGAAAAATCCCGGGTGTACGCGGCGGCGCTGCGATCATATACCGCCTCGAGCATACGACCGCTTCCGAGCGTTCCGAAGGCCTTCGGCGCGGGCTTGGTTGGCGATTTTGCCATTTGGTGGTGTATGGCAGCGCGAAGTGGCTCCCGTTCTGAACTGATCTGTACCCCGTGTTTGCTGTCGTTTGGGGCCAATGAAGTGTTATGCCGAATTAGTCTTTAATCGCGCAGCAAATGCAATGCGAGCCGCCCAGGCCGCCCGCTTCATGCAGCCTATCCAAAACATGCTATAGTGGCGCCCTCTCGAGCCGTCGACACGGAGCGCGGCAGCCGTGAACGCTCGATGAGCCCACTACCCTTCCTCTAGTTCACGGCCACTCAAGCCAGGACCTACCACGTCATGAAAAAGGTTATTTTTTGCTTGTTTTTGTAATTCTAATTTGCCTATAACTTTTAAAATAAAGCGAAATTTGAGAAAAGAAAAGTTTCATTAAGTTACTACGTTCAGTGCGCTCAGGTTCGGTGCAAATTAAAAACAAGTAAAAAAAGTCATTGCAGGGCCCCTTTAAAATACTCGGCAGCCCTAGACACTTTTTATTGCTCGGCCACCGATTTCCCTCAGTTCGAAGACAGTACATACCGACACCGTACGGCGTTACTGGGGCGTGTCCCTCGCAACAAGACAACGAGACAGCGTTGCTGTGACGGTTCGTAAACTGTTGAGACGGGTTATACCGAAGTCGGTTATAACAAAATAGCGACTACAGCGAAGTAATCACGATTTTCCATGCCCTTTTGCACTTCGTTATAACCGAAGTCGTTTATAACGAAATAGCGGTTATAGGGAAGTGATTTCCGATTCCCGTTGACTTGTTATAACCGGTCAATCTGGATCGGAAGTCCTTTATGTTTTCATGCTAAGCGACAAAAAGTAACTTTAATTTTTTTAAGTTTTTTTCCCTTTTACTTTTTTTATTATGCTCGCAAAGACCCTTTTTAAAAAGCCTATCAAGCAACATTAGCGGCCACCATTGCTTGGACACGAACCGCGTGATTGGATTCGAGTTCTCACCCAACGCTGTCGCAGCGCTCATGTCCAGTACATGCTCAGCGTATGTGATCATGCAATGGCGGACAGCCGTTGGTGCGGATTTTTTCGCAAAGGGTCTATTAGACACTTCAGTGGTCGTTTTCAGCGCAAACTATACTTGTAATCAATAGCGGTTCTAGAATATGGGGGGCCCCAATAGTTTGGGACCACAAAGCAGCTTCACGCGTCGCACTGCGCATGCTCAGTGCACGACACCCCAAGCTGCTCTGGTACGTGCAAGATTTATGGCGTAGTCTTGCAGACGAGCATTCAACTACGACCGTTCAGTACTCGGGGGATACCAACGGCTCCTGTTATTCGAAGACGCACGCACAAGCAAATTCGTCATCGTACAAAAAAAAAAAAAAAAGAAGAAAACGGAGCGTTAAAAAAAAAAAAAGAAGAAAGCAACGTGTTTTAATGATCCTAGTTTAAACGGACAGCTCAAGGAACTGTCCCAATTCTTGTCATTGCAGCTCCCACACTGGATTGGCGTAGACAGATCGTTGCTGTTCGCACCGTCGCCAACTTCTTTCCAAACCTGAATGAAGTTGACTCGTTGAGTTGGTGCGTGCTGTCCGGAACGTTCTGCTGTCTGCCGATCGCCCTCTTTCCCCTACTCCTTCTGCGCTTCCTCTTCTCTTCTCTTGGGGGAGAGAGGGGGTTCCGGAAGTGGAGCATCCCAGGGCAAGGTCACGCAAGGAGCGTTACCCACTATGGCGCATTGCTCCCACTACCGCATCCCCGTGGCAGAGGTCTTGACTTCTTACAAACCCGTACCACTCTCTTGCGCAAGATTTCGCCGCGTGAACTCTGTTCGGCTTTGATGTAGAGGGAGGGTGTTGCGAACCGGCCGAGGTTCGAGTTACACAAGGTTCGACTTTTTCGAACTTCTAACGCGAGGTTCGACAGAAGTTCGACTTTTAATGTTCAAGCGTGAAAATTAAGATTTTCCTTTGCCACCTGGTGGTGGAAGAGTGCAAAACCGGTTGGGTTGGTTGTTTCATTGTTTCACATTAATAAAGTAGCGAAAGGATTACAAGTATACATAATTGCTTTTATATGTTGCGTAAGCATTGGTAATTGTTCATTCAAATATAGAATTAGCTATTTTATAAATTACTAGAAGCAAATGAATGCGGGTTCGCTCGTTAAAGAACACCGTAAGCTAAACCCCGAGTCACTGAGAAATGAAAGACGGGACAGCACGTTTTGTCTGTTCTTCTAATTTTCCCGTGCCCCATGGTTTAGCTGAGATATATGTTTTATAAACTAATTGTTTCCCGAAATTTAAAAGTTTTGTGTAGACGTTTTGGGCAACACTGTCCACAATTCGAACTTTGTGTTAACTTCGCTAAACGCTCGAAACTCCGCCGAACAAGTCGAACCTTTAGGTTCGACAAAAGTTCGCGACATCCATAATGTAGCCTGGCCATTCTTGCGTCCCAAAAACGCCGCAACACTCCCCTGATGCTTATCAATGTGCAGAACAAAACGAAACACGAAGAAGCAGTTGTTACCTCGTTTCCGGGGTCAGACCTATGGGCGTCCTTATATCATGTTTGAAGATATTTATCTGCTGGCTTGAGCCAAGTATAGCTCGACTGAGTTGCGAAATAAACGTAAGGGTCTATTTAAAATGCAATGGATGGCCTGGTTACGAAACATTGCTGAGGTCTTTGAACCTGCGTGCGCATACCATTTATGGCAGAACAAAAATGCGTCTAGCAACTTTGTAAAAAAAAGCGTGTAATACAAAAAAAAAACACTGTTCCATACATTACGTGGAGTGTTTCGGCCGTGTGCGTGAGTAACTCTAGATTTGATTTAAAAATACACTTTGGGGGGGGGGGGGGGCAGTTGGGTTAAACGACAACTGCTTTCTGAAGCTGCAAGGTGTAAACCGTACAATTCGGTTTTGTTTATTTAAAAATTTGCCACTTGTAAATATTCTACTTTTATGTTTAAAAGGGAAAACTTATGTCTGATAGGACACGAAGAGTTAAGCATATCACATTTATTGAACTTACCTACTTTTTTCTGTGAACTAGAACCTTAGACATAGCTCAAGTAAGTACATATCCTGTCTTAAAACGAACTGCGAAAATCGACAATTGACTTACTAATAATACACAGTTTCTTTACTAAAAAGCTTGTCATCATAAAAATAGGTGAGGATTTTTCGCCAATTTGCTGGTTGTAGTTTAGTTCCCAGTTTACAGGAAGGTAAAAGTTATCACAATGATTTAATAGGAATTACCACTCCCCTATTTTTATATATACTTGACACCCTGAGATTTCCATTTAGTTTCATGAATTGTTAGATAAAGATTTAATTTTTTGCACTATCTTTACCCTATACAGACATAACTTCTAAGTTCATGTGATCAACCCTTTCTCATGCTTCATTTGCATCAAATATTTATTCCATTTTTGATTGGTATATTCTATTTTATTTCCTCTCCAGGTACCGGAGGTGCAGGGACAAGATCCACATTTGGAAGTTCAATGGTGTCCCTGCTCCCGGTACAGTCGGCAATTGCAGGACTTCACGGCATAGCAAAAGGCATACAAAAACATTAAAATTCGCTCAACAACACTAAATGGCAAATACACTACTCTAAATATGATTTGTTTTTAACTTACCGCGGTATTATAATATATACGTGAGAACGGGATTGCGAATTCCATAAATGAGGCCTCTAGTTGCAATTTTGCTGCTACTTTTGATAGAACGCCATTGTGGTCTAAGTATTTAACATCCTTCGTAGATAATATTTATGTTTACATGTTGCACAAGATATAGGCGTGTACGATATTTCATTAACCAAACGAGAACGGCTTACTAAGTATAGGAATTTCATACTACCAATCATTCCATAATACCAAACGGGAAAGGCTTACTAAGTATAAGCATTTCACTGATCTAGATGTTTTTTGTGAGCCTACAGCAGATCTGCAAATGCACGCGATTTTAAGTTTTCACTTTAACAAATATACTTAGGATGTTGAAGGTGACGAGAGAGACAACCGTGTTATGATCCCACACAAAATTAGCTATGATCTTAACTTAATTTCTTTTAACAAGAGGGTTTTCTTGAACAAGAGCATTTTTTAATGCGACACGTTAGTTGTCTACTTTTATCAGGTCATATATTTTGTAAATTTTCGTATATAGACAGAAAAAACATTAGTATGTCATATGAGACTCTCTCTTCTAATTGTTTCCCCGTTCTCACATGTTTTATTTTGCTGTCGTGGAAATATGTTGTGTCGCGAATTAATTTGTTTCTAGGTTTATTTGTACTTTAAAATTATTAAGTTCTTTGGTATTTTAGAGAGTTTTCTTCGATTTATAACTTTAAATTAGCTACTTCACGTAATTAAAGTCAAGCAATAACACGCTATGGACTTTCACGGTAATATCTGGATAGGACGTACGTACAAAAAGCGAAATCAATTAGTGTTAGGAATAAAAGAAAGAAAGCAGACTTGCTGGTGAGCTTTTAACATCGTGGAAACCAGACCCTATTTTCTGCTTCACAGCCCCGGTTTTTACGATGTTGAAAGTGATGTAGTACTTCTGCTTTTACTAAAATATATATTGCTGAAATATTAGTAGTTACTTTCGAAATAATTGATAACGTATTTTTGACCAATCTTTGATTACTTTTATATGGCATTCTTTTGACCTTGGGATCAAAGAACGCTTTCTGTAGCCAACGGTAGTTGAATATCTCGTGTTGATGAATTTTTTAAATATTATTTTTGTTTTTGCGACAAACAGGTTTTCTTTTGTCGCTAAAATTTACGTTCATGGGAGATCAAGAGCATTCGTCTGGGGAGGGGGAGGGTTGAAAGTAATGGCGAAACGGAAGAATAATTAAAAGTAACTATGTTGAAGAATGAAGTTAAAAGACAGATTACAATTTAGGACGAACTGCAGAAATCGGCGACTTGATGTTGAAACCCGAATTTTATTTTAAATTTGTGTTTTTTAAAATTTACCTGTCATAGTAAAATTTTAAATGTTAATTATTAATTTTTTAATGACTGAGAAAATATATTTTAATTTTAGGGGAGGAAAACCCGTGCGAAGAGTTGATAAAACAATGCGCTTAATCGAATATAAAAAAATTACCAGCACATTCATTAGGTTTTAATATGCTCAAAGGTTCTGAAATAACTTATTGTCGTCTACGATGAATATGGTAATAGCATTTGCCATATGTGCACATGACTCTCGTTACGCCAAGCAAAATGTCAATATCTGCTTTTTATCTTTTTAATAGGCGGAATGCGCGCGAGCTATTTGAGAGTATCCGTTTTGTAAGTAAGATTCCCCTCCCTTACTCTGTCGCGGGTACTCATTATTTTCTATCGTAAACTTTCTTTCAGACATACTCCAACATCCCGAGACTATGAGCATGTACTGTCCACCATGTGCTTTTTATCGTACCTACCAATTTTTCAAGAAGCTGTTGTTTTAGACTATTTTAGATGCCAAATATGAGATCCCGGTTTTTGAACTTTGACAAAGCGCGATGTAATGTAGTTTGTGGGTACCGCAGGTGCAGCAAAGGGGGAAATAATGGAAGGTTCCAGTTGACACGGGCTCGGGGGAGGGGATACATTAATGGAGCAACAAAATTATACTTTAGAAAAGTGCGACGAAAATACGAGTAATGCTTTGAAAAGTTGCTGAGTGCGAGTAACCACTTGTAAAAAAGTGCGCTTTACTGGTCCGGTTTTGTGACTCTGCTTTCTAGACGCAACGTTTGGCGTGGAGGACGGTGAAAATCGGTTTTCGTCCTCTATGTTATTCTCCTCTAACACCGTAATTTAACCAGCTCGCTCCATTTCCACGAGTTGAGAAACAGGTTTTGAGGAACCACTATGAAAAAAGAGCAAAGAAAAGAGAGAGAGAGAGAAAGAGAAAGAGAGAAATAGTAAGGGGGAAAACGTTGCTTTCTGAAGGTATGGTACCTCCATCTATCGGGCAGTTGGAACAACTTGTTTATCCAGTGTTGCTAGACAAGGCCGGGTGTTAAATTGGAGTAGGGGGGTGGGAACGCGTTCCAATTTGCTCGATGTTTGTTGCGGGTGCGCGGTGTCTACGTCGACCCAGATTCCTTGCGTACTTAAATTAAATTCGGACCCGGATTTTGTGGTAACGCACAGGACAAGTGCGCTGCGATCGCCGCACCCTAGATCGGTGTACACTTCTCAAGCGCTAAGGAGTCTAGCAAGAATATTAAGTTGGTCCAGCTATCTTTTGTGAGTTGTGTCGTAGGTGCATTGTCGGTAACAGAGAAAGAAATAGCGCGTATAGGAAGAATAAAACACTAAAAAACAGTCTGTAAGCTGGTGCTACCACCACAGGGGTCAAATGGACACACGTATGAGGAATACGAGAAGCGAACAATGGACGTGGTGCATCGTATAAGCCCGGGACGTTTTGCGCGAGGTTCTTATGCTGTAAAAAAAAAAAAAAAAAAAAAATGAATTGTAACTAGTCGAACTGGTTGCGGGATGCAACGGAGTTATGAAAAAATACTTGCGGAGCGTTTTGCCGGGGATGCGGTGGACTACTACTGGAAGGACAAGCAGAACAAAACACTTAAAATAATTGCGACGATCGTGCTCAAAAGTAGAAGATAAAACAAAAACAGTCAAATACTTCTCCCACCTAGTGAAATGCACGTCTTACACCAGCCAACCGCAGGTATTGCTCACATGAAGTTTTTTTAAGTGTCTGGAAAGAGTAAAAAGCAACAACCCCCCCCTCTGTTCCGACGACTCCGCGTGGCGTCATGATGGTCTGCACTGAGTTGACAACTCTCTGAGCTACGAGCTACGAGCTACGAGCTAGTCGAGATTGAACCAATGGCATTGATCAAAGAATTACAGTTCCTGTTTCGGGGAACAGAGCATGAAGAAGAGGATGAAGAGTGGAATGCGCTTGTGCACGATATAGACACCAGAGTAACCGTCAGAGGTTCCCCGATGCCGAGGGCGGGTCATACGGCGGTGGTTCACCCTTGGTGGCTTGGGCTATGGGGCTTTGATCAAGGACCTCTGGGAGTGAACAACTCCAGGTTATTTGCAACTATGTGTGGCAGACAAAATGCAGAGAATCGTACGCTGTGGTGAGCCTGTGGGAACGCACGATTGCATGAACAAACAAAACAAGAAGTAAAATGAACCAAAATTAGCGCTACTAACCTTACATCTCATTTCTTGATGCCGTTTAATAGCTTCCAAGCCTGGCGAGAGTGCACAAACACAAGGACCGAACTGATCTTATCGCTCCAAAAAGGCGGCATGCCCATGCAAACACTCACTGCAATAATACTATGAGACAACAAAGTCATCGCAATTTGGCAGCTTGTACACAGCATGCTGTCATGCCAAAAACAATTTGTGTGGCGCCTTGCCACAATTCTCGGTATTCGCATGAGGCCAGATTCACGAGGAGCTTCTTAGGCTACGACAATTTAGCTAAGAAGTTCGTAAGTTAAGAACATCGTAAGAACAGAAGAAATCGGTATTCACGAACGCATTCTTAAATGAAAGGAGGAGGCGATGTTCTCGTACGGAAAGACTAGAGCGTCCGGTGTCCCGGAAGCTCCCGATCCCCGCGAGAGCTGGCTTTTGCTATTGCGACAGCGCCCTTCAGCAGCACGAACAAACAATCGGAGAGGTCGCCATGGTTCGGAGCACTTGGATTTTGAATAACAAACGCCGGCGGCCTTTCCGTAAACGCTTGTCTGGGGATCGTGTCCGTGCAGTGAAATGTCGACGCTACCACTATTTCAACGGGCTCGGATGCCGAGGCCGGAATAACCGCCTTCGTCAACTGCTACGAATTCGATCGCTACAAAGTCAACACAACTGTCACCGATGCTACAAGAAGACGGCCCGCGCATAGAGGTATATAATGTACGCTAGAGGTTTAACTGGCGCTAGTGTGCTGTCGCAAACTGAAGCAGACAGGAACCAGTCCAAAATTGACTTCCGGTAATGCATTCCTATGGGAAAAAGTGAGTGCATTTTCTCTCTGTGCTCTATTATAAGAGCAAATATCCCGAATACTTTGTACGTACTAGGTAGCTTAGAACATTTCTCAGTCAGGCAGACGAAATAATTGGTGAGTTGCGGCGTTTTCTTTCAAATTCATCGCAATAAAACGGCTTTTTAAATGTATTTATGTGCATTTTCAGCCACTGTCATCGCGAGCACGACGTCGGCGGTTTTCAGCATGGGGGATATACGTGCCAAACGAACGAAGAACATCTGTAGAATTAAGAGAGACGGCCAAAAACTACGCAGCAGCACTGGATCAGTAACTCCCTGTGCATGTACGGTCAAAATAAACTGAAGGCCACGTAATATAGTTCGATTTTAAATAAGTAAGTACCGCTTTATTCTTTCTGCTTTATGCGAAGATGCTTGTACGTTCAGAACATCACCTGCACGCTCAAAATCTTTGAAAACAAGTGCCTGATAAAAGATATTGGCATAGAAAATAATAAAAAGAGACACCTTTTATAGCTCAAATACTTTATTCTTTACGTTTTGAAGGTTTTAACCGCTCGTGAAGATGCAAGACGGGGTTATTTTTATAAAGTGACGGGACTGGCATAATAGCAATATATAAGCGTCACTGGAACGTTGGAGAACCTTGAACACACTTTAGATTCCTTTCGATTGTTATTTTGCTTTGAATCGTCGCTTGGTTTTACACACCTGCTGCTGGAACGGATGTCTGAGGTGTATTGGAGGGACACGGGGGAAAGTGTACCTCTTGAAGCAAAGTGTCACTATCACTGAGCGGGCCAGGAACCCCTATGGCTACATAACTTAAAGGGAGAAAAATATTTCCATCCATTCTCACGAAATTTAAGCTCTAGAATACGAAAAAAAAACAAAAAACCCAGTTTGGAAGAATAATTGAGATTAAACCTAAAGTAATAAAATAAACAAACATTTATACTCTAGTAAACCCAACAATACATATTTGTCTTGTTTTATATTATAGATTGAAACAAAAATAACACAAGCAAAAGAAACCAATGAAGAAACCTCGTCGTCGTCTCGACCAAGACACAAGAACAAGAGGCTCAACGCTAAATGGACAATATTTTAGACTATGCCATTATTACCCTGATTTTATACTCGAAAAAAGCTCGCTGATAAAATACAAGCCCATACCCGATATAGTAGTACTCGCTGCCTCCCTGTTTTTCTTCGTTGATGGAGAAAAACGCACTAACTAACCCAATTCATTTTTACAGTGTTAATAAAGGTGCATACTATTCGGTACGAGCCAAATAACAAAAGTGTTCCATGTTATTTTCCGGCGAAGAGACAAAATGTACGCGCGTTTTCCCGTAGGAATGCGCAGGAGCGCCGCAAAAGTAGACTGGTTGCTGTCTGCTTCAATTTGGCTCCCGAAAGTCGCATAGACACTAGCGCCAGTTGAACCCATAGCGGACATTATATTAAGTCTATTGGCCCGCACCGCTCGGTTGCCAAGCGGCGAGAAACAAATTGCTTTTGCGTTTTTCGCGGCCTCGGAGATGCAGGAGCGAGCTGACGTCCAAAGAGATACGTTTGGTCTACAAAAGTGAGCAAGAGCCACGTAAATAACTGTTCACAGCGGACGCGCGCGTTTTGTCGAAGCGCTAGATTCGCTCTGTTGGAACGCCTCTTGGTAAGCGCTTCGGGGTGACGTGTACACCAGTCTTGGGTAAGTTACTTTTAAAAAGTAACTCGTTACAGTTACAGTTACTTTCAGAAAAAAAGGTATTGAAGTTACCGTTACAGTTACCGCAACAACAAAAAGTAACTCGTTACAGTTACAGTTACTTTTAAAAAGTAAGGACGTTACTTTTCAGTTACTTTTCTATAACACGAAAAATTTAGAAAATACTAGAAAACGCCCCTCACCCAGTTTTATTGCATAAAATTAAAAAAGTACGCTTTTAACTTGATATTGTAACTTAGCAGCAGTTGCTTCTCGAAATTAGTGTCTGAAAGCTTCCCTCGTTTGATGGCGAACATGTCCCTGCCCTTCCTGAACAGACCCCGTGCAACCAGTGCAACGAGCAAATCCCGCGCAAGCAGCAGTAAATTTTGCCTCGGGTGTTGACACCGCGCCGGAGTAGTGGCGCAAATCAAAATACGAAGCATGCGAAGTTTAGATTAGTGGTGCTAATCAAAATACGAAACATTCCCAATTCACTCCGTGTGTATTGTTGTTTCACGGTTGATTCACCCGATTCAAAAGCGTTTTCGCAGAAAAAAAGAACAGCGGCAACATTGATAGTGCTTCAAGATACCAAGATATAAGTGTTCAGTCACAAAGTACTAGCGCGTGCGTCAAGATAACTAGATTTTTTTTTCATCACACCTACCCATGGCTATATTTGGGTCGTGACTCGCAAGAAATAACGTATTTACAAGTTTGTGCAAGGCCAACTTGACACTCGAAATGTCGGAACAGACAATTTGGAAAGTGCAAGGAATGGCTAGATTGTACTCGTTCGATGATATATTATTCATAAAAAACTGGAAAGTAGCTACAAAAGTAACGTCGTTACTTTTATCGTTACCTGAGAAAAAGTAATATGACTACAGTTAGAAGTTACATTTTTCAAAAGTAACTCGTTACAGTTACAAGTTACCAAAAAGTAACGAAGTTACAGTAACGCGTTACTACCCAAGACTGCGAGACACTCACGTATCTCCCACGAACTGTTCTAGCTCGACAGCGTTGACGTACCGTCGTGTCGGAATAACAATGGCATACTAATAACAAACTGTACACACCATATGTTGCGAAGGTAATCCGTACGGCGTTTATATGAGCTCTATATCGCAAAAACAATGAGATAGAATCGATGAGAGTCCCTTTTCAACGACTGCGTTTGTCACCGCTGCCTCGGAAAACTAGGGGATGACAAGGAGAAGAGACTGCCCTCATAATCGAAAATTGAGGTCAGCGATCAAACTATTCATACCACAAGAGGTTCACAAGGGTCGTGCGGGTATATTCCATTCAGCAAGCCAGCCGGTCATGGGCAGGTCTTGGCCAGGGATCGTCGGAGCAGGTCGGAGTGCCTTGCTATGCCTATATTCTGCCGAACTCGCCGTGCTAGCCCTCGGCGGTCGCTTTGTCGGTAGGATTGTTGCCGTTGTAGCTTTTACCGGATGTCTGTTAATCCAGCGTTATGTTCGCTGTGGTCGGTTTCAATACTTCTTTCTTTTTTGTATCGCTGCTGTAGGGGCCCGCGAAAAGAGCACGTATGTCCGTTGACTGTCGCGACCAAGTAACTGAGCGACGCTGTCGGCCATGTTGATTTGATCGTAAAAAAGCGCATAAGACAGCGCCGGAGCTGTCGTATACGATTCCATCGTAACTTGCGCAAAACGTACGATAATTTCGTTCCGTGAATACGAATTTGTTCTTACTTTTTGTCGTACCCACATTTTTGGCGTAAGATCATTTCGTGAATCTGGCCTCTGGAAAATGGAGAACACTCACGTGCCCCCAGGGATATTGTGGTCTTTCGTGTTATACAGATCACTTCCATATATTTTTTTTGCCGCGTTTTTTTTTAAATTAATATTACAGGGGTGGGTGGCCACGACATCATAATGCCGCAGTGCAAAACCCGTTTTTCTAGTTTATCTCAATGTGTTGTGCTCGTGGTTGGTTGGGTCAGGCGGTCATGGCTCAACATGACATTTATTGGTATTCTTTAATCCATCTTTCACCCTCGTAGAAAGCTACAGATAACTCACTCCACCTTGTTTGACGTTGTCCCTTTCTCCATAGGCGACCATGAGCTCGATCAGGCCCTGCTTCGTGTCGGCCTTCTTTGCCTCGGCGTAGTAAGAAAAGTACCCCCTTCACTTTTTTTCGATTCGTTCGACCCTCGAAGCGTCTCGTGGGTTCGTCTGGCATAAGCCTGAACTCGCCAGGGACAGTTGCTTTATAATCTCCTCGTAGACCACAACTTTCTCCGCCCTCAGCGAAAAGAAAAGCTACCTGACACTTTCCTAAAATTATAATTAAATGCAGATAGTTGTTTCAGACGCGTTGAACGTTGCGCAGATCCTTTCAACTTCCTCAAACCACACGTCTGCGTCTCAAAACAACAAACGACGACCTCTCGGCACCTTGGCGCGTCGCCGAAGTGATCTATGCAACAGTGTTGCGGAATGGGCATCCCCATTCCATTCCAATTCCATTCCGGGGAATTAGAGTTTTTGATAATTCAATTCCTTTCAACTCCTAGGAATGGGAACAGTGGGCCGATTCCCACTCCTGGAATGGCTGAATTGTTCCATTCCATTCCCCTAATTCCTAAACGTAAAATTGGCACTTGACAGCTACACTGTGTTGCCAACATAAGCAGAATAAAGCTGCCATTATCAACGCATAGACAATTGCAAAAAAAATGCTAAAGACCCCACAAAAACACTGATTTTACTAAGCGGAGCGCTGGTGGAACAAAGTGTTTGTTCACACTGTACTGCAAACACCGAGAAAGCCCCTTGATATGTCGATGCTTGTTTAAGACATTGGTCTTTCGACCACGTGGCTCGCAACAAAAAGCAAAACTCAAATTCACTCTTTTTTTTTTTGCTAACTTTTTCTTGCATTTGATTTTTAGGACATACGCGGCCCCCGTGTTTGTTTGATAAGACCATAAAATATCCAGTTAGTGTGTGGCGCAGAAATAAGCTATATTACTGTATTCTTCAAATACAGCAACAAGACTAGTACGCTGCTAGAAGCGACTCCATCCAGAGCGGCAAAAACAACAAAATGAAACCTCTACGGCGCAGCACGGGGGACCGTATAGACCAGGTCTCGTCAGTTCGGTCAGGCGACAAGAGCGGTGACGATAGTCTACTTTACCTTACGATGGACCGCAACAGACAGCACGAGAGCCGTCGAAACCAGTCCAGTGCCTTCTGAGTGTCGCGTGACCCTGGGGCGCAGCAACGCGCCGTGCGTGTAGTCCCGCTCACGGTGCTGGACTGCCTGGGGTCACTCGTAGCGTTCACAGCGGTCCATTGCAAGGTGAAACGAAGTATGCAGAGACTCAAGTCAAAGGAAATGAGCGGGAATCCGTTAGCTTGCTTGTAACCCTAACCCACTTCAATGTAAAACATAGAACACAGAAAAAAAGCATCGGAACAAAGACCAAGTAAAAGGCGGACTTACACGTAAAAATGCAGCATAAAAAAACAAGCGCCTGAGCAAAGCGCAACTAGAGAAGAGAGAAGTGATCTCGCTTTGTTTTAATGCCGAAGCAAACCCACATTTTCAAAGGAGTGCGCGCGAATGACCGTGGAAGGCAGCAGGTTTGGCCGCCTTCTAAACAACGCTTTTCGAACTGTAAGAAAACAATAACTGATCATCTTTCGGCGGCGCGCGAGTCAACGAGTTATCAGAGCTGATGAGGAGCCGTGCATGGCGGTTTTTTCTTTGCCTTTCCCTTCGTTTCTTTTGCTTGGTGCTTGGTTTCTTGTTTCGCTCTCGTGTAACGCGGGTGAAGCTCGTAGCCTGCGCGTCCGTAGGCGCCACCGCCACCCCCCCCCCCCCCTTCCTCCCCCCTCTACTCTTTGCTTTGACGCTTGTTTTTTGTATTGCATTTTCTTGCTTATAAGTCTGTTAGGGCTCCACGCGGGTTATCAGTTTCCCGCCATTTTATTTCTGAGCAACTGACTCGCTGACTGGCTCGGTTTAGCTAACCGTAAACACTAAAGAAAATAAAGAACCGGGCCCATTCCATTCCGGGCAAAAGGCATCTAATTCCATTCCCATTCCATTCCCCTCAACGTTGCCGCAATTCCATTCCCACTTTATTCCGGGGTCGCGAAAACGCGGAATGATTCTGGAATCATTCCAACTCCCGAGTGGCAACTCCGCAACACTGCTATGCAACAGCGGTCACCCGCCGCTGACACCGGTGGAGTCGTATTTCTTTTCATTTCGATGACAACGGCAGAAGGGTCTTTAAGTTGTCCCGCCTCCAGCTGGAGTTTCCTGCCTTCGGAGACACTGCGGCCTCTCGCGAGCTTCGAGCGCGCATACGCAACCAAATCACGGTAAAACGCAACGAGCACGTGCTGGTGGCGGGACGATTCGCCCGGGACGCCCTGCCGTTTTTATGGTGTCAGTCACTAGGGGTGAAAAAGAGCTTGCGTCCGGTTTTCGAACTAGACTGGCAACAATGCTGCTGTTTCTGAATAAACCGTGTTTGCATCACTTATACTTATAGTTACGCTGGCACCCTTAATTAAAGGGTCCCTGAAAAGAAAAAAAGTGTTTTTTTTTTAATATATAAGTGCAACACGCGCGTCAAGAAAAAAAAAACATTTGTAGAGCAATATTGACGGCGAGAGATATATTTGAAATACTGCGCGCAAAGTCCATGACGTTACGAAATGGTCATTCGCTCGTTCGACCTCAACAAGATGTTCATTCACTCTTTCCACCTCAACGTGAACGCGAACCCGATCCACCTCTCCTCCACGCGCCCAAAATGCCGAGAGAGAAAACAAGTGGAAAGGAGGTGACTACCAACTAAATTGCGTCTCGCGCCGTAAATATTGCTCTAAAAATTTTTTTTCGCGTAAAATTAATTTTTTTTCACGAGTTTCCCAACCAAACTGTTTAAAAAGTTTTTTCTTTTTTTCTTTTCAGAGGCTGTTTAATCGCAGTTAAAGGGGCCCTCCAACAGTATTTGAGCGTCTACTTTTTTTGCGGTTTCTCCACGCTAGTGGTCCCGGAAACCCAGTGGACAACGAAAGATTTTAAAAATATTAGCGCATCATATTTTAATTTGACAACTCGGAAACACCTCCTCCGACGGTGGCGCCGCGAGGTGCCGAATGCGCGCGCATAACGGCGCTCCCTTTCACAATACGTCACATTCACTGGGTTTTGTGCATAGAGTTATTACAATAAACGCTAGAGGCTCAGCTGGCGCTAGTGTGCTGTTGCATTTTGAAGCAGACAGCAAGCAGTCAGCAATTGACTTCCGGTAATGCATTTCTATGGGAAAAAGCGAGTGCATTTTCTCTCTGCGCTCGATTATAAGAGTAAATATCACGAATAATTTGTATGTACTAGGCACATTGGAACATTGCTCAGTCACGCAGACGAAATAATTGGTCAGTTTCAGCATTTTTATTTGAAAATCGTGACATGAAAAACGGTGTTAAAACCGCTTCGTACGTGTATTTATGTGCACTGTCGGACACTGTTAGCGCGAACACGGCGTCGACGCTTTCCAGCATGGTGGATATACGTGCCAAACGAACGAAGGACATCTGGAAAACCAAGAGAGACGGCAAGAACTACGCAGTAACACTGGATAAGTAACTCCTTGTGCACGCAGACGATCAAAATAAATTGAAAGCCACGTAATATAGTCCGATTTGCAAGAAATAAGTACTGCTTTATTCTTTCTGCTCATGAATATGTGCGAAGATGCTTGTTCTGGGTTCAAATTACCACCCGCACGCTCCAAATCTTTGCAAATAGGGAGAAGCCAGAGAACAGGTGCCCGATAAAAATTGCCCGACATAGGACATAATAAGAAAACACACCTTTAGTAGCCCACGTACTTTATTCTTTACGTTTCGAACGTTTTTTTACCCACTCGTAAAGATGCACGACGGGGTCATTTTCATATAGTGACAGGACGGGCATATTAACAATATATAAGCACCAACGGAATGCTGGCGAACCTTGAACACACTTTACATTCCTTTCGATCGTTATTTTGCTTAGAATCGTCGCTCGTTTCTACATACCTGCCATGGAACGGAGGTTTGGGCCTGAAATATAGCGAAGTTTAACGTCGACCAGTGGTAAAGAAAAAATGCTGTAACTAAAGCAATTACACTTTCACCATATTAATAAAGGTACATACTATGCGGTACAACCGAAATAACAAAAGTTATTCATGTTATTTTCCGGCGAAGAGACAAAATTCACGCGCGTTTTCCCATAGGAATACACAGGAAGACTGGAAAAGTAGACTGCATGCTGTCTGCTTCAATTTGCAACCGGAAGTCCCGTAGACACTAGCGCCAGCTGAGCCTCTAGCGTTTATTGTAATAACTCTATGGTTTTGTGATTGACGGGAGCCGTCCCAGAAATTTTGAAGCGGAATAAAGTATATCACACGTTAATCGTCATTATTTCTCTAAAAAGTCGTTTTTATAGAGCTAATAAAGTTGCAAATTAAAGTTCAAAAAGGGCGAAAACAACGCCTCGTCGCTCATGCGCGCCTCCCAGCGGCGGAGTACCTCCTACTCGCCGAGGCAGCCGAGGCGGCTCCGGTGGCGGAGTTGCGGGAGACGATCCTTCCGCGGCTGTCGAAGCGGGAGACGCGGCGCTTGCGTGGTGTGTCCTCGTACGGTGCGACGCCCAGCTCCGCACTCCTTTTCAAGAATTCGGCGCTCAAAATCCGATAAGCCCGGTAAATTCATCGATGATGGCAACCCGATTCCAAAGCTACGATGGTTGCAGCGAGGCCTAATGGCCGACCGGGCCGACGGGCTATCAACCAAACTCGCGTCCAATTGGCCAACCGCTTTGCTCCAATCGCTAAACTGTTTCATTTTACGTCATGAAGCGCAATGTTTTGCTTATTTAAAGTTGTTTTCTGCAATATTTAATTTGCTAATAACTCACAAAATATTGCGAATTTCTGTAATATTTTTTTCCCTCGGTGTTCCTGCTTTCATGGAGCTCCGTTTCAGCGCGAACTTCAAACGTGTCAAAAAAGTGTTGGTGGGCCCCTTTAAGTGTGACTGAGGTCAGTCTAAAAAGGCAACTCCGGTAAATATTTTTGAATTTGGGATTACGACTGTTTTCAGCTAAAGCTGTGGCCCTGATTACAAGGTATAATTGTTTTTTTCGATATTGGGTGTAGATTTATAAATATCACGGCTCAAAAGTATGGTTTCGGGCGTCTGCGGCAAAACCGAAACTATCTGCCAGAGGGATGGCAACACTGATCATCAGCCGTACGGCCGCGACCGAACGTCACAAGGATGATGCGCCAGTGTTCCTGGACTAAAAGCTAACCCGCTTGCTGCCCGCTAAAGAGCAGCTGGTCGCATCTTTAAAATCGGTATTAGTGGAGTACGCGCGGCTTCACTTTGGCGTAATAGTTTGGCTGTAATCGTACTTTGCGCCACTGAAACAATACCGGTCATTTATTTTGGTTTCGTTTTCGACCCGAGTTGCCCTATAACTGCGGTTGAAAAAAAAAACACTTAACCTAGAAACCGAATTTTTTTTTTTTTCTCTACCAGGTTAGGACAGGAATGTTTCAAAATAAATGTTCGGTAAAAAAAAACTTTTTTTTTTTTGCCGAAATAATATCTACGATACGAATATTTTGATTTGCGGGCGAAACCGCAATTGTCGCCCCTCTGCACACTCAACATTTTCTCACTTTTATAGGTGTAAATGGGGTGTTCCATAACTAACACCTTAATAGGTGTAGCCATTCACCTTATAAAAAGGTGTAAACATCACACCCTTGAAAAAAGGTGAGACTTTTCTTACACCTGTACTTAAAGGTGTGATACTGCAGTACACCTTTTTTATAAACGTGTAAAACGTACAGTACACCTTCTCGTTAAGGTGTAATTACCACATTAAACTTTTTGATAGGGTGCACACTGTTGTCCGGGAGCCAATGAAATGACTGAACAAATAAATTTCCCAAACGAGTCGCCGTAGCAGCACGGCGATACTTGGCCACTTTCGTGGCAATTTGTACCGAAAACTGTCTCCAATATTGGCCAAATGTGCGGTTTTGCACCGTTTCCCGACATCCGGCAGGTATTGGCGTACCGCCGTTTCGCAACCGGCCTATAGTACCGGCGAGATATCGTGCGAGCACTGCCCAGGTCAGACTGTCGGACATGTATCGACCAGATATCGCACATGTACCTGCTCTGTGTCTGCCGGACGTCGCCTATGCGCTCTCTTTGTATACCGGCAATATCGGTAGTATTGGCTTATCACGCATAGATGGCGCGCCTCGCAGGCATACATGGACAAATCAAATTGTTTGCAGTCTCTCACAGAAGTTTATTAACCTACTATCATTACACACAGCTTGTTCTCGTTATATTTACATAGGTGATACGTCTCTGTGGAAAGGAAAGGAAATTATTAAATGAAATTACACTGCTTTCATGCTGAACAAATTTCATAAATCAAACACGAAGGAGCCTGGATACTAGGAAGTTTTAGTAGATCATTTCAATGATCTTCGACAACGATACCTGATACTCCGCCACCGTCTTTATGCATACATTTTATCATTATCCGGGGTATCGAAGGTATCGGAGCGATATACTAAAACTCCCTATTGAGACGGAGGACTATACTATGAGAATCATGCTTGCCGTGCACTTACCATTAAACATCGATATCATGTAATCCGGAATAGATACATAATACTATTGGGGCAGCACAAAGTAACGCAATCACAAAGTCGACAAAGAAGGTCTCGTACATTCAACAAAAGTCTTTCTGTCGCCGATGAGCTGCTCTTTGTTGAATGGCGTCCTACAAGAACAGCACAATATTTCCATGTACTCCGACGAAGAAAGCGGTCATTACCGAAAAGTTGGTGTAAACATGTTCCGGCCATTTTCGACGAAAAACCGTGCCCGCGACTGCAACTTACGACGACCATTGCTGCAATCGAATAGTGTGGACAAAAGTTTTCTTCTAAAGTAAATTAGGAAATTGGTACGTGTTTGCCGGTAATAACTTACGGGTTAAATCCGGTGTCCTGTCTGTTTGTGAACTGTACACCGCAATGCGAGGGGATACACGCGTCACGTACCCGGGTTTTTAAGCATGATTGGTATATACTTTTCCAGTTCTTATCACCCACGCAAAAATACCGAGTCACTGGGCAGTGAACGCATGCGCGTCGTCTGATATTCTCAACAATGTAGAAAACCTTAGAGCTATAAACTGGCAGCTGAAAGTGACCCCCAATTGGCCGCCGCCATGTTGCACATTTTTGACGACTAGACATGTGACCTTATAGTGTTACGTCTAGATTTTAACGAAGTACCGCGCGCAAATAATTGCCTACTGATCTTTAATAACTGCACCGACGAGATAAGTTATGCTTCGTTTGTTTTAAAGGGATACTGCAACGAAATTTCGGCGGTTATGTCTTGGTATATTCTTGTTCAATGGAGCATTATCACATCAGACACACCAATCTCTTGTTGAAAAAGACACGAAAAGGAATTTTAAAACGAATTAAACCATTAGCCAAGAGCACCTGGTGGATGTCGCTAACGCCTCGTTTGTAATGCCCGTCTAGAAACCTTGACAGGTAGTGACGGTAACTGTGTCGCCTCCGGCCACGACGAGAGATGACCTGAAGGAGGAACGAGGGAGCCTTCATGTGCTCTTTGCTATAGGGTGATGCCACCCTTTGTAATACCGCTCGCCGACCAACCAGCAGCCATTTTGGTTCTCGGCGATAATCCGTGGGGCTTATAACCCTCCCGGAAACAAGCACCTTATCTCACAAGTTCGGAGCAGCGTTGTGGAACCCACGGAGGGAGGATTAGCATTTTCCCCCTCGGATGGGAGGACCGATGGACACAAAGGCCACTTTCCGGCGCACGTGGAAACAATGAGAGGAACAAAATGGCGGTGGAAGAGGGTGTGGGAAAGGGAAACAGGCAGTTGGCATCACTCTATGCGAAGCGCACATGAAGGCACCCTAGAAGGAACTCCCCTCTCCCGGAGACTCTCTTCTTTGTGTGAGCCAGAAGTCACTATTGTCCCTCTACAAGATTATAGAAAATTAACCCGTCACTCAAAATTCATACAAAGAAAGATTCGGGTTTCCCTGTGGTGTCCCGATCGGTGGTGTGCTTCGGCTGCTTTCAGCGGATGCTACGAGCCATCGGGGCCTATCCAAGGCCGTGTGATTGTCACGTGACCTTGGAGAGGGGGAACAGTGACGCGCGGAAAGCGTATCACGAGCTACGTCCACAGAAGGGGATTGGCTGGGATAGCTCCCAGCGTCCGCTGCGTCTGGACGTAAGGTCCCGAGACAAACTACGTCACGATTGCTGCGGATGTGACGTGGTCTCCGCTGGCTGCTGTCCGAACGTTTGCCAGAGTGGGCCGTTCATAACAAAAAATACAACCATCAGGCTCAAAATACAGACGTGCGATTGTCATTTACGGATATTGTGGATCATATTCAGCCTATATCTGAACATGACGGGTATATTTCAAATTTCGTTGAAGTATCCCTTTAAGTAAAAAATGTGCCTTTACGACAAAAACTCGGACAGCTTCGCAATGCTTCCGCTAGATACCGTCAGCCGCGGTTCTGTATTTTGGGTTTTATCGGAGCTACACACTGATTTTCGGGGCTAACAGTATTAAAACAATAGTTTATCATGTCTTTTTTTTTTTTTTTACAGCGATTGCAATACAAATTTTGGCTCAGTTTTGCGTAAAAGCCTGAGGATTTGGTACGGTCATGTGTCTATAGACCTTTCCAATGTTACAAAATCACAGTCCAGCGTGCGATCTTCACAGCCCAGCACGTGCGTGATCGTCGCTTCGGAAAGCGAGCAAAGCACGCGCCATACGCACGAACTCTCAAAATGGCAGGCAATGAAGGGAATGCTAGGGGGGGGGGGGGGGGGGGGGGGAGCGGAGCTCCTGCACATGTATCACTCCGCCAAGCATCCGGGCTTTCATTACGTCAGTTTTGGTTTCGTTGTCGGCATTCAAGGATAGCGATGTGCGCGACCAAAAGCGTCGCTCCGGTCAGCTTTCCACGATTGGCCAAACCATGGGCATATGAGCATTGTCAGATTGTCAACTTTGACGGTGTTAGTTTCGGATTGCGATGGCTCCTAGCTTCCACTGTGCTTTTTAAACACACTACCGAACTCGTCGTCGCACCTGATGGTAAGTAGCTATAGATAACAACTGGTGACGTCACGGCGAGGCAAATCCCAGTCGTGACGTCACGGATGGAAACAATAAGAGGGCGCCACCGAAACATCTCGGCCAGAGCCGTTTATACTGAGAGAGTTTGGCCTTCTTAAGGAGATTTTGACAGCCTGACAACCACAGCAGCGTAGTCTGACAACCGGGGGATGACTACTTCCGTCCGCCATATTGTGGCCCTGACTCATAGGAACTCTACGCGATTTCTCAGGAATGAACAAGACAAAGAAGTAACGCCATATTGTGTTATCGCGAAATCCGCTTGTTCTAGCGGCCAACAAGCTCCGCCCATTGGCCAAACTCTCTCAGTATAAACGGCTCTGATCTCGGCGCTATAGACCTTTTTCGCATAACCTCAAACCAGCCAGTAACTGACGTACTCTCGACCTGGTGCATATTTGGATTGCCCGCTGACACAGGGTATGCAACTGCCAAGGGTATGGGCGAAAAGGCTTAAAAACGGACGTCGTGCATGAGGTAGTTCCGAGTGCTCCTTTTTACCGTGCTGCAATTCCCGAAAATCTATGGTTGTCTGGCTACCACTGCGTGGTCGTCGGATGGATAAATAATTTTAAACAGCATAAGAACAATAGCAGAAAGTGTGCCATGAGCACAAGAAGCTGCAGCGCGAGTGTGGCTGCAATGTTATCGAGCTTCGCATTTTCCCCAAGAATTCTGATTTATGAAGTCAGTCGATTGCGAGCTTGAATCGCGAGAGATTCGTATCAGACTCAACGTCACGTTTAAGCTCACAACCACTTCGTCTACGACAAGAGGACCGATTTTAATTCCCGGTGCAGGTGGTCCAATTAGGTTATCACTGCAAGCCCCATGGTATGTGAAAGGTATGAAAAAGTCTACATGCCACCACTCAAGATGCAGCTATCAAATGCCGAGAGCTTACCTGCATAGACTACATTAAACTGCTCATATATACTTCGCTGTGGAAACTCGATCAAAACACCGCACCGTCTTCGTCGTCGTTCTCTCGAGGAGGCAAGGAGATGGCCTGTGAGTGGCCAGCTGGATTCAACCGGACAAGCTCCAACCAAGTTATTGTAGCCCACCATAGCCAAGTCTAGCCAAGTTCCCCCCATACCCACACCGTTGCCTACCCAGATAGCTGTGCTGCCAGAACTAGCAGGTATTTCCTTTTCTAAACCGCTAGACGGCGTCGTCGGCACCGCAATTCTCAAGATGGCGGCGCCGTTAAAGAAAAGGTCTATAGTCGGATGCAACCTAAGAACAATCCTTTAACTCCACCCACAAGCGCATTGCGCCCATCTGAAGTGCCTCCGCCGTCGAGAAAGTAGTTCGCTAGCAACGTTGCTTTTCTTCCTCCAGTAAACGTGTCTTAAACTACTACAATATTATTTAATTCATTCAGGACGTTTAAATAAGTTAGAATACGTTTTTGTCATGGAGCATTATCACATCAGACACACCAATCTCTTGTTGAAAAAGACACGAAAAGGAATTTTAAAACGAATTAAACCATTAGCAAAGAGCACCTGGTGGATGTCGCTAATGCCTCGTTTGTAATGCCTGTCTAGGAACCTTGACAGGTAGTGACGGTAACTGTCTCGCCTCCGGCCACGACGAGAGATGAGCTGAAGGAGGAACGAGGGAGCCTTCATGTGCTCTTTGCTAGGGTGATGCCACCCTTTGTAATACCGCTCGCCGACCAACCAGCAGCCATTTTGGTTCTCGGCGATAATCCGTGGGGCTTATAACCCTCCCGGAAACAAGCACCTTATCTCACAAGTTCGGAGCAGCGTTGTGGAACCCACGGAGGGAGGATTAGCATTTTCCCCCTCGGATGGGAGGACCGATGGACACAAAGGCCACTTTCCGGCGCACGTGGAAACAATGAGAGGAACAAAATGGCGGTGGAAGAGGGTGTGGGAAAGGGAAACAGGCAGTTGGCATCACTCTATGCGAAGCGCACATGAAGGCACCCTAGAAGGAACTCCCCTCTCCCCGAGACTCTCTTCTTTGTGTGAGCCAGAAGTCACTATTGTCCCTCTACAAGATTATAGAAGATTAACCCGTCACTCAAAATTCATACAGAGAAAGATTTGGGTTTCCCTGTGGTGTCCCGATCGCTGGTGTGCTTCGGCTGCTTTCAGCGGATGCTACGAGCCATCGGGGCCTATCCAAGGCCGTGTGATTGTCACGCGACCTTGGAGAGGGGGAACAGTGACGCGCGGAAAGCGTATCACGAGCTACGTCCACAGAAGGGGATTGGCTGGGATAGCTCCCAGCGTCCGCTGCGTCTGGACGTAAGGTCCCGAGACAAACTACGTCACGATTGCTGCGGATGTGACGTGGTCTCCGCTGGCTGCTGTCCGAACGTTTGCCAGAGTGGGCCGTTCATAACGAAAAATACAACCATCAGGCTCAAAATACAGACGTGCGATTGTCATTTACGGATATTGTGGATCATATTCAGCCTATATCTGAACACGACGGGTATATTTCAAATTTCGTTGAAGTATCCCTTTAAGTCAAAAATGTGCCTTTACGACAAAAACTCGGACAGCTTCGCAATGCTTCTGCTTGATACCGTCAGCCGCGGTTCTGTATTTTGGGTTTTTATCGGAGCTACACACTGATTTTCTGGGCTAACAGTATTAAAACAATACTTTATCATGTCTTTTTTTTTTTTTTTACAGCGATTGCAATACAAATTTTGGCTCAGTTTTGCGTAAAAGCCTGAGGATTTGGTACGGTCATGTGTCTATACTCGGCGACAACTTTTCTTGGCAATGAAGGGAATGCTAGGGGGGGGGGGGGGGGGGGGCGGAGCTCCTGCACATGTATCACTCCGCCAAGCATCCGGGCTTTCATTACGTCCGTTTTGGTTTCGTTTTCAGTTTTGGTTTCGTTGTCGGCATTCAAGGATAGCGATGTGCGCGACCAAAAGCGTCGCTCCGGTCAGCTTTCCACGATTGGCCAAACCATGGGCATATGAGCATTGTCAGATTGTCAACTTTGACGGTGTTAGTTTCGGATTGCGATGGCTCCTAGCTTCCACTGTGCTTTTTAAACACACTACCGAACTCGTCGTCGCACCTGATGGTAAGTAGCTAGGATAACAACTGGTGACGTCACGGCGAGGCAAGTCCCAGTCGTGACGTCACGGATGGAAACAATAAGAGGGCGCCACCGAAACATCTCGGCGCTAATACAGCTCGTTAGTGTCTATGAAACCGTTTCCAGTGGACATACCCGGGAAGAGATCCCGGGCACGTCCGTTTCGATGGTGTCGGTTTCTCGTTCCCTCTCGTGCCGTTCATGATCTCGTGGTTCTGTGCTCCTCTACCTCCTTTTCCTCTTGTTACCTACTACCAGATCTTTAGTAACTAGAAAACTAATTTCATTTTTATATTTTTATTGTTCAAGACTCATAGTGATGTGACAATTATTATTCAAATGACGAATATTAAGATTATAATTTACGTTACAGCCAAAACACAATTTAGACCCGGGAACTGTGTTCAGCTGCGTAAGAAGACAGCGTGCTTCGGCTCTGTAGCTTTGGCAGCATTGCCAAGAAAAGTTGTCGCCGAGTATAGTGGTCAAAATTGTACCATATGGCGGCAGCCAGAGGGAGGTCACTTTCGCCTGGTGAACGGGATACCAGTTTATCGCTCGAAACCCCTCTACCTCGTTGGATCATCTGCAGAGCTACCGTGCTTGCTGAGAACGCGTTACTCAGCGCAGTAGACAATTAAAGTTCCTAGATGAGAGCTTCCTCGCAACTAGCGACATTCTTTGATGCGCCGACTGCGTGACGGTGCAGGTTTTAGGAAGCAAATGGTGGAACAAAGCGAACGACCGAACCAATGTTACTAGAACAACTCAGTTTTGAAACTGCCACATGAGCCAGCTTCGAAAGAGTGGCTTCGATCGTTCGAGAACCGAACTAATCGCGACCGTAACACCGTCATTTCTCTTGCCGCAGCCAAGCCGGGCACTACACGGCTGCACGCATCGGTTCAGAACCAGTCGCACAAGGGCAGGTGGCGCCATCTCGCAGTGGCTATAAAGCAACTTTAACGTTTTGACTCGCCGCTATAGGACGCCGCTGTAATCGTATTTAGCTCGGTTTCGGTGGACGCGAGCGGCCCGGGTTTCCAAGGGGAGTTTCTCAACTGAGTGTTTTAGTAACGTTGGACTGAACTGTATGACGCCATTTTCTTCCAGCGAATTGTGCTTTGTCATTTGTATTGATTGTCGTTACTTGTAAAATGAAGTATCAAGGGAGTTTATAGGCAATGACACCAGCGCGCAGAAAGCGGTGATGTTTGGACTGGCGTCCTTTCATTGTGCATTTCCAGGATCAACAAATGTGTCAGACCACTCAGATTTAAATACAGTCATATCTCGTTAATATGGACCCCGTTAATATGGATACCCCGCTATATGGACACTACTTTAGAGGAAAAACTGGGAAAATACATTCATTTTTGTCTCGTTACTATCGACAACTCACATTATGGACAATTTTTTACGGGAACGGAGGTATCCATATTAACGAGACATCACTATAAATGGTACTCACCCGAAGCTAATTAGAATTCTATTGTTTCACTTCGAGATCGCCTCAGCAGTCAGCTTGACATGACGGACTACTTCTTGACGACTGATCCGTGGCGTGTCAGCAGTTGACGGCCAATAAATGTTGACTTTGTGCGTAGCTACTCGAGTGGCCGTGGTGTTTCGGGTCACGTGGTCTGACCTCGGGCATCAGCGTGTGGCCGCGCCTGTTGCTGGGTGAGTGAACCCGCCGTGTGCTTGACCCTGGTTTGGCGGTTAGTTGGCGAACCGTGCGACGCGACTGGCCTGTTTGACGATTCGCTCCGACACACCGTGTTTGGATAACCCACTTCGAGAACGCTTCCAAATGGAGGAACCTTCCAGGAGACTAATATTTGCAGCGAGGCTCAAATGGATCTATTGCACTTTAAATAGATCTTAAAAAACAAAAACAGTTTCGCATGCTTCGACATTGTAACTTAGGACGAAACGGCGGATTGGCGGTGTTTTTCTAACATTCAAAGGCAAAAGCTTACCACAGTAAAAAGTTCCAGCTGGAAACCGCACTGTTTCAAGGCACCAAAAAGGAAACATTTTTCGTGCCTTTGTGAACAACGTTGTTGGAGTGTTCAGGACGTTTGATAAAAAAAAAAATAATAAAAACGTACTTATGAATTTTGTTTTGGTCGCGGTTTTGTTCAATAAAGTGTTCCAATCGCCCATAAAATCGCCTTTGAACTTCTAATATAAAAAAATACTAAACCCGGTACTGAGCGATAGAAAAAAATAGGTGTTTTATCATAGCTTCTGACTTATTAACTTGTGAGTTTAATTATTATTATTTTTTTGTTTACAAAAGAGGCGCATTATTCAGCCTTACGTTTAAGGTAAACTATAATCGGAAATGGCGAGATTGATTTTTTTAGACCTATTTAAAGTGGGTTAGACCCATCTGACCCTCATTCTAGAACGGCAATTTAATGTTTGTCAGAGTCTCTGATGAATTGCAGGGCGTGTTCCGAACACCTTATTAGGGTTCCGTAAGCAATCAAATTGTGGTGTTTGTCGAGAAAACAAAAAAAAAAAAAAACACCCAAAAACTACAGTCACCATTAAAGAAGCATGAACACAATAGAGAGTTTTAGTATTGTCAATAGGAGCAAACGCAAGTGCCGTGCGTTTGCGTTAGCGTTGCGTGCTCTACGCTGCGAAACCGCGTCGTTGCCATTCGCCAATCCACGACGCAGTTTGGGGCTCCGCCCGCACGCTCAGTGTCGAACACGCAACGCTAACGCAAACGCACAGTACTTGTGTTTGTTTCGTGCAGGCAATACTAAGACTCACTATTAAGCTACGCTGTCTGGAATGTTTAAGGTTCGACAGTCATCCACCGAAGTTTAGTATCTTCTTGCGCTGTTCGAAGTTCACCCGTGGCTTATTTTCGTGGAATGAAAACTTGATAGCATACGTTTTAATTTCGCATTTGCTTTACTCGTGAAAGCTCCTTTTTCTCCCTATTTTCTTGAAATTGGCTGTCTTAATCTATTGTAGCGTCGCGAGCGCACAAACCCGTGGGCAGTATACAGCACAGTATGTCCGTGGATGCGGATAGGTGTATAATAATACAAAAAAAAATGCCTTGAATTTCTTTGATTGCGCGCAAATCAGTTCACTTATCGAAATGACATGAAAAAACATTAATAGAAAAATTGTGAGGTGTCGACCGGGAAATATGCGGTGTACAAAAACGAAAGATTTAGCCAAACAAACATTCCTAAAAATCTAATATTGCTTCGAACATTAATAATTTTCTGACGAAAGTAAATTTATTTTCCTTCAAATATATTTTATTTGATTTTCCATCTACCATACAGAAACCTAATTTTTTTGCAAAGTAAAAGAAGAAATTGGTTTTATTAAAATGAATTGGCCATACCTATAATGCTTTTTTTTACTTGTTTCTCGTCTTGGATGGAACAGCGCGGATGAACAGTCACACTCACATGCACACAGGAAGCAAACAGACTCGCAGCGCTGACTTTCAACTCAGTTCAATATTTCTTCTTCCTCAAATCTTCAACTTCTTCACCTTTGCCGTTAATGAGAACAATTTAAATTTTTACACACCAAAGACCAAATAGCCAATACACATTAAAAATAACTAATAATTAAATAAATATTAAAAACTAAGTTAAAAATTAAAAATTAAATTTAAAAATTTAAAGCGAAAAATTTCTCATCCCCATTGGTGCTTTGATGATATCTCTAGATAATCCAATTCTTTCTTTGACAAAGCTACGGATGATACACTAACACATTGTTTGTCCAACCTGGCTCGATGATCTCTCGTGTCAGCTGATTCCCACTTCTGGCTATGACAGTGCAATTACTCAGGTCCGCTGAACACCCGCAATCCCGGCAATAGATACCTAGATTCTCTGATATTACTCTGGTTATGTTATAATGATGCTCTCGTAAACGGTCATTGAGACACCTCCCGGTCTGCCCGATATACTGTTGTTCCGCATGAGAGGGGAATGGCATAAACCACCCTTCAGAGCATGGAACAAACCGGGAGTGGTGCTTTTTGGTACAACCTAAGGTCCTATCGGAGTAAGAATTGACTTTTTTACATACCTAATCTAGAGAGCTTGCATGGAGCAGAAAATACTACGTTAACGTTTACGCGGTTGCCTATCTTTTTAAGACCATGAGAAATATGGTCAATATAAGGCACAACCGCTGGTCTTTGATTTCTGTCCCTCTTCTTACATTGGATCAAATTAGGATTTTTGATTTTCTGAAGGAGTTTTTCTGCGACAGATATTAATACGGGATAAGGGTACCCCCCGCTCGTGCTCGTGTCTCGACCACTTTTCTTTCTTTTCTTTTTCTTACCCACAGTGCTAACAAGCCCCACTTTAAAGTTTGAATTGTCCTCAATTCAAGTCTGTATGTCAATTCAATTTGTGATATGGTCTCGGAGGTATGCTGGAGGCCTTCGTTCTCTTGGCATACGAGTTGATGTTGCATTCTGAGCATGCTGCGTCCAATTAATCTCAGCTGTGCGCTGAACCAGCTGGTTCTTCAACGCCTTCGGGAGATCCCTCTGGAAAGTTGAGCGTGTTTCGCAGCGATTCTGTTTCCACTTGGTTTGCTAGCGCCTGTCCTATTATAGTGTCTGATAGCTCGACAGGCTCAATATCTCTTGCGACGAATCTTCGTAGCTGTTGTAAATTAGCTAGTCTTGAGTTGAATCTGCCCTCTATGGGGACGGCTCTTTTAAGCAACACAGTATTGCTGTCTTTGAATTCTGTGATTTCGTACGGTCCTTCAAATAGAGAGTCCAAGGTTCCACGCCTAGATCCTTTGGTACAGTATACGAAGTCACCGACGTTAAAACAAGGTGCCTTCATGTCGGCTTCGTACCGGGCTTTCGCCAGCATCTGGCTATTTTCCAAATTTTGCTTTGCAGCGCATCGACTCCTGGCAAGGTTGAGAAACCTTTCGGTTTCTGTGATGTCATCATCAACGCTTCCGATGTTTAATTCTCCTGGAAGTTTTGAATCATACCCGTGCATTAGCCAGAAAGGGCTGTATCGCGTTGAGCTCTGTCTCGTGACGTTAACGGCGGTTACTGCATCTTGGAATGCGATATGCCAGTCGAGACGATTGTCCACAAGCTTTCGTTGGACTTGTTTGATCATTCCTACCATTCTTTCGATAAGATCGTTTGCTTCCGGCCAATGTGGTGAAGATGAGGTGTGTGTCAATCTGAGACGTAGATGAATTCTTTCCGTGTTTCGGCTCACAAATCCTCTTGCTTGGTCTGTGTAGATTATTTCCTGTACTACGATTCGCGTGCTTTGTCGTCCATTGCGCATCAGTTTTCGTACAAGGATCCCGTTGTCAGTTTTGAAGAGACTGTTTTTCTTGTTTCGTAGTAGTTTAGGACGTTGGCATTCCGGATCAGACGTCTGGGAGCTCCTGAGGCGGGATTTCTGGCTCAGCACAATCGCCAAGCACTTCAGTGTGCATCCAGCCGCCTCGTTGTTGATGAGGCCTTCCAGGGCTCTGTCTGGAATGTCAAGTCGTGACGTTGCGTCTGCTGCTTCGTTGAGTTTTCCAGATCGGAGTACAAGATGGAATTCATATTCCGCTAAGTCGAGTGTCCACCTGACGAATCTGCGGTTGATTGTACCCTGTTTCACGAGGAACGTAAGACTCATGTTGCCCGTGACAACCGTGAATCGAGGTCCTCCACAAACATAAATGGCGAATTCTTCGGTGATGGCCCAGTGAAGAGCCATACGTTCGAGAGTGTTTGAATTGAGCTCCGAGTCATGCTCATTGAGGCTGCGGCTTGCATACTCGATTACTAGTTCTCCCTCTTCTTGAAATTGAGCGAGTACAGATCCGAAATCAGTGTGAATGGCGTCGACATATGTTATTGTTGGACATCCGTACCTGAAGTTTGCGATTATTGGAGGACTTGTCAAAGTTCTCTTCACGTCATTGACGATCTTGTCTTGAATTTCAGTCCAGATTAAATCAGTGTCACGAGCCAGCAAGGCACGTAGAGGGGACGTGATGGCAGATATGGCAGAGAAGCAGAGAAGAAGTAGTAGAACGTTGACTTCTCTTTTGAGAAACTGGCAATCAGCAGGAGAGCATCTATACGGGCTAGATGTGACTGGTATATTTTCCCTTAGATCGATCGAGTGTTCAGAACGGGGGCATAGCCCTATTTTGTTCTTGCCATCGACAAAGGCTGAGTGATGTGCCAGTAGAATGTGTCGAAGATGGTTCTTTTGATCGACCGACGCATCTTGAGTCATTTCTTTGACGGCCACTTCGATGTGCTCGAGAAGTTCGGTGTCTGGGGCACTCGCTCGCGTTTCTAGCTTCACAAATCTATCGCCGTGCTTCGTTGCACACACAGGAACTGTTCCAATAAAAAGTTCGCGTTGACAGAACGATGCAATGAGTGTTTGACCCGTTAGCTCACCTGATATGCTTTGGCTACGACGTTCAAGCGTGTTTCTTTGAGGCAGTTGAACTACCGTAACGTCGTTGCTGGGGTGAAAGGTGACATCTACGTTGGCAAGTCGCCTCCAATCTGATCCAAGAAGGATGTCGACAGGGGCAAGTAGTTCCGTAACGAACACTTCGGGTAGCCAAACCTGAGTAGTGCCTATCGTGATCGTGAAGGCTATGACTTTCTCTGGTCTTACTCGTGTTCCAAGAACGTTTATATCAGATCTGTTGGAATGAACTGTGACGTTTGAGTTGGGCGGAATGGCTTCAGAGCGAACGATCGAGACGTTTGCGCCCGTGTCGATGCATACTTTCACAGTTGTGTCTGAGCCAATTGTGCCATGAACAATGGGTAGGTCGTCCCCGCTTGTACGTAAGAAGCAATGAACGTTTCTTGACATGGTGGTACGGCTTCGACATTCGTCATCGTCTTGCTCTAGACGTCTTGGAAATGACGTCGTCGGACTGTGTGCGCTGCGTCTTTCTTCCGCCCGAAGAGTGGCGGGTGTCTTCGGAATACGACATTCTCTTGAGATGTGTCCCGGCTTGCCACAGTTGTAGCATTTAATTATGTTATGTTGTTCGTTATCTTCGAAGCATGTAGCTGTCATTCGGTACAGCTCTTCATGTTATTCGTTTGCGCAGTTGCCCTTTTTGAGTGGCCTTCGGCTATCCATGCACATTGCTCTGTCGATAAGTTCGAGCACCGACCTGCAATTGTTGGACGCCAGAGGATTCGCCCATTTGTCGTCGGCAATGCCATGCAAGATCCATGAGATTCTCGCTTCAGGCGCTAATTTATACGGCGACTTTTGTAGCATGGCATTCTTGGCGTAAATGTATTGCACAAGAGTTTCGCTGGGCAGGAGCTTCCGTTGGGCCTGATACTCGATGAAATCTTGCATGGTCATCTTCCTCTTGAAGCGTTCGAAGAGTGCTTGCTTCCACGTTTCCCAGTCATGGATCGATTTACCGTAAGCTGTCTGCCAGTCTTTATCAGGTCCTCTGAGTCGAGTCAACGCGTTCGGCATGGTGAGGGATGACGTCCAATGTGCAAGAGAGGCGACGCGATTCGACCTCTTCAAGCCAATGAGAAACGTTGGTCTGCATATCTCCGTTATAAATTGGTATGGCGGATGACGTGTCAATCGTAGAGTGGACTTCAAGGGGACGTGAATTTGTCAATACGCACTCCACGATCCGTTGTTGAGTCCCTGCAATGATGGCGAGAAGTTCGTTGACGCTGGGGATCGCAGGGTCTCGGCTGGTCGCCTCGTCGCCCATGGGAACGTTGACTGTTGCGTCCCCAAGATGTGCGACTGTGTCCGGTGTTTGCGGCACTGAACCCGCGGTCGGGCGTTGTTCTTGATTTTGACGCAGCTGATTTTTGATCGTCGACATATCAGTTTGAAGCTTGTCGTAGGCGATTTGGAGCTGTTCGTAGCGCTCCGCGAGATCGTTTGTAGAGTCGGCCATGTCTTGGCTTAATTTGGTAGGCGTTCAATAAAATGCATGCTTGGGTCGCGTGCCTGAGCTAACACGTACCTGTGGTTCTTGTCGGTGTCGACTGCGCCATGTTAGAGTTAAAAAAAAACTGATTTAATCGGAAAGCGTTAAAAATCGTTCTGTATCGTCCGTGCTCGTGCGTCCCTAATGCTCCTCGTCCTCCTCCTTTTTCCCCCCGCTCGTGCTCGTGTCTCGACCACTTTTCTTTCTTTTCTTTTTCTTACCCACAGTGCACGTGTTTTCGAACATGTCAGCGACGCTTTTACTCTTCTTATAGAGGAATTTTAATAACACAACTCATATAGAGCTTTCTCATTTCAAGAAGGCCGACAGGGTTTTAAATCCCAATTTACTTCTTTTTTTTTTGTAAAATGTATTGTATTAAAATTCATTCACAAATTATTGTGGGCATTCCGGAGTCTTCAACATTATTGTAAGTGAAGCTGCATTTGTTGTTATTCTTGTCTCACCAGGCGTCTCCCAGCGGTTGGTCCCAGGTCCAGTCCTATTTGTCGCCTGTACCCAAGGCGTTCTTGCTTATATTTCGTTTCACATGCGATTGCCCAGTGGTGAGTGTGCCGTGTGGGGGATCGGTGGCCGACTGGACTAGCGCACACCAGCTGGCTCGAAGCACGTGGAGCGGAAACTCGAGCTGCAGAACCAAAGGATCCTGGGCTCAATCTCAACCCTTGCCCGTTTTGATCTGGATGAGCACGGTACCGGCGTGTGGTCGCGTATCACTAATGCGTGGTGCACGTGAGAGACTCCCGGCTAGCGGTTGTACTGCACTGATTAAATTTCTTGTCTACACAGCTGAGACACCAGACGCTCATTAGGGCTGACAAACTTCCGGCTGTATAAACATACAACACAAGTTTGTGTGTCATCGACCAAGAAGCTAAAATGGTGCTGCGAAAATTCTAAGCATTGAAACACAATTTAAATAAAATGCACTATTTCAGAAAGTGAAAATACGAGAAAGAAAAATGTTCGTACCGGCAATATTACCATCTTATAGACACTTTAAACGCACGCGCCAGATTGAGCCGCCATTGCCGACCTTCTCTTGTCTTACCGAGATGCCGTGGCACTGAAGCGGGCATTGACGAGCATCCACAAAGGCCTATCCTAGGGAGAAAGACACAGTAGCACCTGAAGTGGTACTAACCTGTCCTGGTGTGGCAATGATGAATTAAAGCGAACAGAATTAGAAGAAACAGAAACTGCAGGTCGGTTATGGCGGCGCCCACGCACAGCTGGTGCAAAGCGTCTCTATCGACCAACTCATTGTTTACAAACAAGCCCGGGTTTTCCCACCAGGCGAGGGCACTGCGCGTGCGCAGAAACCAGATTCGGCCTAGGCGAATCGCCTGCGCATGCCCAGTGCTGACAGCAGAGCCACCGCAGCGGCGTGACGTCAGAGAGTTGAGTTGGTCTATACCCGTTTTCACCTCAAGAAAAAAACAAGTTTTGCGCTTTGTTCATACGCGTGCGAAGTAGTTCTTAAGAGATTTGGATGTCGGAGGAAAAAGCGACGCTTTTGGCGTTTGGAACGTGTGCGTCTTGGTAAGATAACATACATCTAATCTAAAATTCACCTACATATGTCTTAAAGGGACCATGAAGGCAGTTTCGAAGTTTTATTTGACGATTGAAATGGATGTCAGGCACGTCTCAGATACTGTTGACCAAGTTCTAGCCCGAACAGAAGTTTGGGTGCCGCACCAATCGAGCAAACAGGCGCGGTAATAATAGCGCCGGGAACGATGCCTGAGACCCCACTGAGGCGGCGGCAGAAAGGTGAACTAAAGTGCGCCGTTGAAGCGTGACGACAACGGGCTCCTCGTCTGGCGATTGGTTCAAACGATAGACGCGCTCTTGGTTTCGATTTCGGTGGTGAGATGTGATGAAAAAAGTTCATTTGAACGTTGGATAATCTTTTAAAGTTGTAGTTGGGAATTAATAGGTTTCATACCATGTATAAAAGCATAATCTGAAGCGATCCCTCCGTTTGTCACTGGTTGAACGCATCCCGCACTGCTACCTCGGGCGCGTAACAAGCATCGAGCAACCATGGAAAAAAAAGAAAAAGGTACGAGCGCCGTGGGCGGTGGACTTTTGGTTCTGGTTTCGTGCGTCGTCTCGTGTTCGCTTTGCGAACTGGTGTCTCACCAATCATGCCGCGTTTATGTGCAGTAGTAGGTTGCGCGAAAGGTCGGCTAAAGACGTGTGGTCGATCGGGCGACGTTAGTTTGCATAAACTGCCGACCGATGCAGCAATGCGCAGCATTTGATTGCGCGCCGTCGTCTTGCGTAGAGCTGTGGACAGCGGTGTCAGGATTTGTTCGTTGCATTTCCGGCCAGAAGACTTTAAGCAGCACCTTCACGTCAGCCGGAGTCGCTCTGAGGCGGCGACCGAGGAGCTGGTGGTAGGTCTGGGGCGCCTTCGTAAAGCGCCAATCCAGAGTTCTGCGTCCTTACCAGCATCTCCCGTTCAGTCGGCGTGAGGTCGCTGAACGGGAGCTCAAACTCGTTTGCGAGCGCGGCGTTGTCGCCCATTTCTTCCAGGTTTTCTTCACAGACCGCCGTGCATTATAGCGAACCATGGGAACCACACTGAGTGTGCAATAAATCCTACCGATGCCGACAGTGCTCCCTGACGTCACTTCTCTTTCCAGAGGCGAAAAAGGGAAGAAATCTGAATGTTTGTTTCGGTTTCGCAGATTTATTTGCAGGTACAGAAATAAGAGTCACAAAGTTCTAGAAACAATTGTGTGGCATGCCAGGACCCCAACGCTTCCGAAAACACCTTCTTTAAAAAAAAATTAAATTGCCTTCATGGTCCCTTTAATTATCCGCATGAAGTGGGAAATCAGTAATGCTCCGCGAGGAGCCGGACTTGTTTTACTTCGGTTCTTGAGGTGAAAACAGGTATAGAGGTTTCTTGAATTTGAGTTTATGGGTTCACTGCTCTCGATCACGACTACCTGCTGTATTATTTTATAGTTGAATAACTCTTACTCCCCCTTTCCTTCTTCCCCACTAAAGTGCCGAACGTGTGTTGTGAATAAACCGAGAGTAACAGCAAGCGTTGCGCCCAAGCCTCCTGTATAACAAGACCGGAGTGGGGAATGTTTGACGTCACACGAAGAAGGACCAACGCGGGTGCTCAGATCCGACACGAGTGCGGAGTCAGCGTTCGGCAAAGACTCGTGTTTTCACCGATCCAACACGAATCTCAGCCGAACGGTGTCGCATGCACTCGTGTCCAATCTGCGCCCCCGCATCGGCCTACATTAGATGACGTGGAAAATTCAGGGGCCTAACCATCAAGATGGGTTGGTTGGCTGGTGAGCTCAAGCATTTTCTTGCGTTACCAAAAGTAGGCCCATTTTCGCAAAATTATTATCCAATTTGTCTTCGCGCTTGGAGGCTGTACGACACGAGAGCGCACGACACGAAAGCGCCGACTGGAGAGCACGCGACAGGAGAGCGCCGCGACACGAGAGCGCGCCACAGCAGAGCGCCGCGACACCAGAGCGCGTGCCATTGGAGTGTGCGTTACGAGAGCGCATGTGCTCGCTTTGGGAATGATCGATGTTTGAGTCTTCAAAACGCATGTTTTCTCGGATCGAACGCTTTACGTCATTTTATTGCGTGAGTACGCAGACCTGGGGGAAGTCTAAAAATACAATCTTCGCAAACTCGAAATGAAGAAGCAAGATACAGAGTTTCGGAAATAGAGTTGTTTATCGATTGCCGTTCCATAATAACAATAATAAAAACGAAAACATTCAAAGACTGGATGACTGCGCGACACCGCGGAGGTAGTGTTGCATGCACGTTTGGTCGCACTCTTCAACTAGCTTACTCACATTCTTCGCTATGCGAATGTAGATGACCTTGCTGCTCCTTTGAGGCTCTCGACGAAGTACATTCGCCAACTTCTGCTCTGTCAAGCTCTGCTCTCTTTGAAATGCGGCCACTAGCTTGTACGTGTCCGGATGATGCAGCTCCAAGGACTTCTGGAATGCATTGTGCCAGGACTCGACGTGATTGTTGGTCCTGGGAGCCCCGCGGAGATACCTTCGTAGCAGCTCCAGAAGTCATGCGGGAAAAGTGCTGGCCTACGCGAGCGGCTCCTTCCGACGCTCCAGGTGGGTAAGGTCACTTGAACCGGACAACGAATGGACCTCCCGAAGGCCATGAGAATCGGGCGAACCCAGCGATAGAGAACCCTTTGGTAACATTTGTTCCTACTTTACACCTATAGTCGGTAACAGGTCATAAACGAAGTGGAAGCTCCTCACACCTCTTTTCACATTAGCAGAGCGAACACTGGAGAGGAGGTCGCCTCCTTTCCAGCATTCGCTCTGCTAAAGTGGAAGAGGTGGGAGGAGCTTCCACTTCGTTTTTGACCTGTCGCCGACTATAGGGACCTTTTTTCCGGGGATATATTTTCCGGCGTACTTTTTTTCCGGGAATTTTTTCCGGGACGTTTCTTCCGGGGAAATTTTTTCGGAACCCCTTACCAACCACGCTATTAGACGGCGGTACTTGCAATTGCAACATGAACCATACAGCCATAAATTAAAGGGGTAATTAGAGACTTTTACTTCATTGCCCAACATATTTTACCGTATATTGGCACCTCCAATGTCCACCAACCTTGAACAGCACATATCGAAGACAACATCCACAAAGCACAAAGCCTAACTTTATACAAATATTGTTTTGATAAACGAAAAAAAAAAAACACCCTGTAAGTTGCATATAATTTATAATATATTGGGCAACTAACTCACGTGCGAAAAACTGCGCTATCCGAAAAACAAAAAACACATGTGTTTGAAAACTCAAGCATCAATCATTCCCAAGGCGCGCACATGCGCTCTCGTGACGCGCGCTCTAATGGCACGCGCTCTCGTGTCGCGGCGCTCTCCCGTCGTGCGCTCTGGTGTCGCGGCGCTCTGCTGTCGCGCGCTCTCCTGTCGGCGCTCTCGTGTCGCGCACTCTTGTGGCGCCCTTTCCTTCGGGCTTGGAAGGGGTTGCAAAGTTGGGAGCTCGATGTCATGAAAAAGTCACGGAAGTGACGTCGAGAAGTGAGGTCATGAATTGAAGTGTGCACTGCCGAGAAACGCGCAAGTGCGCAAGCGCGTTCTTTTTTACTCTGCTGGATTGCTCGTTTGGTCGCTTCAACACAAAGTGCTCCCGTCTGATTGCAAAGGCGATAGACGCCGCCCCGGCAGACGGGATTCCACAATGTTCAATCGACCATCGCTCTGAACAGCGGTCGAGCTCGCGTGCTCTTCTGCATGGGCAGCTCACGGCTTACGACGTGAGGGTTGCCATGGCAATTGACAGCTGCGTCGGCTCCAACAAAGACCGGCTTTTATTGCGTTTCGTTGAAGCCAACGCAGCTGTTGCCATAGGAACCCGTACGTCGCAAGCCGTTGCAGCGGCATTCTGTCGGACTCACGCAAGTGTAATTAACCTTTAGAAACAATCGCACGCAATTCCGCATATGCGCCATATATTATATAACTGTATGCATCCGCCCCGGGAGATGGCGGCACAGAAAACTCCACATTTGCCTCCACCGGACCAAGTGACGTAGCTCGGTCATCCGGCAGCCGTGCTCTTATGTCTTTCGTAGCCCCCCCCCCCCCCCCCCCCCCCCCCCCTTCTTCCCACCCTTCACTCTCCGATATCGCAACCAACCAGTAAAGCGGGAAGGGGGGGGGGGGGGGTTCTGGGTGCTGGCAGAGGTGACACCTCCCTACGTGACTGGGACGCCTGGTACCGGGGGCCCGGGGCCCCCCGCTCTCTTCGGTTGCTACGCCACTGACCGGACTCCGAACCACGGTCATTCGTTTTTTGCGCACCCGACATCGACAGGCGGCAGGAGCCAGTGGACGTTTCTTCAGCTAGGGCTCGTAGTTTAGTTTATACTGCACACATTTTCGTAGTTCCGCGAAAATTCATGCAGCATAGCAAACCCGCGCACCGACCAATTTTAAGGGAAGGAAGTGCCCCTGAATTACGATGCTTAATTTTTTTTTTTAATGATTTGTGTAGTTTTGAATGTATCTTACCTGTAAGTTTTATTTCGGGGGTCTACGGCGAAGCCGAAACTACCGGCTCGAGCATGATGGCAACCCTCGTGATCAACTGCATGGCCATCGTATGACGCAAAATTCGTACCGTGGTACCGCAATATGTATGAATGGCCTAGTCGCAAAAACAGTTATGTTCAGTCAGGTAAAATGCTACGACTGTTCCGCTTTGCTTCGTAGATATCAAACATCTGCAGCAAATATTAATATACATTCATAAAGTTGCCGGTCGAGAAGCGAGTTCGACACGATGAACGTAGGTTCAGCGCGGGCTCAGAACGAGCCCCATCTTCTGAGAAGAACTACAATCTTGGTGGCGTGCAATGCACGTTGCAGAAGCGTTGTGGAAGCTAATCGTGAGTTCGTGCACGACGCTCTTGAGCGCTCCAACGACGCTCTTGAGTGAGCATGGAGCCAATAATCGGCAGTGTTGGCTGTAACATGTTACAGGTAAGTGGCGTTACCTGCAATCCGAACATATATTACATATATTTTTTTTTGTTTGTTTGCTGAATACTGTAAACGACTAAATTTTCGCGAGGACCTAATCTTCGCGAATTTCGCGAATCGCCTACAATTCGCGAAAAATACGTCCCGCGAACAATTGTGGCGATATGTGAACGCTACGGAAGCTACTTTCGATTCGCGAAAATTAGAACCCGCGAATAATTTTAAATTTCAAGCTTTGGCCCGATTCGCGAAAATTTGAGCCCACGAAAATTAAGTCGTTTACAGTATGTGTTAAACGGTGCAATAATTTCAATTATGAATCAACTTCAATACATAGTTGAGAAAACTTAAAAAAATTCGCACTCACAGATTATTACTACAGCTCCGTGAGGCAAAAAGGTTCGTTGACATTCTCCGCAAGACCGCCCTCCTTTGATTGCTCACAGTATAGTCTCTGCTGCGCTAAACGGACACTCGCACGGCGTTGAAGTCGGTGGGACACGTGTAACCTTCTGCACCCTTGGTTGGAGTTACAAATCTCACCCTTACAGTTTACTTGAAGACAAAATTTCACCTAGAGTTTTCACTTTATATAGGTGTGCTCGTCCATGTCTGCATGGTGAAAGCATTTAATTTTTACTTTATTTCAGTTCGTCAAAATTTTACCGATTAACCGGTTAAAAAAATTCATCGCTATTAAAGCACTAATTGATTAGTCGGTAGGTTAATCGATCAATTCCCAGCGCTAGTTTCTATACTTTGTTTTGCCATAGTTCCGACGGAGCTGACGCTACGAGCTGATGGAACCAATAGGGCAGCATCGAAAGGGTACCGTCATGGGGTTCGTCATATGTTTCTGTACGTGTTCTATCGTCGCTGAACCAATCTTAAACAAACAAAGTCTGGTGACTGGCGCTTTTGACGCTGCTTTATCAATCCCATTACCTCGTACCGTCGGCTGCGTCTGGATTTTAGCTGAAACGAAGTATAGGCGTCAAGTCATTAAATATGGCACTCATTCGCATATCTTAAACATTTTGCCTGTCTTTCCCCACACCGAAAGTGCCGCTTTATGTAAACCTCAACACCCTCGCCCTTCGTCCCGGTGTCGAAAAACGCTGTCGCCAATAAAACGCTGTCACCGTAAATTTATAAATCAAAAGTAAGCTGCGTTCCTTTTTATCGGTAACGGCAACTGTAACGCGTTTCTTTTATTCTGGTGCAACGTAGATCGGTAACGCGATTTTTTTATTTTGCAAGTAACGGATAACGTATTTCGTTTTTTTTTTTTTTTCGGTAACGCCTACAACACTGATAACCGGCGCCTCGGTAGTTCAGCGCCCCATGTTGCAGTTCAAGAAACATAAACTGCTCAAATTGCGATCTAAAAACATTATGTTCGTGTAAGGCTCGTCGAAATATTAGGCGCTGGAGAAAATCTGCCATTTGCGGCGAGTCAAAAGGGTATTCACTTGGGCTAGTTGGTGGTACATTTCAGGATTCAAAGCGCTAAAACACGAGGACGAGTCAAAGAAGACACACACACAGTAGAGCGCTCTGCTGTGTGTGCGGCTTGTTTTACTCGTCCTCGTTTTTTAGCGCTTTGAATCCTGAAATGCGGCGAGTCCTTATTTCGGACTTTTTTGGTTTCCGCCCAGCTTTTCGCTGGGCGGAACGCCCAGCGAAAAGCACGGCGAAAAAGCTCCTGTATGCACCTGAACTCGCCACCCCGCCGTCTCCTTCAGCACGATAAAGTCCGTTCACTATGGTTAGGGCGACCAGACGTCTCGTTTTGGCCGGGAAAGTCCCGTTTTGGCCGGGACAGTCCCGTTTTTGAGGTCCGCTTCTGCCGTCCCGTCTTTTTGTCCCAATAAATAATCATGTCCCGTTTTCGGGACATGATTTTTTTTTTGTCTTTTCTATATATGTGTGCAGACTTTTACAGCCGAGTCTTGCAGGATAAAGTCCCGCTTAGAAAAGTTCAGTCGTCAGCAAAATACGCCCACACCATCGAAGGACTTGAAGCTGGATCTTCCAAATGAGTGCATGCAACTGAACCGTCAGTGGGACTGTTTCTAGGTCCTAAGGCTTAGTGCAATATGGTAACGTTTTGAACTGAGAGCAGTCATTTCAGTAAAGTTTTTTTCCCAATCTCAATAATTAAAACACCCCCCCCCCCCCCCGCCTGCCCGCCCCCCCCCCCCCTTCCCCCCCACCCCGCTGGGATGTCCCGTTTTCTACCTTGAGGAATATGGTCACCCTAGCTATGGTCAGCATCACCATGGCAACGATGCGTCTTCTTTATAGCATCGAATTATTAGAATCTACGCTAGAGGTTCAACTAGAGCTAGTGTCTATGCGACTTCTGTGACGCAAATTGAAACAGCCATCAACATGTCGACGTATCCGGTGTTCCTGTGCATTCCTATGGTAAACGGGCGTGGCGAAGTGAAACCAGTAAACGTTTTGTTGCAGGTCGAAAGCCTGTGTTGTCTGATTGTCTTCTATGTCCCTCCTCGTTATCGTAAATCAGAAACCAAGGCGCTCAACCATCGGCGTTTTGTGTCTTCGCCGGAAAATAACATGAAACACCTCTGTTATTTGGGTCGTACCGAATAGTATGTATACTTTATTAAATTGCAAAAGGATACTTGCTTTAGCTAGCGCATTTTTCCTCATCAGTGAATGATGTTAAACTTCGCAATATTTCAGGCCTAAACCTGTGTTTTACAGTAGGTGTTTTAGAATAGTGTGTTTTAGAATATCAATCGAAAGGAATATAGAGTGTGTTCAAGGTTCGCCAGCATTCCGGTGACGCTTATATATTGCCAGTAGTAAGTCCTGTCACTACGTGAAAATGACACCGTCTTGCACCTTTACGAGCTGCTAAAAACATTCAAAGCGTGAAGAATAAAGTACGCGGACTATAAAAGGTGTCTCCTTTTATTATTATATATGCCGGGCAGCTTTTATCTGGCAGTTGTTCTCAAAGATTTCAAGTGTGCGGGTGATGGTTTGAGCGTAGAACAAGCATCTTTAACACAAAGCAGAAAAAATAAGGCAGTACACACTTATTGAAAATCGGACTATATTACGTGGCCTTCAATTTATTTTGATCGTGCACGCACAGGGAGTTACTGATCCAGTGCTACTACGTAGTTCTTGCCGTCTCTCTCGGTTCTCCAGATGTCCTTCGTTCATTTGGCACGTAAATCCCCCATGCTGAAAAGCGCCGACGTCGTGTTCGCGCTAACAGTGTCCGACAGTGCACATAAATACACGTACGAAGACGTTTTAGTACCGTTTTTAATGCAATAAATTTTGAGAAAAAAACTTTCAGCCTTTCCACTTTGGTGAAGAAGGAAGACCAGCGGAGTTGTACAATGGAAAGTAAAGGCCGGCCGCAAGTCGGCAAGCCAGAGTGGAAAGGCTGCCGCCATCTATGAGTGACGGCGGCAACCAGATAAGTGGCTTGCCGCCGTCGCTCATAAATGGCGGTAGGTGTCCAGAGTTCGGTGTCTTCAATTCTTTGAGGGGGACATGATCCTGGGGAAACTAGCCCTTAACAGCTCCGCTGTAAAAAACAAAAAAAAAAAAAACACAAAAAAACACAAAAAGACGGACTAATTATTTCATCTGTTTGACTGAGAAATGGTACAATCTACCTAGTACCCACGCATTATTCGGGATATTTGCTTTTATAATGGAGAGCAGGCAGAATATCCAATCACTTTTTCACATAGAAATGCATTACCGGAAGTACATTTTCGACTGGTTGCTCTCTGCTTAAATTTGCGACAGCACATTACCTCTCGCGTACATTATAATAAGTCTATGCTTTGAGAAGAGCATTTGAAGCCAGCATTGAGATAGGAAGCTTCTGGAGGCGACATGACGCCATCAGGGTGAAGCCGGAAGATTCCGGTTTGGAGGGACACGCCCCCAACGATGACCAAAACGAACAAGATCTAGAGATTTTATATGATTAGAAATGGTGCAACTGAAAACATGGAAACGTTTGGTCACAAGGCGATGGCTGGCTGGTTGGCTGGATCGCTGGATCGAGCAGTACCCTGACATGCCGCTCTGCCGGTGGTGGCACAACTTTATTTTTACAAAAGGTTAGGCTCTGCGGCTGCTGTGGGCCCAGCGGGCGGCCCTGTTCGCAGAGATGGTTGTAGCTCGCATCCTGTCCGTCCGGACGGTTCGGGGTTCAGAACGCGTGCGTGGGTTGCCAGTAGTTTCTTGGTGGTCGCACAGCCGTTACGAAAGAAATCAAGTAGAATCAGTCACTGTGTAAACTTCGTGGTGCGAGGTCTCGCTGCGCTCCTGTCCGTAACCGTAAATTAAATGCGCTTCTTGTGCGGTTGTAACAGTTGTTTGCACGGTGGTAACAACTTCTCGTTCGACGTAATTATGCTCACTGAAACCTGGTACCAAAATGAGGACGAGGTACTGAAACTGAATAAATACAGAACGTTTTTCTTAAATCGTGATTGCAAAAGGGGTGGAGGAATATTAATCTGTGTAAAAGCTACTTTCGACTGCGAACTTGTTACTGAGTTTGCTTGCATATGTGCTGATTTTGAGATTCTGACGCTGAAGTGTGCGGAAACTATTTTTAGTGTGATGTATAGGCCTCCAAGTGGAAACTCTAACAATTTTTTTGTGTTATTTTGATAAGTTTCTAGATTTTTCAAGTGCAAACAAGTATAATCTTTTTGTGGGTGGGGATTTTAATGTCCACATGCTTACGCCTCAAGTGTGCAATGTTCATTTAAAAGTGTCCTTGATTCAAACGACTGTGTCAACGTCATTAGATCGCCAACACATGTTACAAGTGTCTCATCCACGCTTATCGACCTATTCATAACCAATACCGATTTAGGTAGCGCTTATGGCGGTGTCATTGGTGTCCAGATAAGTGATCACTTGCCAATATTCATGATCGCAAGCAACGTCAATGTTATTAATTGTGATACACCTGCAGCCATTCGTGTGTTTTGAGATATAAATTCTCAGACACTCGAAACCTTTAGGTCCTTGATTGGTGACGTAAACCCAGTATACAACTCAAGCTCCGCTGATGACGCGTATATCAATTTCCTAGCTCTTTTTTTTGGAAGCATATAACAGTAGTTTTCACTATATACCAATCCAACAAAAGAAAAACACTCATAAGCCGTGGGTAACCCAAGAATGTCTCAAGATGATTCGTATAAAAAATAAATTATACCATAAATTCATAAATACCAGGAAGCCTGGTGATTTAAAAAAGTTCAGGACACATAGAAATAGACTGAATAAAATGCTAAGGCAAGCAAAAAAAAAAATATTTGCACTCTTTATTTAATGAAGCCACAATGTCAAGAGCAGACAAAACATGGAAAATAGTAAATCAACTCCTAAATCGATCTCTTGAAAACAATAGCATTCTAGAGATTAAAATTGGCGATAGAATATTGCGCGGACAAGAAATCGCAAAATCGTTTAACAACTATTGCGCTAGCAGTGTTCATAGCAGTCATAACCCTCTGTCGACAAGCTACCTAGAAACTCGCAATGAAAGCAGTGCCTTTTTTAACCCTACTGACGAATACGAAGTTTTCAATACATTCAATTCCATCCGAAATAGTAAATCGAGTGACATTGACGATATTCAAATTAGGCCTGTCAAATACGTTCTGGACTTATTAGCACCGGTTTTATCCCACATATACAATGTTGCAATTTCTTCGGGTACTTTTCCGCGTCAAATGCAAATTGCCAAGGTGGTGGTTATTTTTAAAGGTGACGACAAGAATGATCAATCCAATTACAGGCCTATCTCCATTTTACCCGCTTCTCTAAGTGCCTGGAAAAACTCATCCACACCAGAATTTCTTCGTTTTGCAACTAATTCTCTATTCTGACTCCCTCGCAGTATGGCTTTCGAAAGGGGCGTTCGACTGAACTTGCCTTGCTAACCCAGAAAGAAATAATCTTGAAATCGTTTGAAGAAAAGTGTACCACTCTCGGTATATTTGTGGACTTTTCTAAGGCATTTGACCGCATTAATCATATCACTCTACTTAAAAAGCTTGAGTATTACGCCTTTCGTGGGGTAACTCTTGACGTTGTGGCTTCATATTTAGAATTTCGTCAACAGTGTGTTGTCATCGACATTCAGCGTTCAGATTTACAATCATTAACTGCCGGTGTTCCTCAGGGAAGTATGCTGGGTCCTCCTACTTTTTAATATATATATCAATGATATTGTCAAAATTAGTGCGGAGGCAACTTATGTTATATATGCCGATAACACTAGTTTATTTTTTTCTGCTCAAGATAAGGAAAAGCTCGCGCAAGTCGCAAATCATACTCTTGACTCGCTTCACAAATGGAGTTCTGTAAATTCACTCCCTATTAACACTTCCAAAACTAAGGCAGTGCTCTTTAAACCGAAGAATAAGTCCATGGTTTCCGACTACAACCTTGTTCTTGGGCCCTCCATCATTGAAATTGTACCTAGTACTAAAACCCTAGGCGTAATTTTTCAGGAAAATCTATCATGGGATTTTCACATTGAAGGTCTCATTCGCAAGATTTCGAAAGCCGTTGGCATTCTTAACAGGTTTAGCTTCGACCTCCCAGTAAAAATTAAACTCCTTTTGTACAACTCTATTTTCTTCACATCTAAATTATTGTCATCTGGTTTGGGGAACCACAACATTAACCAATATAAACAATCTTCATGTCTCTCAGAAAAAGGCCATACGGAGTATCGTCAATGCCCCATATGATTCTCATACACAGCCCCTTTTTAAGACTGCATATCATTGCAGTTACCAACCTGTATGACTACACAATGATTTTAAGATACACAGCGGGCATTAAACTGAACAATCCTTTATTTCAAGTGATCGCTGGACTAGCACGAAGTATAAATTTTTATTCTACTCGTAATAAGGATGTCTGGAAGGTACCATACAGCAGAACAAACTATGGAACGCAGATGTTGAGACACCACCTCCCATTATTATTGAACAATCTAAGGAGCAACAACTTCACCATAGAAACACTAACACCTCGTGCCATCAGAAATATGTTTCTGTAGCTCACTTATTTTTGTGTTCTATTTCCCGGATACAAGTGTCTACATATTTTTTTTTCTTTTTTCTTACTTGCCTTCCTGCTATATAATTATCGATTTTGTTTACATTTTCTTACAATTTGCTTATCCGCCTCTGCCATGAAAACGGGGGTGGGGCCCAGTCAAGCCAACATGTGTTGGCTTTTTGCCCATGCCCCTGTCGTCTGTACATATAGACGAAATAAACTGATTCTGATTCTGATTCTGATTCTGAACAACCTTAACCCGCTTCTCACTGAAACGGAGTGATCAACAGTACCGCTCGCTAGCTCTCCGCCTGTGAATCTGGCAAGTGCGGCCACTTTGACTGTGACCAACGGGTTCGCGCGTCTGATTGGTCCTCAAGCACCGTGGCCACTACTTGAGGCCATACCGGAGCAGCAAACACTGTTGCCAGATACGCGGCGAAATGTAAGATGGCGATTTTAACAGCTATTTGCGTTTAAAAGTTACTTACAGGCTAAAGTGAAATTGGAGGCAAATGAAAGGTATTCTTTTATGCTTTTCATAAAATATTTGATAGTTCCCAGTGTTGTGTAAAGTCAAAATAAGGTCAAAAGAAAACTGTGTAGCTCTACAGAGCCCCAGCAAAAATTGGACTCAACATGGCGTCCATAAACCACGTGATAACGATTTACCGGTGACGAGAGATCGAGCAGTTGAACACTCTCACAAAACCAAAAGACGCTCTTGGACGGAAAGGACACTCTTGGTCACCCTTGGGGGCATTCTAGGATGCCTACATGTCTGTCTGTCTAAGGGTGAAGACATCCATTGTTGTCCTGAATGTGCCAGCGCGTGACGCTCTGACGCACTTGGTGTGTTACTTGGGCGGTAAAATGGCGTCTATGCATTAGCCAAAGCTACGCGCTCAAGCTGAGTGACACCGGATTACGCGCACTTCAAAATGCATAAAAAAACGACTCGGCGGAAAAATGGCTGAAATGTCACCACTCAAGCAAAAGCGCGCGTGTGTATGAAGGCACTCCTGGGCATTCCCACCGACCGCGACATCTACTTCCTGCTTCACTTGGGATTTTCTCGTTTGGCTGGTTCGAGCCAATATGTCGCCTCCTCTTCTTCCTACCTTCACGGAAGTAACGGAAGCCAGCAACGGGAGGCGCCATCTTTCGAAGGGCGTCTGCTAGCGTGAACGCCGCGACGCTTGCCAGTGTCGGACGCGCCCTTGTGGAGGTCAACGCTGAGAGCTGACAGAGGCCGCCTGGCTAACCCCTGGCGGCTCCGGCGACTCTTGGTACACACTCGGCCTGAGGTTATATTTAAGCTTCCCTGAGCGAAGCGAGGGGTGAACGTGCGCAACGCGGTCTGTTTGGCAGCCTAACTTGGAGCCCAAGCTAGCGTTCCGCGTTGGCAGCAGAGGGCATTCGGAAGATGGCGCAGCTGTAGCTGGCCTCAGGCGCGGCGTTCGCGTGCGCGTATATTGACATTCGGTGACCATAGAAGATGGAATTAATTGAGCGGAAGGAGACGGTGGTGTATGGAGATCAGGTGCGTACGCTCTTCCGTCGTGCTTTTTAATGGGCGGAATGTGAACAAAAAGAGTTCGAGTTAGACTTAACTTAACGGCTGATTTTCTCCAGTGCCTAATACCTTAATGAACCTTAAGGAAAAACGTGTTCTTTTTTAGCCACTCGAGGGCTGTTTCTGATCTCCTGAAACAATGGGCTATAGTATCGAACTGCCGAATAATCTTGGTGCGCTATCGCTGAAGAGCACTTAGGCCCGCTTCAGAAGGGGTAATTTCGCCAAGCAACTTGACTTCGCAATACCGGCAACACGGGCCACCCGCGTTCACATGCAGCAACCAATGGCTGCAATTAGCCATCATCATCACTAAATTTTATTTTTCTTGCACTATTTCGAAAAAAACATTTACGCACTATAAACGTGTTTTTATACGTTCAAATTGCGTTGAGAATGCTAGCTCATCTTTCTGAAATGCTTTATTTCCAAAAGTGATCAATTTCAAACCAGATGAGTCTTCGGTTGTCATCACCGGCACGGTGCATCACGTGAAAATATCCCGTCCCTGATTGGCTGCTGCCACTTCAAACGACTTTAAGTTGCTCCGAGCTGCTCGCTTGTTTTGAGACGGACCCGATCTCAGCAATTTGTGACGATCTAGGGAAGGCTAGGGAACAATCCGCCAGCAACCTCAAAATTGCGGAGAAAGTTGCCTCGTCTGAACCGGGCCTTACATATTACGGCCTCTAAAACATAACATGACAGAACCATATTTATTTATTTACAATACCCTCAAGGCCATGAGGTGTTAGAGAGGGGAGTGGGTATCACAATATTGCTGAATCACTTCGCGAAATACGGCGGAGTCCTCGATGGCTGCGATGTCACAGGGAAGGTCATTCCCGTCCACAATTGCGTCGGAAAGAAGGGCGTTTTATATGCTGTGGAAAGTCATCGCGGCCGGGCTATTTTTTGTAGGATGATCTAGTCTAGAAGACGAATAGGTTGGCGGAGTGAGAAGAGTCTGATGTAGTAGGGGCGAAAAATAGACTTTATGCAATAGGCACAGAAAAAAAAGTTTCCGTCGGGTAGCAAGCAAGGGAAGAGAAAGGTCAGATTTCATTCCAGTAACACTAGAAAAACGTGAGTAGTCAGATTGGATGAACCGGGCAGCACGGTTTTGAACAGCCTCAGTACTGTCTGTTAGTGAAGAAAGGTGAGGGTGCCAAATGGAGGATGCATACTCTAATTTCGATCGTACTAAGGAAATGTAAAGGAGTCGCTTTAAGTTACATGGGACAGATCTGAAGTTGCGACGGAGGTAACCTAATATAAAATCGCCTGCTGGGACGATTGAAAATGCGTCAGAGAAACACGGCGAAAGAAGTGGCAGTACGAACAAGTAACCTCCTTGACTAGGAATATGACTTCAGGGCAAAAGGTTGCATGACAAACAGTCAACCCCGTGAATGCCCGCTGAGAAGCAAGTGGTACATTTTTTGTATCGGTTTTAGAGTGGATCGCGTTTTGCTATTTGTGCAATATTTGGTTAGTGCTCGTATTTAGTCTCCATCAATAGATGTCAGTAATTTATTTTGGTTCGAATTTTGACCAGAATAACCCTTAAAGAAAATGGCAAATCAAGGTTATGCCGGAACCAACATTCGAATTTTCGGCGCGCCCCAGTGAGGCAACGTCCCATAATGTATAACTCGAAAGTCGAGCATGCAGTGTAAAACTATATTCCGCGCATTTCTGGTTAGTTTTACGGGCCTGAGCTTCGCCTGCATTCACTTGACGTCACCAAAGGCCTTGTAACCCGTAGGGAACGAGCTGTTCGACTCCCATCTTCCAACATCCGATGTTACGCTTCCAGTGTCGCCATTAGAGCCTCTCAGACCAAAGTTTAAAATTCAATAATTTCCCGAAACAATACAAAAGTCGTGACTCGTAATTTGGGTTATTAGTTCCGATGTGCATAATAACTTGTTGAACCAATTTTGAGGCAAAGCAGAGACCATCAAACTTTCTCCGGAGCTCCACTTTCAATCCGACATTGAGCGGGAGTGGGAGAGGGGAGAGACGACCCTTTCGCAAGACGTTTCGCTCTCGCATACGGCGCGTTGCGCTTGCGCAACAAAATGCGTAATCCGTCGAGCGAATCAGGGGGTCGTTGGCACCCCGCCGAGAGACGTGCATTGTGTCCGAGGTAGGACTACCTGCCGCTCCAGAAAGCAGGAGAGACAACTACAAAAGTGCGTTGACCACAGTAAAAAAAAAAAAAAAAAAAAAAAAAAAAAACACAGACGGGTGCGCCGTGCCACATTTCCTCCAGCGTGCTTTCACTTCCGGGTGAAGGCAAAAGACTTTCTCCCAGCCGAAAACACGGTTAACTCGCCGGGTCAGCCGCCAGAGGCGGGGTACTCTCGTCGGAAGGATAGAGAGCCTCGATCTAAGAGATGAAGCAACTCAAAATCACGGAGAGTGTTTCCGATTTCAATGGCGGTCACATCCTGCGCAAATCTGGTGCTCCCCAGGTAACACGCCAGAAAAGCTCCTAGCTTGGTTCGAGCTTGGGAGCCCCTGGGGCCTGACTTGAGCCTAATACGGTTTTGTTCCAAGGCGTTATAGTTAGCGCCGGAATACTTTTCCTTTGGCGTTTCTAGGGGTTTTTCTTCTGGCTCGTCACGTAACTGTCGAAGGGCCACGGACTTTAGCCAAATATGCCTCGCGTATGAACCGAAGAACCAACAATAAAGCCTAAATCTAACCCTTGTCCACAAAGTTTAGCCTAGAATTGCGACGTGAAGAAAACCAAACAACCAGAAGCGAAGAAGCCTAACTCTGGCCCTTGTTCTTGAATATTTAGGCCCAAAGGTGCCAGATGACAGCCACAATTCTAAGAGGAGTGAAGCATATAGCGTTGGCGCTTGTTCGGCAAATTAGGGACAAAATAACCCAGACTTTGGCTTAAAAAGGTCAAGTTCGGCTTTATCTTAACTTCTGTGGGCTTTTTAATACCCTTAAGGCAGAAAACAAAAACTTAGAAGAAGTGTGTTATCTTGTCACTTTCATGCGGGAGTTGCCTCTTGGGGAGGTAGAGAGCGAGTGGAGACGCTGAGTAAATGTTGGAGACGCTTGCTTGACGATCGACGCTTTCAGATCTCCCTCGCAGTTCACATTGCAAACGCGGTCCTTGAACCACGTGACCTCGATCGCGTAATATAAAACACTTCGAAATCCAGGCACGCTACGGAAGGAGAGACGCGACGCAGCGAGAGTGACCCATCGACCCAGTCAACCGCCCTGCATCTCGCGTAGTGAGGCGGCAGTGGGTGATTCGGGTGACATCATTCCTTCTAATCACTCTGGTCGCAACGGCGGCTATCGGGCCTTTCTTTCTTCTCGAGCGCGGACCACGGCGTTTGTGTTTTTGGGGTTTGTGGGACTCGGGGTGGCTTCGTAACTGAGCGGTTTCTTCTCTTTCGCCGGGCTTAGCGGTAAAGACACTGTATCCCTGCATGCGCGAAGTATCGTACTAGATCAATGGCTCAAGTCGGATAGATGAAGAAACGAAGTTGTACGACGGCTTCATGGTTTGAGGTTATCGTTTGAATGACCGCCTCACGTACAACCGCATGGAGTATATACGGAGTGGGACAGAGCGGCGGGCATGACGTCCCAATTTTTTGAATTTATCTGGTACAGCCTAGTGAGGAGCAATACACATTACCGCCAAAATAGTCGCGTTCTTGCAAAGAGTGTTTTTTTCAGTTGTGAGATAAGAAATGTCAGAAGCCCAAGGAGTGCGTCATTTGGGATCCCTGTCGCCTTCGATGCGGGGAAACGTTGCTCCACTGCGGTAGGATCACTCGCAATTAATGCTATACAAATTGTGGTCTTTAGATGATCAGCCTATGACATAAAGGTGAAGTGCCCTTGTTTTTTTAACGAAGATGTCGGTCAGTTGGGGTCAGACTTTCCCTGGCTTCAGCCACCACCGCAGGACGGCAGCGATTACCGCTAATGCTTATCTACGAGATTGATTCTAAACATCGTTACTTGATTACAAATAATCAACGTTGAGCTTTGGGATAAAAGTTGTCTTTGTTAGCGAACATAGTTCTCGATCCTTTGCCGTACTTCAGTGCAAGCAGCAAATTTTGTTTTACAATCCTAGTTTTTCTCCATTAGTCACTCAAGCCTTGTTTTAACAGTCGTTGCCGAAATAATTATCAATAAATATTCCAAGGTCTTTCTTTAGTTTTTCGAATTCGTTCTCTTTCGTGGTGCTTAGTAGCTTCAAGAAAATACGCTCAAGTAAGTATAAGAATGCGAATCTGAAATTGATCGAAGAATCTACAATCAAAAGATTACGTATGTAATGCCCACGAGAAGGTGATTAGCAAACACGACATCTACAAGCTGTTACTTTCCGTGTTTGACACTGGAATCTAATCACCGACTTCCCGAACACGTGGTTGCTTGTGTGGATTGAAGACAAGTATCGCACCCCGCACTGACCCTTGCGCATCTAATGATAAGCGTCGAGACAGGCTCCGACAGCGGTTTGGTTTATGCGTAAATTTGCTTCCTTGAAGCTAGCGCCGTTGGAAACACGCCACGCATCAACATTCCCCTCGCGTGACACGTTTGTCGTTTCAGGACGTCATCGTCGCGCTTCCTTTCGCGTGTTCCACCGTCTTGCTCTGCCGCACAATGCAGGCAAATAAAGGCTAAAACAGGACCGCAGACATGACGTACGAGTTGATTTTCGTTCCGCCAATTTTGCTCCAAGTAATCCGTCGACAGGCGCAATTTCGGTGCCCGGAACAAGATGGTTAGGGATTCGGAGCCTGCATACGAATGATGGGCGTATGCATTATTAATGCTCTTACGGACACTGCACACGAGTCCCGTGCGTTGATGTGTATCGGTCCGGTCCTCTGACATTTGTGGTAGCGCACACCAAAACCGGTTTTTGGGTTGTGGGGGCAGACGGCGGAGCGAACGAAACCGAAACAAGGTCCGCCGGCACGCAGGAAACGCGACTTCCTATTCCTCCTCGCACGTACGTGCGTCCCTCGCAAGCCCCGACCCCAATCGAGGACCACGGGGAAGTCAGCCGTCTCAGCTGGAGTCGCTCAAACGTCGAAGATCGACGAAACAGACGGCAGCTCCTGGTCTCGTCCCTGGCAGTGTGCTTCAAAATGCAAGAGGATACCAGGATGCCGACCAACTTCTCCGAAGCATGGCAGTTTCTCATGTCCAAGCGAGACCCCAGGACAGCGGACATGCTGTTTGTGGGTGACGTACGCTTCATCGTGGTCGTTCTGGGACTCTATCTCTACATTGTGTACCACGGAGGCCCGAAATTTATGAAGAACCGCGAACCCTACAACCTGAAACCGGCGATCATGACGTACAACTTCGCGATGGTCGTTCTCAACGCATTCTTTATGGTCAAGTTCTTCCAGCACTCGTTCGTGTACGGAGGATATAGCTTCTTTTGTCAGGGAATGACGCACTCCACGGACAAGCACTCGCTGATCCTGCTCGACTTCGCTTGGTGGTACCTCTTTGTCCGGATCGCCGACTTTCTGGACACCTTCTTCTTCATCTTGCGGAAGAAATACTCACATCTCTCCGCCCTCCACGTTTCCCACCACGGGCTGGTGGTGTGGAGCGGATGGCTATGGATGGCCTTCGGCAGTGATGGTCAGCCCATACTCGGACTTTGTGTGAATGCCGGCATGCACGTCATCATGTACACTTACTACTTCTTGGCTGCCCTTGGGCCCAAAGTGCAGAAGTACCTCTGGTGGAAGAAGTACATCACCACGCTCCAGATCACGCAGTTCGTGGTCCTGCTCATGCACATCTGCATTCCGCTCGTGTACGATTGTGGCTATCCGGGCGTCATGATCGCAATGGCGTTCGCCCAGGGTCTTCTGGGTCTTGTGCTCTTCATCAACTTCTACATTCACGAGTACATGAAGCGGAAGGTGCTCAAGAATCCCGTCAAGATGCTGGACAACATGTGTGTGACCCAGTCGCAGACTCCCGCAAAGGTTTCTGGTGATAGGCCGAAAAAGGCGTGATCAGATTGGACTCAGACTTTTGGTGATGTATGGGTGACGATTTGGTGCTTCTGCGCTTGACTTGAGATCCGATGACGTTGTTATTGTTTTGTTCGTTGTAGAACTTTCATGGGAGAAAGGTTTGTTCTTGTTTTGGTATTGCATGTTCTTCTTGAACTGTCTATAACGTCAACGCCTCATCTACAGGTGTCGTTGGCTTCCTCGGCTGAATTTTGGAGAGATCACTGATTGTTAGTCATACCTGATAAATATTGTTGCACAAAAAGGTATAACTGGTCTTGCGAGAGCAAATGATTATCTCGTGTTACGTGGAATTCGTTTTATTTTGGCACCAAGTCCTTTTACAGAAACATATAGTTTAACGTGTCAAAAAAAGAAAGGTAGAGCACAGAAAAGCAAATTTTGTGTCTATGTTTATACAGCCGGAAGTTAGTCTGCCTCAGTGGGCGTCCGGTGTCTCAGCTGTCGATAAGCAATGTAGTCCAGTGTGTACAACCGCTAGCCTGGGGTCTTTAACGTGCACCACGCAGTTGTGATACACGACCGCACGCCGGTATGATGCTCATCCAGATCGAAATGGGCAGGGGTGTGGATTGAACCCAGGATCCTGGGTTCTGCAGCGCGAGTTTTCTGCAGCGCGAGTAAATAAGCTACGCTTCAGAGTAACGGCACTTGGCCATATTGTGGCTTAAAATCATGGTTGCCAGTTATCTGAAGCTTTATCTGAAATCACAGGAAACGCTTTTCCGTCCTCCGCAAATGTTTAAACAGTTTGAAACAAAGCAAAGCAATATGACCTGAGCTTCCTAACACCGAATCTAATGCTGAGGAAGTCGCACTTTTGAATCATGACAATCGGCAGTTGCGTGTGCTCCGCACAAGCACCAAGGTGGCAGCGCCCACAACAATGTCGGGGAACGGAGTGCCGATACTCTAAGCCCAGCTCATTTAGTGGCTATAGTGTGCGCTACTCCCCCCCCGCAAGCACACAAAAGAAGACAAAAACGTTGAACCGGCGAACATGCTTGCATAATGAACGAAATATTTGTTTTGCCTTTGTTGCGGCTTTTTCTTTTGATAATAGTGGCGGTTTTTAATTTTACAGGATGCTCAAGCTTTATCATTGAGTTTAATGTAGGTGAACATGAGTGTTTGGTTGGAGTTACTTTTAAACCAAAATTCAAACAAAAAGTAATTGTTTAACTTTCTGGGCGCTAATGTAAAGTGTACTTATAACTTGCTTTATAATTTTGATCTGTACTAAATGTTCGAATGAAAGCGCGCCACAGATGGTCCGAGCTTGAAGGTTGGCGGCATGTCCGAAATTTACTTGAACGTGGGAGCATCAAGTACCTACGATGAAAGCCAAAGTTCACGCCGCTCATGCTTCCAACCTCACACACGCAATCAATTCTAATTCAGAAAACGTTCGGATGCTTGGTGTATTCGTTTTTAATAATGCTTGCCTCCGCCAGAAAACGCAGAATAGAATCTTGCAGGCACCTCCATTTTTGGAATCTATCATCAACCTCAATTTTTACGTACTATGCCACTCGCTGGTTGATACTTTAGTTTCCACTTTTTCGCTGTCCTCTTTAAAGGGGTACGGAAACGAAATTTTAGCGCCCATATTTTTACATAAATATGGGCTAGGGACAGGCATCACCTCGGAAATATCAATATCGCGCTGTAAAACACAGGAGAACTAATTTTAAACCTAATTAAACGATTTCAACTTCACATCTGGTGGATGGGGGGAAGTTCTCGTGACATCACTTGTGGCATAGGAGCAGCGCCGTTCTGCGGAAATACGGCGTGCCGGCAGAATTAGCCTAGGCCTGAACGCGTTTGCAAAGCCTTGGCGGAGAAAGCCTAAGCGTAGTTGGCCACAGTGAGCTCGTTCTCGTTGCGGCTCTATGCACGACAACACGCGAGCCGACGTTAAAAAAGACACGTTTGAACTACGAGAGTGTCAGCAAGAGCCACGCAAATACCTGTTCACACTCGGAGCGGACGCGCGCGTTTGATCGAAGTGCTGGATTCGTTCTGTTTTAGACCGCGTTTCGGTAAGCGCTTCGGGACCGATCTTTCACGATTGCTACTCGATACTGACGTGACACTCGGCAAGGAAAGGTTGGACCGACAGTGACGTAGCGTCGTGTCAGAATAAAAATGGCATACTAATAACAAAGTGTACATACCGTGTTGCGAAGATAATCCGTATGCCGTTTATTTGAACTCTACATCAGACAAAACAAGGAGATAGAATCAATGAGAGTCCCTTTTCGACGACAGCGTTCGTCCCCGCTGCCTCGGAAAACAAGGAGATCGAGATGACAAGGGGAAAAGATTGACCTCTGAAATTTAGTTCAGGGATCAAACTATTCATCCGGGAAGGGTCCACAAGGGTCGCGCGGGCATATTCCATTCAGCAGGCCAGCCGGTCGTGGGCAGACGGTCTTGGCCAAGGACCGCCGGCAACGGTGCGTCGAGCCGATGTTGCTGCTAGGCCTACTATATTCTGCCGAGCTCCCTTGGTCGGTTGGAATCCTGGCCGTTGTAGCTCTTCTCGAGTGTTTGTGGATCCAGCGTTCTTGTTCGTCGTGGTCTGTTTCAAGTACTCCTTCCTTTTTTCTTGCTGGTTGAAGCCGGGACGCGCGAGAAGAGCACGTAGAAAAAAAAATGTCCGTTGGTCGTCGCGACCATGTAACTGAGCGACGCTGTCGGCCATGCGGCTTTGATCGTAAAAAATGCGTAAGACAGCTTCGGAGCTGTCGTAGGACTCTGTCGTAACCTGCGCAAAAGTTACGACAATTTCGTTTCGAGAATACGGGTTTTCTTTCAAATTTGTCGTACGCACTTTTTTCGTCGTAAGTTCGCTTTGAGAATCCGGCCTCCGAGCTGGTTTTGTCAGTGGTGCCGTGGTCGCCGTGGTTGCCGACTTGCCGTGGTGCAGCGTGCGTGCAGCCCTTGAACATCTCAAATGGCCACGTTGTCACAGGTTGTAAATCGTCGACGCGCCACCAAGTGGCAACGCTCGTAACCACAACATTCACGCCGTAGCCTTTCCCGTCTGGCACAAGTGACGTCACGAATGCGCCGAATATCCCAAGACGCATCGGGCTCTCCGATGGCTGATTTTCGAGCGCGCGCCCAATCGGGCCCCTCAGGGTGAAAAATATAGCCATCCGTTCAAAATACAAACGCGCGATTATGAATTACGGATATCATTGCTCATATTAAACCTATTTCTGACCATAATAGGTGTATTTCAATTTTCGCTTCAGTATCCCTTTAAAAATACAAGTCCTTGTTAGAGTTCTCAAGTCGAGTTCATTTTTAACTTAACATTTCCCCGTCTGATTAGTAACCCAATATTGTTTTTGACTTCAAACTGCCGCTCAGATATACTTGTTTCAAAGAGAGATAGAAGATAATACAAGTACTTATTATTTATTTCACAGTGCACTGTTTATTGTTACTAATATTGAGTATTCATCGATAATAACGTTATACTAGCGCTTGAATTCTAGAGTCAATTAATTTAAGCTCTTTTGCTCTAATTCGTATTAAATAAGCAGAAGCTATGAAAAAGGTAATGAGCTGTTCATGAAGCAGATTCATTGTGTCCTATATTGTTGCTAACAAGCAAGCAACAGATAAACTACATGTAATTGTGAAAAGGTACACAGCGCGGTACTGTTAACGCAAACAGTCAAAGTTTTTTTTTTTTTTTTTTCGAAACCAAAAGTATTAGTATGGTCGAAAGTCCTCTTTGAGGCACTTCCCGCCTAAATGGTAACATTCGGTGCACGTCAATCTTAAGTTTAAAGTAGAATGCACCAAATCGCACTTGTGGTGGACGCGCTAACAGTGTTGAGCGCTGTACATAGGTAACCAGAAAAGTTTTGAGTTCAGTCAAAAAACAAAAGTAGGGGAAGAAAACAAGCGTAGCGCGCCTTATCATTTCCTATTAAGACGAGCCCTTCCTCTCCTGTCACAACAACTCCTGTCAGCCCCAGACTTGGGCAAGTTAAGTCACATAGCTTCGCGCTCGGCTTTGGCCATGGATATTAAAAGATGGGATCATCGTGCGATATTTATTTACAATTTTGAAAGTGATTTAAGCTTGTTCGACAAAATATAACAGTTCTCGCGTGTTTGTTGAGACATTGCAGTGTCACGTAAGAAGGTTTTTGTTGGTTCGCTGTGCTTAAGCGTGCCCGAATCTCCATGAAATGCAATTAACACACTGGCACACCACAAACGGCCGTGACAGAAGGAACCGTCACTGCTCTGGACCAACTTTTTAGTAGAGAGGATCTTCACTTGATTTATGGTGACATCGAGGAGGCCATGTATTTCAACGACTCTTTGCAAACACCTTCATTTGAGAAAAAGCTAAAGCATGCTGGATTCGACACCGTATGACGAGCAGCTAAAAAAAAACTATTACGAAAGGAATGGTGCCAAACGATGCTGCACCGATTCCAAAGTTTAAACTTTAGGAGCGTGGCCGACGTTGTGACGGATGACGAAAACTGGATCTATCCGTAGGATCCCAAAACAAAGCGCCAGTCATCCGTTTGGGTGTTTCCTGCGAAGAAACGACTGTTGGAGAACAAGAGATGAAGAAGTTTGGAAAGAAAAATGGTGGCACCCTTTTTCTCATTCAGTGGACACGTGACCACGTTTGCTCTGGAAAAGGAAAGCCCATTTACTGCACAAGGGTACACCACAGTGGGCATGCCAGCAGTCCTCGAGAATATTAACGAAAAGTAACCAAGAACTGGCTTGAGGGAAATCCTGCTGCACCACGACAATGCATAGGTCCCCTTTGCCAACATGGCGCTCAGTATTTTGTACTTGAACCCGAAACAAGGAAGAAGCACACATACCGTCTCAACATAAAAATTGTGCACCACCTTGGCTGCTTTTTTCACTCTCACATGATACTCAAATTCCTCAAATGCACCCAGAGAAATCGGTCACCCACCCACCGTATACAATTCAGACCTCGCATTACTTGACTTCTTTCTGTTCCCGATGGTGACAAAGCAAAAGTGCGCGGACATCGATTTCCAACTTCTGAAGTTGCTGTCACAGCTTACCACGAGCACTGAAATATAGCGCATAATTCCCGTTGCTGTCAGTATTTCTGGTGTTAGGTTAGAAGGATGAGTCGTTTTATGTAATGTCAGAGAAGAAATGCTTGAAAAAGATACAATAGCTGGAAGATAAATATCTTAGATCAGTGACGAGTGTCTCAAGTCTTTTTAGAAACTCTACTACGGGGTGGTTACATTCATGCTTCTGCCAGCTGTTTGAGGATAACTTAATATAACGACAGGGATTGTCTCTGTTGCTATTCAAATTCTTTTTAATCTTCAGTCCAGTTAGAAGGAATTCACTTAGATTGTCTGTATGATTGCGAATCCGCTGAAATTTGGAAGCTCAATTTGTATTTCTTTTATTATTAAAACTACGGCCATCTCCTTAAACTTTTAAGAACCGAAAGACATGGAGCTCGCTTCAGCGCCGTGCAATTTACGTTTTCTAATGACCGTGTTCGACAATGTGAACATCAAGATTTCGGATATAAATAGTCAATAAATTCTAAGAGAGCATCACAGAAAATCTGCTGAACGACCCGTCAGGATAGAAGAACCCTCAGCGAGTAAAGTTTTGGAAGGAATGCGAGTACGATAGTAGTAATGCTTGGCTCAAAGCCGGTTGCAGTAAGTCAAATTTCATTTTTTTCTGAAAATTGTGGGCATCTTGTAACTGCTTCGTCAATCAGCCCAGGCCACTTTGTTTTTGCATGCAGTCCAAACCTATATTCTACACACGTTCTACGTCATCGTACGGCATCGACTCGGGTCCAAGTGTATTGGACACGAGAGGTGCGTCGGCATTCGGCGTACGTACAGAGCGCGACACTGTTAGCGCGAACAAGCGATCGCCAGTTTTTCCAGTTTTTTCTCTTTGAAACCAAGGGATGTCATCCAAGTTATTATTGCTACCGAAAGAGCACATTTAGGTCTACAATGTAAGCGATAAAATTTCGTGCTCGCTAATACTATTTAGAAGTAAAATGCGAAAATGCGCCGATGTCGTGTTCGCGCTAACAGTGTCGCGATGTGTACGTTCGGGTCCAGTCACAGTCGATGTTGTTTGATGAGGTTCAGTAAATGCCTCATTATAGATGCAGTGGCTATGCTAGCAAGGCTGTTTTCCTATACGAAAAGGCAACTAAATCAAGATGTGCAGATCTAAATGACGTCGAGATACTTTTTTTAACTAAGAAATTAATTCAAATGGAGGTAACGATCATCAACTCATTTGTTTCGATCGTTTACGACATTGGGCCGTAAGCTAACGAACCATTACATCTAGCGTTAAATGTTTTAGCAAGGCCAACGTTTGGATGCGATCCAGATAGGTTGCCGTCTCGAGAGGTTTCTTGTCGTAACCTTGCTTGGAACTCGGACTGATACACGAGCAGCCACCGCACAAACTTCTCTGGTGGTCGAGGAATTTCTGGGAATTCAGTCTTTTCTTCCAATTGTTTCCGCACCTACGGTTTTGATCGTATTTCTTTGCGTATCTTTTAATTGGTCTTCTTACGTTTTATGTTTTCATCTCGTGAATTCCGGCGAAATTGGATTTTGCGGAAGTGTGCTAGATCCGTTTCTATCCTACGCGACATATTTCTGGTACTGGCGTTGCCACACTTTTTTTTTTTTTTTAGCTTTTGGCTTGAATGGCTGAGACAGACTAACGTTCCTCCTTTCAACAAAATATGCTTGTTTTCACCTTAAGTTCAGAAGCAGCGGGTGCTAAGAGTTGATCGGACTAATCAAGCACCATCAAAGACATACCGACATGGTGTTCGTTATTTTCTGTAAGTGTTATATTATCGCCGAACCAATTATGTACTAGGAAGGCTCAGTGACGTGCGCCACTTTTGACGTAGTTTCATTTATTCCATCAGCTTGTAGCGTCGGCTGCATCCGGATTCAAGGTGAAATGAACTATATATTTCCCGCTGTCTATAGGTGTATGCAACAATAGTTTACACTAGCTTGATCACGCTGACAAAGACTCGGGTACACAAAAACGTGTTGAGCTACCATACACACAAAGTGTCTGGTAGCGCCAGCCCCGCGCAAATCAGTTCCACCCTCTTCACACAGACAGCATACGCAACATACAGACTTCATGTGTATGGTAGCTCAACATATTTTGTGTCCCCCGATCTTTGTCAGCATGGTCAAGCTAGTGTAAATTGTCGACTTTATAAGCAAACTGTTAGCTATCCCCACGCACCTGCACTGCTCAACACAGCAAATTGAATAATAAAAAAAAAGCCTGCTTAGCTTAGTTTGCATAGTATCTGGCTGAGAATCAATTGGTCCTATGTTCAATCCCGACGGGGGCATTCTTGTATTCGTGTCTTAAAAGGACCCCCGTGCGGCCTACGTGTTTTATATTTCGACTTACGTTTTGCGGTCCAGTGTTACAGCCGAACGTGGTGGTCGAGCGTGCCGTTTTTGTTTTCGTGAAAATCTAGCGCATAAAATTAACGGAATGAGAACGCGTGCGGCGTGGTTGGCAGCGAGTCCAGAAGGGTAACTGTATACGCGGTAGGGCTCGCAAGCCCTGGTTTGACCTCTGCACTTCCTCACTTACGCACACAGAAAGCGAAAAAAAAAACAAAAAAAAAACGAGGAGGACTAGAAGGATACAAGAATAACGCTACCTAACAACAATGGTTATAATTGAAAGCAAAAAAGAAAGACGAAGGGCATTGTTGAAGGCCTTTAATTAAAACCTTAGTTGCTCTTTTGCGCTTCTGCTGTCTCCTTCCACTTGTTCTCATGCTCAGCTGCGCTTTCTGCATTATTAAACTTTTAACTTTATTGTTTCCCTTCAGTGGAGACGGGGAGGAAAAAAAAAAGCAGACTGCTCTCGCTTGATTAAGTTTCTCATCCCCACCCGCAAGAGAGAAAAAAATAATATACAGAGTAGTGAAAATGAAAAGAACACTCACACAGAGATCGGAAGCGCACTGCCTCGTGGGAGGAGAACCCTCACACACAGCACTCCCCACGGTAGCAATCTGGCGAACATAACATAAAAAAACCGACACAGGGCACACAATAATCACTTGCACCGACGACCATCTCAAGTAAAATTAACCTAGGCTAGAACTAGAGAAACAGAAACCGAATTTTTTTTTTTTACGTACTCATGACATTTATGTCACATCTTTTCATGTCGTTCAAAACATTTGGAAGAGAAAAATGATTCATTTGGAGGTCAAACTTTGTCCTTGAGCGTGACGTTGACCAAATGTTAACACAACGGCTTGGGTAGGTAGACACCTTCGGCTTCATATCAACAACGGATTAAAAAAAAGCCAGTTGATTTTCTTTGACAGACATTTGGTATGTAAGACGAAGTTTATAAGTGTTGTGTTTTGTAATTAATACCGTTCTAGAAGTTCTGAATAATAATTGAGTGTGAGTATAACGTTCAACGCTACAGATAACACGATTAACCCGCTTCTGAAGAGTATCTATATTTGTTGCTGTTGTGTTTAACCAGGCAAGGAAACAGTAATTGTTCCATAAGTAAAACAGAGTAGTACACAAGAGTTATCACTGAAAGGGGTAATGCATGACGACATTTTAAAGGATACATACAGTCTGCGAATTGTTTCTAGCTATACATTCCACTGTCGCGTCCCAGCACAAATATTCATTGAATATTGCACCAAGCACCCTGACACTCTGGGCAATATCAATTTTGCATTCTCCGAGAGAGATAAAGAGCACAAGAATGCTCGAACACATTGTATTCCTGGATATAAAAAGTACTGCCTTTGTTTTATCCTTATTAATTAGTAAAGTGTTAAAAAGCGTTCAGGCAATTATTTTCTCCAAGCTATAATTCACCTTTGGAGGAGCTGATCAACAACCCTACCTGGAAAAAAAAATACAAATAATAATAATTGGTGTTGTCGGCGTATAATATAAACTACATGGTCGTCTATATTCACTATATCATTTATGTACAAGTTAAAAAGAAGGGGTCCAAGATTGCTTCCCTTTGGCACGCGTGATGTTATCTTACTCAGGCCAGGGCGCTGCCTGTCTACTTCGCCGCATACTATAGTGCCGATATTTTAGAAAGCTATCGATCATACTCAAAGCAACACACCGGACACCGTATGCATTTAGTTTTGAAATTAAAGTTTTGTGGTTAAGACAGCCGAAAGCCATTGAAAAATTAATAAAGACGCCCAAGGTAATTAACTTCTGTTCGATGTTGTTCAAGATTAGTTCCTTTTGTTTTAATAGAGCGAGTTACGTCGAATGCGCTCTCTTAAAACCAAACTGGCAAGGGTTTAGAATGGAATGTTTCTCGCAAAATTCGTAAAACCTCGAACGTATTAGTTTTTTCAACCCTTTTGAAAACATCGGTGGCACAGACACGGGCCTATAGTTACCCAGGTTGTCCTGTTCACCCACTTCACCCAACTTATTTTTTTTTTAAATGACCCAAGCACCAAGTAAAGCACTGGAAACGCAGGTGCACGCTTGCCTTGTTTGCTTAAAAGATTCGGTATAAATAAACAGAATACGAGGTTTACTAAAAAATCTTTTTTGTTGTTGTTTTGCGTTTGTTCAAGCAGCGTCAAGCTAGTCAACCCCAATGGGAGTCTGGCGATTTCGCTGTAGATGAGAATATCCAATGCAGTGTTGTACTGCTAGCCTGGTGCCTTTTACAAGCATCACGCATCAGTAGTACACAATCGCACGCCGGTGCGATGCTCATGAAGATAGAAATGGGTATGGGTGGGGATTGACCACAAAATCATACGCGATCTGATATAAATGGCACGGGCAAAGTGCCTTTCGTTTTAGATATATGCCTCAGACCAGGTACTGCTGCAGACGCAAGCACGTGCAGTGCGTGGTACTACACTTTCAGCATGCTCTTTTGTGCCAATAATTTAGGGACAATAATGGGATTCATTTAAGCATTTATGTAGCTCGTTAAAGGCGCATATGAAACCCCGAGTGAAACGTTCAATGTTCAGACGACGCACTTTCCGTCACAAGAGGAAAAGACGCAAACAGAAAAAAAAATTGCCAACATTAAAAGAGATGTTCATTAAACCTATTTTGACTGTTCAAAGGCCGTTAGGCTGCGGCGTAACATTGAGGAATGATAGCTGACATCGGTGCATAAGGGGTATTCACACGAGAGAGAAATCCCGGGGATTTCTCCCCGGCACGCGCATCCCACGACGAAAACGTCAGGCTTTGCGATGTGCAAAAGCCTCGCGTTTTCATCTCGTCAGGCGCGCGTGCCGGGGAGAAATCCCCGGGATTTCTCCCTCGTGTGAATACCCCTATAGCACCACTGCTTTTGTGTTCATACTATCTGCTTGGCGTCCGGACCTTGGCCGTTGGAACTTCTGCTCGTTGACGTTGGAGTGCAAGCAGTCATTTCCTCTAAATCGCGACCACTGATAGTATTATGTACACCAAATTACCACTTGTAACTATCCACATGAAACTGGGTTAATAAGGGTCAGGAAAAATATAAATACACTGCATGCTCTGCAGATCTTCCTTCTAAATACAGGTTGCCCCAAAACAGTTTGCACGTTATTTTTTTCACCACAAAAATAAACTACGCGTCGCCGAATTGCTTATTCTCCATCAAAAATAGCGCTATAGACTCGAACCAGATGCAAAAGTTTCAGTAATAACCATTGTCTTGTTAAAATATATATATATATATATATATATATATATATATATATATATATATATATATACATTTTTAAAATTTGTTTTGAAATTTTCAACAGGAAATCGTGCTACACCCCTTGTACTCCTTATCTCAGATACATTTTTGACATTCCGCCATATTTCAAGTTTTTCGATATGAAGTGGCGTGGTCGTGGCACGAGCAAACGTCAACATTCTATGGAGCAACAAATCATTTTGCTAGCCCCGATAAGTTACGCTGACTTTGATTGAATTCGTGAAAACATAGCTTTTCTGCAGGTTGTGACTCATATTTCACCCCAAAGTTCGTACGATGAAGGTTTTCTTCTCGCCTTCCCAAAGGCGCCTTTTGTTTCCTAGAGTTTCTCCACAAAACTCCTCAAACAAAACGGGTGGCTTTACGGAAGTAAAGATTGCCACACTGAGGCGCAACGCAGAACGGGAAGCGGCCCACGACGACAATGCAGACTTCAGTATCAAGAAAATAACAAATAGAAGAAACAGAGAAGTGCGCACAAAAATAAGACTTTTTTGTTTGCTTGTTGTATATTTGACAACGCTACTGCAAAACGTCGAGGTTTTCTTTTCTTTTTCTGTTTGCCGTCAGTTCGACATTTATTGCTCTCTCGAACACTGTCTATACGCGAACATTGATAAGCAGAGAACAGAAGAGGAAACGAACCACGAGCAGGATGACCCCTCAAAATGCCCACAAAGCGTCCCCCAACGTTGAGTGCCTTTCGGAACGCAACCTACTTGAAGAAAGTGCGACCAGTGCAGTGGCTATTACGTGTGCTCTCTTTGTTGTCAATACATTCATTTCAGTATCCCAAGCTCGTTTATAGGGAACTCCCCATATAGGAAATATGGATTGTGGTAAAACAATGCGCCTTAGGTGCGCCGCAGGACATGATATTCAGCAATGTCGCTATAGCTGAAGCGACCTCTTTTTTTTCCCAGACATGTTTTGTAACGTGTATCAGTGATATCCTGCTCGTTATAGTTGGACTGCATAAAATAGCCCTACGAAGTTTTTTTTTTTTCGTTTTGTGCTGTGGTGCTTTAATAAACCATTCAGGTAAACCAGATTTGCGCACTGTATAATTGTGTTTGTCACTGATGTTGATACAAATTACGCAAAACAGAAGTATCTTTAAAAGTAATTGAATTACTTCTCTAAGTGTTTGTACACTACTCAAGATACTTTACAGTGAAAGTAACTTGAGTAGTATTTTAAATGCTTTATAAAGCAGGTATTTAGTAACTTAATTACTTTTATCTGGTATTTTGTCCAACACTGGCAAATACACGCTTTTTGAGTACTTTGAAATTGTTCGACGAGCATTTCGGTAGCCGTAAAGCGTAAGGGGCACAAAACTACCGTTATTTAAGGCAATTAAGACTTTTGAGAATTGCTCATGTTGTGAGCATGACATTAGGGCTAAATGGGTGCCTCACGTCTCAAGCAACTTTGTGGTGTCCAGGCGCAGTTGGCAGGATAAGCACATCGACAGGGTTGCATAACGGTATAACTTACGCAACCTTCACGGTATCAACATTAGTGCCACCGGCCAACAAGGGGCATTTTTTTCGTTTTGCACAGTACCACTGGCATGACAAACATTTTATTGCATCTCTGGTTACCCAGTGCGTGTTCTTTGCATATTTTAGTGATTCATTTTTATGCTTTTCAAGAATTCTGAAGGAGAGTAATTCCTACATGCCAACCTAGAGAAGCTGCGTCAGGGCAACAAGTTTGTCATCTATGGGGACCCGGCCTACCCGCTGCGGCCTCTTCTTCTAAAGCCATACCGAGGGTCGAGCCTCGCTCCCCATGAGGCCCACTTTAACCGTATGACGAGCACTGTCCGGCAGGCAGTAGAACGGGGCTTTGGCAAGGTGGCTGGCGACTTTGCCTTTGTGAATTACCACAAGAACCAGAGACTGCACCTGCTGCGCCTAGGGCGGGTATACAAGGTCAAATGCCCGCCTCCTTGCCAACTGTCAACTATGCCTTAACGGTGTTCAGGTTATATATTTCTTTGGTGTCGAATCGCCACCACTTGATGACTATTTGGTGCATTTTTCATCTGATGCTCAGCAGACAAATTAAACTAGGTTAAACTGCGTTCTGTTCGTGAATGTCCGGTCAAAGCTGGCGCAGCCGCTAGCGCCGTCGACGTCCGTGCTCATAAGGTAGTGCTCCGCGCTGAGAGCAATAAATAAGATCTGCTTCATATTTGAATCAAGTAAGTGATACTTGCGCTTTTGCCTCACTAAATCAGACACATGACGGCACGTCTATATATAAAAGTTCGGTCTCTTTATTTGTCCTTTCGTAGCTTTTCTATGAACGCTTGAATTAGGCTAAGCTGAGTTTCTTGCTGCCGCATCAGTTCGCTCCTCATGCGGCTCTCCTCTGCTCTTGTGCGGCTCTCCTCGGCCATGATGCGACGCTCCTCCGCCCGCTCCCGAGCCTAGGCCAGCCTCTCCCGCTCCCGATCCTTCATTGCACCTTCATGTTTTTGCTCCGTCATATTCAAGCCGCTTCTCCTTAAGGTGCGACACTACCTTGAATTGCACCTTTTTTCCCAAAAAATTCAAATTCAGAACTGCAGAGTTTTGGAATGTATGGATAACAAGGAACACCCTCACAAAGTCTTGTCAATGTGCACTGACAAACAATGTCAAAAATAATTATTCTTTATATGTTGTTGAGGTGCTGCACTGCGTAGCACTCGTCATTCACAAGTGAAAATAGCGGAAAGCAATGTCAGTATATCAGAAGAAGTTTGAGGAAGACATCGCCTACACTGCTGGAGAGAATTTCTGACATTTAAGATGCAAAAATTAATTTTTAAAACGTCATCTTGAAACTTGAAGTGCATTTATCTCAGCTTCAGTTTTGGAAGCCAATCCCACCTTAATAAAACTATCGTTTCAGTGTGAAACTACTGAGATACTTAATATTTGCGGATTATATGCCGAAATTTTATCGAGCCGGCTACTATGAACTTAGAGTTTGCATTTTCATGTTCCTTTATTATGAAAAATTGTAATTTGCAAAACTTGGCAGGTGTAAGAAAAAAGAAAACTTTCATAAAATGTTTATATTTGAAAAATACATATTTTTTGAAACTTTTTTTCATAGTGACCGGCAACAACTATTCCAGTATGCATTCCACCAGAAGAATATGTGGTGATCAACACCGTTTCTCAACGATAGATTCATTGAGCGGATTCCATACCATGCTACGTTCTGGGGGTATAGTACCTCATAAAATGGATTCACAGGGCTGAAACGTTGCATGCCCTCCTTCTAAATGGCCACAAACACAACCTACAAATTTCACGCCGAATGAGTGAACAGTTCAATAGTAGACATGCCTGCAGCTAGTGTCCCCCCTTAATCCAATGCGCATGGAGATACTTCAGGGTGGTATGCGTTCTGCCTTGACAGACCTGTAAAACACAAAATAAGTATCTCAGGAGCTCTGATTGCATATTGTGGAGTGCGATTTCTTAGACTCATAAGACGCGGCACCGTGGGCATTCATCGTACGGGCTGTCAGCTTTCCGCGGTGCCGCGGCTCTTATGAGCCAATAAAGATCACTACCACAAACAATTCTTTGCTGGTTTTTAGGCTGCAGCACACTGCTACACTTTTTAGTTTTCTTGTGACAAGAAAGTTGACTTTCAGACACCCTACTGCAAGTATTTCGCATAAACGCCAGTTACACGTAACATTTTTTTTTTAAGTTAGACGTGATTATGTGTGTTGGTGACTGTTCATGTCTTCTTACCACACAACGGCACCACTCGTGAAGTTGAGACTGGCGTTTTGCCTATGCCAATGGATTCGATATCTCCAAGGCACCTGGTAGAGGACTGGATATCTGCAGGAGGCTCTTGAGGAGAGCTGCCGCGTGGTTTTGAAGCCTGGTCCTAGGTACCAGCGGCTGCTGCACGCCCCTGGATGCCAGGTTCTGACACCTGCTCCTGGGAGACAGCCGCTGGAGCATATTCCGGAGTATCGTCCTCATACATCTGGAGGAGAAGGTCGGTCGATGTGGATCCGCGTTGACCCGCATGTCCTGCAATTTGTAAAAGCAGTCATGTCCGCTATGTCATGACACCCCTTTGCACCATGCGCCATTAAGGCTTGGAAATTTGCTGTCACATTGACGTTCGCGTATAATCTTCTATGCAAAAAAGCAAAGTTTAGTAAAATTTACATGTTTTTATTGCATTAAAGCTCTCATTAAGGTGCGCCAATCGACCAAGAACCTAATGAGCACTGCGGCAAGCGGTTACTGGCTATTGTTTAGTAAGTACGACTACATTTTTTTAAGAGTTTAGAGTACTATCCACTGAGACGTGTCGGCCGGCGCAGAGTAAATACTATATAGGCCTTGCCTATTTACTCTGCGGTGCAACATCAGGTGAAACGGAGTATAACCGCGGTTAGACCCAACTCACCCAACACAAGTATATTGATCCCTGTTGTAAAACTAAAGGCAAGTGTATGTAATGTTACTGCTCTAAGTATTGAAACTGATTAAATATAAGCGCATTTTGTCTTCTTTATAGGTGTTTAATAACTGTTATGATAACGCGCCTCGCTCTCTTTATGGCGCACACAGAATACTATATTCGCGGTGACAGGCGAAGAGTGCAGTCGAAGTTCCGTCTCTGCAGCGCGAGCTTTCTCGTATTGAAAGCAGAAGAGTGCTCACGCAGCTACACGCAGCCAAAGCGCGGCGACTAACAAAGAGCGCGTGATGAAGGCACTGACTGTAAAATGCTTTCTACAAAACAGAGCCACCGAGAAAACCTCAATGACATCGGAAGCATTTTTTTCTATTGTGGAAAGAAAAGAAAAAAACAAAAAACACCTGTTATGCGACCTGCCGGGGTCGTTATAAACGCGGCTCTCACCACTGAATAAGGCTCCGCCAGAAATATTTCCTGCCACGATTGTTTCTAGATGGCTCCTCCAGCAGTCTGAAACGGCAAGTGTGTCGTCGACGCTTGCAGTGGAGGAGAGGGGAAGACGCCCTGTCGAAAACAGGGCCGCGGTAACACGGTAAGGCGACCACGGTAACGCGTTTCAGTCACGTGACGCCGGTACGAGTCGCGCATGCGCAGTCGGGTCACGGTTACGGTACCACGGTAACGGTAATATGGTAACGGTGGTACGGAAGTTGTTTGCTAAATGTCCCTAATTTTATTTGGGCATAGCTTGTTGTTGAAGCGATGTTTATTAGAAAATCGACGTTGTAGTTAGTTGCGCTTTGGGCGCACATGTCACTGTCGATGGGAAAGGGGAATAGGGGAAAAAAGAGATAGAGGAGTAGAGAGGGGGAAGAGGGAAGGGGATCTTTTCAGAGTGTTAGCTTTCCTACGGCTTTCGGTACAGAATCGCGACTCCTCGAACTCCTGAAAACCTCTGTATGTAAGATCCCCAGGAGCCCCAGGAGCCGCAAGCAACCCAGATTTCTTGGAAGTCTTAGAGGATCTCGAGGAGTTCCGTGCTCCTTAAGAAGCTGACTACACTCTTGAGTGCCTTGTCTGTAGTAGCTCGTGACGCTCTTGGACGCAGGAGTTCCTCCAAGTTGGAACTAGGTAGCCCTAGGTGGGAAAAGGCATCACGGAGGTTGGTGCGCTCCTCTTCGTGATCAGTGCACTGCAGGAGGAGATGTTCGGCGTCGGCCGTTTCCTCGCAGGTCTGGCATATGGGATCAACATCGGGTCTAAAGCGACTTATCCACGCCGGGGTGAAGGCGCTTCCGGTCCGTAATCTGTGCAATACTGCGGCAGTTTGGCGGTCGAAGCCGCGTGGTATCCGAGCTGGGAAGGCACCCGCCACCACTACCGGGTCCGGGTGCTGTAGGGCGATGGCTCTTCTCACAAGTAGCTTGGCATCTGAGAAGCGGGGAACGGTTGAGAGCGGGCACTCGGGGTCCCTGTGAGCCCGCATCGCTAGAAAATCAACGACTTCATTCCCTCTAATGCCACAGTGGCTTGGGAGCCATTGGAAGACAATGTCGTTGCCTTTTTGCTGAAGTTCCACCGCATCCTGCGCGATTGAACGGGCCAGGGGCGTGGCCCGTTCGAGCCTAGATAGCAGCTCGAGGGCTGATCTTGAGTCGCTCAAGATGACCCAGCGTAGGGCCTGTGTGCAACCTGTCCGGATTCCCCAGAGGGCGAGCCGTATGGCTGCTAGCTCTGCCGTGGTGGAGGATGCTTGATGAGCCAGGCGCCATTTTGGTGCTTGTGCAGAGCAGACGCAACTTCCGATCGTCATGATTCAAAATTGCGACTTCCTCAGCATTAGATTCGGTGTTAGGAGGCTCATGTGATATTGCTTTGCTTTGTCGCGAACTGTTTAAACATTTGTGGAGGACGAAAAAGCGTTTCCTGTGATTTCAGATAAAGCTTCAGATAACTGGCAACCATGATTTTAAGCCACAATATGGCCAAGTGTCGCTACTCTGAAGCGTAGCTAATTTAGTGGCACTAGCGGGAACAATGAGGAAGAGGCAGGCGTCGAAAGGTAGTGGCTTGTGAAACCCACGGGGCCTACGTCATGGCCCCTTCAGGTATTACAAGTTCCTTGAACAAGGGCATGAATAGTGTCATTAAATAAGCTACGCTTCAGAGTAACGACACTTGGGCATATTGTGGCTTAAAATCATGGTTGCCAGTTATCTGAAGCTTTATCTAAAATCGCAGGAAACACTTTTCCGTCCTCCACAAATGTTTAAACAGTCCGCGACAGAGCAAAGCAATATCGCATCAGCTTCCTGACACCGAATCTGAGGCTGAGAAAGTCGCGCTTTTGAATCATGACGATCGGCAGTTGCGTTTGCTCGGCACAAGACCCAAAATGGCGGCGCCTCCAAGAATGTTGGGGAACGGAGTGTCGATACCCTAAGTGCAGCTCATTTAGTGGCTCTGGGCACGAAGTGAAGTCGGGTGTATTCTTTTCCTTTTCGTCTTTATTGTTTATCGATTTCAATCATATCGAATAATGAACACATTATATCACACTACGCTTGTGTAATTATTTATCTTAGATTTATTAACCTGACCCAGTACTTAAACCATTCATTTGTCGATAGTAAATCTTCTAACATATTTTCTAAATGTGAAGGTAAAAAGACACGGACATTGATGATGATACAGACGCCAACGCCGCCCTCGAGAATTTCTTGAACATTAGAAATCAGCAGTTTTGTCTGCCATCCGGCAGGTTGCGCAAAAAAACACTCAAACAGCTTTTAATTGTTTTTAAAATTAACTAAGCTCTACACCTATCAAGAAACCAAAGCAAGATCATTGTGAAAATCGAACACATCGCAATGTACATTTATTTCATGCAATAAATGTTATTAGATACCAATAAATCTGTTTGATGTCCAAAAAAGATATGCGCCCAAAACAGGTAAGTTTGAAGTGCTCCTGGAGCGTTATGACTTTGAAAATGAAAAAAAGCCACCGTCCACCTTTTGGGCGACCATTGTAGTTCTAAATGTCATAAAAGATTTTATCATAGTTTAATTATTTCCTCAGCAGCATTTGAAGCACCGTGACTCGAAGCACAAACAAGTGCTACGTGTGATATAGAATATCTAAACAAAAACAATTTACACAACATTAAATTTTTTTCTGCATGTTACCAATTATAGGCACTACATCTGTAGCTAATTGCATTGCACTAGCGGATGTCATTAAAAACATATTTGTGCTGAAAAATTACAATTTTAGGGCAATATTTGGAGGAATGAACAAAACAAAGTAGTGCAATACCAATAAAGTACACCGTTACATTCTGCTCCAACATCATCTTAACAAAACTGCTCTATCGGAACCGTGTTATCTTTAATAGATTCTTCATGAAACATGAACCAGCGGAGCAAGTAGGGTCCGCGCCATCATATTCGCAACGTTACAAATGCGCATGAGCAGTATAAACCAATATCAAACCAACATAATATCAAATGAAAGAGGATTACTTTACCTTTCGAATGACATCAATCCCACAAAACAGTGTTCAAAAGAAGATGAGTAATGACCTGCCAAAAAGTACCTAAACTGCCACATTCAGTGGGACCGTGGCCTTAAACATTATTTTTTGTTTAACAAATGTACATTCTTTGTAAAGTTAACCGCTTACTTTTTTTTAAAATTCAGTATGTCCAACAGACCGTTTACGTAAATTATCGTGGAGATTAGGGCGTCCTAAGTCGAGGGAAAAAACTTTTCAATATCAGAAACTGTGGTACTTTAAAAGTTAAATAAGAAGCTAGGAACTAAGAATAAACGTAATACCGAGACATTAAGGAATAGATAAAAAATATTTTATTTAACATTAACGTTATGACTGTAGAATACATAAAAACAAAACTAGAAGCCGTCAAAATTGAAGAAAAACGGCATGCATGGTGGCTTTGCAGCTTAAAGGGGAAGGGAGTACATGCCTTTCTGTAAAAGCGTTGGAGGGAGCGTTCATGGCTGTGTTTGTGTGTTATGCACGTGCACTTTCTTGCTGTCCGAAATAGCAAGCGAGCGCTGGCTAAACTGTAATTTAGCACTTGTGGACTGTGATTCTTGGAAACACTGGACACAAGCATAGGCTAAAAGCCCCTCTATGCTAAGAAAGTGGCGCCATTCATTGTTGTGGGAATGCTCGAGACTATAGGGAGTATTCACTGGCGGCCATAGCTGTGTGCGCGAATGCTGAGCGCGTGCTGATGGCGAGCTTCTACAGTTCTTTTGCCACGTGCATTCCGCACCATCAAGAGTGCCGGTCTTAGCGGCGTATTGATGTGAGTTCGTTCTGAGCATGCGCTCTAAACAACACCCGCAAATATGGCGTCTAGTGAATACTCCCTATATTAGAGACACGTGCCGCGCGCCTCTTCTGGGAAGAACATGGCGTCTGAAATCTAGCTCAGCGTATTGGCCACTGCACAAGGGCCTATTTGGAAAAATTAATAACGTTCACTATAATTAGCAATAAAACGGTTTGGGCTAATTGGTTCATACTAATTAGAAAGGCTTAAAAAGTGGGAACAAAAGGAGGACAAAGAAGGCTCGAATGTGTCTTCTTTGTCCTCGTTTTGTTTGCGCTTTTGAAACCTTTTAATTGGTATGATTTGTTTACTATTTAGTTTCACAGGGATAAATATAATATCTAGAAAATTTGAAGATCCGGTCCACTTAGAAGATATCTGGGCAACATTGAAAAATAATGAATCGACTCATTTTAGAAGCCCCCTTAACAGCGCCAAGAAATACACAATGAAGAGAAGGTGAAAGGTATATAGGGCTAGAGTGTACTAGAAAGCAACGTTACTCGAGCAAGCTCAGTTTCGCAGCTATGTCAGTGGCCCAGGTGGCGGTCAAAAGAACTAGCGGCGTTGGAGACGGATCTTGCTTCCCTGTCTCGCGCGTCGTCTGCTACCACCGCGTTAAGGGCACTCCGCTTTTCCGACCTAGAAAGGGCAGTGGAGCCTTGATGCATCTGCTCATGCCCTTCGCTTTGGCTATGTCACGAATAACCTAATTTTTTCTTGTTTCTTTTCTTTTTCCTTTTCAATTTTTTTTCTTCTTTTTTACTTCCATCCTGTATAATATCAAAAAAAGATTATGAAGATGAAAGATAAGGCACCGGGAACCCCCAGTGCTTTGTGAAGTGAGTGTTGCTTACGATATCCCCATGGCTTGTGGCTTCTCCTACGTCGGACAGACAAAACGATGTCTAAAGGAAAGGTTGTTGGAGTACAGGCGGGCGGTAAAGAACAAAGCTCCCAACTCAGAAATTGCGAAACATGTGGAGGAATGCGGAAACTGTTCACCAGAGTGGGAAAAAAGCACCATTTGTATGCAGGGAACGAGATTGCTCAAAAAGAGTTATAAAGGAAACGATTAGAATCACCTACACTGGAAATTGCATCAGCCAACCCTCTACCACAATAAGTGCGATAACACAAAAAATTACTGTTGCAGTACTTTTCTTTTTTTTTTTTAAGAGTAGTGTGTTATGTTGCTTTTGTGGTTTTTGAGGTCACTGGACGTCCCTTTGCAGTGCATGTCAGTTTCCGTCGGCGGTTATTTAAGAGATTTGTGTAGAGGTCAGCCATGGCACGTGCGCGTCGTGGCTATCTTGGGATTTTTCGAAGGGAAGAGTGTTATGATACGGGTTCGTCCGTTTTGTGTGAGAGAACCAGTTGTTCTGGGTTCAGGGTTGGTTCCTTGCGGCTTATGTTGCCTTTGTTCTCTTCGAGGTCACTTAAACGTCCTCTCGAGGTGTGTTTAGGTTCCGTGAGCGTTTTCTTCTAAAGTTGTATTACGGTCAGCCTTGGGACGTGAGCAGTTGCCCGGATGTGGGTGCGGGAGAAGGCGTATATAACCGATGGTTTCAACAAAAGTTGTTAGCCGAGTTTGAGACGTGTGTCCCGTCCACGTTCTTTCCATCGTATCCGGTCTTACCGATGTGCTGACGGGGTTGTCGTCGTAGCCGCGGCATGTCGTTTCGAAATATATATTTCATTTATTTGAAAATACCGTCGGCACTCCCTTGAGGGCCATTACAGGGAGGGTACAAGTTATAAAAAGAAACCATACAATGCAGGTATCAGTTGACAAAGAACATACATTTCCAAGTTTGTGACCCCATTATGATAACAGCTGAGTGATGGCATGTTCAAATAATGGTAGTCTCCATATTTCCAATTTCGTTTCATAGCCAGACTCCAAGTCTCAATCATTCTTACAAACAATGATTGTTTATTGAAGGTTAATTTAATCTTTGGACTGCTTTCGAGCGGTTTAGTCGGCCTGACCTTTTTGTACTTTCTGGTCGATGTGCGTATTTGGGCTCAAGTTAAGCTTGCCGTGAATAATAAAAACAAGGTATTTTAGAGCGCAGCTCCTAGGTGCCCGTTTCCTGCTTGAGCGGCGTCGCCGTTGGCGTCGGCGTAATCGCGCGTTGCATTACGGAACGCTTCCCATAATGACGTCACGTATGACGTTACGTGTGACGTCACGATGGTCACGAGAGAGAAGGAGACGAATATTCTTTTCCGCTAAATTTAGCGTAAAACATTCCCCGCTAGATCTAGCGGAAAATTTTCCCCGCTAAATTTAGCAGAAAAATTTCCAGCTAAATTTAGCAAACAAATTTATCGGAAAACATTCCCCGCTAAATGTGTCGGAAAAATTTCTGTCCTAAATTTAGCAAAAAAATTCCCCCGCTAAATTTAGCGGAAAAAATTTCCCAGCTAAGTTTAGCGGGAAAATTTCTACGCTAAATTTAGCGGAAAAATTCCCCTCTAAGTTTAGCGGAAAATTTTCGCGATGAATTTAGCGGCAAACATTCCCCGCTAAATTTAGCGGAAAATATCCTTGATAAATTTAGCGGTAAAATTTCCCCGCTAAATTTGGCGGTAAAATTTCCCCGCTATATTTAGCGGGAAATGTTTTCCGCTGAAATTTACGGGAATGTAGCGAAAATTTCCCGCTAAATGGAAGGGGAGCAGGAGAGGAGGAGGGGCATACCCTCCTCTCTGTACCCTTCCCTCCTCCTACTCAAGGGCTGCGCTCTAATTCGGCGCTACAGAGAGTTGTAAACGTCAACGGGACATTTCTGTTGTAGATATGACATCATCCTGTAGTTGGAGTGTATAAAGTGAGCAGCTTGTCTTCGTTATTGTTCCAATTTATCCATGTCCTTTTTAGTATATGAGTCCCACATGATGCCACATGCTGATTATATGCGACACTTTTAACTTGTTTGGTTGCGTGCTTTAGTTGGTGCCTTAGAAAACAGAGCATCAAGAAGCAGAGCTTCATAAGACACAAACATAAGGCACGTACAAGATTGTGCAGCGTTAAAAAAAAAATTAAAACGTTTCATTTCGGCGTGTTTCTGGGTTTCGGCTTCCCAGTGGAGCGTATCTTTGCGGCAGCGGTCCTGCCTTTCCGCAGCCGAGGCGCGCAACTAACTTGCGCCGCTACTCATTCTTCGTATGACGGAAGCTAACCCAGAAATCAAAGTTTAATCTTGAAATTATTTTCGAACAGTACATCGTTTTGTGCCGCCGGCGAGCGCCATACTTCCTTCCCTCATACGAGTAAAGGCTCAAGTCCGGTTCAGACACTTGCGTTTGAGTGGGTTTGACTGCATTGCGTCGAGAACCGAAAGCGAGTCACCGGCACACCTGTGCTTCGTATGAAGCTTGGAATCCAATTCAAGGAATCACCTTGGCACGCGATATAGACCTTTTTCGCATAACCTCAAACCAGCCAGTAACTGACGTACCCTCGACCTGGTGCATTTTTGGATTGCCCGCTGACACAGGGTATGCAACCGCCAAGGGTATGGGCGAAAAGGCTTAAAAACGGACGTCGTGAATGAGTTAGTTCCGAGTGCTCCTTTTTACCGTGCTGTAATTTCTGAAAATCTACGGTTGTCTGGCTACCACTGCGTGGTCTTCGGATGGATAAATAATTTTAAAAAGCATAAGAACAATAGCAGAAAGTGTGCCTTGAGCACAAGAAGCTGCAGCGCGAGTGTGGCTGCAATGTTACCGAGCTTCGTATTTTCCCCCATAGAATCCTTGTTTATGAAGTCAGTCGATTGCGAGCTTGAATAGCGAGAGATTCGTATCAGACTCAACGTCACGTTTAAGCTCACGACCACTTCGTCTACATCAAGAGGACCGATTTTAATTCCCGGTGCAGGTGGTCCAATTAGGTTATCACTGCAAGCCCCGTGGTATGTGAAAGGTATGAAAAAGTCTACATGCCACCACTCAAGATAGAGCTATCAAATGCCGAGAGCTTACCTTGGAAACTCAATCAAAACACCCCACCGTCTTCGTCGTTGTTCTCTCGAGGAGGCAAGGTGATGGCCTGGGAGTAGCCAGCTGGATTCAACCGGACAAGCTCCAACCAAGTTATTGCAGCCCACCATAGCCAAGTCTAGCCAAGTTCCCCCGATACCCACACCGTTGCCTACCCAGATAGCTGTGCTGCCAGAACTTATCGGTATTTATTTTTCTAAGCCGCTAGACGGCGTCGTCGGCGCCGCGATTCTCAAGGTGGTGGCGCCGTTAAAGAAAAGGTCTATAAGCACCAGGGAATTTCTGGTTGCTCGCAGCCGCAACGCAGTTAAGGTCTGTTCACACGATGCATCTTTTAGGCGCGCAACAGTTTCGCGACACTCAAGTTTCGCGAAATGTGCTCGTTCACACGTACCGCTTCACGTGCAACAACGATGACGTTTAGACTCGCGAAAATAGTTTCGGTGTTGACCATAATGTGGCGCTCCGAATCAGATCGCTATTTATCTGGGGACCTGCTTTGCGCATTTTATGCAGTCAATTCACTTTAATTTTTTTTTCTCACATACTGCACTACTTGGAGCGATCTCGCATGTGCGCGAAGCCGATTGAGGCGGCAACCTGTACGTGCAGGACATGTGCCGGCGCCGAGCCCGTACGCAGCCAATTCATTGCCAAAGCTCCTATCAATGCACATGGTATTCATACAAACGCTACGTGCCCAATCTGGTTACTTCTCGACGCCCATGTCTGCCCCGATTTTACTGTGCCAACTGTTTCAGAGAGCGCACAGGGTTTCACGTTCGCTTGTAAACAAAGCAAACTTGGTTTCAGTTTACTCGATGGTCTCTTATCCAGCGGTATCGTCGCGACAACAACGCTATGAGCACTATTCTAATCTCGCCAACTCCCGCTAATTGTCTTCGTCCATCGCTGGATTTTTTTCCGATATGCTACTCACTTTTCCTTCAGTGGTGCTTGACGTGCTTGCGGAAGCGCCGGCAGTATCCATCGTTCGTGGTTTCGGTTTTTTCGGATTTGGCTTGGCTACAACACCGGCAGTGAAGTGGTCTTCTCAAACAGCTCGCTCCCCCCTCAAAGGCCACGTGAGAGCGTTTCTGAGCGGCCATTGACGGCGCCCTCAGAGTGATTGACAGGACTCGGCAAAGTTTCAACAAAAGCTCGCTCCAGAAGCGAGGTGTGTGCGCAACTTTTTTTAGATGCGCGCGTCCTTTTCGGACTCGTTCAGACGGCGCAACCATTTCGCGAAACTACATTTCGCGACACTAGATGCGCGAGAAAATTGCATCGTGTGAACGGGCCTTTAGACGCAGTCAAACGCAACTGTCTGAACCAGGCTTCATTCACACTGCCACATTTTCTTACGTTAAGTTACGTTACGAAATATTACGTTGAAGTCACTGGGACCTCTGTGCTTCATATTAAGCGAAGCTACCAGTTCAAGGAGAAAGCATGACACGCGACATTCAAGACACGAATGTTTCGGTGACTTAGACGTAACGTGACTTGACGTAAGAAATTGAGGCAGTGTGAATGAGCCTTTAGCCGAGGTGGTAGCTGCGTGTTTTGATCACGGGGGTCAGGACCGCTGGTGCAAAGTTGTGATAGCAAAGATAAGAAACCGAAACCTAGAAACGCGTCCAAACGAAGTGTATTTTTTGAACGCCGTAAAAGGCAGTACGCACCGTATATCTTTCTAAAATAAGGTGATTTACTTGTCTTCGGTGATTTCCGGAAAGTTTATAACTAAAACTATACCTTTCAAATTACTAATCAAAAGTTAATCTTGGGAAATAGTTAACCAAGTAATGATACCGAACGTAATTAGTTTTTAGATATAGGCATTTGGGGAGAGCCCAATACTGCATTAGCCTTTCTTTGTTTCTGCGATGTGCGCACTTTTCGCAGACACAATTTGGCCCTCGTTTCGAGAAACACTCTGTATTACTATTGGGGTAATATCATTGAAGAAGACATCAACTCAAAAAAGGGCGCTGACGGCACCACCATCGTTTTGCTTTGGACTCTTCGGACCGACCAAGACGAGAGAAATGAAAGATCAAAATAAGACAAATGCATAGCCGTGTAAATAGTATAAAAATTATTCCAAACTTCAGATGCAATAACTTCAACTTTTGCGCGATGACTGAGGGAATGCAGCGCGACAGCTATGAGCAGAACCTAAATTACCGTTCGCACCGCTACGAAGCGCTGGCCCGAGTTCGAATATCATCATCCTGGCTGATGTCCGAGACAAACATTCATATTAAAATCCTCACAACTGTGTCAGCAGGAGAGACTGAAAAGAACAGTCCTCGTCTCACCTTTAAAATTACAGAACCTGGTTTAGTATCATTACGCACTGCTTAAAAAAAGGTGAACATTTTCCACACCAGGTGTCGGTGCTGCGCATGCAGCATCGACACCAGGTGTGGGTAAGCTCCGCAGCTGCGGCATGACGACAGCAACGCCACCGCTGCGGCATGCCGTCAACGACACGTGTTGATCCATCCGCGTGTGGCGGCTGCTTCTGTGTGTTTCCGCAAAAGCGAATCAATAATACCTAATGTTGTTTGATGGCCCCTTTAAAGCAGTTTTATTCCTGAATCACTGAATTTTTTTTTCTACCTCCAACTCCGCTGAAAACAAAAAGGTTAATTTAATTTCAAACGTGATTAATATAGGCTGCTCATGTTCTCCTTCGTCGTTAATGCCCCTATACGCTTGATAAGAGCAACAACAACCAAACTATCAAAAAGGGAGCATTTGTGAAGAGCAGCCATTTTTTATCACACAGAAAGAGCAGTAGTTCTTTAGAATCCATAGATGGACATACGTACCGATTTAATATCCAGAAGACATGACATAGAAAGTCAAAGAAAGAGCAACATTTATTGCCGTAGTTGCACTGAGCATCAGAAGGACATGGCTACTGTACATTGAAGAAATCTTGTGGAAATTCGGAAAATAATGCCCCTTGACTAGCACATGGATGTGTGTGCATTATTTTAATGCACTGCAAACCAAAGTTATTCCAGTACTCTACTTTGACGAGACCAGGGGACGCATACAGTACATTCGCTTATACAGGGCAAGAGGAATGATGCATCAAAGGTCCATTGTTTCTACTCATCAGGAAACGTCTCTGCGACGTAACGCTATTAACAAGCGGATCGTGCGTTTCCACAAGCAAAAAAAAAAAATAAAAAATAAAAAAAATAAGCGCGTGCGGGCATGATAGTTTAATAAATACCGAAATTATACTAAACAGCTTGTTATGCATCTTTGTACAATGGCAAAACCAGCACTTACTGCTGCCTGCTGTTCCCATTTATTAAATAACCTAGCATGCAATGCATACAACCACCGCTCTTTCTCATTCGTATTTACGAGGTTGCATTTTTTCGTTCTCGTTCTTTGTGTACGATACGTTTTCACTGGCTGAGTTTTGCCGGGGCTTAATGTAGCTGTGGTAGTAGAAGTTAAGGAACATCCCCAGTACAAGAAGGGCTTGGGCGACAGCAAATGGTACGAGCTTTTTAGGGAAGCCACAGTCATAGAAAAGTGGAATACACATGTGAATGATAAAGACAATGAACTGCCAAATCTGCAGTGTGGTAAGGTAGCGCTTCCACCAGAGGTACTGACGCACCTCGGGTCCGAAAGTGGACAAAAAGTAATACGAGTACATAATCACGTGTACAAAAGTGTTGATGCAAAGTCCCAGGGCGGGCTGTCCTTCTGGGGCGACGAGGACCCAGAACCAGGCGTTGAAGACCACAAGGATGTGATGAATGACGTGCAAGTTGGAAACTTGGTTGAACTTTTTGCGGAGGACAAAAAAGACGGTGTCCAGGAAGTCGGCGTAGCGCACGATGACGTACCACCATCCGGCCTTGTAAAGTACGGCTATCTGGCTGTCCATCTTGCCGGTGATTCCCTGGCAGAACAGGCTGTAGCGGCCGCCCGGTGCGTACGTGAATTTGAGCAGGAGGTAGAGAAACCTGGCGTTGAGAACGACCATGCCCAGGTTGTATATGCGTATGATGGTCGGAATCTTGAAGGCGTCCCTGGTCTTCATCCATCTTGGACCAGCGATCTTAACGAAATACAAATAGACAAAGATCAAAGGAAACACGAAAGCCGGGCTCAGCACAATGCCATAGTCCCGTGTCCTGGGGTCTCCGTTCTCCTTTAAGTCGTTTAGGTATCGCACCGAATTCAGAACGATGGACATTCCCGGTGTCTTGTCGTAGGTTTCCAACCAATGAGAAATCTGTAAACAAATGGAATAAATGTTAGTGCCAAATTTTCGGGCTTTCCTCCCTGATACATTATTGCGCAGTCGGCAGTGGTACTTGACTGGCTAACCTTCTTCGTACCTGCTCTTTGAACACTCAACGATTGCGGAAAGCGATTACACACTTTGGGAGTGTAGCAGGCCGCGTTTCTACGGCTCGAGGAGTTTCACAAATGTATTACACTCCGAAACAAGTTAAAGAACATTGTTATACACTCGACAATCATTTAGCCACTGAACTTGAAAGTCTCTTTTTTCCTTACTAGAATGGAAAGTTGGGCTAGTTGGTATGAATCCATATTGAAAAGCAGCGCGTGTCCGTGTGTATTCGCGCTGTTTTTCAATATGGTCTCTTTTCCTAGAAGTCAACATTCATTTTCAGTTTGGATCTAATAATTCAGCTCTAAAATGCGCAAAAGAAGCTTGAGATATTGGTATTGTGGTAACACTCTTGTGTGCACGCTCTGATGTCATGCATACAATTAACGGCATAAAGCCACCAAAAACGTGGGCAACGCTTTGAAATTTCTCCCTTTGATATTTTACGTGTACATATATTTTTAAGATGATATTCAGTAACGCAATTTTTTCTTCTGAAAATGCAGCAGAGTTATAAGATGTGCCACCGCAAACATAAAAAAAGCTAAATTATTAAGTACCATTGAGTCTCGTCAGGTACTCCGCGAATATCAGATGCGATGGAACACAATAACGTACCTGGGCCCTCCCACGGGTGGAATGCAGATGGACAAGTGTGATCTCAAGCAGCGCCAAACACCAACTGAGCTACCGATCCGTGTCGCTGTCGGTACTTAATCTCACTTAAAAGCCTGGGACCAATCTGACGGCAATTCGCCTACGTCACACCTCATGGGTCCTCCTCTCTCAAGATTCCAGGGAGACCTGGAAGCCTGTGACAGACCGACCACGTCGTGCAAGTCCCACCCCCCATTCTTTGTTTCATGAAAGGGCGCCCATGGCCCGCTGATGGTCGCAGAATAATACCCAGGGCTGTTGCAGTTTCCTTTCGCCTGACGTGTGAGACAATTACGAGGAACGGCACTGAATTTCTGGTGGCTGGAGGAAACGACAAGAGATGGCCGAGCGTCTGACCTTGCCGAAAGTCCGAGTGGCGCTAGACAATGGGATACATCTCTAGACCCGGCGGCCGTGACCAGAATTATTAAGCCGTAATTGCTGCTTTGGTGTGGACCCGAGGTACTTTAAGAAAGTACTACAGCCTTCACCCCCCCCCCCCCCCCCCCTCTTTTTTCCTGGGGCCAAAAGAAAACAACAAGAAGAAACCTTTTTTTTTTGTAGGAGAGGAACGTGCCTAAAACGAGAACTACCTGCTTTAAAATAAATTTAAAAAAAAACAATAGAAAGTTGTTTCTTTGTACCTTTAAGTTTTATTTTGACGTCACCAGAAATAGTCCTAAATGTTTTTTTTTTGTTTTTATTTAGATGATGCAATGAACCTTTTACGTCTGCCTTGAGCAGAAAATTTGTGTAAAATAATGAAAGTAAAAAAGATGAATGCTGAAAATTGTCTTGCGTAGCATACTAGGCACACAATTTCTCCGAATACAAAAATGGCGTGCAACGTGTTTCTTGTGATTAATGCAGTTTTGAATTTTAAATTAGGCATGCCATTATGCTCACGGTGTCGTATTTAATCGCATGAGTACGTAAGCATGGGTATTTTCTTCATGGCAATCCTGTTGCAGCTTAGTTATACATCGAGGGTTGGCGCAATAACTTTGCGATAACCTGAAATTTAGATTACACGAGGTATCAAGACATGAGCGAAACTTAGGGAAATTTTTAATCATTCTGGAGTGTAAAGAATATTGGCCACTTATTCTTCCCGTTAGTCACGCATGATATCGGCACCTGTCTCGCGTGGATAGCTTTTGTTCAGCAAGGGAACAGACTATAGGAACTAATTGGCCACTCGCTCTAGAATGTGTTGACCGCAAATATGAGGTCCGATTGTTCTATTTACGACATTTGGAAGTGGAATAGACAAGTAACTATACTTTTGATCCGCACAATTGTCTGCTCGCATATTTGTGCAGACATTTTAAAGGTGTTAGGACAAAATGTCCCAGGACAAAACGGCCCTGGGAAAAATGGTCCAGGTCAAAATGGTCCCGGACAAAATGGTCCCGGACAAAATGGTCTCAAGCGCAAATCCTGACAAAATGATCCCAAGTTATTTCGTGGCACTTTGGGCTTTCTTTGATAGTTTTAGTAAGCGGCTACCCTGAAGCTTTATTCAACACACGCGTAATGTATTTCTGAATGTCTTCAAGCGTTTCGCGATATATTTTAGGAAACAACTAAAGAAGCCCCAAACGTTAATTAAAGGTCAATTATCGATCACTCAGCTTTATGACTCCTATTGCATAAGTCAGAGCACTGTAAAAAGTTGGAGCCTGAAAGTCACCACGCAAATAATTACGCGCATTCTAAAAGAGCAATTAAGGTTGCCGGGCACTCTCTGCGCTTTATTAAACTAGCCGGTGGTAAAATACGCAAAAAAGTCGACGAACGCCATTAGTACGTGTTTTTCTTTTTTGACAGTACTGCTTGATTGGTTATAACATATGTCAGCTGGTGGCGTCGGCTGCACTGTGCCTTTAGTAAAACGTAGTAAAGGTGTGGAAGTAAAATACTCACTGCGATAGCATTTTTTAAAGTTTTGAATTAAGGAAATGGAGTTGCAAGAGAACGCATGCACATGATGAATAAAATATACATATTAGGCTCAGACTTCATTCATTGTGATGGCGTGTTATGGGACTACCTTTTTTTCTTTCTCATGTTGAATATATAAAGTATTATAGATACATTATTTTATATGTATCTATAATACGTCATTTCAATACGTCAAGCTGCTCATGAGCACAGAAAATAAACAAATGAACGAATGAATAAATGAATGAATGAATGAATGAATGTATATACTTGTATATTATATCTATAGTATACTTCCCCTTCTCATTTCTTTAGCTACTGTCATGCAATCTGTTTTAATTAAAATATATTAACTTTAATATGGTTATCGTTTCATAACTTAAGTATTCAGCAAAATATTTTATTTTATGTCCAATTTCGCACCAAGTACGAACAATCGCTATGCGCAGGCAAACTATGCGCAATAATTTGCCTGAGACCATTCTGTCTGAGCTTGCGCTTGGGAACATTTTGTCCGGGGATATTCCGACCGAAACCATTTTTTTCAGGACCATTTTCTCCGGGCCCTTTTGTCCGGATCCCATTTTTAAGTGGCATAGCCACTTTTTCTGCCCGTGACTGATCAAGTTCTAGTCAGAAGTTCACATCCGATAAACACGTTGTTCTGTTGCAAGCGCGGCCGCTGCCAAAAAATCAATGCCAAGACGCTAATGTGGTGAAAACGGGCGTGTTTTTTCAACAGTATTGGTGCAGACTGCATACCCGACAGCACCAGATTGATAACGCTATCTAGTGTTATAAGGATTGTTATTGAAGGTAACATACATCTTGTCCAGCTTTTCGACTAAAACAAACATTAGAGTCTCACATTAAAGAAGTGATAAATTTAGACTTACCCATAGTTTTTAAAATATTTTTATCTATATACTTCATTAAATAACATAAAACCCAGCACCAATCACTGCAAGGCACTTTAAGATTGCAAGTACGAACTAGCCACCTTATTATGGGCCGACTGAGACTTCTTGTTTTTATGCATTTATCTGTTGCCAATGGTAATAGTTGTTTCTGCGAAGTCTTTTTCATGACGCTCAGCATGTTCCCAGTTGAAATAATGTGTGTATTAAATAATTAAAAAAGTAATTAGTCAATTGTACATAATTGTTTTGCTAATTTTTATGCTTTTTGGCATTCCAGTCCTCCACCGTGACTAGCAGTTTGCTCGCGGAGTTCTTTTTTCCTCATAAAATATTTGAAGTCTTCGCAGAAGCACGCTTTGCATAATCCTCACCTATACCGTATTCCTCATTCTGGGCAGTAGAATTAATAAACGAATACCCAAACCATTTTATGGACAGATGTTTTCTGTTTCATTATGAGTAGGGTTCCCGTGTTTCCTTAGTTAATTTTTCGTCAAAAAACATTGTTTTTTAAAGATTTCAAGTCTGTTGTAGTGTATTTTTGCTAGATTCCCGATTCTTCAAAATTTTAATTTTAATTTCGCAGTGTTTTTATTTTTACCTAATAAATAAAATATTATCCGAATGTAAACGTGTGCTAGATTCTAAGAACGTGCAAGTAACAAATAATATTTCTTCAGCTAGATTTGGCGTTGGCGCCTTTGCCATTGGCACAACCAATCTTTCTTACGACAAAACATGCAAAAAAGTGTGACTTCGTCGATAAACAAAGATACCTTAAAATCACTAAACTCTTGGAGGTAGCTGTTGGAAAGCTCGTTTTCATTTTATCCTATTCCAACATTCTACCCCACGGCTGCGCGGAGTGGAGTGGTAAAGGCTGTAATAAAAATGTTTCAGCTGCCCCACACCTTTACCTTTTCTATCAAATCTGTGGTTCATAGCAAAACAGTGACTTTTGGCGTGACCCAAAAGTGCAATGACCTTTTGTCATGAATGAACCTTGACGACATAAACGGTAAGACCCCTCTACCCAATTATCCGAAATTTGAAAGGAAACTGGGGTGTCACGTTTCAGAACTATGGACATATGCGCTTAACAAACTTAATTGTAGCATATTGTCGTTTCTTTTTCTATTGGAAGAACGATATTTCGAGTTTATCAGATAAATTCGAATTGACGAAAATTTTACCGGCTGGTGTTTTTCCAAGTTTTTCAGATTTAGACGAAATCATGGAACCTTAACCATGAGTGATCGAGCCAGTGAGCAATGCTGAGTGCATAATGTTATCGTCAAAAATACTCGAGTTATACAATCACCTCTCTAAATAAGAAAGCGAGAGCACGGCTCATAGCCAAACGCTCAGGCCGAAGTCGCGTCCAACCTTTGGCCTATGGTGGCCTTCTTTAGTGACACGGAAAAATTCAGCACTTCGGCTTTCTTGTCTAGAAGGTGTTGGTAGCAGAGGCGAAACCAGACGCGAGTGCTACTCTCCCACTGAGCTCACGTATCGCCAATTATTGAGTTCTATATAAGTGACGTAGCATAAAACTAAGTCCAGAAGACGGCACTCAAGAAACATGTTTTCTGCGTAGATCGGATTTTTACGTTAGGAGTTTTTTTCTGTCGATTGCGATGATTGGCGATCCATGTGTTCTGCAGCAAAGATGATGTGCAGGATTTGTTCACGTACATTGACTTTCTTGCTCGAGTAAATACGGTTTAATGTTAGGAGCTTGCTCACAATCCTTCTGCTCAAAAGAAGAGGGACAACGCTATGGTCACTGACTGCTGAAGTTGTGCGGGATGTGGCCTATTATCTTCAAGCATCCTGCTTCCTGATTAGAATTCTTTAGCTTTTTTGTCGAGTAATGCCACCATTCCATTGGTCGCGGAAGTAATGATGAAATACCTATGTTTTCCTAGGTAGCACAGTTCCTGGGGATAATCCTGAGTTTTTGTCTGGCAATATATAGGTCATTGAATTCCCCCAGAGAGCCAACTCAAATTCCTTTGCCCAGAGTCTGGGCATAATGTCCCTAGATTATCAAACAAGTGCCACAGTTAGGCTTTACCGTCTGGTTGATTTGGTGTCTCCTGACTTCTTCGGGCCTCAGGTTTTCGAGGACAAGTGCCAGAGTTAAGCTTCACAGCTGGTTGGTCGGTTGATACGTGACGTTTTTGGCAATCATGTGGCAAACTAGAAAAATGCCATAAAACGCCAAAGGCAATTAAGTGCTTTGGTATACCTAACGCCTTGAAGGATAAGCGTATTAAGGCCAAGTTTGGCTCCTAGGATTGCCAAACTTGGGTCAAGTTAGGCGTGTCTCTCGCGTGCTGCCTTGCGTTCATTTGGCTGCCAGTTACTACATCGCAGGATATGCTCTCCAGTTTACGTTACGTTTCGTTTTTACACGGCTTACGTAGTGACTGGACTTACCCAGTGTGGGGAAAGTTCTGTAAAAGTGTGGGCAGCTATTCTACTTGGTTAGTCGACATAATCGAAGAAAGCGCATAAAGGACGAGACGAAGTCGGAGAAACACAAACACACAAGAGATGTGCCTGTCATGGGAGTGAGTTCCTCCGACTTCATCCCGTCCCTTTTGCTCTTTCTTTCATAATGGTGAAAGTTTTTTTTTCAGTGTGGTGTTCACTCTTCTGCAAGTGTAAGCCTAGATGAGTACCTCCCTTTAGCAGAAAGATACTGGCACCGAAGGGGGACTAATGACCCAGCCTCCCAATGAGCTATCTTTTGATTAGTTGTAAGGAAAGGAGTTAAGGTCATAGCCAAACAAGAGCTGGCTTTGTCGGTAATCCTCCTCTCACCTTCACTGATATTAAAATCAACCAAGTAGAGACATTTACGTTTAATCATACAAGAAAAAGAAAAGAAAAAACCTCATAAGGAAGTGAGAGCTCTCAACGAAAGCATTGAACATTGCTGGAACGTGCGAAATAATAAGAATTCAACAAACTGAGGCATCATTGATTCTAGTAGGTTCGGAAAAAAGCTACGTCTAAAAAGACGGATCATCGTTAATCCCAATTCGCACGTTTGTTTCCTGATGCTCGTACTTTGGAAACATTACCGCCCTGAAGGTCGGTAGACGTCTCATTTTCAGTACCATTGTCCACACTCGGTGTGGTCCGCAGAGGCTAATATCAAGCAAAACAAAACAATTGACGCGGACAATTATGCGACGTGATGCGAATAGACAGCTTCAACGGGGGCAGCGTTTCCGCGATATTGCGTCGCGATTTACTGGAAATTCCGGGAATGTTGCGTCGCACGGTGTTTCACGCAAACCAGAGCTGGTCACACACACAGCAGCAAGCACCAAACACGTTCCCGCGGACGCGATGCACACATTTCTCGGTCGTACCAGCGTGTCCATTCTTTGCTCGGTAACGTTCTCTCCTACGTGCCTCTTCACGTTCACGCACAGAATGATCTCGACGTAGAATGCGTTCCATCCGAACACCCAGGGTGAGACAGTTGGCGCCCACACATATCGACGACGTTCTCTCTCACCGCGGGCGCCTTTACGTCGTCCAGCAGCCGCGCCTGCTCCGGCGTATGCTTTGGCCGCCCCATTCTTACGCGCAAAGGCGTAGAACGCCGAGGGAACGCGTGACTGAAGGCGAGAAAGAGCAAGCGGCGAGGAGCGCGACCACATGACCCCCCGCGCAATCGCCATTGTCCGAAAACGCCGCGCCTCAACCGCGACGATTATCAGTGAAAGGCCGAGGGTGTCACTGCTGCATTCGCCCTCTCCCGGTGCCAGTCACTCGCGATAGACGCGCGCATGCTCCGTACGCTTTTGGCAACACGACACACGCCCACACGCCCACTACAGCTGATGCTGTAAACAAAGGGGCTTTCGTTTATTTGTTCTGTACATACAAACCTACTTTAATGCGCAACACATTTTATAAAATAGCTACTCACTATACTTCACGAAGACACTTATATTTTATAGAAATGGTCATTCACATATTCTGTCACTCGGAAGGTTCACCAGTCATTTCCGTGGTCTAAACTTTCCTCGTCGACATCGAACTTTTTTGTGGCTGCAGGCTTGGAGTTTGGCATATTGGTATGCTCTTCAACGCTCAATTCAAAGGATGCCTTGAACCGTCTTCTTGGTTTCAGAGGCATTGCGACAGAGGTAACACTAATACCCCTGTCAGACGGGCTAGTTTAGTGTCACTACAAGCGAGTGCACTTCGCCCTTAGTGTCATTTCTGTAGTGTGCCACACGGCTCCTTCCTGAGGAACTCACTTGGCTTGGAGTGAGTTTGACGAACTCACTTCGCTCGATCGCGTGCGTGGCATCAATAGGAGTGTTTCAACAGTAAAACATAACAACACAGAAACCAAAAGCGTGGCGTAAGTTTCATTTTCTAAAGAAAAAGAAATTCGTGAAAGAGACGACATGTAGAAGAGTGGCATTGCAAAAAAATAGTGGGATGGACTTGGAGTTTAGGCTGATCTGAATCAAGATTAGCGCTGCGGTAAATTAATAAAAGACGACGACAAAGTCAGTCATTCGTGGCTATCTTGGTTAGCAGACCAGATAATGATAGAGCCTACTTGTGTTTTAGCATGTAACTATTCGAGACAACACGATAATTATGATCTGATTAGGCAGTGTAAGGGCCTCCTCGTAGACTTCCGTGGAACGAAGGGGAACGCCAAAGTTGGATATGCTTCGTTCTTTATCTTGGCTTGCGATGTTCGATCAGAATCATCCAATTGGCGTAAAACTCGTCCATTAATGTAACTTTGTTTTAGAGCCCACCTCCTAGGCACCCGTTTCTGAGTTGAGCGGCGTCGGCGTAACAGCGCGTTGCATTAATTAAGGGCTGTTTCCCAAAATTACGTCAACGTGACGTCACGTGTGTCGTCACGTGTGATGTCACGAGGGTAAAATTTTATCGCTAAATTTTGCGGTAAAAGTTTTTGCAAAGTTTGGCGGAAAAGTTTTCCGCTAAATTTAGAGCAAAAGTTTTACCCGTGTGACGTCAAACTTAAACTTTCAGATGACGTGTCATGTGACGTTACACGTCAATTCAGCGGAAAATTTTCCCGGATAAATTTAGCGGGAAATTTAGCGAAAGTTTTACGGTAAGTGGGATGGGAACAGGAGAGGAGGATGGGAGGGTACGGAGGGGGAGCAGCTAGCATACCCTCCCCTTCGTACCCTCCCCTCCTCCTCCTCAGGAGCTGCGCTCCAATTCGGCATTACAGCGAAATAAACGTCTAATTTTTTAACGTGTCTTTAATAAGGGGTATCGGTGGCCAAGTGGGCTAGCGCACACCAACTTGGAGTACATGGAGAGAAAGCTCGCTCTGGAGAACCCAGTAATCCTGAGCTCAATCCCCAGCCCTGCCCGAAGAACACACTTCCAATGAAGTGAGTTTGAGGAGCACACTACGCTCGCTCCGGTAGACCGAGTGTGTAATCTCGATAGCAGTGTTCAAGGAGTAAAAATAATAGAAGAAATTAACGCTGCGTGCAATTAGTTTTATTTTGATAGGAGTAATATTAGATGCCCACTTGTTTTCTGTTGGCAGGAAAGTAGTGCATTGTAAAAAAACAAGCGGCTAATCTAGTTTCCAGCCTTGGCCCCTGCGCGACGGCCAGTGACGGCCAGGAGGCGCCTGCCAGACGTCACCAGGGATGTTTCGTTGTGTCGGGTGGCGAGTGGCCGAGTGGGCTCGCGCACACCAGGGGCCCTAATCTGGACACTTGGCGAGAAAGACGGCGAGAAATCTGGCGGCTATGATTGGCCGGCGCCAAGGTCAAGTGCGGCGACGGCCAATCACGGCCGCCAGATTTCTCGCCGACCTTTTCGCCAAGTGTCCAGATTAGGGCCCAGCTCGGAGCACGCGGAGTGAAAGCTCGCGCTGCAGAACCCAGGAATCCTGGGTTCAATCCCTACTTCTGCTCGTATCGATCTATACTCCGTTTAACCTTATGTTGTACCGAAGACAAGGCTAGAAGCGCGAGCTCATAGCGTTGGGAGCTACTCTTAACGCACGAGAGCTTGCGCCGCCGGGATGTGCCCTAGAGCAAGGAGCTCGCGCTTGTAGCCTTTCCTGCGGTACATCAGAAGGTGAAACAGAGTATAGATGAGCATCGTACCGGCGTGCGGACGTGTATCACTAACTTGTAATGGCTGATCGCAATCATCAAATTGGATTTAAATTTGGATTAAAGCTCGTGACTTAGCGCAACAATGTGTGGTAACGTGTTTCTAATAAGACGAAGTTATTTATGAACAAATGCGTATGCACTGTAATATTTTGCGTGCCCATTACTTACCCATCGTTATTGCCATCATTTTGGAGTGACACTAAGTTTTCCCGTGTAGCACCAACACACTTGGAGTGTGTTTCGACGGGTTGAAGTGCACTCGCTTGTAGTGACACTAAACTAACCCGTCTGACAGGGGTATAAGACACCACCGTCACGTATTTAGCTGCAGTAGCGATCTTTATCTAACAAATCCTTGTATGGTCCGCTCCTGTGGACTATCTGCCCAGCTTAAAATACAAATTTTGTACACGTATCGTCAGTCCATGAACTGTAGTTCACAGGCAACGCATGTATAAAAATGTGGTCGGTGCGTAGGTTTACCATGCTGCCTAAAGTTCCCGGTAGAACTACGGCCGCAGCTGAAGAAACCTGCAGGGGCTCCTGCCGCATGACGATGTCGGGCGCGCAAGAAGCAAATACCCGTGGTTCGGTGTCCGGTAGAGGCAAATGTGCAGCCCCCCGCGCCGCCATTTCAGAGGCGCACACATGGAGTAATATAGTCTATTGCGCATGTGCGGAATTGCGTGCAATTGTTTCTAAAAGGGCGACTCACACACTTGCGTTGAGTCCGACCAAGTACAAGGGTTGCTATGGCAACAGCTGCGTCAGCTCCAACTAACGTCACTAGATTACCTCAGTTGTAAAACTTCCGCGGAAGAGGGTACCCCCCTCACTCACTTCAGTCCGCCTCCCGTCGTTGGAAGCGCCATCTAGATTTTCGTTTACGAACTGTGTGCTCCATAGAGTACGGTGGAACGCCATCTAGACGCTGCGCTTCGAAACGTACGTATTCCATAGAATGCACTGCACTTAACATAGCTGCCGTCCGGCGCGTCGATCGACGGGAGGCGAGTCGTGGTGAGTGAGGGGGGTGCTGCTCGTGCAACCGGTTTTGTTGGAACCGACGACTCACGCAAGTACGTGAATCGCCCTTAAAGGGCGATTCACACACTTCCGTCAAGTTCGACCGAGTGCAACTGCAACGGCGTGCGACGTACGGGTTGCTACGGCAACACCTGCGTCGGTCCCAATACAAAGGGGGTCCGACGCAGCTGCTGCCATAGCAACCCGTACGTTGCAAGCTGTTGCAGTCCCACTCAGTCGTACTAAAGGCCCCTACGCACAGTTCCGTTTGAGAGCGTTTGAGTGCATTGCGTCGCTAAACGAAAGCGAGTCACTGGCACATCTGTGCTTCGTATGAAGTGTGGAATCCAGCAAGGAATAGCTTGGCACGCGACATAAGAAGCAGAGATGCCCTGGTGTCTCGCATCCGCAACGCAGTCAAATGCACGCAAACGCTCTGAAACGCAACTGTGCGAAAGGGCTTTCACGCAAGTGGGTTGCGAAAGAGTCGCGTGAACTACCCGTGACGTAGAGCACGCGAGCTCGGCAGGTGTTCAGAGCGATGGGCGAAGATTGTGGAATCACGTCTGCCATACTGGCGTCTATCGCCGTTGCAATCAAACAGGACCACTTCGTGTTGAAGCGAGAAAACGAGCAAGCCAGCAGATAAGAAAGGACGCGCGTGCGCAGTGTGACGTCTGTGTGACGTCACTTCCGTGACCAAGTTTTCGTGACATCGACCTCCCAACTTAGCACCCTCCTTCCGAGCACGGAGAAAGACGTAGTTCTGCGTCAAAAAACGAATGTAAGCTACATACTGTGTATGTATAATTCGTGGACTCTAGTTCATGGACTGTATACGTATTCATAATACGACAATGTTACTGCCGATAAAGGCCGTTGTATATTTTTCATGTGCTTCTTTTAAAATCAATAGGTTGGCCTCAAAACTGCGAGCGTGGTGGGAAGTATTCAAGGTGTCACAAAAGAAAATTTACACGGTCTTTTTTACCGCAAAAATAAACTAGGCATCGCCGAACGCTCATTCTCCGCCCAGAGGTAGAGCTAGAGGTCACAACCAGATGCCAAAGTTTCAGCCCGATCCGATAACTTAATCAAAAGTTTGTGGGAACCCTGGTGGCCACCCAGCCCAGTTGCCCGACTGCGGGGCACAGGTGGCGAAGTTTCCTCGCGTGGCGGCGACGTCACGCCGGCCTACGCGCACAGCGCGTGCGTCGCCTTGATAAGGCAGAACAGAGGCGGCGCACAGGGAGTCGCTGCCTGGACTCAGGCACCGCTGGTAACCATGTTAATCGTCTCGTCATGTTCCATTAAATGTAGTTTCTTGTTGTTGAAACCGTTGGCTCCGTGTTATTCCTTCGGGTCGGGTATGCAGCAAGGCAAACCGACCACAAGTTATAAGTGATTTTCTGAAATTTTCAATGGGAAAATGTAGCCCATTTTTGCCCGTTTTCGGTTTCTGGTGCCATAGAGCCCCATGTGTTCGAAACCTCCGTCGGCCGCCATTTTCCCATTGAAATGTTCAGAAAATCAGTTATAACTTTTGATTAAGTTATCGGATCGGGCTGAAACTTTGACATCTGGTTGTGACCTCTAGCGCTACCTTTGGGCGGAGAATGAGCGTTCGGCGATGCCTAGTTTATTTTTGCGGTAAAAAAGACCGTGCAAATTTTCTTTTGTGACACCCTGTACATCTAGCGTACTAACCTTAGCCGTTAATTTTGATGCCCACCAATGCTTATTTCGAGTAAAACCCGAAAGAGCACCGACGTTGTGCTCGCGCGAATAATGTCGCCCGGTGTGTATGCTCTCTAGGTAAAGTTACCATTATCGTATTAATCTGGTTTAAGGTTTAACCAAATAGCGATGTTTTCAACTATTTCGCTACAGACCTATGAACGGATGTTGCCAATAAAAAAAAATGACTCGTTTGTTAAAAAAAAAAAAAAGCTGAAAGCAACGTGGACATATTTCTTGGCAAGGCTAGGTTAAATTCATGAATTAGTTCAGCCAGTGATGAAGGTGATCGGTATCGTATGCACTTCCAATAGTCATGCAGGCTCTGTGGCAAATTGTGCTGAAATTTCCTTTGGCTCTTGGTTTGCACTGTTAGCGCAATAAGAATTATTGCTGTTTCTAATGCACCGCCGCGAAGTATGGCAGCCAGCAATTCCGGAAGCGTTGCAAACGAAAGTCGTCCGACGTCTGCGTAATGTTGTTTAACTCTTCGTTGTTAAGGTCAGTCTTGTACACGTTACTAAAAAAAAGTAATCGATTACAATTACTATTACTCTTGGCTAAAAAGTATTCGATTCGATTACTTGATTACTCGACGGCAAAAGTAATTGGACATTACTTAAAGAAGTAACCGTTACTTTTCCGATTACTTTATTGTGTGAAGACACATCTTAAGCGCTCATAACAATGAATTACTTCCAACCTATATTTCACATTTGCACAAGTATTGAAGAAGAAAAACTGGTTCCCTCTTCGTGGTCGTTGCACCTTCACAATGCGGACACACGCATAGGATGACGTCGAGAAGATTCGATAGGTTATCTTTGCTACTTTACATTTTTTTCTCTTCATATTTTAATGAAATACATAGAGCTTGCTTTGCCCGATAACGTAAATCAGTGTCTACTATCTAGAGATGCCATTCATGTCTTTCACTTAAACGCTCGTTCTGTAAAAAATAAACACGATTCAATCATATCATTTTTGGATTGTTGCCGCGTATCGTTTGATATTTTAATGTTCACAGAAACCTGGTATCAGCAGGACGCTGACATGCTTATCCTACCGGGTTACAAGCATTTCTTTCTGAACCGCAAAGATAGGCGCGGTGGTGGTGTCTCAATTCATGTGAAAAGTACTATTGCGTGTGAATTACTCGAGGGTTTTTCTTTAATTACAAGCGAGTATGAAGTGTTAAGCATAAAATGTGGAAGTAACATTGTGACTGTTTTGTACCGCCCACCTTCGGCGGATTTCGGCAATTTTATTTTGTTTCTTGAAATTTTTTTGGAATACATATCAGTAAATAACTACCGCCTGATCCTCGGGGGCGATTTCAATGTAAATATATTAGATGATTCTCTTGAAACAAGAACGCTCAGTAATACGTTAAATGCTATGGGATTTCATAACGTTATTTCATCCGCGACCAGAATTACGTTATCTACGTCAAACGCCATTGACCTATTCATAACAAATGTTTCAACCAAAGTCATAGTTGCCGGTACCATTAGCTGCGACATCAGTGATCACGTTCCAATTTTTTTGTCGTTATTTAAACATGAATCTTCAAAAGATAATACGAAGTCCACGGTCACTTTTAGACAAATGTCAGATAAATGTTTATTGGCATTTAGGAACGCAATCTTAAACTATGATTGGGTGCCTGTCTTCTCTGAGTTAGATGTAAATAATGCATACAATAAATTTCTAAACATTTTCAAAGAGCTCTATAACACACATTTTCCGTACAGAACTATTACCGTAAAGAAGAAAATACGAAAACCTTGGGTTACCCCAGTGCATATTAAAATGATGCAAAAGAAAGATCGCTTATACAAGGCATTTTTAAGGTCAAGAGACCAAAGCAAGTTATCGCGTTTCAAAAAACTTAGGAATGAATTAACGTCTGAGCTCAGGAAAGCAAAATCGTCGTACTATAAGCAAATATTCAAAGATGTCCCTAAACAACGCCCAGATGTTGTTTGGAAAAATATTAATGAAGTCTTAAATTGCAATCAGGTTTTTTCTAGTATAGTTGAATTAACTATAGATGGTCAAGCTATGTCGGGTACGACCTTGGCGGAATATTTTAATAACTACTTTTCAAGTACACACGAGACTGCCTACAATGATGACGCCATTTCGTTTGCCAAACGTGTCGACGATAGTTTTTTTCTAAATCCCACCGACGAACAAGAGGTATTTAACATGTTTTTGGGGCTTAAGAACAGCAAGAGTAGTGATATAAATGAGATACAGATAAAACCAGTTAAATTTGTAATGGACATCATCGCGCCATGTCTCGTACACATATATAATTTATCTTTATCGTCCGGACATTTTCCTGCGAGTATGAAGTTGGCGAAAGTCGCAGTTATATATAAAGGTGGCAATAAGCATATCATAAGTAATTACAGGCCTATTTCTGTGCTACCTGTTTTTTCCAAGGTACTTGAAAAAATTATTTTTACGCGCCTTGACAACTTTTTTGCGAAACACTGTGTGTTTACAGACTCCCAGTTCGGTTTTCGTAAAGGTAGATCTACAGAAGCAGCATTGTTATTTCAAAAAGAAATTATTTTACAAAACATAGAAAGAAGGCTCATTACTTTAGGCATTTTTATTGATTTTAGCAAAACGTTTGATGTCCTAAACCACAAAATTTTACTTCAGAAATTAAATCGTTACGGTGTCTGCGGCACGCCACTTGCTTTACTTGAATCCTACTTAAATAATCGTAAACAGTGTGTTGTTATCGATGGTCAATGCTCTTCTTTCCGAAATATTCGCACTGGTGTACCACAAGGAAGTATATTGGGACCCCTTTTATTTAATGTCTATATTAATGATATTGTAAACATCGATGACGAAGCGCAGTTCATTATCTACGCGGATGACACCAGCTTGTTTCTTTCAGGGGAAGAAGCTGATGTATTAGTATGTAAAGCAAATTCTATTTTAAGTAAATTTTTTATGTGGTCTGAAACAAATGGACTCAAGGTAAACACAACAAAAACCAAAGCAATTTTATTTAGGTCAACAAATAAACCTGTTTCTATAAATAATACAATCAATCTTGGTACTTCCTCAATTGAACTTGTAAACCAGCATAAAACCTTGGGTGTAATTTTTTCAGAGCACATGACGTGGGATAACCATATTAATTATATACTTGTTAAACTTTCACGGGTAGTTGGTATTATGGCTCGCTGCCGTAATATTTTGCCACCCAACATTAAGCTCAATATTTATCATGCATTATTCCAGTCCCGCCTAAACTATTGCCATCTTGTGTGGGCCACTACGACCAAAACAAACCTAAATAACATATTATTGCTCCAAAAGAAAATTTTACGTTATATTGGTGATGTTTCTTATTATGACCACACAGAACCTTTATTTTCCAGATTTCACATACTGCATATAGAATCCATGTACGAGTACCGTTTGCTTTATACAGTTCGTTTTTCCTCCCCAGCTCTTGTAGAATTTTTGTATGCAATTTCACATCTTAGAAGGCATGAATGTGTTGTTAACACGCGTCACACAGTTTTCATGGGTCCTCCCTCGGTCTCGCACAAATTATAATTTTCAGTCCTTACATTATAATATACCACTTCTGTTAAACAAATGTATTAATAACAACATAAATATAAACACAATAAGTAAAAGAGCCCTTCGTTTGTGCTTTTCTAGCATTGTATAATTTTAATGTGTTTTTCATTTGTTGCTGCTGCCAATGTAAAGGGATCCCATACCTAGTCAAGCTGTTTTTAACAGCTTTTTGTATGGGTTTTCCCACCAGAGTTTCTGGAAATAAACTTGATTTGAACTTTGAACTTTGAATTTGTTTGAAGAAGTTTAATGATTTGGGCGTTCGCCAGTGTGTGTGTGTGTGGAGGGGGGGGGGGGGGAGCGGAGGGGGTTCTAGATCTTGTTAAGCTTGAGCAAGGGTTGTCGCTCAAAGTTTGCGTCGCTCATTTTATTATTCACATGTGGATGAGCTTGCATGTTATACCAAGAGCAGCAGCTTCAGGATTTGAAACGGATCATGTGTAGCATCATTAGCGAAGAGATCGCCCCGACCACTTCTCAACTCGAAACATTGCTTGTCACAAAGACCACCTAGGGGAAATGGGGAAATATTTCAACTGGCTTTGTTATATTTTGCATCCGCTTTAGGCATTCTTCGGTTCTGGTTCTCCTACGGGCTGCGAGTAGGTACCCTAAGCAGGATTTTTTTAATTTTTTTTTTATTTCTGTGTGTGTGTGTGTGCGTGAGGGGGCTAGTTTGAACGAAGGACTTACAAAGCTACATTCTGCTCCCTCAAACTTCGCCCTGAATGGCCTTTGTCACGCACTGTGGCTTCCCTGGGGCTTCCCACCCCCAGTCCCAGCTCGAAAAAAAAAAAAAAAAAAAACCGGACATTTCACAGAAACTGTACATAGAAAGGGATTGACCTCGTTTCCTACAGCTCCGCAAAAATATTTCTTTTTTCCGTTTGAAAAAAAAAAGCAAATTTTATTTTTGTCATTTCAGAAAAAAAAGGCGTGTGCCGGGGGGGGGGGGGGGGGGGGGTTCCCGTGGAAAAATAGTAACGGTTACAAGTAATTTTATTACTTCAAAAAGTAATCAAATTACTCTTGTGATTACTGCCTAATAAAAGTAATCAACTGATTACAAAATTACTCCAAAAAGTAATCGATTACAAGTAATTTGAATACTTGTAATGCGAACGGTACGTACAAGTCTGGTTAAGGTGAAATTGGTTTGTCTAATTTATCTCTTTTTGTTTTCTGCGTGTCCCGCATGAAGGCTCGCTGCTTTGCCTTCATGCCTCCCAAACACGCTGGTACGCAACGTTAGACCATGTTAAAAAGCCTAGATTAAGAAAGAGGAGAAACTCCAACCAGGGATAGCGTTTTTAATTGAATGGCGGACCCCTTCTTGCGCAAATTGGCTTCTGACACGCATGTGCTCGGTTCAGTCTGACTAGGAGGACATCGGGCTGAGAGATTGAGCCAAGTTTGGACGCGCCCACAGAGACAATCGACGCTGTCTCCTCTTCCTCGCTCCTTGTGCCGCAAACACGGTTCATAAACAACTTGATCCTGATCGACCAGTTGGACAAACACTAAGATCAAGGAAGACTAGACCATGTTGTTTTCTCTCGTGCCCAAATCCCCAATTAAGCCACGTGTGGACCCGCGCTGTTGACGTTCCTACCCTTAATAAAAAAAATAAAAAAATCCGCTGTTTGTGTTTCATTGAGGATATATAAGGTCTCAACGACTCACGAAGTCGTTGCGAACGTGCGTGCTACCGGTTTATGCATCTTTATGCGTGGACGTCCCGAGTGAGCCTTATACGTAAACGTCGCGTAAGTGAGAATTTTTATATAAGTGGACGTCGCGTAAGTGGGCTGCCTTTGTAATCCTTTCTTAATCACTCTGTTTAAGCTCTGTGATGAATGGAACGTAAACATTACGGAGCGGAAATGGCGCCAAGTTCCGTCTAATGACACATTTAACCGTGAACCATAACAGTGAGTTATGAGTAATTTGTTTTGATGTGCTAATCTACAGCACACTCTCTCCACGTAGTCTAGACGTGGCCATATTTGGTGTTATTTCATATCGCGGAGTTGTCGTGTGTCTCGCGGCACGATGAAGGAAGTGACAGCCAACCAAGTTGTTCCCAGCAGAACAACCCCCAGCCTTTATTCCGCGCGCGTCTATATCGCCAACCGCCGTACCACTGATAAGCGGAGAGCGAGGCGAGTCACGTACGCAGGTCAGATAGTGAATGACAGTCAGTGATGGTACAGAAATATGATGATGCGGTCAGGATGACACCACATTTCCCCTTTTTTTTCTATTAAGGCAACAGTTGAACTATATTGCTCCCAAAAACAAACAGTGGAACACCTAAAACAAACTTAGTAATGCTAGCTACACCCATAAAATTGTGGCCTTTTCACGGGTCGACCAAAACGCGTGACGTACGTGCCCTGTGTACCGCTCTCTTCTTGAGGCTCTGTCAAATTCGCCTCGTTTTCTGAATCCATTTTCCCCTTCCCCGGAATCCTGCGGAAATTCATAGAGGGAACCGCTTGTTTCGTGTGCTGCTTCCTTATAAAGTACCAGGCCTCGGCGGTTCCTCTCTAGCTCTGCTCCTGTTTCTGTTTGCACCATATAAGACCTTGGCCGGGAGGCTGGTCTCAAAACCGTAGCCCGGACTCGACAGTCCTTCACCCACACCTGGTCTCCAGGTAGCAACCGTGGAAGTGGCCTGGCCGCATGGCGGTGGTCGTAGTTACGCCTTTGTTTGTCACGGAACGCCTCATCCTTCCTTCTGAGGCTCGCAAGGCCTCTTGCGGTGCACGGCGTCAACTCTTTAGGATGCACAGGTAGCGTAGAGCGCAGGCGTCTGCCCATGAGCAATTCCGATGGGCTTTTTCCGAGAGGGCCTGGGGTGCTTCTGTAAGCCAGAAGTGCCAAGTATGGATCCGCCGATTTCTCTAGCAGCCTTTTCACTGTCTGAACTGTGCGTTCCGCTTCTCCGTTAGATTGCGGGTACCGAGGGCTCGACGTCACGTGACAGAACTGGTAGCTTTCTGAGAAAGCCTTGAACTCTGTAGATATAAATTGACTACCATTATCAGTTACAAGAAGCTCTGGAATACCATGTCTGGCAAAAAAACTTTTCAATTGCACAATGACAGCGGCAGACGTCGTTGACGACAGTAGCGCGAGCTCAGGGAAACGTGAAAAATAGTCAACCACAACGAGGTACTCTTTTCCCCTAAAATTAAAAAGGTCTGCACCTAGCTTTTGCCACGGCAGAGCGGGGGTTTCTGAGGGCATCATCGGTTCCGCTCTTTGCACACGGAGCTTTTCACATTGCAGGCAGTTGTTCACCACAGACGCCAGCTCCGAGCTGAGACCGGGCCACCAAACCGACTCGCGAGCTCTAGCGCGACATTTGACAATACCCTGATGACCTTCATGCAATGAAGCCACAACTTCCTTTCTGAGCTTTTGAGGAATCACAAGGCGAGACTTATACATTAGCACGCCATCACAAATAGTAAGGTTCGCTCTTTCTGACCAATAAGGCCTTAACCAACTGCTCACAACTGTGAAGCGTGGCCAACCATCGCGACAGTAAAGCAAAAGTTGTTGGCATGAGGTGTCCTGCTCTTGTGCCAACCTTGTTTTGTCTAGGTGCGCCGACAGTTTCAATTCACTGACGCAGCCGGCTACAAAACTAGAAACGTCCTCAGATGACAGTTCCCCCAAAACAAAATCGGTTTCTTTGCGGGGCGCCCGAGAGAGGGTGTCCGCAGTAACAATCTGCTTTCCGGGTGCGTAACAGATTGAGAAAGAAAAACGCATGAGCCTTAAGCGAACTCTTTGTACTCTCGGCGGAAGCACATCTACCGGCGATTTCCCAAGAAGCGTCACCAGAGGCTTGTGATCAGTTTCAAACTGAAAGTCAAGACCCTTCAGATAACATTCCAACCGTTCTGCTGCCCACGTCAATGCCAGCGCTTCTTTTTCTATTTGAGCATACCGCTGCTCGGTTTGCGTTAATGAACGAGAAAGATATACAACTGGCCGTCTTTGACCGTCTGGCTGCACCTGCTGCCAATACAGCGCCGATCCCAAACGATGATGCATCGGCTGATACTACAGTGGGAAGCCTCGGATTAAATTTCGCAACACAATCGGCCGAAGAAATAACCTCCTTCAATGAATCGAAAGATTTTTGCTGCGACCCGCCCCAGCACCACTCTTTATCCTTCAACAGCAACTCCCGCAGTGGTGCCGATATTTCAGCGAGATTCGGCACAAACCTCGCCAAGTAATTAACCATGCCCAAAAATCTACGTATGTCTGCAACTAACGAAGGTATGGACATTTCTGTTATGGCCTGTACCTTTCTGGGGTCTGGTCTGATACCCGAGTCACCAACAACGTAGCCCAAAAATGCCACTTCGCGAACCGCAAACGAGCACTTAGCCCGGTTAAGGGTGACGCCGGCAGTGCTCAACCGTTCGAGAACGGCGCGCAATCTGTCATCATGCTCAGTCTTTGTGGCTCCAAAAATTAAAATGTCGTCCATCATGTTTGCTACTCCCGGAAGCCCGTCCAAGACTTCGCCCATTCGCTTTTGAAAATACTCTGGTGCCGAGCTGATTCCAAACGGTAATCACCAGAAGCAATAGCGGCCATACGGGGTGATGAATGTTGTTAACGTCTGGCTTTCCCTTGCCAACTTTATATGGTGAAACCCAGAGTTAGCGTCCAGCTTCGAAAAATACGTAGCTCCCGCCAACTGGCCCAAAGTATCGTCCACTGTTGGCAAGACAAAGCGTTCGCGCAGTACACTCTTATTCAACTGCGTCAGGTCTACACAGAGGCGAACTTCGTCAGAGGGTTTCAGTACAGGCACTATGCCTGCACACCATTCTATTGGACCATCTACCTTCCGTATCACCCCATTGGCTTCTATCTTAGATAACTCCGTTCTAACAGCCTCCTTTATAGGAATGGGAATGCGCCTGGGCGTGAAAATAGCGAAAGGTATCGCGTTGGCCTTCAACCGAATGGTGTACTCGCCAGACAATGCCCCAAGACCAGAGAAAAGCTGGGGGTACCTTTGCTCATAATTTTTATCTTCCAGCACATCTACAAATTTCACCACACCGAGCGCCTCTATGGCGGGAAGACCTAACAAAATTGCATGTGCCGATTCTACGACATACAGAGTCTGTCGTGTGGTTTTGCCCTTCCAAAAAATGTCAGACTCAAACGTGCCTTTCAAGCGAAGGCGCTCATTTCCTGCGCCAGTCAGCTGTGCCGACGAGGGCGTTAACTTAGGCGGTGCTCCTGGGAAGCTGGGCGGAACAACTGACACTTCTACCCCAGAGTCTACTTTTGCGGACACCGGCACGCCGTTAATGGACACTTGAACAAACCTAGCTTTCGAAGCGTCAACTGATCCTACAAAATAGGGAGGTTGGTCCCATTCGAGCGAAGAAATGCCTACCTTCGGCTTCTCAACCTTGTTACGGCACACCGCAGCAAAATGTCCTCTGGCGTTGCAGTGGTGGCAACGCGCAGAGCGCGCCGGGCACTGAGTCCTGAGGTGGTTCGAACGTCCGCAATACGGGCAGGGCTGGTGGTGCTGCTCGGAGAGCCGCCACTACTGCTGCTGCTGCTGAAGTGAAGGCAGCCGACTGTGCATGTTGCCGGGTGCTCCAGTGCGTCCACTCCGCTGGCCCACGGCGTCGACTTCCCCCGAGGTCGCTGCATCTGAGTGAGGACGCAGCTCCTGCTGCTGGCGACGAATAGTCTCCCTGAGGCGGGCCTTGGCTAGTGCCGACTCGAGAGGGAGGCTGGCATCCATTTGGAGGGTTTCGGATAACTTTGCATAGGCAAGTCCCACGACGAACCGGTCACGGATCATACGGTCTCTGAACTGTGAGAAGTCGCAGCGGTCAGCGAGCACATGGGTCGGTAACAAACTGGTCGACACTCTCCCCGCTCTCTTGCTTGTGACGATGCAAACAGGCACTTTCGTAAACCACGTTCTTTGTGGCTATGAAGTGGCCGTCGAACTTTTTCCTCACTGTATCGTAACTTTGAGACTGCGTTTCCGAGAGGCCAAACGTCTGGAAAATTTTCCTGGCCTGCCTTCCCATGGTATATATAGAGCAGCGTCCGTACCTGGGCTTCCTCCGACCTCTCGTCGAGACCCACGGCGTAGCGGAAATCGTCGAATTCTTGAATCCACTCCGGCCATTCTGAAGTCCGGTCGAAGTTGAACTGTTTGGGCGGAGGAACTGCCAGAGGAGGGACCGCTGGAGGTACTTCCATCTTGCAAACCGAGTGCAAGACGAGGGCCGCCAAAACAACACGGGCGAGAAGCATCATCCCACTTCTGACGATGAAGGAAGTGACAGCCAACCAAGTAGTTCCCAGCAGAACAACCCCCAACCTTTATTCCGCGCGCGTATATATCGCCAACCGCCGTACCAATGATAAGCGGAGAGCGAGGCGAGTCACGTACGCAGGTCGGATAGTGAATGACAGTCAGTGATGGTACAGCAATATGATGGTGATGCGGTCAGGATGACACCACAGGAGTAACATTTGTTTGTGTTTATAGCTAAATATGCGGAGCGAAAGTCGTCTGCTTCTTGCGCAGGATTTGCAAGTGACGTCAGAACGACGCCGAGCTCTGATTGGCTTTGCTTCAGAGGATAGTCGGTTGAGCTCGATGCTATAGTCGGTTACAAGTTAAAAAGGTAGGAGAAGCTCGTCCCACAAGCGTGGTGCGCCGGTTTCAAATCCCTCCGCAATCGAAAGAAGAGTTCACTGGAAACGCTCCTTGTTCCGCTTCAATGGATAGATAATGGCCACAGAGAGGTGGCAACTTGTCTCCGATCCCCACGTTTTAAGAAAGCGACCTTTGTATTCATCGGAGAGGGAACCGAGCCCCTGAAAGCAGCCTTTGTATCAATCGGAGGGGGACGCTAATCCCCGAAAGTCGTCTTTGTTTGCATCGGAAGGGGAAGACTCTAATCTCCCACTCGTGGCTTCCACAATGCTAAGTCAAAGTCGAAAGATAAAGCAAATATATACAGAAAGGCAAGACCCACCTCGCGCGTTGGCCGCGACGTAACGGAAACGATGGGACGCTATTGGATGCGGAGGTGGCGGAGGGATATATGATTCCCTTTGAGGGGCATTTGCCGCTACCTTCTTGACTTGTAACCTACTATAGATGCCTCGATGTCTACCCACTATTTTGTTTTAAGACAGCCAATAAGAGCTCGGCGTCGTTCTGACGTCACCGCAACTCCTGCGCAGGAAGCAGACGACTTGCTCTCCGCATAGGTCTTTTAGAAAATGCTCAGAATATTTTCTATCGTGGACACTACTAGCTATAACACGGCAGCTGTGGCCGTACCGTGACCCCAGCGCGACTTAGCAGGGGTACTCTAAAAACACCGCGCCTACGCCGCCTACCCTGTGCGCCGGAATCGCTCTTCCTGGTTGCGACAATACTCTCTCCTTGTCGTCTGCTAGGAGCACAGCAGACGCCGCCACAGCCCTTGCCGATGTTTGCTTCACAGGCTTTTGTGGGTGCCTCTTACGGCACGGGGATTCCCTGACTCATGGGAACGAGTCAGCCAAACATCCAACGAAGGGGACATACTGAACTGAGCATAATTAGCACAGAAATTGAGACTCAAGAAAGAGTCACAACTACCGAGATATGTTTACAATCATCGCCAACGATTATGCTTAGCTCGGAATGTAGCCTTTGTTGGTTGTTCGACAGATACGTTTTCGTGACTCAGGAAATTATCGAACCGAAAGAGGCACCCACAAAAGCTCGTGAGGAAAACATCCGCAAGTCCTGTGGCTGCGTCTACGTTGCGCCTAGCAGATGACAGGGAAACAGTGTGGTCGCAACCTGGAAGAGTAAAGAAGGTTCTCACGTGGAGCGATGCGCTGATATAGCGCTGCTCACGTGTCCTCAGCTACTTATGGTCTGCCAGGAGCAACAGTTTTGACGGTGCGATACAAAGCTGGTGAGCGCTCCCGTCAGCACGCGCTTAGTGTGAGGTCAGCGCTATGCTTCTAAACCCGTTTTCACCTCAAGAAAACAGCAGGTTTTGCGCATTATTCATACGCGGCGCGAAGTAGTTCTCACAAGATTTGGTTGTCGGAATAGACCTTTCCAAAAACGAGCTTGTGGCCGGTGCCATTTTGAGCGTTCGTGCGTATGGCGCGTGCTTTGCTCGCTTTCCGAAGCGACGAACATGCACGTGCTGGGCTGTGAAGATCGCACGCTGGACTGTGATTTTGTAAACATTGGAAAGGTCTATAAAAAGCGATACTTTTGGCGTTTGGAACGTGTACGTCTTGATAAGATACCGTATATCTAACCACCTACATATTAGCGGCGAGATGTTTTGGTGGCGCGCTCCTGTGGTTCCCCCTTGTGACGTCATTACCTTGCAAACAACAAGTTCGATGGTGTTTGTTATTAGCATGGTGGAAGCATGAAATCATTGCGCTCTCAAAGGAACACTGCCAACACCGTCAAAATTAAAGTTCTTTCATTCCTCTTATTTCCGTCGATGATAAATCCCCTTTCCGACGTCATAGTCAGCGTTCGGCCAATCGTGGAAGGCCGACCACAGCGACGCTTTCGGTCGCGCACGGAGCTAATATCTTTATTCTCTACATAAAGAGGAAAATCAGTAATACTCCGCGAGAAGCCGGACTTTTTTTACTATGGTTCTTGAGGTGAAAACGGGTATAGTGCTCCACTGTATCTGTAAAGGCCGGTTCTCACATGCAGCGAAGCGCTGATGTAGCGCTGCTCACGTGTCATCAGCAACTTATCGTCTGTCATGAGCAACAGTTTTGACGTTGCGATACAAAGCTGGTGAACGCTCCCGTCAGCACGCGCTTAGTGTGAGGTCAGCGCTATGCTTCTAGTGCTCCACTGTATCTGTAAAGGCCGGTTCTCACATGCAGCGAAGCGCTGATGTAGCGCTGCTCACGTGTCATCAGCAACTTATCGTCTGTCATGAGCAACAGTTTTGACGTTGCGATACAAAGCTGGTGAACGCTCCCGTCAGCAAGCGCTTAGCGCGAGGTCAGCGCTATGCTTGCAGCGCTCTGCTGCATGTGTGAACAGGCCTTTAAGAGGCCTCAATTCCGCTAAAATCACTGGATCCTGGAAAAGTAGCGCCAAGCTCCCCGTATGGTCGCCATTTTGGTCTGTGAAATGAGCAACGTCTCCTTGACCCCTCTGTTCTTGATGAGCATATCTAAATTCGCTGGTGACGGGCAGCTTTATGGAGAGGTTTCTTGTATACCGGGACTTTGCTATCCACACACCGCAAAACAAGCGTACAGAGCGCGACACTGTTAGCGCGAACAAGCGATCGCCGGTTTTTCCAGTTTATCTCTTTGAAACCAAGAGATGTCTTCCAAGTTATTATTGCTACGGAAAGAGCTCATTTGGTTCTATATTGTAAGTGATAAAATTTTGTGCTCGCTACTGCTATTTAGAAGTAAAATGCGAAAATGCGCCGATGTCGTGTTCGCGCTAACAGTGTCGCGATGTGTACATCTTTGTACCACCACCACATGCTGTGTCGGTGTTTCGAGGCACTGAAAAATAAGTTTACTGTTTTAAAATACGCAAGAAGAGCAATGTAATTGTAAGAGATCCTTGGAGATGGGCATGACTGATAAGTTGATTGTATACACTGTGCCAAAGACGCTTATATTGGCTAGGAACGCGTTTAGTACGATGATGTTCCATGGTGATTTTGGCGCCACTGGTTTAGAACGACCCTCTGGAAGCTTCGAAGATTTGAATGGACCAAGATGGCGATTTTCATGGCAAGGTAGACATAGCCTTGCGATGTTTTGGTCGTCTGTATGTTACTATGGTTTTGTCTGGATAGCAGGTAACGAAGGTATGACGCTACTTTTTCAGGATCCAGTGACTTTAAATTCCGCCGCACAGGGCAGGCGGGTAAACTCGCGGTGTTTCGGTGTGCGCCTGCCATGTGGCGCTGGGAGTACGGAACGGCTAGGGCGCGTGTGTATGAAGGCACTCTAGGAACGGCTAGAGTTCCTGTATAGACCTTTTCTGTGTACTCTCGTCTCCAGCCACCTAATAGGCATATCCGGTATGGGCGCAGAAAAGATACTAAAACGCTTGAACCTGCAACTAGTAAAAAAATAAGGGGGAGGAAAAACGATAATGTGTGACGGTTACGCGTATATCCCAAGTGTCTTCTACTGGCGTGGCGACGGCAAAACAATGTTTTCGCCCATACTGGAAGTGACGACAATTCAAGATGGCGGTGCCCCTGAAGAAAGGGTCTATAGGCTCCCTATGGGAGCCAGAGTTGCGTGTTCATCTCCGTAGCGCCGTCTTTCCTGCACGGCATGTTGATCCCGCTCGTCACGTGACTGAATTTGGCGAATAGCGGCGCCGCGCGTTCAAGGCGCGCGGCGCGCTCAAAAGCAGGGGAACGTACGCCGGGGCGCGTGCAACGTCTACTTTCCAGCAAGGCACTTGATCCGGCTCCTCACGTGATCGGATCTCGGCGAATAGCGGCGCGGCGGAACGTGGAAAACAGACGCGCAACTCTGGCTCCCGTAGCGAGCCTATAGACGTTTCCACTGTTTACAAAAATCACAGTCCACACGTGTTAAATCACAGTCCAGAACGTGCACGTTCGTCGCTTCGGAAAGCGAGCAAATCACGCGCCATACGCACGAACACTGAAAATGGAACCTGCCAAGTGCCCTTTTTTGGAAAGGTCTATAGACCTTTCCAAAAAAGAGCGTGTGGCCGGTGCCATTTTGGGTGTTCGTGCGTATGGCGCGCGCTTTGCTCGCTTTCCAAAGCGACGAACACGCACGTGCTGGGCTGTGGAGATCGCACGCTGGACTGTGATTTTGTAAACATTGGAAATGTCTATAGACGATTGCAAGCAGGCCGTCTGGCCGCCGCCATGTCTCTGTTCGTGCGTGCAAGTGCGTGCAATTGCAAGCTTGCCAAAGCTACGTTCACGCGCACGCTGCACGTGCATGCACGCGTGGGGCACCAGTGAGGCACCATTCTTGCAATTGTCTATACAGAAACTCTAGGAACGGCTGAAGCACCTTGATGTTTTAAAAGTAGCGCAAGGTGCGTCACACCAGCTAGGAGCACGTGGAGCGAAAGCTCGCGCTGCAGAACCCAGGGATGCTGGGTTCTATCCCCGCCCCTGCCCGTTTCGATCTGGATGAGCATCGTTCCGGAGTGCGGTCGTGTATCACTACTGCGTGGTGCACGTTAAAGACCCCAGGTTAGCGGTTGTACCGCACTGGCTAAATTGCTCATCCACAGCTGAGACACCAGACGCCCACTGAAGCAGACTAACTTCCGGCTGTATAAACATACACACAACAATTTTGAGGTGCGTCGATGCACGAGGCACGTGCAACGTGCAGCTTTTGGGAAGATCATGGCGGCACAGCGCAGCCTGAGCTAGATTTCAAACGCCATGTTCTTCCCAGAAGTGGCGCGCGGCACGTGTTTCGAGCATTTCCACGACAATGAATGGCGCCACTTTTCCTAGGATAGAGGGACTTTAGGAACGGCCACGGTTGCCCTGTTATAGCTAATAGTGTTCGCGATAGCACCTTCGATATCTTCTCTGTCATTATTTCAAAAGTTTAAGACTTAGGAAAGACAAAACATAGATGAATCACAAAACGTTTTTAACCTCGACCCTTTGCGTTTTTAGAGCGCAGCTCTTAGGCGCCCGTTTCCGACTTGAGGTGCGTCGGCGTCACCGTTAGGTGACGTGACCTCCGTGACGTCATGGGGGTCACATGACCTCACGGGGGCCACGTGACCCCCTGAGGTCAGTGGCCCCCATTGACGTCACGTGCCCCCCGGAGGTCACGTGACTTCAGGGGGCCACGTGACCTCAGGGGGTTGTCACGCCACCTCAGGGGGTGTCACGCCACCTCAGGGTGTTCACGTGACCTCACGGGGGTCACGTGGCCCCCGTGGCGGAGTAGCAGGCATGATGACGAGGTGAGGAGGAGTGAGGAGGGGTATACCCTCCCCTAGTACCCTTCCATCCTCCTCCTCAAGAGCTACGCTCTAATTCGGCGTTACAGGGAGTTGTAAACGGCTTTCATTTTTTTTTCTTCTGCTTTCTGGCTGTTAGGATTTGCCATCGTTTTATTTTAACAGCGGGGACTTAATCTGTTCCACAAGTTCCTGCAAACGGCTACACTGCAACAGAAAAAGAAAGAAACAAGTCTAAATTATTGACTGTGACATTCGTCATCAATATTCCCTTAGTTAGCACTGGGGTGGGCGATGAGCTCGATGGATCAAACAAGCCCAACAATGAAAAAAAAAGCGAAGCTATACAGGGCTTTCGATAGCAAAGCCCCTCTATAAGGGGCTTTATCCGATAGAGCACGCGTGCGGCTTCTGTCGGTGAGGTACATACATCTAGTTCAGTTCTGTTCAGCAATCTTTTTCTTTTAGCGCTGAGATGTTTCGGTTGATGCAACCGAAACATCTCAGCGCTCATAAGATTTCCGTTTGTGACGTCACGGCCAGGATTTGTCTCGCCGTGACTGGCAGAATATCGTGATTCGTTCTTTCACGTTTTTATCGGCTAATGCCAAAATCTAATTCGCCATACAGCGATAATGAGATGTTCGGCACACGCCGAGTCTCGAATTTCTCGAGCTGTCGGCGAATCTACAGTTGTAGTCGTACCTCTCGTCACGACATGCTACTTTAAAGGGGCGGTGCAACGATTTTCGTTTTTAACGTTTTTTCCTTTGTATGAGCTTACTGGCACTAGTGGGACCCAAGTACACTCAGACGCAACGCCACTGACCAAGAAACCTCTTTGTTGCGGTGTAATTTCAAGGAGAAAAGCGAGCGTTTTCTTTCAATCTCTCCTTCGCAAATTTTGATGACGTACCCTGGTGGTAGCAGCATCCTCCAGGGACGATATTTGAATGCGGCTCATAGATTGGACCCGAGCATTGCGTGAACACTCGATTTGGGCTCGTGATAATTGATAGCTCGAGAAGCATTCGGGGAGTGGCCCGTGTCCAATCGCTGCAACGACGACAATAGCCGAGCCATAACAATGTCTGGAACTCAGCGCGTGTCTTGTGCTTTGCCAACCCCAGCGCGTGGCTATGATCAACATTGGCGGCATATAATCGACTCCAGATCACGTGGCCACTTGTTCTGGCTGCGAGTTGAGGGGGTGAACGCTGCTCGTTTTTCTTTAATTTTTTACTGGGACTTCTATTGCGTGGGGTGAAAAACGAACGCGTGTTTCATAGGTCATTAACGTCAGGGATCCGTTCTAAGCGGTATTTACGCAAAGTACAAAAATTGTTGCATCGCCCCTTTAACATTCATATAACCGGAGCTACTGAGCGAAGTTTCTGCCAGACCACGTAAAATTACGCGTAGGTTTGTGCAGGAAGTTCTTTCTTAAAACACCTGGGTCTCTATCCAAGCAGCAGGTTGTGAATAGGCCATCGCGTTGCAGGTGCACTCCGGCCAATCAGCGCTTTTTTGTATGTGTGCGCATGATTAGTTAAGCTAGTAATAGCAAACACACAAAGACGACGAGCACCATGACGATGCACTTTTTGAGGACGCTGCTTTATTGTTTTCATCAGATCGTAGCGTCGGAGGTCGTTGGACTTGACGTCAAACGCAACGCAGACTCGTCAAACGCAAAGTGTTGGGGGCCAAAGTTTACGGAGCGTGCCGATTGGACTCCCGCGACGATGTGACGCCGCACTTTCCCCTGTGCATCTTACGGCACTCCGCTGCCAATCAGACTGCGCTATGAGCCGATAAGAACGTCGAAGAGCCAATCACAAAGCAAGGTGCGTGAACGTCATCATAAGTCTTCGCCCTGTGTTCCTTAAGTCTTCATCGACTATAGAGCTCCTGCGTTCTTTTGACGAAGGCATAAAGTGCAGTGGCAGTGTGGCATGCATACAAACTACTATCTGGATGCCAAAGGAGATTGGCGTCATTCCAATAGACCTATTGCTAAATTACCCAAGCACCAAGGAGAATGATGGGAATGTATGGACACGCGCCACACGCGCTCGCCTTCCCCGCATAAAAGATTCGAAGTAAAACACCAAAATAAAGCGTTGACAAGCGCGCGTGCAAATGCCATTTGCTTTAGACATTTTCTTTAGAAAAGCTACTACTGCTGACGCCAGCACGTGCAGCGCGTGTAACTACACTGGGAGCATGCTCCCTGGCGCTTGGGAATTTCGCAAAAGGTCTATTGTCGCCTCTCCCGCGTGCCGTGACGTTTGAGGAAGTTGTCGTGTCGTTCTGGACATGTATGCCTCCTGGTGCTTCTGCCAGCTATTGTTCCACCGGCCGGGGGATTTCTTACCTTGCGTACGTCGAATAAGAACACGTCGTGCCACGTAAAGTTTTTTATTCTTCGTGGAATTGGCTCATGAATTGGAAAAAAAGCGGATGTGCGCGGTGTCACATCGTCACATTGATTATACATCATACAAAGGACAGTCTGCATACAGATTCGAACACGAGTCACTTGGAGATCCCTGCTTCGAATGCCGCATGACAATGGGTTCAAGGAGGAGACTTAGCACGCCGCATTCGAACCACGGATAATGCGCTGACTCGTGTTTGCAGACTTGTTTTTTGTACGATGCATGAACATTGTGACCCCGGCTTTAGGGCTTCATCGTGTGTGTACGCAAGAAAAAACGAGGTCACACGCATTAGAGCACTGGTGGCGCCCTCCAGTGGTTCCCCCTTGTGACGTCATTACCTTGCAAACAACAAGTTCGATGGTGTTTGTTATTAGCATGGTGGAAGCTTGAAATCATATCGCTCTCAAAGGAACACTGCCAACACCGTCAAAATTAAAGTTCTTTCATTCCTCTTATTTCCGTCGATGAGAAATCTCCTTTCCGAGGAGAAAGACGAAGCTACCCAAGCTACCAGACGTGTTTTCTAAGCTCCGCTAAGTCTTCGGTAAACCTTAAGGTTTAATCACTTTGACGGACGGGACCGAGCCACTTGCTTCGGGCCTTCGCTCCAGGGCCAGGAACGAAGACCACGGTGAGGACCTGTAAGTCGGACAAGATGAAAGACATCTTTCTAAGCCCCGAGGAATGCCTTAGGCCTTAGTGGAACACAATCGGGAGACACCAACGAGACGACTCTCCGTTTACGTGGCGGACTTCGTGGCGCCGCCAAGTGCTGCGGGCAGCCACCCAAGGCAGCAGACCGGCAGAAATGACCCAAGCAAGTCTCTTCGGTCCGAGTGGATTCAACACAGAACAATACAAAATAATCAGCGCGACAGGCGAAACGTTTTACAATGGACCTTTTGTAGAAATACGCAGTGCGCATGCGCGGAGTATTTGATGCGCCTGGGTTCGAGAGTATCTAGTTCCAAACAATCCGCCATCTTGCATTTCTCGCCTTTGGGCGCATTGGAGACCATGGAGAGTCGAGACTCAAGTTTTGATGTTGCGAACAAGGTGAACACGAGTCATCGTACTGACGACGCCCATTCTAGATTACGACGTGCACCGCAATCATGCCGGTGAACTGTGTAGCCTTCTTCTTTGAAGGACCATCCCCGATGCGCTTGCCTCAACGAACTGTCCTTTTTGAGGTAGCTCCATAGGCGGTCCTGGGTGAGGTGCGTAGGGTCCGGGGGATGACGTACCCAGTGGTCCGCGTCAAACGCGAACGGGATGTTCTCATCACAAGACATCGCGACTCAAAATGCTTCGAAAAGCAGCGAGTGTACCCAAAAAGAAATAATAATTGGGGTTGTGTGGATATTTATACAGCGAGTCGTTGGTCAGCCATTTTAAAGTTGCGACGAGTCACTCGCTGTAGATGAGCAATTTAGCCAGTGCAGTACAACCGCTAGCCTAGGGTCTTTAACGTGCACCACGCAGAAGTGATACACAACCGCACGCCGGTACGATGCTCATCCAGATCGAAACGGGCAGGGGTGGGGATTGAACCCAGGATCCCTGGGTTCTGCAGCGCGAGCTTTCGCTCCACTTGCTCCGAGCTGGTGTGCGCTAGCCCACTCGGCCTCCGATCCCCCCCAAAAAGAAAACGAACCGGTAGCACACAAGAAGCCTAACGTGCACGTTGTTTTCTCTACAAATACTCTCCAACCCAGTGCGCCTCAGGTTCACCCATCGCCCCATAGGTGGCAGCACATATTCGCCAAAAGGTCCATTGGGATACGTTACTGAATGACTTTGGAGCCCAAGTTAAGGCTTCGGTGGAATCTCAGATGAAGGCGCAAATGGAAGCACAACAAGCTCAGTTTCAAGCTCGGATTGAGTTACAACTGAAAGCCCAAGAAACTCAGCTTAGAACGCAGTTCGAAAAAGAAATGAGGGAAAGACTCGACCCACACAAGACAGACAGAAAAAGGCCAAGGACGGAGGAACTCCAGCACGTAGACGAAACAGTGGCCCTAACAGAGCCACCCATGGAGCCGGACAACGAACAAGACGAAGAAAAGGAAGGACAATGGATAGAGGTCCGCCGCGGGAACAACGCGGGCGTGCGCAAGGTCAGAATCAAGAACAACAAGCCTAACACGAAGCTGGACATAGATCACCGAACTTTCAACCAGACCATGAAGAAAGCGGGAATCTCGCTAGAAAACGGAGCAAGAGCAAGGATTGACCCGAGAACCAACGACTACACTGTCACCACAAAGAACGAGGTGGAATATGAAAGGCTTTGTAACCTGAAGAGGTTTACAAATGAAAGAGGCGAAAACACGGAAATCAAAGTGATACCAGGCCTCGCAAGCAACCACTCGAGAGGGGTCATATACCTGAGAAACCCGGGGAACGATATGGAAGCCCTCTGCGAAGAAATCATATGCAAGACGCATCAGGTCATTTCAGCGACCATAATTGGCAAGAAAAGGACAACAGTCCTATTAACATTTGAAGGGAAGGAACCACCAAAGAAGCTAGCGGTTGGACTTATAATTCAAAAAGTCTTCCCATACACGCCAAGGCCGGTAGTCTGCTACCGTTGCCATAGAATCGGCCACAAGGCCGAAACATGCACAAGCAAGGTAGAAGTATGTAAGACGTGCGGAAAACCCCACCCAAACGGGCTAGACGCGCCATGTGGAGGGGACCCCACCTGCGTGAACTGCAAGGGGAGACACCTGGCGCTCAGCAGGGATTGCCCGATGAGAGTCCCGCGGAGGGACGGCAAACCCACCTACGTGCAAAACACTGAACAGGAAAGAAAAAGCGCAACTCCCACGGAAACGGCAAAACCAGAGAACAGTGCTGAAAAGAAGACATACGCAGCTGCAGCAAGAAAGAAACCTGTTGGGGAAATCAAAGACCCTCTCATAGCATTATTGCGGCAACTCACCAAGCTTCTCTCAGACGAATATGGAACCTGAGCTAAGAGACATAGCCCCAAAAAGAATGTATTGTATACTACAATGGAACTGCAGAGGAATTAAAGGTAAAATTAACGAACTCAAAACCAGAATAGAGACATGGGGAGACAAGAGCCCCGACATTCTTCTCCTGCAAGAAACGAGGCATGCTAACCTGAAGGTCAGGGGCTACAACACATATCTGAACAGGACGGTAATCACCAACACGAGCAAGCAGGAAAAAGAGGGGGTCGCCGTACTACTAATCAAGGAGACACACCCTCAAAGCCAAATTAACACGGATTTTGCTTGCAATGAGGACGAAGAATTGGTAGGAGCCACAACCACAATCGGTAAACAAACCTACTCTTTCTTCTCCTTTTACCAGAAGCCGGGGAAAGGAGATGAGCACTACAGATGGATTAAACGGATACAGAACATAACCCAGCATAAGAGCATTGTTGGGGGAGACTTCAATGCAGAACACAGCGTATGGGGAAACCAAGACAACAGAAAAGGGATGAACCTGCTTCACCAAATGCACGGGAACTCCTTCGAATGCCTCAACAAGCCAGGAGGAAACACACGATTAGGGAACAAGAACCAGAAGGACACAACCCCGGACAGCTCCTGGACGAGGGGAGTACCCGAAGTCGACTGGGAGGCCCACGACGATACATGGGGTAGCGACCATGTTCCAATAATCATCACTCTTCACAGAAAGACCAGAGAGAAACGAACGGCCCGGGTCACCAATTAGGACAAGTTCAGAGAGATCTTGAAGAAGAAGATTCAAGTAGAAGGCCCAACAGATATAGAGAAACACATAAAGAAAGCCGCACAAGAAGCCACCACGACAACGCAGGTGGACGCAGACGCCCCTAACCCGGACCACCATTTGACAAATCTCCAAGAAGCGAGACACAAGGCACTGCTGAGGTACAGAAGGAAGAAGACAGACACCAGCAGGAGAATAATCCTTAACAGAGCCACACAAGAGGTGACGGCTTACACAAGAAAACTGAGAAAGCAGACATGGATACAGCACTGCGAAGGGTTTAACGACCGCATCGGCGTCAAGAAGCTGTGGAACACATATAGAGCCATGTTGGGGAAGAAAAAGGAAAAGAGCACGGGTCGCAACCTTTCACTGAAACTAAACATGTCGGAAGAAGAGCTAGCGCAAAAGCTCGGAGAGACCTTCTTCCCACAACCCGACGACTGGACACCTCTTCTAATAGAACACACGGAAGAAAGAAAAGAACAAGACGTCAAGTTCAGTATAGAAGAGCTAAACTACGCCATCAGTAGGGCGAAAAAGGGCACTGCACCCGGGGAGGATGGCGTTACGCCTGCCATGTTGAAGAACCTACCGGATGAGGGAAAACATGCTCTCCTTGACCACTACAACAGGATATGGGAAGAACACACTCTACCACAGGGTTGGAAGCATTCAACGGTCATCCCAATTCCAAATCCAAACAAGCCCAAAGATAAGATGGCGAATCTTAGACCAATCTCGCTAACTTCGAACATATGTAAGACTATGGAAAGAATGGTTCTGGAAAGAATAAACTGGACACTAGAAAGCAGAAACAGCCTACACCCGATGCAGACAGGGTTCCGAAAAGGGTTGTGCACACAAGATAGCCTCGCAATGCTTCACCACGACCTGACAAGCAGAAAGGTTACCAAAGTACCAAAATTCCTAGTGGCCGTCGACATCAGGAAAGCGTTCGACTCAATCCCACACAAATCTGTTATAGCCAGCGCGAAAGAAAATGGAATCGAAGGCAACATGCTCCGCTTCATTCAAGATTTCCTCGAAGAACGCACCTACAAAGTTAAGGTAGGGGAGACAGAGGGACTGATTCAATACAATAGGATAGGAGTCCCCCAAGGAGCAATACTCTCTCCGACCCTATTCAACATAACGATGACTGCACTGGCAAAAAAACTAGAAAAGATCCCAAACTTATCATTCACAATTTACGCAGACGATGTAACAATATGGACCAAGGGAGGGCAGACTGGAAAACAAGTCAAGGCGATTAAAGAGGCAATGAGAGCAATAGACGACTTCGCAGAAGAAGTCGGGCTACAAGTTGCTCCAGAGAAGACAGCCTTGGTCATCATCGCGACACCAGAAGGAAGGAAGGCAACAGCAAGCAAACACAAGTTCACCTCCGCAGGAAGACAGCTAGAACCAACCAGCTCGACAAAAATCCTCGGCATGGACATCAGCCAAGACGGAAAAGCGAAGGAATGGCTAGAAGGTCTACGAAAAAGCTGGACACATATCCTTGGAATCATCAGAAGAACGGCTACAAAATCATGGGGTGCCAACGAAAATACACTAAGAACGTTAATACATGCCTTCTTAGTGTCTAAGGCAATCTACGGGTACAACTACACCACACTCACTAAGACACAACAGGAGAAAATCAAATGCCTGATGAGGAAAGCCCAAAGAGTCGTAACGGGCCTCCCGAACCACGCAAGATTAGAAGAGGTCAGGAAATGGGCGCTCCTCAACGACATCGAGGACATTGCCCGGGAAGGCGCTGTTTCGCAAATAATAAGGCTTCACGGAACAAAAGCAGGGAGGGTCATCCTAACCAAGCTTAGAAAAATCAACCTGCAGATGGAGGAGCCCGAGGAACCCCTACCACCGTGGGAAACCTCTCTGCCACAAGAAGGAAAACCGCCGCCAAACGCAGGGAGGGAAACAGCAAGCACGAGGCACCAAAATAGAATTCAAGCGCTTAAGGACCCCAACAAGGAAGTGATATACACTGACGCAACTGTTACCAGGGAGAATCGTGCAGCCTGTGCCTGGTATAACATCACCACGGAGAAAACAGGCAGAGCAACTCTGCCTGAAAAGACAACCGTCAGAGACGCAGAAATAGAAGCGATAGCCAAGACAATTAAGGACCATCAAGGCAACACCGGAAGAAAATATTACATTTTCTCGGACTCGAGGGAAGCCATCTAGGAGTACAGGAGCCCAGCCACAACACTGAAAACGGTGCAAGAAACAAGTAAATACATCGATGAAGCCAAGAAAGCCGGCACGAGCTTTACGCTTGAGTGGGTCCCAGGGCATGCGGGGATCCAGGGCCACGACAGGGCGGAGCGGGAAGCGAAGGCGGCGCTCATACACCAATATAGCACCCTTAGTCAGCTTCCCGCGGTAGACTCCATCGATTCCACGGACCCCTACGATTACTCACCAGACATCGCAAAACAAGTAAATAAAGAAAAAAGGAAAAAAAGACTGGAAGCTCTAAGGCCAATACCCCCCGCCCTTCCAAATATGAGACTCAGCAGATGGCAAAGAGTATGTCTGAGAAGAATCATCTCGGAAGCTGCAAACACGCCTGAAACTCTCCACAGGAAAGGCATTATTAAATCTAGTGAATGCACATCCTGTGGGTTTACTGGACCAGCAGGACTAGAGCATCTCATTTGGGACTGCCCAACATGGGAGAGGGCAAGAGCAAGGCACATCAAGCAAAACAAAATTAAGGACTTTAGGGACTGGTGCCAACCAGTCTTTAACTTTGAAGAGAGCGATCGCAATAGAGGTCTAGTCAAGAGCCTACTAGACTTCATTGCGACGACAGGAATCAGAAAGTTCCTCTGACCTAGTTACCCCTTAATTTCCCTTTCCTAGAAGGCTATCGGCTTCAGCCACGTGACTTTCTTTCTAATAAAAACGATTTTCTATCTAACTATCTCCTTTCCGACGTCATAGTCAGCGTTCGGCCAATCGTGGAAGGCCGACCACAGCGACGCTTTCGTTCGCTCACGTCGTCAATAGAGAGCGTGCGACATCCAGAGCCGTACGTGTATACAGAGAGTTTGGTCAATGGGAAGCGCGGGCAGAGCCAGGGCGTGCACCATACGCAGAAAGTGGGCTCGGCATGCTCTCTTGGACAACTAGAAGCGAAAAAGAATCCCCTAGTGGTGGTAGCGAGAAGCAGATTTGGTCGTTTTAATAAGCGCGTAAGAGTTAAGCGTAGTAACCCTTTATGGTTGAAAATAGGGTACACCGGATGTTATGATCATGTTCATGCAGAAAGATGTAAGAAACAAATGCGTCGCTCAACTCTGTTTTTCTCGCACAGGGTGTGACCACTCGGAAGGCAGATTCTCGGCCCTCGGCGCTTGGCGTACGAATTATGTCGGTCGTTCCGCTAGTCGCACTCTTCCACCATGATTTTGAATGACCGTGATTGAAACATCACGTGCACCATATTTTCAGTCCCTAGCGAGAGTTACTCCGATACACTTATCAGATTTGTGTCTCGCGACCACCGCCAGGGTATTATTTCCGGCTTCTGGTTGGCCACATTCGGATTTCTGAAGACTGCCCTGGAACATGCCCAGCACGCTTTTGGGCCAATGGCGCCTCCTCATTTGTCTCATATACTTCCCAACGAATGGCCAAACTCTCTACATATACTGCTCTGGCGACATCTAAAGAGGGCTCACCGCTCCTTTTAGAACATTAGGGACTAAAGCTTCTCATTGTGTTGTTTATTTTGTAATAAAGTAAATTACCAAAAACGAAATAAAACTAAAATCGAAAGGAGTGGAAGGCGTAGGACGAAGTGTTAGTCTCCAAGTTTCGTCGTAGGCCCTCCATTTCTTTCGATTTAAATTTTATTCATTTTTATTTAAGTTATTTTATTACCCATTGATGAAGGCGTTTTTTACAAGTATCGCCAATCATTGTTGTGGAAACGGGCAAGACACGTGTCATGAGCTCCGCGACCACGTGCCACAAGCTCCGCCGTCACTCGCTTCCAAGGGCCGCTCATTTCAATGCTGCATCGCCATTTGCTTCCAAGGGCCGCTCATTTCAGTGCTGCGCCACCATTTGATTCCAAGGGCCGCTCGAGACACGGGCCTCGCGCACTGAGCATCAAGGAGAATGGAGGGAATGGTGTTCCACGCGCAGCACGTGCTGGCGTCAGCAGTAGTAACTTTTCTAAAGCCAATGACTAAAACAGATGGCATCTTGCACGCGCGTTCGTCAACGCTTTATTTTAGTTATTTACATCGAATCTTTTATACGGGGAATGCGTGCGCGTGTGGCGCATGGAGCACCATTCCTTGCATTCTCCTTGATGCTTGGCCATAGCTGTGTGCCCGGCTGCGGAGCGCGTGCTGACGGCGAGCTTCCACAGTTTTTTCGCCACGTGCATTCCGCACCACCAAGATTGCCGGTCTTGGCAGTCTATTAATGCGAGCTCGTTCTGAGCATGCGCTCTAAACAGTGACCTCAAATATGGCGGCCAGTGAATACCTCCTATTGACGCTACTTGCAAGACAAACGAAAACACATCGCGAGGGGCTTTATTGGAGGCCTGTTGGCGGTGCAGCCAAAGGCGCGCGTGATTATACTGCCGCGCGCGCAGCTGACGAGATAGGCAGCGCGCTCGTGGCGTAACGGTTATCGCGCTTGGATTCCACGCAAAAGGCCAAGGTTTGATTCCTGACCGAGGGTATGCGTTTTTGTTGACTCTGTAATTTAATGTTCTGGTAAATTCGAGAAACATGTAAAACGAGAAACGTTAGAATGTTCTACGCGCCGTAACGTTCTAGGCCGAATGTTCCAGAAACCCACGCCGGTACAAAAGGTGCTCGCGTGGCGAGCCGGAGTAAAGCCCGGTTCACACAGTTGCGTTTGACTGCGTTTGACTGCGTTGCGGCAGCGAGACACCAGGACATCCCTGCTGCTTATGTCGCGTGCCAAGATGATTCCTTGAATTGGATTCCAGGCTTCATACGAAGCACAGATGTGCCGGTGACTCGCTTTCGGTTCTCGCCGCAACGCAGTCAAACGCACTCAAACGCAAGTGTCTGAACCGGCCTTTATTCTTGCCCCAGCGCTTGATCCTGCTGTTTCACCGACATCGACGCCTGCGACGAAAGTCTTTCTCTATTTCGTTTTGGGGACAACTTCACCACATTAAACGTTTAGTTTCTTCAGTTATTCGAAGCCTCCTCATTTGTCATTCGTAACATTTTGGTGGAGGTGCGGGATAACGCATGCCCGTGAAGCGTACCCCTCCGAAGACACCCCGGCCAAGTGAGGTGCTCAGCCCCGGAGGGCTACCCTTCGCAAAAGACATCGACGCCCGAGCAAGCCGCCGTACCAAAGACCAACTCCCGGCATTCAGACCCCTGCCGCAGAAGCCAAAGGACCGCGACGATGACTACCCCACCTGTCGTCATCCTGCCTGTCACTCCCTGCACTCCGACGCCCTTTCACGGTGAAGCCCACGAGGATGTAAAAGACTGGCTTGCAGAAGCATTACGAACGTGTAGCCCGCCACAACAAATGGACGGCTGAGCAGCGCCTCCTCAACATGTACTTCTCGCTTGAGGGCACCTCGAGGCACTGGTTTGAGAACCACGAAGCCTCCTTTACTTCGCGCGTGTCATACGCCGCCGAATTAAAGAAGACGTTTATCAACCACCACCGTCGGCAACGAGCAGAGGACCTTCTTCAATCAAGGGTGCAGGGCCCTAACGAAAGCGTGACAAGCTTTGTGGAAGTTGTCCTGCGGCTAAGTGCCCAAGCCGATCCGGGGGCCGCCGAGGAGAAGAAACTTCGCGCCCTCATGCATGGCGTGAAGAGTGACATTTTCGGAGGCCTGGTACACCATCCACCAACGACTGTCGATGGTTTAGCAACCGAAAGCCAGCAATATCGAGCGTGCACTGACGTCCCGAGCAAGCCACTACCACCGACTCGCCGGCGCGCCTACTGTTCCAACCGTCGCAGCTACCCGTCTGGACTTGAGCACCACCGGTGTCGACAGCCTTCGGGAGATCGTCCGGGATATCGTCCGGGAAGAGCTCCGCAAGATCCTACCTGCTGCAGGTCGCCCATCCTCACTCTCACTCACCGAGGTCGTACGAGAGGAAGTTCACCGAGCCTTCCATCCCGAGATTACCGTCACCGCAGCAGCACATTAGGAAGCCTGCCCTAAGCTACGCTTAAATGGTCCGACGAGACGAGGAATGAGACGTTTTCTCCTTCTCCAGGCTACTGTATCCAGGCAGACGGGAGAAAGGTTTCACCCTCCCGCCTCATTTTCTTTCGGTTTCGTTTTTAGAGCGCGTCGCGCTGTTGAGTTGATGGAGCTGCAACAGCAGCGAAGGCCGCCTGTAATTCCGTCCCCTAATCTAAACGTGCAGGACATCTCGGTTACATTGACGTGTTTACCACAAAGTTTGACAAACGAGCAAACGAAGCCGTTAAAAACAGCGGAGTTCCGGAGCAGTGCCAGCAGCGCTTTGCACACTGGGCTAAGATGGCCAGTCCGGTTTGCGGAACCCCGCGGTACAATGTATCGACGTATACGCCGTTTTGGAAATTGCTGAAACCTGCGTCCAAGACAGGCAGGTTTCGCTGCTGAGTGCCTGCTTGTATTCTGTGCTGCGTTCGGCTCTGTTTCCTGATGCCGAGTGCTAACCGACCATCAACCTTATTTTGTATTTCCGAACTAAGACTGGAATTTTCGCCGATGTAACCGTGTTACCGCGTGACCAGACGTTCGCGTATCAGTTGTGTAACAGCAATGTGAGATGACGTAAACTGCCGGGCATTGATGCCGTTGGTCGGGCAGTGATCGGAGGGGCCGGGTATCGCAGGTTAAAATTCCGCTTTACATTACAGACTTTAAGATCGCTTCAGGGATTAAAGTACAAACGACCGACCTGCGGATAGCCATGTTGGAACACTGGTCTGAACCGTCTGAGCCTCAGCCTTTATCGTACAGTGGCAAATGGGACTGTTGTCTGTGATGTCACGTTTTTCCTTCACGAGAGGGATTGCGGTCTAGGGAAAGGACTAAACAGACTGGAAATATGATGGAATGTACGTAAATTTACAGTCTGGAATTTTAGCATAAAAATGGGTAGGTAAACGCGACAAAAGAACTATCCTTTATTTTACTATTTAATACACAACTCTTGGAGAAACTGCCCTATGGGGGAATCGGTGCCCGAGTGGGCTAACGCGCCTCAGCTCGGAGCGTGGAGCGAAAACTTGCGCGGCAGGACCTCCTCCTGGGTTCGATCCCCAACCCCCCGCCCATTTCGATCTGGATGAGTTTCGTACCGGCACGCGTTCGTGTAATCACTACTGCGTGATGCACGTTAAAAACCTCAGGTTAGCGGTTGTACTGCACTGATTGAATTTCTCATCTACAGCTAATATCCGTGCCACATGGGCAACTCGAATGCCATTTACAACGAATGACATTTGTGTGATTGGCGAATCAGCTCGCAGTCTGTCGGGCGTGGAATACGCTACGCCCGGAGTGTCGCGCGCTCATTGGCCGTCCGCTCAAATGTCATTCGTTGTAAATGTCATTCGAGTTGCCCGTGTGGCACGGGTATAAGAGACCGGTCACCCGTTGAGGCGTGGCAACATCAACGTTGTATAAACATACAAGCCACACAATTTTCTTTTAAAGCTGCCCTTAATTGGCGCACTGCGATGAGCGCTAGAAGTTTTCGAACTCAGCGCGGCGTAGCTCCATATACATACTTAAGACGTGCCGCAAGTCGCTGCTTTGATTGCATTCATATACGTCGAAAATCGATTTCTCTGCACATGAAGCATCGCTTCCAGCTGAGTGAGTGAACCCCGTCTACAGAGACCAAAGGGCAACCGGAGCACAGAAAAGATATCCTTGACTTTCTGATCCGCTACATCAGAGACTCTGGGGTTCATCATTTCATCTAGATTTATACATAGTCCCTTATCCTATCCCATAAATCCCCACAATCCTTTCTGTCTTGCCTCAGGGACACCAACCCGTAGACGAGTGAACCTTTAATTCAATTAATACATGTTTTTTTTCTCTCTCTTTCTATCTCTTGCTCTCGTATGCAGAAGATAATTCAAGACGAACATTGCAGTCACATGTGAACGACACAAATACAAAGACATATACGGCGATAAAAAATTGGCGTCCTTCGCGCCATTCCACGACCTACCGTGCGGGGAAGCAAACACATTGCATGGAACCGAAGTGGAACGGTTTGTTTTTATGGGCTTTGAATAATTGCGGCATGAGCGTTTACTTTTTACTAAGAGATTCATCTCCTGAGATGTTCAGAACAATTTCAGGAGTAGGACATTACTGAGGAAAAATCAATATGCTGTGAATATTATTTATTGCTTGGGTGCTCATCGAGAAAATCTGTATCTTCAAAACAACGAGAATAAAACGTGGAAGTGCAGAGCTCGAAAGTTGTAATTGGGGTAGCGTGATGTTGTATTGATGTTTGTACGGGCTGTTCATGTGTATGCGCTCATTGGATATGTTCAGCTGATGCTTGTGGTCCGCCTAATGTATATACATGTGTGCATAATATTGCCGCGCTCCATTAGGCAGCGCGGCCGTGGCCTAACGGTTATCGTGCTTGCTTCCCGCGCGATGAGCCAGGGTTCGATTCCTGGGGGGTGACGCGTCTTTTATTTATTCTTGCAATTTAATGTTCTAGTACATTCCAGAACTCTGTTGCTTGTTTGAGGTACGAATGTTCTAGTCGCCAAACTTTCTAGGTCGATTATTCCGGAAGTCACCGCGTGTACATAAGGAGCTCTGCGTGGCGATCCGAAGTCAGTTTCGCCTTAGGCGTTCGACTCTGCTGTTACGCCGACCTTGACGCCCGCGACGCTCTGCTGTTATCTTCTGTTACCTTTTTATTTTTGGGCACAAGTTCGCCCCCATTAAACGTTTCAGTTCTTTCAGTTATTTTCTTTGTTTCACTTGTCACTCGTGACAATATAGATGCCCGAAACGCAATGGTGGTGTGAGCAAATAAAATATATATTTGTGGCTCATGAATTGGGCGGTACCTTGGAACACCTAGCCTAGCGACTTGCAATTACTCTGCTTGAAACCGCCATCTGTTGGCGAGAGATTTAAACCCCTTTCACGCTTCGCGATGTTTTCTGGTTACCGCGCAACAAGCCAACTAGATATTGCTTCAAATTTCTTCTTTTGAGAGCGGCTTTTGATTTCGCGAATGGTTTAACACTCCTCCGTGATGTGCGGTGCTGACGGGGAAATTGCGGCTCGAGGAATAGCGAAGGTTAGACGTAAAGTGCGCGAAGTAACATCGGTTGTCTCCGTTTAACATCGCAGTGCTGACGACGAGAAGACTCAGTAACTGCTTTCGAAAGGCAAGAATTTTTTACCTGCGGGGGCAGCCGGCTTCGGAAACAAATACAGCTCGCGGAAAGCTTGCGTCACGCTTCTATTTGCTGCTCCTCTCTCCCCATGCACTAGACGTAGCGTCCTCGTAATGCCTTATTGTGCTCGATTTGCTCAGTTCAGGGCCGCCATAATGAGATGCAGACGACGGAAAACTTTGCTCCCCTGCTCTCAGGGACAAACGTTTCTCCATTTCTGAAGGAACATAGCAAACAAGTACGTTCTTCCCTTTAGAGAGATCTACATAGACCCTTGTTTCTAAGAGTGCAGGGCGCGAAACCGTTGTTCTGATGAATCCTTCGCTAGCACAAGCACGTGCACAGAGAAAGCGCTTTCGAAAAACAATCGTCCGCGCCCGTGACTTTGCCGGCACTCAAAGTCAAGTTTTGAGCTAAAGTGTATGTCCGCCAAGTTGGTCAGGCAAGGAAGCAGCGACAGGTGGGGCGGCGAGCACGTACATGCGCAAGAAGAACGTAGAACAAAACTAACCCTTAGCTCGCAGGTGGGGGTGAAGATCGATGATGGTGAACAGTAGACCTCGGTTTTTACCGACAACGCTGCAAAATCGCCAAGCAGCAGAGGGATCCCCTACGCAACAAAGATAGTAGCGCACAGAGGGTTGCCAGACGTTCGAAGAATTTCGCATATGGTCCATCTCTTGGAAAACTAAGAGCCAACTGCGTAATAAATTCTATGGCCATTTAAACTCAGTTTCTGTCTTGTTATCTTGGTGTTAATCGGGTTCGTACCTTTTTTGTTGCGTTCTTGGAGATGCTATCTGCACCATTGTGAACGTGCCCAAGTGTGTCCTTAGCCCTCTTATGCTCCTGGCTCCTGCCTCGTGCGCGTGCCACTAATGAGCGGTTGGGTGGATTCGCTGGCCAAGTTTCCAGAAAGACACTTCCTGGAAAAAGAGACACTTTTTTATACAAGGCGATTCACCCCTGCATTTTGTTGGGTGGCTGACTACAGAGATCCGGCCTACTAGGTGCCAGACGTCTACACGCCAATGAAAAAAGTGTAACTAAATACTGTTACCCTTTACTGAAAATAACGAATTGACTTCCACCCGAAATGGAGTGGAACTCGGGCGTTCTAGGTGACTGGTGGCCACTGAAAAAATTCGAATGGTCCGGGATTCAATCCCAGTTCCTCTCTAAGTCTGGCGAAGCGCTCTTCCAACCAAGCTAACCTGGAGCCGGCCATCTGTAGAGCAAATGTATGCTAACAGTTGCCGCCCTGTCTTAATTGTAACCACCGAAAGGGTGAGATCAGACGTTAAGGGGGAGTCATCACCTTGGGGAGTTGTCCTTTGTTGTTATGTTTTGATCGGCGTGCCCCTCCTTGCGTCCCGAGGCGCCAGAGACGCTTTTTGGAACACTCGCTGGCCGTCTACAGTCATAGTTTCCCGCTCGATACGACAGGATAGTCTCATGTTCACCTAACCAGAGTTACACGACGACTTTTTTGTCAAAGCTTGTCAAATTCCCGTGAAGTTCGTGCAGGGACGTCTTGCTAGAACACCTGGGGCACGTTGCTAGAACACCATGCCGCACGTTGCGAATAGGCCATTACGGGCAAGTGCACTCTGGCCGACCAGTTTTACGTTGGCCCGTAACTGGTCAAAGTGCTCGGAAACACCAATTTTCTTTTGGTCCTCGTCTAGTGACTGGACATTTTCCTTCGACCAGTTATTGGCCATTGGCGTTTGGCACTAAGTCTGTTTCACACTAAGTCCGACCACAGCCAATTAAACAGCGCATACAGCGCATACATCATCACTTCAATAACCAATCATGCACAGCCAATGTGTCGTGTTCCTGCGCTTTTTGTTTTTCGCATGATTGGTTCAGCCAGTAACGACAAACACACAACAACGACGTGCGCCATGACGGTTAGCCTTTGGCGCTGCCTGATTGATTCTATTAGATCGTAGCGTTCGATGCGGTCAGACTTATGGTGAATTCCGCTCGCATATTTGAAGTGCTCCAGAAGTGCCCCGAGCGCGGTCATCTTCCGCTGGGACATCCGGCTCAAGATGCTCATCTTCCACTCGTAGGTTTGTGTCAGCGCTCGCATCGTCGAGCGCCTCCAACCCCACGGACCTTGACCTATGGACTTAGATGGAGCTTGGCGGAAGTCGACCTAAGCGCACTACGTCAATTCCTTTCACTCGGTGGTGCGCATGCGCGGCGAGGTTGCCGGACCGGCCGGACCGCGGCCGGACCGTTGGGTTGGATCTGTTTGGACGCATTGGTCGTTTAGGCTACGCGGAATCGTAACAGCTCGAACGCTCTTATCTCGTGTGGATCAGGGGTGCAGAGGCGGGACTGAAGCGTGGCAAATCGTGAGCGCCGACATCTGTGATCCTACAGGAGGAAGCACGAGAAAAGGAACGACAGAAAATTCTAAGAAAGCAAACGCAATGTTGGGCCTGTCCACCTTGCCACGACTGATTGTTTACGTATTCACACTGCATGCCGCAGGTGTTTTCTCGTGTAATATGAAGCAACAACTAACTAGGCAACGACCGCACAAGTGACATTTCGCTACCCCTTTGTCTTCATTAAATTCTTACTAGCAATCCAAGCTCCACCGTTGGTTATCGCTGTGCGCGCTCCACCGCTTCGTGGCAGCCGAAAGGTACGTGACGGTGGCGAACGCGGATGTCTTTCTCGCTAATTCTGACATGGGCTCCGTGGTACGGATAATGCGCCCGGCCCGTGTCTCGTGTTGTTTCCGCAGCTGAGCAGTAACAGTAGGACTGGTCGTTGGAAAGTTCAGCCGGTTGATAGGCCGTTGGTCGGCTTGTCAAGTTCGAGCAGCGGTCATTTTAAACCTCTGACGGTCGTCGCTCCAAAAATGGGAGTCCATCTTCCTTTCTTTGATATGGAGCGGGTCCCACAGAGCGGAATTTCACAGCCCCCCCCCCCCCCCCCCGCTTCCCCTTGCTGATGTTGAAAAGCACTCCGGATCTACAAGCGGAAATTCACCATAAGGGTACGTTTATACTCCGGCGTCGACGAACCGACTCTGACGACGTGAAACAACGTTCGTCGTCCACTTCTCCACGCCGCGCTACGCTGCGAAAGGAAATGACAACCGTGTTTATAGTCCAGCGTCGTTCAACGCGCTGCAACTAACAGCTTCACATTGAGCATGCGCGTCACCATGGCGACCGCGGGGTGTGGTTACAGTACGCTGTAGTTTGGTCTCGTTGGTGGCCAATTTCCGCTTCCGTTCGCAACTTGCAGTGCTGCCCGACTGCAGCTGCGACGGTGATGATGAAAGCAGTTAAGTGTGCTGGAAGCTGCGATTCACGGCAGTTCATATCTCCGCGCTGTGGTACGTTCGAAAAAGAGCGAATAACGATGATAGCTTGCGTAGAAAAGCATTTATTTCCTGACGAAAGTCATACGGGGTGTTAAGAATGGAACCTTCGGCAACCTTCTTCCGAGTTTCAACGCTACGGAAACTAGTCCCAAAACGAGTCCCGACGTGTTCAGGACTGACGCCCACCTGTCGAAGGCTGCCCAAAACGTGTCTCAACGCGTCCGTGACGTCAACGGGACGTGTGTGTGTGTGCGTGTGGGTTCGTGCGCTCCGGAAGGGGAGAGAGGCCTGGCCTAACTGCGGAGAACCTTGGCTATGACTCATTTCTGTCTACGTCGCGCCGGACCCAGCTGCAAAGCACGTGGCTGTCGCACCTGCTGCCCTGGCGGAGAGAGAGGGAGAAAACGGACCCCTATATAAGGCGGGGCGTGAGAGCTCCATTTGTTCTCTTGGATTTGACGACTGTATCGCTACCATGTAATTAAACCGTTCGTTACGTTACCAATTCTCCCACCTCCACTGGACCCCTGGGTTCTTCTCTTCGGGGAATGGTCGTCGTCACGAGCCAGGAAGCTCCCGGACGTGCGGCCTAAGCCCCGCCTCGAACAACTGGTTGGCAGCGGTTGGGATCGGACCATGCGACATCGTGCTACATCTGCGGGTGAGCGTTTGGACTTTGCTTTGAGATTCGCCAGGCTTCAGATTATGGGTAATTAATTTTGAACTGCTGGGAATCCTTAGTGTTTGACTCGTGCGCTAGGTTTGTGTACAACCTCGCGACAAGTTTTATAGCAAAGCCAAAGCTAAAGAGCAGCGATCATGGATCTGATGAGGTTACTGAGAACAGATTTACTCTGTTTATGTGAAGAATTGGGTGTGGAGGTGGAGCAAAAGATGAAGAAATCTGAGATCAGTAAAGCGATTTCAGAGAGCGCGGAAGCAGAGGAAATTAAAATTGCGTGGGAACTGCTTCAGAACGCTAAGAGCGAAGCTGCAGCTAGAGAGGAACGAGAGCGAGAACAGGCTGCAGCGAAAGAGGAACGAGAGCAGGAGCAGGCTGCAGCGAGAGAGGAACGAGCGCAGACTGCTGCGACAGAGGAGCGAGCGCTGAGAAGGCTAGAGCTCGAAATTGAACAACAGCGATTAAACTCGCAGAACAGTAGAGTTGGGGCTCCGGTACGAGCAAGTGAGACCGAGTCGTATCAAATGAAGAAGCTCATGCAGCCGTTTAAAGTTGGGGAAGACGTGGGCCTATTCTTAGTTAACTTTGAGAGGACATGTGAGAAGTTGAGCTTCGCCCCAGAAACGTGGCCGCAACGGCTTTTGACTCTGTTGCCCTGTGAGGCTGCAGAGGTTGTCGCGCTCCTTAGTGCTGGAGACGCGGACGACTACGACAAGGTGAAGTCCAGCCTTTTGAAGCGGTACCGCCTTTCTGCCGAGGCGTTCCGTCAAAGGTTTAGAAACGCATCCAAAAAGAGCAGCGAGGGCTACTCGGAATTCGCGTACGGGCTTAAAACCAACCTGATAGAATGGTTGAAGAGCGAGGAAGTGTACGAAAGCCGAGACAAGGTAGTCGAGTGTGTGTGCCTCGAACAGTTCTTTCGTAGCATTCCGCAGTCAGTCAAGCTCTGGGTGCAGGACAGGGTGGGAGTCGACTCTGTCGAAAGGGCCGCTGAGCTAGCCGAAGAGTACGCAACGCGTAGAAAGCTGAGCGGAGAGGAAAGCGAATCCGGCCGAAGCGATCAGCGCAAGACCTTCCGACAGGGTAACGGCTCGCGAGAAAACGGGCCCGAGAAGCCCGAAGCAGGACAAAAGGTCCCAGAAAAGAGCGCAGAACACTCGAACGGAGACGAGGCGCGGAAAAGCCCAACAGGGCAGTTCGAGGCAAGGAAGCCGTTCCTGTGCTACAACTGTCAGGAGCCGGGACACACAGCGGCCAGATGTAAGAAACCGCGGGTTGTGTTCTCGTGCGTGAACGGACGTGACGAGGACCTGAAGCTCCTTCGTCCCTATCTTCACGAGCTCCAGGTAAACGGAAAGCCGTGCAGGGTGCTTCGTGACAGTGCAGCGACGATGGACGTTGTCCATCCGTCGTATGTAACGCCCTCCGATTTTACGGGAAAGGTAGTTTGGATCAAGCAGCTGCTCGAAAAGCACAGTGTCTGTCTGCCTATGGCGAGAGTGAGGATAACTGGCCCGTTCGGAGAGCTAGTGACAGAGGCGGCTGTCTCGCAAACAGTCCCGTTAGAGTATCCTTATTTGTTTTCTAACCGGTCAGATTTCCTGCTGCGCGAAAGGGGTCAACAACTGGGAGAAGGGCTAGTTCAGTCATGTACAAGGTCCAAATCGCGTCAGGTAGCCCCTTTGTTGACGAGTGATCCAGAGCCAGAGGCAGCTGACGGGGAGCAAGCACTCCCAGAGTTGGAGGCAGAAAACCGGGATGAGAGGGACCAGGTTGTAGAACAGCCTGACCTCGCAGCGCTAGAAAGCGTACGCCGTCCCAACGAGCCGGCGAAAAAGGCGGAGGAAGACGGGATCATTGAAAGATCTCTTGTAGCTCCGGCGTCGCGTAACTTTGGTCCTCTGCTACGAGTAGACAGAGTGTCTTTGACAGTCGAGCAGAAGAGCGACCCTAGTGTGTCAGGGTTTCGCTGTACAGCTCAGGAGATTGCTAGGACCAATGTGACGGGGAATGAAAGAGGCGGATTGTTTTATCGACGCTATAAGGACCGCATTTTCACGTCTAGAAATCACGTGAAAATCGATCACTATGACTTCAGCGTAAGAAAAAGGAAAGGCAAATTTAACGGCAATGCCGATGGGTTGAGCAGATTTTTCTGACATCACGAAAAATAGTAGGGATGATCTCAGAGGTCTTCGTCATCCACGGGAATGAGGATCTAAGTGGGGGCACTTCGTTGAAACCCCAAAATGACCTCACAAATTGCGAAGAGTTTTTGTCTTTTGTCTTTTGTTCTTAGTGACCTCGTTGGAAAAGTGAGCTTTTTTGGCGACAGGGGGTCTCGATACCCGGAATTGTACCAAATTTTGGTAATCCGTAATCCAGTCTGGCGGGTCTTTGGCGAATTCCGAGCGTTTGACTGCGGTGTGGCGTGGTGTTGTGGGGGACGTTTCCGCTAATGCCTCCGTTGTGAGAGGTTTGGGAGTTTGTTTGGTGCTTGCAGCGTCTTCTCAAGGCCTACTCCAAGCCCACCTCTTCAGGCCAGCGATTGTACCACCGGCCATTCGAGGTTTCCCTGGCCCCGGAGGGGCTGTTAAGAATGGAACCTTCGGCAACCTTCTTCCGAGTTTCAACGCTACGGAAACTAGTCCCAAAACGAGTCCCGACGTGTTCAGGACTGACGCCCACCTGTCGAAGGCTGCCCAAAACGTGTCTCAACGCGTCCGTGACGTCAACGGGACGTGTGTGTGTGTGCGTGTGGGTTCGTGCGCTCCGGAAGGGGAGAGAGGCCTGGCCTAACTGCGGAGAACCTTGGCTATGACTCATTTCTGTCTACGTCGCGCCGGACCCAGCTGCAAAGCACGTGGCTGTCGCACCTGCTGCCCTGGCGGAGAGAGAGGGAGAAAACGGACCCCTATATAAGGCGGGGCGTGAGAGCTCCATTTGTTCTCTTGGATTTGACGACTGTATCGCTACCATGTAATTAAACCGTTCGTTACGTTACCAATTCTCCCACCTCCACTGGACCCCTGGGTTCTTCTCTTCGGGGAATGGTCGTCGTCACGAGCCAGGAAGCTCCCGGACGTGCGGCCTAAGCCCCGCCTCGAACAGGGGTCAGCGGAGATAAACAAAAATGTCAGCCGATCGTCGTGCCGACCAACATCAACAAAAAAGAAGCGACCAGCTTCTAACATATGTCCTGTGCACAAACCTTATGACTAGCCTTTTGCGTCAAAAACTCACAGATATGACACTGAATTGGCAAGCCGTTAAACGTCGAAGTGGTTCATGCGCGTCCGCGGTGTCGTTAGACCTACACATTTTTTCGGCTCCGAGACAAATCCACGTCGACGCGCCGGCTCACTCCATCGAGCGAACGGAATAAACAAAATGGCTGTCGGCAAACTGCACACCAACAGAAGCACATTCAACTGACCGGCGGCTACACTACATGACACACGTTCGAACGGCAGGCAGACGAACACACAACGCAGTCCGGCCGATTCCCGACTCGGGCAACGACGGGTGCACGGCAAACACGGGAGCTGGCGTGAAGGCTTCTGGGTAACGACCATCGCCAGCCGACGTCGAGATTCGGGCAGGGCCTATACCTCGACAAAAGTTGCAGCGAAAGCTTCGCCGACGGTCGCCGAGGCGCGCGCTACGCTACGTTACGTTTGACTTTTGTCAGAGTATAGACGCTCCTTTCGCACCAACGTAACGCAACGTGGTCGGGCGCGCGCGCCCGTCGACGTTACGTTGGAGTATAAACGCACCTTAACTGTAAAAGAGAGTGTACAGACTCGTCAAACACAAAGTTGGGGCCGAAATTTACGGAGCGCGCCGATTGGACTCCCGCGACGATATGACGCCGCGCTTTTATCGCTTTCGCTTTCGGCAAACTTTCGACACCGACTTTGTGTCTCACGATCGATTCTATGGTCACCGACAACTCAAGAAACGGAGGGCCGTGTCGAGTCCCGAGCGTCTTAATGTTATCGCACAGCAGCAGATCAGATTGCGGCGTGAGCCGATAAGAACGTCGGGAACCAACCACGAAGCAAGGAGCGTGAAAGTCAGAAGTCACGCCCCGCGTTTCTCACGTTGTCACCAACTACAATGCCCCTGCATTCTTTTGACTGAAGGCAAAAAAAGGGGCAATAGCAGCGTGGCATGCAAACAAACTCTCTGGGTGTCAAAGTGCTGGGTGTCATTCCAATGTCGCCTCTCGCGCGTGCCGTGACGTTTCGAGGAAGTCGTCGTGTCAAAAACCTCTCGTTTCCTCATGAGGACTTGCGTCGGTCTGGACATCATATATGCCTCCTGGTGCTTCTGCCAGCCATTGTTCTGCTGGTCAGGAGATTCCTGATCTTGCGCACGTCGGATACGTGTGCGTCGTACCCCGTGATTTTTCTTTTCTTCTGTAATTGGCTTATGAATTGGAAAAGAAAATTCGGCAGAGACACTTAGGAATGCTTACGTGTAGGAATTACTACACGCAGCACAATCCCATTGCTACGAGCAACGCACCACGTCTTCCTTTTGCACGTGGCGCTTCCGGCGGTGACATCACGCTCCCCCACTGCGCAGGCGCGGCGACCCGTGCCGGCTTCACGACGGCTTCCGTGACAAAGCATTGCGTTGCTTTGCTTTTCTTTGTGTTTTATTTATGAAGCGCGTCCGATTTGACCTTGAGCGCGCCCGTCGGTTTCCATGACGAGGCATCTGCGTTGCTGTGCTTTTCTTTGTGTTTAATCGGGAATGGGAATTTAGGAGCCGTTTTTCTGCTACAGACGGTTACAGACAACGCTGGCTTCGCTCCATGGGACAGTTAATGCTTTCGCATTAAAAAAAGCGGATGTGCGAGGTGTCCCTTCGTTCGGCAATGCCTTGACAAATCCTTATACAGCGCCACTTTGGCCAGGCCTAGCGCAGCCTTCGGCTCACCTGTAGATGCGTCAGCAACCTGCAGGCTGCGGTCCCTCTGAAGGCCGGTTCATGCATGCATCTCAGAGTTGGGATAACTATGTCAGCGCGGCATAAAAGCCACTTTCAGCGCTGACAGTGGCATTGACAGTAATTCACTGCGTTTTTTTTTTTCCAGCGCATGGGGATTTATGATCTTAATTTTCATCTAGTTACCGACGACCGTGGCCCGGAATTGTTGTGTACGCTGCTTGGGGGAGCATACATTTCTTAGAAACGACTACCACAATGCTGGTTGTCTGTCGGATGCTACATACAATAAGCACGCACTCAAAATGACTCTGTTAGGAGTCGCGCCGCGGCGCACAGTCTTGTTGGACGCTCGAAATACAGCAAAGTCAGTGGGTTGTCTGAAGCGCTAAGTTAGCATTATGATGCATGTGTGAACGGACCTTAAAGCAACACCGAAATTAGAAAAAAGATTTTTTAAGGCATAATAGGGACACGTATTTTTTTAAAATAATTTTTCCACGAAACAGAAAAAAAAAAAAAAATTCGCGCAATATTTATGTTGTTAGACGCAATTTCGGATGAAGGTCACGGCACGCTCTAAGCCCCATCCTCAGATCAGTGACCCCGCCCGATACTACTGGATTGGCTTGGCTGCTGAACGGCTTGTCTGAACACGCTAACAAGTCCATTGCCCCCCTTTCGCTACATCCAAGTGCGTCTAGTCTATAAAAAAAAAAAAAAAAAAAAAAACTTCGTCTCACTCTAGCATGGACTAACCGCGAAGGCTGTGCTAGCGCGAGCGGCCAGCCTTGACTGCCTAGACTAGAGCACTTGCTGCGCGAGCGCTCGTGCAGCCGCCGCGGCTTCATTCAAAGCGACTAGCTCGCGCTTTCAGCACGCGCGGCTAACAATAGTCCATATGCTGAGGTGAGGCGGCGAGATGTTTCGGTGGCGCCCTCGTTTAATTACCTTTCGTGACGTCATTACGTTGTGAACAACAAGTTCGATGGTGTTTGTAATGGGCATGGTGGAAGCCTGAAATCATAGCGCTCTTAAAGCAACCCTGCCAACACCGTCAAAATTGAAGTTCTTGCATTCCTCTCATTCTTGTAGATGAGACATCCTTTGCTGACGTCATAGTCAGCATTCGGCCAATTGGGATGGGCCGACCACAGCGACGCTTTCGATCGCTCACGCCGCCAATACTTCATCTCACCTTAGCACGGACTAACTGCGAAGGCTGAGCAAGCGCGAGCGGCTAGCTTCGACTGCCTTGACTGGAGCACTCGCAGCACGAGCGCTCGTGCAGTCGCCGAGGCTTCATCCAAAGCAACCAGCTCGGGCTTTTGGCACGCGCGGCTAACAATAGTCCATGCTAAGGTGAGACGAAGTATAGTCGTGCGAGCAGCCGCGTGGCAACCTCTAGCGTCGTCTGCCATTTTACCACCGTCTAATCTATTGTCGTCTGTAATGCCCTCAACCTCATCTCCTCAACTGACGAGGTTTGCAACAAAACAACTATTCCAAGTACCCGCCTTCGGAAGCGCTAGGGGGGCTTCTTCTTCTCGTAGCGGGACTGGCCTAAGCCTAGCGTCCCACGTCAACCATGTTGTCCGATCTGGCTGGATTTGTTCGTTTTCGAGTGTTCATGTCTATTAAAAATGTTGGTTTTTATAAGAGCGGCCCCGCTGCTCTGTGAATTGTGCAACTATCGTGATTGCAACCATGATTTCAATACCGAGAAGATACCTACACAGGTAAGAATTCGAGAGCCATTTGGCTGGAGGCAATCAGGCGTTCGGCTCGCATCAAGTTTGTCCAGGTACGTTTCTGTCATTTTGCTTCGAAAGACGAGTAGCTTTTAAGGTTTGCAGTGCAGCTGGCCTGTCGAAGCGAATATTTTTAGGCCACGTTTTATTGGTGCGTCATGACGCTCACTCACCTTGCTCGCAAATCCCACGCGAAAGAAAAAAAACAGCAAAAAGATAAAACCTGAAATGACTGCATATTTATTTTGTTGCTTTTACAGCGAAGCTGTATATCACTCACAGGTCTGATTTCTGAAATTTCTTCGTGTCGTCGTCCTCATGGGAAAAAAAACCTTCAGGGGTAGAACCGAAATGTGCATATCACCATAGCCTCCTCTATACTGACAAAGCCTGGCAGATCGTCACGTGACGCGGCCGTGGAAAGTGTAAAGGTATAGAGCGGCAGACAAGAGTAATGTAACGGGCGCCCCGCTGCGGCGAGACGCCGAAACACACTTGTCCCGAGTGATGAAATGTCCGCTCGTGCTTCTCGCGTTCCTCGGGCTACCGCTTCTTTTCTCGTCGGGCTTGAAAAACATGTTTCGGGTCCTCGCCGCTGCGAAAGCTGTGCGCTGCACACCAGATTTCCCGAGAAATGCTCTGTGATACCAGACCCTCGCGCTCCAAATCCTCGACCGTGCACTCCATGGCTCCGTCACCAAACTGCCAGGCTTTGTGAGTATAGAGGAGGCTATGGATATCACGCATACAACATACAGCGCAGCATTTATTTCAATAAAGAACAAACACAAAACAGGCATCCGAACCGCATAATTGATGATAAGGCGCTTCTGATAACAATGCGAAGCACGTAGCGCTCAAGGCATACGTTTCCCGGTAAATATTAATGTTGCGCGAGCTGCCGCGGCGACGGCAGCTTGCGACATGGGCAGTGACGTCACTAGCCTTTCATATGTAAAAGAAGATCCCGCCTAGCAACTGATTTCATTGTTGCAGCATCGCTATGGGTAGGCCGCATACTAAGGACTTTCGAGGAGGAGCGTGAATACCAGGAGTGGCACGGGGAAGAGAAACGGCAATACGACCAGCGGCGGCTCGCTGCGAACAACGGCATTCGGCGAAGTTGTGGCGTCAGCGGCTGTTACTATACGGCTTCTTTCTGCGGCTCAACGCGACGCAAGTTTTGCTTACATTTGCTTCTCACTTTAGAAAGGCAACGAATCGAGCTTGTATGATGTCTTTTTTTAACAACTGTTCGACAAGGCTTTTGCGTGTCTACGATAATCCCGTTGAAGCTTGTAGTATCGAACATAAATAGGGTAAGTGTAAACTCAACCTTATGCGAATTTATGTTTAGGCTAAACTGCGACGGCGGTGATCCTACTAATCCGTTTTCGGTACCTCCCCTTCATGGCAGGGTGCAAAAGTGCTGAAAAATAAAAACGAAGCAGAACATCTTAGCACCTTACCGAGTCACAAACATAATTATTCCACTTTAAAAAATAGCAGCGGCCGCGTTCGTTCTTCTTTATTGTGCATATGTATTTATTCGAATTTTGCTAACAATTTTGTTTCATTCTGCCAGTAACGTGTAATAATTTCGATGATTCTGACAAGACACAAAGCACACTCGGAATCTCTCGGCGAACTGCCTGCCCACTATGCAGTAAATTCTACGGCCTTTACAGCTTAGTTTAGTCTGTGTTATCATGGTCTCAATTGGGTTCGTACATCTTTTGTTGCGTTCTTGGAGATTCTATCTGCACCATTGTGACCGTGCCCAAGTATGTCCTTGGACCTCTTATTCTCCTAGTTCCTGCCCCGCGCGCGTGCCGCTAATTCGCGGTTGGGGAGATTCGCTGGCCAAGTTCCCACATTACTCAAGACACCTCCTGTAAAAAAAAAAGAGCCGCTGCTTTTATCCAAGGTCATTGACCCCTGCATTTTGTTTGGTGGCTCCGAACAAAAAGTCGGCCTAGCGGGTGCCAGACGTCAACGCGTTACTGAACAAAAAAAAAAGTAACTGACTGGAAATGAGCGTCAAAGGAACAGGGACAGGTGAAGAAGTGGACGACAACACGGGGCGCACTCGCAACAGAAATTTTAGTAAAAAACACACATGCTTAAATACCTAAAATAAAACCTAGTCACTTCCAGCGTCCCCCCTCTTTTTCTAAATATAGAAGTTCTTTTTTTGATGAGGCCAATGACGGCTTGCTGATACAGATATTAGCCCCTCTTGTTTTGATGACGAATGCTTCGTGAATCTATCTGGTTGTTTTTTCGCTGAGTCGTCCCAGGATGATTGTGTTTGACAACTTCGGCGTGCACGGGCATCGATCACAATGCACGGCCATATGGCCTGACGGCGTCTGTTTGATAGTTACCGCGTGCTCCCTCGCACGATCATTAATGCAGTGGCCTGTTTGCCCTACATACGAGCGCCCACAGGATCATCCCCAGCATTATTGGACACGGTCTCCTTGCGCCCTCTCTTGGCTATTCTCAGCAATACGCAGTAAAATAATAATGTCAGCCAAACTACTGCAGAAATCCTCAAGTTCCCCAGGATATCTATAGAGGGTACTAATACACTCTTATTTAATACCTACTTGATCCTCAGGATTGTATACTTTTTATTCCTGGGCCCGATATACTGTTGTTGCATTGGGTCCTATGGGCCACTTTGAAAAAAAAAAAATTTTAATTTCTTCTCACTGAAATGAAGAATTGTAAAGTTCCCGAGGAATATAATAGCTGCCAACATGTAGCACACACCGCAGTTAAAATTTCGGTATTTTAATTATTACTTTTTATTCCTCGAGACTTTCAAATCCGGCCCGCTTTTTGCCCCTGTAAAGTTAGCACTCCGCCGTGCACCAAGAAGCTTGCGGCCAAGCTGCTTTTACATGGGCTTATCGAAAAAAAAAAGAAATTTGTACGATGCGTTTGTGACAGCATATTGACTAAGAATGTGGCGGTTATAATATGACTATATAATAATTAGATGTTTACAATCAAACTTTGTGCCCTGGATTTCGAATATAAGCAATTGTTATGTAGGGTCAGAAACACTTGCATTGTATATATTTTGCTTTGAATTTGCCTGTGTACGTAAAGTTTTAGCTCGGTTACAGACACAAACTGAACAAAATTCTTTCAGGCGTGTATATCTGGAAATAACTAGAAATAACTAGAAATATAACTAGAACGGCGCGCCGCTGGCCGTTCGATTGTGTGTATTTTTATCTATCTTATTTTATTTATACATATATACGCGTATGAATAAAAAACACAACGACGACGACGTTAAGAGGATGACACACCGGGCGACGGCGGTGCCTCAATCTGAGCCCGGGTTCCTCGGAAGGGGCAGCTTCTGTTTTGACTGGGCTACCTCCTTGGAGCCTGATGCTTCGACCCCAGTGGACCCCAGTGAACAACAGCGCCATCATGTTCCTGGGGCTCCTTCATGTACCGATCGAACGGCGTGCCAGATCCCCATGGCTCGCTGCTGACCCGCCCAACCCACCTCCATGAAATCTGGACTTCTGCGAATCGGACTGCCATCCTTCCCAATAAAAACAATCCATGTCGTCGTCATCATGCATGTATATACTCATCACATATCATGTTCACTAGACGTGGCACCGCGGGCCTCCATGGTACTGGCTGCTGCCTTTCCGCGGTACCGCGGCTCTCCGGAGCCAAATAAATAAAGACTAAAAACTAAGGACTAAAAAAAAAAATGCTTTGCTGACCAACAGCCGGTAGCGCCTTAAAAGAAAGAACAATAGTGTTTCCTCGTTTAGAGGATACAAATTCCAAAACTGCACCATACTAGTGGCGGACATCACTGAAATAACATACGCAATACAGAAAATAACAGATTGTCTCTTGAACGCAAAACGGCAAAATATACATACTTGGAGATATTTTTTGTTTCTAAAAGCCAAATTTAGAAGCCTAAACTAAACTAATGTTTGCTGAAACTCGGGGTATATCATGTGCATCGTATCGAAAGTATCAAACGAAAACACCACGCAACACATTTAACGTTGTTTGACACCTCGATACACTGGCTTGCACTGGCGCACCGACCGTCAGCGTAGCATAGCGCGTAGTCGTGAAATGTCTGCGACTGATGATGATGATAGCTTATTTGCCCAAAAAAGAAGACTCGGCGCGGACCTCCCCTCCGTCAGGGCTGGATTCGGCGCTGTAGGCGTTCTGTCTAATGCAAATGAACGGAGTGGAATGTATTCCCCCTAGTAAAGTATTTGGCCAGGCGCAAACGGTGAAAAGGGTGGGAGGCCGGAGAGATGCACAGGAGAGAATGTCCAGATAGCGGTCACGCGCTTCGAATTCTCCGTTTATCTTGCTTTGGGGTGCCTACATGTCTGTCTGTCTCAGGGTGAAGACATCCATTGTTGCCTTGAATGTGCCAGCGCGTGACGTTCTCGCGCACTCGGTGCGTGACTTGGACGGTAAAACGGCGTCTATGCATTAGCCAAAGCTACGCGCTCGAGCTCAGTGACACCAGATGGCGCGCGCTTCAAAATGCATAAAGAAACGATTGGGCGGGAAAATGGCTGAGATGTCACCACTCAAGCAAAAGCGCGCGTGTGTATGAAGGCACTCTATCTTGCTCAAGGTTGATACGCCACGTGTCGTGAGAATCGGGAACTAAAACAGCGTGTCTCAGAAAGCTGGCCATGAATGGTATATCGTAGACGACAGAAGTTTTACAATCCACAAACTTCGTTTGGTGTTTCTTTTTGCATTCCTCACTAGCCTCTTCCGGAGCATTTATCCTTCTGCACAAGGCCGAGAGTTTCTTTGGGGCCGAAAAAACAACCAGAACGTTGTAACGCTCCGCAACTTTTTTAAATTGTGGGAGATAGCGTGAAGGTAGGGAATGATGGCCGGTCTGGTTTTTTTGCCGTTCACGGGCGTTTTGGCGAACACCTCTATATTTCCTTTTCAAAGTAACTCAATGCCGTTACCCGTTAATCGAAAGAATATATCGACTTCCTCCTGAAATGGACTGTAACTCGCGCAATCAAGGCGACTGGTGGCCACTGACACAAATTCGACGGTCGGGGTTAAATATCGGGTCCTCTCCCAGACTATCGGAGCGCTCTACTAACCAAGCTAACCAGTAGCCGGTCGTCAGTACAGCCAACGGATGTTAACAGTTGCCACCAATCTTGATCGGAATTACCGCAAGGGTAGAGAAACTATTACGTTTAATCGTTACTCACTCAAAAGGTGATCGATAACGTTACTCAATAATGAGATTGACATGGTACTCCTTACTTTTTTGTTACTTTGTAGGTGTCGTTTTTCAGAGGTGGCGGCCGCATATCCGTGTTTTGCGTCGTTAATAATTCCTTGTTTCTTAGTTATTTCATTAAAAAAAACGCAGTAACTGATTAATATTTTCGTCTACGTGACCGAGAAAAGTTTGAAGCTATCTAGTACGTACGAATTCTTCGTCTTATAATCAAACACACACAAAAAATGCACTAACCCTTTTTTTTTTTATAGAAATGCATCATTGGAAGTCAGTTTCAGACTGGTTGCCGTCTTCTTCAATTTGAAACCGCACACTAGCGCCAGTTACACGTCTCCCGTACATTATCATAACTCTACGAGGCTGTCACTTACGTATACTGCTCATCAGATGGCGGCACCGCCTCTCGCACTTCTCGGCGTCAACCTTTCTGGGCGCCGTCGTCAAGGCTAGCGTAGCACCCGAAGCTTCTTGCCTCGTTCGGCGTCTTTCTTACGCGAGAGTGTGACCGTATGAGACGCAAGAGGAAGCCACGTGCTCGTGGAGCAGCGCAGGGCCGCAGCACTCAGTATCCCACTGCCGAAACAAATGCGATCGCATTTAAAATACAGATTTAAAGTTAGAATAACATTGTTCCGAAACAAGATCGCGGATATAAACTTGAGCGTAAAGGAAATTTCAGTCTGTTAATGCCTCTAACATATTTCATCGCGTTCTTTACGTCAGAAAAAAAAAATTGTTTGCATATTTATTTGGGCGGAATTTTAAGTTCACTGTGACTAACGCGACGGCGTGATTGAAGGACAGGGTATTTTTATTTTGTAATTTTTAATACGCGCGATATAGAACCACGCAAAAACACAAGGACAAAGGGAGGAATGCACAAGACGAGCACTTTTCTGTGCATTCCTCCCTTTGTCCTTGTGTATTTGCGCGCTGCTACCAGTTGTTATCATGAACTAAATCGCCTGCTTCTCCACATTGAAACTGAAGCCTCCGGAAAATCTGCGAAGTCTGAATACACGTAACCCTGTACTCTCTAGAGTGCGATTACAACAGTGTACAAAACGGTGTTGAAATAAAGTTTATTTTCGTGTCGTGTACGTCAAAGCCATTTGTCGCAGCCCGTAATGTGTTTGGTTTGTGACTCCCTTTATTTATGACATCGAATTTGCGAATTTATAAACCCAGGGTGCAAGCGAACAGCAGCGCAATTTCAAGTTGAATTAGTGGTGCAGTAAAAGACTGAATCTTCAATTCCTGGAAAAGGGCATAATATATACACTTTCAAAAATAGGGGTATGCTACTTACACTCCTTGACACCTTATATAACACCCCCCCAAAAAAGCTACAATTCAACGTTCAGTTCACCGACGTCGAACCGACAATACAAGCTTTGACGAGTGCCTTGAGAGTCGAGTAATACAACTTATTCAAATATCTAATGTACGCATTAAAAACTACAGGAAAACCACTCACGTTTTTGTTAACCCTGCTGCCAAACCTTTTTGTTTTTTCCTGTAGTCTTTGATACGTATACAATAGCTATTTAAGCTATATCACACAGCTATCAAGCCGCTTCGTAAAAGTTGGTATCGTCAGTTTGAACTTTGACGTGAGATGACTGAATGTCGAAATGTAGTTTTCGGCTATTATATATTGGGCAAGGTGTGTAAGTACCACAACCCATATTTCTGAGAGTGTATGTTTGCATAGTCCATATGTACCGACGAGAGTTTACCAGAAAAGATCACTTAAATAGTTTATTTAAATTAACATCCTTTCCGGTAATCTTTTGTAAAGAATGTCTTCCTCCTGCCACGTGCAAATTATTCCGAAAACTTTGCGAGAGGCTGAATGTTCAGGTTGCAGGTTAGCTACACACTCGGAAGCATTCACATCAGCTAATTTCTGTTTTGTTAAATATAACTTTTTTTTTCGCATGCTTAACGTAATTGAATAGCAATGATTAAACTTTATAAGCACAGTAAAATTGGCGCTGTTTTAAAGCATGATATCCATTTTAACAGAACCCTTTATCCTCAGAAATTTGTCCTTGCGTCAATCGACCTTCCGTTCGTCCGTGTATTTCTCCGTTGAAGTTAGCGGGGTAATTGACCCGACGTGACGTCATGCCATTCCCGTGACATCAAAACATGGCATCGTGTCGTCACGTCACGCGACCACAGCGTGTGACGTCGATTTCCCCGCTACATTTAGCGGTGACGTCTTGTGACCTGATGTCGGGTGACGGGACGGTGTCAGGCCGTGATGTCACGTGATATTATGACGTCCTGTCACGTGACGTCAATTCTCCGCTACACTGAGTGGGAAAATGAAGTAACAATAGGTTATTTTTTTCTCACCAGAACAATCGTACCGTATAATATCTTCTAAACACATTGAAATGATCACTTCTGAAATGCTGCATCCCATGCATTCTATGTATTATAGAAGTTATTACCACCATCCCCCGTGTGGTGTACAGACGCTCACGCAACATTAAGGATTCCTTAGTTAGGTCCAAGATAACTGCCACTGAGAGCACTGGGAGTCGGCCATGCGGAAAGTCGGCATCTGGGGTCGACGTCTGCCCACACGTAACACTGAGAAGCTCCATAGAAAGTACAAACTTTAACTTCACCTACAAAATTTATGGCAAATTGAATTGCGACACCAGTAATGTAGTATACCTTTTACAGTGCAGCAGTTGCGGCGCGCAGTACGTGGGCCAGACAGAGACACCTTTCCGATTACGGTTTAATAATCACAGATCGCATGCAAAATCAAACCCCACATTTCCCGTTTCAAAATATTGTTGTGGCGGTGCTGCGAATGAGAAGACGACGAAAAGGAGGACAGGAAGAAGGCGCGAGAAAAAGGACGAATGGCGATGAACGTTGAACGCCGAACGCTGGGATTTTAAACCGTCTTGATTTTCCTAACAATTGGTGTCAGGAGTGGGGTTATGGAAGATCCCAACACCTCTCAGCCTCAGCTGGTCATGAGAGCGATCGGCGCACTACAAGCTTCGTTGGCCAGCTTGCGAGAGGAGCAGAATCGTCACCGAGACGAAGACCGGCGAGCTTTAGCAGAGCTACGTCGGGAGGTTTCCGCGCAACTCCAGCATCATCCTGGGACCTGGTCATCACGCCAATCCACGGGACCTCGAGGAGCGCTGCACCCACCATCGCGGTCCGGCGAGACTACTGAAGGTACGAGCGAAGGCGGCACTGCTATCGCGGCAGATCTCTCCTTGCAAGCCCCAGCAGAAACCGAAAATGATAACAGACAGCAGATACTACCTTCGGGGGATGCTAACGAACAGCTGGCTTTGGCTTAGCAGAAGATGATTGTCAAGCTCGACACCTATGATGGACGCAGCCCCTGGAATGCCTTTCAAGTGCATTTTGATCTCGTCGCGGACTTAAACGATTGGACTACCGCATCGTGAGGAGCGTTCCTGGCATCTACACTCCGAGGACCAGCTTTGGAGCTGCTTCAGAACCTTCCTCCTGGCAACCAGCGGGACTACAAGGCGCTTGAGGAAGCACTCGAAGGGCGCTTCGGTGAGAAGCACCTCGGGCGGCTCTACCACGCCACTCTCCGAACGCGGATACAAGGACGAAACGAATCGTTGTCTGAAGTGGCCATTGACATCGAGAGGCTTACGCGACTCTCGTATCAAGGCTGCACAACTGCGACACTGGACTCTGTGGCTGTGGGACACTTTTTAGACGCAATCGGAGACACTGAAGTACAACAGTTTGTCCGCCTGTCGTCACCTGCCTGCATGTGTGACGCGGTTGCACGAGCTATGGAGGTGGAGGCAACGACGAGGGCAGTAAGAGCCACCCGGCGGGTCACTGTGCCAGGTGGTTATCAGCCAGGCACGTCGTCTGCTTTACATCCAGTGCCGCTTCTCAACACGGATCGGCAAACTTCTCACGAGGCAACAGGGATGCCACCACATCAGAGGCCATCTCCAACATGCTGGCGCTGCGGCCAAAAAGGCCACATCCAGAGATATTGCAGCTGGTGTAGTAAAGGAGAAAAAGGCTATTCCACTCCGGAAAACTAATTCCAGCCGAGCTTACCGGCCAAATCTCGGCTGAGAAAGAAAAGAGAGAGCCGGTCCCAACGCTGCAAGTTCAAAAGTTACGAGCTGACAAAGACGGGCTTTTTGTGGATGGGGAAATACATGGTGTACCATTAAGATGCTTGTTGACACCGGAGCCAACGCCACAATCGTAAGAACAGATGTATATGAACGAATAAAGACACCCGTAACATCATACAAACGCCTTTCTGGGTGCTCACTGCGCACTGTCACAGGAGAAACAGCGCCAATCACGGCGTCATGTGAACTTACATTTCTTTTTGGCACGCAAAAGTTTGTGCAAGTTGCCTTTGTGACTGGAATATTTGAGGAATGCATCCTTGGACTCGATTTTCTACAGGCGAATGGTTGTTCACTGGATCTCAAGAGTCACACATTTTACGTAAGTGACGAACACGTCATCTTGTACAGCCAACGAGCAATTTTAGAAAACGGCGGGGGATTCCTTCTATGCTCCAAGTCCACTTTGATTTCTCCACAAAGGGAAAACGTTATCTGGGCGACGGACGGCAATAACTGCTCGGATGGTATTGTGGTCGCTGAAGGAGACGCCGCGTGCGATACTGTTCCAGGAATCATTATAGCAAGAACGCTAATAGATTTCAGCAACGAAAAGGTTCCTATCCGCATTGCCAACCTAACGGATAAACTTATCCACCTAAAGAAAGGATGTCGCATTCGCGAAGTGGACCCGTGCTGTGAGCTTTACTCCCCCACGAAAGGATCTTGTCCATATGACACAAGAGGAATTGCCGGCTTCCTTGCTGGATCTAGCAGACCGCTCCAAATGCGAACCTTGATCAAGCACAACAAGCCCATCTCCTGAGTTTACTCAACGAATACAGAGATGTGTTTGCTTCTTCTTTGGAGACCGGACGGACAGGTGCTGCTCAACACCGCATCGATACAGGAAATGCAGCTCCGATTAAGCAACAGCCCCGGCGAATTCCGTTGGCAAAACGTAACGAAGTCGGCCAGATGATCCAAGATATGCAACAACAAGATGTTATTGAGCCTTCATCGAGCCCGTGGGTGTCGCCGGTCGTTTTGGTAAAGAAAAAAGATGGCAGCACGAGGTTCTGCGTTGACTACCGACGATTGAACGATGTCACCAAGAAGGACTCCTATCCACTCCCTAGGATTGATGACACATTCGACGCGATTGCGGGGTCTTCCTGGTTTTCCACATTAGACCTCAGGAGCGGATACTGGCTAGTTAAAATGGACCCAAGAGACCGCGAGAAGACGGCATTCTCTACTGGAGATGGTCTGTGGCAATTCAAAGTAATGCCATTTGGCCTTTGTAATGCCCCTGCAACGTTTGAGCGTCTCATAGACCAGGTCCTAAAAGGCCTGCCGCTCGACGTTTGCTTGGTTTATCTGGACGATATACTTGTGCACAAAAAAAAAAAAAACTTTCCAGGGAGCACTTTGTAATTTGTCATGCGTATTTGACCGTCTGAGAAAGGCAAACTTGAAGCTAAATGCCAAGAAATGCGTTCTATTTCAAAAGAGAGTGCATTATCTCGGTCACGTCGTCTCTGAAAAAGGAATGGAGACGGACCCTGAGAAGACAGAGTGCGTCAGAAACTGGCCTCAACCTCAAAATCAGCGCGACGTTAAAAGCTTCCTTGGACTGACACCTACTACCGGCGATTTGTAAAAGGTTTCGCCACAATTGCCGAACCGCTGTATGCTTTATCAGAACAGAATACGGCGTTCGAATGGAGTGTACACGCACAAGATTCTTTCCTCACACTCAAGAATTCCCTTAGCGCCCCTCCAGTTCTTGGATTTCCTCGACCAGACTGCAAGTTCGTCCTCGATACCGACGCGAGTAACGTCGGTTTGGGTGCTGTGTTGTCCCAGATTCAGGATGGCTCCGAAAAAGTAATTGCGTACTATAGCAAAGTTCTAAACAGGGCAGAACAGAACTACTGCGTTACGAGAAGGGAGCTCTTGGCAGTTGTAAAAGCCGTGACCCATTTCCATCATTACTTGTACGGCACAAAGTTCCTCTTAAGGACTGATCATGCATCCCTCACTTGGCTTTTAAACTTCAAGAACCCGGAAGGCCAAGTAGCTAGGTGGTTAGAGCGGCTGGCACAATACGAGTTCAGGATTGAGCATAGACCCGGCAAGGGACATGCAAACGCCGACGCACTTTCGCGGCGACCTTGCTTGTCTGGCAACTGTCGCCCATGCCTGAAAAGCGAGCAGCGCCTTCCATTAGACTGCCAACCGTTGTCGTCCTCCCAAACGACTACGTGCCCTGCGATGGTAAAACACCAGCAAGATGACCAAGACCCGACAAACTGGACTGCAGATGTTTTCCGTGTGCTTCAAGAAAACGACAGCAATTTGCAACCTATTTTGCAGTGGAAGCGGGTGGGAGAAGTACCCAGCTGGAACGTGGTTGCACCATACAACAGCGTCGTGAAAGCATACTGGGCACAGTGGGATTCCCTCATTCTAAAGGTTGGATTGCTGTATCGTTGCTGGGAGAGCAAAGACGGAAGAAACAGCACGCTTCAGCTCATTTTACCTCAAGTCCGTGTCGACACCGTCTTGCGTGAACTTCATGACAGCCCTGCTGGCGGACATCTTGGGATATACAAGACCCTACAACGAGTTCGAGAAAGATTCTATTGGGTTGGATCAACTCGAGATGTGCGCGAATGGTGTAAAAAGTGCGACCACTGTGATTCGCGTAAAGGACCACCATCACGAAGCCGAGGGAGGATGGTAACCTACAACGTCGGTGTCCCGTTTGAAAGAGTGGCCATTGATGTTGTAGGTCCACTACCGAAAACGACACAAGGAAATCGGTACGTCATAGTCATTGCTGACTACTTTACCAAATGGCCAGAAGCATTTCCAGTACGAACGTACGACGCAGACACTGTAACCAGGATCTTGACGGAAGACATCGTTCCAAGATACGGGGTACCACTGGAAATTCATTCTGATCAGGGTCGGACTTTTGAGTCGCAAGTGTTCAAGAGCATGTGTGAGACACTCGGAGTTAGGAAGACGAGAACCACGCCCTTGCATCCTCAGTCGAATGGCATGGTAGAAAGGCTCAACCGCTCACTCAAGCAATACCTTTCGCTCTTCGTTGACGAGCACCAGGACAACTGGGACACTCTAATTCCATTCTTCCTACTTTCCTACCGGTCAGCCGTTCATACTGCGACAAGCTACACGCCGGCGATGTTGTTAATGGGCCGGGAGCTACGGCTGCCTACGGACATCACTTTTGGCACGCCAGTGCTTCCATCGCGTGAGACAACACGCCGAGGTCTTTACTCTGACTACTCCCGCCACCTGCGAACGAAACTGAACTGTGTGCACGATTTTGCACGAAGACATTTGCACCTGAGCAGTGAAAGTGCAAGAACCCGCTACAACCGAAGCTGCTCGGGTCGCATACTCCAGCCTGGAGACAAAGTGTGGCTGCACCAGCCACGCCGCACCAAAGGTCGCTGCCTGAAACTTCATCCCAATAGGGAAGGCCCCTACGAAGTTGTCAAGCGACTAAACGACGTCGTGTACAGGGTTCGGCACCTGCTAAGCCGGAAAGTTCACGTAGTTCATTTTGATCGGCTGGTTCCCTATCCACCTGACTGAATATTTTTTTTTGCACCACCTCGGGGCGAGGTTCATGTGTTGTCGGGTGGCAGTGTTGTGGCGGTGCTGCGAATGAGAAGACGACGAAAAGGAGGACAGGAAGAAGGCGCGAGAAAAAGGACGAATGGCGATGAACGTTGAACGCCGAACGCTGGGATTTTAAACCGTCTTGATTTTCCTAACAATATGTTAGCGATCCGAAACATTCATTCGATAAGCTTCAAGCTACATTTTTACAGTCTGGCTTACAAAAGCAACCGAGATCGCGAACAAAAAGAATCGTTATTCACAAGTTCAAAGCCGGGATCAATAAACATCCCGGCATCATGTTTTCCCTTCACGCGGTGAACATACACCACCCTCCTGTATTAGCGTGAGCGTAAACATTCCACAGGCTATGAGTCATCCATGATTTATTTTATATAGAGTTCGTTCTAATAATATTGTTAACGGAAAAGGCAGCTGATAACGTGTTTTCCCAAATGCTGTTTTTTTTTATTTTTTATTGCGCAATTGGCGCCTGCAGTTTTGTGGCTGCCTTTCCCTTTTCGTTCAGTCAGGTTTCCAGTGTTGTACAATTTGTTTTCAATTTTTTTCGCCTTTTTGGACAGGTTTACGTTGGGGGCTTATCTTTCGGGCTAGGCCCCAAATATTCGGCTTTTGTGGCGATAACTGTGTCAAGTCTATCGTGCCGGGGGCTCTTGAAGGAGCCAGGTGTTTAGAATTAGCATAATCCTTTGACGTCATGGGCCACGTGATGTAACCAGGGCGTGTCAATATTTCGTCAAATGTAACCAGTCTCGAAAAAGGTCTGACTCAGGCCGAAACGTCGACCAACTTTACCAATAATATGTCTTAAAAACTCCAACAACCGTCTCCTACGTCCTACGTCCTACGTCAATGATTTTGACTGATCTAGATTGATTTGTTCGATTTCGCGTGTTGATGCTGAATAAAGATGTTCGTTCCCATAAATGCGACTCCGCTACTCAGTGAATCGTGCAACCGTCATGATTGAGACCATGGTTTCAATACCGAGACGATACCTACGCACTAAGATCTTGCAAGCAATTTGGCTGGAGGCAATCGGACGTTCGGCTCGCATCAAGTTTGTCCAGGCTTTTTTGCCGTCATTTTGCTTCGAAATGCAAGGAGTTCTCAAGGTTTGTAGGGGCACCTGACCTGCCAACGTGAACATTTTAAGGTCGCGTTTTAATTGTGCGTTATGACGCTCACCCACCTTGCTCACGGATGCCATGCGAGAAAAAGAAAAAGGAAAAAAAAAGTATAAAGACAATAAATACTGAAAGGACTGCATAATTATTTCTTTGATTCTTTGTAGTATCCTCGATTGTTTTTTTACCGCACATCGACAGACGCTGACAAGCGCTTGTAATGGGCCAATGATGTTCGTGCATGACGGAACGCCGAATTGATCACGGAATGAATTGATCAATTGTCGCGTTTTTTCGCCCGATTTCAATATTGCGCGCAAAGAGAGTGCAGCAAGCCCTGCCCACAATCATGCTCAGAAGTGTGACGTATTCTTTCAGTTACGACGTCTCTTCTGTCATCGACGCACCCACCAAGAACGCACTGCCGAGATAGCGACGACGTGATTGAAATTACTAAATATTTGCAAGCGTCATTGTGGGCAAGGTTTGCAGCTCTCTTTTTGCGCGTACCTTTTAATTCGGACGAGCAAATAAAAAAATGGATCGATTATTATCTCCAAGACCTGTACCTTTTCGCATATTATTTATATTGTATTGGTCTCTAATAGTACTGGGCATCAATATTGCAATTCTAGCATATCGCCTAAGACCAATATTAAAAAAAGGTAATTAACAAATTTTAGTAATTTAGTCAAGATACCTTGACGATTATTCCTTCATTCAATGTCCGCCGAGCCTAATTACCGCACGATGACAAGAAAACTTGTCGAACTCTTACCCCCTTTTCAAGAATAAGTATATTCGAATTAAAATCAAACACCCTGTATGTATTAGCAATACAGGGGCGCCCCATGACGCAGCCGATGGGTGCTCTGGATGTGTTCAGGCCAGCAAATGTTTTGAGCTACTGCATAGGCGCTGTGGCGTGGTTCTTAGTTCGACTCCTGTGCGCGATGTTGGCGGTGGCATTTAGAATATTTCGCGCTGAAATTTATTCCCCGCTTTATTTAAATGTTGTGAGACAATAGAAGGGAATGGTTGCACAAACGTCCCGTTCTCCAGGGTCTGAACTCTTGAACTTGAGCACGAACCAATCCCTATCTTATACAGCAAAGGAATAGCTAATTTCATAGGAAAAAGATTTCACGGGACAGGCTTGAGGAGTCAAATCCGATTTTCACTCGTTTTTTTACTCTTTCAAATAACATTCAAGGTAGGGATTTATCTCAGCGCGTAATACTGATAAAACCTTCTTTCTTATTAAGCATAATGTTTTGCATATTTGCAAATACGAAGAGCACCTGTATGCCTAGTAAATTGCATTCTCTCTTGATGCGTACGTCGTCGTTGTTTTCTCTCCAAGGCGGAAAGTCTCGGGACATGGGCTGCTGCCTAACGAATGAAATACTTCTTTTGCATTATTATTTATTTATTATAACTTTTGCGGGAGGGTGTTTATTGTGAGGTACCCCTTCACAATAAACAATAATTCTCGGCCTCTCTATGACCGCCCTCTAACTCAGATAGCGTCCAACCCAAGTCAACACGTGCGCACGAACTGTCACGGCGGTTCAGGCGGCAGAGCGCTCAGTTGTGTCTTCCGCACACTGAAACAATGAAAATTGCTACCTTCCTCAATAACTTTGGAGGATGCGGGGCCGAGGACGGTTGTCTGTGACGGTTCGCGTTAACGCCTAGTGACGTTACACCCTAGTGTCCTTCGTGCTGCGCCATATGTGTGTCATTCTGCTCAAGGAAGGAGAAAATGCTACATTCATCCGTCATGAAACCACACCGGCTCACCTGTCTTTACACACTACATTCAGGAGAATGCAGCTTGGCGGTTCAAGCAAATGCCATATCAGAAGCCGACAGGGCCGAATTTCTCTCCTGGCGGGCAATTTACCCTGGATCTTTACAGGAGTGAATGCCACACATCCACCGCAACGCACTGAAAGGCTCCATGCGACGCTGTAGTCGCGGCTGAGGCGGCGGCCGCGCAAATGTCTCTGCGGGGTGCAGGGGTCCGTGGCGGTCTTCGTGCGGCGCCCATACTCTTTCAGCTACCAGTTAAAACTATAGGGTCGAATAATGCTTCCTGAAACGTAATTGAGCTGTCTAAAGATTTGTGTAGATACTGTGCTGCAAAGTAGAGCGGCTATTCCGGTTTAAAGTTGGAAAGTTTTGTTACTTCGTTTCCCAACGGTAAGTTCCGATCGGCAAGTCCGTTTCTCTTTCACCGGTTATTAACGAAGGATGATTCCTCGTATGGTTATGCGTATTTAAGTTTCTGGGAATGATCAGTGGGGCTTGAAGCACACCAGGATTAATCCAAGGATCAGAAAAAAAAAAAAACAATTCGCAGAAAGGGGGTTTGTGTGGCTCATTTTGAGCCGGCCATCTTCACGACCTCAAAGAGAAACCGTCTCGGGAAGAACTCGCGGACCTCTGTTACGATTCTTTTATGTAATGATAGTCGTTGAAGTTGAACCATCGTATTTGTTTACGAGCTTAACGTTTTTTACCTCGGGTTGTGCATCTGTCGAGGCATTCTTTTTATAACTTAAATTGACCTTCGAAACCTTGTGTTCGTAAATGTGTATAGTATTTCAGTTGTTTGGTTTTCACCTCTTTTCGTTTCAAACTTGTTCGTTGATTCATACTCGTGTAATTCACCTTTTCTTTTTGTTGGCACGTAAGAAAGGCCTTCAGGACGCACTCTTTTGAAGAATCGGCGTAAAGGCAAGTGATCTCTGTTCTTGTTTACCGAATCTTTGGAGCCACGAGTTTGTTCTGAAGGACTTTAACGTGTCCTGAAACGGTGTACATATTTTTCCTTGTATATTAAGTGTCAATAAAGACAACAAGGTGCTTTTTTGAAACTTATGTTTGATGTGCTTACTTTAATTACTAATATATATGAGTACTCGCAACGCAAAAAAAAAAACATCGCAAAAAAAAAAAAACAAGAAAAACTTTGTCAGGACGAGCGCGCGTGATGATATTGCGGCTCCTTCCCTTTAGAACGGGCGGGCTCGAACTGAATTCGTGCCCAAGCCTGGGACTCTGTGGGTCTCAATGGCCCCTGATGTACACCTAGATGACGCTAAAATGGCCCCTGATGTACACTTAGATGGCGCTAGCTGTCCGGGGGATAGCTAGCGCCATCTATCGAAGTTTCCAGGCGGAAAAGTATCTCTACGGGAGACACTGATGATGCGTCACAAAACACGTGCCTGGTGCGCTTCGCTTAGGAAGGCTACGGCTGCGCAATCCTGATATAGCTACTAGAGTGGTAAATGGTTATCCCGCGTACTGTTGCAGGTATCAGAAGTGAGTGAGCCCTATGCGGAGAGCAAGTTCGTCTGCTTCTTTCACAGGACAGGGGGGATGTCAGAACGCCGAGCTCTTATTGGCTGATTAAAATAAAAAAAAAAATAGGGGCTAGACCTCGAGGCATTTGTAGCATTGAGTACTACCCACTATATCCTTCCAATCAAAGCCAATCAGAGCTCGGCGTCGTTTTGACGTCACCGCAACTCCTGGGCAAGAAGCAGACGACTTTCTCTCCGCATCCCGATTCCATGGAGTAAATCGAGCAAAGCCAAGAAGGGCATCTTCAAGACTCTCGTTGCCCTTTTTGCGTCTGCTATCATGGGCTGAACCGATCACGTACGAAACAAAGCGCATGATCACGACGAGGTCATTGTGCGTGAATTCGTTTAATCGCTGATAGCGGAGCTGCCGACTCGACGAGCTCCGTGTTTCGGCGCTGCTCGATCGGCTGGGTCATACCGTGGCGCGGGCTGCGATCGATCGGACGCAATGGGAAACGGAGTATACAGGGTGCTGCCCTAACGAACAGCTCATTTGGCACGCCTCGCAAAAGTCCCAATTATAATCGTACGTACCTGAAACTGGACACGCGAAAGTTGTTAAAAAAAAAAGATTTATGAGGTGCACTTATGTTTCTTTATATCTCACAACTGGTGAAATATTAAAAATAGTGCCAAAACGGTGGTTTTATTGCATTTTACTGTCGTGTAGACCTTTTCGTTTACTCTGGTCCCCAGCCACCTGGTGGCACACTTGGTATGGGCGACGAAAAAATAATAAAACATTTAATTCTGCAACTAGCAAGTGAACAGTGGGGACGCAAAACGAGAATGGGTGAAGGTTACGCGGCACCACCTTAATGTTTTTCCATTGTCGTGGTGACAGCAAAACTATGTTTTCGCCTTACTGAAAGTGGCGACATACAAAATTTTGGCACCTTTGCAAAAAAGGAAAAAATAGCCGATTTTTTTAGCTTTGTTAGCAGACGCGAGAGGCGCTCTACTCTCGACACCGGACGGCGCTTGCGGTGCATTGGACTGCAAAACTCGCTGTGGTAGGCCGTAGGACGCACGGCCTACAGGATTTCTTTGGGCATGAAGTTTTCTTTTTCTTTTTTTTTTTTTTCGTCGTGTGCGGTTTTAACAGCGGGTACGGTTTCAACACCGGTTTTAACACGGACGAAAACGGCAAAAATGTCCGCTAAACTTCGGTCCCCGCGAAATGCCCGCAGGGCGGCGCCCCAGTCGGCAAAATATTACCGCGCGGTAAAACGTCAAAAATCGTGGTCTTTACCGGGCGGTTTACCGGGTTTGCGAGCCTGCTCCCAGGTCATCATCATTCGTATATTTTGTAAAAACAAGTATTACTTATCACGATTATCCTGCCCGTTGCCAGCCTCTATACTAGGAGTTCTCAGCGTTTCTGCGATCAGCAGGCCACTCGCGGCAGCGAGCCCGGAAACCAGTGAGCAGACAACGAACAGGTATTTACATATTATAGACCTTTCCAATAATCGCATTCCGTGTGCTGCCATCTTTGTGTACTGGGTTCTGGAACGCATTCTGGGCGTGCGCAGTAGCTTTCTTCCACGAAACGCGTCCACGGTCCAGTGACTCAGCATTTTTCGCCTGGTTGATAGGCTCTGGAAAGGTCTATACACCAACACAGTGTTTACAAACAAAGCTGGGCACTGCGCGTGCGCCGGATCCAGATCCGGGAGAAGTGGGGCGTTTGCTCAAGCGGAGTGCCGACAGCAGCGCCACCGTAGTCATGTGACGTCGAAGAGCCGAGTTGGTCTATGGGACATAGAAAATACACGGCCGCAGTTATTGCTTTATTTTTAATATTACACCACCTCTGACTTGAGCCCTAAAAAAAAATTAGATGTGAAACTTTCTGCAAAACGACGTTCTCGTGCCCAGTTTCTGGTATGTACGTTTAGATTTCCAATCTTGCGAGGCGCGCCAAATGGGCTGCTCCTTACGGCCGGACCCACTATAGAGACCAATAACGTTGTTGACCGGTTGTGCTCACTTAGCCCGCCATGGGGAATGCAGGGACGCACGGACAGATAAAATGAGTGGGGAAGAGGCATTCGTTGTAAAGCGTTCCATGCTTTAAATCTCATTTGGGTGGAAGCCCCTAATATGCGTAAGGTACGCTATACCTTCGACATTCTTCGCTGATATATATAACAACAAAGCATGAATGGACAAAGGAAGGTCCCTCCAGCCCCCTCACTCCGAAGGATAGGATGAAATACAGTATTTTGGGGAATACAGATTCCAGGAAGCATGGCGATGCGAGCTAAAATGCTTCCGCTGAAATTATTTCATCAGAAAGTATCGGGGTGCGTACCGTAAATAGTTTCATTTCTAGGTGCAAAACTATTTTAAGATAGAAATACAGATAATTATTATACCCCCAATAAATACCGGGTGTACATTAAAAGTTTTTCCATAGTACTTTAAAAGTATATAAAAGATACTTTTTAAAACAAACCAACGAGTTCTCACCATTTGATGCCGCTTGCACTTTGGTGTTGTGTTCGAGCCAGAAGGAAGCGGGTCTCTAATGGGTTGAAAAAAGCTTTCCATCAAAAATAGGGTGAGTCCTTTTTTAACCCATCTTTTAGACTTATAAGGCAAGTTTATCAGATCCTCTTAATTATGTCGGTAAATTACGCGAGACTGGAGTAAATAAAATGCTAACAATTAAGGTAGTAGAGACAGAACGCTGAAAGAGAAACCTCGAGAATTCACGTTTCTCTTCTCCATTCTAGGTCTTCCTTCCAGCAGTGATCTCATGATGTCCCAGTGTTATTTTTAGAGCGCAGCTCTTAGGCGCCCGTTTCCGGCTTGAGCGACATCGCCGTCGCCGTCGCCGTCGCCGTCGCCGTCGCCGTCGCCGTCGGCGTAACCGCGTGGTGCATTATGGGTAAATTTTCCCGAAGGGACCTGAGGTCCTCCCGAAGGACTTCGGGGGTCCTTCGGAAGGACCTCGGGTAGCTTCGGGAGGACCTCGGGTTCCTTCGGGAGGACCTCGGGAGGACTTCGGGTTCCCTCGGGAGGACCTCGGGTTCCTTCGGGAGGACCTCGGGTTTCTTTGGGAGGACCGTAAGGTCACGTGACCCCCCGTGGTCTCGTGACCGCCAGATCACGTGACCCCCCCCCCCCCCCCCCGTGCCTTCCCCTCCTCCTCAAAAGCTGCGCTCTAATTCGGCGTTACAGGGAGTTGTAAATGGCTTTTTTATTTTGTTTCCCTCATCTTTTGCTTGGATCTTAACCGAAAAAACTTTACCCTCCCTCCCCCCCCCCACACACACACACCCACGCACACACCCTCCCTCGTGTATATGGAACGAGTTCCGGACATTTCATGGGACGCCGTTTCGTCGAACGCCGTTTTACTTAGGACGTGGAGATTTCACCGAACGCCGTTTCATGGAACATCCTTTTATCGAACGAAGCTCCGCCAATCGGCAAACAGGTCACTTTCACCGGTTGGTCCTCTTTAGCCGCCGCACTCCGATTACGTTTGCTTACGTTTTGCGACATGAAAAAAGCATGAGGAATTTGTGAGAGCCTTAAATCCTGTAGAAATAATGACGGGCACACTGGGCATGCGCAATTCTTCACAATTGCTTCCCGACGAGTAGGCGGCGACAGCCGCTAGATGGCAGCGAACAATGAGAGAGCCTGTATTACAGCCATGTTGAAATAACCTGAGACTGGGGTAGAGAAGACACATCAAAACGAAGAAGGGACAGAAACTAGACAGGACGACGTCTCAAAAAGAGAGTTTTCAACTGCTCGATTAGGGTCACATGGTTTATGGGCCGCGTTTGCAATACGAGCTACAGGTGACCGTGACGAACGCGTTGGTCGTCCGCGAGCGTGTCCGCCTTTCCGCCTGCTTTCCTCCTATACTTCGTCTCACCTTAGCATGGACTAACCGCGAATGCTGTGCTAGCGCGAGCGGTTAACCTTGACTGCCTTGACTGGAGCACTCGCTGCACGAGCGCTCGTGCAGCCGCCGAGGCTTCGTTCGAAGCAACTAGCTCGCGCTTTTAGCACGCGCGGCTAACAATAGTCCATATTAAGGTGAGACGAAGTATAGCCACGCGATAACGCAGCGCATGCATACCTGTGATCAAACTCCGATGGAGGCGTCCGCCATTAAATTGCAAACTCTCCCCGTGGTTTGAGTTGCACCCACTCTACAATCTAGGCTCCCCACGAACAACAGCCAATAGAGGCGACGCCGCCGGCGTGCTTCCCAGACCATCAAGACCACCAAGGTTGCCGGTCTTAGCCACATGTTAGCTCGTTCTAAGCATGCGTTCTCAACAACCCCCACAAATATGGCGTTCAGTGAATACTTCCTATTTGCAGCGAGATGTTTTTGGTGGCCCCCTTTTATGGTTCCCTCTCGTGATGTCATTACCTTGCGAACAACAAGTTCTCTGCACTGGCCCTGGTGTACGACCATGGCCAAGGCAGGTGTCCGAACAGGAATATCGGAGAGCAGGATGTGACGTACTTTTTTATTTACAGAACATACAACATCACGTCCAAAATCAGAGAGCACACCCTTGAAGCGTCCTCGTTGTCCCTTTTGAGGGTTATTTTTTTACAATGTCCCCAGGTGGGTACTCCGTACAGTGAGCCTCACAACCAATGGCGGCGACACGCCAGTTCCAAACGTTCGAGCTGCCTTGTGCACACGAGCGCAGGTAGCAAAACGTCGATGCAGACGTACTTTGTCCTGGTGGCGCTGAGTCACTTGTGAGCAGCCAGCTTCGCCGTCAAATACCCGGACTGATCAATAGTGAGACTCAGGATCCGAGGCCGCATTCCCTTACATGCAGATGTTCCGACTTCCTCGCAGATCCTTGGCTCATCCAAGCGATTCCCTTGGCTGGGGATCAGCTGACCATTGTCTCCTTTGTCCTGGCGGGGTTCAGCTACAACCCGGCGCCGAGAAGCGCTGCCAGACAATACTCATTTTGGATTTTGTAATCCAGAAGATATTAATTTAGAGGATCCTTCTTTGGTTCACGCCAGCCATTCTTGAGAACTAAGAAGAATGCTCCGTAGCATCGATAGGGCAATGCACAGGCAATAGGTAACAGTGCTCAGTGAAATTGGGTGATTCAATGAAAGTATGTCTTTATTTGGGGAACACTGATCACGACCGCTCCTGACTCATGGGTCTTTACCGAAAGGAATCGGCTATAAGGGTCCATAAAGCTACTAATCAAGCTTTACGTTCCCAGCGTTCTGGTGGAAGTCTCCAACGGCGCTACTTTTTTGGCTTTTAATAGAGGGACCCTCTCTCTTGTACGTGTGCACAAAAAAGTTTATAAAAAGACACAATATCAGGAATGTCTGTAAGTTGCCGAGTACGATCAGATACTTGGGAAAGCCGCAGTCAACGAATAAAGGAATGGACAGGTGAAGTATCGACACACCAAACTGAGTGATCTGCAACGTGGTCAGGTACTTCTTCCACCAGAGGTACTTCTGCACTCCGGGACCGAGGGTAGCGAGAAAGTAGTAAGAGTACATGATGACATGCACAAACACGTTGATGGCCAGTCCAAGTGCGACCTGTCCTTCTGGTGCGAACAGGGTCCAGAACCAGACGTTGGTCGCTACGATGACGTGATGAATGACGTGCAAGTGCGTGATTTGTCTGAACTTTTTGCGGAGGACGCAGAAAACGGTGTCCAGAAGGTCGACGTACCGAACTGCGACGAAGAACCAACCGTTCTTGTAGTATTCCGTGAGCTCTTCGTCCATGTACCCGGTTATTCCCTGACACCAGAGGCTGTAACGACCTCCGGGAAGGTAAGTATTTTTCAGAACGATGTAGAGAAACCTGGCGTTGACAGCGACCATGCAGAGGTTGTAAAAGCGGACGATGTTTGTGATCTCGAAGGGTTCCCTGTTCTTCATCCATCGTGGACCGGCCACCTTGACGAAGTACAGGTAGCCTAGAATCAGGGGGAAGACAAAAAAGGGGTTTACGACCAGAGGGTAGTCTCTCGTCCTTGGATCGCCCATTTTGTGGATCTCGTTCAGAAACGTGATTGGATTCATGCTGACGTTAATCATGATGGATCAACTTGGTTGTCAAACAGAATGGGTTGTGTCACCTGCAAGAAGAAATAAAACGTTATTGTCCTGTAGTAGTGTTTCTGCTCTGTTATTGCATTGCTACATGGCAAAAAAAAAAAAGAAAAAAATGGGATTGAGAAAGCGAAACCTTTTTCTTACGGAAAAATTACATTTCTCGCCTCTACAAAATGCATCTGTTATCTCTCTCTTCCTTGAAGAGGAACAATAGAGTAGAAATCAAAAAGTAGATGATTAATTCTCTCATTATTTATATTTTATGTGACAAGAACAGCAAAGTCATTCTTTTGGTAGACGTTTATATAAATAGTTAACAGTCGGAGAAAAGTTGTATCTGTTAGATACATCAAGACCGGAAGAAGAATATTATATATATATATATATATATATATATATATATATATATATATATATATATATATATATATATAGATATATTTTGCAGAGATAAGACTTATGACTTACTAAACAGTATAAAAAAAACGTGGGAACGCCGCTTGCTGTTAGTAGCACACAATAAACTCGTGATGAAATATATCACGTAAATATATCACAGTCAAGTATGCATGCGATTATTTACGAAAAAAATTAAAAAAAGATGTAAATCTAAATGCTCTGAGCAGAGGAAAGTGTTTATGGTAAAGACGATTACCCAAATACCAAACATGGTATATGCAGATTAAGGGTTTTTGAATATTTTCGATTTACTCTTGATTAGCGCATCCTAAAATGCACAATCGCAAAAAACAAAACAAAAAAAAACAGGCAAGCGCGTGGGTTAGAAGGCTGCCGCCCTATCCTTCAGAAGGAAGCTAAACCACTATAGAAGCTTCAGCGGCTGTTCACTATTGGTCATCACACTCCGCTTGACCAGGTGTTGCTGAGTTAATGCTGATTTCAGCGCAGAATATAGAATCGATCCGCAACAGAAGGCAAAATCAAACGTGACTGATACCACCGGATAGGCAGTTTGAGCGATGACCTTTAGGGTGTTTGATAATGAGTTCAGAAAATAACTGGACACAAGCGTGTTCTTTTTTTCTTTTTCATTTCACCATGAATTTCTACTGTTGGTGCTGAATCATCAACAGTTTGCCGATCAAGGGGGGTTAACAACAAAAAATCGAACAGCAGGTTAAATGCCGCTCGTTCACACAGTAGCCTCAATGATATCTCAGCATTCTTCCGTTAGCTAGAACCGGAGTTCTTCAGAGCCATATGCTCGCCTGGGCTTCTTCATATTGTCCACGAGCGTAACATGGTACAAAAAAATGCCATTGCATAGTCTTTTAAACGTCAACGTCTAATCTGAGTCGGTATTGAGTGAATGAACAAAAAACGCGTTGCACAACCCCTTTACGTGTGCTGCTTCGAAAAGCCGCTTCGAATTATTGTTACAGAATTGTTGAAACGCTCCTACTCTGCCGCTGATTGGGGGATGATTTTTTACCTAAAGCTCTCGACGTTTAGAACAATATAGTTAGCATAGTGCTTATCTTGACCAGCTTGGTTGCTTATTCTGCGAAACGCTGCGCCAATCTACACCTATCGTTTTTTTGTTTTTTTACAAACGTGCATAGTTGACTACTGAAACCGTTAGTGATTAGCTGGCTCCACGAGTAGGCATCATTTTCCTAATAAATGAGCCATCGAGTAACTCATGATTTTTGAAGTCACATATATGCAATCTAGTGCGAAAGAGTGGCGAAACGCATAAATCACCCGACCGGCAAAGTTGATGCGGGGTCCCCCAATCCCGCGCCAACTTGTAGAGCTACAGTGAACTATTCTAGTTCACTGTAGCTCTACCTTCACGTTTATGTGATGTGGTTTGTTCTAGAATCACGTACGCACGATGTTTGTATTTTTATCAGCGAATAATAAAAAAGGGTCCGAAAGCTCACTTACCGTGAAGAAGTTGATGTAGCTCTGATCGCGTTCACGTCAACAGACTGCTCGCACCACTGTGCACGCACCCCGGCGTCCTCCATTCGACTGCTGTGCGAGATGTCTGCGCTAACATTTGGAATATTTCACGCTGGTATTCTTTCTTTTCAACCCCTCGCGCCCCGATCTGAAGGCATAAGAGTAAGCACGTAGCAGTTTTTAATCTGATGCAGGAAAGTAAGAGCATATGTGACGCGGAAGAGCTATTACTACCATGCATGGTAAAAACGATTAAAAACAACTTACGCTCAGTTTTCTTTTCTTCCTCTTTAACCTCAAAGTTAATGTCGTCATTTTTCTAGATAAGTAACGTTAACAATGTCCTGTTAGTAATCATCGTAGTTCTAATGTTCGCTTCTAGGAAGGACGCCTGCCTGATAAACTTTATTGTCCCTTGTTTCGTGCGTCAGAGTAGTTTTCTTTCCCAGGCGAAAACGCGGACAGACGTGCAACTCACTGCTGCCTAGATAATCGGACCCCCCCCCCCCCCCCTCTCCCACCTCTTTTGTTCAGTTTTTTGTATGAGGTTGTTTACCCTGAAGTACCTTCTCAGATTGTTCGTCCTTGACACCCTATGGCTGTTCTCTCGCTCAAATTACGTCACTTGAGTCAACCCAGGCACACCGAATATGACAGCTCATTGAGGCTGAGAGCGGTCTGTTGGTCTTCGCACACTTAACAATGGTGGTGGCTTACTTTCTTGCATACGTTTTACCGACACAGTCGATTGTTTGCGGCGTTGCTCACTAACGCCGCGTTATGGTGGCCATTAGTGGTGTCCTTGGTGGCGGTGCCATCCGGGTTGTTCTAACCAAGGCGGGAAAAAGAGCGCCATTCATAATGAACTGAAACCAGTTTCCCTGCCCTATTACCAGGGGTTTCCCCAGGAATTGAAATCAGGGGGGGTGTCTAAATTTTTTTTGGGGGGCGGGGGGTTAAAGGGGGGGGGGGGGGCATTGCGAATATAGGAGTCGTTGTGAATTAAGGGGGTGCCTTCGGAAAAACGAGGGGGGGTCTAAACCCCCCCTAGGGGGGGTCTGGGGAAATCCCTGCCTATTACCTTAGCTAATCGTTTCCACACGTCGGATCACACCAATCGGGGAAAGGAGGTAAGCCAAATTTGTACCTAACGTGTTACAAGCAGACTTCTACGTAACGTGTTACAACTTGAGTGACAGGCCCGTCCAGATAAGTCTGACATTTGTCTTCCGTAAAATTGGCCATATAAAATTAAAGGGCGCAGGAGAAGTACCCTTGAAAGGTTGGTCTAAGTGCACCACTTCACGAACCTTTGTAAAAAGATCTTTATTCGTTTGAAAGGATGCGCTCTCTAAATTTCGGTGCCGCCAGCCACTAAAAGTGAACCTCTATTCGCCACTAACAACGCGGGACTCGTGATTTTGATGCGGACGGCTCCTTTTCCGGCGCACATATTACGGACTCCAGGCACTGGCAAGAGTTAGAACAGTATATGAAAAATTGTTTTGGGTACGCAGAAAGACAAAAAAAAAAAAAAGCGTCGTCATTCCTGCGCATGAGCCGAACCCAAACCGCGATTTGGATTGGTGCATGGAGACGGCGCTATTTCTTTGCGTGTGACAGTTTCTTACAGTGGGAATTAAGTCCCAACATTTGTGTTAAAATACATTACGTGAATTGAATTGGTTATTTAAAGAGAATCAGTAAATCACTCGGAATACTGCCGAAATAAAACCGAGCACGGTATGCAGTTTCTTAAAATTCCTAAATAAACCGACCAATCGAACGTTTATATCGCAAAGACGATTGAGAACGCCTAACTTCATGCAGGTGTATATTATGAACAAACAAATCGTCTGATGTTGACGTACCATTATTCCTAGCTTCAGGAAAAATGCGAGTTCAACGTTCTTTGCCTATTTACTCCACGAGTCCCCTCACATAATCAACCGAAACTGTTCTTGATCAATTTTGATTACAGACAACGATGCTTTCAGAAATCAGACACAGTCTCCTTACACGGACAATTCTTGACACTTTCAAGTCTTAAATGAGATAGGCGCGGAGGGGAGAGCGGAGAGTTGAGTTGAAGCAACCTAATGGCCACCGCGTCACGTGATTCCAAGATGGCAGCGCCCATGCAACTGAGGATGAAAAGGTCTATATAGTCTGGTCAATGGGAGGAGCCGGCGGGAACCGGGGCGGAGTGACGGAAGCGTCGCCGCCACCAGCGCCGCATTTTCCCCTCGTGATGAACTTGCGGAGTATGAATGTGCTGGTATGAACTTGAAAAATTCGCGTAGGGCGGCGGAGGTATTTTTTTTTTTGTGTTTCCATGGGGTTGAAAGTACATGAATGTATATTTGTGAGATATTGGTGAAAAAGATAAGTTTCAAGGTGCCGAGTATTTTTACCGAGCCAGGAAAAGTGACATTGACGAGAAATGCTTTCTTAGAGGGCAACTTCATTCCTTTTTTTTTAAGATTTTTGGGTTATGATCTGTTTAGTCAAAGTCGTATTTTGTTTTTCGGTAGTGTGTATTGTTTTATAGACATCGCGCGCATCCAAGTTCCGTTCCGGCGACGCGGCGAAAACGAAACTACCGGTTCGAGTACTTTGGCAACACTGATAATCAGCTGCGCGTCGACGGCATGACGTAGACCTCGTCCCGCCCTTCCGAGCCGACGCACCGACACGGCCGGCTCAGTCGCACGTGGAGTTTCAAAACAGAAGGTAAGTTGCGTATTTTATATTTTACCGCTGCACTTCGTAAATATGCACACATTGTTGTAAGTGTTAGTGTGCATTTATAAACTTGCCGGCCGAAAAGCTAATCCGACGGCTCAATATAACATGACGCGCTCAGTGCCGGTGCAGCGTGACTGTTCTTGTTTCTTGCACGCGGACCGAGGGAAGAACAAATAATGGAAGACAGATGGACGGATGGTATTTACAAGCATTCTAACTTGTTAAAACTAAGGTGCCTTTATGTGTGCGCTAGTTAGAGGTGCTGCGACCTGCGATCGAGCGGCGACTGTTTGATATCATCCGCGTTTCGCGTACTTCAAGACTCTTCGCAGCTGTTACGGACTTATGTATACACTCTTAACAAAAGCTAGTAAAAAAGGTAGTAACTGCAGCAGTTACTACCTCTTTCTGACAGTTACTATCTTTCACCAACTATTTACTACCTCAAACGCGCGATGGCTTGTAAAAAGTTAGCAAATGCAACCGTTACTACCTTTTTCTGACCGTTACTACCTTTTCACTAGCTATTTACTACCGCAAAGGCGCGAAGAAGATGGCAACGCTTGCTTCATACACGATTGCCAGCGTTAGCGACGCACTTGCTGTTTCGGATCGCAGGGGGAGGTATCCACACGCAATCGTAGCGTCAAATATTGCTTGAGGGGGCATGTTTACGGGTTGAAGCCGACTTTATAACGATCGCAGCCTCCGTATCCAGCACGTCGTGGAAGCCAGCGCTGCAGCGAGCGCAGCAGCCATTGTTGATGCAATGGCCATGCGTCTTACTTAATTTCCTTCTGGTTTGCATTCGTTTGTTAGCGTTCATATTTTCATTTTGATTTTAACTGGGATGAAAATAGCCACGTAGCACATACTAAAAACGTTTCCGAAAACAAAAAAAGTTCATTCTTTTTTTTTTTTTATTTTTACAACATAAGTTCTTTTTTTTTTTCACAAGAGACGCTTGGCAACATTGTACGACAAGCAAGTTGGAGCCAGACGAAGTTCTCAAGACGCTAATTTCCCCGATGTCAACCTGCCATTTTTGCCTTGTGTCGCGTGCAGTTCCCGTGTTCCCGTGTTGGAGTGCATAGTTAACGTTCGTGCGCTCGACGGGGCGAGTGTGTGCATGGACCTCCATGGACTGCTCCAAGGATAGCTCTAACGAGCCGGTGCCGCTGTCACTGGATTGGGTTTTGTCGTCAAAGAAGCTTTTCTCTGCCTCCTCCTACTTGTCACTGAGAACGTCTTCAAGGTTGGTGTGTGCTCGGTGGTTGAATGATTCTGACTGAGCTGTCTTCGGTCGTGACAGTGCACTGTCACAACCGTTGATGTGCGTCGTAAATAGTGTATGTAGCTTTGGGACTAATGAAAAAAAAAAATGTTTTGACATTCTACGAGTCTTTCTGAATTTGCTTATATATCTTCCCCGAAAACACGAGCATTCGTCAGTGTACTACAAAAATTAAGACGCGAGCTGCACGCGATATTAATTTTGCATGCACTTCTATAGCGCAGCGCGCGAAAGGACTGCAGCTGCCGTCGTTCTCCCAGTCAATTACAGCCTTCGTTCACCGCGGAAGACGGCAAGAAAGCACTCTCTCGTTGACGGCGACCGCATTCGTTTTAAAGGCTGAACAGCATGTAAGCGAGTTAGCGAGCGACGAGCAACGGCGATTTCTCACGGTCACCCGTCGCGTTACTCGGTTTATTTTTTTCTAGGGAACGTCGCTCATCGCCTTGGCCGCTTGTTCCCGTCGCTTTCATGCGGTTTGCCTCGTCGCGCAACTGACCTGGCAACTGCGAAGAACTGACGTGTTGATACACGACGGCAAGTTTGCGCACTCAAATGGTCAGTATAAAAGACTCATGGGCAGTCAAGAAAGTTGGCGGGGAGGAAGTGGCCGAATGGGCTAACGTGTATCAGCTTGAATCGTGGAGCGAAAGCTTGCGGTGGGAACCTCCCGGGTTTGAACCCCGCCGGCCCCGCCGGTAAGTTAGCGATTAGAGTGATGAAAGTAGCGTGCGTGTCGTATTCGTATGTGATCTGTGTTGAATGCATTGTATCAATTGTGTGCTGACAATGTGGGTGTGCATGTGTATATGTATCTACTTAAAAGAGTTGGAAGATTTGAAATGAACTATAAATAATCGGCTTCCTTTTTTGTGTACGTTTAATTGGACGGTGACTAGCGCCACCTGGATTACTCATTTCCAGTTTCAATGTTTGTTGCGCCTACCATCTGGTGGTAAGTGGCATAACCCCACACCTTATTTTTTCACCGGAAATCACGTGACTAGTTGTGTTTCCGGTCTTCCGTCGGGAGGTAGCGCTAGTTACTAGCTAGAGGTAGTAACATACATGGAGTCTACTTTGAGGCTAGTAACAGTTACTAGCTTCTTGACCTAGTAACCGTTACTACCTTGCCCGTTACTACCTGCTGTTACTAGGTGCCTAGTAACATATATGACAAGCGCTTACGAGCTCTTACCTAGTAAATACTACTAGGTAAGTAGTAGTATTTACTAGGTACGATTACAAATGTATCGTCCTGGTTGGTGCCCCACGCGTGCAAGCCCGTGCATTATTCGTGTAAAGGCAACTTTGCCAGGCTTGCGATTGCACGGACTTGACCATGAGCGGCGCCTAGATGCCCTGCTTGCAAACGTGTATAGCGCCCTCGGCTTGAGTGTCATGCACCGTTTGTCCTGTTCCCTGCTCCAGCAAAATAATAAACGATATAGACCACGACCAAAAAAGCATGACGATAATAGCTGACGTATTCAGACAATAGCGCAGCGTACAACGCAATTTGTTTTGCTTGTCATTCTCGATCTCTGGTCACAACACTTCTGAATGCATGATGGAAGCTGACGCGAACGCAGAAACGCAGCGTAAAACTTACAGTGCTCAGCATGCTATTAAAAATAGAGATTGTGGTCGTTTTCATTTTCCCGTATGATTGCCATCATGTACCAGGACAAGTGGGGTTGCGTGTTCTCTCTAGTTTGCTTTCATTTATCTGTTTTGACTTGAGAGTCGAGGCCTGTCCTGTGCTGTGTTGTTTCTTCCTCGTAACTACCAACTAGCCCAGTTCTCGACTCGCGGTAAGCACCTCTTTTGTTTGAAAATGTCTTTAATACTAATAAGATGAAAGAAAAACCAGAACCAGGCCAGCTGGGTCTAAGCCGTCGCTGCTGTCTTGGGGTGGCGGATGGGGATTAAATGAAGTGAGTCAGGTGAGCCTCCTTAATGAACCAAAGGAGGGAGTCGAATAATTCTTTTCGATGCTTGGGTGAGCCGGATGGTCTGGTCCATTCCGCCAAGCTCTTGGGTCTTTGACCCTCTGAAATGGTCTGCAAAGTTTTTTCTTTTTTCTCAGAAATGTTCATACAGTCCCCGAAAACGTGACTTTCTGAGGCCACGACCTTGCAGTGTCGGCAGAGACTTTCGTCCATGTCGTCTGCGGGGTCCGCGTTTTCTTCGTTTTAACTTTTCAGTCGTTGCTTGTTTCAAGCGTACGTTGCAGCACGTTGAGGTACCATGGTGGTTTCCGTGCGTAGTCGCCTGAAGCAGAACCTGTCCCATCGGGAGTAGGGTCCATCCGGCAAAGGGTGTGAATCCCGTTTTCTGAGCGCATAGAGCCTCTCTCGGCGCTCTGTCCGCCCATCGTCCTTGAGCCTGCTGACGGCAAGCACCTCTTGCCGTCAGCAGGATCGCGGGATGCCACGGGAAACGAAGCGTCCGTGGCGTCCGTACGAGAGCATAGGACGAAACCTACGCCATTGCCCAGTGCTTCTCACTAGCTCACCCGGTGCCAGCGTTGCTCACCCGCTGTCGGGCCGCTGACCCAGCTGGTAGAACATTTTTGAAAATTGGTTTTAATCGGGAATGCGTCGTCGGTTCAACGTGAAATTTTGGGTATGGCCGTATTTCGACTTGCTAAAGTGATATCAGCCATTTTCATATATCTGTATAGGGTCGACTTTTTTAGTTTTCTTGCCCTTTAAACGTGATGCGAAACTGCGAATGTGGGGTGCGCGGTTTTAACCGTCCACTGGGTTGTTGCCGCGAATGGGACAGCAATCAAACGAGAGATAAGAGTGCATTCTGAATGTCGCTGTGACGTCAACGTCACGTGCGTTGCCCCTCCAGTTGCGAAGAGTCGCATAACACTAGCGTGCTGAAATGAAATATTTCAATGCATCCTTATCTAGAAATTGTGATTGGCGGGTAATTGTAAAGTTCATATACGCCACTAGGGGAATATTTGTGGCTCGTGTTTGGTCACAAGAGCTGTCAATCATCATGTCCAAGGTCATTAAAACAATTTCGACCAATGACGTGCCCTTGTTTTTGCCCTATTCTTCCCAAATAATGACCAAACTCTACATATACGGCTGTGGTACAGAGCGCGACACTGTTAGCGCGAACAAGCGATCGCCGGTTTTTCCAGTTTTTCTCTTTGCAACCAAGGGATGTCATCCAAGTTATTATTGCTACGGAAAGAGCTCATTTAGTTCTATAATGTAAACGATAAAATTTCGTGCTCGCTAATACTATTGAGAAGTAAAATGCGAAAATGCGACGATGTCGTGTTCGCGCTAACAGTGTCGCGATGTGTACCTTGCGGCCAGAGGCGAAACCTTGAGACTAATCCCCTTAAGTGTTGCCGGATACACGATGCATGGCGTGAATCCATCAGAATTCCGAGAGTCACCGAGTTTCCGTGCCCACCTATCAGTGGCTGTGCATAATGCTCTGTGGGGTCCAGGTTGACGCGACTGTCATGTTTCGTTCGTTCCTGGCTGCAGAGTCGTGAGGTAGGTCCCGCTTGACGGCGTGCAGTTTTTGCCGAATCCTCACACCGCCATATCTGAGTCTGTGCTTCGGGAGAAGGTTAGTCTCAAGTTGCTGTCCCCATGCCCGGAGAAGGGCCGGTAACTTGCGTGGCCTGCGTTGCCGCAGGCATGGCACCGGTTGTCCGCCGTGTTTATATCCGCGTTGGGATGCGAGGGCGCGCGGAAACATAACGGGTTAGATTTAGGTGTGAGAGACGGCTATACTCCGTGTCACTAGTTTTGTGCTGTACAGGAGAAGGCAGCGCCAAGCGAGGGGAGAAATGGCAAGCAGTAAAAAGTCTGGGGAGGAGGAGAGAAACCTCCTCTCCTCTTTAACGGTCCTAGTGCTCTACCTTTCTCCCCTCGCCTTCCATTGACCTCCTCACACGTCCCGCCTTAAAGGGATACTGAACCAAAGAATTTAGTGTCCATAATAAGTGGCGCATGTTCTTTCCACGAGCCAGCAGCTGCAGGTGTGCGCGAGCACACGCAATGAAAATGACGTCAAAGACCTCCATTCGCGTTTAAGAGGACAGTGAAATGCATGGGCTTCGGGCCAAAGGAGAATAAATACAGGCTTTTCATCTCTACAAGTGAAAGATATGTGCTTGTTAGACCAATTAATCGCTTACCTTTTACACCAGACACCACTGTGTAGATGAAGAACTTGTCTTTATTCTCCTTTGGCCCGAAGCCCATACATTTCACTGTCATCTTAACCGCGAATGGACGTCTTTGACGTCATTTTTGTTGCAAGTGCTCGCTCACACCGGCGGCTGCTGTCTCGTGGAAAGAACGTGGGCCACTTATTATGGACACTAAATTCCTTGGTTCACTATCCCTTTAATAGTGCTCTCTCTCTCTTTGCCTAGCGCTGCCTTCGCCTGCACTGCATACTAGTGCCACTGAGTATAGGTGGGGAACGAGCCGTTTTATACTCGCGGTCAGCTTTCTGTGGCAATGCAGTCAATGCTAGTGGAGAGGGTGCACCAACCGCTGTGCACGCGCTTTCCTCCTCTCTTCGCATTGCCACAGAATGCTGGCCGCGAGTATTAGCGGTGAGATGTTTTGGTGGCGCCCTCCTATGGTTCCCTCTCGTGACGTCATTACCTTGCGAACAACAAGCTCAATGGTGTTCGTAAGTAGCATGGTGGAAGCTTGAAATCATAGCGCTCTCAAACCAACACTGCCAACAACGTCAAAATTGAAGTTCCTCCACTGCTCTTATTTCCGTCGATGAGAAATCCTTTGCTGACGTCATAGTCAGCATTCGGCCAATCATGGAAGGCCGACCACAGCGACGCTTTCGATCATGCACGTCGCCAATAGTGTAGTGGAAAGCTTCACAAGCGAATTGGAGGTCTTGTGACAATGTGACGAGCTGTTCATAGTTTCACCCTGCACGGCTGCGCGGAAACCCGAAAAAATTGTAGGGTTCACGTAGGCGGGTGTCAGGGGAGCCTAGGAATTTGGCAGCGGCATGGCCGCCGTCGGCCGGTTGAGCGTTGGGTCAGCCCGGCGCTGTAAAAACGGCAGCCTTTGCTTGAATGGGTAGCTGGTGTTGGAGTCCAGCGGTAAATGCGTAGACACTTGGACACTGCAGAAACTGTTTAAGCAGAGCAAGTATAGTTAATTAACTCGTCCATTTCCAAGATAAAAGGCGCGTGCAGGGTGCTTGCATTGTTCGAACCTTGCAAGCCTTTCTAATCGCAAGATGTCTTTTGAGTTATGCGGCGTGCTGGCTTGGTCTGGGGCGAACTTTATGCGTCCCCTGCTGCGTTGATCCAAGGACACGTTGCTTGAATTGAGAACTAGAAGAGTTGCCGGGCGCGTAGATGAGGTATCTCCATTGCTCGAGCCCGATCGGCCTTGACGGCCGCAAGAAGACTTTTCAGTTATGCGGTGTTGTGGCTAAACGTCGTTTCACCTTACGTCCGGACGCAGCGGACGCTACGAGCTATCCTAGCCAATCCCGCTCTGTGGACGTATAGCCCGTGATACGCTTTCCGCGCGTCGCTGTGCTCCTCCTCCAAGGTCACGTGACACTCACACGGCCTTGGATGGGCTGCGATGACTCGTAGCATCCCCGGCGCACGGACGTAAGGTGAGATGGAGTATAGGCCGGGGTTGAAAATTTGAATGTTGATCGATGAGCTTATCGCGACTGCCTAGCTTGTGCAGGGCCAGGAATCACAGTGGTCACTCCACTACACTTCGGTGTGTACCACCGTTGCACGCTCTTCGCTCTTGTTTGGTGGTTATCCCCGAACAGTGACGCGGTAACCTCTGGTACACGGCCAGACGTTGCAGACAGAGCCTTGTAAAAAGGATGTCCTATAAAACTTGCTGAGCGCATCATTCGGTGTATCAAAACGTTGTCTCATTTTGCTGGCCTCCATTGCCGGTAGTGCGGGACTGTGGCCTCTCGGGGTTGTGGTCATCCACCCTGATGACGGCATGCTGCGCATATGACGTGGCTTGCTTGTAGCGGTGTCGCAAGCGGTGTCTACGTGTATGCGCATAATTTTAAATAGTACTGTTAGCGGCAGATATTTATCGTATGGCTATTGTGTATTGCACCTCGCGAACGGTGCAGGATTTGTGGCCGCTTCTGACGTGCAGCCGGTTATGTTTGGTTTTTATGTATTGTGTTTTCGTCACAAGTGATTTATAGCTGTGAGGGATATGGATTCTATTGTCGCAGTAGCGCTTCTCTAGCGCTATGGTAGACTGTTTCATTTTGGAAGCGCGCGATTGAATTTTCTTGTATACGAACAATGATTGTGACGGCTTTATACGATTCGACAGCAGTTTAGTGTTGTTGTATGCTTCCTGAGTTGATTATTAGTTTTATTTTTGGGTACATATTTTGAACATGTAGTGTGACGACGTTGATGAGTGTGTGCCTAAACGTTTTAGAATGGAAAGCGTCGCTCGTACACTGTGGCATGTTCGGTGAAGATTTGGTTTCGCCACGCTGTCTGATATTCCATGCCGCGATTTCTTTGCGTTCGTTTTCCTGTCTGGAACACTGGGGGGGAGGGGGGCAAAGGGACTTTCAGGTTTTGCGTATTTTGTGCGTCTAAGTGCCCGCGCGCGTTGTGAGCGGCGGTGCTCTGGGCCTGCTTCTGGAGTATGCATCGAGTGGTCGCAATTCCCAGCGAATGAACGTGTCCCGTGAGTTTGCCTCGTTCGACACCCTCGCCGCGATTATCAAGGGTGATCGTCATTATCGCCGACACTCAGCTGAGCAAACGTGCGGCTTCTGGGTCATTTGCGCCACCTTCACTTCGGAGCTTCAGGACCACCTGAAGGTCCGAAGGTCCGAGCAAAGGCGGACGGCGAGCTCCAGCGGGAGGTTCCCCACGTTGTGGAGAGGGTCTCCCGCCTGTCTGGCGTGCGGCGGCAGTTGGGGACAATGAGGAAGAAACTGGGCATACGGAAGACGGGAGATTGGAAGGGACTTTTGCGCGGGAAGCGGGCCTCGACGGACGTTCGCGGCGGTGGCGGCCACGACGTCGACTCGGGCTACGGGCTGGTGACATGGTCTTGACTTGGACCCCGGATCCAACTCTCGTCGGCGATGACCCCAGGATGCGGTGTGGACTGACACCGCAGGGGCGATCGGCATGCAGCATACAGTGGCGGCGCGCCCCTCCCAGGCTTCCTTGATGCCCTTTCTCGATCCCGAAACCCCCCAGCAGAGTGTGAGTGGAATGAACCCTTTTTGACAAGAGCTATGCGTCGATGTGTCACGTTCATCTGGAGAATGGGGACACTGGGGAATCTGAAGAGAACCTCAGAGCACCTTCGTAGATAAGTCCGCCGATATTAACATCTAGCAAAGCGCCATCACTGGGGGCTCAGTAGCAAGACTGTCATTGTATTCTTTCACTATAAATGCATTTACTTAATTTTAATTCGATATTATGGTGACAAAATGAGTGAAATCGAGACCCTTCTGATTGAAACCCTGTATTTATTTTCATGAATCGGTGGTCAGCAAACTTTGCTATACTTCGTCTCACCTTGGCTTGGACTATTGTTAGCCACGCCAACCCCCGGACATTTCCCATAGGGCCAATGGAGTCGACTTTTGTACAGTAGCGCCGAATTCCTCGTCCGTGGTGGGGGGGGGGGGGGGGCTCTCATTACTTGAACGAGTCGACATATCATTTCATATTCAGTAAATTATAAAATCATATCAACAACTAATCATGCTATCAATAAAATACCTGGCTCACTTTTCAAAATGGCTTTTTTATAACACTTTTGGGACGTGGTAGCCAACTTTAAAGTCGTTTCTATGCCAAGCCATATAGAATCCAACATGGCGCCCTTCTATTTTTGTAGGGCGGTTGTCGTACGACCGCTTCGGGGTCGCGCTGGGGCCATGCTCCTTTGCATCGCGCCCGGTCCCGGTAGTGTTATAATAGGGACTTTGAGCAAACCGTTACCGTGTTCCGCGTACCGAACTATCGGAGCCTTTGAAGCATAGTTTTAAGCGCGCGCCCCGCGGTCACGGTATCACTTCGGGCGCACACTTAAAAAGCATGCTTCAAAGGCCCCGACAGTGCGGTACGCGGAACACGGTCACGGTTTGCTAAAAGCCCCTAACGCAGTACACGCCTACTATGTGCGATTTCGCTTTCAGCTGAATAAGGTGCGTAGTCGTGTGTGTTCGTTGTTCTTTTGTTTCGAGACGTCCAGCCGTCCAGCAACGAATCGAGATCTGCGACCGAAATATTTCGAGGCATATTTATTGAGCACATGCCAAAACGAATCAAGTACAGCACTGCATCACCATACGCGAAAAGATAAATCATTGACAAAATCACTTCGTTACCCTCACCCACAAGCTCCAGTTATAGACCGCCATCACCTCTCTCATCTGTGCACGATCTCATAACTTATTTATTACATGCGGCGCCGCACACCTTCTTGGGAATGGGCTTTATCACTAATTTTATCACATTATCACTTCTTGGGAATTATCATATATATCTATACAAGTGTACACATTGACCCACATAATTACGCATTCAATATGCCAAGTTGGATCAGCTGTTCACAGAAAGTAAATAAGTTGTTCACTGATAAGCCACTAGGTAGCCTCCAGCAATCATTAGCTTCATTTTTACATATTCAAAGCTTCTCACGCAAGCAAGATGGAAAGGTGGTGAAATAAACCTTCGGAAAATTTGGCACTGAAGAGGCTGAAGAACTGGTTGGAAACCACGAAGTGTCCAAAGCTTTCTTCCTCCGTGAGAAAACGGTCAAATGCTCGTTCCATGTCCCGGCAGCTGTAATGACAATGTGGTCATAATATTTAGAATTGTATATTTATTTAAATAGTCAGGACACAAAACAAACGTCTATCTATAGAGAACAAACTAATGACAAAGAATGCCGTTTGTCGCATCCGGGACCAGAAATAAATGAAACTTAAAATAAAATTATAGGGAGTCGAATTCTGTCTTTATTATCCTCCGTCTGTCCGAGGACCGCCAGAGGCCATTTTCAAGATTAAACCCTATTGTTATACTTTAAATATGAAGTTGTGCTTTAATCAAAGTTGGGCTAGGTGTATACCTTTCAGTTCATTAAAACCGTAGTAGTTAGGGGATTGACTTCGTGGAGAATATCAGAAAGCATTTGTTTTTACTGCGAGAATGAGCCTGCCTCTAGTACGGTCAACCCGCAAACCAACAGCTATGGGCAGCAAAAGTTTAACGGTAAATTCGCTGAGCAATTAAAACAGTACGGAAAGAGTACATACTCACCTGTCTTTTGTTGAAAAAAACGAACAAACAGAAACTTGTAGGTCTTGGCATTTGCGCTGTTCGTGCGCCATTTGGATATGGCCACGTCAAATGCATCCCTCAACAGTCTCTGAAAGTTTGCACCAAAAATATCCATCGAGTTCGACAGGCGCGCGGAACGCCGGAGAGCGGAACCACGCTCGCACGACCATCGGGTAAACAAAACCATGCGACCGCGCACAACGCGCAGCCGCACGCCGCACTGCCCGCACAGCAACACCGCAACACTGCCGTTACGAAGTTTCAAATTTGGGAGAGGGGAGTGACGGCGCCGGCGAGGCGAGCGAGTTGACTGCTCATGCAACCTCCGTCCGGACGGTTTAGAGTTTTGGTTTCAGACTGAAAGAGAAACAGACAGAAATGATTATACAAAATAAATTACATTTTATTTTCATGGCGAGATGAAGACGTTTTGTTGAAATTACTGTTAGCAAACCAAGTTCCATATTTGTATTTTTATATTAATGAGAGCCCCCCACCACCGAAGCGCTGCAGCCGGTGGCGACACTATTCACAGCGCCGCCGATGGTGGCGACGCTAATGTCAGCGCCGCGAAACTCGGACTGTGACCGGGGGTTGGCCAAGCGTGCTAAAAGCGCGAGCTACACTCTAAGAAAAAAAGGAGGAGAAAGGTAGCAAAGGTGACTGTTTTGTCCTTGCGTTGGACACGCCCCCCTAAGAAGGGAGGAACGGAAGTTAAGACGAAAGGAACAGCGCAGGTTCTTCCTTGGACAGTAGGTGCAGGGGTGGAACATCGCGCTAGTGATCAAGCGGTCGAGGGTTCGATCCCTGAAAAGAAGCGAAGTTTTTTTGTTTTTGTTTTTTGCTTTGTTAGTTTTCTTTTTTTTTAATTCATCAAAACAAAAATAAACAAAACCCAGACCGATGGAAGGAAAATTAAAGTCCTTATTATCCACCGACGCCAAGGGAAACTATATAAATATCATTGCTACACGCTTCATCAGCACGCTGTTTGATAAACAGGATTTGGGCACCCAGGTTGGAGCTAAGCCGTTGACGCAGGGGCCAAGACGACGAGGTCGGTCCTTCAGTCGTTTCTTTTCCCGTAGAGTTTTCGACATTCATAAAGAAAAAAGCGCACTCTAAGAAAAAATGCAGGAAAGAGGTAGCCACGGCACGTCTTCCTCCCTTCTACTGACGCGCCTCCAAGCGGACATGAGAAGAAGGGAGTAACGAGACGTTTTCCTCCTTCTCCAGGCAGACAGGAGAAAGCTTTCGCCCTCCCAACTCATCTTCTTTCGGTTTCGTTTTTCGAGCACGACGCACACGTTGTTTAATAAATGTTGTTAAGTTGATTGAGCTTCAGTGGCAGCGAAGGCCGAGTGTAATTCCGTCTTCTTGTCCAAACGTCCAGAACATTTCGGTTGCATGGACGTTTTTACCACTAATTTTATCAAACGAGCACACGAAGCCGCTAGAAACAGCGAAGTTCCGGAGCAGTGCCAGCAGCGCTACGTACACTGGTTAAGATGGCCGTTTCTGGATCGCCACGCGGAACTACAGTAGCGGAACCACGCGGAACTGTGTCGACGTTTTCGACGTTATGGAAATCGCAGGAACTGCGTCCAAGGCAGGCAGGTTTTCCTGCCGGCTGCCTGGGTGCCTTCCGTGCTGAATTCGGTTCTGTTTTCCCGTGCCGAGTGCCAACCGGCGTTCAACGTGGTTCTGTATTTCTGCGTGTCAGCAACATAGCAGCAACATCGTGATGGCAGTGTTGTGCGTAGTGAACAGAAGACTGGAATTATCGCCGATGTGACCGTGTGTTCGCGTATCAGTGGTGTAACAACAAGATGAGATGACGTAAACTGTCGGGCATTGATGCCGCTGGTCGGGCCTTGATTGGAGGGGGCGGGGTGTCGCAGGTTGACATTCCGCTTTACATTAAAGAGTTTCAGACCACTTGAGGAATTAGGTGCAGTCGATCGACGTGCGGATAGTCATGTTGGAACGCTGGTCTGAACGGTTAGCTCCTATCGTACAGTGGCCAATGTGACTGTCGGTCCCCGGGAGAGATTGCGCTCAGGGGAAAAGACTGGACAGTACGACATTATGACGGAAAGTACGTATATTTCCAATGGAATTTTAGCATTAAAAATAAGAAAAAACAGGTAACATCGAAAACAAAAAGCTATCCTTTATTTTGCTGTTTAAATAAACTACGGTTCCTGGAGAAACTGCCCTCCAAGTGGCGCGCTGGAATGAGCGCTAGACGTTTTCGAGCTCGCCACGGCGTAGCTGGCGTAGCCGCGTAGCTCCGTACACTTGCCGCAAGTCGCGGCTTTGATTGCATTCAAGTTGATCGAAAAGCGATTTCTCTGCCCGTGAAGCATCACTTCCAGCTGAGTGAATATCCGCTCTACAGAGATTAATTCAAGACGGCAATTGCAGCCGTGCGCGAACAGCACAAGTAGAAGAACAAACACTAGAATATAAATAGTGGCTACGAAGTGCCGTGCGGGGAAACGAACTCATGGCTTGGAACCGTATTGGAGCGGCTCGATTTATTGGCTTTCAAATAATTACGGCATGATCGAGCGTTTTCTTTTTAACAAGAGATTTATCCGCTGAGCCATTAAAAATGCTCTCAAATGTATGAAATTGCTGGAAAAAAATCAACATGCTGTGAATATTTTTTATTGCTTAGGGAGTCACCGAAAAATTCCGTACGTTCAAAACGACCAGTATAAAAGACTGAAACGCAGAGCTCGGGAGTAGTGATCGGGTTAGCGTGCTGTTGTATTGATATTTGTATGTGCGATGCATGTGTATGCGCTCGATGTATGTTCAGTTGATGCTTGTAGTATGCCTAATGCGTCTATATGTGTGTATAATAGGGGCTCCCGAAGCGCGCGAAGCGCTATGGTGGCGTGAGAAAATAAAATATTTTTTTTTGTAGAACATGAATTGGGCGGTATCCTAGCGCCCCGTAGCCTAGCTACTTGCAATGGATGGATGGATGGATGAATACGGCGGAGCCCTTTGGATCGGGCGGTAGCTTACGCCGCCCAGCCATTTTGTCTTACCCTTTATCCGTACTGAAAAGAAAGTGAGGCTATAAATCCCCCTTGCCATCAGTTAATAAGAAAATGCCTAGTTTTCTCTCGCTTTCTGCCACCATTCACTTAATCTTTGCTTGGTGATCTCTACTGTCTTGAAATCCACTTTTCCTTCGCTGTCTCTAAAACCCAATGACCTTATTAAATCTATGTTGTCTTCGGTATGCATAGGGTGAAGCCCTTTACAGTAGAGTATCAAGTGCTCAGCCGTCTCGTCCTCCTCTCCACAAGCAGCGCACACTGTGTCCATTTCCTGGTACTTCGCTCTGTATGTTCTGGTTCACAAAACACATGTCCTTGCCTCAAACAACAATGAGCTTCCCCTAGAATTGTCATAAATGCTTTCTTTGGCAATAACAGTTTTGTTTAATCTATAGCCTTCCAGAGCCATCTTTGTCTGCATTCCCTCTAGCCACCGATCTCTTTCTGTGGCCTTAACTTTCTTCTTAACTGAGACCTGCTCTTCCGTAACCCCACTATAGCCTAAAAACTTTCCTCTTAATTTCCTAGTGCGCTGTCTCCATTTTGTGTCTATAATCCTCATGTATAAATAGCTGAAAACCTTTCGTGCCCATTGCTCCCCACCCATTTGCCTCAACCGATCCTCAAATTCTATCTTGCTCACAGCTTCCCTGCCGTCAAATGACGCCCATTCCATGTCTCCTTGTACTCCCTGGTTTGGTGCTTTGCAATGTGCCCCCAAAGCCAGCCTATCTACTCCACGCTGTTTTATTTCTAGTCTTGCATGCACTTCGGATTTCATGCATAGCACAGCGTTTCCAAAAGTCAAGCCAGGCACCATGACCCCTTTCCAAATCTCTCTCACCACCTCATACCTGTTGTAATTCCAAAGTGCTCTATTTTTCATTACAGCCGCATTTCTGTTGCCCTTACCTATTATATACTTTTCATGCTCACTGAGATATTCTGCACCACCACATATTCATACTCCTAGATACTTGTATTTACTAGCTCTCTCAACTGTAATATTCTGTATCTTCAGTCTCTCAACATCATCATTGTTAAAAATCATGACTGCTGATTTTTCACTACTGAATTCTAAACCTAATTCCTCTCCTTCCCTACCACAGATGCTCATTAATTCCTGCAAATCTATCCTGTTGTTAGCCATTAGTACGATATCATCCGCATATATCAGTCCCGGTAAGGATGGCTGAATTGTTTGGCCTAGCTTACTGTACGAAAGGTCAAATCCAGCCCACTCTTCTCTAGTCTATCCTCCAATCCTCTCAGATACAACATAAACAGCAAAGGCGATAACGGGCACCCCTGCCTAAGGCCTCGTCCTATCTCTATTTTCCCCGTTGCCTTTCCTTCCCATGTTATAATCACCTTATTATCTTTGTAAATGTTCCTTAATATTGCTGTTAGTCCTTCATCTAGGTTTAAGCTCTCCACTATGTCCCACAGAGTTTTTTGGTTCACATTGTCATAGGCACCCTTGATATCCAGAAATGCCAGCCAGAGCTGTCTGTTTTCTTTTTGCGCTATTTCTATACACTGTGTTAGAGAAAATATATTGTCTTCCAACCTTCTTTGTTTCCGAAACCCTTTCTGTAACTCGCCCAGTATGCCCTCGCAATCTACCCATTCCTCCAGTCTGTTCTTTATAATCTGCATTACCAACCTGTAAATAACTGGTGTCACGGTTATGGGACGATAATTCCTAATGTCAGACTTATCTCCCTTTCCCTTATATATCATACTCATCCTACTAAGCCTCCATTCATCTGAATATTTCCTTTCGTTACCATAGTGCTCACTACCTCCCTTAGTTTTGCCTAAGATTTAGGACCCAAATTCTTCACCAGCTTGATTGGGATACCATCTGTGCCTGTCGACAGTGCCACTAGGGACTCTTCGTTCCGCCTTTTCCCATTCTCTTTGTCCAAAATCCGCGATGTCAAAAGCTGGACTGATACTGCCTTCGGTTCTCCTATCTTCCACATGTACCCGTTCCCGAAATTTCTCCTCCATCACTGCTCCTATATATCGTATCGCATCATCTCCCTCTAATTGATCTCCTTGATGCGAGAGTATGAACCTCTGTCTAGCTTGCGTCGTTTCACCGAGTGAGTTCAAGTGCTCCCAAAACTTCTTGGCTGCGTTTCTATCTTTCTTGCTTACATTACTCATCCATTCTTCACCCTTTCTCTGAATTTTCGCATTGATCAAACTGGATGCCTCTCGGCGACATGTTATAAAAGTGTCCCATCTTCTTTTTACTTCCGTTTCCGACTCCCCACTATGCTTGGAATGCCTGTGTTCTTTAGAGGTTTCCTGACGTTTTTGTATCGCTTGCTTCACTTCTTTGTCCCACCAGCTTTTTGGTCTATGTCTTCGCTTCCCCTTTCGTTTACTCTGAACTTTGTCTAGTTCCAGAACAAAAAGCCCAGTTAGGCTCTCATAGGTCCAATCTGTATACCGTTGCCCTGAAACTGCTTCCTCTATTCTTTCAGCAACTATTTCCAACTCTTTGTCGCTGCAGAAAGTCTGCTTTGAATTATGTTGTCTAGTTTCAGCATTTACTTCTCTGGCAAAATTCAGCTTAATACGTTTATGATCACTACCAAGACTTTTGGAACCTTCTTCATCTATTTTCATTACTTGTAACTTACCATATATTTTGTGTGACATAAGTATGTAATCTATAGTTGAATGTAGATTGCCAGTTTCCCACGTTATGTGCCCGTCACACTTCTGACTGGTATTACATAAAACTAAGTCATGCTTTTCCACCAGTTCTAGTAATATGCTTCCAGTTGAGTCCGTATACCCATCCAGACCCTCGATATGGGCATTCATGTCTCCCATAATAATTATTTCAGAGCCTTCCCCTAGCTCACTAATGTCTCTTGATATGCAATCAATCATGTTTCTGTTTTCCTCTTTAGCACCTTTAGCACCTTTCCCTGTCCATAAGTAAACAACTCCAAGGAGTGTTAATTCCCCAGCGACTTTTCCTTTCAGCCACAAGCAATTACTCTGCTTCACCCTGCCATCTGGTGGCAAGTGATTTAACCTCCTTTTACGCTACGCGGCTACGCCATAATTTGGTGTTACCGTGCTGAAATGAGCCAAGAGGCTGCTTCGGATTTGCTTTTTTTAAGAGCGGCGTTTAGTTTCGCGGGCGAATGGCTTATCACCCCTCCGTGATGTGCGGTTGACGCAACGATTGACGAAGGAATTGTGGCTCGAGGAATAGCAAAGGTAAGACATAAAGTGCGCGAACTGGGTGTCGGTTGTCTTCGTTTAACATCGCAGTGCTGACGATGAGAAGAGTGAGTGACTGCATGCTTTCGAAACGCAAGTTTCTTTACCTGCAGGGGGAAGCCGGCTTCGGAAATAAATACAGTTCGCGGAAAGCTCGTGTTACCTTTTTATTTGCTGCTCCTCTCGCTTCGTACAATAGACTTAGTGTTCTCGTTAAGCCTTATTGAGCTCGATTTGCTGGATTCGTGGCCGCCATAATGAGATGCAGGCGACGGAGGAACTTTTGCTCCCCTGCTTTAGGGACGAACGTTTCTCCCTTTCTGAAGGAACATATAGTATCAAGAGCGTTCCTCCCTTTAGGGAGGACTATACTGACCCTTTTTTCTAAGAGTGTAGTTGCTTTGTATAAAGCCTCGGCGACTGCACGAGCGCTCGTGCAGCAAGTGTTCCAGTCAAGCTGTTAAAGCTAGGCGCTCGCGCTTGCATAACCTTCGCAGTTAGTCCACGCTAATGTTAGATGAAGTATAAGAGTGCTCACAAATGAATAATATTAATAATACAAGTATTGCCACCTGCAGCGGATGATGGGACACGCCTTGACAGAAAATGGCGGAGACTCGCCATTTCACGTTTCTCCTATCAAACGGCGACCTTCATGGCCTTCGGTGGAAACCGGAAATCTACATACCTTGTTTCATGCCTAGTTCAAAAAAGCTGACGAAACTACTGGCACCACCTCGACCCTCGACTCAGCGCTTTATTTGCACACGATTGTACAAATAGACACAAGATGAAGCCACACGCTGGCGCATATTACTTCGACAACGTTGCAAAGTCTGAAATAATAGCACTCCATCTTCTGACCAGTGCCATTTGCAGAGCGCAAGACATATGTACCTCGCTCGCATTCCGAAGCAACAAACATGCGAGTAGTGCTCGGCTGTCAAGATCTCAACCTAAACATTAAATCAGCGTTTATGAAAAAAAAATTAAAAAAAGAGGAGGAGACGATAGCAGCTCAACGACGTCAGAGCGTATGAAAAAATAAAAGGTTGGCGGAAAGGTTAGCCGCCTTGGTCTCTACTCAGTGCCTTCCACTATTCAGAGCGAACACGATTCTCGTCTGCTACTCGCGCAGGGTCCGGCATTTTATGTTCTGCGTTTGAACGCGAGACACTGAGCGTTGAGCAGACGACGCTATTGTTCGCTCCGTTTGGAGTGAGACAGCGGTTTGAGACAAAGGCGGCTAGCCTTTGAGCAGACCCACTACCCTTCCATTCAGAGATTGCCACTCTGACGTTGCCGCACACTCTCATCTTCACTCGCTCAGTTTCTCTTCGTATTAGAATGTTTCGATGAAATCAGAAAAACCTTGCATGGCGTCCTGGCGTCCTGAGTGGTTCCACCGTCCTGAGCGGTTCCACCAGAGAAGGTAGGACAGATCCGATTTGAACTGTGGTTCACGTTTTATGGCATCAGTTCGCGCATTGAAATTACACGAATTGAGGTCGATCTGCGAGCGAGTCGCACGTTCACATTGCACTTTTTGTGCGAGAATGTGTCGCCCGTCATTCCTGTCTGCATCTCTGTGAGCCCGCTCACTAAGGTGAGAAAGTATCTCCCGTTATTTCAAAATGTGCATTTTATGTTATTTATGACACGACGGTACCGAGCGGCATCATTGTCGTCTGTGATCATTGATATTCCCGTGTTTATGTGCATGTGACCTGCGAATACGGGTGACTCAGCATTCACCATCTCTACGTCCTTAAGTTAAGCTGCTGAGTGGTTTCCAGGTGCACAATTTCCAGAAATAACGCAACTGCCGGAGGTAATCAGCTCAAATGCTATTAATGTCTTTCCTTTACACTCGCTCAAAAGTTTCACTTTTAATTTTTGTAACGATGCTAACCGTGCTTTTTGTTCGTAACGCTCTGCTGAAGATCTCCCGCGGTGCTACTTTTACTGCTTTCATAGGGACTCTTTCGATTGTACGCGTGTACATAAAAGTTTACAAATAAACACAATATCAAGAATGTCTGCGCGTTTGCAAGGAGGATAAGGTATCTGGGGAACCCACAGTCGACGAACAAAGGGATAGACACGTGGAGTATGCAAATAACAAATTGAGTGATCTGCAACGTGGTGAGGTACTTCTTCCACCAGAGGTACTTCTGCACTCCGGGACCCAGGGTAGCGAGGAAGTAGTAAGAGTACATGATGATATGCACAAACACGTTGATGGCCAGTCCAAAAGCGACGTGTCCTTCTGGAGCGAACAAGGTCCAGAACCAGACGTTTGCCGCCACGATGGTGTGGTGAATGACGTGCAAGTGCGTGATTTGTCGGAATTTCTTGCGAAGGACGAAGAAGACGGTATCCAGGAAGTCGACGTACCGAACCGCGACGAAAAACCATCCGTTTTTGTAGTATTGGGTTAACTCTTCGTCCATGTATCCGGTTATTCCCTGACACCAGAGACTGTACCGTCCTCCTGGAAGGTAGGTCATTTTCAGAAGGACGTAGAGGAACCTGGCATTGACAGTCACCATGCAGACGTTGTACAAGCGAACAATGTTAATGATCTCGAAAGGTTCCCTGTCTTTCATCCATCGTGGGCCAGCCACCTTGACAAAGTACACGTATCCCAGAATCAGGGGAAAGACGAAGAAGGGGTTGACGACAAGAGGGTAGTCTCTTGTCCTTGGATCGCCCATTTGCTGGATCTGACTCAGAAACGTGATTGGGTTCATGCTGAGATTCATCGTGATGACCCTCGCCGGCTGTGAATTAGCTAGAGCTTGTGTCACCTGGAAGAAGGAAAGAAGCGTTATGGTGACTTCTCTTGAAGGCGTGTTTTTGTTTCATCCTTACGTAGCCACTATTAAAGGTAACGTGGTGGAGAATGTGAAAAACTGTCTTTCAGAGGGGTGACATTCCTGTTCTTGAGAAGAAATAAAATAAAGAAAATGTGGAGAAAAGGTCATTAATTATTTATTTCCTTATAGAGGATGTTCTCAAAACAGCACAGTCTTTGCCTTGGTGCACATTCACATAATTCGTTATCAATGGGAGAAGGATTTTAACTCTTAAGTATATGAAGACCAGATGAATAATTATACATCTTTTATCAACGACCACCACTTCAAAGCTGCTTTACTCAAACACGTTCAGAAATCCTGTGCTTGTTGGGCGTAATGGCGTTGCCGTTGCAGAGCTTTTGCTATACGCTACTGAGAGTAAAGTCTGGTTCACATACTCGCGACTGCTTACGACCGTTTGCCTTAAAACCCTTGAAACCTCTTACGACAAAAGAACAAAACACTGGCGCCATCTATCGGATAGCTGCGGAACACTTTTAGATTCCACATATTTTCTTTTTTTTTTTGGCGCATCATTCTTTTTCTTATTTTAGCTTGAAAAACATTTTGACAATGTAATAAACGATTATTTAATGTAGATAGTTCTTTTTATCACGGACAATACGAGGGGCGTTCATAAAGTTCGTGTCATTGTCACAAAGGAATAGAGATAGAGCAATCAAACTCGAGTAGAAGTTGAGACTTTCTCTACATGTTCGCCACCAAACGTTACCCACTATTGCCAGCGATAGACCACATGCCGGAGGCCATTGTTTTAGAACTCCTTGTTTTGAGTGTTCAGGAATCGCTCCACTTCAGCAATCACTTGGTCGTCGTCCTTCAAATGCTTTCCTCATGTTTGGCCACACTGGAAGCGTCAGCGCCATTTAACCACAGTTCCATAAACATTGACGTTGTCCCAGAACAACGCTCCCAGATTGGAATGAATATCCTTGGCATTGCTTCCCATCAAATAAAAAAAAAACGGATAACTGCATGGGCTTGGCACCGACGGGTGGTGCCATTTTGGTTTCGACTCCCTAGTGGCGTTCCGTGCTACTATAACACGCGATGTGTACACTGTGCGGAAACTAGAAAGACGAGCGCTCATGTTGATGCCTGTTTCGTTCCGCTTTCTTAAATTTTTTGTGCCGATAATACGAACCCTATGAATACCCCTCGTATGAGCTGAAACAGCGCTCCGGCTGGCGCACGGTACTACCTGCGCCGCTTGTAGCTTTGCTCCGCACACACGGCGCAGCCTGAGGCCGAGATAAATTATCACTTGCGCTCGCTGCTCCACTGCGCTCTTCCGGCCATCTGAAAGCGAGACGGCGGGTGCGACAGCGGGCTTGTGTGTGGTAGGGCGGTAGGTAGAGGGGAGGGGGACAGCAGATTACACTTGTCGTTCCTCTTTTTGCAATCAATTTACTTCATTCTATCGCGTAGAATGACGTAGGAAAAACGCTGAATAGTGAAGAAAAAATCTTGAGGTGTCTTAAATTGCAGCTGCGATTATCGTTTTTGAAAGTCACATCAAAAGACGTTGCGGGTTGCTTTTGTTGAAGTGCGCGCACAAAGTAGGACATCGTAAGATATAGGCCAAAATGTATATACCGGATTTAGGCCGGCTCCAAGGTATATACTTTTTTTTTTTTTTTCATTAAGCACAGCTGTTTAAACAAACGGTAACCATACATGTTACTGCGAAGGTTTTATAACCTTGATTGGTATGAAAAGGTTAAAAAATATTATTTCTTTATTTTTGGGCCTACATGTTTGTTTGAAACAAAACAAGTTACTGACGAGACACCAGTGTTTTATTTACAAATTCCCGGTCTTAAAGGTAGGCCAAACAGTCATGTATATTTGCCAGGAGAAAAAGCTCGAAACTTCATCCAAAGAATATTCGCAGAGGACAATGTCAGACACAAACGATCAATAGTCGGCGTGGAAGCTCAACTGCACTATAGAAGAATATACGCCTCGCAAGTGGGCTCATTTTCGTCTTCTGCGCATGAGAAAGGAGGTAGCGGTGACGTCAGAACGCCAAGCCCTGATTGGCTGATCGCGACCCCCTATCTGAGCGTCGTCTTCTCGCAACGTCGTCTGCGTCTGTCTTACCTTTCCAGCGACTTTCGGAAGTGCAGGTCTTTACGAGCGAGCTCGACTTCGCCTTTCAGAAAGGGCAGACGAAATAACTCGAGCGGTACGTTGTTTTTGTCTAACAACTAGCAGACGCGCATCAAGGAGGGAAGTCAAAGGACTCACTGGCGAGGTGTCCCGAGGCGCCGAGGTTTGTTTGCTAAGAACCGAGAGTGTCCGCAAGTTGCGTGTGCGGCGAGACTCCTCACTCTTTAACGGCGTCGGCGGGTTGGCGCAGTTAACGTCGTCTGCTTTACGTCTGCTAGTCAAAGCGATGGCTGCTTTACCTTTCCTGCGTCTGTCGGAGATCCACCGCTTTTTCACCGACGAGAGTCACCGCTGCCTCGGAAAACAAGGAGATGACAAGAGGAATAGATTGACCTCTTAATCTAAAATTGAGGTCAGCGATCAGAGTATAATACGGTAAGGGTTCACAAGGGTCTCGGGGGCATATTCCATTCAGCACGCCAGCCGGTCGTGGGCAGACGGTCTTGGCCAAGGACCGTCGGAGCACCGCTGCGCGTGAGTCGGAGTGCCTGCTAGGCCTATCTGCCGAGCTCGCTTGGTCGGGGTCAGTGGAATCGTGGCCGTTGGAGCATCTCCCGGGTGTTTGTGGATCCAGCGTTCTTGTTCGTCGTGGTTTATTTCAAGTACTTTTTACTTGTTTTTTCTTGCTGCTTGTAGTCGGGACCCGTGAGAAGAGCACGTACAAAAATAAACGTCCGCTGGTCGTCGCGACCAAGTAACTGGGCGACGCTGTCGGCCATGCTGATTTGATCGTAAGAAGTGCGTAAGACAGCTTTGGAGCTGTCGTAGGATTCCGTCGTAACCTGCGCAAAACTTACGATAATTTCGTTTCGTGAATACGAATTTGTTCTCACGTTTGGTCTTACGCACATTTTTGGCGTAAAATAGTTTCGTGAATCTGGCCTCTGCACTTCCGAAAGTCGCAGGAAAGGTAAGAGAGACGCAGACGACGTTGCGAGCAGACGACGTTGCAAAGGAGCAGACGACGCTCAGATAGGGGGTCGCGATCAGCCAATCAGGGCTCGGCGTTCTGACGTCACCGCTACCCCCTGCGCAAGAAGCAGACGAACTTGCCCTCCGCATAGGAATGAAGGATGCACCTCAGAAAAGTATGCGTTGGTTAACGGCGCCAAACAGTGTGTCGCAACCGTAGCAGCAAGCTTTGTTGCAATCGGCAGAAGCCCGGTTCAGGGTGTCCTGAGGAGCAGTAAAACTTACAAAAGGAGTTAATACCGCGTCATTCTCCCCTGACCCACGACCACGGCTCTCATCCTGTCTGTTAAAAAATCAGAGCGCGGCCGCGAAGTCTGGCTCGGCCCGAAGCCTCTCCCATTCACCTCTCACCGCTTCCCACAATTCGTGGGCAGTGACGCGGTGGAGGGGACGCCGTGACATGGCTACCTTGGTGCGCCTCCCAACGTGTTCAATGATATTCAGATCCGATTCTTTTGGGGGCCAGCTCCTTTTGAATGCCAAGACAGCTTCGTCAGGCAGCGCTCCTCGAGGAGATACGAGCGTGACAACGGATTTTCCACTTTGGCGCTTTCTTGAAATGCACAGAAATGCATGTTAGCTGAAAACGTGAACATTGGGCTGCACGGCACACGCATCGTGATGGTGGTTCCGTCGGCCAATATTTTCGCTAGCACACGGCCGGAAGAGCGCAGCGGCGCAGCGAGCGTAAAGCCTGGTTCACATGCAGCGATTTTGGCCCTAGAGCGGCGCGATTTCTGCCGTCGCGGCGCTCGTGCCGCTCAATCGCTGGTGCTGGCCAGAGCGCCGTGGCCTGTTAAGGCCACGGCGCCTTAACAGGGCCTGTTAAGATTCTTAACAGGCCTAGGGCCTGTTAAGAATGGAACCTTCGGCGACCTTCTTCCGAGTTTCAACGCTGCGGAAACCAGTCCCGACGTGTTCAGGACCGTCGCCCACCTGTCGTGGTCTGCCCGAAACGAGTCTCAACGCGTCCGTGACGTCAACGGGACGTGTGTGTGTGTGCGTGTGGGTTCGTGCGCTCCGGAAGGGGAGAGAGGCATGACCTAACTGCGGAGAACCATGGCTACGACGCACTTCTTGCTACGACGCGGCGGTCTTTGCTGCAACGCGTTTTGCTACGTCGCACCTGCTGCCCTGGCGGAGAGTGAGGGAGAAAACGGACCCTATATAAGGCGGAGCGTGAGGCTGCTCCGGTTGTTCTCTCGGATTTGGACGACTGTATCGCAACCATGTAATTAAACCGTTCGTTACGTTACCAATTCTCCCACCTCCTCTGGACCCCTAGGTTCTTCACTTCGGGGAATGGTCCTCGTCACGAGCCAGGAAGCCTCTGGACGTGCAGCTTAAACCCCGCCTCTAACAGGCCAAAAGCGCTGCATGTGAAACACGCTTAAGTGAGAATTTATCTCGGCCTGAGGGTGTGCCGTGTTTGCGGAGCGATGCGACAGGCCAGTGCACGGTAGTACCGTGCACTGGCCGGAGCGCTGTTTCAGCTCATATTGTCCGTGATAGTACATTTGATCTTGAAAATACAACTACCGCAAAACATTCGCTGTAGTGAAATGCGGTCGCAGGGTCTCCTCGTACAGATCGCCAGTGTGCCAGTATGTTTTCTCGTCGTGTGATCACAAGAACTCGGTCCTACGCAACCGCAGGTGTATGAACGTGCCTAAAGTTTTATAACTAATGACTGAGATTCCGTGTATTTGGTACGGGTCCATATCACATGAGCGAATGACATTTTAGCGAACAGCGACATTTGAGCGAATTGACGTTTTAGCGAATAGCGGGGGCGCGCGTTAACCCATCCGCCGCGCTGCGCTTACGCCGCTTCGCGGCGACAGTCTGCGTCGGCTCATTACAAAAATGTGAACCCATTTGGCCCACCCGAAAACGCCGCTTCGCGGCGTCCGACTATTCGCTAAAGTGTCATTCGGTGAAACGTGGGCGTTCGCTCAAACGTCATTCGATCAAGTGAGTGCCTCCCACGGGGGATGAGTTACGTTAGTTGGTTATGATATATTACGGGTGGAACCAGCTGAACAATGAAGGAAGGAGAAACAGAAAAGACAACCAATCGCTGGACTACCAACTATTTTAATAAATCGTTCTCCTCTTCTATTAGATCTTATGCTTATCGACTCTTCTTTTTTTTTTATCGTGATTTTTTTTACTTCTATTTATACTGAGCAGGGAGGGCGCCCTTCAGAAAGAGATTTTCTTGAGGTTGCAGGGGTAGTGAGGCGAAGCTCACATAGTTTTCTTCTTCGTTGTCTATAGCCAAGGTCTCCAACATCTCCCTTGCAAGCTGGTTTTTATGGTGCCCCATGATGCTGGCTTGCTCAAGCTTTGGTTTGCATTTGCAAGTTCGACAATGGACAGCGAGGTGTCCTGGTCCCGCGAGATTCTTAACGTTGACCAGATGTTCACGTGCACGGTCGTTTATGCATCTCCCGGTCTGTTCAATATATATCATCGTCCACTACATGTTAACGGCATGCTGTCAACGACTCCTTTTTGGCACGGAAGGTATTTTGTTCTGTGCCGGGTGTCACACATATCTTTCTTGTCCGTTTGTGTCTGATTGACCCTGCGGCATAAGGAATAAGCCTTATTGGGTGCCGAGCACACGACTTGAACGTTTTGCCGGTTTGCTATTTTTGTTTTTCAACTTGTGGGTGACCTTATGAATATAAGGGACTACTGCAAAGGGCTTCTTGGTTTTCCTTGCTTGTTCTTCACGTTGGACATTGTTCCTCTTGACAGTGCGGCATATTTTTTCACATATGAAGGCCAATAAGGTTTTTTGATACCCGGCCTTGTGAAGTCGTGAAATTCGGTTTCTTGATTTGGCGTTGAATTTCCAGGCAGGGCATGTCTGTTGGCAATTCCAAGCACGATCGGTAAAAGGGTTTCTTCCCTATGATTCCGAACATTCAAAACATGTTAAGCAAGGAGTGGCCATCGCAGCCCTCTCCGCAAGCCTAAAGAAGACCTGCCCAGATCAAGTCCAACAAAGCTTTGATACCCAAATTTCACGACTTCACACTGACGGGCATCCAAAAACCTTATTGGCCTCCATATGTGAAAAAAATATGCTGCATTGTCAAGAGGAAGAATGTCCAACGTGAGGAACAAGCAAGGAAAACCAAGAAGCCCCTTTGCAATGGTCCCGTATATGCATGGGGTCGCCCACAATTCGAAAACAAAAATAGCAAACCGGCAAAACGTTTAAGTTGTGTGCTCGGCACCTAATAAGGCTTATTCCTTATGCCGCAGGATCAATCAGACACGAACGGACAAGAAAGATGTGTGACACCCGGCACAGGACAAAATACCTTCCGCGCCAAAAAGGAGTCATTTACAGCATACCGTTAACACATGGACTATGCTCTATATGCCGGGAGATGCATAAACTACAGTGCACGTGAACAGGTGGCCAACGTTAAGAATCTCGAGGCACCAGGACACCTCGCTGCCCATTGTCGAACTTGAAATGCAAACCAAAGTTTGAGCAAGTCAACATCATAGGGCACCATAAAAAACAGCTTGCAAGGGAGATGTTGGAGGCCTTGGCTATAGACAACGAAGAAGAAAACTGTGTGAGCTCCGCCTCAATTAGCCCCGTGCGTGACCAAAAGCGTCGCTGTGGTCGGCCTTCCACGATTGGCCGAACGCTGACTATGACGTCGGAAAGGGGATTTATCATCGACGGAAATAAGAGGAATGAAAGAACTTTAATTTTGACGGTGTTGGCAGTGCTCCTTTGAGAGCGCAATGATTTCAAGCTTCCACCATGCTAATAACAAACACCATCGAACTTGTTGTTTGCAAGGTAATGACGTCACAAAGGGGAACCACAGGAGGGCGCCACCAAAACATCTCGCCGCTAATAACTCTGCAACCTCAAGAAAAGCTCTTTCTGAAGGGCGCCCTTCCTGCTCAGTATAAATAAAAATAAAAAAAACACGATTAAAAAAAATTGTTGCGCATAAGATCTAGTAGAAGAGGAGGACGATGTATTAAAATAGTTATACTTCGTTTCAGCTTCGGTCCGAGCGCGGCCGATGTTATGAGCCGAAGGGCCACTCAAAAAGCGAAAGAGGCACAATGTCATGGCGTGCTCTCTGCAGTTGATAGGACCAGCCGGTATTCGCCGTCTTTCTGTGCGTGCTCCTCCGCCGGCTAGTCTTTTCAAGCGCAGATAGCACGCCATGACGCTGCGCTTTTTGCGGTGTTTGATTGGCCCTTCGCATCTTGCATCAAGACGATGCTCGCGCGACCTTTTATTCTTGTTTAAATGCATACATTCTAATCACGATATTAGCTCTCTGGTCAAATCTATTAACTATCATATACCCGGTAGAAATGTTTGTTCTAGTCGCACTTTCCATGTCAATTACAGCGATTTCACGTCACCCTCGGGCCGACTGCAAAACTACTTCAATCATCTGGAATCAGATGGCATTGACATTTTCAACCCTAACCAACCTCATTTTAGGAAGTGCTTGCTTCATGTATTGAAATAATGTTCATGCTTTGCAACTATTCAATTCATGTGTTTTTCCTTAGAAGTGTGTGAGGCGACCATACTTTTCTTGTTTGCGTTTATATGCTATCTGAAGTGTTACTAACAAGTGCACCAATGTATAGGCTTTGGCTGTTTTTGGGCACTCAAAATAAACGAACAAACAAACGAACAAACAAACATCGGCCGCGTTCGGACCGAAGCTAAAACGAAGTATAGTCCAGCGATTGGTTGTATTTTCTGTTCCTCCTTCCTTCACTGTTCACCTGTTCCCACCCGCATTGAAAAAAAAAAAAAAAGAATCGAATTGGAGTTTTTCTTATTTGAGTATATCCTCTTGGGGAAAAAAAAATCTACAACTACAATTTTATTTTATGACTACTTGAAACCAGTTTTTGTACACGTTATTCGAAAGAGGTAATAAATAACAGTCACAAATAATCTCAGTTAAAAAGTATTAAATTATGTTAATTGATTATTCTATAAGAAATGCGATAGACGGTTACTTGAAATAGTAACCGTTACTTTTCCGATTACTTCAGAGCTTCTAAATGACAGACTCTTCTGCCGGTTTGAAAACGGGTCTTTCGTAACTGTTAACTATTGGATTAGAAACACTATACTATAAACTACTCATCTTTTCAATCCACCAATTTTGTTAAAACCATCCTCCTGTCGAAGACTTGGTACGAGAATTCTTTGTAGGAAACCTTCACAAAGAAAGGGCTCCATCGAAAACGGAGAGGGAAGTATGGTACCGGTTAAAAGTAATTTTAGTATTTCCAAAAGTAACAGGATTACTTGTATGATTACCTCCTAATAAAAGCAATCAGTGATTGCAAAATTACTTTAAGAAGAAGTCAAGTACAAGCAATTTCATTACTTGTAATAAGTGCCTTAAAACTCTGCCTTGAACACATGCCACAGTGAACTGTCCCTGAGACCACTTTGTTCTTCGGAAACCAGAATCCCTTATCGATTGTTTCATTGTTTTATTGGTACCGGGACGTTTTTCGAGTATTGCGGACATGATCATGTGGTCTGGAGGTTGGGGAATTTCATGCCCATGTCTTACACTCTTCACGGTAAGGCAAACACCGATTTATTCACCGACGCCGAATATTGACACAAAAAACACAGAATCTGTTGGGGAAAAAAAAAAAGAAACCCGAAAAAGATGGTCCCGATATCAAAGAGAAATAAGCCCCAAAAACACGGAACCCCACTAATAACGTATTCATGATTCATTAGAAAGGGACAGCTAAGAAATCTAGCAAATGTTTCCTCTCCCTTCACAACAAATTTGGTCGACGCCTTCGAGCAATACATTGGAAATTTACGTGTATTGTCTGTGGAGCGGGAATGAGATGCCTGGGGCTCCCCACGCCCTTTTTTTATTCAACTGACCGTGACTGAACTCCGTGGCTCCGCCTCACCTCGCTTATGCTGGGTATCGCTAAAAACATTAGCACGATTTTTCATTTTTATTTTTTGTTTTAAATACCGGCGTCAGTGATTCCTCCAATATCGTCCGCCCAAAAGATTTTTTTTTTTTATCTGAGTTTAACTCCATGGCCTACATTTTCCAAACCGAAATAAACAAAATACAAAATATGCAAGCGTAAAGATTAAAACATTTATATAAATATTTGGCTATCTGAGATGATGACTGTTCAAGAGAAAGCATGTCGGTGTTCAATGAAAGCTACATCCCTATTCTAGCAAGCAACGCTGACTGTCCCAAAAAGGAAATGTGCGCACTTTGTTTTTGTTTTCTTTTTGTTTTCGATTGAAAGTCGGTTATAGAAATGTAACATCGGTAGAAATCATCGTATGAATCATATTCACCCTAAGGTAGTGCCATTGGACGTTGATTGAAGTAACATTAAGTAATTCTGCACCAAAGTGTTAGCCGCCTCGGTGACTCCGAGGCGAAGCGCCGGCCTATCGATTCCCAGGTGGCAACTAAAAATTATGCCTGTGGGACCCGCAATATGTCGGAGGCTTATTCGGGAGGAAGCGCGGTGTAACCGAGATTTCGGTTGCACGTCTAAAGATCCCCAGGTGGTCCAAATAAATCAAAGTCCTCTGCTGGGGCGTTTCAGTTGCCTTTTTGATGGTTTGGCACACGGAATACCCAAATTTGAATTTGCACGAGAAAAGACGGAGGTGGATGTTGATCTAATCTATAATGCGGTTTCTGCGGTGCCCGCTAGTATCAGTTAGACAAGTTTTTTTTATTATTATTGTGAGGTAGCAATGAAACGCTCCCTGTTACCCGTTTGTTATCCGTACGCAGTTTTGTTTCGTTGCTTCTGGTTTGATAAATTGTGAGCCATGGAAACACCGGCAATAGTTCAGAACCACTCAGTACGCATTCACCTCATGCTTGACAACATGTAAAAAAAAAAAAAAAACGAAAGTGAGATGATAGTCGGCATGCCAAGACCTATATGAAGAATTTAAAAAAAAAAAAGCTATTCACATAATAATTGCAGAGAAAAATTGTCATATATTTGAAGTTAGAGCGAATTAGCGATTTACATTCGGTAATTTTTCCTTCTCGAAAATTTTCGTTTATTCTTTAAAATTGGGGTGCAACGGTCTCCAGAATATCAATTTCCCTTTAATATTTTTATTTGCTTTTAGGAGTCACTATTGTAGAGTACATCAATTTGCAGTATGAAGTCTTTTAATTTAATGAAGTGCAACGCTTTCAATCTGCAAGCATGTGGAGTCGTCCAGAATTTTCTCTCCTGCAAAGACCTCATTGCACAACACGGTCTTTGCTGCCGCCTCTCTCCCTGGGAGAGACAGGTTGAGCACGGGTTACGCAAAAAACTTTTCTTTCAGGAGGCTTTCGACATTGGATGTCTTTATTATCCGACTATCGTCACTGCAGTGACTATATAGTGAGATAGGTAGCCATATCATCCATTTCTTAAAGGGATACTGAACCGAAATTTGCATTTCGTAGACTAAGGCCGCAGAAACGTTGAACGGGACGCTACGAATTCTAAAACATCACTCATATATCAATATCTCAAACGGATAGCCATACTCTTGGAAAAGAAGGGAGCGATCAAGCGAGGGCTATGACCGTCAGGGTCCCCCTGTAAAACTTTAGAATTAGGGGAAGCGGCCTCGCTTTCTCTGCTCCTCCTCGCTTCGGTTCACCAGCTCGAAGGGCCTTAGCGAGGAGGAGAGGGAATGAGAATCATGACGTGACTTGCCATTCTGGGCGCCTGCAGCATCTATCTCAATAAGAAAAAAAAAAAGAGAACAAAACTTCTCAGCAAGCACCTTTAAGAGTGGAACGCGATAGCGTTATCGGGGCCGTTTCGTATCGCCTTCTCATTTGCTTCTTATGCTTTTCCTGCCAGTGGGCAGGAAGTGCGACGGACACGGCCTGCCCACTGTATATTTATATATAAAGTCACCAGTGCTCGATCTTAAATGGACCGTAAAAATCGACACCTGCACGGTATCGCCTTCTCATTGCTTCTTATGCTTTTCCTGCCAGTGGGCAGGAAGTGCGACGGACACGGCCTGCCCACTGTATATTTATATATAAAGTCACCAGTGCTCGATCTTAAATGGACCGTAAAAATCGACACCTGCACGTAGCAATCTAAACTTTTTGTCAAAGGTGTATTTTCTAGGTCGATTTTTTCTTGTAAAAGTACAAAGCGAAGCTCTATTTGTGTAAAATATAGGGTCAAGAAACTTGCCAGGCTATATATATATATATATATATATATATATATATATATATATATATATATATATATATATATATATATATATATATATATATATATATATATTGCGAATGGTTAACGAGCTTAAGTTTGAAAGCTCACTTACTATGAAGTCGATGGAGTTCGGAGCGTTTCAATGCCAGCAGGTTCTTCGCATTACAGTGCACGCCGTGGAGTCCTCAATCTGACTAGTGTGCTTGATATTTAAGCTGTCATTTTTAGGTCTCACTCCGGAACTTGTGTGTGCTTTACCGCACTGTTGGAAGACAATAGAAAGGAAATTCGCACAAACCCCTCACTCCCAGGTATGGTTAAGTAAGTTTAAGCACGTGCCAATGTTATCTTTTACAGGATGGGAATAACTAATTTTACAAGGAAAGTATTCTTACAAAGCTTAATTATAGGGCGTAATGAAACAATAAAGCGTATACACTTTTTATTTTATTCTTTAGTATGGCAGTCAAGGTTAGTCTTTTTTTTTATAGTTGTTGTCAGACGAAGCCGAAAAGGGAGAAGTTTCGCGGTACGCAGTGTAGCCCAACGAATCGAACCTAGACTTTCCATATTTTGCTCGGGATTTTTTATTCTGAGGAGCAGTCAGCTGAAATATGAGCTAGCCCAGTCACGTGCTAGCCCAAAGTGGTAAAATGCAGCAAGGGGTGTCTTCGGGATGCTAAGCTAAGACAAGAACTGCCAGAGTTTGACATTAAAAAAGGCCAAGGTGGCTTGTGCCACCTTGGCCTGACCGCTGCTAGGCCGTTCATATTTTCACGCGCACTGTACGCACTTTCTTATAATAACCGATTGGCCGCCCTCTCACTCAGCTTACGTCACCAGTTAACACATGCGCACAATATGGAGGCGTGTGCGTTCAGTTTGTTTTCGCATACTGAACAGTAAAGATGCTCACTCTCCTCGATAAAGTTTCCGGTAGAGGTTTTAAGGACGATCGTGTGCGACGTTCCTCATTAACGGTAAGTAAAGGTCCCATGAAAAAAACAAAACAAAGGTGGTTCATATTGGCTTTTTTTTTTTTTGCAATTTTATAACTTTGAGAAGGAGGTGCAATGACAAAACCGGGTTTGTATCGGCTTTTTTAAGTTGTCTGTTCCTTATGCCTTCAGAACAAAAGAAAAGGCATGGCATCGCTTCTAGAATGTGCGGAGCTTTAAGTCGCAGTCGCAGTGCCCATGCGCTGACTTGTGCCTAGTACTTGAAAAATGTAATGTATTGCAATTACAAATTACGGAGCCTCAAATGTAAAGAATTATCGTTAGAAATTGTTTTATGTTAACAACCTTCTTCCGCCACCTGCCCCTCCTTCGAAAATGGTGTAGGAAGGACGGGAGTGGACTCTTTATTGGATATTCAAGATCAGTGTGTTGTGAACAGTCATCCAGTTTGAATGTCTTTACTTCACGCTTCGCGCTCATAGCAATTGGCGACGAGTAAGAACAAAATATAGAATGCCACTGTTCGGCCGGATTGAAGCCTTTGATGGGGAAGGCGACGAGTGGCCTGCCTATGTGGACCGAGTTCACGAATTTTTCCTTGCCAACAACGTCGTTTCTGCGAAAAAGAAGTCAATTTTCTTGAGTTGCTGCGCCCCAAAGAGCTACACTTAGCTTCGGAACCTTGTGTATACTCCGTTCACCCTTAAGCTGAGACTAGAAGCTCCGCCTTTAGCGCGAGCTTGCTGGCTTTTGCAGTGCTTTGGTTGCGCATCCCTGCGCGCTCACACTTGTGTTAGCGAGAGCAGAAAGCTCGCACTTTAGGTGGAGCTTCTAGTTTCAGCTTAATGGTGAACGGAGTAGAGTAGTGCCTACGCTCTTACAACCCCAAGTGCTTCAAATTTATGCTGTGCATCCTAGAGTAAAAATAACCAAGATGATTGCCAGATGCCATGTCAGGTTGCTTGGGATTGAGAATCCTATCACCAACCAAGTGAGAGAATCCAATGTCTGCCAAGCTTACCACAAGTCTCCTCGTGGCGTACCCATCACGCCCCGACCTTTTCCTGAAAAGCCATAGTCCAGGCTCCATGTCGACTTCGGGGGCTTCTTCTTGGGCCACTACTTCCTAGTTATGGTAGACGCTTTATCCAAGTGGGTGAAAGTGCATCGTGTTCCGTCACCCTCAGCAGAGGCCACCAGCTTGGTGCTCAGGACCGTTTTTGCGCAGCATGGCCTGCCCAACCAAATTGTCTCTGACAATGTGCCCATATTTATCAGCAGCAAGTATGCTGAATTCTTGCATCGGAATGGCCTTGGTCGCATGCTTATACCCCCATACCACCCTGCCTCTAATGGAGCAGCAGAAAGGGTGGTTCAAACTATAAAGGGCAAACTCAAGAAGATTGCACCTGGTGACTTCTCGACTCACGTGGCAAGGATTCTGTTTCAGTACCGAACGACGCCAGAGGACCTAAGGGGTCGCGCACCATGCAAGTTGCTTAAGGGCACAAAACTCAAGACGCCATTAGACATCACGCACCGCAGCCTTCGGACCACCGTACAACTGAAGCAACTGAAGCACAAGTTTCACGTTGAACAAAGTTCCACTGCTCGATTCTGGTGCACCGATATTTGCCCGGAACTTCAGTGTGCCTGCTTCAGGTCGGGCCCACTGAGCGCATCCTCAGCCAAGATTACCCTGGAAAATGGAGCGTCCTGGCATAGACATGGAGATAACCTTCGACTAAATCCCACGCATCATTCACCCCAGCCAGAGGTCATTCCTCAAGAGCATCACGAGCTGCCGCTACCGATGGAAAATGACGCACCTACTGAGGCCGAACCTGAGAAGCAGCCGACACCATCAGTGGATGCCTGCCCATCACCAACCTCTGGCCTAGTCGAGGAGAGTCCCGCTGTCTTAAAAAGGAGTGCAAGAGTCCGGCGACCTGTTCGGTGGTACTCTTCGGGACCATGAAAAATAAAACGCCACTAAGGAGGGAGGAGCGTTAACAGGCTACTAGCGCCACCTACGCCGCCTTCTAAAATTGTGTAGGAAGGACGGGAATGGATTCTTTATTGACAGTTAAAGATCAGTGTGTTAAGTGTAATCCTGTTTGGATGTCTTTTCATCGCGCTCCGCACTCATAACACTTTCACTGAAAAGTAACAGATTACTTTGAGCGTTACGTTTACTAATTACTTTACATTACTTTTCCCGTACACGTATCTAAAAACAATAGAAACAAATTTGATGTCTTCAAAAATGTTCCGCTACACTAGCTTCATTTTTTTAATTACTTTCATTTCACGAGTAACGTCCCGTTTCACGTGAGCGTTGTGAATTGTTTGCAATTCCCGCGCGATGTTTTGTGGCTGTGACATGACCCTATCGACCAATCAGGATTTTTCCGTCACAACGCCACCGACGCCGACGCCGGGTTTTCTGCAAAACAAGCTTCTTAACGATATTGCGTTAAAAGAGAAAGCCAAAACAGAAAACTGATGTGGTCAGCATTAGCGTTTCCCAAGGGGGGACTAGTCGTTAGCATGACCCCAAGGTCATGCTACAGCTTTTCCTAAGAATCCACCAATGGATCTTCATTTAATTTTATTGAAAGCACTTAATATCTTCAGCCTAAATGTCGGTGTGCCAGAAAGAGCGGATTATTTTTACATACGATCGTGTCGCGATACAATAGCGCTAATACAAAATGCATTTCAAAAATGCTATCGTGGTCAAACCCTCCAGTCATTTCATCTCTAAAAAGGTAAATCACACCCTCACACAAAAATCGAGAATATTACGATTAGACTTACAATTAAAAAAAAAAAAAAAAAAAAAACCTCGAACCAATTTGCCTGTTGTGATACTATCAAATGTTTTCTTTATATCCTCTAATTGAAAGGTGATTGCATTTTGTTTTGGGCAGTGTTATCGCTGTCATATCAGAGTCCGGCGATAATTCTTTTGCAGCATCTACCCCTTGCTGTATTCCATATTTTGCCTTTCTTATTCCTCATGTATTGTATGTGTCAAAATATCTACCGCACTGTTGCCGTCTCGAAAACAAAACACCTAAATGAGGAATCTCGAGCAACCGCTAAAACTCCTCAAATTCAAACGCAGAGAAATAATATATTTTTTTTTAACACATTAGAGACGCTTTGCTGTTTTATCGCCGAGGATATCGGCGACGTGCGCGATCAGAGGCGTCGCTCTGGTCGGCCTGCCACGATTGGCCGAACGCTGACTATGACGTCAGCAAAGGATTTCCCATCGACGGAAATGAGAGAAATGTGAGACCTTTAATTTTGACGGTGTTGGCAGTCTTGCTTTGAGAGCGGAATGATTTTGAGCTTCCACCATGCTAATTACAAACACTATCAAACTTGTTGTTCGCGAGGTAATGACGTCACGAGAGGACACCATAGGAGGGCGCCACATAAACATCTCACCGCTAATGACGGTGTTGGCAGTGTTCCTTTGAGAGCGCAATGATTTCAAGCTTCCACCATGCTAATAACAAACACCATCGAACTTGTTGTTTGCAAGGTAATGACGTCACAAAGGGGAACCACAGGAGGGCGCCACCAAAACTTCTCGCCGCTAATAGAGGGGACTTTCTGAATCTTGTTTTTTCTCGAAGCTATCTGTTTCATACTTCGCGTGCAACGCTGTCAAAGCTACTGACGCGAGCGCGTTCATCTATGGTTTTGTTTGCGCGAGAACGCGTGCAAATGATCAACGAGATCAAGCCCCACGTTCGCGCCAGTAGCTTTGACAGCGTTGCACGCTAAGTATGAAACAGAGTATAGATGTTTACCCATCCTGTAGTCTGTATTCTCAACTTCATCTTCCTTGATCGGGCGCGGGGCTCACAGTGTATCCGAGTGTTGTTTCAGCGTTTGATTAGAACTGGTGTTCAGCTGGTGCTTCACTTATTGAACACGAGCCCCAACCGAACTTTGACGCAGAGTTCAAATACGTGAGCTGAGCGCTTCGTCAGGAACACACACACACACGCACGCACGCGCATGCACACACAAATGGCTCGGCTCACGCGGAGCTCCAGCGGGGTTGTCGCGCATGCATGAAGACAACGGTTTCCATGATCCATTCCGGCAGCGTTGGCGTCACGAAACTAACTGGTGAGATCTGTCTATTGTAATCCCTGAAAGTAGGTTCATAATTCAACAAATGCTGAAAAACAAAAAAAACACCAAAAGGAAGCGTGACGACGTTTTTGTGCAATTGCAAGCCTTGCATACGGATGGGTGCCCCTCCATACGTGCAAGCACATGCAGCGGAGCACGTGAAGGAAGCTATGCCAGGCTTGTATTTTCACAGGCTTGCCATTACAAGTAGAGCTTGCAATCGTGCATTGTTATCGTTTCTGCAATTGTGCATTGTTATGGTTTCTGCAATTGTGCATTCTTATGGTCCCGCAGTTTTTGTTTTTCGACTACAATAAATAGAATTTTTAAAGAACGAGACACCATTTGCCAAACGACGATGCGATTGTTAACTGAAGCGGTTTTGTATTTGAGGAAAAAAACCTAAATTGTCTTCATTTGGCCTCCAGGATCACGAATATCGATATTATTTTCCAATGTGGTGCACGGAGGCTGCCGAAATTATTTTTTAATGTACTGCTGAAGCCCTTCCTTCCCATGGCGTGACGTCATATGAGGAGTTTAAAGAATTGCTCCTCTCGCGCATCTTGAGCGCCTGTCAAAGCTATGCATGCGCACTCTTGCCAGTTTCAAAAAGTGAGAAATAAATGTCGCGACTGGCGTCAGTGCGGAAAAATATACCTGGAAAGCTTGCAATTCTGGAAGGCTTGGTGAGCACGGCGAAAATGCTACGACAATGACGCCTAACATACCGCTCCTGTTTGCTCTGCAGTTTCTTCTCGTGGCGAGTGACAGTGGCCTTCCATCCTTCTACCCGCGAGCGACCAACGCAACGCCCGTGACGATGCAGGCAGCACCGCTGATTCCCTTGGCCGCCCCCCTCGGTGGCGATGAATTCAACGCTGGAGCGATACCAGGATTTCTGCCGCCAGTGTCGCCTGACACGCAAACCCCACCAGGATCGACATCAAGCACACTGCCTTCAAAAGCCTTCTCGCAGGCGTTTTCGACTAGTGGACCCGGCGAAAATGCTACGACAATGACGCCTAACATACCGCTCCTGTTTGCTCTGCAGGTTAGTAGGCAAAACTTTTCTTACTCCGTTAGGGGTAGTTACGTTTGTCTTAATTTGCCGTGCCCACCGATGTGTCTGAAGCGGTTTCTTGACTTATTGTTACTTCTTAGTGGAGACGTAGAGCGTAACCCTGGTCTGGTCCCATGTCTAAAACTGGAGCCGAGTCACTAGCGAAAATAGAGTCGCTTGTCAGCGAAATGCATTCCGGCCAAGCAAGCGTGTTGATTCAGCTCAAAGAAATCAGTGACGAACGAAAACGAACAAATGACTCGATAACCACTCTCACCGCTCGTGTTGAAATTATTGAAAGTGATCTCGCAAGTTGCAAATCGAAAATGAACTCGACAGACGAACTTGAGGCGAAATTCGAGTCTGTACTTTCGGAATTGGCCATTCTCAAGCGACGTCCCGATGACGCAGAGTGTCGTTCCCGTCGATCCAACTTGCTTTTCTTTGGCATAGATGACTCGGCTAAGGAAACGTGGGCTCAATCTGAAAAGCTGGTTTTGGATGAGTGCTCAGATAAGCTTGACGTACAAATTGACCCTGCTACAATCGAACGGGCTCACCGCATCGGGAAGTTCGACACCAGAAAGAAAAGGCCTATCGTTGTAAAGTTTTCCTTCTTTAAACATAAGGATGCGGTGCTGGGGTCGTGCTACAAGCTAACAAATACGGGTATTTCTATCAGCGAGGATTTTTCACAAAATGTTCAACTTGCTAGAAAACTGCTGCATGAATTTGCTCGTAGGAGGGTCGTAACAAACTTCGTGTCGACAAATTGTATATCGGCGATAGGCAATTTTTGTTCGACCATAACACAAACGAAGTTTATGAAGCCGCCTCCTAACTAACTAGAGATAGCGCGATTGAATCTGTCCCCTCTGAGCTAAAAAAAAAAAAAAAAAAACGCCGGTAAACACACGCTATGTTCCTTTCTTTGCCAAATGAGATTTCAGTTCTTTTTACTAACATAAGGAGCGTAGTCCGTAATCGCGATGACCTGTGAATAGTTATTGATGCATCATCAAGCGATATTGTTGTTTTGACAGAAATGTGGCTTTCAAGGGTTGTCCGTGATAATAAAATTTTTGACTCTGTTAAATGCTACAATTTTTATCGGTGTGACAGAACAGATAGGCGTGGGGGAGGTGTTTTAATCGCAGTGAATAAAGCCATTGAATGTTATCACGTGAATATTGTTTCCCCGTTGGAGCTTGTTTGCGTACGCCTACAGTGCGCTTATAGAAATATTATTTTGTGTGTTTGTTACCGTCCTCCCAACGCTCCTGCAAATTTTTGCTTGGATTTGCATGATGCTTTAAATATTTGTTCAAGGTTCCCCCTTGCACCCATGTTTTTACTAGGTGATTTGAATCTTCCCTTGATCAACTGGTCTGGACCGTTTCCCGCTGCATCTAGTAGCTCTTCGGATTACTCGGATTTTATCAGTCTCTGTTCTGATTTTTCTTTTTTTCCCAATGTGTAACTGAGCCTACTCGGATTATTGATGCGACTGCCAATGTGTTAGACCTTATTCTTACGACTGACCCTAATCTCGCTTCTTCTATAACTTACTTACCGGGCATTAGCGACCATGCTATTTTGAATTTCTGCCTGCAAGCTTCATCGCATGTTGCTAACAAATCGACCAAACACTTTTTCGATTATAGCAAAGCGAACTTCGGTGCAATAAATAATGAGTTGGCTTGCTTTCTTGATGAATTTTTGCCTGCGTTGTCAGAACGCACGATTGAGACTAATTGGAACATGTTTAAAAACAAAGTAAATTCTCTAATTAATTAATTCATTCCGTGAAGGAATATCGTATCTAACCACATGTCTCCCTGGTTTAATGTAACTCTTAAACGCCTTGCTAATAAGAAAAAACGCCTTTTCCGCGCTGCTAAGTTGTCTGGCCTCGCTGAGCGCTGGGAGCTTTATAAATCTGTTGTCAATGCTTATAATGCAGCCATCAAGCAAGCAAAACTGACTTTTTTTAATGTTACCCTTCCTTCAATGTTAGCAAATAGCCCTAAACAATTTTGGATTGTTATGAACGGGCCTAAAGGAATGACTGTATCGCTCACTGATGTTGGGGGTATTGACATTCCGAAAGCTCAATGTGCATCCATTCTGAACGACGTCTTTGTGAAGGCGTTTACTGATAATGATGGTTTAGGTTATCCTATTTTTCCAGATTATGCATTCTTTCCCATGGATCCGCTTGCTTTTTATTACGACGGGATTGTAAAGTAGATCGATAATTTGAAAGTTTCTTCCTCGTGTGGTGTTGACAATATTACTTCTAAATTTCTTAAGAACACTAAACATTACATGTCAATTTTTCTTACTAATATTTTTGAGCAGTAACTCAACCTTGGTGTCTTACCGAATGATTGGAAAAAAGGAAAGGTGGTTCCACTTCACAAGTCAGGTAACAAACATAATCCTCTTAATTACAGACCCATTTCGTTAACCAGCACCCCGTGTAAACTTTTAGAGCACATTATTTATTCTCATTTAGTTAATTTCTTAGATTCCAATTCTTTCTTTTCGCCCTCACAACATGGTTTTCGCAAATCTCTCTCTTGTGAGACTCAGCTTTTGTCTTTCACTAATGACCTACTTTCCATTCTTGACCGTGGGTCCCAGGTTGACTGTGTGTTTTTTGATTTCGCCAAAGCTTTTGACAAAGTTTCTCATAAATTCTTACTTTTTAAACTTAGCAAACTTAACATTGATCCTAATGTTTTGTCGTGGATTAAATGTTTCCTAACTAATCGATCTCAATATGTTTGTGCGAATGAAACTAATTCTTCCCTTAGTCCTGTTACCTCTGGTGTCCCACAAGGTTCCGTTTTAGGACCTCTTTTGTTCCTTATTTATATAAATGACTTACCACTGTGTGTATCATTCTCAATAAGCTTATTTGCCGATGACTGTGTAATTTATCGTGAAATAACTAACGATTTTGACGCAACACTACTTCAATGTGACCTGTGTGCTGTATCCGAATGGTGTAACTTATGGAAAATGACTCTTAACACTAACAAATGCAAATCCATGAGGGTTTCCCGTCGGAACACGTCCCCATCACCATACTCAATTTCTAACAACCTACTGAAATCTGTGACGTCTTACAAATATCTTGGTGTTCACATTACTTCTAACGTTTCATGGAAATTACATACTGATCATATTATCGCTAACGCTAACTCTATGCTTGAATATCTGAAAAGAAACTTCTCTTTAGCCCCTATATCATTAAAATTGCTTCTGTACAAAACTCTGGTTCGATCAAAATTAGAGTACGCCTCGTCAATCTGGGACCCCGGGCACACAACGCTTGTGACTAACGTTGAAGCTGTTTAAAATCGTGGAGTACGTTTTATCTATTCTAACTATCATCGCACCAGCTAGTGTATCATCTATGAAAACCTCATTGTCCCTGCCTCTTCTTTCCTTACGGCGAAAAATATCTCGTCTATGCCTTTTTGACAAAATTTATCACTGCAACGCTTCACTAAAAGATAAGTTATTCCTTAACCCCGCATATATCTCTTCACGCATTGATCATCGTTTCAAGGTCGGCATTCCTCACTGTGAGACATCAGCATACAACGACTCCTTCATACCAAGAACGTCTTCTCAGTGGAACCACCTTCAAGCATCTTTAGCAGCTATCCCGTCACTTGATTTATTTAAAGAAGCGCTTACTAATCACTTTTGTTAATATTTTGTCGAATTGATTGTGTTTTAATCACTGCCTTTTACGTTTGTATTTTCTTTTGAGTGAATTCTTATATGCCCCGCCCCCTCTGTAATGCCCTATGGGCCCTGAGGGTATTGAAATAAATAAATAAATAAATAAATAAATAAATTGCACGTGCTGCCTATACAGCGACACGCGCTTGGCGGCCCGAATATTCTAGTATGGCTTCACGATTATATGCCGCTAATCTTGATCATTGGCTCGCACTGGGGTTGGCCAGGCACAGGACACGCGCTGAGTTCCAGGCATTGTTATATTCCGGCTATTGTCGTCATCGCAGCGATTGGACACGGGCCGCTACCCGAATGCTTCCCGATGTTATCGATTATCACGAGCCCAAATCGAGTGCCCACGCAATGCTCCGGTCGTATCTCTAACCCGCATTCAAATATCGTCACCCGGTGCTCGACCGCCCAGCTACGTCAGCAAGTTTTGCGAAGGAGAGATTGAATGAAAACTCTCGCTTTTGTCATTGAAATTACACCGCCACATAATTGGGGGGGTTGTGTGGATATTTATACAGCGACTCGTTGGTCAGCCATTTTTAATGTTGTGACGAGTCACTCGCTTTAGATGAGCAATTTAGCCAGTGCAGTACAACCGCTAGCCTGGGGTCTTTTACGTGCACCACGCAGTAGTGATACACGACCGCACGCCGGTAAGATGCTCATCCAGATCGAAACGGGCAGGGGTGGGGATTGAACCCAGGATCCCTAGGTTCTGCAGCGCGAGCTTTCGCTCCACGTGCTCCGAGCTGGTGTGCGCTAGCCCACTCGGCCACCGATCCCCCACACCGCCACAAAAAAGTGTATCTCTGTTTCTTCTGTCGCGTGTTAAGCTACTCCTTGAACCAGTCACCACGCTTCATTCGAAGCACGGAAATCCCGGTTACTAGGAACGTAAGTGGCCGTAAGCTGTCGTAACGTAACGTAGAAAAACGCCCTTGTGTGAATCGGCCTTTAAGGTCGGTTCACGCAAGGGCGTTTGCTTAAAGGGGCTATGCAACAATTTTTTTACTTTGCGCAAATACCGCTTAGAACGGATCCCTGACGTTAATGACCTATGAAACACGCCTTCGTTTTTCACCCGACGCATTAGAAGTCCCAGAAAAAAATTAAAAAACAACGAGCAGCGTTCACGCCCTCAACTCGCAGCCAGAACAAGCGGCCACGTGATCTGGAGCCGATTATATGCCGCCAATGTTGATCATAGCCACGCGCTGGGGTTGGCAAAGCACAGGACACGCGCTGAGTTCCAGACATTGTTATGGCTCGGCTATTGTCGTCGTTGCAGCGATTGGACACGGGCCACTACTCGAATGCTTCTCGAGCTATCAATTATCACGAGCCTAAATCGAGTGCCCACGCAATGCTCGGGTCCAATCTATGAACCGCATTCAAATATCGTCATACGGGTGTACTGCGATCCCCGCGTTACGTCATCGAATTTTGCAAGGGAGAGATTGAATGAAAATGATCGCTTTTGTCCTTGAAATTACACCGCAACAAAGGAGTTTCTTGGCCAGTGGCATTGCATGCGAGTATCCTTGAGTCCCACTAGTGCCAGTAAGCTCGTGTAAAGTGAAAAACATTCCAATTGAATATCGTTGCACAGCTCCTTTAAGATTTCTTACGTTGCGTGAGGAATCACCCGGAAATTCGTGTTTCTTATGTCTCGTGCAAAGTTTCTCCTTGAAACGGCCGCCACGCTTGTTTGGAAGCACGGATGTCCCGCCTACTCGAGACGTAAGTGGTCGTCAGCGGTCGTAACGTAAGGTAAGGTAAAAAAACAACGCCCCTGTGTGAAACGACCTTTACTCTTTTTATGGGTTAGAACTATTATTCGCTCTCACGCGACAAATTCCTTACTTCTATACTTCGTTTCACATTATCTCCGAGCGAAGCCAAAGCTATTAGCCCCGTGCGCGACCAAAAGCGTCGCTATGGTCGGCCTTCCACGATTGGCCGAACGTCTGTTTTACCTTGTGTTGTACCGCAGGAAAGGCTACAAGCGCGAGCTCCTTGCTCTATGGCACACCTCGGCGGCACAAGCTCTCGTGCACCAAAGGCAGCTGCCAACAGTATGAGCTCGCGCTTCTAGCCTTCGCTGCGGTACAACATAAGGTGAAACGGAGTATTAGCCCCGTGCGCGACCGAAAGCGTCGCTGTGGTCGGCCTTCCACGATTGGCCGAACGCTGACTATGACGTCGGAAAGGGGATTTATCATCGACGGAAATAAGAGGAATGAAAGAACTTTAATTTTGACGGCGTTGGCAGTGTTCCTTTGAGAGCGCAACGATTTCAAGCTTCCACCATGCTAATAACAAACACCATCGAACTTGTTGTTTGCAAGGTAATGACGTCACAAAGGGGAACCATAGGAGGGCGCCACCAAAACATCTCGCCGTTAATAGAAGTGCGAGACCAGCGCTTTTGCGTTTATCCCCAGTTCCCGCGCTTGAGCAAAGCCATAATGCACGGAACTTTCGCACTCGCGCTTCCAGCTTTGCCTTTGCTCGCACATAAGGTGAAACGAAGTATAGAGTCAACCTTTCCCAACTTGTATTACTCAAATGACAATTAAATTGGACGTTAACCAAACACTTTTATGCGTACATTAGCCCTTTGTCCACCAAGTAAATAGTGAACATTCAAGCAATTTTCTAGCCTGTTCTACCTTGCTTACTTGCGATCAGATTTTATTCTTCTTTCAATTTTGTGGCTGCGGAATTTCCACCTGCGAGAGAAGTCATTCTAGTTTAACTGGTGATGCGCTAGCTATGCGATGAAAACAGATTTGACAAGTTTATGTGTCTGTCTCTTGTGATGCGTTTGTGTAATCGTCAACCTGTTTCAGCATGAAACAACCGGTGTACCACGAAAATGTTGGTGTTCTCCGGTACTCCAAATAATTCACGCATATTCACACATGAGGTTCCCAACAACCACTATTGTACAGTGGGTGAAGTGCACACTTGATTTGAGATTATCCTCTAGTATTTCGTTTCCAATGACCAAGTACTGGCGCTTTCTGGGAACGCAGAAAAATACCTTTAGCCTGTATTTAATGGTTGTTGATTAATGTTAACGGTCAGCGATACTCCGTAGTGAATATTTCTAGTAGGAAAGGCAACACATACAACAACTCACCAAGCTCACATTTAAAACAGCCGTTGCCACCTTTGTTTTATTGAGTAGAGCGCCATCGGCTTTTTTTTTTATAATCAGAGAAAGAGAACCCAAGGGAAAGGATAAGATGATCAAGATTTTAATGTCGTTCAAAATGCATGTAAAAAAACAAAGGTGAAAATATATTTACGAGCAAAGAGTAGCTACCACTTTAAGTTACATCCTTTAAGGAAAAAATGTGTCTACCTGTTTTATAGAATAGTAACCCTTGCCTTGCGCACGGACATATCTTTGCATTTTGTTTTCATATTTATTACTGTAAAAAACTTCATCTTTTGCGGGTTTAAATTACTAGTATTACGTACAGTGCCCCGAACCCGTTTTGGATAGGTGTGTTTATACCGTCAGTGCATCTAAAGGGGTTCCGAAACGGCTGTACAAATGGCATCACTGGAGCAGTAGCATTGTGCTGTCAGATATCGCGCCCCTGGAGGTTGGTCCTAGAAGTTCCGACAAAAAGTAGGAGCGAACGCGAGTGTGGCTTGACGCCAGAGCTATCCAACTCCTGGTTGCTAAAGCTTCCGTGAACTGTCAAGCTTGTGGTGTTCTCACTCGCCGCTTGTCTGAAGAAGAAGCTGGAGTAATCACGGAGCAAGTCAAGCAATGGCCGGTGGCCTCTGCTTGGCACCAGGCAATACATGCAAGTCTCCGGGAGGTGTGAAGTGTCTTGTCAAGACACTTTTTTGAGGTTTTGCTGGAATAGTAAGACAGCATTTTCCTACGTCAGTAAATGCTGAGAAGTATATTAAATTACACAAACGGCGTGCAAATCTCTGTCGTCATCTGACATCGACGAAATTCGTCTGCTCGATTGTTCCGAATCCTTTTTTCGTCAAGTTTCAAAACCCCCGATTCGCCTAAAATAACTCGCAACACGAACACAACTTTTTGTGGGAATGTTTTAAAAAGGAAAATTACTCTTTTGAGCAAGAGAATATTTGTCGTCAGACATCGTGTGTTTTGATTTAGAAACAAAAATGATGCCTCAAACACGATCTGCAACCCTTCATATGTAAAAATATAGAAGTGAGCATGGCGTCGAACCAAACCTTTCTGGCTGCTTTTGGGGACCGTGAGGGAAGTCAACGAAGGATAGAAAAGTATTTTTTCCCCAAAACAACAGCCTAGAAAGTATTGACGTCACAACAGAAAAATGTCCCACCTTTCCTAGAAAACTGCGTCGATGTTTGGTCGTCCAAGATATAATACAAATATAAAAAAGCTTACTTTTTCGCGTTTTAATCATACTGTTCAGTGCATTTGCTGGTGTCAAACAACGGCCGCCGGTGGTGCCATTTGACCCCAGCAAAACAAGCCACAATCCACGATCCACCCTACTGCAACAGTCATCAGTGGTGCTAACCCCGAGCTCGCTCCTCATGCGCCCGCCACCTCGTCTCCAAAGTTATCTTTGTGTCCAAATCTCCCTAAGCTGGAGACTGACCTGTAGCAGAACAGGAGTCTGTCGTATCCAGCTCCGCTGCTCTGTCATTGTCAAGATTGCGCCAGACAACGTCATGACACTTTGTATCACGTCATGAGGCGGGAATCGAGGGTCCACATTTGAGGACACGCTAAATAAACGAGTCCGAAACTCGTTCCTGGCGCCATATTTTAGTCTGCGTCAACTTTTTTGTTCCACGTTGTCAGGTTAAGAGCCCAGTAGAGGCTTAAGCCCGCGCTCGTTGCTTCCTGCCGTGCTTTTGTGGCGCGTACTTTCGTAGATTTTCCTCGAGAGGTTCTTTTTTCTTCTTTTACAAACAAGGTAAGTCCATCCGTTGTTATTTTTACTTTAAGCTTCCATCACCTAGCCGCACCGTTGTAGTAAGTCACAGCGCGATACTTGAGAGAACCCGAATTTTGCGGGCTGTGTAAGGTGGATCCGAAGCGTGGATCTGAAGCGTTCATGCGACATGAAATGCAACTTGAAATTCCCCATCTCTACACTCAGGCTACATTTATTAATGGTTTTCAGCTGCACCCGCTCCTACAATTATTAGAGTAACTCACTGAGATCATAGGGGCACAAGCTAACAATACCTTACATCTGTACTCGTTCATATCGCTCTTTTCCTTATTTTCTTATGTTCGCAACTTTCTGCTGAAGGCCTCCCTCGGTGCTACTCTGTTCGCTTTTAATAAAAGGACTCTTGCGATTGTACGCGGAAACATAAACGTTTACAAATAAGTACAATATGATAAACGTTTGCGCGTTTCCAAGGAGGATAAGGTACCTGGGGAACCCACAGTCGACGAACAAAGGGATAGACAAATGGAGTATGACAAGAACAAATTGAGTGATCTGCAACATGGGAAGGCGCTTCTTCCACCGGATGTATTTCTGCACTCCGGGACCCAGGGTAGCGAGGAAGTAGTAAGAGTACATGATGATGTGCACAAACACGTTGATGGCCAATCCAAAAGCGACGTGTCCTTCTGGAGCGAACAAGGTCCAGAACCAGACGTTTGCCGTCAGGATGGTGAGATGGATGACGTGCAAGTGCGTGATTTGTCGGAATTTCTTGCGAAGGACGAAGACGGTGTCCAGAAAATCAACGTACCGAACCGCGACGAAAAACCATCCTATTGGGTTAACTCTTCAGCCGTGTATCCGGTTATTCCCTGATACCAGAGGCTGTAGCGACCTCCTTGAAGCTAGATCGTTTTCAGAACGATGTAGAGGAACCTCGCATCGACAGCTACCATGCCAAGGTTATACAAGCGAATGATATTTATGATGTCGAAAGGTTCCCTGTTTTTCATTCATTGTGGGCCAGCCTCTCGTGGGCCAAACTCTCTACATATACGGTTCTTGTGCCTTGCGGACAGAGGCGACACCTTGAGGCTAATCCCCCCAAGTATTGCCGGATTCGCGATGCCTGGTGTGAATGCATCGGAATTCCAAGAGTCACCGATCTTCTGTGCCCACTTATCAGTAGTTGTGCGTAATGCTCCGTGGGGTACACCGTACAGGTTTACGCGATTGTCCCTGGCTGTTGAGTCGTGAGGTTGATACCCCTTAATTGCGTTTGCCGATGCTGTCCCCATGCCCGGAGAAGGGGCGGTAAATTGCGAGCCCTGTGTTGCTGCTGGGCATGGTACCAGTTTTCCACCATGTTTGTGTCTGCGTTGGGACGCGAGGGCGCGTGAAGGGATAGCGGGTTAGATTTATGGTGAAAGACAGCTATACTCCCTGCCACTAGTTGTGTTGTGCAGTACAGGAGAAGGCAACGCCAGGTGAGCTAGGGAACAAAGGGCAAGCACTAAAAAGGCAGGGGAGCAGGAGAGAAAGCCCCTCTTTCTGGCGAGGGGAGGGGGTTTTCCTTCTCTCGCATGCGTCGCATCTATTTTCTCGTCTCCCACCTTCCTTATCCTCGCCCTACCTTCTTGATTTGTCATCGACTCCCCTCCCCTCGCCAGCGTTGCATCGATTTCCTCTTCTCGATTTCCTCTTCACATGAACGCTCCCTAGGTTCCGGAACTAATGGTCCCACGTTCAAGATAGGAAAAATGGTCCCGTAATAAGATCGCTTCTAAAATATAACACACTCAATGCACTTTATTTCTTAATGCTCTCTGCGTACTTGCTTGCTGGTGGAATGAGGAACTTGGTCCCATAATTTGAGATCGGTTACCTAAGAGCAAGTTGATAAGGTTTCTATAACTCTTTTATTTAAAATTCCCGGAATATTGTATAACAATAGAAGAGTCAGTGTCATTTTATTGTAATATTTAGTGATCGTATACTGGGGGTCACTGCTAGTTTTACCATATAACGAGAATTTTGCTAGTTATGTTTTCAATGCCTTGTTTTGATAGGCAAAATGAGCACTTCTACTCATGTCATTGGTGCTATGCGACTTCAATTACATTCATCTCCGCGTGTCATTTATTTACGGCCCCCATTAGGAGCGGAGCTCCGATGCCTTTTGAGGTACATTGAATGTGTGTGCACGATTGGCGCTCCTTCGTCTCTCTAAACAAATCAGTAACTACTCAACCTAGGTTGAACTTTATTTCACGGGAAGTTGTTTAGAACTCAAGCGTTTTATTGATGCCACAAAGATAAACATACAAAAATCTTACAACCGAAGAGGTCAGAACCGAATGGTTCGGCTCACACCTCGAAGGAAGTCCTCCATGGTTTTCACGTCCTGGCGGTACTGGTGGAGAAATTCTACAGCTAAAAGTATGAAACTAATCATTAAACGATATCTTTCGAGTGAGACGCTTAATAACATTTATATATAATGACGCGGTCTGAAAGAGCACAGTAAGTTACTTACCGTTCGAAAAATGGGCAACCGGAAGAAAAGGTAGCACTTTCAAGCGTCATTCGTTAACTGAAGCTGAATCATGCGGTCAATCGTGAATGCCTGTGTTGTCGCTTATCTCACCAACGAAATGAAAAGCGCCCACCCCCCCCCCCCCACCCCCCTTTATCCCCCTTTTTTTCTTTTAGCACGAGCTCCGTTCTGAGGATTTTACAGGGGCGATATTTTTGTGGGACCATTTTTTTTCCTACCTTGAAGTTGGGACCATTAGTTCCGGGACCATTAGTTCCGGGACCATTTGTTCCGGGACCCTTTGTTCCGTTTACCCTGTCAGCCACGTCGGGTCCCCGTGTCGGGAGTGCGGTGTTGTGAAGCCTCGCTCGCCAGCTCGTGGGGCCGCTCGTTGCCGGGGGTGCCCCGTCGTGTCCCGGAATCCATCGTATCGTTACGGCGGTTCCGGAGACACCTTGCGGGGTCGTGCAAGTCTTCTTGATGGCGTGCGCGGCGCTATGTCTTCTTGGCGGACTGATAAAGCGCTTAAGGGCGTCGGTGTAAAGCCCGTCGATGTGATCTTTCGTCACCAGTGAATATCATCTGGACTTCATCTCAGTGCAGTCCGTCAACAGGTGGATATGTATATTTTTCAGCAGATCTTTCTTGAGCACTGATAACGATACGCGTTACATCACCGACTGTGTTTGCGCCCACATCGTATCGTTATCAGAACGCAAACACGATCTACCCAAACCCTGTACTGTAGATAGTATATTATAATAAAACTATCGATTATCTGCTATCGTTGGTTGACTGTAGGTACATGTATAGCCAAGCTATCGATACATCTGTGGCCGAGTACCGTAATATCTATCGATGGTCGACTCCCGCAAAACTACCGATTGCATGCTATCCACACTCGATTTTTGAAAGTATTGATATTCTACTGTTGATAACTGACCTTAGTAAAGTTAGTAATAGTAATTGAAAAGTCAATCAAGAACGCCAATAGCAACCCAGAAAATATTTTCAGGCTCATAAGATTTCGCGACGGGAACCTTCAGCGCGCTGATCAAGGAGCAATTAAAAAAAAAATACATATATAGAAACGCGCAATAAATACGGTTGTAAGAATAACGACAGTGAATTATCGAGAAACTATCACCAGTGTAATCCTGAGAAACTATCGATAGCAGTTCCGAAAAACCATCAACAGTATACTTCCGAAAAACTATCGATAGTACTTTCCAAAAACTATATCGATAGTATAATCCAATGTGACTATTTCAATAGTTACATTACGGTAAACACTTTTGAAAGGGATATCAATAGTCGACTATAGTAAAACTATAAATAGTACTATCGATATTTGACTATTGGAAAACTATCGATAGTACTATCGATGGTCGACTATTGGCGATGAGATCGAACTATAGGGGGCGCTGCGTTCACCAAAACAAATACCGCCTGCGTGGAAAACAAAACCCCCGCGTTCCAGTGTGCTACCGTTGGCTGCCGTGTTGTTGTCGCGTTCCCTGCAGGTTTGTTAGAATATAGTACGCTCTTGTTGCGTACCGCAGCGCTCAGCGCATGCTCTAGAGCCTGGAATCAGTTTTCATTGCTTTCCTGCCCCCCCTAAAAAAAAAAAAAAACTCAAATCGCAGTGGATAAGTAAGGGTGGGGAAGAAGTAATTGATTGCGCACGACGTGGTGTGTGGTCGTCACTTTTCATGCGATGCCTTCCAAGCAAACTACGCTAACGGACGAGGCATGCACGCGCGTAAATCACGCTTGCATCGACTTCCGTTCAAACCGTGCATTGTATTTTATAGGTAGTAAATATTCTGCCGGCAAACGACACAACAAACCGAGTCAAAAGAAAAAATTGCCGGTAGTTGTTCCCACTCGGTTTCGTGGAAAAGGAATAGTCAATACGGGAACGTCTAGTTGTGCGAGTAGCTCTCATGCAATAAAGAAACAAAAGTGTGAGTAGCTCAGTGGAAAGGTGTCCGTTTCATGTGACGTGGGTCCCAGGTTCAAATCAAAATAGGCGAACTTTTTTTTTTTTTTTCAAGAAACATTTAGCGATTTATATATATATATTTTTTGAGAATAATCATTGCCGTCCGAAACTCCCGGCAATTTTTTTTTCCCGAGTGGTTGTGCCGGCTGCCGGCAAAATATCCCCACCCTATTTCATAACAGTGCATAAGTGGAGGTTCTTGATATACGCAACGCCGTTTCGTCGGAGAATCTTCCGAAGGGATCACACGACCGGGTCGTGAGGCTTTGGAAGCCACCGAGAGGTACTGCTATCGTTTGATCACTATTTTATTCCAGGCTAGCTTTTACACTGGAACATATTAGGTAGCAGTATCAGTTCGATATTGTGATATTTACGCGTGAATCATTTTGCAATTCCTATAATTTTGATTCAACAATGCAAATGTGTGTATGACTAAGTCCTCGTCGTGCAGAACACATTGATATTTCATCGTGAACCGTGCACATTTGAATAACCGATAAATTAAACTGAAAAAGAGAACTTGTAACGTTTAATGCCAAATATGCAGTCTAATTATCCACATTCTACATTTTAATGTTCACCAGTGTGTTCTGTATTTTAGCATTTCAAGAAAAACGTAATTTAATGACTATTTTGGTGGATGTTTTAGGTGAAAATTTGCTCCGCTCGATTACATGGTCACATTCCAGCACGTCCTCGCTTTGAACAAGGCACCTCTTGCTCTCGCCGATGTGGCTGATGATCGTTGAGACAAGGACACTGAAAAGCAATGCGTGTGTTTTGTGAATACGGTTTCTCCAACCTAGGAAGCGCACAAACATTGCCACACCGCGTCAGTCACGCACGACCTGGCGCGCGCAGCCGGAGCGACACGGCCGATCGCGAGCGCCTACACGTGGGTTGGTTTTTGCTTCCAACGAGAATGCGGCGACGTTTAAATCAAGGTGAGACAAGCAGGGACTATGCTACCCCTACGCAGATGCTTTTCGAGCAGGTAAATATCATCCACATACCTTTCGCGAGCCTCAAGTCCTCTTCCTTCATGGCTGAACGAAAACTAGCGGCGGGAATATTATTCCCGCAGAATAGTTCCGACGGCGGCCGCTAGCCAGCGCCAGCGTTCGATCTCCTCCCCAATAAACCTTTGCAAAGATTGCCGTCTGCGCGCTGCCATCTTTGTCTGCAGTGCTGGGCTGTGGAAGGCCTCCTGAGCATGCGCTGTTGCTCTGCTGTGCAGTACATCAGACGCAGCCCATGTGTCCACAGCTAAGTGACTCAGCATCTTTTGCCTGGGTGATAAGCGATGCAAATTTGGTGTCTAGTAAAACTGTTGATTGTCGACCATCGTCAAAGCATCGCTAGTATCAATAGTCAATTTATCGATAGTTTTGCATAATTAATGCCGGGTCCTCATTCAAACTCAAAAGCAGTTCGTGCTGTCACCGTAGTTGGTGCGTTGACGCTGGTGTTGTGCGCGGCGGCGCGACTCGCCACCGTCGGCGTGCGTGTGCGCTTCCGGCGCTCGGTCACCAGACAGACACCAAGGCGCTGCGGCCGTCGGGAGGGAATTGCTTTATCTTTTGTTTGTTTTCATTTGACTCATTTTGCACGTTGGCCAAGTGGCCGAGAAAGACGCCCCATTTTATAAACTGATATTTTTTTTTAGTTCGGACTGCTTTTATATTTATAATACCTAGCTTCCTTTACGTAACATTGTCCTGCATGAAAAAGCGGCTTTGACTTTTTAAACATCGAAATTCTGTTTTTAATATATCTTTTTGTATATATGCTTCCGCTGTAACTTTCTGGTGGGCGTACTGCGACTAGGGTGAGGCATTTTGCGAATATAATTTCATCCATTTAAAAAAATACTTGACGGTAAGTATTAAACGTATTTGTCTTTTTTCGAGAAAATCCGAGCTCAAGTCGTGAAAGCCCGTCAGGTATTTATCTCTTTGGGAAATCCCCCCCCCCCCCCCCCCCCCCCCCGAAAAAAAAAAAAGAAACATTTCCGATTTTCAATAAGCCAAACATTTCCGATTCCTTTCATCTCTGAAATTTGGGCTAGTTGGTGAAGCCTGTTTACGGGTAAAACAGCTCGAACAGGACACAGGACCGAGAAGATGTACACAGACGGAGCGCTGACTGTCAACTGTTTATTTTTAAAGAAACACCCAACGGCGTAGTCACACAAAACAAAAATTACATCACAACTGATTGACACAAGTTGAAGCCACTCAAAAATGCCAACTCACAATCATAAAGATCTATCGAAGGCGCGATGACACAGTTGTCTTTGAACTTGGAAATGTAAAAGGCCTCAGTTATCACCCTAGTTCGTTGGTGACTGTGTCTTCCCAGGACCGTGGTATCCTCCAAAACCGGAGAACAACCACATCTGTCGCAGTGAACCGCCAGATTTCCTGACGGAGATGCCCTAATCGAACACGCGTGTTCACGTAATCTATCATTAATGCAGCGACCAGTCTGGCCGATGTAAACTTTTTTACAAGTCAGGGGAATACTGTAGACCCCCCCCCCAACATGCAAGGTACAAACTTGTTTTTATGCTTCTTATCACATGCGGCCCTGACAACCGATCCCCTCTCCACCCTCGCACATAAACGTCCCCGCTTGGCCGGTGCTGACAAAATGACTGGAACATCGTGGCGTTGCGCTACTTTCTTTAGCCTATGCGCCCCCTTATGGATGATGGGGCACCACCACCGGTATCTGCTTAGACTTCCTACCCATAACTACCTCCGGATTTCTCACCCTCCTCAAGAGGCATTCGGCCACACCTACCAGGAACTTGCCAGGATAGCCGCCCTCCAAAAGTTTGTCAGCCTGGCTACCCTGGAGGGCGGCTATCCTGGCGATCTCCTGGTAGGTGTGGCCGAGTTCCTCTTGAGGAGGGTGAGAAATCCGGAGGTAGTAATGGGTAGGAAATCTACGCAGAAACAGGTGGTGATGCCCTATATCCATAAGGGGGCGCATAGGTTAAAGAAAGTAGCGCAACGCCAGATGTTCCTGTCGTTTTCTCAGCACCGGCCAAGCTGGGACGTTTATGTGCGAGGGTGGAGAGGAGATTGGTTGTCAGGGTCTCATGTGATAAGAAGCATAAAAACAACTTTGTACCTGCGTGGCGGGGGGGGGGGGGGGGGGGGGGGTCTACAGCATTCCCCTGACTTGACAAAAAGTTTACATCGGCCAGACCGGTCGCTACATTAATGATAGATTACGCGAACACGCGTGTTTGATTAGGGCATCTCCATCAGGGAATCTGGCGGTTCACTGCGACAGATGTGGTTTCTCTCCGGTTTTGGAAGATACCACGGTCCTAGGAAGACACAGTCACCAATGAACTAGGGAGATAACTGAGTCCTTTTACATTTCCAAGTTCAATGACAACTGTGTCAACACACCTTCGATGGATCTTTATGATTGTGAGTTGGCATTTTTGAGGGGCTTTAACATGTGACGATCATGTGACGGTCATGTGTTGTGATGTAATGTTTGTTTGGTGTGACCACGCCGTTGGACGTTTCTTTAAAAATAAACAGTTGATAGTCGGCGCTTCGTCTGTGTACATCTTCTCTGTTCTGTATCCTGTTCGCGCTGTTTTACCCGTAAACCTTTCATCTCCTTCCCACTGTTTTCCTACAAGTAGTTCAATTGTTGTATTTCGGCCCGCGCTACCGGTAAGAAGAAAAAGTTATCTGGTTATTGTTTCTGAGGACCATTCAAATTATCAGTTGACTGGTGGCAACGACAATATTGGGTGCAAATTTGTTCGCGTACATTTGTGATAAACGTATTTGTCTTATGAGCATTTCTACTATCATTATGTTCTGTATGAAAGGGCCCCTGTTATAAATTCGGCGAAGTGCCTGCTCCAGGGTCTTATGCCAGCGTTTAAAATATGTCTGTATACTCGTATACTGTAAACGACTATATTTTCGCGAGTTCGATATTTCGCGAATTTCTGAAAGTGCCGGTTATGTATATTCATATATTAATAACCGATTTGTGATCACATGGCTTTACAGGCTATATTTAACTAGATCGTAAGGATCCATGCGTATTTTGTTATTCTGCAAAAACCGGTACTTAATTTTACCACAAATTACTTGAACCCTAATTGTTCACGGTTAATATTTCCATAGTTTCTGTGGGACGTTCAATTGCAGGTTTCAAAATCTTTGTTAAACGTGTTGTTTGACACATTCCGGCTCCGCCGCATAGCAGCGTTTCGTATTATTTCTCTTTGGATCGGATAAACGGTCCGCTTCCTCTTTACGACAGCAGACTCTTGTCGGAAACGGACCCAGTCAAAAAAAAAATAAATAAATAAATAAAACTCTTCGAATACAGTCACGATTTCCGCTGTGCATTGTGTTTTTTTCTGTTTTAGGGTTTCGGTTTATACAACTTCCTTCACCGGTTATGCGTTCCCTAAAACCGTATTTGGCGTGAATACGTCTTTAAATACAGGACGAGTAAGAGCTCATTAACAGAAATGTAATGTTTGCGAGGGGTCATTTTTTTGACGCTATAACTCCAAAACTAATGACGTGAACCGAACAAAAGTGATATCGTCCCAGAGGGCACATAATCATGTTGCATTCATGACCTTAAGTTGGCGCTGCCCGCGATCGGTACGCGGTGTGGGGCCTGCGACAGGTGGCTGTCCGTTTCTGCGTTGGACAAGGTACGGGCGCAGTACAACTCGCGACTCCGATGAGTAAGCGCCGTGAGTTTGATGACAAATATTGCCGATCGTAGAATTGTACACACCATCAATATCAGCTGCGGGCTGCAGTGAAGAGCGCTGGCTGTCGGCGATGGAGCAAGCTGCATGAAGCCACTTTTTTGTATTTCAATATTTGCGTTTTAACCGAAATTAAAAGTTTAAATTCGGCTCTTAGATGGTGTGACATTTTTTCGTGTCTGTATATTTTGTGTTGTTAAGTAGCTTTGTTCTAACTTAGTACGCACCCCTCGCAACGAGGCACGACGCTTATGAGTCTGAGTACCTTGTTTTCCTTTTTAAAACGATATATATATATATATATATATATATATATATATATATATATATATATATATATATATATATATATATATATATTTAGACATGTATAGTGTGTTAGGATGATATTATTTATTTAACAAAAGATTGCTGTGAAATTTTAAGAGAAATATAAGATTGCGCGTGCATACCTCACTGTTTGAAACTAAATGAGACCGTGCATGTGTCTTGCCGCTAGCCCTCAACGTTGTTTCTACTGTAGCTGGACACTGTGGGATAGCTGCAAACTAAGCACTGCGTCCCAACGTTTATAGACCTGAAACGTAACTTTGGAACGCACGTCCCACTTGTGGTGCCGATTCAATTGTCCTAATCTCGGGTTAACTAAAACTTAGTACAGAGCATTGTCTACCGTTTGACCTTACACGTCATTCAACAACTTCAATAACAAACCAGGAAATTCTGATTAGCCATTGCTCTTGACGGCAGCACCATTAGCAAATATATCCGTGTCTTTGAACTGTTTTTTCTTAGCAGAATATATTTTATAAATGTAATGTACAGCTACCTATGGCATGGTAAAAGGAACTCGAAAAAAGTTGTTCCAGCTTGCCTGCAGCCTTACATGCTTTCCGCTTATGCACGTGCTCATGTATACCAGATTCAATTGCTCTTTTCGTGTGCTGATATCTTTATTAGGTTTTTATCACTTTTCACCGTTTTTAACGAGGCGGTGAGTGGGGTGAGTTGGTTGTTCATCTTCAAAAGTGGAAACAGCGCAAAATATTTGACAAAAGACGAGTAAAAGAAGCGCATGGACAAAGTGCAGTTTCTATCTTCCACTTTCCGCTTATGGACGGGCAGCGCTTTGTCCGTGCACTTCTGTTACTCGTCCTTTGTCAATTTTTTTGCACTGTTTCTACTTTCGAAGATGTATTTTTTTATGGCTTTTCGATTCATAATAAGGCAATTTATTGGCGCACTGTCTTCTTACGCAATAAAAAAAAACCGTGCTTTTTTTTTTTTTTTCTAGTATTATTTCTGGCCGTGGACAAAAAAAAACAAAAACAAAACGCAGTGCATCTGATTTGTATCGGAATGAATTAAACCTTGAGTTCATGATTACAAAGAGTCACAGTGTTTGCGGGAAGTTTAATCACTGCTTCTATAATTTTAGTTTCGAGCCAGTGGGTTTCTTTAAGAAATTCCGGCTTTTTCGCATGCACTAGTTTTCGCTTTACGGCTTTTCTTGGAGGGGATACGGAGCCTGCTTATCGACAGGTGACCCTTTGCCGGAAGCGAAAGGTGCGCATGCAGAGACCCAGCGCTCCGAAAAATTTTGTTCCCAGCAAACGTAGCGTGTACGGATCGAATGACTGAGATCATAAATATCGGTCGGTCACATGAAGCAAATACAATTTTTCAGCAGTGTTCTTCAACGAAATAAACAGTGAGCTGATTGTCTCGATTATTCAATGTAAAGAAAAATAAAATCAAGTTTCATCATGTGTTACAGCATGTAGTGTACGATTGCTTAAGACCTAGCGATATAAACATCGTATTTTGAGCGCATTTGCCCACAAAGTCGTGCATAGGCACTTTTTTCTTTCTTTCGAACAACCTATAATATTAGGACAAAAAAGTAGAAGCTAACAGCGGCTGCTCCCACTTCACTTGCGTTGTCAAGCGCCGTCTGCAAAGATTTCTTAAGTCAGAACGCTTCAAGCAATCCGCCGCGAACCAGCATAACGCCACCCGTTCACCGGCGACTCGCTGTCTGAAGTGGCGAGCGAGCGAACTCCCGACCCTTCCGGCCCAGCTTCCTTTTTTTTTCTCAAACGTCACGAAGAAAACGGCCAACCAAACGCTAGAGTCACAAACCGCGCTATCAAATAGCATCAAGCAGCAAGCCTTAGCTCGCACTAACTCCTTTCTCACCGGTTACCAAATATACAAACCGCACAAAGCGCCCGCGCGGCGACTTTGTTGCGAGGCGAGCGTCGACCCCACTTCCCGGGAGATGTCCGCGAGAGGTCACAATACCCGCGCGACCCCTCACAAGTTCTCTACGCCTTCGAGCGAAATTGTCTCGCACAAGCCCCACACGCAAACGCAAGCGCTTCGTTTGAGCTCAGAACCCTCACTGAACTGATGCCCGTTACACCCCTCACCGCCCTCACGGCTTTTATATCCCACACGTACTCACGGTCCTCACGCCCCTCACGCACTCATAATTCCTCGCGCACTCACCACCCTCACGCCCCTCACCAGTCCTCACGCCCCCCACGCACTCATGCCCCTCAAGCACTCACAATCCTCATGGCCCTCACGCACTCACCGCCCTCACGTCCCTCACGCACTCACACCCCTCACGCACTCACGGTCCTCACAACCCTTACCTGCCTCATGCAGCTCACGCACTCACCGCCCTCACGTCCCTCACACACTCACACCCCTCACGCACTCACGGTCCTCACAACCCTCACGGCCCTCACGCCCTCACATTCCTCACGACCTCACGATCCTCACTTACCCTCACACTCATGAATTGTTGGGGTTCAGAAACTCACTCGCCCTCACCTCACCTGTGAAGATGAGGGTTAGTGAGGGCCCTCATGAGTGAGGTTTGCCGAGGTATGGCCACGACGTCCACTCGGGCTACGGCCTGGTGACGTGGTCCGGACTTAGACCCCGGATCTGACTCTCGACGGCGACGTCCACAGGATGCGGTGTGGACTAGCACCGCAGGGGCGATCGGCATGCAGCATACAGTGGCGGCGCACCCCTCCCAGGCTTCCTCGACGGCCTTTCCCGATCCCGAAACCCCCCAGCAGAATGTGGGTGGAATAAAAACGTTTAACCGAGAGCTATTCGTTGATGTATCCCGTTCGTCTGAAGACAGGAGACTGGGGAATCGGAAGACAACCCTACAATACCTGCGTACATAATTCCGCCGTTATTAACATCGAGCAAAGCGCCTTCACTGGGCTCTTAGTAACAAGACTGTCATGGTATTATTTCACAATAAATATAGTTTGATTATTTTTAATTCGATATTATGCTGACGAAAAAAGCGAAGTCGAGACACTTCTCATTGAAACTTTGGATTTATTTTCGTGAATAGGCGGTCAGGGTTATTTGTTAAGAGTGCTCACAAATGAATAATATTGACCATGCAAGCATTTCCAACATAATGGATGGGACACGCCTTTTCATTCATTTTATTTTCATTTAATATAAAATGAGAGAGTTCAGGGCTTTACATAAGGCTTTACATACACAACAAATATTCAAGAAATGAAAAACACAGATATGTGAGGTTGCTAAGTATTAAGTGAAAGACGTTTACAATTCTCTGTAATGCTGAATTAGAGCGCAGCTCTTGAGGAGGAGAGGAAGGTGTACCCCTCCTCCCCCGCTGTACCCTCCTCTCCTGCTCCCCTCCTATTTAGCGGGAAATTTTCGCTAAATTTACCACTAAATTTAACAAAAAATTTTCCCGCTAAATTTAGCGGAAAAATGTTTTTGCAAAGTTTAGCGAGGAAAGTTTTCTGTTAAATTTAGCGGAAAACGGCGGGGAAATGCGAGCGCTAAATTTAGCGGAAACCTTTCCCGCTCAAACTAGCGGTAAACGTTCCCATAATGCAACGCGCGGTTACGCCCGGTTGCATTATCCCTATAATGCAGCGCGCGCGGTTGCGTCGACGCCAACGGTGACGCCGCTCAAGCCGGAAATGGGCACCTAAGTACTGCTCTCTAAAAATTGTGGCAAGTTCAGCTTTGAAACCAGTTGATTCTTGAATATTGACAATATTTTCTGGAAGTGAGTTCCAATCTGAAATAGATAACTGAAGCAGTGAAAATATGAAAAGGTTGTTCTTGGTGTGGTCAATTGAAGTTTTTGAGTGGTTCGTAGATGGCGAATTGTGATATGCAGCCGTGCAATACAACTTTTTCTTTGATGGACAGTTGTAATATAAAGCGTCAAGAGAGACTAGTCTGGTAGATTTTCTTCTGTCTCCTAGTAGCGGAAGTCCCAGTTCTTTTTTTTTTTTTTTGTGGTAATGCTAGGACGCGTATATAATTTAAGGATGAAGCGAGTGACTCTATTTTGTACTGATTCTAATTTCTGTATCAGGTAAGCCTGGTGGGGGCTCCATATTGGGGATGCATACTCGAGCTGCGGGTGAACAGGGGCGGTTTAAGCTACAAGTTTTGTTTCCCAATTTGCCATGTGTAATGTTTGTCTTATAAAACTAAGACTTTGGTTTGCCTTTGCAGTGATGCTATCGATATGTGCCTCCCAAGATTTGTTTGATGTGAAATGAACCCCAATGTAGTTGTATATGTGCACGCCCTTAATGGGTGCATCAAAGTGAGAGTAGTCGGACATCGTGGCGCTTCGCTTATTGCTGAAATTTAATAATTTTGTCTTGGGGGTGTTTATCTGCATTTGCCATTTTCTACGCCATTCTTCTAGAGTGGTTAAGTCATTTTAAAGTTAAATACAGTCATCAATGCACGTTATTTTTCTATACACCATACAGTCGTCGGCGTAAGAACGGATGGTGGAACGAATAGCAGTCGGCAAGTCGTTTACATACAAAATAAAAGCAGTGGACCCAGCACGGTTCCTTGCGGCACTCCAGGTTATGATTTCTGGTGTAAAGAACATTTCTGATCATAACGTATACTTTGTGAGTGGTTAAAAAAACTTGAAATTCATTCTGTCGCAGGTGAATTTACTTGAAAAGGGCGCAGTTCAAGCATAAGTTGATGATGAGGCACTTTGTCGAATGAGTGTTTAAAGTCAATAAAAATTGCATTTGTCTCCGTTTTACAGAGCAAGTTATTATGTATGTCAGTTATAAATTGATAAAGCTGGCTTTTTCAAGAAAGAGACCACCGGAAACCCTGCTGGTTAATAAAGAGGAGGTTTTTCGCAGACAAGGGATTCATGATATTTGAAAAAAAAAAGAGAATTACATGTTGTATTAGTTTGCACGAAAAGGTCGTCAGAGAGATTAGTCGGTAGTTAGTAAATTCATTACTTTGACCTTTTTTAAAAACCGGGGTGACGTTTGCCACTTTCCAGTCGGCGGGTATTTGCCCACTATTTAAGGATTGTTGAAAGATAGAACAAAAAGAGCGGAAGACTCATATTTGCTAAACGTAAGCAGCTTTGTTGAGATATTATCAGGGCCAGGGGCTGAGTGTGTCGGGAGATTTTCTATCAACTTCTGAATTCCATCCGCTGATAAAGTCATTGGACTAAATTGTACCAGTATATAATAATCAGGCGAATCTGGTAGGGAAAGGTGTCTTCAGAAAGCATTCCGCTAAAAAATTGCCTAAATCGTTCGCACACCTTAGCAGTATCGAACACGTCACTCGAGGGATCAGTGAATCGGTAGAGCTTGGACGCTTGCTTGGGGTAAACCGCACTCCAACATTTTTTGGGATTAGTTTTCATAAGACTCTGGAGCACTTCGTTGAAATACTGGTTCCTCGGTGTTTTCACGTATGTCTTGTATACTAGATCGGTTTAATCGTACTTTGCCCATGCAGAAAGGGACAACGATAATTTGGCTATTTTATATAGTCCCTGTTGAGAGAAAATGGCGGAAACTCGCCATTTGAGTCTTGTCCCATCGAACGGTGACTCTTATGTGCGCTTCGGTGGAAACCGGAAGTCCTCATATACTTCGTTTCATGCCTAGTTCTAAACGCTGACGAAACTGCTGGCACCAGCACAAGCCTCGACAGAGCACTTTATTTGCATACGTTATTGTACAAAAAGACACAAGATGAAGCCACGCGCTAGAGCCAGTTACATTGACGGCGTTGCAAAGTCTGAAACGATATCACTTCATCTCCTGACCAGTGCCATTTTCAGCATTAGAACGCATGACACGTACCTTGGTCGCTTTCCGAAGCGACAAACATGCAAGTGCTGGGCTGTCAAGATTTGAACCTTGACTGTGATCTTGTAAAAATTAAAATAAATTAGCGTTAACGAAAAAAAATCAAAAATAGAGGAGATTAAAGCGCTCAACGACGTCATAGATCCCAGCTTTAATTGAAAGAATAGTACGTTGGCGCAAAGGATAGCAGCCTTTGCCTCTACTCATTATCATCCACCTATTCAGAGCGAACGTAGGATTCTCGTCTTCTATTCGCGCAGGGTCCGGCATTCAAACGCGGGACACTGCGCGATGAGCAGACGACGCTATTGTTCGCTCCTTTTGGAGGGAGACAGTGGTTAGAGACGAAGCTGGCTAGCCTTTGAACCGGCCCACACCTTCCAATCAGAACTTGCAGCTCTGACGTCACCGCACCCTCTCGTCTTCTCTCCTTCAGTTTATCTTCGTATAACAATGCTTCGACGAAATGAGGAAACACTTGCATGGCGTCCTGGGCTGAGCGGTTCCACCAGAGAAGGAAGGACCTACCCGATTTGAATGGTGGTTTACGTTTTATGCCACCGGTTTGTGCATTGAAATTACACATTTTGATCGCTCTGCGAGCCAGCCGCACGTTCACATTGCATTCCTTGTGCAAGAAAGTGTCGCCCGTCATTCCTACCTGCATCTTTGTGAGCCCGCTCACCAAGGCAAGTACAAATCTCCCGTTATTTCAAAATATGCATTTCATGTTGTTTAGGATACGACGGCGCCGAGCGGCATCATCGTCATCTGTGATCATTGATATTACCGTGTTTATGTGCATGTGACCTGCGACAAATGGTGACTCAGCACTCACCATCTCTACGTCCTTAGATTAAGCTGGTGAATGGTTTCTGAGTGCACCATTTTTGAGCAGAAATAACGCAACTGCCGGAGGTAATCAGCTCAAATGCTAGCAATGTCTCTCCTTCGTACTCGCTCAAATTGTTCATTTTTAATTTTTATAAAAATGCTAAGCGTTCTTTCTGTTTGCATCACTCTGCTGAAGATTTCCCGTGGTGCTGCTTTTAGTGCGTTCTGAGGGACTCTTTCGATTGTACGCGTGTATATAAAAGTTTACAAATAAACACAATATGAGGAACGTCTGCGCGTTTCCAAGGAGGATAAGGTGTCTGGGGAACCCACAGTCGACGAACACAGGGATAGACAAGTGAAGTATGCTAAGAACAAATTGAGTGATCTGCAACGTGGTGAGGTACTTCTTCCACCAGAGGTACTTCTGCACTCCGGGACCCAGGGTAGCGAGGAAGTAGTAAGAGTACATGATGATATGCACAAACACATTGAGGGCCAGACCAAAAGCGACGTGTCCTTCTGGAGCGAACAAGGTAAAGAACCAGACGTTTGCCGCCACGAGGGTGTGATGGATGACGTGCAAGTGCGTGATGTGTCTGAACTTCTTGCGGAGGACGAAGAAGATGGTATCCAGGAAGTCGACGTACCGAACCGCGACGAAAAACCATCCGTTTTTGTAGTATTGGGTTAACTCTTCGTCCATGTATCCGCTTATTCCCTGACACCAGAGACTGTACCGTCCTCCTGGAAGGTAGGTCATTTTCAGAAGGACGTAGAGGAACCTGGCATTCACAGTCACCATGCAGACGTTGTACAAGCGAACAATGTTAATGATCTCGAAAGGTTCCCTGTCTTTCATCCATCGTGGGCCAGCCACCTTGACAAAGTACACGTATCCCAGAATCATGGGAAAGACGAAGAATGGGTTGACGACCAGAGGGTAGTCTCTTGTCCTTGGATCGCCCATTTGCTGGATCTGACTCAGAAACGTGATAGGGTTCATGCTGAGATTCATCGTGATGACCCTCGCCGGTTGTGAATTGGATAGAGCTTGTGTCTCCTGCAAGAAGGAAAGAAGTGTTTTGGTCACTTATCTTGAAGGTTTGTTTTTGTTTCGTGCATTACATTGCCACTATTAAAGGTAACGTGATGGAGAATGTAAAAAAAACTGTCTTTCAGAGGGGTGAAATTCCTAGTCCAGAGAAGAAATAGAAAACAAATGAAGGGTCAAAGTAATTTATCTTTTTTTATTTGTAGAGGATGTTCTCAAAACAGCATATTATTTGTCTTGGTGCACATTTACATTATTATGTAACAGTCGGAGTAGTATTTTAACTGTTCAGTGTATGAAGACCAGATGAATCAACAGAATTATATATTTTCTATCAACGACCACCACTTAAAAGCTGCTTTACTCACACACGTTCAGAAAACCTGTGCTTTTTGGGCGTAGAGTTTGCAGAGTTTTCGCTAAACGTTACTGAAAGTAAAGTCTGGTTCCCATGCTCGCGACAGCTTACGACTGTTTGCCTTAAAACCTGTTAAAACCTCTTATGACAAGAGAACAACACACTGGTGCCATCTATCAGATAGCCGTGGAACAGTCTGATTCAATATACTTTCTATTTTTTGGCGCGTCATTCTTTTTTTTTTATTTGTGGCTTCAAAAACGTTTCGGCAATGTAATAAACGACCATTTATTGTGGATAGTACGTACATATGATCTCGCAAGTACAAATACTTCAAAACCTTTGCTCCAGTGAAATGCAGTGGCAGGGTCACGTAGTCCAGATCGCCAGCGTGGCAGTATGTTATCTCGTCGTGTCATCACAAGAACACAGTCCCAAGTAAACGCAAGTGTGTGAACGTGCCTTACGTTTCGTAGCTAATAACTGGGATTTCGTGTTTTCGGTAAATACCGATAAATCTTCGAAGGTTAATCATCGAACCGGTTTTATTATAATGAACATATAAAGAAAGAAACCCCGAAAAAAGAATACCGATATCGAAGAGAAATAAAACCCGAATACACGGAACCCCACTTGTAACATATTTATGACTCATCATAAAGGAACAGCTAACAAATCAAGCAAATGTTTCCTCCCTATTCACAAAAATCTAATCGACCCCTTCGTGCAATACTTTGGAAAATTACGTGTATTGTCTGATTTTAACTCCGCGGCCTACATTTTCCAAACCGAAATAAACAAAATACTACTGCCTACATACAATATAGGCAAGCGTAAATATAAAAAAAATATATATATATATTTATATTTATATTTGGCTATCTGAGGTGATGTCTGTTCAAGAGGAAGCATGTCGGTGTTTAATGAAAGCTATATCTCTCTTCTAGCAAGCAATGCTGACTGTTCCAAAAAAAAAAAAAGAAATGCGCGTATGTTTTTTTTATTTTTGTTTTTGATTTGAAGTCGGGTATAAACTTTCAACATCGGTACAAATCATCGTATGAATAATATTCAACCTGAGATAATGCTGTCGGACGTTGATTGAAGCAACATAAGTAATTCTGCACCGAAGTGTTAGCCGCCTCGGAGACTTCGAGGCGAAGCGCCGGCCTATTAATTCCCAGGTGGCGGGTGCTAATTATGCCTGTTTGACCCGCAATATGACGGAGGCTTGTTGCGGAGGGAGTGCGGTGTAACCGAGATTTCGGTTGCACGTCTAAAGATCCCCAGGTGGTCCAAATGAATCTTAAGTCCTCTGCTGGGGCGTTTCAGTTGCCTTTTGATGGTTTGGCACACGCGGAATACCCGAATTTGAATTCGCACGGCAAAAGACGGAGGTGGATGTTGATCTAATCTGTAATGCGGTTTCTGTGATTCCCGCAGATATCAGATAGACGAGTTTTCTTTTTTTACTGTTAGGTAGCAAAACAGTTGCAGTAACACATTTGTTATTCGTACGCAGTTTTGTTTGGTTGCTTCTGGTTTGATAAACGTATAAGCCATGGAAACACCGCTAATAATTCAGAACCACTCAGTACGCATTCGTCTAAATGATTGACAACATGTAAAAAAAAAAAAAAAAACAGGAAATGAGATGGAAGTTGGCATACCAAAACCTATGTAAAGAATTTTCATATATTTTTATTTATTTTCATATATTTAGAAACTCCAGCGAATTAGCGATTTATATACGATATTTTTTTCTTCTCGAACATTTCCGTTATTCTTTAAAACTAGGGTGCAACGATACCCAGAGTATCAACTTTCTTCTCATTTTTTTTTTTATAACTTACTTTTAGCAGTACGTTTTAGCGTTTGCAGCTTACATCATGTAATATAAAATCTTCTTTTTTTTTTTGGAGCGCAACACTTGTATTAATGAAAGCAAGGGGAGTCGTTCAGAATTTGCTCTCCTGCAAAAACCTCATTGCACAACACGGTCTTTGATGTCACCTCTCTCCCTCGGAAAGACAGGTTGAGCACGGGTTACGCAAAAAACGTTTCTTTTGGGAGGTGTTCGACATTTGACGTCGTTATTATTTGACTATATCATCACTCCAGTGGCTGTATAGTCAAATAGGTAGCGCCATCGTGCATTTGATAAAAGGATACTGAACCGAAATTTGAATTTCGCAAACTAAGGCCGCAGAAACGTTGAACGGGACGCTACGAACTCTAAAACAACACTCATACCTAGATATCTCAAATGGATGGCCGTACTTTTAGAGAAGAAGGGCGCGATCAAGCGAGTGCTATGACGTCATAGTCTTCCTGTAAAATTTGAGAATGAGGGGAAGCGGCCTGGCTTCTCTACTCCTCCTCGCTTTGGTTCACCAGCTCGACGGGACGTAGCGAGGAAAGAGAATGAGAATTATGACGGTGACTTGTCTTGTCGGCGGTGTTAAATCACACACTTCTCCGCCCCCCCCCCCCCCTCAAAAACAAAAAAAAACGGCGATTATTGTTAGAGATACAGCTGCATGAGTGATGTTTTTGGGTTTTGCAACGTCCAGCCTTGTTTTGTGCGCTTGAAATTTCGGTTCAGTATCCCTTTAAACGGTCATGACAGCATATAGGACACGCAGGCTGTGGTCTCTTATGTTCACACTTTTTTCTTTCTTGATTTGCTTTTCGGCGTTCTCATCAGCTAATGACGTCATCTGATTGGCTACGGTGCGATAATGAAATGCCCGGGACACATCACAACCTACGTTTCTTAAGTTGTCAGCGACTGTAGCAAGGATCGATGTAGAGTCATTAACCGAGAAAAGAGAGCAGTGTTTCTCGGCCCACGTAAAGAAACTATGCATCGCAGAAAGCTCGAACTTGGTGAGAATGTGACGCTAGCGTTTGGAACATAAAACGCGAAGGTTTTAGAACATGACGTTATCTGCAGTGGCATAGCCACTGCAGATAAGAGTCAAGAGTCATAGATAAGAGTCATAGCCACTGCAGATAAGAGTCAAGGGTCAAAACACCCCCCGAAATTTCAACGTTCCTCTTTACCCTTTTCCGTTTTCCCCCTCTCAGCTTCTGTGTATGTGTTTGTTTGGTGTCAGTTTGTGTCGGTAATGTTTATAATCTCGTTCAGCACGTGAGTCGTGAAAGTAATGAGTTCAGTAGCCAATCCGTCACTTGACGCTTTATTCAAGAATGATTATTAACCTACAACTTCAAGTGTGTCCTCAAGGTCTCCAACAAAGTCGGCACATTCACGTCTGGCAGCATCGTCCTCCCTAAGTGAGGGCGATGCTGTGGCCAACGTTAAATAAACTGCCCGGGGAAGTTCTGGTTTGGACACAGATGTGGAAGGACCTTGCTTTTGCCCGGAGGCCTTGTATCCCAATGTAAACCGCCTGCTCCATATCCTGGCCACCATGCCCGTTAGCACCGCTGAAACGGAACGTTCGTTCTCGAGACTCCAAAGACTAGAGTCATACCTGAGAGCTTCAACGTCCCAGGAGCGCTTGCTAGGGTGGCGCTTGTGAACATTCACCGGAACATCTAAGTCAGCCCCGAAAGTGTCCTCTCGCTAACTCTGTCGACCGATGGCGGCACCCACTAAATCTTTAGACCCCACAAAATGATAGAAACTGGTATTTTTTTCTGCCCCTTTCTTGTAAAACGACATCAAAGAATGGAAAGAACCCAAAGCATGACCATAGCACGATCCTTTCTGAAAAATGTGATCCTTGCAGAAACAATGAGCATGATGTTTCACTTTCTCATTGCCCCAGTGCACATTGCACTTTTTATGTTTAATCATATTTTCAACTTCACTATTTTCTGGCACTCGTCAGTAGTTTTTAGTCATTGGATACCCGAGTGTTCCGCAGAGAAGTATATGCACCGGAATATCTTGAGGGGCTGTCTGGACTTTTTTGTTCAAAGCCCATTATTATATTTTATGATTGCGTGTTTTCGTTGTTCACTATTAAAGTTTCCCTCTTTAAAAATTGAACGAACGAGATTTGGCAAAAAAGGTTAAATTTTTGTCTTCTAAGACACCGAAAAATAGTAACTAAAATTGTATTTGTGCAATTTCTTTTCTTCTCTCTTGTTTTTTTTTTGTTTTTTTTTTCATTTTGAATGGTGTGAGCAAACAAAACACCCACTGAAAACATTTCTTGGCTACGCCACTGGTTATCTGGGTCACAAAATAACTGAGAACGACAGCATTTCTCTATCAGCCGACGTCCGCCCAAGCCTAATATCGTCAAATGAAGAAATGCCATTGTGGGTGCCTGGAGCATCTATCTCAATAAGAATAGAAAAAAAAAAGAAGAAAAAAAATTGAAAGACGTGTACAATTCTCTGTAATGCCGATATTTCAGCTCAGCTACTTAGAGGAAGAGGGAGGGTACGGATGGGAGTGTATGTCCCTGCTCCCCCTCCGTACCCTACCCTCCTCCTCTCCCGCTCCCCTCTCATTTAGCGGTGAAGAATTAAGCGAAACTTTCCGCGCTAAATATAGAGGGGAATTATACTCGCTAAATTTAGCGGGAAATTTAGCGAAAATTTTCCCACTCAATTTTGTGGGGAAATTTTGCCGCTAAATTTAGCTGGTGAATTTATAAAAAATTTTCCCGCTAAATTTAGCGGGAAAACTGAATTGGTGTTGAGGTCACGTGACGCGTTGGCACGTTGGCGTGACGCGTTTGTGCGCGCGTAGGTCGTGTGCTTCCCGGAAATTGTGCATTTCGTGACGTTTTTGCTGTTTCCAGTGCGCTGTCTGAGTCCCAACCATGCACGTTGGTTAGGACGTTGCGATTTCGGGCAAGCGGAGAGCATCTGCGCCAGACGGCGAAGAAACGCGGAGCCGGAACTAGTGTCTTCCACCGATTGGCCGAGGAGCGTCCTACTTCGTCACAGCGCGTTTTTGTACGAGTTCAGAAAAAGTTGAAATCGTCCAACTTTCTTATGCGCGCCCGGAAGGCGCAAGGAATCAGCGCGACGTCACGAAATACGCAATTTCCGGGAGACGCACGGCCTACGTGTGCACAAAAACGCGTTGGTCGCTTTAAGCGCGGTTCAAACAAAGCGTTTTCGTGCGCGCGTAGGTCGTGCGGTTCCCGGAAATTGCGTATGTCTTGACGTCACGCTGATTCCTTGCGCCTTCCGGGCGCGCATAAGAAAGTTGAAACTGTCTACATTCACGCGCGGGGATGTAGACACGTCGGGAGGAGATAAGGCTCCATCCACGCACTACGTCACTTCCTGGCGCACTACGATCAACTTCCGGTCTTGCCTCCCATTGTTTTTCCCAAGTTTTTCCATCTGCTCGGCGGCCATTGCACCTTGCGTTCCTGCCGTGTGCGGACTACTGTCTACTGTGCCTGCCTGGTCTTCCGCAAGCGGGTTTAACTTTCTCTGAAGCTTTTTTTGTTTTCCTGTTTTCTTGGACAAGGAGTTTGGCCGTTTGAGTATTAGCACGGTCGCGCTTCTGATATGCCTCAAGTTTTGGTTGCCGGGGATTCGACGGTGGAATACTTGTCCTAGTATTTCCCATCGAATAACCGGGTGGCTGTTGAAGTGCGGGTGTTTAGTGGCATTAGGATCGAGGCTTTGTTTTCCAAGGTGTCTGACGCCCTGCTCGATTTTGGCACAAACAACACCAGCGTTTGTGCCAGCGCGTACGTTGACAAGTATCGTCGGATGGCCGCTCAGATCTTGGAACGCAATCGACGATGCAGATCGCCTTTTCTTCCGTCCTTCCGAGGCGGGAGGACAGGTTCTCTTCGATGGAGTGTCAGCGTAGTCAGAGTGCTGAGAACCAGGCGTTGAATGAATGGTCGGCACAGAGACGTGAAGATGGCTCCTGCAGGAGTTCTGCCGCAAGAAGGGCTTCGTGTTTATCGGTGATCTCGTGAGCGAGTGGCATCTGTGCATCGGCTACTGTTTTATTTGTCATGAAATAAACTGTTTTTGGAGTTTTTTACTCAGTTTTCTCCGATTGAATGCTCTCAGTATGTTTGCTATTAGTGGGACTAATGCATGTTTTCCCTTTTCTCACAATCTTTGTGTGATTGCGAGCGTGCGCGCAAGTCAATAACAGTACGGAGCGGTGGGCACGCACTTGTCCCCTTCGAAGCAGATAAGCTCACATTAAAACGCTTCGAACCAAGCCAACCACACACACGACGAAGCCTCACCGCCTCGCCTCAGCAGCGATGCACACATGGGCGAAGGCCCCGGAGGCCGCACCCGCACCGCCCGCACCACATAGCTACACGCCCGCACGCACGGATGGCACGTACGCCGCCCACACGTGTGTGTGTGACTCCTAGACAACATAACTATAAAGATATATATTGGTACTATTTTTATGACGCATGATATTTGCTCTTAGTCTTAGAAAACATTAAACAATTGATGAATTGTCTAAAAATGTGTAAGGTCACGTGTCATATTAACTTTAAAACAACAATGAAAGGTAACCTCTTTATTTTTATATCCTATATTTACTTATAAAAAGCATAATATGTACATAAAAACAAATTGTCTCCTTATATTATAAGTCACGTGACCTTTTGCGCGGATGGCGCCTTATCTCCTCCTGACTTGGCTACGTCCCCGCGCGTGGATGTAGCCTTGGCCAAGAAAGTTGCATGATTTCAACTTTTTCTGAACGCGCACAAAAACGCGCTGTGACGTAGTAGGGCGCTCCTCTCCTTTTTCCTCTCCCCGCCAATCGGCGGAGGGCACCAGTTCCGGCTCCGCGTTTCTTGGCCGTCGGACGCATATGCTCTCCGCTCGCCCGAAAGCGCACCGTCCTAACCAACGCGCACGCTTGTGACTCAGAAAGCGCACCGGAAAAAGCAAAAACGTCAGGAAATACGCGATTTCCGGGAAGCGCGTGCGAACCGCCGGAACGACCTTCGAGGGCGAGGGTTTTCGTAGCCTCCGGTGCGACGAAAACCCTCGCCCTCGAAGGTCGTTCCGGCGGTTCGCACGCGAAATCGGACAGTTTGGACGCGCATGTGTTTGGCCCGCGCGAAACACATGCGCGTCAAAACTGTCCGGTGCGGCGTGCGAACTGTCGGGAAGATGGCTGCTCCGAATCGCCGCACACGACGGTTCGCGACACATGGTTTCCGACGCGCCGTTGCGTCGCTCCGTTCAGCTCCGCCCAGTTTCGGGTATCCCTCTACCGAAGGGATGGATGAATGCTGATGGCTATATTTATAACGGGCGGTAGCTCGCGCCACCTAGACTAGAAAACTAAAATACTTCCCTCGCCCTTCTTGGTTTTTCTGACTTTAAAACAAACATAATATTTTTATTACATTCTATTAAAGTGTGCGTCTGTAGAGATTTTCCGTGTGGTTACTTTTCTGCTCAACATCACTCAATCGCGATGGACCGCAGCGGACCTTAGGAGCCATCCCAGCGAAGCGAGCACTGCGTACAAATCACGTGACTACGCACACCGCATATTGCTGCGTCTCTCCCGAAGTTCATGTGACACTCGCACGGCATTGGAATGGCTCGTAGCGTCCGCTGCTCTCCATCGTAAGGTGAAACGGAGTACATTCGGGTTTCGACGGCCTCGATCGGTCCCAGAAGGACGGCTTGCTATGGCGCGCGAGATCAGCAGCTTGTTCTGTGTGCGCGAGAAAACTCGATGGCGTCCATCTCCTTCACCGCGCACCGCCAGATGTGTGTGTCGTGTAGGAGTTGTTAAAGAGGGGGAGATCCGCTTCCCCGAACCCCCGAACTGCCCGAACCACGAAGCGCCTCCTCGCCCGATCGGGCCGAAAGTCACGTGACTACATGACCTTCGCGCCATCCGTGCTGCCATTGGCTGCGGCCCTCCGAAATTCGGACAGCCGTGCGGCGATATCTAGCAAGTTGGACGCACGCCGCCGCCGGACGGAGGCCCCGTCCGACGCTTCGTTGCGACGAAAACCCTCGCCCTCGGACGTCGTTCCGGCGGTTCGCACGCCGAATCGGACAGTTTGGACGCGCATGTGTCTCGCGCCCGCTTTTCACCGCTGCCCGAGCGTTAGTGTCCTCCTCTCTTGCCATGCGTTAGCAGCGCACGCGCGCCTACGCCGATTCTGGCGCAAGTAACGCCATCTCGTGGTCCAGTGGCGAACCGTGGGTTTTGGTACTTTTCATGTCGTGACGCGTTTTCGCACCTTTCAAGTCGCCGACGTGTTTTCGTACTTTTTGTGTCGTCGACGTGTTTTCGCTCAAGGACTTCGAAGGTCGACTGAAAGATGAGACATGTGAGCCTTGCGCATTAATAAAGCTAAGTAGCATAGAGCGCCGCGGGCGTCTGGAGTCAGCGGAAACGCAAAATCGAGCGCTGGCAAAAGAGTGCGTCGTCGTCGGGAGAGTCTTCGTGAGTCAGCAAGGCCACGCTCCGGCTTCTTATCCACTATACTCGATATCTCGAATATTCGACTTAGAATGTTCGGGAGTGAGCTCGGGCGAGACTGACTAGGCAAGATCATTTGGCGTCCACATCTTTTACATTCGGGAAAAGAGTAAACCCGAATCTTCTAGATGTATGGAGAAGCGTTTCTTCAATGCAGGCGGCAATATACGCTGAAAATTAGATTAGATGGGCAGAGATCCCAGAAACGTAGTCGAAAATTACGAACAGATAAACTTGTAGCCCGGTGAAAGTGGTCAATGTTGTAACCGTTAACGTATGCCAATATACACACAAAACAAATCTTCGCCTCTATTTTTACATGCGAAAGAATAAACAGCAATACCCGCTATTGTCAAAATTATATTTTTTTATTATGATCCGAAACGATTAAAAACGATGCGCGGACATTACCCTCAAAATTCGAAACTTGGAAACTCGGTATTTGTGAAGTAAAAAAAAAAAAAAAAATTTCCCAATCCGAATTTTAAGCTCCCCCGCCATCCCCGCCAGTGCAGTGACGTCAATGATTGAGTCGTCCTGATTCGAGTTTCTCTCACGCCTCCGAGCCGTCCAGACCCGAAGGGTCGTGTTCGCCCGCGTCCCGCAATCAACCGCTCTTCCCCGTGCCTACCTGTCCTATATCTGTGAACAGACGACGCTATTTCGACTTTGAAGTTGTTTTAGGGCCCTTTCAACGATCCCGAATTCTTTGAAACGGTGTGAGGTCGAAGAAAGCGCGCTGGCGAATTTTGTGAGCGACGTGAGGGGCCACGTCGCGCCGGTTCTGCGTGAAAGGCTGCCCCGTTGGAGTCACAACCGAAACTACAGCACACAGACACCGAATTCGGTTATATTGGAAGGTTGAGGATTTCCATTTTGAAGTCTGAGAGTGCGTCGGGCACCTAAAAAAGAGAACTTAAATCGATTCTCCGACTCACTGATCATGCTCAGCGCTACATGTGCCGAGAGCGCCGAGAGCCGCCAGTGCCGTCATGTTTTCTGAGGGAGGACAAAAATCCAGGAGGTGACATCACTCCAGACTCCGATTTTAGGCATTTCAAAAAGAAGGGATGTAGTGCGTTCATAATTGCGTTGAAAAACTTGTTTTACGAATGCCGTTATTAAATCTAAAAATGCCGCTTACAAAGCTTCCAAATTTCATAATTTTTGACGCCCCAAATAAAAGAAAGCGAGGAAGTGAGAAGACGGCGAAAAACGCCAAAAACAAAAGAGCGCGCGCGCGCGTGGTTCTTTTTTTTTTTTTTGCTGTGGTATTTTTGTGTGTATCTATGACTACAGCTTGCATCGAGTACTACAGACAAATTTCGGTGCTTATTTTTTGGTCTATACGTGTTCGATGGAGCAGTATCACATCGGACACACCAATATCTCGTTAAAAAAGACACGAAAAGAAATGTTAAAACAAATTAAACGATTGGCAAAGGGCACCTGGGCCGGTTTGCTTATCTTGCGGACGCGGCCGCGGCTGCGGCAAAGAGGGATTTTTCTGTGACATGACCAGCTCCATGGGGACAAGGAAGTACCTAGCGTTCCTGCCTCATGGCAGAGAAATCCGTATCGCTTCAAGCACAAAAGCCTAATTTCGCTCGCAAAAACTGACCGCAGGGACTTTCAACTGGAGTCCAATTGACCGCCCCTTTATACTGTAGGAGCGGCGGGTAAAGTTACGGCCACGGGAGGTAGATATGAGCCAAAATAAAGAAAAAACCACGCGAGATAAAAGCGGTGGCAGTATGTTTATATACTTTCGCCAACGCCGGCGGCTGGCGCTTTCTGCTGTGGTCGAGAGGTTAGAGCGCCGGTACTTGACGTCGCGGCGTGAAAGTCCCGGGTTCCAATCGCGACAGAAACTCTCCTTTTTTTGTATTTGACTGCACTCCCACTAAAAATGTAGACAAGGCCCTATGAGCTCTATAAAATCATTGGGCGGGTAGTTCTGACTCACCAGTTCGTTGTTCATGACCGTCGGAAGAGCGCATACATGTCTCTGGCTTTCCTTACCAATTTCCGCCACGCCTCCTGCATCTGCCGTACACTACGCGGAAAGTTAACAATACCTTCCCATGCCCGTCTCTTCGTTCGCCAGGTAACTGTGCTGCTGAATTTCTCTAGAATTTGTTGTTTCCGTTTTCCAACTGCTCTAATTAATTCCATTTGTTGACCCAAATTAATTTTAGGAGTTTGCGTTAGAGAGATGGCTTGCGATGTCGACGCCTGATTCATTTTTGAATTCGGTTGTGATCGTCTGCTATTCTAGCTAAAATTCAACAAGTAATGTGTTAATATTACAAAACGATTGCCACAGCAAAATGTAAATAGTGAAAATATACCTTTTATCACATTCCATGCAAGTAAAAGTATATCTTTTATTTTGGTTTTACTACTTTCTCAGACGTTTGACTTGCTGCCTTGCGTGTAGGATTTCGCTCAATCAATGCATCCAAAGCTGCTAGTCTTTTTTTCTTTTTGCCTATTTTGTGGAAGGTTTTTGTTTTTTTTAATTGTCACAACTGCAGTTTTTATTGGTATTGAATAGGCATTTCCTGTTATTGAAAGGAGTCGAGCAAGAGCGTTGTATATTTAAAAACACATAAAATTGTAGTTGTTGGGGAAAGGATGCTTGTTTCGGCTCCGTTGGTGTGAAAGCCATACCGATGTTGTTACCTTGGTTTCCTTTTAATGAACATTATGAAACGATTGGATTAGCGCGTTAACTTGCCTTGATCTTTTTTTTCTTCCCGGTGTTTCAATTGAACAGGCGGGATTAACAGTAAAAACAGTGTAAGGCGCAGTAGTGCAAGTGGATGATTCGTAAAAAGGATCACAATTAAAAAGTGAGAAACGCCCAAAATACACACAAAGAAAGTTCCTAGCGCAATTTGAACCCGGAACTTTCACGCTGCGACGACAAGTACTGCCACTCTAACCTCTCGACCACAGCAGAAGGCGCGTGCCGCCGGCGCTGGCGGAAGTATATAAATATTGAGCCACCGCTTTTATCTCGCGTGGTTTTTTCTTCATTTTGGCTCATATTTACCCTCCCTGGCCGTAGCTTTACCTGCCGCTCCTACAGTAAAAAGGGGCGGTCAATTGGACTCCAGTTGAAAGTCCCTGCAGTCAGTTTCAGCGAGCGAAATTAGGCTTTTGTGCTTGAAGCGATACGGATTTCTCCGCCATTAGGCAGGGACGCTAGGTACTTCCATGTCCTTAAGGAGCTGATCACGCGACAGAAAAATCCCTCTTGGCCGCAGCCGCAGCCGCGGCCGCAAGATGAGCAAACCGGCCCTGGTGGATGTTGCTAAACCCTAGTTCGTAATGCCCGTCTAGGAACCTTGACAGGTAGTGACGATAACTGACTCTCCAAGAACTATACATGCTTTGAACCTGACGTCATCTCGACAGCTCTACGGCCAGCACAAGAGAAGAAAGGAGGGAGGAACTCCCCACTCAACGGGGCTCTTTTTTGTGTGACCCAGACGTCGCTCTTCTCCCTCTACTCAAAATTCACACAAAAGCAGCTTTGCGGTTAGTTGCGATGGCTGGCGTGCTTCGACCGATTCGGTGGCTGGAACGGCTAGGGCATCCTGACGACGTCAGCCTCGCTGCAACTTTACTCATCCCGAGACAAACTACGTCACGATTGCGCCGGATGTGACGTGTCCACCGCTGGCTGCTCTCCGAGCGCTTGCCAGAGTGGGCCGTTTATAACGAAGAATACAGCCATGAGGCTCAAAATACAAACGTGTGATAGCCATTTACGCATATTGTGGATCATATTCAGCCTATTTCTGAACACAACGGGTATATTTCAAATTTCGTTGAAGTATCCCTTTAAGGTGAGACTCGAAGCTCCGCCTTCAGCGCGAGCTCGCTGGCTTCCGCAGTGCTTTGGTTGCGCGTGCCTGCGCGTTCACACTTGTGTTAGCAAGGGCAGAAAGCTCACCCTGAAGGCGGAGCTGCCAGTTTCAGCTTAAGGGTATAGACTCATCATCGAAGACGTACTAATCTAAGCAGTGCTTTAACAAGTGAAAAAGTATATATGATAAAACTGTAGTGCCGTGATCGCCTGGTTTGGTTTAAAGTCAGCGATATATATATATATATATATATATATATATATATATATATATATATATATATAATATATATATATATTTGCGAATGGTTAACAAGCTTAAGGTTGAAAGCTCACTTACTATGAAGAAGTCGATAGAGTTCGGAGCGTTTTAACGCCAGCAGGTTCTTCGGATGATAGTGCACGCCGTGGAGTCCTCAATCTGACTAGGCTGCTTGATATTTAAGCTGTTAATTTAGGTCTCACTCCGGAATTAATTCGCGCTTTTCTACAGAGTCGGAAGACAATAGAAGGAAAATTCGCACAAACCCCTCACTCTCAGGCCTGGTTAAGTAATTTTAAGCACGTGCCAATATTATCTTCCACAGGAAGGGAATAATTAATTTCACAAGGAAATGTATTCTTACGGAGCTTAATTATGGGGCTTGAAACACGAAAGTTTCACGCCATCTGTGCCAACTTGTCCTGTGTTCATGTACGCATAATTATGGGGCTTAGTTAAAAAAGAAGAAAAAAGCGTCAATTTTTTTATTTTTTTAGTATGGAAGTTAGGGTTAGTCTTCATTTATAATTGCTGTTAGGGTAAGATCCCAGTGAAGCCGAAAAGGGAGAAGTTCCGCGGTACGCACTATAGCCTAAAGAACCTAGTCTTCCACAATTTGCTTGGGATTTTTTATTCTGGGGAGCAGTCAGCTGCAATATGAGCTGGCCCAGTCACGTGCTAGCGGAAAGTGGTAAAGTGCAGCAAGGGGTGTCTTTGGCATGCTAAGCTGTGACACGAACTGCCGCATTTTGACAATACAAAATGTCGCATGGCCTGTGCCATCGTGGCCTGAACGCTGTCAGGCCGTTCATATTTGCACGGACTGCCACATTTTGACAGTACAAAATGCGGCATGGCCCGTGACACCTTGGCCGGAACGCTGCTGGGCCGTTCATATTTCCACAGTGTGCCACATTTTGACAAAACTAAATGCGGCATGGCTTTGGCACTTTGGCCGGAATGCTGCTAGGCCGTTCATATTTCCACGCGCACTGTACGCACTTTTTTATATTAACTGGTCGTTCTCGGCCCTCTATGGCCGTCCTCTCATTCAGGTTACGTCACCAGTTAACAGATGCTCACAACTTGGAGGCGTGAGCGTTCAGTTTGTTTTTCGCATACTGCACAATAAAGATGCTCACTTTCCTCAATTAATTTTCCGGTAGGGGTTTTAAGGACGATCGTGTGCGACGTTCCTAATTAACGGTAAGTAAATGTTCCCATGAAGAAAAAAAAGGGTGGTTCATATCGGTTTACCGTTTTGCAATTTTAAAATGTTGAGAAGGCGGTGCAATGACAAAACCGGGTTTGTATCGACTTTGCTAAGTGGCGCAAGTCCCCTTTCCGAGAGGCGGCTTGCGATTGGCCGACGAGCGCCCATCGTCACCGTGCTCGTATCCCGCCTTTAATGAGCGGAAAAATCCGCTCAGTAAGAGGTGTGTCCCGGCCTTTCATCACGTTTTTAATAGGAAAATTGTCATCGCGTGATTGTAATGTTTGGATTTTTAGGATGCTCAGGGCGCGTGGAATCAGTTATGACCAAGAACAGATGATCGCAGAATCCTCTCTAGTGCCCCTTTAAGTCTTGAGCTCGCATGTGCAACAGAAATACTACTAAAGCCAGTAACCATGACCTAGGAGCATGATTTCAAACCTTGGATGATTTAAAGAGGACTCTGAATTCACTCAAAAAGAGGTACCATACAGAGTCATGTCTTCTGGAACACTCGAGGGTAAATATATTCCCAGCGTTACTTTTGGCCGGGCTATGTGGCAGTGCAGAGCGATTCGTCCAAGATTGTTCCTGCTGCCAAATGAGGAAGCGCCCACCTTGGTCTTCTACGGGTTTATTTCTATTGTGGCCTTCGCCTGAACGGTCATTTCGAACAGTTGGAAGTAGGACCACTGCATTCCTCCACGTCAGGAAACCGCTGGGTCGTCGTGGCAATGGATCACATGACCAGACACGTCGAGAGATCCGCACTGCCAGCTGCCACTGCTCCGGAGGTTTCATATTTTTTTACTCAGTGACATTATTATGCCATAGATCTCCACGACTATTAGCGAGCCTCTATGGCCGCGTATTTTTATCAAAACCTGTACAAGAGCTTCTGCAGGCCTGTAGTGTTGTTACCAGCACCACTACAGCTTAACCCCTGCAAACAAAGGGGCCAATTGAGCGGCTCAACCAAACGCACGTCACCATGATTTCAACCTACCAAAACTCAAACCAGACAAACTTTGACAAAGTTGTCCCTATTTATACGTTTGGCCTACAACAACAGCGATCACAACGGGATTTTCTCCACATATTGTTTTTTTCTGTTTGGAAGAGAAGTTTTGTGCACCCTAGGTAAAGTTTTACCGTACTGGTCGGAATTTTTCAGAGCACCAGTCAGACTCAAACATAGCCTCACACGCTGAGGAATGTATTAGATTATGCATAGTCTACTATGTTGACAACACTTGCATTTTCTTTGTGGAGAGTAAAATTGGAGCGCCATGTCAAGACGCACAGAACGGCGCGCTTTAGCAAGCTGCTGTTTGAGCCCTAGCCAGAGTGCACCGTTTAGCACTGATGTGGGTGATTGTTATACCTTTCTCATAAATGAAATAGATATATTTTAATTTTTATTTCAGTGCTCCTTCAACGAATACATATGCTTTGCAGCACAGTGGCACCAACACAGCTCAGGCTGATGTTGCTTTGCTGCAGCGATGATGGAGCTGGAACTTATGCGAGCTGTGGCAGGAATGTAGGTAGATGGCAGTGGTGGTTGGCAGCAGTGTTGTACACGTTCCTCAAAAAAAGGAACGATAGATCTTTCCTCGTTCCTTCTAATTTTTGGAACGCGTTTCCGTTACAAGTTCCATACGTGAAAAAGGAACTCGTTCTCGTTACAGTTAAAAAAAATGGAACGTATCGTTACAATACGTTACATTTGTATTTTGCTGATCACCATATTTAGTTAAATCAAGCAAAGTTTCTTTTTAATCTATTTCATTAAATGGCAACATAGCAATTTGAATGCCGTGATGGAAAGGCACCAGGAGAAGAAAACAAGTGGAAGCAGTTTCATTTGTTGATATATTCACCTTTAAAAATCGCACCTTTAAACCATATTAATGTTTGTGGTGGGCGATTCAGACGAGCCAAATGTACTGTTACCCCACGTTGCGCGAGCGCTTTACAACAACCTCACACGTTTCAATCTAACGAAGTCCATTGTTCGAAGTTAACAACAGTTGCTTCTCGATGTTGCTGTCCGTAAGACGAGCAAGGGAAGGAGAGGGTACGGCTTTTGGAAGGTCAGTCTTGAAAACTTCAAGTCCTTCTTCGTGAAGGTTGGATTCGTTGTTCAGTTTGAAGGTGGGGGACAAGGGAGGAAGGAATAAAGATTAATTTTTGTGTATCTTTTAAGTGACCAATGTTCGGGATACAAGGGTGCGTTCGATGTCTGGAAACATGTTATTTTGTTGGAACTGTAGGTGTCTTTGTGGAAGTTAAGTGATGGCTGAAGTCGGCCTTAAATTTCAGGGTGTATGAGGATTCGTGAAAGCAAAGAAAGTAGCTGAGATTGAAACGTCCCTCTGTTTGTGTCTTTTAATTTGACTAAACGTTCTGCTTTTTGTACCGCAGTCTCGGGCACTGAAAAAAATAATTAATATCCATTAGCTCTCCTCCACCCGACTGTTACCAAACGAGGACCACACAAAATAAAGCCTAAAGATAAGTAACCAAAAAGTTAACGAGATCCTGCTCTTAAGTAAGATATTGTTTTCGCACTTTCAGAATTTACCTCTCAGAAACAAAATAAACATTACCCCACTGGACAAAAAAAAAAGGAACGCCGTTCCTTTTTCAGTTCTAGTAAAAATGTAACGCGTTCCCGTTCCAGTTCCACCGATCCGAAGTGGAACGGCGGCGTTCATTCGTTCCTCCTAAAAGGAACGCGTTCCAGGAACGCCGTTCCTTGGAACGCCGTTCTGTACAACACTGGTTGACAGTGATGTGACCAGGCCACCCAAAGGCCAAATGGCACTCCTAGAGAAATCGCAAGGGGAAGAGACCGAAAACTGGCTCTCTCAGGAGAGGAGCATTCTCTCTATCTTTGCCTGCTGCAGTGGGACCATGACAACAACCTGCAGAAGTGAGCGAAGGCAGTCAAAATCGAACACGCTGTGCACTTTTTCTCAGTGTACTGCAAGGTTACTTATCTCGTCATACACAAAGTTGAGGCCGAAGTTTGCGGAACGCTTTAATTAGAATTCTCATTCCTTCTAGATTGGCAACCTTTGCAGAACGTGGCGGAGTTTATTGAAGAGCATATGCGGTGCCTTGATGATGGAGCGCTAGTTTGTCCCTGCATGCCTACGCTACGCTAGAGTCAATGCTTTGTAGATTGTCCCTAGGTGAGATGTTCAATGCTCCAAATCACTCCGATACAATTGCACACATCAGCATAATCTACAGCGAATTTCATTTCCAGAAAATGTCTTCACATTAACATGAGTCTGTCGTAGTGGTGGTGCTCCTTATCACAAGGTGCACGTGCAGGTGCTTCACGTCACACAGTGTTTGTGCGCATGCGCAGTGGCCGCCCTTGTTTGTGGGTAAGATTTTTAAATATTGGGTTTTGTCTATAGGGCAGTTTTATGACAGGCTATTTTATATCTTCTCAAACCCTCGGCAACCATACCGCCAAACGTCTTCCGCCATTTTACCTATTTATTTGCATGAAAGTACTTCTTTAATAAAGCATGTTTTTGGTTTTCCAGACCTAAGAGGCACGGTACATAACTCCACTAATGGCATCATTGGAATCGTATTTCGGTGTTCACTTTCTTCCTCAGTCTGAAAGAGCAAAGGTGAAGAGGAAAGGAATATGTCTATTTTAGCTCGCAGATTTTTAGGAATCAGGTATTCGAGTGATGTTTTTGGACATTGGAGTGTTTAGAATGTATGAGTTAGATAGCCACCTGTTTGAACAAAGTTAAGCACCTGTTTGGCGTACCTCTAGGAGAAGCTCTTCCGAATGATGATTTCCCGAGTCTGGATGTCCGTTAGGGAGTGTCCTCCACGGCATCAACGGAGGCAGGTGCACCGGTCTCCTGGTCATCCTCCTGGTGTTGCGGACCCTGCGCCTGACTGGTGCGGGTGGAGGAGGTGGAGGCTGCGGCCCCCTCCTCAGACACGCCAGGTTGTGGAGGGCAGCACAGGCTGTCACGATGCTGGCGGAACGACCAGGCGTATGTTGGAGCCGCATATCCATGCAAAGAAAGCGCCGTTCCAAACTCCAAAGGTCCTTTCAACAGAGTTGCGGGTTCTCATGTGGGCCTTGTTGTATCTGGTTGAATGAGAAAGTATAAATAAGGTAACGGGAAGTACATTTTCAACTTTACTTGCATTGTGCAGTTAGAAGTTTCACCCTATGAACGAGCATACAAGTCGATGGAGACCGACCTACAACTACTTCCTGCAGGTCAACATTGTCGTTTCATCCCCCGCCCAAGCGAACTGGTGAGAGCTGAATGGGGCTTTAAAAAAGAGAGGGAGATGAATGACAAAGAATGCTTTAATGAAAATAATTAATAGCGTGCGCGTTGGTGAATAGATACGAATACATGAGCATATAAAACATCGAGGACGGGGACAGAAACAGGACTTCTCTCATTATAAAGGCTCTGTTTACATAATTGCGATACCAGTGCATTGAATTGGGCTAGCGAATCGAATTGGTTCATGTAAAAGCCTCGATTCGCTACAGGCGCATGGAATAGGAACAGATCCGCTTGGTGGGAGTGGATTGAGATGGTCTGGCCGAATCCTGCAATATAAAAGCTAAACTTCGTTTCAGCTTAAGTCCAGACGCAGCCGATGCTACGAGCGCGAGCATCGGGCCCTGAACAGTGCTGGCACTGCACTAGCGCGCGTGCTTGGCAGGGACGCTGAACGCCTGGAGCTCGCACTTGTAGCATCGGCTGCGTCTGGACCACGGTGGTCTGGACTTAAGCTGAAGCCTGAAACGAAGCTTTGCGCAGCGAATTGAGTAATTGCGCGAGAAATCATGAGAATTTTGCGGTGCATGCCGAGAGTGGACGCGGAGGATCGACATTTTCTTTCATTTTATTTCATTTATTTCCCTCAAGGGCGTCTTTGAGGACGCATTATATGAGGGGCGTAGGCGGTGCGTGCATTCGTAATAACATAATCACACATTCTTTTATAATAAAACAAAAGAATCGAAATCAGCCCAACACAGTTACAAAAGAGAAGTGACATCCTACGCACACAGTAGCAACTACCAACTGGAAGTATCTGTGTATGAAACAATAATTTCAATATAGGGAAACAGGAAGTAACTATGAAAACAAGACGTAAGCACGTACGTGTACTATTCATACCATAGGCGCTCACACATTGCTTTAAATTCAAAGGGATACGTGTTAGTAACCACCTCGTCTGGCAAGTTATTCTATTCTGTAATCGATAATTTTAAGGGTGAAAACAGAAAGGAATTTGTGCGTGACTGGTATTGCTGTACCTTACAAGAATTATCGGTTTGAGGAGAAATATAATGTGCGGAATGACAAAAGGTGTTTTTAAAGCACGAGTTACTGTAGTATAAGTCATGAAAGAGACATACTCGGTTAATTTCGCGACGGGGCGACCATGAAGTGAGACCCAGATTTGTTTCTAAAGCTGAGACACTAGCTTGAGGCGAAAGGTCGTTTGATATGCACCGGGCTGCTTTACTTTGTACAGATTCTAGTTTAGAAGAAAGATAATTTTGTAGTGGATGCCATATGATACTTTCATATTGTAGTTTTGGGAGAATAACTGTTTTATATGCTAGCAGTTTTCTTGAAGGGGAACCTGGTGTAGGGCGCGTCTCAGGAAACCTAGAGATTTTAATGAGTGTGTAACTAAGTTGTTGGTATGTTAGTTCCATGATAGTGCTTCAGAAATGTAAACTCCCAAGAATTTTTATATTGAAACACATTCAAGTTGCAGCATGCGTAATGTATAGTGCTTGTAGGATTTGTTCGAATTCTTAGTAACGGTAATTTGTTTACATTTGTCGGGGTTAAGGGTCATCTGCCATTCTGATCACCAGGAAGATATAGCGTCAAGGTCATTTTAGAGGATGGAATGGTCTGTCGGGCCTAAGATTTTCCTATAAATAACGCAATCGTCTGCGAATAGGCGGACAGCTCAGGTAATCGAAGAGGGAAGATCTTTAAAAGTAAATGAGAAAGAGGAGGCCGAGAACGCTTGGACGCCTGAAGACGCTGGGACTGAGTTAGATGAAGAACAATTCACTAAGACTGACGGTTGTCTACCTGTTATAACCGAGGCTATCCATTTTATTACTACAGGGTTATTCTGGATGAGAGAAAGTTTTAGGAGTATAGTCGTTGGTGGGGGTCGGTATCGAATGCTTTGGCAAAGTCTATGAATATAACGTTTGTTTGTAGTGAGGAATGACTATTAAAATGGAAGATCCGCGACAAACTCAACAGTTGAATAGTACTCTAGTGGCGCTTTCTAATATCGTGCTAGTTGGGAAAAAAAGTTGCGTTGGTCAAGGTACAAGGTAATATTAGAATAAATAACGTGTTCCATGAGCTTACACGGTACATCGTGAGCGAGATAGGTCTGTAGTTTGATGGTTTTGATTTGCTGCCCGACTTGACAATGGGATGAACTCGGGCGAATAGCCAGTCAGCGGGTATATCAGCAGAATTTAGACTTCGTTGAAAAAGAGCGCTTAGTATTTTTGATGCTGAGTTCTGTGTCAGTTTTAGTAGTTTGGCCGAGATACCATCGTTTTCAGGGCGCAATTAGAAGACAATTTTTGAATTGCCTTGTGGATTCCTTCCGAAATGAATGAGGTTGGAGGCATGCGAATTTCCTGTTAAGATAAAGTGTAAGATGGCAGTGGAAATATTTCACGTGTAAAGACGCTGGAAAAGAACAACTTCTTTGGGTTTGTGGAAAGAATCTTAGGTAGGGTGACAAAAAAAATTAATTTCGCTTTTTTATTTTGGATTTACACAACTTTGATTGAGAGCTATATGATGAGCAAGCAGGGAAGTCGTCCATCTTTTTACGTTTAAGAATACTCTTTTCTTTTTGTTTAAACATACGTTTTAGACTGTTGTTAAACCAAGGAGATGAAAAGTCTGATAGAACGGCAGTTTTGGGCACAAAAGTATAGAGTAATTCTATGAACATGTTTTTTTAATAAGGAGTCAGTTTTCACTTGCTGCTCTCTCGTCATGAGATGACATGTAATATCTTTCGAAGTTTAGTACTGCTGCCGTCATCCCATCAATATTAGCACGCGAAAGCGAATAAAACAAGAACTGAACTGCGTCCACGCTGACGCTCATGTGAAATACACACTCAGAGTAAGTGCTCAATCAGTGGCTGCTGGATGACGCGCACTTATGGAAAGGGTCTATGGATCGCAACTTCTAAATGAGATGCATCAGCCGATGATGTGTCGCAATACCATGAATACAGTCGCAAATACGGTAAAGCACGAATGGCTTTCTTTCTGTAGTCGCCTCAGCATTTAAAGTAAAAAAAGCAAAAGCAAAAAAAAAAAAAAAAAAGACAGCTGCCGAAGATTTGGCAAGCTGCCAAATTGATTTCGTATTTCGGTTCAGCTGCGTCGTAATGTCTTGTCATTGCGTCTTTCTGAAAACAAATATAACGACAGCAAAAGGAAACCGGTTGGGAGATTTGATTGAACGATTCCGCCTCGCGTCAAGCGTGCCAACACGCCTCTCGGTCCAGTTGCGTCGCCCACGGCGTCAGGAATGCTTACGTTCTAGCTCTGCGTGAATGTAACGTTTTTTTAATGCGTTATCATTAGTACCCATATTACAGGAAAGAGCTGATGGCGTCTGTCTGTAGACAAAACAGCGGAAGGGGAAGCGCGCCGCGTAGAGAGGAGGAGATTATACTCCGTTCACCCTTAAGCTTCTGCCCTTGCTAACATAAGTGTGAACGCTCAGGCACGCACCACCAATGCACTGCGGAAGCCAGCGAGCTCGCGCTGAAATCTCAGCTTAAGGGTGAACAAAGGGTGAATGACACGATAGCGTTATCGGGCCCCGTTTGCATCACCTTCTATTTCGCTTCTCATGCTCTTCCTGCCAGTGAGCATGACGCGCGGCTGACATGGCCTAGTCAGTGTGTCTGGCTTGCAACCGAACATTCGTGGGTTCGAATCCCGCCTAAAGTGTTTTAAATTTGTCTTTAAGGCAAATGAATTACCTTATAAAGTGATATCATTTGAGACATCCCGCGACCTTTAATTCGCTTTACATGTGATGTTTTTTTAATCACTTCTATTCCACGCGTGACGTCCCGTTTCACGTCAGCGTTGTGAATTATTGGAAATACCCGCTCGAGGTGGACCAATGGATTTTCATTTATTTTTTAAAAGCACGTAAGGTTTACAGTAGTGCAAATACAAAATGCATTTCAGAAATACCATCGTGGTCCAACCCTGTAGTCATTTCATCTCATACAAGGTAAATCACACACAAACAGTAAACGAAAATATTCCGAATAGAATGAGAATTGAAAAAAAAAACCTCAAACCAACTTGCGTGTTGTGACACAATCGAAATATCCATTTATGTGCTGTGATTGCATTTTGTTCTTGTCATATTAATGTCTGGCGATAATTATTTCGCGGCATCTAGTCCTTGTTGTATTCTATATATTACCTTTCTTGGTCGTGATATATTGTATGAGAAACCACTAAAAACCTCTAAAATTCAAACGCAGAGCAAGAATCTTTTTTTGTTTATTACACATTAGAGACGCTCCGCTGTTTTCATCGGCGTGGATATCGAATCTATAGAAGGGAGATTCTGAAGCATGTTTTTCCTCAAAGCTAGCTGTTAGAAAAAAAAAAAAATGTGTTGTTTGTATGTTTATACAGCCTAGAACTTGGTCTGCCTCAACGGGCGACGAGTCTCCTAGCTGTATATGAACAATTTTGACAATGCAGTAAAACCGCTAGCCTGGGTCGCTAAACTCGTCAAACACAAAGTTGAGGCCGAAGTTCGCGGAGCGTGCTGATTGGACTCGCGAGACGATGGCGTCACGCGAACCGAGATGTCAATCATCCAAACTCTCTCGGTGTTGCAAATTCCAGCGAGAATGTGAAACAGAAATTCGTAGCGAGCCTCAGAGAGAGAGAGAGATCGCGTTGTTATGTTGGAAGAGAATAAAAGGGGGGGGGGGGGGGGGAGGAGAGGGCCAATAGTGGATGCGCACCGGGCGCTTTTGTCACTGGCTCGTAGCGAGCCTCATCGGAGCGCGCGCAAGCAACACCGAGGGGCCAGGCGATTGAACGGTTGCAGTGATCACGTCGCTCCCGCATGTCCCTACATCCCTACGCCGCGTTAGAATCAATAATACGTAATTGTGCCTAGGCGGGCTGTAAATACTAACTTTCTCGTCGGAAGATCGTTGTTTGTGGAAGTTAATGGTGACGACAAAGTGACGTTTCACAACTTTGGGAAGGAGTTATTTGATACCAAAATCTTCGCTTCGGAATCGAGGCCAAGATTGAACTTTGTGATATTGTGGAGCCGTGCGCGGTGTACGCGGTTTTAGAGCTCATCTTCTGGAACAGTAAACAGCGCTATCGGGGTCACCCAGGGGCCGTGTGTGGACTGACGTCGGTAGTGTTTGAAAGAAGAGGGGGCGACGAGGGATGGCGAGGGAAAACCTAAGGAAGGGAAATAAAGAAAAGGTGCGACCAACACACACATACACACACACAAATGGGAGTCAGGAAGGTCCGTAGAAATTGCTTGGGAGAGAGGGAGAGAGAGAGAAAGAGAGAGGGGGGAGGTGATGGTTGTAAAGCAGGGGGATATCCCTTCCCCCGAATTTTTAGAACGCAGCTCTCAAGCGCCCGTTTCGGGCTTGAGCGGCATCGCCGTCGGCGCCGGCGTCGCCGTCGCCATAACCGCGCGTGTTGCATAATGGGACGTTTCCCCGCTAAATTTAGCGGGGAAATTGACGTCACTTGACCTCAACACCAATTCAGTTTCCCCGCTAAATGGGTGGGGACCAGGAGGGGAGGGTACGGAGGAAGGTGGAAGGGCATACCTTCCCCTCCTCCTCCTCAAGAGCTGCGCTTTAATTCGACGTTACAAAGAACTGTAAACGTATTTCATTTTTTTTTTATTGTAACTCTCTGAAATGCTATGGTCCAGGGCTGGGGTGATACCCCCCCCCCCCTTTACAACTTTATGCCCCTTGCCTCCTCTTTCGACTCCACTGGGAGGGAGGGGGGAGTGACCCCCTCCCCGTCCTCCTGTTTCGACGACCCTGCTAGAGGCGTTCCAACAGAGCGATGACGAGGAACAGCACAGCGTGCAATTTTCAAAATAATTGTTCTAGAGATTCTGGGATTACAACGGTCCGCGTTCCATGAACTCACAAGCGGCCATGACAGACTTCCAAGCGAGAGGCTCGTGCCAGGGCTTGTTGTATGCAGGCGCGTTCAGTAACGTCCTTTTACAGTTCATACCTTTGACGTCAGGGTCAGGATTATCAATTGTGAACGACAAATTTGATGGTGCCTGTTCGAGTCGACGGTGACAAGTTTGATTGTGTACGATGAAAGCTTGGTGTCTTCGCGTTCTCGAAACATCACCGTCAATATTGACAACCTGACATGACTCTTATTTCCGTTAAAGAATGCATAATTAATCCCAGTTTGGCTAATCTTTGAAAGTCTACCATAAAATAATTTTATCCCGCCGATGGGGGAGACAACTGCCCGGAAGCGAAATCCGTCCGAAAGTGGACAATGCTACTCGGCTGGTTGTGATACCCACGTCGGGCTACACTTTGATGGCCAAAATAAATGAAAGGAACGACAGGGACGCTTTTTAGTGAATGCTCCTTTATCGGCGGATATAAGAACGATATCAGACTACCAGCTTCGACGGTGTTGATTTTAGAATGCGATTACCCAAGCCTCCATCATAGAGACAATCAAACATGTCGGTCTCAGCTGATAATCTTTGTCGTGACGTCACAAGTATGAATCCCGGCTGTCTCCGAGCGCTCTCTCGTGCTGCTCTTGTTCGGCGCCTAGGGAGTGGTAGGGATTTTTCGCTCCTTCAATGAAAGCGTCACGAAGATACACAAATCTGCGGGTTTGTGAGAAAAGAAAACTTCGCGGTAATTTTTCGGCTCCACCCCCCACTATGTCTTAACACAAAGAAAGTTGTGTTTGACGAGTTTAGCGACCCTGGGGTTTTTAACGTGCATCACGCAGGAATGATAGACGACCGCACGCCGGTACGATGCTCATCCAGATCGAAACGGGCAGGGGTGGGGATAGCTAGTTGTTTACCGATCCTGTAATCTGTATTCTTTACTTCATCTTCCTTGATCGTGCGCTGGGCACACATTCGATCCAAGTGTTGCTTCAGCGTTTGGTTAGAACTTGTGTTCAGCTGGTGCTTCCTTGATTGAACACGAGCCCCAGCCGAACTGTGACACAGCGTTCAACTGCGAGAGCTGAGCGCTTCGTCAGGAACACACACATACACATACACACCCACACACACACACACACACACACACGCACACGCACACGCACATGCACATGCACATGCACATGCACACACGCACACACATGCACACACAAATGCATGTTGTTCCCATGGGTTTAGTTCTCAACTTAGCCGCAAGGTGCGCGACAGTTTGATCTCTTTCCCAATAGCGGACTGATCTCTCTCTAAGCGTTCCACGCATGCGTGACGCCGCCATAGTTGTAGTTCACAGGGGTCAGGCGCCAGAGCACGAGATGGCTCGTGCCGCTCTCGTGCTCGGCTCGCGTGGAGCTCCAGCGGAATTGTCGCGCGTGCAGAAAGACGACGGTTTCCGTGATTCATTCCGGCAGCGTCGGTGTCACGAAACTATCTGGTGAGATCTGTCTTTTCCTATCCCTGAAAGTAGGTGCTTTATCCAGCAAATGCTGACAAAAAAAAAAAAAAACACCAAAAGGAAGCGGGACGACTTTTTGCGCAATCGCAAGCCCTGCATACAGATGGGTGCTTCTTCATACGTGCAAGCACATGCAGCGGAGCACGTGAAGCTACCTGTGCCAGGCTTGCACTTTCACGTGCTTGCCATCACAAGTAGAGCTTGCAATTGTGCATTGTCATCGGTTCTGCAATTGTGCATTGTTATGGTAGCGCAGTTTTTGATTTTCGACTACAAAGAGTAGCAACTTTGAAGAATGAGACACCATTTGCCAAGCGACTATGTAATAATTGTTAAAGCAAAACGGAAGCGGTTTTGTATTTGAGGAAAAACACCTAAATCATCTTCATTTGGACTCCAGGATCACGAATATTTAGATTATTTTCAATGTGGTGCATGGAGGCTGCAGGAAGTAATTTTTAAGGTTCTGCTGAAGCCCCTCCTTCCCGTGGCGTGACGTTATATTAGGATTTTTCGGATTCTCTGCTTTCGCGCATCTTCAGCTCCTGTCAAATCTATTCGTGCTCACTCTCGCTATTTTCAAAAAGGTCCGAAATAGACGTCACAACTGGCGTCAGTGCGGAAAAATATACCTGGCAAGCCTGCAATTGCACGCACTGCCCACACGAGCGACGCTCGCTTGGTGGCCCAAAGATCCTACACTCTTAGAAAAAAGGGTCAGTATAGTCCTCCCTAAAGGGAGGAACGCTCTTGATACATATGTTCCTTCAGAAAGGGAGAATCGTTCGTCCCTAAAGCAGGGGAGCAAAAGTTCCTCCGTCGCCTGCATCTCATTATGGCGGCCACAAATCGAGCTCAATAAGGCTTAACGAGAACACTAAGGGCCGGTTGCATCAACGCCGCTTAGCGCAAGGCGGAGCTTAGCCGGGAACCTAAGCTTAGTTTCGGTTTCGTTCGGTTGCACCAAAATCGCTTATCGCTAAACCTAGCACTAAACTACGCTTATCGTAAGCGCTCAACATTGAGCACTTTGCTTTTGGTTGTTTCTTAATCCTGGATTTAAAACATGGCGGCTGGTTTGTGGCGGTTGACGCGGTGGACGAAATTGGTTGTACAAAGTGTTTTAGGCTACAACAGCGTGAGAGTCTCGACAGAATGACCTTCGATTGTGACAAGGATGCGAAATATTGTCGCGTGAAGTGTTTATCGACCCCTGTTTTCAAGCTGGCTTTCCACTCTCAGTGCGTGTTAGCCCTAACCGAGATACGTACGGAGCTGTGGGGCTCACGTCTGTCTTCACGTTGGTTATTCTGTCAACGAGCTTATTCGTATGTATACCTTACTGATTTTCGCATAACTGTAACGTATTGTTATTTACCAGCTTGTTTATTTCTACTCGCAACGCATATCCTTCAATCCGATGAGCGCGTTGAATAGTGGCAGTACATGATCTCGGCGATCGGCTGATTGTCGACCCTTCTGCCGCTTGCATCAGATTGCGGCGCTTTTAAATTATAATACAGCGAAAAGTCAATTTCTTTTGTTTTCTGAGTTTCGAGACAATCTTCTGTGAATTTTCCTTGTCTCGCGAGTAGAATCTTGGCTTCAGAAAACTGTATCGTTCCATAACCGTAACTTTTCTGGTGATCGCGCTTTTTAGGAATATTTTGCTTTATATCTTTCATTCGTGGCGACGACAACTTCTATTCGTGGCGACGACAACTCAACGACTTCTATTCGACGATTTCCGGGCATTTTCGCAGCTGCCGTGGCGAGTTCGTCACTGTTTTGAACTTCATCGGTTTCAGGCATGACTTGGTTTTAGTAGTCATCTTACCTGCCTACTTATTCTCGTAGATGTTTTGTCTTCAGCGATGTAGCGCGTAGAGCGTCCTTCTCGCGTTCGGTGAGATTCGGGGCCCCCGATGTCTCCTTTATCTCAAATATGAGCACGAAAACTACTGTCACTGTCAAAATATTCTGTTATCAACCGATATTAAACACACAATCACAGATGTAAAGAGCATTCGTGTTTATTTAAAGCGTTGACTCCTGTTTGTGAAAAGTTAAGCGAAAAAAAAAGATTGAATTTGGAGACTTTTAATTCGTTACTCACCGAAGAAGTACAGCGAAAAGCAGACGCCGACGACGGCTACTACAGCAGGTTTTTTGTTTAGATCACGAGATTCCTCTCCGCCAATCGTATTCGTTCCTCTGAGCGTTTCCTAGTTCGCTCTGTTTGTCCCTACCTTCCCTAGGCAAATCCAGCGTTTAGCTAGGGGCGCGTCTGTAAAGCCGGGTTAACGTTGGTGCAACCGGAATTTAAACCCGTGCTTACCCGAGCTCGGTTTAGGGCGCTAAGCCGACTTAGGAAAGAGCCGCTTTGGGTTAAGGTAAGCGACGTTGGTGCAACCGGCCCTAAGTCTATTGTACGGGGCGAGAAGAGCAGCAAATAAAAACGTAACACGAGCTTTCCGCGAACTGTATTTATTTCCGAAGCCGGCTTCCCCCTGCAGGTAAAGGAACTTACGTTTCGAAAGCATGCAGTCACTCAGTCTTCTCATCGTCAGCACTGCGATGTTAAACGGAGACAACCGGCACCCAGTTCGCACACTTTATGTCTTACCTTTGATATTCATCGAGCCACAATTCCTTCGTCAATCGTTGCGTCAACCGCACATCACGGAGGAGTGATAAACCATTCGCCCTCGAAACTAAACGCCGCTCTTAAAAAAGAGTAAAGCTATACGCACTCCGGAGTGCACTTAGGTCGGAAATGGCTATACGCACACCGGGGAGAACTCATGCCATTTGGGTCACCCTTTTCGAACTGCGCGTGTATCACTGGGGAGCTCGTTAACACAGCCCCCCGCCTGCGTTCACGCCGCTTCGCGGCGACAGTATCGGCTGCTAATTACAAAACTTAACCAGTACACGCCGCTTCGCGGCGTCCAGCCGGCAACACAAGCCCCGCTGTCCCCGATCGCACCTCCGGAAAGGGAGTCCCATACCATTTAGTTCTGCGAAGTTTCGGCGACAACATTCGGTTGTCTTAATGATCATCGCAAGAAGAAATGTCGTAAATATCGTCAAATGCCTAGACAAAACAAAATGTTCCACAAAAAACAAAAGGGAAAAAAAGTAGGCCCACCGCGGATCGAACCCGCGTCCACTTCCGTACAAAGCGGACGTCTTAACCCCTACGCTATTGTTTTTTTTTATTGCCTACGCTATACCACCGCTTAGGAAACTCGCTGTGACCATTCCTTTTATACGAGTTTAGCGGAGTGCGTATAGCCATTTCCGTTCGAAGTGCACTCCGGAGTGCGTATAGTCTTACTCCTTAAAAAAAGCAAATCCGAAGCAGCCTCTTGGCTCATTTCAGCACGGTAACACGAAATTATGGCGTAGCCGCGTAGCGTAAAAGGAGGTTAAATCACTTGCCACCAGATGGCACGGTCAAGCAGAGTAATTGCAAGTAGCTAGGCTAGGGGACGCTAGGTACCGCCCAATTCATGTTCTACAAAAAATATTTTATTTTCTCAGGCCACCATAGCGCTTCGGGATCTTCGGGAGCCCCTATTATACACACATGTAGACACATTGGACATACTACAAGCATCAGCTGAACATACATTGAGCGCATACATATGCATCGCACATACAAAGATCAATTAACAGCACACTAACCCGATGACTACTCCCGAGCTGTGCCTGGCTGTACGTTTCAGTCTTTTATACTGGTCGTTTTGAACGTACGGAATTTTTCGGTGACTCCCTAAGCAATAACAAATATTCACAGCATGTTGATTTTTTTCCAGCAATGTCATACATCTGAGAGTATTTTTAATGGCTCAGGGGATGAATCTCTAGGGAAACGCTCGATCATGCCGTTATTATTTGAAAGTCAATAAATTGAGCGGCTCCAATGCGGTTCCAAGCCATGAGTTCGTTTCCCCGCACGGCACTTCGTAGCCACTATTTATATTGTAGTGTTTGTTTTTCTACTCGTGCTGTTCGCGCACGGCTGCAATTGCAGTCTTGAATTAATCTCTGTAGAGCAGATATTCACCCAGCTGGAAGTGATGCTTCACGGGCAGAGAAATCGCTTTTCGATCAACTTGAATGCAGTCAAAGCCGCGACTTTCGGCAAGTGTACGGAGCTACGCCAGCTACGCCGTGGCGAGCTCGAAAACGGCTAGCGCTCATTCCAGCGCGCCACTTGGAGGGCAGTTTCTCCAGGAACCGTAGTATATTTAAACAGCAAAATAAAGGATAGCTTTTTGTTTTCGATTTTACCTGTTTTTTTTTCTTATTTTTAATGCTAAAATTTCATTGTAAATATACGTACTTTCCGTCATAATTTCGTGCTGTTCAGTCTTTTCCCCAGAACGCAATCTCTCCCGGGGACCGACAGTCACATTGGCCACTGTTCGATAAGAGCTTACCGTTCAGACCAGCGTTCCAACATGACTATCCGCACGTCGATCGACTGCACCTAATTCCCCAAGTGGTCTGAAACTCTTTAATGTAAAGCGGAATGTCAACCTGCGACACCCCGCCCCCTCCAATCAAGGCCCGACCAGCGGCATCAATGTCCGACAGTTTACGTCATCTCATCTTGTTGTTACACCACTGATACGCGAACGCACGGTCACATCGGCGATAATTGTAGTCTTCTGTTCACTACGCACAACACTGCCATCACGATGTTGCTGCTATGTTGCTGACACGCAGAAATACAGAACCACGTTGAACGCCGGTTGGCACTCGGCACGGGAAAACAGAACCGAATTCAGCACGAAAGGCACCCAGGCAGCCGGCAGGAAAACCTGCCTGCCTTGGACGCAGTTCCTGCGATTTCCATAACGTCGAAAACGTTGACACAGTTCCGCGTGGTTCCGCTACTGTAGTTCCGCGTGGCAATCCAGAAACGGCCATCTTAACCAGTGTACCTAGCGCTGCTGGCACTGCTCCGGAACTTCGCTGTTTCTAGCGGCTTCGTGTGCTCGTTTGATAAAATTAGTGGTAAAAACGTCAATGCAACCGAAATGTTCTGCACGTTTGGACTAGAAGACAGAATTACAGGCGGCCTTCGCTGCCACTGAAGCTCAATCAACTTAACAACATTTATTAAGCAACGTGTGCGACGTGCTCGAAAAACTGAAACCGAAAGAAGATGAGTTGGGAGGGCGAAAGCTTTCTCCCGTCTGCCTGGAGGAGGAGGAAAACGTCTCATTCCTCCCTTCTTCTCATGTCCGCTTGGAGGCGAGTCATTTGAAGGGAGGAAGACGCGCCGTTGCTGTCCTTTTTCCTCCATTTTTTCTTAGAGTGTATACTTCTCACCTTAGCATGAACTAACTGCGAAAGCTTTGCAAGCGCGAGCGGCTAGTCTTGACTGGCTCGAGTGAAGCACTCGCTGCACGAGCGCTCGTGCAGCCGCCGAGGCGTCATCCAAAGCAATTAGCTCGCGCTTTTAGCATGCGCGGCTAACAATAGTCCATGCCACGGTGTAAGATAATACTCTTCAGGTGAGGACTGCGCGCTCCTCGCGCAGTGCAGATAAAGTTCGCTTTTCACTCTCTCTATTTCTTCTCTCACTATGGTTTCAAGCGGCGCCGGCAGATGACTCGTCGACCCGTGGGTACGGCAAAGACGGCTCGTGCCGCCTCATGCTCGACACGCGCAGAGCTCCAGCGAGGTTGTCGCTCGTGCAGAAAGACCACGGTGTACCGGGGTGTCATGGCAACGAGATAATATTTTTCGCTCTCACACAGTTTCGCCGTTTGGCCGCCGGCGACACTGTCAGCCGCGGGCACGGTGGCCGAGGAATAATGCAGCCTTTCGGATGCCCGTCGAACGAACACTATCTGATTCCTCGCGCCGCGCGTTCAGCCCCGCCGTGTCCTCACCTGAAGAGTATTATCTTACACCGTGGTCCATGCTAAGGTGAGACAAGGAGAATAGTATGACATCAAGACTGGTCGGATTGTTTTCGTGCTTTCTCGCGTTTAGTTATATCTTTGGGGAAAACAAACGTGATATTCAGATTCTCGGTATAAAAATACGCCACAATTCACCTGTAACTCGTTTTCATTTCGAGAAGTGTTTTTGGAGATTTGTGTTTGTCCTTTGTCCCTTTTGTTCCCCTTCTCCAAGTATCATTAGCATCGTTTTTATACCGATCGCGTGAACCCTTGCATTAAAAGGGCGATGCAACGATTTTTGTACTTAACGCAAATACCACCTGGAACGGATCCCTGACTGTTAGTGATCTGTGAAACACCCGTTCTTTTTTCACAGCACGCAGTCAAGGTCGCAGAAAAAAATTCAAGGCAAACCGAGGAGCGTTCACCCACTCTACTCGCAGACAGAATAAGAGGCCACGGGATCTGGAGCCGATTATATGCCGCCAATCTTGATCATAGCCTCGCGCTGGGGTTGGCAGGGCACAGCGCACCCGCTAGTTTCAGACATTGTTATGGTTTGGCTATTCTCGTCATTCCAGCGATTGGGCACGGGCCACTACCCGAATGCTTCTCGAGCTATCGGTTATCACGCGCCCAAATCGATTACCCACGCAATGCTCGGGTCCAATCTATGAGCCGCAGTCAAATATCGTCACTGGGCGGTACTGTGACCACCCATCTACGTCATCAAGGTTTGCGAAGGAGAGATTGAATGAAAACGCTGGGTTTTGTCCTGGGGAAGAAGCTCTTGCATGAAGAGCGAACGCGCTTCGTATGGGCACCGGCTATTTTCGTCTATGACAGCTAAAATTCCCTCTCTTGTCACCTAATTCATTTATTTTATTTATTTATTTATTTTATCCTCAGGGCCAAAGGCGTTACAGAGGGGAGTGGGTATATATAAAAAAACACATAGAAAAAATACACAACAGCAAAACGGCAGGAGGACTATGGTTGTGTGGAGCAATACATGTTAGTCAAGGCATTTCTGAAACTCTTACTGTCTACGATTTCAGCAACATCCATGGGAAGGTGATTCCAATACAAAGAGGTGCTGGGAATAAAGGAATGATGATATGCGTTAGTCCTGCAGGATGGAATGCCAACTTTGAATCTATGATCGTTCCGTACTGAGAGATAATGGGGTTGTGTTAGTAGCCTTTGCTTGAGAGATGAATTATGATGATATATTTTGTGGAACAAACACAAGCGAGACACTTTTCTGTGCATAGAAAGATTAGGCAAGGATAAACTGGTTTTCATTACGTTTACGCTGGCGGTACGATGGTAATTAGAAAGAATAAAGCGGGAAGCACGATTTTGGACGGATTGTAATTCAAAAATGAGTGATTCAAGACCGGGGTTCCAGATAGACGCAGCATATTCAAGCTTAATCCAAGAAATTTGTAAAGAATCAGTTTTAATGACATAGGCGCGAGGAAAAAGTTTCTTTTAAGGTAACCAAGCATGCGATTAGCATTGTTAACGATATGTTCAATATGAGCTTTCCAGGATAAATCACAAGTTATGTGCACTCCCAGATACTTGTAGGATGGCACATACTCAAGAGGAACGTTATCAATGGAGTAAACAGGACACACGCATGTATTTACATTTAGCAGTATTTAATTTCATGCACCACAAGCTACACCATTCAGAAATAGAGTTAGCATCAGACTGAAGGAGAGATATGTCAGAGTCATTAGTAATTTCACGATAAATAACAGTCATCTGCAAACAGACTGGCAGATGAGCGTACATTGTTAGGTAGGTCGTTAATATAGATAAGAAACAAGAGGGGCCCCAGAACGGAGCCCTGAGGAACACCTGAAGTGACTTGTGAAGGTTGGGAATCCACATCATTGACAGTTACAAACTGCGATCGATTAGTAAGAAACGAACGCAGCCATGCAACGACATTAGGGTCTAAATTAAGTTTGATAAGCTTTTGAATAAGGAGGGAGTGAGGGACCCTGTCGAAGGCTTTAGAAAAATCTAGGAAAATACAGTCTACCTGAGAGCCGCGTTCAAGAATGGAATGAAGGTCATGGGTAAAACACAAGAGCTGAGTCTCACAAGAGAACGATTTCCGGAAGCCATGTTGAGCATTACAGAAGTAAGAGTTAGACTCTAAAAAATTAGCAAGGTGAGAGTATGTGATATGTTCAAGAATTTTACAGGGTAAGCTAGTGATTGAGATGGGACGATAGTTGGTTGGGGAATGTTTGTCACCTGATTTATGCAAAGGAATCACTCTCCCAATCTTCCAATCGTCGGGGAGAAAACCAAGCTCCAATGACTGCTCAAAAAGTTTGGATAAAATAATTGCACTATACATTTTCATATTTTTCAGAAATTTAGAATTGATGTTGTCAATACCAGTAGACGACGACATTTTGAAAAGTATCAATCACATTGGCTATGCCTATAGTGTCAATACAAATTGGATTCATTGGAAAATATGCATTGGTAGAATATTCAGGAATACAAGAAATCTGAGACGAAAAGAACGCCAACACAAACATTTCGTTGAAGATCCTTGCACAATCACTGCTAGGAATATCATCACCATCGGCATTTCTAACTTATGGGGATAAACTCTGGTTTTGGAGGCCCTATACTTCGTCTCATCCTACGATGGACTAAAGGCCAAAGCTACGGTCCGCCAGGTCCAATCACGTTCCACGCTGAACTATGACATGCTTAACACTGATTAGGGGTGGACGAATAGTGCTTTGAATCAAAAAGCGCTGCCTCATGTTTATAGCTTCGACAGTGCAAAGACCTTGTATGTTGTTGCTTTCTTTGCAATGTAAAATTGATGAGTCACTTAGTGTCATTCGATCCTAACCACTGTCCGCCCATCATCAGTGATCCGAGAAGAGGGCACAGACAGGCGCATCGAAGCGCAATACCATGCAATTTCTAAGTGACTCGTGATTGGATATGGCGGTCCGTAGCTTTTGCCTTTAGTCCATCGTAGGGTGAAACGATGTATAGGGCCACTTTCCTCCGGCTTGACGCAGCGGCCAAGCTAAACCTAACCTCGCCGCCGCCGCCGACGCCACGCTGGAGCCTAGCCGCTAGGCCTAGCCCTTTGTTCTAACATAGAATTCGTCGTAGAGGGTGAATTCATCGCCCCGGAGGACCTCAACACGGACTGGATCCCAGTCCATTACTGCCCGAAAGATGGCTCAAGAGTCGAAAATATCTTCACCGAAGCCATCCAACCCAACCGAGCGTCCGGCTTCCTGCAGCTCGCCAAGGCCTGGCTCCAAGCCGCGCCCACCGTCAACTACCAAGACCCCCGGACGACGACTACAAGTTCGTTCTTCGTCCACGTGGTGACCTCAACCAACGCCTCCTGTACTAAGATGCCTGTCAGGTGGCTTGCTCTCCCAGTTGCGGCCGGTCTGCCATCGTCTTCTAACCAAGCGCCACGTTGTGGCACTCGCATCCGACAGTAATTCGCGCTGGGTGCTTGGCCATCCCGACGCATCCAAAGGCGATAGCACCATAGGTACCTATGCTGTCCTATATGCACCTTAAATGTAAGGCTAGATTACCAAGCCTTATATTAATTTAATTTAATTTTTGGTTTATGGTGTAGCATCCTATTCAAGAAAAAGACCATTCTCAATTCTCAAGTTGTTGGTCAGCGCTACGTTAAGTCTTCTTTTGTGTGCGTGGACTTGAGTAACTGTTTTGCGGGTGCGCTGTTCCCTCTGTACAGCACAACGTCATTAATAGCCTTTGAGGTGCAAAAGTAAATTTGATGCAACCGGCTCTCTTTGCACTGTTTATGCTGGGGATTACACTGCAGGCTATTCGATTTGAACCACTATTCCCACATCCCTACTAATATCACAATAGCAGACGTCATATCTCCCGCCCTGTCGCGGCCGTGATAATGTCAGTTGGCAGTGCCACTCGCAGTCGTTTCGGTGGAGGGGAAGGAGGAAAGAGAGAAGGAGGGCACAGCAGGACGCGCGCCGCTCTTACGACAGGCATTTTATACCCGTGCCACACGGGCAACTCGAATGTCATTTACATCAAATTACATTTGAGCGGACGGCCAATCAGCGCGCGACACTCCGGGCGTAGCGCATTCCGCGCACGACAGATTGCGAGCTGATTCGCCAATCACACAAATGTCATTCGTTGTAAATGGCATTCGAGTTGCCCGTGTGGCACGGGTATTAGTACTGGGACCCTAAACTCGGTCAGACACAAAGTTGGAGCAGAAAGTTCGCGGAGCGCGCCGATTGGACGTCGGCGAGAAAAGCGCGAAGATATCGTCGTGATAGGCCACTCAGTGCGCTCCGTCAACTTCGGCCCCAACTTTGAGCTTGACGAGTTTAAAGGCCCAGGAGGTGTTGCCTCAACCTAAGCTCTATGAGCACAGGCAAGCTTCAAGACTTTATTTCCAACGCTGCCCAGATGAATTACGACGTGGCACGCGCCGACCAAATCCGAATCAACACCTACTCAAAACTCTATACTAATCAGCACCCCCTCCGAAGGGCGCGTGCACGTACTTCAGCCTTAACACTATACGAATTCGGAAAGAAAACTCTCCCCTGGCCACATACGTGGCAGATCGTGCAAACCCCTCACGCGGCATCATCTTTGAAGTGCCAGTATACGATACACCGGAGAACATCAGGAGACACCTAATCGACTAGAATCACGACCCAGCTATTCTCCTTGCCCACCGGATAGGAAAAACTAACTCCGTGCAAATAGTCTTCGACAGACCGGAGGTGCCCCACTGGGTCAGCTACCACGGGGCCCCCTACTGCTGCGTACTCTTCAAGCACAAGACAGGGGTCCGCAACATCTGCTGGAAGATCAGGCATAGGGCAGATGTGTGCCGCTCTCCGAGAACGAATCAGTGCCCGCACTGCGGAACGGACAATCACCAAACGGGCCATGACTGTGATGTGAAATGCGCTGTACGCCGAGGACCCCAACCTACAGGATCTCCCAGGTGCAAGAAACGCTTTCAAGAACACCTTACCATACGCAGCCGCCAAGCACAATGTCCGGTGGCCGCTTCCAGCAAGAGTCCAACCCCGCCGCCCACCCGTGGCAGGTCCATGGAATGCAAATCACTACCCTCCGTGCTCGGAGGCAGATCCCGGTCCCGGACTCAGTCCAGACCCCGGCCGCGGTCCCGATCCAGGTGCAAACTGCGCCGGGCCTCTCAAGAAGAGCCGCGCCGACGACCCGCGGCCACAAAACAGGTGCGCAGGGCTAGTGTGGCCTCCGGCCTCCCGGGTGGTGATGTCAGAGACAACGAGCTCGCAATTCTACGGCAAGAGGTTCAAACCCTCACACAATTATTTACTGCCGTTCAGAAGGAAAATACAGAATTGCAAACCCTGCTTAACCAGAAAGAGGTTACCCCTCCAGTACCCACTCGTACCCCTCCCTCACAACCCGTTGCGGTCGCTATATCCTCGACTGGCAGCGCCGGCCAGTCTATCAAGCGTAGAGTAATCGATACTAACGATGTCCAAATCGTAGACGAATTACGCCGACTCTCAAAGTCAATGACCAACATGTCTTTCACTTTTAGTGCCAGACTAGTAACCATAAAGCAAAACGTTTACAGTCGTTTTATGGCAATCGAAAGCATTGTTTCGAAGCACTCCTCTGAATTGGCCCAACTCACCGTTCAAATAGACCAACTCACCAACCTCTAATCCCAGGAGGGGTCCTCCAATCCTCCACCGCCCCCACCATCCATAACCTACCCCAACAGTGCATTACTCAATATGGCGTTTCCTCTTCCACACCCGCCACGCCTCAGTAGGCACCAAACCCCTATCTGGCAATGGAATTGTCGCAGCTTCCGACGGAAGCGTGGCAATCTTAAACCCGACGTACAATCCCTCGAAACTCCCCCCGATATCATAGCGATTCAGAACACCCGTGGCCCGGTCAAACTAACCGGCTATAGAACCTTCCAAAATCCCTTCAGTAAGGAACCCAATATCACCATACTTACTCGTTGACATCTAACCGCTTTGTCCAAAAATCTTGGCGGAGTCGACGTGGAGCACGACCTCTTGCGGATCCTTCCCTGGCGTAAAGGCGACCCGCGTCTCTATATACTAAACCTATACAGCCTCCGTCGGCTCGCAAACACCGATTCGGCGTCCTCTTCTCCCGTGCCTTGAAGGAGACGGGTCCTCACGGCCAGGTCATAGTGGGAGCCTTCATTGCCTCCCAAACGGCATGGGATTACAGGAAATGCACTCCCAAGGGTCGGGATATATGGGCCCAAGCACAACAACACCAGATCACCCTGGTAACCAAACCCCTCCAACAAACACGAATACGTACCAGCGTAACGGTCGACAAGACACCAGACCTAACGCTCACACACAACAAAGACCTCTTAAACTGGCGACATCTTAGAGAACCACTAGGTAGTGACCACTGCATACTAGATCACGGAAAGTGTGCGCCCCTAAAAATCCCGTCAGAACCGTCTCCGCGTCACTAAATGGGACGACTTCAGGGCCAGTAGAGAGGCATCTGCAACCGAAACAATTGCCAACCTAGAAGACTCTACCTCCACTCCCCTGACCGGCATTTGTACTCAACACCTTGGACATCAGATGAAGCCCACTTAGAGGCATTATACACTCGCCTCCTCCATTTCTAGGAGGCGAGATCCAACCTACATAATCGATGGAAAACCCAGCGGGAGAACCGCACGTTACGCCGCAAAATAGCCTACGTAGGTAAAGAAATTGAATAGTACTCCCTGCAGTTACGAACCCAACAATGGGGCCAAATATGCGACGGGATGTAAGGACAATTGGGGCTTAAGCGCGCATGGCTTCTGCTCCAACACCTCCCTGATCCTACCTCAAGCAAGCGCGATCAGCATGCATCGACTTCATAACCTCCTGCACCAGTGGCCAGTGTCTGAGGACGAACTCCTCTAGGAACTCCAATCCCGATACATAGCCGTCCCCCGGACTACTTCCTTCCTTGGGAGTGAAGAACTGGATTGGGGTATAAGCTGGTTTGTAGCTGTCGCCACGTAGTGGCTTGAGCTCGACGGAGGGTTGAATGCGCCGCCTTAGTCAATAATGGTTAGTGATCTTGTGAAAGGTGACCTATTTGGTCCCGGGCCGTGCGAAACTCCATCCCAGGAGATGCGGGGTCCCCAGCCCGATTGGTGAGTCCTCGGGCGGAAATGTGGGCGGCCTCGTTGCCAGGAAGGGAGGAGTGCTTAGAGATCCAGATGTGTACAGAATGGGGAGGAGGGAGTTTGGTGAGAAGGCGTAGGATGTAGGGGGAAAGTCGTCCCTTCATGAAATTACGTATAGCCGATTTGGAATCGCTAACGATTGTGGTGGCGGAGGGGGCGGTCATCGCCAGAGCGATGGCGAACTCTTCCGCCTCTTCTGAAAGTGTAGTGTAAGGTGTTGCGGAGGTCAAAGGGGGCCTGCGTTGTTAACCGGCCGAGAGGGCAAACGCCTCACGGCGTTTGTATTCGGAGGCGTCGACGTAGGCCATGGCCCATGCCTCTTCACCCCATCCTGTGCGCTATGCCATGGGAGGGCATACCTAACCCATATCATAAGAGGGCAGACCTAACCATACCTTGCAACAAGATCTAGAAGCTTTAACAACTTGGTGTCATTCATGGGTCATGATGATAAACACGGAAACATCTAAAATAAAGTATTCTCATGATCACAAAAAAGTCGGTTTTTCATATTCTATTTCATCTGGCGTCACTGAGCGGGTGAACACATTTAAATATTTAGGAGTGTACCTCTCTGAAGACTTATCATAAAAGAGTCACGTCAACTACATTTGTACTAAAGCTAACGAAACATTAGGAGTTTAAAGGAGGCATCTTTTTCTCGGAAACTCCTTTGTTAAAAGTTTAGCATATATTTCAGTAGTCAGAATTAAGCTGGAGTATGCATCAGTGATATAAAACCCTAATCAAAACTACTTAATTAACCAACTGGAAGCTGTCCAAAATCGTGCCGCTCGTTTTATCACTCGTAACTACACTAGGAATATCATCTCTTCTTTAAAACAGTCCTTATCCCTACAAACTCTTGACACTCGTAGAAAAATAGATTGGCTCTCTTTCATGCAGAGATTGTACTATAACCCGTGGTCTCCCCAAATCTTTATTTCCTCGGCCCATCATATTTCCTCTCGTCTCGACCACCCCTGTAAAGTTCAACCAATTTTTTAATGCGAAAGCATTAACTGTCCCATGGAGCGAGCCGGCGTCATCAGTTTAAAGCGCGGAAACGGCACCTAGTTTCCTTGATCCCAAAGGCCCCATTGGCTGGCGCGCGGCGACGAGGCTCCCATTGGCCGCTGCGCGCGTCAGTTCAACGACCGCCGCCAGATGGCGCTGCGTGTCCGTGCCGCCAGCGCACCGATAAATCTAACTGCCGCAACCCCATGCTGCCCATGCCACTACGGGCCCCGCGCCGGTTAAAGCGTAGACCGCATGGAGCGTTTTTCTGCACGCGAAAACGCGACGCGCTATGAACGCTCGCGCGGAAGCTGACGCGGGGGCACCCGCATGCAGCCAAAGCCAAGCGCCGCCGGCCGCGCGTTATCAACGTTGCCAGATAACCGATTTCTCAACGCGCGATGTAATTGCTCACGTAAATACTACAAAATAAGATTTAAAGTATTAAATAAGTAAATCAAACGGGTTTTCGTGTCAAAAAGAACACTTTTTCAATTTTTATATGGCCAATAAAAAGGTTTTTGAACACTTTGAATTGCGCTGAATACGAAACAGCGTACTGAGCCAGCCGCGTCGCGAGTGGTGTGTTGTTCGCGTTGTTCGTGTTGCGTGCTTTTCTGCGCTGAGTGCAAGTAAAGTTTACTTTAGTGCAAGCTCTATTTGCCAGAATTTGAGATTTGATCTAGTCCAGTATTGAGCGAAGGCGAAAGCTCCTCCTGCTAAGAAGTATGCTTGTGCTAAAGCAGGCACAACTGGAAAATCAATCCCAAAGAAAGGGGCGCTTCTCAACCTCGTCAATGAGCATTTCATTGAATGCACGTTTGTCAACCATCGCACGTGCAATCGGCAAACAAAAAGAAGCGCAGTCAAACCGCCAAAACCAGAAGCGGTTTTCTGTGCTGAATCGTGTGATGGTTCGAGCGACTCTCATTGGGCGAGAGCCGCTTCGACGCCTCGGCGCGCGCGTCTTGTTCTGGGTCGGCTAGAAACCAACGCTCCCGCGAAAACGCGCGGCCGCGCGCAGGAAATGACGTCAATTTGACGTCCTACGCGCCCGAATCGCGAGCAAAAACGCTCCATGCGGTCTACGCTTAAAACGGACGCGTTGCCGCGCGCTCGGAGGCTTCCGCTCCTCTCGCCGCCGACCAACATGCCGTCGCCACCATCATCCACATCGACGGCGGTGCTTCTGCTCGTCTCGCCGCCTCTAGCATCCACATCGTCGCGGGTGCTTCTGCCACAACTCGAAAACATTACTCGCGTCAAAAAAAAAAAAAAGCTTCGCGGATCACTCCGCGGCGTTCCATTCGACATTCATGCTTTCTCCTTCACAACTCATAAGTGCTTCGGTGTGTTCCGACGTTTTTCTGAAACCAACACATTCAAATACTCACCTCTCCCAGTATACATAACATTTTCTAATAGCTTGCTCACAAGCTTGGCAACTACCAGTGACCATAAATGTTTGAATAATGTTTGAATAAAATGTTTCAATAATGATTGCATAATAATGTTTCCTAAGCTTTCTTCATTTTTTTTTCGTTTCTTTTTTTTTTTGTAGTGTTTTATTGTCTTGTTTTTGAACCTTGCATATGACACCCATTTATGTAATGCCTCTCTCAAGAGGCCCTTAAGTCAATGAAATGAAATGAAACTAATTACTTTCGAATATTAGTGGTTGTTTTACCTATCAACGAACATTCCAGCACAAAGGAGATAAGATGTTGGAAGATCAGCTGATATTTGCAAAGAGGGGGAAGCATGTGGCGTAGGAAAGGGGGGGGGGGAGAAAATGGTTTGGAGAGTCCGAAACCCTCCCAAAATTTTCAGAAGCCCCCCCCCCCCCCCCCCGCCTCTCACTGCAACAACACTGCTACGAGGCGTGGGGGAGCGAACAGACGCAAGTAGAGGCCGAGTAACTGCAGGATTAGCGCCGGAGAATGGCGTTTCTCTGTGTCCCGAAGCTCGAGGAGACTTGACCCATTTGAAGAAAGAAAAGGTCCCCGCTTCTCCCCAACGTAGAAACTCTCGCCCAGTAGAGGAGGTGCACACACTGCACCCTCGCTAAAGGAAGCAACAAAGTGCAGCACCTGCTCTGAAACTCAACTGGTGCTCACGTAGTTTGCGCTGTACTCGAAAAATCTCGTCCTAAAGGGCCACGCAAAGATTACCTTTTGTAGCGTGAGCAATACACTAGCCGAGATTGAACAGTTTCGCGTGGCTCCTGGAGAGCCGTGCTGCGCATGCGCGAGGAGCAGTGACGTCACATGGCGCACAGCTGGCGCAAAAACGTCAAATTTGGGGGTTTTACGTGCCAAACCAACGACGGGCATCTGGCGCGCCCCAGCGGAGGACTGAGGATTAATTTGGACCACCTGGGGATCTTTTGACGTGCAACCGAAAGCTCGGTTACACGGCACCTCCTCCGCAATAAGCCTCCGTCAGATTGCGGGCACCTTGGCCGGGATTTGAACCCGCCACATGGGGATCCGTATAGGCCAGCGCTCTCGCCTCGCAGCCACAGAGGTGGCTGCACAGCTGGCGCGCCGGAGCCGCCCCCGCCGCGCGCGCCTCGGCGGTCTGCGCATTCCAGGGGAGTGACGTCATAGCCGCGGTAGACGCACTGGCGCCGTCGCGTGCCCAGCTGTGCGCCTCCGTTGCGCAGTAGCCAAGTCTGACGCTGCACCGGAGACACTTGATAGCGCCTCTCATTTTGTGCGCATGCGCAGAGGTATCAGGGGGGGGGGGGGGGGGGTATACATATAGCGGGGCGTTTGCCAGTGTAGTATAGCCATGGAGAAGGAGAGCGAAATTGCTGCTCAGCGGCGAAGAAGAGCGGAGAAGCTTAACTCATTGGATCCCAAAGTAGTCACATAATGCGTATACCGTGTGTGTGTCATTGAAGCAGCAGTAAGCATGATAATCAAGCTAATCCTAGACAACCAGGAAAGCTAAGAATAACCAGCTGAACCTAAGCTTACGCTATGTATATCCTGGCATAGCCGAGCTAAGCCGCTGCAATTTTTTTTTTTTTGCGTTGCCTTTCCTCCCAAATCTCAGAATAGGCAGATCTTCAAAAATTCAAAGATCGTTCGAGAAACCTGTAGTAATTCCCTCAACGTTTTTATATAAAAAATAATAAACAAGCAGTGTTGGGAAGTACTCTATGTACATGGTACTTAAAGTACTGCTGTTTAGAAAAATTGCACTTTACTTGAAATAAATTCTCTGAGCATGTACTTGCATTTTCCGAGGAAAGTAAAACTCCCGACTTCAATGTACATTCTCCGAATTTAAGAACGAAAAAAATGGCGTATCGTCGTGTGAAAACGAGCTCTTTCGAGATGTCATCTGGTCATTTCTCCGAGTGATGTAATGGCGGCTGTAAGACCGATGGAAATAAGTTCCTTATAAGTTGATTGTAACAAATAGCTCGTCAGCGAGAATAAAACAACTACTCTGCGGCGACTTGACTTTATACATTATTTGCTGCCATTTCCGTAAAAAAACTGATGCACCTCCGATTACCCCTGGAGCAATGCATACCAGTTAAAAAAAAGACTGTATAGGGAATGAAAGGGCATCATGAAAGATTTTGTTAAAAGTGCTTGTAGTTTACCTTCAAAGATATTATATTTATATACGTTACGTCAAGTACATCGCACCCGGTGTACTTACTACGTTTCTTGAAGTACATAACCTCTCATTTACTTTGTACTTTACTTCAAGTACTTTTTAGATGTACTTTACGTAACACTGTAAACAAACAAACACTGTCTAAAAAATCAAGCTCAAACAGTGCTAAACCTCAAAGCGGAAATGACACATTCGCAGTACACCATTGACCAAACAAACAAGAAAGTACAAAACAATTCGGCACGCAGAAGCAGAACCAGTTATTAAAGTATTTCTGTGAAAAAAACAAGCCGATTCCTATTTGGCTAGCACAATTGCTCTACCTGATCGAAACCTCTGTACTTTGTTTTTGCCATAAAAAAAACATATAAAAGTAACTTCAAAAGTAATTCGCTACTTTTTTACAGTAATTAGTAATTTTTTCAATTACTTTCTATTTGAGTAATTTTTACTCTACTCAAATTACTTTTGACGTCAATACTCAGTAACTTAACTTAATCACGTTTTTGAGTAACTTGCACATGTCTGGTAAAAAGCCAACATTCAAACAATTTTGTCCCTCATTCTATCTTTCTTACATGCGATCAGTTGATTTGTGTTCTTCCAATCTGATGGCTGGGGAATTCCCAACTCGCGAGAGAAGCCATTCTTGTTCCAAGTGGTGATGCGCTAACTATGCGATGAAAACAGATTTGACAAGTTTATGTGTCTGTCTCTTGTGCTGCGTTTGTGTAGTCGTCAACCTGTTGCAACATGAAACAACCGGTGTACCACGAAAATGTTGGTGTCCTGGCGTACACCAAATATTTCAAGCATATGCACTCGTAAGATTCCCAACAACCACTATTGTACAGACGGTGAAATGCACACTTAATTTTAGATTATTCTCTAGTATTTCATTTCTAATAACCAGCGACTGGCGCTTTCCTGGAAACTCAGAAAACTACCTTTAGCCTGTGTTTAATATTAATATTAAACCGTGAATATTAAGATTAATATTCACGGTCAGCGAGACTCCGTAGTGCATATTTCTAGTAGGAAAGGCGACATATACAACCCCTTACCCATCTCACATTTAAAACAGCCTTTTCTGCCTTTTTTTTATTCAGTTAAGAGCTGATAAACTTGCCAAAACTAAAAAGATAAGAGAGAGATGGAGACAGAGAGAAATCGTGAAAGCCGAAGAGAGGTTTTTAGATGTTGCATTTAAAAATATTGACAACGTTAAACAAGTCATCGGCTTTTCTATAAACAGAGAAAGAGAACCCAAGAGAAAAAATAAGTTGATCGAGACTTTAGTGTCGTTCAAAACGCATGTAAAAAAAAACGAAGGTGGGAATATATTTACGAGCGAAGAGCAGCTATCACTATATGTTAGCTCTTTTAACGAGAAAAGGCGTATGTCTGCTTTATAGAATATTAACACTTGCCCTGCGTACGGACATATCTTCGAATTTTGTTTCCAGATATATATTCCTGTAAAAAAATTCCCTTTTATTGCGGGCTTACTATTTCGCAAATTTTTTAAAAAGTATAAATTTCGGGAACATTTCACGGGCACGAAATTGCTCGATTTTCAGGGATGTGGCACGTATTCGTTACCATGAAGTAATATATTCGTGAGACAAAATGTTTGCGACACTTTTTAGGTCGCGAAAGTCGCTAAAGTTAGGCTGCTCGCAAACATTATGTCGTTTGCAGTACCCAGTCGCCAACGGAAGAAACAAACGTTCAGTGCGTCCGCGCGTGGCAGGCAAGTTCTTGCGGTCCGCACGGCCTGGCAGGTTTGATATCAGCAAAATTAACAACAAAGTTTTTTTGTTTCCTTTCACAATTCCATGGCATATACATTTCCTTGAAGCAATAGATAATAAATCTTATTGAAAATGCAAGTAACGTCAAGGATGCGCAGGATGCGATGCGCTTGGGCAGCAAAAGGCATCGTTGTACATTCGGCCATGGAGCTCTTTCGTGTGCATAACGAAAGCACCAGAGACGATTTCGATGACACAAGGAGTACTTTACATACCGGCTTGGTCCCATCGAATTCGCCCGAGATGAAAGACCTGTACCGGCTTGACGGTTGACCCTTTATGACATCACACATCTTATAGAAATCATACATCAGAATTACTCTGCGATTCCGTCGCTACTCGACACTGCCAATTGCACCGCGCAACAAACACGGGCACCAACAAAATTACTAGTATTACATAGGGTGCCCAGAACCCGCCTTGACCAGGTATGTTTTACCGCGAGTGCTTCTAAATCGGTTCCGAAGTGGCTATACAAATGGTATCACTGGATCAGTCGTATTGGGCTATCAGATGTCCCAATCCTGGAGGTTGGTCCTAGAAGTTCCGACAAAAAGTAGGAACGAACGCGAGTGTGGCTTGACGCCAGAGCTATTCGATTCCTGGCTGCTGAAGCTTCCGTGAATTGTAAGCTTCCCAGGCAGCACGCAGTATTGCGCCAATATTGGCGCCGGATTGGAGAAATCGGGCCAATATCATTCTGATACTGCCGATAGTGGCGCTGGATCGTAAGGTTCTGGCCAGTATTGCCGTGATGTGGCCGATGTCGGCGGCACATCACTTGAGTTGGCCAACGCCACGCTGATATACAGAATCCAGCGCCGTTTTCCGGTAATTTGTCGGGTCTGAACCGGCTATTTCGGCCGGTATTAGGAATTCTTGACCGTTTCTAAAACGATACTGAATCGCGGCCTATCGCGCCGGCCAATCGCAGCGGCCGTCGCTGTTGCCACGGGCCGCGCCGAGGGCGCGCCGGGCTATTAGCGGCTGGAACTGGGTTTTTCCGTACAAACAAACGGCAAAAACTCTTTTTGTAGTAATTTTTGTTGGAGATTAGTACAAAAGGGGGGCACGTGATGCTTTCTAAGATCTTTAGTTTACAAGGTCTGCGGCACACTTAATATTGTTTTTATACAACCATGTCTCAGCGGTGATTTCAGGTAGCGCGTCCCGACCTAGGCGCTTCCTAACTTCGGCAGTAATTCGCGGCGCGTCCGCTTGGGAGTCGGGGGTGGCACTTGTTGAAGCCCCCGTATCTGTTTCTGAGCCAAAATGGCCGATTACATCCAAAATAGAAGTCCCGTGCAGCTCCTCGAGTGGCCGGTGTGGGAGAAATGACGGCTTTGCGATCGCTATTAGCCAACACCTCCTAGGCAGCAAAGCCTGCGCGTTACGTCACATCCGGGGGTCCGTCACGGGCGCTGATTTCATGGGAGTGCCGCGTCAGCGTTCGCGTGAGCTCGTTTCCTATCATTGTTTCACGCGAACGCTGACGTGGCACTCGCGTCCAATCAGCGCCCGTGCGGGACCCCCGAACGTGACGTCATGTGACGTAATGCGCAGGCTTTAAAGCTTTCTAGGAGGTGTTGTATTATCTCGGTTCTCAAGTACGGATCGGTGCCACTTTTTCACAGCAGGCTCTATGGCAGTTTCCCAACTGATCGGTTAATTCTATAGTAACGTTGGCTTGGCCCAAGTCCGCTGAGCGCTGAGACCGCAGCGGCCGCGGCCATCTTAACCGATATTCGCCAATCTCTGCCCAGAATTCGAATGATATCGCCGATTCTGGCCCACTTTTAGAACGATCGTTAACCGATATTGGCCCAGTACCGTGGTGCAAAACATGAAACTGGGCCAATATAGTGCGCAATATTCCCCCGACGCCGGCCCAGTGTCGGCGTGCTGCCTGGGTTGTGGTGTTCTCAATCGCCGCTTGTCTGAAGAAGGGGCTGGAGTATTCACGGAGCAAGTGAAGCAATGACCTTTGACCTCTAGTTGGCCCCAGGCAATACATACAAGTGTCCGGGAGGTGTGAAATGTCCTCTCAAGACACGTTTATGAGGTTTTGCTGAAATAGTAAGACAGCATTGACAGGCGTCAGTGAGTGCTGAGAAGTTTATTAAATTGCCAAAACAGAGTTCTAATCTCTGTCATCTTCTGCCATCGACAGAATTTGTCTGCTCGATTGTTCCGATTTGTTTTTGTAATGCTTTAAAAAACCCGATTCTCTTAAAATAACTCGCAGCACGAACACCGCTTTTTATAGTAATGTTTTAAAAAGGAAAGTTACTTTCGCGAGCAAGAGCATGTTTGTTGTCAGACATCTTGTGCTTTGATTTAGAAACAAAAATTATGCCTCAGAGACAATCTAACCCTTCGTAAGTAAAGATAAAAAAGTAATAATAACATCAACCCAAACCTTTCTGGCTGTTTGAAGGAAGTCAACGGAGGATAGAAAAGTATTTTTCCCCAAAAACAACAGCGTACAAAGTATTGACATCACAACAGAAGAATGTCTCACCATTCCTAGAAAACTTCGTCGAAGTTTTGTCGTCCAATATATATTACAAATAAGAGAAAGCTTACTTTTTTTCGTTTTTACATTAGGGTTCAACGTATTTGCTGGTGTCAAGCAACGGCCGCCAGTGGTGCCACTTGACCCCAGCAAAACAAGCCACAATCCGCGATCCAGCATACTACAACAGTCATCTGTGGTGCTAACCCCGAGCTCGCTCCTCATGCACCCGCCGTCTCGTCAGCAAAGTTATCCTTGTGTCCAAATCTCCAAAAGCTGGAGATTGAGCTGCAGCAGAACAGGAGTCTGTCGTATCCAGCTCCGCTGCTCTGTCATTGTCAAGATTGCGGCAGGCAACGTCATTACACTTTTTATCACGTCATCATACGGAAATTGACGGTCCTCATTTGAGGACACACTAAATAAACGAGTCCAAAACGTGTTCCTGGCGCCATATTTTAGTTGGCGTCAACTTTCTTGTTCCACATTGTCAAGTTAAGAGCCCAGTAGAGGCTTCACCTCAAGCCCGCGCTCGTGGCTTTCTGCCGTGCTTTTGTGGCGCTTGCTTTCGTAGATTGCCCTAAAATGGTTCTTTTTTTATGAACAAGGTAAGTTCATCCGTTGATATTTTTACTTTAAGTTTCTATCACGTACCCTTACCCTTGTAGTAAGTCACAGTTCGATACTTAGAGAACCCGAATTTCGCAGGCTGTTTAAAGTGGATCCGAAGCGTGGATTTGAAACGTTCATGCGACATGAAATGCGACTCGAAATTCCCCATCTCTACACTCAGGCTACATCTCTTAATGGTCATCGACTGCGCCCTCTCCTTCAATTATTAGAGTAACTCACTGCTATATTAGGTGCACATGCTAACATTACCTTACATTTGTACTCGTTCATATTGCTCACTTTTCCTTATTTTTTTAGAGATGTTAATCGTACTTTCTATTCGTAACTTTCTGCTGAAGGTCTCCCGCGGTGCTACTCTGTTCGTTTTTAATAGAAGGACCCTTGCGATTGTACGCGTGAACATAAAAGTTTACAAATAAGCACAATATCAGGAATGTCTGTGCGTTTCCAAGGAGGATAAGGTATCTAGGGAACCCACAATCTACGAACAAAGGGATCGACAAGTGGAGTATGGCAAGAACAAATTGAGCGATCTGCAACGTGGTAAGGTACTTCTTCCACCAGAGGTACTTCTGCACGCCGGGACCCAGGGTAGCGAGGAAGTAGTAAGAGTACATGATGATGTGCACAAACACGTTGATGGCCAGTCCAAAAGCGACGTGTCCTTCTGGAGCAAACAAGGTCCAGAACCAGACGTTTGCCGCCACGATGGTGTGGTGGATGACGTGCAAGTGCGTGATTTGTCTGAATTTCTTGCGAAGGACGAAAAAGACGGTGTCCAGAAAGTCAACGTATCGAACCGCGACGAAAAACCATCCATCTTTGTAGTATTGGGTTAACTCTTCGTCCATATATCCGGTTATTCCCTGACACCAGAGGCTGTAGCGACCTCCTGGAAGGTAGGTCGTTTTCAGAACAATGTAGAGGAACCTGGCATTGACAGCCACCATGCCAAGGTTGTACACGCGAACGATATTTATGATGTCGAAAGGTTCCCTGTCTTTCATCCATCGTGGGCCAGCCACCTTGACAAAGTACAGGTAGCCCACGATCAGAGGGAAGACGAAGAAGGGGTTGACGACCAGAGGGTAGTCCCTTGTTCTTGGATCGCCCATCTGCTGGATCTGGCTCAGAAATATGACTGGGTTCATACTGATATTCATTGAGAAGACTGCGTATGGTGAGGAACAGCAAAAGTTGGGATCACCTGGAATAGAAAACGAAAAGTTGGAGTTAATTATTCCGGAAATTTATTTTGTGCTCGGGCATTGTAATACTTAGCAAAGGGAATCAGGAAGCGAACAATTGGTTCTTCACAAGGAAAGCATTTCTTGTAGTGAGAAGGATGGGCAATAAAAACAAAAACAAAGGAAGAAAAAATGTTATACAGGAACAAAAGGCTAGTGGAAGGAACACTCTAAGGTAATATTAGAGAGCTTCAGTTGATCGTTCCTATGACTTTCATAACGATACCCAATATCCGCCACCGCCTTTGGGCATCGTTATAGGAGGTATTGGAGGTGGGATTGATCTACTCAAACTCTCTAATGTCCCACAAGTTTTTCTCAGTAAACTGTACTTTAGCTTTATATGGTGGCCGCCAAGCAGTCAGAAGCTTGGGGACATCGTTCCTTGTTCTCGGGTTTCCACGATATTGAAATAATGCTTCTTTTGCAGAAGACACAACTAAATAGGTATGTTGCATTTCCAATTTGACTTGGCGCACTCCCAATTCTTCGACAATTGCTATTACATCTTTAGAAGGAATTGTTAAGTTCCGTCATGCGGATCCTAAAAAATGCTTTTTCTTAGATTGACGAAGAGCTGGTAGGGAATTCTACAAAAGTCCAAGGAACGTTACTGATAGATGCTAGCGGAATGTTTAGCTCGATCGAGTGATTTGCTAGATCCTAGATATTGCAGTACTATGCAAAGCTAAGGAAAAGTAAATTAAATAATTTTAACTCAATTAAAGGACCCTAAAAATTAGGTGGGAAAATGGCAGCACAAACACGAAGAATGGGGACTTTTGTGTAGGCGCTGTCCTTAGTTAGCCTCATTTTGAGATTTTCTGTATTTATTTTCGACATACACCGGCTGGTTAGGGCAATTACGTTTTTTTTCTAATTTTTAGGTGCGGTTGCTGATAACTACGTTACTTTAAAGGAGTCGCGTCTTGTGCCGGCACGTTTGGAAGCTCCGACTTTGGTGTTGATTAGATGGCAGTTTGGTCAAAGCTTGTGCCATTCAAAACACTCTGGTAGATAAACGTTGTGGGCGAATTTCCTTGCTTTTTTTCTAGAAGAGGCTTCAAAGTCGCCGCGTTTGAAATAACTACGGTTAAGGGGCTCGGGCCTTGTTAAGCTTTGCTGTTTCAAGGTTGAGGAGTTATCTCTGAACACTCTAGGATGTACGTTTTATAACCGCCGGTCTATTTTCAGGTTCGTTACAATAAAAAGTCTAAATATGAAGCGTACGATGTAGATGGTTGATCGTGTTGGTTTCTAATTTACGATAAGAAAAAGAAGTACATTGAAGACAAACAGAGAACACAAGCTTTCGTGTGTTTCCACACTGGAGTTTCGACGGATGCCGGAAAAAAATTGCATTCTACAAATGCGCCGAAAGAATGTATCTGCAACGTCACTAAGGATAAGCTTGGTTCTATTGGTAGTATTTAAAGTAGTTACAAGGAAACTGCCAATGAAGCAAGCTTATACTTTGTGCATAAATATTCATTCGGCGCACGGGTGGAATACTGACTTCCACAAGTGTCCCCAAGAAGCGATAAAAAATTAGAACGATAGTTGGAACATACCAAAATTGTTTCGAATTAATTTTAAAAGCTCGCCACACAAGGAAATTTGTAACATTGAAGTCCAAGTCTGATTTCAAACGAAAGCAGATTTACATTTTTTATTCACCAAACTTTCCTGCGCGACTCATATTATTCTTAATTTTTTTTTTTTTTTTTATTCTCTACAACACTTTCCGCACGCGTCGATTTTCGTTATAATTCTTTCACGTACGCTTCGGACTTGTAACTCTGCGTTTGAACTCTCCACCAAGTTTGAATCTGTTGTTGTGCTATCGGTGTCTAAAAATTATAGCGATGAAAGCATGCTATTTTTCTCGATGGTTTCAGTGTACGACCTGGTTTTTGCTAAATCACTGGTGCTCGAAGTTTAAATTGAACACAAACTGAGCGATATTTTTGCTTCAGGCATTTCTCGACATGGAATTGTCGTAATACCTATGTCGAATGGGTCTAATAAGTTCATCATTAGGGCTCAGTAACAGTAAGAAGTAACTCAAATACAGAATAGAAATCAAGCTTTTCTCAGACGCACACATTGCGAGAGGGTAATTGTTTATTGGGCTAGAAATGTTGCACCTGTAAGTTCTTACACGATGCATTACTTATGCATCACAGAAAAGACATTCTGAGTATTCAGATTAATTGAAAGCGACGCCTTTTCGCTTACGAGCGTTTAGTTTCTACAATAGAAAATGATAAGCAAATTGCTGCTCACTCGTGTTCATTCGGCTCCGATCTGCAGCAGGTTTAGAGAGTGAAACTTTTAATTTCTTAGTAACGATAAGCATTCGGGTAAAAATTTCCTCTTTCTGAGAATAAGACAAGCAGAAAAGTTACCGCAAGCACTTAGCCGGAAAACGTATTGCTGTTGACGGGCTCAAATGCGTGCCGAGAGTTCGCAATTTGCAAATTGATGGAAATTTTCCGTTTTCTGTTTCAAAGTTCCTTTTGTGTTCTACATTGAGATTCAAAGCTTTGCTTGTTAGAGAAGGTGGGGAGGTGGTGCCAGATATGTTTCCTTGGTTTGGAAGGTAAGTCGCAAAAATTTACAAGTTTACGTTTACGTACTTTTGGGGTTGAATGGGTGGAATAAACGTTTATTGCTTAAGGCTTGCGCTGACTCTTTGTCTCTGTCCTGGGTTAACGAGAACAAGTTTGAAAGCTCACCTACTGTGAAGAAATCGATGGGGCTCAAGACGTCTTCACTTCAGCGGAGCGACTGTGCCATCGCCGTGGTGTTCTTACTTTGACTTCTGTCTGCGACGTTTTCTCTGCTATTTAGAAGAATCCAGGCTAGAATTCAATTCTGCTTTAGTTCACTGGCGGAAGGCACTAGGTGAGAATGACGGGTGTGCGAACGCCTCACACACTGCACTGAACGCCTAAATGTTAGCACGTAGTAGTCATTTATAATGCTAGGAAGAAAGCGTTCATTTGAGAAAGAGATACTTTTAGGGGGCAGGCTCCAAAAACAGGAAAGTCTTTCCGGTCTTTCTTTTGTAATAACGCGTGGTCTAAGTAGAGCTAGGTACGTAGCTTTGATAATCAGCGGTGTTTGCATTTTTGTTTGCGGGGAAGTCGCTTGACGGATTAATTTTATTGTCTCTTGGTTTGTATGCTGCGTAAGCCTCCACGTTATAACTGGCACAAAGCAAGTGGCCTTGTGGCTCGCACCACTGCCTGCTGACTCAAATCCTTTCCACTGTGGCTTCGGATGCCTACTCAGAATGAACCCGCCGCCCTCCTCAGTCCAATCTAATGTGACCGTCATCTCACTATAATTGCGTCACCGGGTCAACATATTCAAAGTAAATGACTGCCACTCAGAGGCGAGAGAGGCGATTTGGTGTTCGCCAGCAAACAATGGGTCTCACTTTCCTGAATAATTTTGGAAGAAAGGGGCGTGTCTGGTCAGTGCTACTAGATCTGGCACTGCCTAAGTCAACAAACGGAATGGACCAATAGGAGCCGTATACACAACAAACCTGCGCGGAGCGCAAGTTCGTCTGCTTCTTGCGAAGGGGTTGCGGTGACGTAAAAACGCCGACGCCGAGCACTGATTGGCTCCGATTGGAAGGATAGTGGGTAGACCTTAAGGCTGCTAGAATGGAGGTCTACCCACTATCCTTCCAATCAATTGAGCCAACCAAAACTCGGCGTTCTGACGTCAACGAAACCACGCAACCCTGCGCACGAAGCAGACGACTTGCGCTCCGCATATAAGTTCCTCGAATTTATATTTTAGCCATAGTCAATGACAATTTAAGAAATGCCGGGTGTGGCCTATTTGGTTGACGCTTTTTATTTTGTCCGTCTTTCTTTGGCGTTCTTATCTGCTTATGGCTGTGTAGCCTTAATTAGGCTACGTAGTCATTAATTATTGTATCGGCCGCGTAGCCCTAATTAGGCGCTCGGGACTCGCCGCACCTCATGTTTATTAATCTCTCAGTGGCTATATGAGTGAAATAAATTTGTACTCGACTTTTGATAACACATATCAGAGTGATGTGTGAGCAACGTACACTTCATGGTCATATTTAGGTCCTCTCATCATTCGGTAACTCGCTTTCAGATTCTTTCTTCTTGCTCGTTTTTTTTTTGCAGGCACTAAAGGAGCAGCGAGAATGTGTTTCCTCTTACAGCAGTTTTTTTTTTACTCAAATCACTGTGCCCGAGGATGTTCTATGCATTCTTCTGGGCGGATTTAACAGCCACGAGATCCGTTTCCTTCATCTATACTGTATCTCAAGCGTACGGCGTCGCCTAAAGGAGAGGTGCAAAAGAGTAGGTTTGCAAACCTTTTCGAAAGCACATCTAAAGGCATCATCATCATCAGCAGCAGCAGTTTATTTTGTGTGCTCATGAACAGCCAGATTGAACAGCAAGATTGCGAAGAGCGTGCAATCTTGGAGTGCTCTGTTTCAAGAATGAAGCAGATAATTTATGTATTGATTTATTTATTGAAAGTACCCTCGGGGCCCGAAGGCATTACAGAGGGGGAGAACACATACATAAAACAAAGATAGTAATATGGTAACAAGTCAACAATATTAAATATACAACAAACAAAGAAAAATAATAGGTCAAGGGTCACTGCTAAAATAGTTAGTAATGGAATTTCTAAACAGGTTAGTATCAGTTATAGTAGCAATCAAACCGGGGAGGTGGTTCCATTCCTCGGCTGTGCGGGGTAAAAAAGAAGATTGAAATGTTGTGGTAAGTGAACTTGGAACTCCAACTTTATGCTGATGGTCAAAACGGGATGAAATTTAAAAGGGGGAAGTAATCATCTGATTGAGTAGGAGAGGGTTATGAAAATACATTTTATGAAACAGACATAGGCGTGAAATTTTACGTCGCAAGGAGAGAAGTGGTAAACATAAACTATTTTTCATCGATGTGACACTAGCAGTACGATGGTAGTTGGGAAGAATGAAACGAGCTGACCTATTCTGAATGGATTCCAATGCAGTGATTAGAGTATCGTGACCGGGATCCCAGATGGAGGCTGCATATTCTAATTTAGGCCTGATTAATGTTTTGTAGAGGATCAATTTTAGTGAAATAGGTGCCAATGAAAAGTTGCGTTTAAAGTAGCCCAACATGCAGTTAGCACGGGTAGTAACATACTGAATGTATGTTACTACCTATCCATGAAAGGTTATTTGTTAAGTGAACGCCAAGGTACTTGTACGTTGCCACTAGCTCCAAAAGGTTGCCATCTAGGTGGTAACAGGGACTGTTGTTAGGTTTGCGGGACACCCTCATCTGTTTACATTTACTAGTGTTTAGTTTCATTAGCCATAATTCACACCAACGAGAGACAGAGTTAATATCAGACTGAAGTGTAGACAGGTCAGAATCGTGACAGATTTCACGGTAAATTACACAGTCATCGGCGAAGAGACAAGCGGATGAATACACATTAATGGGAAGATCGTTAATATAAATTGAAAATAGTAGTGGGCCTAAAACAAATCCTTGAGGAAGTCCAGAATTCACAGACACAGGAGGAGAGTTTTCGTTGTTAATTGTTACAAATTGTGAACGGTTATTTAGGAAAGACCGAATCCATGCGAGAACGTTAGGGTCAATGTTAAGTTTTGAAAGTTTTAGCAGTAATAGCTCGTGACACACCTTATCGAATGCCTTGGCGAAATCTAAGAAAATGCAGTCCACCTGGGAGCCTCGGTCAAGAATAGAATGAATGTCATGAGTGAAGGATAGGAGATGGGTTTCACAAGATAATGATTTACGAAATCCGTGCTGTGCTTCAGTGAAGAAATTATTCGTCTCTAGGAAGTGTACGATTTAAGTAGTTCGATACTTTATACCCATTTTCCGAGAGAAAAGAACTAAAACCGGCTGCCGGGTGGACAAGATAAATAATAAATAATAATAAAATTTTATTTCAGACGTTTATGTGTCTAGGATTCTTCGGCAAAAAAGATTCAAAGTCTTCTGGCGTAGCCATCATGTCTCTTGCAATAGTCAGCAAGGAAACAATACAAATTTAAAAAAAGAATCCAGAACATAAAGAATGATCCACTTCCTGTTAATCCTTTCAAAATATTAGGCGCTAAAGAAAATCAATATCTTCGTTATTTCTTTATTTCGATTCTTTTTTTTTACTTTTTGGTCATTGAAAATTACAACAAAAGAACCCAAGCACGAACCTTATCTCGCCACATCACCGTCTCCTTCCGCAAAATATGTCCGTCTGCTATGACCACCATCACTGTGACAACAAAGCGTCTGCTGAACGGGCACACGCACAAACACGATGCCTGAAGATAGAAACAGTAACAGCTGACGCCATTATTTACATGCCGTCTGCTAACGTCATGGCAGAAAAAACGCACCGGAGTGTTTTTCAAGGAACATGGAGCTAAACTACCGATGTGTCATTTTTTCAGGCTTCATCCATTATCAATATTATTAGATTGTGCAGACGAGTTTTCTTTATTTATCTATAAGAATGTGTTTCCTCCTGCGTCATTAAAGTTCAAAATTTAAATACATTTTATGTAAAAAAATAAAACTTATGATAGCCCCACGAAGAAAAAACCTGCCTCACTAACCATTGTTTTTCTTTTGTGGGGTTAATAACGGAAACTTTGACTTAGGATGCGCTTTTAATATCATGCTAGGTACTTTCTCACATCTCCACATGAAAATAGCTTTGTGGCTTGTAACAGAAGATTGTTTTGCAAGATTAGGTCTGTCCTGTTTTGTTTGATAAAACAATAGGAAAAAATATTCTTCCGAAACCTGTTTTCTTTTAAGCGCAAAAGCAGAACGTGATCGCAGATATATGCCTTTAATTGTCTTTTCCGTTGCACATTTTGCCTTTTATATTCTCATTTCCCGAACGACGATCGCCCGCGTGAGTAGGACTCTTCCGTAGATATGCTTGAATGTAAAAATTCACAAAGAGTACCAGTATCAAAGCCGTCTGCGCGCCTCCGAGCAGACAAAGGTGCCTGGGAAAGCCGCAGTCCACAAAAAGCGGAATTGACATGTGAAGAATAAGAATCACAAACTGGACTATCTGCAACGTCGTTAGATACTTTTTCCACCAGAGGTACCTCTGTACCGCAGGACCAAAAGTGGCCAGAAAGTAGTACGAATACATGATGACGTGTACAAAAACGTTGATTGACAGTCCCAAAGCAACCTGTCCTTCTGGGGCGAATAAGACAAAAAACCAAACGTTCACTGCCACGATGGTGTGGTGAATCACGTGCAAATGCGTGATCTGCGTAAACTTCTTTCGTAGGACAAAGAACACGGTGTCCAAGAAGTCGGCGTACCGAACTGAGACGAAGAACCAGCCGAACTTGTAGAATCTTTCGAAGTCATCGTCCATGTACCCGGTGATTCCCTGGCACCAGAGACTGTAGCGTCCTCCTGGTAGATACGTTAGGCTTAGCACCGCGACGAGGAACTTGGCGTTTAGGTAGACCATGATGAGGTTGTAGAGGCGAATAATGTTCACAATCTTAAATGGCTCCCTGTTCTTCATCCACCGGGGGCCAGCCACCCTGACGAAGTACAGATAGGAGAGGATCATCGGGAAGACAAACAAGGGGCTCATGACCACGGGGTAGTCCCTCGTTCTGGGGTCTCCCATCTGCTGGATCTTGTTTGACAGGGTGATTGGGTTCAGGCTGGTAATCATCTTGGGTATTCACTTCTGGTACTGGCTACGCTGAACGGTTGCTCCTGATGAAACAAGAACACAGGAAACATGTTTCATGAAATTGTGAGGATTAGCGTATCAAGAACTGCCAAGAGTGCTATGGCCATACGGAATTCGGTGTCGTAACTGGCAATCCAAGAAGCCGAATAAGTAAAGTAGTTTGTATTATGCTTCTTTTTTTTTTACTTCTGTGCGGAGAAGGCCGTTGATAATAAAAAAATCAAGAGAAATGTAACTATTACGCTTACTTGCACCTACGTTGAACGGTTCATTGACTTTGCTCTGAATATCATATTTTTCTATTGAACTTAGCAGGGTTCAGCCATATTTAGAAGAAACCCCAGCTACGTTGTGATTTCGGGTAGATAAACATTATTCAAGTTATAGTTTAAATATTGACCAGAAATGCTGAAACAAAATAAAATGCAAGTGACGTTGTTGTTCAGAAGTACACAAGTAGAATGAGATAATATCCCAACAATGACCAATTCAGAACTGCATCTTTGAGCACGGACGGGATCCGAATTTGTCTTACAATGCGGGCAATTTTTTTGTTGAAAATATAAAGAAAATCTGCTACGCAATAAAATGCGATACTCCTGAATCTTAAAAGCACGTAAAAATCAATACTATACCTAAAACACGGAAAAGCCGACAAGGGCACATTGCAAGTAGACAATTAATTTCTAACTCTTAAGAGATGGCACCAGCTACAACCATGCGTCTTAGAGTGATTAAGCCGGTGATATCCCTGGGATGGTGTCAAAATATTGTCTTATGTTCGCCCTCGTGCTCATGCTATCGGCAAAATGCTATCGGAGAGTCTTATGTTCGCCCTCATGATATCGCAGAAAGGATAAAATTTTGCTAAAGTTTTTTTTGTCTCTTTTATAATTTTGTAATTAGCATTTTAAAACAATAAAACACGCATTTCAATAACAGTAATTTTGTCCAGGACGTCCAGGTGGTGACTTTAGCGACCCCGTTTTATATTGTGAATAATCATTTTATGTTTCTTTTAATACACGTACAAAATACACCTTTCAAACTAAGAGATTTTTGACATTGTGCGTCTCAAACGAATTTCACATATCAGACGTTTGTGTATTTTTTTGTAACTCGTGCGCTGCTACAGGAAACAAAAAAGGCGCCAAGAGCAGGAGGTTCCCTGGTCAGAGGGGGGAAACAAATTTTCCCGTAAATATACTTTGCGAAGTGGGCATTTCAGAACGGCTTAACATGTATATCCCTTACGCGTGCTCCAAGTTTTATGTAAGAGGATGTATTAACTCGCCAGATAAACTCACTCGAAAAACCTCATAAAGTACCAGAACGGTGACAGACATTTCGCTAAAGAAAACTTGTTTAAGATTGCGTCTAGTCTTGAAAAACAAAATTCTGTCTCTAGACTTTGGCGCCTCACTTTCGGCGAAAGTCAACATAGCAAAATAACGTTTTGACTTACGCTTGAGCGCCTCTTGACCTATAATCAGGCAGGTGAGGGGAAACCGCTGACGGAAACAAAAATTACGGTTTCCCTCGGAGGAACTGGTTGAATTCTCTGGTTCCGAGCAACGGCCTGGCCAAGTTGCGGTGTGGCGAATCCTCGGTGATGGTGACGCTCCGCTCTGAAGGTTAGCGATCAAGCATGAGTCTGTAGCTGGACGTTCTCTGCTACTGGTCGGCTAATTTTGAAGTGCCACGTCCAGCAACTAGGCCATTCTTTGCACACGGCGTCTGTAACGTCTGCACCGAGAAGGAACTGCACCTCCCTAGTTGCAAAGAAGATCCGCGAAATAAGCGAATCGCAAATTTGTCCTCACGACATTGGAGCCCAGCCTTTCCTCAATCCATCAATGTGACTACCAAATGTAGCTTCCGCTGCATTTGCCAGTCACGATGAACTTCCTGAGGAACGTTCTGCCACGACGTTATTATTTTAATCGCGCGGTACAAGAAAACAGCAAGAGAACACTTTCCGCTGTATACCATTTTCCCTTACGATGGACCGCCGGAGGTCGCTAAGAGCCATCAAAGCCAACCCAACGTCGCGCGACTGTCGCGTGACCTTCGGGGGAAGCGCAGTGACGTGGTTTTCTGCAGACGACCCGACAGCTTAGGCACGTGGTGCCTTCTCAGCGCTGGATTGGCTAAGATGGCTCGTAGCGTCCGCTTAGGTCCACCATGAGTTGAAACGGGGAAGTGGTTTTCTGCTGTCGACCCTCATGCAACGGACAATTCCAATAATTGCATCCTGCGTGCCGCCATCTTTGTGTATTGGGCTGTGGGACGCGTTCTGAACACGCGCAGTGGCTCTCTTCTTGTAAATGTCAGACGCCGCGCATGCGTCAACGGCCCAGTGACTCAGCGTTTCTTGCTCGGGTGATAAGCGCCGAAAAGGAGTAGCATATAGTCACTGACATCTTAAGAAATGCAGAGCGTAGGTATTTATGATCACGATTTTTGCGCCGTGAATCTTTCTTCGGCGCTCTTATCGGCTAATCAGGCAATCCTATGCGGAGCGCAAGTCCGTCTGCCTCTGGCGCCGGGATCTGATTGGAACCGATTGGGAGGATAGTGGGCAGACCTCGAGGCAGCTAGCATTAAGAGCTACCCACTGCCCATCCAACCGGAGCCAATCAGAGCTCGGCGTTTTGACGTCACCGGAACCCTTGCGCAAGAAGCAAAAGAACTTGCGCTCCAATGGGTTGTGGAACGAGACGAGAATAAGATTGCCGGAACTCGCCACGTCCTGCCTTGTCTTAAGCTCTCAGTGATAACAGTAGGTCTCATTTTTGCGACGGCACCGACCCGGCAAGTGTCTGAGGCCGCCATGCAGAGACTTCGTCCATAATTACTCTGCGCCTGTTTGTGTGCCCTTTCGATATTTGCTCGTTAAAGTGTACGGAGAAATTCAGTGTTAAAGGGACACTGACAGGGTATTTATGCTCACCGAGGTTTTTATTTGAGCGTGACCTAAAAGAACCCAACTATCCAGCACATAATTTGCCGCTCAAAATTTGTTTTCTTTCCGTCCTAAAACAGCCGGTCGAAAGTTGGCCGATTTCAGTCGTGCTCACTCTTTTTTCCACAGTCACGTGGCCTGCAAACTGAACTGTACCAAATATATTCAAAGTCGTGGGTCATTTAAGGCACACATTCAATATTAAAAATGATATAAAAAATAGGAACCCCATTTTACTGGCCTCTAAGAAACTGCCAATACATTGATCGGAAAAAGAAAATGTCGCACAAATCACAGGAAGTAGGTGTACTACGTCATATTCAATATGGCGACATACGGCGGACTGAACGGCGCGATGGCGGCGCACGACGCACCAACGTTGTGACGGACGAGGGGGTCGCTTATGCGGAACGGTTGTTCGTGGTACCGGCCAAACGATCTTCAAGCGTAGAAATCAAAGCGGAAGGTATATAAGTGGGAAGCAATCGGACTACAAACGTGCACGCAATTTCGTCGTCGTCGTCATCTGCTTCCCACCCCAAAAAAGCGGAGAAAAAAAAAAAACGCGGTCGGGTGTCGCTACGTGGTTTCCAGCAACTCTCTCCTTCTCTACATTTCTCCCTCCTCCTCGGTACACACTGTCCCCATGTCGCGGCCGCTATCTTCCGTGCTCATGTTTCGGTTTCGGTTTCGAGCATCTGAGTTTTATGGCTTTCTTAGACATATACGTGAATCAGTATCAAAATATGGATTGTGTAGTCTTCTAACACTGCCTTAAATCGCCTAGTAAAAAAATCTTTTGAGAGGTGTCAGTGGCTCTTTAAAGAGCAACCAAATAAGATATGTGCGTTAGCTGCTTTCAATTCCAGTACAGGGAACCGGACGCTTAATTGGAACACGGGAATAGATTTTAGTGCGGACAACTTGAGCGTAATAGTAATAGGGGCATATATATGTGAGACCGAAGATCACGGAAGAAGAAACAGGTGTCGGAACAAAGCCATAAAGGGAAGTGCACTGTACGTCAGGTTGGAGACCCCGCAAGGAGGCGAGGTCGCGCGTCTCACGGCCTTAAAAACGTGTCCGCTAAGGCCGGTTCCACTTATCTTTATGAATATTGGCTGGATTGCTGATCCCCACTGTGAGACCATTGCGCAGTCGCGGCCACCGGTCGGCAATCTTACGTCACCTACACAGAGCATTGTCCAGCCTGGAAAGCTACAATCTGAAGAGCCCATTTTGTGCTCAATCACCAACGTTTGTTGAGGCAGTTTAGTGAAACTTTGTCAACGGTCGAACATTAGCCCCTCAGGAACCTGAGAAAGTTCCACAAAATCACAGCCCCTCAGGCTCGAGCAAAACTGGAGTGAGTTGACAACACGCGTAGCCAGTGATCCAGTGACCGGTGATCAACAACAGCTGATTTGGTGCGAAGTGTCCCTACAAATGTTTTGCCCCTTCGAAAGCGTGCATACCGATCAAGAATAATTGTTATGGATATGATTGCAGTCTTTCGAGGACGTTCAGTAAGTGTAACGCGCGTAAAGCTTAATGCCGAAGCGATCTGTTTGTTGACTGCGGACCTTGGTTCCTATGTGTTAGTTGTGCACATAAACTTGGAATGTGTCTCCGATTGCAATAATATTAGAGGATCCTAACTATGTACGAGGTGTGTACCGTAACTATGTTTAGCGGCGTTCTAAAAAAAAATGCAAGCCAACCGAATGAATTGGTGTGCTGTCCTGTTTGATCCACGAACGGCTTGCGGTTTGTGCCGGCTTCAAGAGCGTCGTGCGTCATGAATCTCTTCACCAATCACAATTAAAAGGCGGGCCGCCCATTGCAAAGCGCAGTAATTCACTGTCAGATGCGACAAACGCAGGCCCACTATGCCGGCGTGTTGGGAAATTGACTGTGCAAACCATCCTGAAAGCGATAAGCTGAAGACATACCACAAATAGGTATGGCGTCGTTTGATCGTGATATCGTATCGCTGTAGAACAATCTGTAGGAAACTCTATTTATTATCAAGGTTCCCACGAAGTCGCCGAAAGATCCTCCGGCAGTGGGTGGGGAACATAAAAGGAAGAACTGGCGGCCATCTGAAAGAAATGTGGTTTGTTCGGGTAAGTTTGAAGAAGAATGTTTTGACCGAACTGGAAAACTGTCCGGCTAAAAGCCGGTGCCGTCCCAACCATGTTCAACTTCAATTAACATCATAGGTACGTAATAAGTGACCGCTTATTTTTTGAAAATGTCTTCTCACTTGAATTTTTTTTTTCAAAACATGGCCACAAACAATTTCAATGGATTTATTACAGGACAAAAAAAAAAAACGTTAGCAGAAGTGGAGATGTGCAATCAGAAGAAGAAGAAAATAAATGGTGCTATGGAGAGTTCGGCAGCCTTGAAATGGCGCCGCGGCTACTCCAATGTGCAATCAGATAATTTGTGTAGTAGAGTAAGCACTTGCTATGTGCCTATTCTAGACGGTGATTTAAAAAAGCGCAAATGACTAAGAAGTGAAGAAGGGGACAGGACAGGGTGCTTCCTTACAACCCCAATTCAATAGATCATGTAGAGAAAGACAAGGTGGACGTGAAAAACGAGAAGAAAAAGATACAAGTAAACACACAGCTGCTACTAATTAGTTCTAGAAATCGAAATAAAAATTATTTTAACTTCACCTAAGGACAGAGTACTTGTCACATAAAAATTGTTTATGTCCACCATGACCCATCAATGAATTCGAGGAACCCTTTGGCCAAGATCTTCAAAGCACTCTATAGATGAGCAAACATCACCTATGGAAGCTCTTCTCCGAAGAAGCAGCCAGCTACATCCTCACGTTGAAGGACGTCACTGGCCTTCCACTCTATCTAACCAACAGCAGGACCACTAACCTGGGATTTCTTCTGGTCATAAAAAGCTTCGAGGGTGTCTTCGATGGACTGTTTGGTGGTCAAGAACCCCTCATGAGGTACCTGCTCACCTACCACTGCAGCCAGGGCCACCTTGAGTTATTCTTCGGTGCCATCAGAAGCAAGGGTGGCTGGTATAATTACCCGATTGCTCTGCAGTTCCTGACTGCCTACAAAAGTCTCCTTGTGTGTCACGAGGTGCAACAGGCAAGTTGGAACAGCTCGATGCAAGATCAGACCAGCATCCTTCACATGCCCTCGAGGAAAGATCACCGTGAAGACACGCCCTATGATGTTCCATTAAACGACCTAACAGCAGCCGCCATTTGGAATGATCGTCTCCCCCAGGGAAGAGGACCACGAATACGTGGACGTTGCAAACATCATGACTCTGTCCCTGTACGTGGATAAAGTCGTAGGTTACATCGCTGGCTACTTTGGCCGCGTGCTGCAAACAAATGTAACCTGCCCAGACTGCCTGACAGCCTTGCAGGAGCAAAGACGGATTGGCGGTGCTCCTGAGAAGAAAAAAATTGAGGTGGTCTGCTCGTGCCTTATCATATCAAGTTTGGGGGCCATCTGAAAAAGTGAGAAGAAGTGCCTAAGGAAGCTGGAGGCCGGCCAGGGCGCTCCAAAAGGCCTGATCCACCGACACCGCCTACAATATGGCATCGTGTTCCCCGCGCTCCACACGAGCTCACCGAGGAACAGTCCCAACTTTTCAGGGGTATCCACGAACACATATTCGGCACCAAATCAAACGACAACCACATAATTCGGCTAACCAAGCTCACAGCTTCGTACTATTCAAACATCAGACTGCATCATCAAGCCAGACGATTCACGAGCACAGCGTGGGGCTACAAATAAGGTCCAGGAATTCGCGCATTGTGATTTCGCTGGGCCAGTGAAGTTTTATTAGGACTCATTTATTACATTCTTATTAGAAGCCACTAACTAAGCTACGCTTCAGAGCAACAACACTTCAGTTCCTCTGGTGCTAAACGTAATTGTTGCCAGTTATCTCGGAAGCTTTATCTGAAATTGTAGGGAAACGCTTTTCCGTTTTGAATAAATTTTAACCCAGCTGCGCGAGAGAGCAAACCGGTGTCGCCTGAGCTTCCTGACGCCGTATCTAAAGCTCAAAATATTAAATATTTCAAATTTTATTCAAATTTTCGAGTTCATTTCGAATATTTGAATAATAACGATCGCCAATTGCGTCCCGGCCCCACGCTAAACTCCATAATGACGGCGCTCACAAGAAGATTTAGGAATGGAGTGCCGATACTTTAGGCGTTGCTTATTGAGCGGCTCTAGTTCTTCTTACACGCAAGAAGTGCTCGTACTTTATTTCCCGGTACTGCTCATTGCTATGCTACCTGCCCAAATCGTACTGTTACTTAAAACTATTAAATGCTTTCCGAGATCCGTTACTCCACTGTGCTTTCAGCGTGACTGCGGCGTTTGTGCAGGCCACTGCATGAGCGGCCAAATGAACAGTTCCGCAAAGAGCGTCCTTTCAAAACTGTCTGTAGACTACCATCATCCCATTGAACACTAAAACCAGGCTGCCGAAAGAAGGCTGTGAGTGCAACCTTTTTGTTTTGATTGTTTCTCAGCTGTACGAGTGAGGGCGCCTGTCAGTGCCGTGACATCGCGCCCGCGACCCTACTTCCCCCTATTACTTTAAGCTGCAACGGAGTGGTGACAATTCACATTTCTAACCTAATTGAGGCTCTCGAACCAGAACGTTTTCCTCAGCCCGCAAAGTCTACAAGTTATAGAGTCAACTGGAAGTGAAACGCCGCTCAGGGTATACCTTGAGGCGCGTCACACTCAGGAAAGTTCCCCCAAAGGATCGCAATCACATCTATGTTATCGATACTTGATCGCTGTTCACACTTTCAAAGTAAAAAAAAAAAAAAAAAACATTTCATGGCACACATTGCGTAGAATCAGTTGTTATTGATCTCCGAACACTGGCTCACTGGCTACGCATGTTGTGACTCAATCCACTTTGCTCGAACCTGAGGTGCTGTGGTTCTGTGAAACTTTCTCAGGATCGCGTATGGGCTACTGTTTGACAGTTTACGTAATGTTCCACGAAACTACTTCAACAAACGACGGTGATTGAGGAAATGTGCTCTAGAGATGGTATCTTTACAGACTTGACAATGCTCCACATAAGATGGCCGACCGGTGGCCGCATTTAGTACGGAGGAGCGATCAGCGATCCATGGCGGTTCCTTGAAGGATAGATAGATTGATTGACACGGCTGAACTTTTTAAATCGGGCGGCGGCTTGCGCCAAGTACCCAAGGCTTCTAATTCAAATGAACTAATCTCCGAATAAATTCGTAATCAGTGGAAAAGAGCAAAAGAATCTCATATTGCTGCTAAGCACAAACGTTCATCTACCTATCTCTACGAAACTTCATTTTACCCTGGACTTATGACACCAGTCCGATAACCTGTGCTTGGTGATCTGCGCTTTTCCGGCGTCTATTTCTCAGTCGCTGCCTGTAAAGCACAAAACCTTAACTAATTCAGTATCGCCCTGAACAACTGCAGAATGAAGCCCTTTAAAGAAAATTATCGAGTGTTCAGACGTCTCCTTTTCCTCCCCACATTCCCCGCACACCGTATCGATGTCCTGATATTTCGCTTTGTACGTCCTTGTTCGAAATGCCCTTTCCTGTCCTCAAACACCAACGAGCTTCCCCTGGAATTGTCATAGATACTTTCCTTGGAAATATCCATCTTACATTTTCTATAAATCTCCAGAGTCGGTTTAATCTGTATACCCCCTTGCCATATTTCCCTCTCCGCTGCTTTAATAACACTATTCTCAACAGTGAATTTCTGATCTTGGCTCTAAATTGGCCAAAACTTTCGACCTCAGTTCCTTTGTTCGCTTTTTCCTCTTTGTAACGACGCCCTTCATGTACAAATAACCAAAACTTCTCCGTGTTCAGAGTTCCTGCTCCATGTACCTTAGTCTCTCTTAAAATTTATCTTACTACTAGCTTCCCTGCCCTCAAATGATGACCATCCCATATCACCTTGTACCACCTGATTCGGTGTTCGACCATCCGCTCCCAATGCCAGTCTACCTACACCGCGTTGCTTTGCTTCTAACCTTGCTTGGATATCAGATTTCATACCCAGAACGGCATTGCCAAAAGTGAAACTTGGCACCATAAGCCCCTGTGTTACTGCGCCACTAGCTCTCGTGCATGATGATGATGATGATGATTTTGTGGCTGTTCTCTTTGAAGCGGGCGGTTTGAATAGAAATCATACCTAGCCGAATAAAAACTCAGAAAAAAAAACTGCACTACTGTTGCATTCTTCGCCACCAGTCCTCCAGCCTCCTTTTAGTCCTCTCGACTGCGTTGCTGCACTTCCAGCTGGGCTGCAGTGCCACTGCAGCGCGATTTAAGTCCGCACTGGGCCAGCACACAGCCTCCCTGCCTGTGTCCCCAACTCGGAAGCCGAGGGCTTCTGTCAGAAATTGTTCGTGTGAATGTGCCTCGTCTAGATGCAGCCCGTTGTCTGGCGCCTGTCCCCAATCCACCGGGTGTCTTGGTACGAGACTTGGGCAGGAGAGCACAATATGCTTGATAGTTTCCTCGGTTTCGCCACATGCCCGGCATGATGTTGATTGTACCTGTTGGTCAAACCGCTGCCTGTACACTAGCGTTCTTAGCCCTCCCGCACGTGCTTCAAAAAGCAGGCGGCTGCCCAGGCTATTATCATACAGGGTTGTCTCTGTCGATATTTCATTTTTCCAGCGGTTGTACACTTGCAGGGTTGACTTTGAGCGGGCCGCCTCCGACCACTGCACAGCCTCTTCCTCGCGCACTCTCTTCCGCACCTCCAGTTCCCACTTTTGCTCTGTCGTGTGTGCCACGGGCACAGTAAAGAAGCCGTATTTCTTTTCCAGCTGGTACAGTCGCTTTCTCCACTTTGTCTGTATCCCTGTCAGGTGTATGTACACAAATAGTCGTTTGGCCCACCGTCCTCGGTCCATGAATCGCAGACGCCCGTCGTAGCCGATCTTGCTAGCTGCTTCTCTGGCTTCAAACGATGAACATCCAAGATCTCCTTGGACAGCTTCGTTCGCCACCATGCCATGGCAGCCTAGGGCCTGACTCCCAACTTCGCGCTGCCGGCGCTCCAGAATGTCCCTCACGTCTTCAGGAATGCACACAACAGCATTAGCAAACGTTAGGCCAGGTACCATGGCTGCTTTCCAAAGTTCCCTTGTAACCAGAAATCGATTGCAGCTCCATAGGTTACGCTTGCGAAGGACACTGGTGTTTCGCACGGCCGTCTTTCTGAGGTGGAGATGGTGTTCCGCTAGGTATTCTGGCTTATTTGTGAGTAGAATACCCAGGTACTTATAGGTGCCTTGCAGGGGGATTCGTTCGCCCTTCAGCACGCAGTGACCCAGACGCGGCTCTTCAGGCCCGGCTAGTTGCACGACTGCCGACTTTTTGCTGTTGAAGCGAAGGCAGCGCGCATCCGCCTCTTCTACACAGATGACTAAAAGCTGCTGTGGTGACTCTACACTTTCCGCTGTAAGTACGATGTCATCCGCAAAGGTGAGACCTGGTAGCGTCCAGTTCACTGGCTCTCCTTTTTCTAAATGGGTGAAAGAGAATCCTACCCCCGACTGGAGCAAGCGCCTCTCTAGCCCCGACACATAGAGGATATATAAGAGAGGAGAAAGCGGACAGCCTTGTCGTAGACCTCTTGTTACTGTCACTTGCTCCGATTTGGCACCATTCATCTCTGTTGTCACCGCGTTGCCCGAATACAGACATCGGACGAGGGCCAACCACTGCCGTGGCATGTCTGACTGTTCTAGGTGCTGGAGAAATAACTCGTGAGGTACACTGTCGTAAGCTTTCGCAATGTCAAGGAAAGCAGCACAGTAGTTTTCTTCCTTCCTTAAGGGTGACCTCAATACACTGGGTGATCGTAAAAATGTTGTCCTCCAGTCGGCGACCCCGACGGAAGCCTCCCTGCAGCTCCGTTAACACCCCATTCCCCTCTGCCCATGCTGCCATGTAATCTTTCACTATATGTGCGAAGGCTCTGTGGATGGTGGAAGTCACTGTAAGTGGCCGATAGTCCTGAAGATGTTGTCGGTTGCCTCCCTTCTTAGGGACCAAGACAACCCGACCAAGCCTCCAGTCTTGGGGCACGGGTTCTGAGCCACTGAAGATTGCACTGAAGATCTCTGCCATCTGCTGCCTTGTCTTCGTTCCCATCGATTTAAGAACAGAAGCCGGAATCCCGTCCAGGCCCGGAGACGTAGACGTCTTCAAATGCGCGAAGGCCCGTAAGACTGTCACCCACCCGATGACCTCCTCCTGCGAGTGTTCTGCTGTGTGTAGCGTCGGTTGAGAGGATGTATCCTCTTCGGTGGTAAAGTTCTCCCTCAGTTAATCCGAGAGGTGGGTGCCAAGGTTGCTAGGTTCCGCCCCTGTGCTTTCGTCAATGATGGCTGCTTCCTGGTCTCTACCCTCCAACGTTCCGAGGTAGGCCCAGAACTTCCTCGGTGCGTCCCTGCCGCTGCATCTAATGTCCGTTATAAGGACTTCGTCGTAGGGGGGGAAGAATTGATGTGTTCGCAGTTCTTCTGCAAACAGCTATCATCAGCAGCAGAACGAAGAAGGGCGCGCGCTTGCTGAGCGTGGCCCCGGACTGAGGCATTCGATCCCTGGCTCCCGACTGTAACGGCCATAGGCCAGTCTTGTTCCTTTTCTTGTATATATTAAACATCAGTAAGCTAACTATGGCTGTTCAGACGTGCACGCGCAGAGCTAGTGTACGTGCACTAGCTCTGAGCCATCTCTCGGAGTTATTCAGAAATGGGAGCAAAACTTAAACACCCTTCCTCTGTGGGCTCCGCCGTTGAGACACCTCTCTCTTCATCCACTGTGACAAAGATATGACATAGGTGTAATTAGATATGAAGAGGACATATAACTGAATACGAGCGCAAAGGCATGCACGAACATAAACAAATGCCAAAATACACCAAGAATAGACCTAGCGTTGGTCCCCTTAAACTATGTTCTGACTGTTTATAATTAGAAACCGCCGGTTGGCGCAAATGTCTTGCAGTGTATGAGACGCACATATGCGAACTATTAAATATATTAATGCGGTCGAACACCCCGAAGTGAGCATCAAGTAGCGCCATATTGAATTTAATTTCGACGCCTTATTATACCTTTGTGGCGACAAAATTTAATTTAAGCCTTTCAATACGGATATGACGCAAAATAGCAGAAGGGAAAGGGTTTGGATATCAGACCGATTACGAAGTGAAGTGATACTAGTGTAGGAGGAGTAGTCGGAGTGAATGTACCTTAGTGCTCTGTTTTGAATTTTTTCTAGTTCGTGAGAGAGGTAATTTTGAAATGGTGACCAAATCGATGATGCGTATTCCATTTGGGAACAAACCAGGGTTCTGTAGGCTAGCCTTTTAATTTCGGGCGAACAGAGTCTGAGGTTACGTTTTAAGTATCCAAGTGTGCGGCTAGCTTTTAGGACAACTTCGTTAACGTGGTTGTTCCATGCGAGATCGCTGGTGAGGTGAAGTCCTAGGTACTTATATGATGTGCAGTGGCCAATGTTATTAATACCTAGTTGGTAAGAAAAATTAGACGAGGTGGTTCGACGAGTGAATGTTAGTAACTTGCACTTTTCCCTGTTTAGGCTCATCTGCCAATCGTTACACCACTGTTCAATTATATTGAGGTCATTTTGAAGTATTCTATGGTCATCTGGTGTTTTTATGGCTCTGTAAATCACGCAGTCGTCTGCGAAGAGACGCACGGGGGACGATAGAAGCTTTGTTAAGTCATTGATGTATGCTAAGAATAATAATGGGCCTAGTACGGTTCCCTGTGGGACGCCTGAGGTGACAGAGGACCTGCATGACATTTTGTTATTGATGACTGTATAATGCGTACGATTTGTGAGGAACTCTTTGATCCAGTCTATTATGTTCGGAGAAAGTTTAAAGTAAGATAGCTTTTTAATGAGGCGTTGATGAGATACCCTATCAAATGCTTTTGAGAAATCGATGAATATGGCGTCAGTTTGTAGTTTGTTATCTAGGTTAGAAAAGAGGTCATGTGTAAAATGTAACAGCTGGGTTTCACAGGAAAACGTTTTGCGGAACCCATGCTGGTTCGAACATAGCAAGTTATTAGATTCCAAGTAGTTAATTACGTTTGAATATATGACGTGCTCGAGAAGCTTGCAGGGAACACTGGTGATTGATATGGGGCGATAATTGGCTATTTGGTTGAAGGCTCTCCCGACTTGCCCTTCTTCATAAAATATATTACCACAATCCGCAGATGAAAATGGCCCTTCTCAACGTCCCAGATCGAATTTCCGCTAGGGTTGACAATGTGTGTAAAATCAAATTCATCCGCACTTCATCCGTGTTTTTCGCAAATTCCATGCTACCTCTTGCTATTAATGATTGGAATTCATTACCCGATGACATTGTACTAGAAATTAACACATCTAAGTTTTGTGAACTTGTCAGTGTTTTTTTGGATGAAATGAACGAGTTATAAATGTGTATAATGATTGGTTAACTTGTTATTGCCATTTAACATTTGTACCATTTTCTTCTTTTTTTGTGATTTTTACTTTTGCGTTTAAACAAGTGTCTTTTAATTCACCCACCCTTGTGTAATACCCAGACACGGGTCCTCAAGGTAAATAAATGAAATGAAATGAAATGAAAATATTTTTCACGTTAAATATCTGGGAATGTAAACCTCATTCAAGTCCAAGTCCTTTTTCTTTTGATTAAGTTTTCTTGGAAAGAAGAATGCTGCTTTTAAAATACCACAATTTTGACCAATTGTGCTGAAATGTCTTTACTTCACTATGAGCCCCAGATGGAAGCCCGACTTTAAAAGTAGGTCCAAATGCTGACAAACAGTGAGCATAAATACCTGTGATTACATTAATTGCTGAAATTATACCCTTATTCTTCCTTTGCTGCGTTGGTCCAAATATTTATTCTCACGCACACTGTCCTTGCTTCAGCAGTTAACCTTTCACAAGTGGTATTATCCATGTCCTCATTAACGCACTCCGTAAACCAGCCTTTTTGTGCTCCTTTTGGCCCTCAATGCATCAAAATAAAGGGGCTCCGAGAAAGTCTACATGCAACCTAACCACTGGTCGAAATGGCAGCATTTGAGCCATGATTAACTATGTGCACAGATATCAAGACCGCGCTCAGAGTTAGCATAAGGAGGAGCCTTAAATTTGACTGGTCACTTCGGACGCAATTATTTTATATGATTTTTATAAAGACATAGCAAATGTATCCTCAGTGATACGAAACCGTTTTTTACTATTTATAACTGTTAGTGTCTAAAATGCCTCCTCGACATTTACCACATAAGTTCTATGGCTACGTTTACATGGATGCGACTGCAGCGCATCGGATCCAGTTAACAAATCGAATCCGTCCATGTAAACAACACGGACCGGATTGGACCGGATCCGACCCGATCCGATCCGCTGGGACGGGGTGGTTTGGGATGGTCAATCCGAATCGAGACTCTCCATGCATACGCTAGCGGATTGGATCGAGTGCTCGAGCGAGGGACTACAGGAGCTTTGCTTTGCATGTCGCTAGTCAAACCGGACACCTCGGAAACAATCTGAAGGTCACGAGGTTTGCGTTGTGATCCTTCGACACGAGGTGCCGCTACTGGTCGATCCGAATCCATGTAAACGTTGTGGTTGAAGTGGATGCGATTCGCCAACTGGATCCGATACGCTGCTGTCGCATCCATGTAAACGTAGCCTATACTCTCTTTGTATCCGGGTAGCTACGCCTTTACACTCGAAACTAGAAAAGCGCTCCAAAGGTTAAAGCAAATGCGAGCGAGAAAAATCGGAGGTGCAACCTTGCGGAGCTCGGTGAATTTCACGTACTCGCGAAACTCTGATTCGTGCTTGAATCTCGTTATCGGCTCTGAGAGGGAGTTCAAAGAGCAGCAATATATTAAAAATTTGTTTCCCGTTTCAGATACTTCAAACAAGACATACCGCTCCTTCAGGAGACAGTGGTTTTGGCACAAAAAACGCGGTCACGCAGGAAAACACAAATTTAACACAAAAGACAGGCCCGAACACCACCTCCAGAGGACTGGGTTTATTGTTGAAACCTTTACAAGATCCAAAGACCGATGCCGTAAAAAAGGTGATAACTTTACAAAGAAGTGCGTCTCAAAGTCACAAAATTACGATCCCCCCCCCCCCCCCCCACACACACACACACACAAAAAGATATTTGCTTTTTAGGGTTTTCAAATACTGACCAAAGTTTGAAAAAAAACTCGGTATAGTTTCTTAAGCGAAATTGCTCAAATATGTATAAGAAAAGAGCCCATGAGGCATGCGTAGTAGTGAAGCCTTGGCACTTCCTTTTCTCTCGAAAAAACTCGAAAGTAAGAAGGTCAACGACAGTTATGCTTTAATATCGTAATAGTTTCATTCCCGGCACCCAATAAGCACCTTTTTATTAGATAATTAAAATCATAAATAGCTGCCTGGGTATTGTAATAATCTGTAAATTTAACCTTATATTAAACATCATTCATTGTGGCATGTCGTGTTCAGTAACTTTCAGTAATTCAAGCCGTCTTTAATGGCTTTAACAGTAGAGCTTGTTAAATTAATCGGATCTTTTATGTAGGCAAGCTTCAAGTGAACTTACAAAGCATAACTAACCTGTGTTGAAGGAATTCCTAGCATTTTGAAACGACAGCCTGATGCTGGAAAATGAAGTTTCTTCTGCTCTTTGTTTTTTATATAGAAAGAGTTGAAGTTGCAGACACACACACAACAAAGAAATTATTTGTTCAAGTCTGCCACTAAGAAAGTTTTTGAGCAAAGTTATGGTCCTCAAAGTTGAAGCAAAAGAGTTCCAGATTAGTTGTATATGCCATAAAACAGTAATGTAAATTCGACTCTACAAAAAGTAATTGTGTTACAAGCATGTGTACCGTATACTAACAAGACGTCAAACACATGTGAAAAACGAGTTTCATTAGATGCCACTAGTCTCAAGTCGAAAGGCACAGTGAACGTCGTGCTCCCTTCTTGTGCTGGCGGCTCACTCTAACCAGCTAACCAACCGCTCTAACTTCCAGTTAGTGCGGTTAATAAAGTTTCAAATATTCTAGACTGGCCAGACGAATTTTTTCAAGCCGTGCATCAGTCACTTAAGTGCTGAAGTTTGGCCTCGATCTTAGGTTGAAATGTTAATTTATTCTATCCAACGTATAGGATAAATAGATTCTCTGTCTTGAACCTAAAGAAACCCAACATAGTCATGTTCCCAGCTCCAAGGTATACCTCCGTTCGTTGCGCCATCTATCATGGCTGTGATTGTTTTTGTCTAATATACGCGTGAATGTAGAAATTTACAAAAAGACAAAGTATAAGGAAGGTCTGCGTGCAGCCCATGTATACAAGGTATCTTGGGAAGCCGCAGTCCACGAAGATTGGTATAGACAGGTGGATGATGATGACGACAAACTGGAAAATCTGCAGCCTGGTGAGGTACTTCTTCCACCACAGGTACTTTCGTACACTAGGTCCCAGTGTGACCAGAAAGTAATACGTGTACATGATGATGTGCACGGATACATTGAGGGCCAGTCCGAAGGCGACTTGTCCCTCTGGAGCAAACAGACACCAGAACCAGACGTTCAGCGTGACTATGGTATGGTGGATGACATGCAGATGCGTGACGTGCGTGAACTTCTTGCGGAGGACGAAGAACACTGTGTCCATGAGGTCTGAGTAGCGAATGGACACAAAGATCCAGCCGCTCTCGTAGTACTTGACCAGCTGCTCGTCCATGTGTCCGGTGATTCCTTGGCACCAGAGACTGTAGTGACCTCCTGGTAGGTACGTCTTCGTTAGGAGGAGATAGAGAAATCTTATATTGGCGGCCACCATGACGACGTTGTGGAAGCGGATCAGGTTTGTGATCTCGAACGGCTTCCTCTTCTTCATCCATCTTGGGCCGGCTACTTTGACGAAGTACAAGTAGACGAAAATGAGCGGAAAGACGAAAAGGGGGTTCATAACTATAGGATAGTTTCTGGTCCTCGGGTCACCCATCTGTTGCAATTCGCTGAAGAACGTGATCGGCTTCATTAGCATATTCATCTTTGCCGTTGTCCGTAGAACCGCAGAGTGCCTGTATTAACACAGAGCAATAAATAGGTGGACAGTCTAGTCAAAGCTCCCCTAATTCTAAGACCCAACAATATTATGGGCTGAAGCTTTATAGATTTATTTGTGTATTTAACGTGTCCAGAATGCGTCTGAACCTTTACTTTAACGCACTTCTCACTATCTTGTGTAGCGAGTTAATATTTCAAAGGCGACCGTTTTCGCTTGTAACTTGCTTTTTGCTTTCAGATCAAGGTAATACAAAATGATGTTAAGCAAAATCATGTCTTTCTGGAGAATCGATGATATATATTCTCAACCCACTTGCACAATTATATGGTGTTAAACAAAATCCTGTCTTTTTGGAGAATTGGTGATACATATTCTCAACCCTCTTGCATATTTATATTTTAACGACAGTCGGATGCTTTAATGCGAGATACAAAATCTTATGTTCTGGTGTCTCGTCAGTGATTCTTCCTATGAAACTCGGAAGACAGTGTATATAAGTTTGCACATCTTCAGCCACCGAACAATACACAAGGCAGGCACTTCTACAGCTCTGGACAGATATATATATATATATATATATATATATATATAACATCCTAAAAGGGCGTCATAACTCTCTGAGAGTTCCTTCGGTGGACTGAGATGCCAAAGTGCGGAAAACGTTTCATTACGGGTATTCGTTGTTGGCGGCAACGCGTTACATGTAACAGCCTTACCGGTAACGCGTAACATTTTTCTGCAACGTATTAACGTACTCATTACGTTTTCGAAATAGTAATGCATAACGTACTTACGTTACTTATTTAGAGTAACACGTAACGGTTACGTTACTCAATACAACTTTTTCAAAACTTTAAGAAACAATACACATTTTTTTAATTTTTTAGGCGCCAAGTCATGAACTCTTGTACTCATCCGACACACCTTCAAAAATGTTCCTTCCTTGGTAGAATCAAGAGAAACATAATTTAGGTGGAATAAACAAATGAAATTATCTTAAGTTTCTGCATGTACAAACGTTTCTTAAAATACGGCGTGTGTACATATCTGTAACGTAAATACAGTAAATTTTTAATTCATAAATAAAAAGTTACGTACAAGTAATGTGTGTTACTTTTTTTATATGTAACAGTAGCAGTAACGCTTTCCTTTAATTTTGATGTAACCTGGATCGTAACGCGTTTATTTTATTTGCAAGTAACGAGCCCCGTATGTGGTTACTTTTTGTTTTGTAACGCCTACAACACTGCCAGGATTAAACCTAAAGGCAGCTTGAGAAAGCTGGAGAACAGTTGTTGCTGCTGGGCACAAGAATATATCAAATCAGTCAAACTACTTGCTAGCTATACGAGTTTGGGAAAACAAAAAGTCGTTACCTTTGCCATCACGCAATTATATTTTTTTTTTATAAGGTTTGACCAGAATAAACTGACGATAAAATAGTTTGACTTACAAGTCAGCCAATTTCGAACTCCCAGCTGTCAGGAACGAGACCGTTGCTGCTTTGGCAAGTGCGTGTTTTGTTTACGGGCGGACAATAAACTCAATACATTGAATCAAGGGGACAAAAAGTGACGCAAACCGACCCAGCACGTGGCAGGGCGTGCGAAGGACAAGGTCCCCGTAATGTATGATAACAGCAGAGCAGGTGCCACCACTCTCCAGTTAGCAGACTCTCGGGGAACCCTTCTCCGAAGCACGTCATTCCTTTTACCGCGTCAATAACGCCTGCGTCGACAAGGAACTGATCCCCTCGAGATCCACGAATTAAGAAGGTTGTAAACGAATATTCTATGAGATTGGAATCCGACGATGATCTCCTCGATCGTTCCTCATCGCCGAGTTTTCATCAACCTGTCACCGGGGATGATATGCTGCAACATTTGGCATTCGTAATGAACCCTTGACGGGGCACGTGTGAGGACTCTGTGACGCCACTCGGTGACATGACCAGTCCTGTTGAACTCCGTGCCTTGCGGCGGAGTCTAATTTCCATAAAAGCAGGAACTCGAGAAGCGCCCGCAGTCGACGGATCGACGATCCGCTGCTAGTTGCTTTTCCTCGTACTAAAGCTTTATTTTTTCCAAATATATTAGGTCTAGACGACCGCACTTCGGGCGCATTTCCGTCACTTTTGGATTTATAGACTTGCGGACAAAACCAAGCGAACAGAGAGAGAGAGAGAGAGAGAGAAGGAGGGATGGAGCATCGGATGTAAGAAAGAATGTAAAGAAGGAATAAAGAATAGTTACTTTATTTACTTGTTTATTTACTTGTTTGCTCACCAGTGTTGACATCCGATATAGTTAATAGGTCCACATAATTGACCACTGTTCTAGATTACCGCTATACTGAGAGGTAATCTTCTTAGTACAGAAGATGTACGAGCAGACCACAATTTCAGGAGTTGGTGTCTGTTCGTGACGCTTTAGACCATTAGACTAATCGCCCTCTGCGCTCTGCAATTTTTGTCTGCCGAACTCTGAAATGCGTTCTAAGTATGCACGGTAACCTACGTCTGCCGAAAATCGGACGCTTGGAATAGCACGTTTACAGATGCGGATTCGCGGGCGGATCCGCGGAGGCGAAAAGTGGATTTTGGAAGCCGGGTGGTGAAATCGACTCGTCACTGGCGCAATATCTGAATCAGCCCGGGACTCATATCCAGATTTTCCACCAGCGACAAGTCTATTTCTTCACCCGGCTCCAAAATAAACTTTCAGTCGTGAGCTGCTCCACCCGGGAATCCGAAAGTGTGAACGCGCAATAATCCCCGTCTGCATTCCCATTTCCCGCCTCGGAGATAATCAGTAGAAAGATGTAAACGTCAAGCAACTTTCCACAATGCGTCTTTCGCGCATTGGAATGCAAGGAAGAGCGCCAATGAAACGACAATATAGAAAGCGCGCTGTGAACGCGGGACAAGCGCGCGCCGTGATTGGTTCAGATCGGTTGGGACAAAAGCACGTGGGCGCGTTTGGGAGGTAAACAAATGCACGAGATGCGCAAAAAGCAGACGACCTTGCAGGTCCTACTGGCCACGTGGGCAACCAAACGCGTCGCTTTGGTCGGCCTTCCACAATTCGCCAAAAGCCCACCATGAAGTCTTGACTATGATAAATTCTACTTCCATTAATGGGTTTAAGAAAAATATCAGAATGACAACTTCAACGGTGTTGGTTTGAGGCATTGTTGCACGGAACGGCATTCCAAGGAACGGCGTTCCTGGGACGCGTTTTTTCTAGGAGGAACGAAGGAACGCCTCCGTTTCATTTTGCATCGATATAACTGGAACGCGTTACATTTTTACTAAAACGGAAAAAGGAACGGCGTTCCTCTTTTTCGTCCAGTGGGGTAATTTTTTTTTATTTTATTTGTAAGAGGGAAATTATAAAAGTATAAAAACAATATTTTTACAAAGAGCAGAGCGAAGAGCAAAGAGCGCTATCTTTTTGGTTAATTATCTTAGGGTTTATTTTCTGTGGTCCTCGATTGGTAACAGTCGGGTGCACGAGAGCTAATGGACACCGATTATTTTTTCAGTGACCAAGACTATGACACAAAAAGCAAAGCTTTTAGTCGAAGGAAAAGACACAGAAAGATGGACGTTTCAGACTCAGCTACTTTCTTTGCTACCACGAATCCTCATGCATCCAGAAATCTAACGGCGATTACAGCCACCCCTGAACTTCCATAAAAAGGCCTGTCGTTACAACAAAAAAACAGGTTACCAGATATCGAACACACCCTTGTGTATTGAAGATTGATGACTTAAAAGATACACAAAAAAAAAAAAACTTTATTCCTTTTCCCCTTGTCCCCCACCTCCAAACTGAACAACGAAACCAACCTTCAGGAAGAAGGACTTGTAGTTTTCAAGATTGACCTTCCAAAAGCCCTACCCCCTTCTTCACTTGCCTGTCTTGCGGCCAGCAACATTGAGAAACAACTGTTGTTAATTTCAGACAAGGGATTTCGTTAGATTGAAATGTGTGAGTTTGGTAAAAAGCTCGTGCAATGAAGGATAACAGTACATTTGGCTCGTTTGAATCGCCCACCACAAACATGAATATGATTTAAAGCTGAGATTTTCAAAGGTGAATAGACCAACAAATGAAACGCTGCTTCCGCTTGTTTTTGTTTTCCTGGTGCCATTCCATCGCGGCATTCAAATTCGTATGTTCGCATTTAATGGGATAGATAAAATTAAAAAAGTAGAAAACTTTGCTCAATCTAACTAAAAATGGTAATCAGCAAAATACAATTGTAACTAATATGTAAGGATACGTTTAATTTTATTAATAGTAACGGGATCGAGTTCCATTTACAGATATGAAACTTGTAACAAAAAGGCGTTCCGAAATTCAGAAAAAAAAAAATCTATCGTTCGTTTTTTTTTTTTTTTTTTTTTTTAAGGAACGTGTACAACATTGGTTTAAGGACGCGAGGACTTCAAGACTACACCGCGCTTTTCATACACGCCGTCTGAAGTGTCGCTGGTAGTCAATAATTTTGGTCGTGACGGCACAGATGGGATCCATAAAGAGGAGCGTATTAAACGTCTCATCGCCAAGTGACTGCTCTGGCGAGCGTTATTGGAGTGATTCCTATTTAAACACGATTTCACGCGCCACTCAGTGGGAGGTCTTTTTTTCTTTTTTCCGTACCAATATTGTTATGCTTGTCTCAGTTTCGTCGGCAGAAGGATACCTCTGGAACACTTCCTATGCAATAAGGCCGGTGAGCTAAAGTTTGATGCGTCAACTAAAGAGTGGAAAACGCGGCGCACAGACGCTACGGCAGCGTTTGACTGCCTCGTTTGCTCCCCGATTGGACTCAAACATAGCCTCCTCTATACTCACAAAGCCTGGCAGTTCGACGACGGAGCCATAGAGTGCTCTTTCGCAGATTTGGAGAGCGAGGATCTGGTAACACTGAGCATCGAAGATCCATTTCTCGGGGAACCTGGACGTCAGCGCACAGCTTTTGCAGCGGCGAGGACCCGAAACGCACTTGTTCGCTCGGGAAAAGTGTGCTTCGGCGTCTCGCCGTAGCGGGGCGCCATTCACGTGGCTCTCCTCTCATCCGTTGTCTGGCGCTCCACCTTTTCCATTTCGGCGTCCGCTTCTCGAGACAATCTGCCAGGCTTTGTCAGTATATGGGAGGCTATGACACGAGTCTTGGCCGTACGCTCAGGCAGCTCTCGGATGATTCCATGTCAAAGGAGACGCGGCCAATTTTTTATGTCTGAAATATTGATAAAAAAATTAATTTGGATAAAAAAGCCTATGAACTGAAAGAAAAAGATTTTTTTTGTGAAAAATGCATTTCATTTTGGCTGATATCGAGCTCTATATTTTTGTAATTTGCATGAAACCTATGTAGACACGAAAATCACAATAAAACAAAAAAAGTTGCGTATCATACACATTTAGGTGGGCGTCTAATTACTTAATGAGATGCCTTATTTTGCATTAAAATACGAACATTGAAAGACGCAATTTTAAGTCGAAATAGGAGCTCCAAAAAAGATAATAATTTATGAACCATATTGAATTAACCTGATGCTAGGGTATATAAGAAATATGAAAACGTAAAAGAGGCAGAAAATAGCCAGGAGGCGTCGTCCTGATTATTTTCTGTCTCTTCTACGTTTATTATGTTTCTTCTGTACCCCAGTTTCAGGTTAACGCAACATGGTTATTATTCACCAGCTCACCTGCAGCGTTACCATATTTTCTCCGTTTTTTGTGAGATTCCTTTTTTTAGTCAACTTTGATTTAGGTGTTACCTACAAATTTTTTGTTTTTGTACTTCATTCTCTCTAGACAAATAATTGAATGGCTCGAATTAAACTTTCAAAGCCTCGTTTTGTTGCGTTTTAATTAAATGTATAAATCTCCAGTTTATGCAGAAACGGCCACATTAAAAGCCATAAAAAGCAATTTGGGAAGCGGTGCCCGGAGTTTTCAAAGTAACGAAAAGTTTATTCCACCTTATCTGTTCAACATAAAAAAAAAATAAAAAAACTTGTTTTTGCTCATTTTCTTTTTTTTTTAATGAGCTTTTTTGATTTGCCTCCAGGCGCCTGTTTCGTAGGCGACGCACGCCGGCGTTCGCCATCCTCTTCTACTCTTTTCTGAAAACACTTTTTAATCAGTTGAAGAGAACGTTATCCTTATTCCTATGCTTCTTTATCCCCTTTGCGTTACGTAATGATACTGGCGTCCTAATTTCATTCCACTTCTTCTCAGGTAACTGCCGACGAACGCAGGCCTGCATCGTCTGCTTCCCGAGTTTGGGAACGCGTTCTGCGCGTCGGCATCGTCTGTCGTATGTCCAGATAGAAAAACAATTCAGACCGGATAGCTCTTCACCGATGAAAAATGATAACTGTGATATCGCTTCTCTATTGCACTTAAATATATTTTGATAGAATATGTTGTAATACCAAAAGTAGTGCAATATTAAAAAAAAAAGAAAAAAAAAAATATTTCACTTTTTGCAGCGGACGCCTCACTCCCCTGAGGTTCCGTTCATGTGCAGTATTTTAGACTCTGAAATACACTGGAGGTCAGCAGAACATGTCTCAAAATCTGAACTCACTGGTGTTTTTAGAGGAAGTGTGTCTGATAAGAAGTTGGAGTTACACGGGTGCCGTCTTCACCATCTGAGTGTCAGGCTCGGCGGACATTAGATACATGAGGTAATATCCGTCATGGTAGGTCGGTTTATTGAACAAATTTTTTTAATAACTTTTTAAGTAATGGTTTTTTTGATCATGTTGCAGTTGCAGTATTGACGCTAACTACTATCAGACGCTTCACCAATTAAGAGATTTGGTGAAAAATTTAGCATTTTTACTTTTGATTTCAATATTGCGAGCAAAAAGATTACCACAACCTGCCAACAATGAAACTTAAAACACTCTCAGAAAAAAAAAAAAGGACATATTCTTGTTTTGGCCTTTGTCCTCGTCCTTTGCGCAGTTTATTTATTTTCCCGAAGCATATGCTTGTCTCATATACAGAGGTAGGCTTCGAACATATGTTTGCAGACAGTTTTTGTGGGACCAGTGTTGACGGGACCATCAAAGCAAAGAAGAAAAATTGGGTTGGGTGTATGTTTATACAGCCTAGAACTTGGTCTGTCTCAATGGGCGACGAGTCTCCCAGCTGTAGATCAGAAATTTAGCCGGTGCAGTGCAACCGCTAACCTGGGGTCTTTAAGGTATCACGCAGTAGTAATACACGACCGCACGCCAGTACGATGCTCAAAGCAAAGCATGGAAGAAATACGCCTCGGACAGCATCTGAAGGCTGTCTTTCATGTGGTGACTTAGCAGCGTGACAGCGGCCTTTAGACAAACTCTGGACAGAAAAAAGGCTTCGAGGTAAATCGCCAACGTTCGAGCTACGTCATATGCCAGATTGCGCGCATTTGTAAAGCTATAGAAGACAACTGGAAGGTGCGATGGCTAAGATGTCATCAGTGAGCAGAAGCGTGTGTGTGTGTGCGTTTAAAGGTGCTCTCGCCCGATGGTGATTGTGTTATAGGCAAAAGTTAAAGTGCCTCAATGTGTTCGCGCTTGTTTTCGGGTGGTGACATCAAACCTTTTTAGGGCGAAAAAGGTATTTTTCGCTGTAGCACATAACGACGGGCTAGAGCTTTTAGCTTTGGGGCTTGACAGCCATTTTGTATTATTATATTTTCTGATTTTTTTTTTTTGTGATTGTGCACTCTTTGCATCGGGCACACAGAGAGTGGCACCACGTTAAGAAAATGCATTTAGGCACCCTATAGGTGGCGTCAGCGGGTGTGTTCAACTAAGCCTGTGGGAAATTGACGGATGTAATTTCTCCCGACTTGCCCGCCTGACCTCGCCCTCTAACTTGTTTTCCACTAAACCATATTGTCTTCTATAGATAATATGTATTACTATCGTAAATAATCTTACGTTGTATTGTACTCAATGCAGACCAACATTTTGCCTACCAAAAATAACGCATCGCCCCCCCCCCCCCCCCCCCCCAGAATAAATAGATTGATCATTGCCAGAGGTCCTACTTAGGAAAGTGAATCTAGCTCACTTATGAACACAACATCCAACAAGTCAAAACTCCCAGTAGGCCACGTGACACCCGAGCTAAAACGTCCACTGGTCAGAACATCCAAGTAGGTTGAAACATTCACTGAGCCGAATTTTCCCACCAGCCAATACGTCCATTTGAGTCCAACGACTCAAAACATTCATTTGAATGTTGACGCAGACATTGTCGACATTAAAAGGCCCACGGCCTAGCCAGAAATTTCATTCAGAGGATGGGAAGAGGGTGCTTTGCTTTGGCGGTACGGTTCGAGGTAGGGCGAGATAGAGGAAGCGTTGTGAGATACCCCAGTGCCGTCTTCACCATCTGCTTATCAAACTCGGAGAACATTAGATAGAGGAAGAAGCATCATGGTGAGCTAGCTATAATTAACGAAAAGCGGTTAATTAGCTTCTTGTATATATTTACTTTATGTGTTAGGTCAAAGTTAGAGTATTAACGACAATTACTCTTTTAGACGAGAAAATATCAGCGATTTGTAAAAAAAGCAATAATTTTTTAAATATGAATATATCAGTTTTCTTGTTATCTGTCTGGGCACCGTAGGTAACCGCTGAATTAGTTGAACACTATTCAATGCACGTGTTACATTTTGCGTCTAAATATATCTTATTCAAAAGCGCCGTTCTGGTTTCGGTGTGATGTTGGCTGAAAGACACAGCCACTAGCGTGGGCCTCCAAGGTTTATATTTACTTTTTACTCTTTCCTTATACGGTCAATAGAAAACCAATATCTGAGAGGTAAAACTGAAGGGTGTTCCGGGACGTAGTAAGAAAACACATTTGAGTGCTCCAAGTTGAAGTATCTGCAACCACGCATATGACCTAGACCTCTGTATGAGGTACAGTGTAATCAACTACAATATTGAAACTATAGACTATAAACTACAACAATGGTTCTCAACCATTGATGTTTCGCTTAACCCTTGTGGATCAACGCAGATGATATGGGACCCCACCCGATTCCTGGTGGGGCAAGGGAAAGGTATCGGTTAATTTTGATAATTATTTAACAAATGAATATAAGTAAGGGCTAGTGTAGAGTAGACTACTCTCATTGACATACACACAAGAAAACTCACCCAAAAATTGGAATAGTTCTTTTAATTCTGAAAAAAATACGACTTTTATTGCCGAGCTTGACTGTGAGGCAGTGCTTCGCGGACCCCTAGAATGCCTTCGCGGACCCCAAATGGTTCCCGGATCCCCCTTTGAGAACCTCTGAACTACAACAGAAAACAATATTTCAAAACTTGTACATATAGCTTAAACATGCAACGATCAGTGTGTAGATGAAGGTTCTTGTGAACACAGTCTCATATGCGCATTATTCTATCTAGTGCCAACGGGAGGGCCTGGAAAGCCCCTCAATACTAAGTTAAATATCCAATGAGATGATTAGGCAACGCAATTCACCTGCGCAGCAACCAATCGGACTTGTTAAACAACAGTTGGAGTGCATCCAAGTCCGAGGCAGGGTCAGCGTTCTTTTTATTCATTCGTGATGTGCGTCATAAACTTTGTTACTCCCGATACAACAAGACCCCAACTGAGCTCATCACGGGCATCGACGCCGCTAATTCCTGCAATCCGTTTCCTGCTAATTTAGAAACCTTTATAGTCACCCGACAGGAGCGTGGGAAAGGTTTCCAGCAATTTCACCCGACTCATAAAGTTGTCTCGACAACGTGCGTTAGCTTCCTTTCCAAATCTCGTTGGCTCAATCACAGTTGTTCTTGTATTCCCTTCGCGCAACTTAGAGAAACTAAATCTTCAGAAAGTTTTTTTTTTTTTCTCATTAGCATGTACCATTTGTTTTTACAGTGATAATCCTTTGTACATTTATTTAGGTTGTTCCTAATCTGCAAAGTGTAATACTTTAAAAAATGGGTTTGCTGTTGCGTCCTTCTCCCTCCCCCTCATACAGCATTTTGTCATGGGCGACCCCCCCCCCCCCCCCCCCCCCCTCCGAATCAAAATCCTGGCTACATGCCTGTCAACGAATGTAATATACGCGCTATTGGCCGTTCCTTTGTGTAACGTAGTAACGTAGTACAAGTTAGATTTTTGAAAGCAGGAACGGATATCTTAAGTCACTTATTTCGAGTAACGGGTAGCAGTACTTGCGTTACTCGCTACATCTTTTCTTGCCAAGATTTAAAAGAAACTGCACTTCACTTTTTCCCGTGTTTTTAGGCACGTCTTTTTTTTTTTTCTTTGAAAATATTCAAGCGGAAGCGTAAAAAAAAAGGATTAGACAATTCTTGAAACGTTTTACTCAGAAGAGTAAAACGCTTCAATTCATAAGTAAAAGGTAACGCACAAGTAAGGTGCATTAAGTTTAGAGAGCAGCTCTTTGGCGCTTTTTTTAGGCTTGAGAAGCGTCGCCGTCGGCGTCGGCTCAACCGTGCACATTGCATTTTGGGAATAATGCAACCGGGCGTAGCCCCGCGTTGCATTATGAAAAAATTTCCCCGCTAAATTTAGCAAAAAAATTTACCCGCCAGGCTTAGTGAAAAAATTCCCCTCTAAATTTAACGGGAAAATTTCTCCGGTAAATTAAGCAGAGCTTTTTCCCCGCTAAATTTGGCGGGAAGATTTCCCGCTAAATTTAACGGGGTAATTTCCCCGTTAAATTTAGCAGAAAAGTTTCCCCGCTCAATGAGAGGAAAGCAGGAGAGGAGGAGGAGAGGGGATCCGGAGGGGGAGGAGGGGCATACCCTCCCTTCCGTACCCTCCTTTCTTCCTCCTCAAGAGCTGCGCTCTGATTCGGCATTACGGAGAATTGTAAACGTCTTTCATTTCTGATTGGTAACGGTTACTGCAACACGTACCTTTTATTTTGGGGTAACGTAGGTCGGTGAAGCATTCTTATTTCTTTTCTTTTTTTATTATAGACTTATGTATTTTGTTACTTTTTAGTAGCGCCTGCAACACCGAAGATACGTCACGCGTCTTTTGTCAAGATGAGCGTAGATTTTCATCTGAGGCGAACATACGCGCATAATACTGCTGAGTAGAATCAGCATTTCATGATATTTAAGTTTAACGTTGTTGCGCAATAACTTGTGCAGGCCCCTCCTGCCACATAGTCCAAAAGGAGGTTAGCAACTGCGTCGATATACAAATATAACGATACCACGTGATTTGTTAAACGCGCAGCATTGTTGCGCATGGGTCTACACCTGGGTTTCTGATCAGAAAGAAGAATGAATTTTCATTGGGCTTATGACGTATATGTGGTTTTATGCCTCGGTTATTTGCCTGTAATAACAAAACAAAGAATAGAGGCCTAAGACAAAGACAAAATTTGCGCATTGAATTCCCGCTGTAGTGCGAGAAAATTAATTAGACATAAAATACTTTATTAACTTTTTCCGCTTGATATCTGGTCAATCACTTTGGCCAGACTCTAGAGAATAACATTAAAGAAACACTATTTGAAGTTTTGAATCAAACATAATATTTATTCAAACAATAGGATCGTCTAATTAGGCAAACGATCCATGTGGTGATAACACGATATCTTGTACAAAAAATGTACAATCACATTCACCACTTTTGCAAGGTGCAATATCAAATATAATATGTCTACAATAAAAAAAAAACAGGTTTAAAAATAAATAATTATTAATGCCTCGAAACTCTTTTCTTCTTTGCCATAGACATATTTGTATCACAGTACAGGAACGATTTATGTAGCCAACAACCGTTTGATTTCAAGCAGACCTGATAAATTGCAAAGGTCTATAATAGTATGCTGCTAACTGTCAGTAAGGAAAAGTAAACCAGGTTAAAACTAAATTTATCGGTATACAGTCAAGTATGTACCGTATTCTTTGTGATATTCTTTGAATATGTCACAAACTAGATCATGCAAGTACGTTTTAAAACTCGGTATTCGTCAAAGTTGACAACCCTGAGAAAAGGGGGAATAAAAAAACTGACATTTATTACATATTTTATAATAGGTTCCTTGGTTACATTTAAGCAATTTTCTTACTCCTCCGAGCTTTCATAGTTCTAAAAGTGGCCTTAAAAAAATATTAAAAAAAGAAACAAAAAAGCATCATCACTAAACCAAGTCGTTCCCACTTTCATTCATCTGTGGGCTAACATAGAAGCTACTGAGCAGTAAACTTCTTCTGGACATCAACCTTTAACGCACTAATAAGCCTAACATTTTCAGTTCTAGTCCTGCTTCGAGGTGCCGGGTTTACTACCGTTCGCCGCACGTTCACTCTTCACGGCAGGATTCGCTCGTCTAATGTATGCTTGAATGTAAAAGTTTACAAAAAGGCACAGTATGAGAAAAGTCTGAGCGCTTCCCAGGTACACGAGGTACCTTGGGAAGCCGCAGTCTACGTAAAGAGGAATGGACAAGTGAAGGATGATGATGACAAACTGGGCGATCTGCAGTCTGGTGAGGTACTTCTTCCACCAGAGGTATTTACGCACGCTTGGACCCAACGTGGCCAGAAAGTAATACGAGTACATAACGATGTGCACAAACACGTTGAGGCCGAGTCCTAGAGCCGGTTGTCCTTCCGGAGCGAACAGGCCCCAATACCAAACGTTAACTGCCACGATGGTGTGGTGGATTACGTGCAGATGCGTGATGTGCGTGAACTTCTTTCGGAGCACAAAGAACACGGTGTCCAGAAAGTCAACGTATTTGACAGCTATGAAGAACCAACCACCTTCGTAGTATCCTTTCATCTCCTCGTCCATGTGTCCGGTGATCCCTTGGCACCAGAGGCTGTAGTGTCCTCCTGGTAGGTACGTCTTCTTGAGAAGAATGTAGAGGAACCTCGCGTTGAGAGCCACCATGCCGAGGTTGTACACGCGTATGATGTTGGTGATTTCGAAGGGTTCTCTGTTCTTCATCCACCTGGGACCGGCCACCTTGACGAAGTAGAGGTAGGAAGCAATGAGTGGAAAGACGAAGAGCGGGTTCATGATTAAGGGGTAGTTCCTGGTCCTGGGATCACCCATCTCTTGTAGTTTGCTCAGAAACGTGATGGGATTCATCGTTAGGTTCATCTTGGCTGTTGTCCGGGCAACCCTGCTGTGCCTGGGGTAACCAGAGAAAATTTTAAGACGTTAATCGAACCAATGCGACACATCGCTCTCATTTAACAGAAGGCATGCTGCTCCACCGCCGCGGTTTGTGAGTGGACGTGCAAGATATGTTTTTAGTCTATCCCCCATGCCCAATTGTTCATTGGGTCAGACGGTGCATTGAGGAGAGCGACGAGATTTCTTTTAGGAACTCAAGCGGTGTGAGCTGTTACTCGTTCATGGAAATGCGGTCTTTGTAATTAAGATCAACTTTTGTGTCGTTGGAAAATGACATAAATACGTTCAGAGGCGAGTGATTTTCATAGGGTCCCGGTTGGCACCGCTTTTATGTGACAATTTTGTTTGGCGAAGTTTGATAGGGGAACCTTTGAGACAACGAGCGTTTCCGGCATATGTAAGACATTCATATCTGTAGATGATTTTCTGGTGCCAGTGAAACAGTCGCATTTTTGCAACGAAAAACTAATAAATGGAGCTCTAGGAGTGGTTTCTTCAAAATCGCACGGGCTAACTTTTACCCATCAAACCATGGTATCAAGATAATTGCCGTTTATAAATTTGCACCTGCACTTCAAGAAAAAAAAAAGAAAGAAGACCATTGCACATTCTAAACTGGTAAAAAATAGATCGCTTCGTCTTTGATGAAAGCTTCCCTTGACAGGTCTTGGAAGCACGACATGAGCGACAGCTTCAGCGACCAGGCGGACCGCCTGAGCTTCGCCGGATATCCGGACTATTTCTAGGCAGAGGTCTCAAAGTCTTTCATGTGGAAGCTTAAAAGGAAAGGGGAAGAAGAGACTGCTGTGCCTAGAAAGAAGACCAGACCGGTGGTCATACCATGTATTCATCGGCTTTCGCATAATCTCATTAGAGTTCCACACTTTGAGGTGAGCGTTGTTTTTACCACCCTATCAAAGCTGTCCGGTTCCTGCGCAAGAATAGACCGATCTCACCAGCCAGTTTGACTACGCCACTGCTGCTGCAATGCATCGAGGGAACTTTAGTCTTTCTGCACGTGCGACAACCTCGCTGGAGCTCTGCGCGTGTGGAGCACGAGACGGCACGAGCCCTCTCGTGCACTGCCGTTGGTCTCCTGTGAACTAAAGATATGGCGGCGTCACGCATGCGCCGAACGCCTGGTGAGATCTGTCTATTAAAAACAACAAAAAAGTAAGGAACCAAGCGGAAAGAAACACGTTACTCAGTTCATTGAATGTTCTACGTCAGTTGTGTATGAAATCTCAATGACGTGGGGCAAGGTGTACGTGCGGCAGACCGGGAGGTGTTTCAATGACAGGACACGCGAGCATGCGTTGTCTCTCAGAAACTCCCCCTCTGAATCTCGCCATGCACTGCGACAGATGTCCATGTTCTCTAAATCTGCCAGAAACAAAAATACTATGAAAACTTAAAATTAAAACGATGAGAGAAACTTTACGCACCGAGTGACGGTGCGTAAATGCACCGTCATTACACTTTTCTAATAAAAAAAAAATGCACCTTCCTAAGCTGAGAGCCGCATGATATGTTAATAGTACTATAATATCCAGTTGTAAGTAGCGCTCGATGTCGTCTTGTTCCTTGTCCTTGTCTTTGAGGCGCTTATTCTCCTTCTAACTGCTCTCAATGTCGCCTTAATGCGGGTACGCGGTCAGTGCTGCGGACTGCACGTTCTTGTGGCTGAGAAATATATATAACATGGCGATGCATTCCCGCTCGTAATTCTCTTTTAAAAATAGGTTTAAGCTAAACAAAGTACGTTGACAAGATAGAGACAAAAGCTGTGTTTTCAAATTTAAAATGAAAATTTAAAACTAACAATTCATCAAGTAGTTGGGTAATTTGTACAAAAATAGAGAACCCGTCGCGTGGCATAAAGGAAGCAAAGTGGTTCAATAGATTGCGGGCACAAATAGTTATTCCATAGTATAAAAATAAGATTATGAGGCGCCGAGACCAATATGGCAGTATTCCTTAACAAAGCCATCTATTTCAGATTAGGTTACACTTGTGTCTAACCATTTCATGGGATTTGCCGTTTGCGTTCTATGACATGCTTGACATTTTCGGCGATGCTGCATATTTGTCGAAACAGCTCTACTGTTTTACGTTCTTGGGGGTCTACTTCGTCTTGCTCTTACCTCTTAAATCTTAAAATATGCTGAACATTTAAGCTATAATATGTTTTCGAATAGCATGAAATCATTTTGTGCGTGTTTACTTAGGTTACATGTTTAAAACAAAATATAATAAATAATAGTTAACTTTATCGTACATTTGCTTTACAAAACCCTGCGTGTCGATAATACATTGAATGCACTGCTTACCGTGTCCAAGATGCTCAATCCTTGGTTGCTGTCTGGCACACAAACGTGTTCGGCGAGTGCTTCGTTCCCCTTTATGGGCTCCTCGTATTCGATTAGAATTGCGTCATCGAAGACACCTCCTCAATGGGCGTCGTTTTGTCACCTCGCTTTCGTAGCAATTAGCATTCACAAGGCGTTTCTAACAGCTCAAGCATGCTTGTTGGATTTCGAAACGTGTCAGTTGTCTATCGGGAGCGAACGTTGCCTTTAAACTCATGAGGGCATCCCAGTGATTTCAATGGGAAGATTGCCTCAGCGACGTTCCCACAATATATAAGGCGTTGTTCTCCGGTACGTTGCTTGGCTCTGTTATAGGTTCAAGCAGATCGGCGGCTTGAATGTAGTTCATTCCACATCATTTTTGTTGCTTTTTTTTTTTTTTCTCCGGGCACGAGGTCTCGTAGCGCTTTCACTTGTGATTTCCCCGGTCTTTGAACTTCGTGTTCCGCGAAAGGCTGTTTTACGTTTTTCACTCTGTTGCTCTGAGTTCAGTCCTTAACCTTGGTGACACTGTGAAGCAGTCTTTTTTCGCCTCACTTTCAGGTTACTGTATATGTCAGTGTTTCTTTTTTTTTTCAATTAACATTTTAAATGTTTGGTTTTCCGTGGGCTTCAGCACTCTTCTGTAGTATCTGATTCACGAGCGCCGTGTTTTCGTATTGCTTATTTTATGCAAGGCTGATTCTGTGCGTCTATTGAGGTTGGATTTCATGTCAATCGAAACTATCGAACATTAGACTGTAAAGCGCTTTGGGTGATCGATGTTTCTAAAGACACCAGTTTGTTTCAATTTTGTATCGATGGAATTTGCGTCTTCTGAATCTTTTGAATTAAATACAAATAAGCTGTGCTTCGTTGACTCGCAACTCGGTGGTGCCTTTTTTTACTGACTGTATTGTTCCAGTAAATAAAACCGAGACATATTGCAGTATATTTTTTGTCGAAGCAAAGTTGCGTCACGCGCACACCGTTCTATACCTATAGCTGTAGCTATGGACGCCCCTTCAGTGGATCATGAAATTGAATATATTTTCTAGTATTGACGGCGTCAGATGTACTATAAGGCTACTCGTAACAGTGGCTCTGCTTTTGCGACACTAAAAATAGATTTATCATCGGACACAGGCCATAGAATGCCTTACTACGTGAATAAGTTGTGGTATATTGCAAAGAACCCTGCTGTCAACAAACGCATTAGTTTCCTTCATTAGGTCCTTAAATATCAAATACCGTTAAAAATTAACGAAAAATACGAGCACTTTATTAGCTATTATACAAACATAAAACATCACTTTGTAAAAACAATTGTTTGTCCTAATTACTTTATAAATCGATCCGATTGGCTTGATTTCCTTGAAGAACTTTAAATTCCAAGAATAAAATTTATTCGCCTGACCTTCATGTAGTTCAGAGCTCTGAACGTTAGTTTTCTGTCACGGAAAATAATTTTCAAAGTTGTGCAAAACCTAGAACAACATAACATCTTAGGGACTTTCCAAGCCTTCCAAGCTGCTTCCATTTCCTGAAAACTTCTTGCCTGAGATTGAGGAACTCAAAAATTTTATAACCGTTATTTTCTTTTTAATATCAGATGTTTACCACGGGAGCTTGATTATAGGTTACAGCTGCCACTTCTTAAACAAATAAGTTAACGGGTTTTAAAACGTAGCTAGTCGAGGAAGCTTTTAAATATTCTGTGAGTTTTGCAGCAAGAAATATGAGGCCTGTTACCCACAGATTACTTTTTTCTTCATAAACTCCTAATAATCTTTGTCTTTTTTTTTTTTTGCACGAGGTTTATGTAAGTTGTTGATAGGGCTATATATTTTAGTGTTTTTTTAATGCAATTATTTTGAAAAACTCAGTCTCGTATTATAAAATAACCGGTTGGTTTAATACCACACTCAACTACTTGGAACAGCGTTGAGTAACTTGAAGATATAAAATAATAAAGAACAAAAAAGTTTAAATCTAGGGAAAAAAAACTTTTTTTATTATTATTTCTGCGATATTGCGTGCGTAAACTGGAAACAAAATAGTATATTTCTTTTAAAAAGATTTGTATAGAGTTTTCGTTGTTCTGTTTAGATGTTATCGTGCATAAAAACCTTTGAGATGTGCATGGCATATCTAAGCACGTGTTTTCGGGCTTTAACTAGACAACCGTTGACATAGATGTGAGTGCCAACAAACTTTTTTCTTTCTGGTTATCTTTCTTTTCGTATTTATGTTTATCTTTCTTTTCGTCTTTCTTTTCATGCTTATTTTCATTTTTTTATTACCCGGCTTTTACAAACGTTATTCCAGCCTGTTCGAATGGTCTTTTGGCAACTTTCCTTACGAGCCAGCGTGAGTCACCATACGCTCTGGAAAACTGCCAGAAGAGTTTTGAATGAACTAACACCAACCAAGTAATATTTCCCGTTTTCTTTATTTTTACTTTTTTTTTGTTATTAGAGATATTTTCACGAATAAAAAAAAATACGAACTAAAACAAGAAATAAGCGTTTAATTAGTAGTGCCTATAAATATAAACAATACGGCACCAAACATCTGGCGTCATCCAAGGGAGGGCAACTACCGCGATAGTGCACTAAAACTACATTTCTACACACCGTGTGTTCGGGAATGTTGTAAACCATAGCGCACGATAACAGACAGAAATGTACTTGTACTTTCAAGAAGGGGGAAGGACTTTCCTGGAGAGACAAGAGAAGAAAGAACCGGCCTGGACGAGGTTTTTTATATATACGCGAGCGGATATATATTTTTGAGTGACCACCGATATATTCAGCGGACTAGAAAAATTGTTAGCTAACATTAACTTTATTGACACTGTTCTCAAGGAATACTAAAATAACAATCATGAAGCCATTCAAAAATATATGTTTCGTTTCATTTATTCTCTCTACTCTCTATGCACTTGCATACAAGTATTGCGTCAGTCACCTACGCTAGACACACTTTCTCTCCGCCGCAAGTTGTCTCATTTCTCCATTATTTATTGAATCTTTTGTGACAACTATCTCAGAAAATATTGACTATCACCTCCCCATTTCTTCTTTTGCTTCAACCCTTTTTAGGAGATTACGCTAAATTTTTTATCCAACTGTTCTCATTAATTAATTGTCTACGTTGCCATTACATTACTTGACTTCATTGTTCTCATAAACGTTTCTAATAAGGTTGAACCAGTATGCCTCCTTTCTCTCTAACCCCAGTAACTACATTACGATGACTTCAAAATTGTGTCATGTTTTGATGACTCCTTTTCCAAAGACGCCCACTTCATTGTATTATATCGGGCACTGGCGCCTTACAAAATACATAAATGATAATGATAATGAAACGTCAGGGTTTCGTTAATTAACTATTCCAAAAAGAATGTCAGAATGCTTCCTGGTAATTTAGTTCGCCAAGTAATCGCCACTATCGCTGTATCTGACGGCGCAAGGTTCAGTCCACGTTTATGTACTTACATGTCAATTGCGCACTATTCTCTTGACGATGTCTTGTCGTAGAATGTCTAAATATTTTATATTTGTATCCACATATACAACAATGTAAGCGGCTTTTTTAAGTTTCAGTTAGCTTTACTTTATTCTTAGGGCGCAGCTCTTAGGCGCCCTATTCCGGGTTTCGCGGCGTCGGTATCGGCGTCGCCGTCAGCGTCGGCGTCGGCGTCGGCGTGAAGTTAACCACGCTAAATTTAGCGAAAAAATTGACGTCACGTGATCTCAACACCAATTTAATTCCCCGCTACGGTGCCTCAATACCAATTCAATTCCCCGCTAAATTTAGCGGGCAAATTCAGTCTCTCCGCTAGATTTAGCTGACAAATTTAGTTTCTCCGCTAGATTAGGCGGGAAAATTGACGTCACGTGACATCAACACCAGTTCAATTCTCCGCTAAATTTTCTCGCTAAATGTAGCAGAGAAACTGAATTTGTTCACGGGTGACATGACTCCAACTCTTGTGACGTCTTTTTCCCCCGCTACATTTTGCGGGGAAACTGAATTGGAGGAGGAGGAAGAGGAGGGAATGGAGGAGAATGAGGATGAGGGGAGAAGGAGGAGTAGGAGGGGCATTCCCTCCCCTCCGTACCCTCCCCTCCTCCTCCTCAAGGGCTGCGCTCTAAATTCGCATTGCAGAGGTTTGTAAACGTCTTTCATTTCTTATTAGAGGATTATAACAACGTAATTGAGGGACGTAATACACCAACGGAAACACCCTTACGTCATCAGAGCATCACGAATTGACTTGTTGTTAGGACGTTGCCAAACTGGAAGGGACTACCCTCGACAACGTTATGCTGGAAAATGTAGAATGAAGGACACAAAACAGCGTAGAAAGAAAACATGAAACGTCAGCATCCTGCGTTTAAGGCTGTCCTAAATATTTCTTTCGCAGTGCAATACCTTTTAAGAGTCAGGTTGTGAACCTAGCGTAAGCCCTATTTGTAGTGTTCAGTTTCCAAACACAACTTTTTGGCATGTAAAAAGTTAACAACAACGTGTTTCTCGTTTATTCGGTCACTTAAATTCATAAACAGTCGGGATCATTAAACGTACAAGACGTAATGACTTAGACGTGACTAGTTGGCGAATGTGCCTCAAGAAATAGCCACGCGCGGGAGGCGGAGGAAGCTTTTGTTATGGGAATTTTGAGTGACAAACTAATCTCCAGCGAGGACAAACGCGAAATATAGGGTACACAATAGAAATCCGAGTAAGAGATTAATTGCCCCTTAACCCCTCCTCTTCAACTACATGCAATACGTGCTCACCCTTATACCTTTGATAACACTGCGCACGACCTATAGTGCGATGGAGTATAGTAGTCGCTGGAACCTTCAGAAGGTATGTGTGACTACCCTTCCAAGTAATGGACCAACCTTTATCTGGGGCGGGCTAATAGGCCGACTATAGTGGCGAGAAGATTAATTCAACTTTTCTCAGTTGTTCGAGAAATGGCTGGAGGGCGGCCCATTTTTCATCGGCTCGCTTTTTCCGTCCTTTTTCATTACACTTGCTATACTTGCTGCACTCTCTACACTACATGCTCGTATCCTCTGCAGATAAATACAGCCCATTTGAGACCACACATGTAATACGGACCGGACAGAACACACAGGAACAAAGGCCAGTGCAATTAAACACGCGAGTGGTACCCTACTCAAATCTTTGTCGTCGCCTTCTTCCTATTATATATGGCTTACATAAAAAAGGCTCTAACCTCACCTTGGACCGCTACAGTGATAGATTAGGTTACTAGTAGGTTGCTTGTTTTCCATCGTTGGTTCACGTAAAACATAATATTTGTATGTCTCTGGAATATATCTCCAATTGGGTAGCATTGGTACAGGCAATGACGTGGTTGACGCCAGCGCTAAACCAATTTGCTAAAGCGGTTTTGGTCGGGGATATCGTCGCTTTTCCGCTGTGCACCATATAGAGCAAGAGGGGCTCAGGCTGCTCCGCAGTGTTTCTGTTGTATTATGATTTTCTAGTTAAACACGCTGGTCGTTATTGTCTCTTTTTCACTAATCAAATAATTTAGTTTTTTTTTTCCCCTTTCAGGCAAAGGTCCCACAGCCGCCGCTTCATTTGTCGAAGCAAGTGGAGTTCCTTTTTTACTTACTTTAAGTGTAAATATTTACTGAATGTGTCGTTTGTTTTCTATGTTATATTCCGTTTTTAGCATTTACTAAACAATTCTTACGTCGTGTACTAAGCAAGGAGAATTAAACTTTCCGAAGCGAAGCTTGCTGACCCGATTCTTGTTGACTACTGATGATACAACCATGATTTTATTTATTACCTGGGTGGCCCCCTTTTAGATATCCTTATATATTTCCAAACAATACATTAGACAGTGACATTTAAAAACTGGTAATTACTGCGATCGGGAATATTCCCCTCAATCGGGAATACTCCATTCATGCTTTATCGAAGCCAGATTATACATGATATGGTATTTCAGACATTGACTTGTACTGATTGCTAACTTAAACGTTTTGGTCAGTAAGAATTGAACTTAACTGCCGGTTGCGTCCTTGACTTAGTAAACAGATATTAGAACCGCGTAGTAACTGCCTTTTGGGGTAATAATGCTGCAGTTACTTTCTTTTGACAGGACGTTTGAATAGTGTACATGTGGTTACGGATAGAGCCCAGCACGGGCCTGGGTCAACCCCAAAGCACGAGCCCGCTGACCGTGCGGGGTCGGAAGTACTGTTTCCGGGCCCGGACCGAACCAGGGCCCGGTACCCAGACGGGACGCACCTGTATCGATGTTAGTATATGGAGGCACTACATGAACTACTCTCTTTCTTTCTCTCCTTTTTTCGCTTCAATATTATTCTTCAACATGTTTATTCTCCAAACTGCCTGAAACAAAGGTCACGATCCTAAGTAAGGTAAAAATGGAATCTTGTTCAGGCACAATGCCTTTACGTTTCAGGCCGATGAACGAAGCCGCGCCAATTTTTGAAAGCGTAGTATGCTTTTTAAATGGCACATAAAATTATTTTTTAACTTCTTTCTCCTTAGGCTTTCCTTCTCCAACTCAAAAGTTAAATGAGAAATCCCATGGTCATCGAGGTCGTATTTCACCATATGCTATGACTCCAACTTTCCACCGTGATTTTTAAGCACACCATGGAACTTGTCATTCGCAAGTGATGACTAGTGCCCTCACGGCACTCATTGGCTAAAAAAAGAAAAAGGCTTAAGTTCTATGAAGACGCAGCAAAGCCGCAGGTTTTCAAACAACAGTGCGGCCTATTGTTTGAAGACCGGTGGCTTCGCTGCGTTTTCATAGGAGTTAAGCCTTTTTATTTTATTTTTGTTTTTACTTTTCCTCAGGTAAGTTCGATCTTTGTAAATTTTGCAGAAAAAATGCACCACCTGTGGTCATAGGTTCTCAAACTGGGTTTATATAGACTCAAGGGTTTCCCCGCAGTACCCTCAAGGGTTCCTCAGCTTCGAAATTTCCTCGACCTTCCATGTCCCTAATGAAACGTTATTCCATTTTAGGCTCTATTTGAGCACATCTGAGTCTCCTGCATAACTATGATTCAAACGCTCCCTAGTATGCAAATGATCGTTTGCGAGGTGTGCGGGCTTATGCACAGATGAACTGCACCTGTGCCGAAACCAAGAGGGGTCCTCGGGTTGCCATTCAAGATCCTATAATATTTAAAAGGTTAAGAGTCCATGATCTAGATGCTGACATCCTTTAACTATGCAAACCTGTGTGTGGAAGTTGGTATAACAACTTGAGTTTTTATATAGATCCCTGCAGAAAATGTGGTTTTGGTGTGGGTGTTATTGTTTGAGCATGATCCTTCTGGTATTGACTAGGGAATCGTTAATATGTACTGCGCTGACAACTAACCTGTTCTTTCTATCTTCCTCATTTTTTTCCGAGTTTTTACATTTGTTTTATAAACCCCTCCGAAGGTCAACTTGAAGATGTTCCTCACGTACAAGAATCGCCCTACGGTTCTGAGACACTTCCGGCAGGGGCTTGAATGGACGAACACCAACCAACCCCCTTTCTTGTCGTATTTTGTTTTACGCTGCTGGACGCTATCATTGTAGATATAAATTTGAAGTAACCGCGGATATAATATTCAGAATGTTAGTATACCTTCCCGTCATACCTTCCCAGCAATACTGAAGTAACAATGCGAAAACCGTTCAAAACAAAGCAATCCATTTTATTTATACTAACTACTCTGTATGTACTCGTGCATAAGGATTATGTCAGCCAGCTAAACATAGACACGATTTCTCTCCACCACAGAATGTCCCTTCTCTTGCGTCTTCATCGAATCTTTCTTCCAACGACTATCTCATATAAACTTTAATATTAGATTCTGAACTTATTTTTCGTCGCTTCAATTACTCTTGAATAGTACGTGCAATTTACGCATACACAGTTAGTCACAAAACTGTCTATTTTACATTGCATATGAAAAACTTGTAACTCATTACTTGACTTTATTGTTCATGTAAATGGCTCCTAAAGATTGTAGAGCCCATCCACTTCACGCGAAGACTGAGGACCAGCGAAGCTGTTATCTTTACGATAACTTTACGACAACTATACGACATCCATACGATTTACTAAGCATTGCAATGAAGACACGTGCACGACTTCGTTGTTTAATTGTCTTTATTTAGTAAACCGCCGTGGGTTTTATTTTGACTTCAGATAGGTTCTTGCTAAACGTGAGGTCGATACATGTCTGTTGGTCGTTGGCACACCCTCTTGATTACAACACTTTAATCCAACGCGTTCCAACATGAACTATGTTATCCACCTCTCATCGGGTCTGCCGATATCAATATTAAAGTGTTCAACCACGAAAGTCTCTTTATCAACATCGCGGAAGCGAAAGAAAAGAAGGTTAGATCGGCACGTTCTGCCCTCAGCTTTGTATCAGCGCACTCCTGGCTGTGATACTTCGGTGACCGTAGATGATAAAAAGGTATCAGGACCTCACTATCTGATAATGCTAAGGAAGGCTGACTCACGCGGGTCGCCCCCTCTTTTTATTTATACTTGCCATGACCAGTCGGAAGGAAGGAGCGCCGTTTAAAGAGGAGTTTTTCGTTAACATCCATGGACGCATTTTTGTTTTCCAGATCCTTGGACATAACAGCTTCGTTGTAAAAATGCAAATTTGCAGCACTATACCCTCGTTCTCTTTAAGCCCAGCAAGTATATTTTAATGAGTTTAATATTGTTTCAAGTTGCTATTAAGGATTGACTTCCTTATATATGGCCACTCTATTGTATAACGCACCTTCAGGCCTTCAAAAGTGTATAAATTATAAGGATTATAAAACACCAAGGTTTTTGTTAATTATTCTTTCTAATTAAGGTGCCGGAATACTTTCCGGTAATTCAGTACGATGAAGATATTTTCAATCTCTGCTTCTCAGAGCGAAATAAGTTTAAGCGCAGGTGTATAAACTTACCTGTGGCTTTGCCTAGCAGTTTTGGAAGAAAAAAAAGTAGTCTTGCAGAATATGTAAATAGTAAATATCTGCATCCACCTATATAAAAATGCCTACCGGCCTTTAAGGTTCTTTTTTTTTCTATTCGTTCGATTGCATATGATTATGACAAATATGGATGAAGTCGTGAGATCGTAGGTGATGGGTGAAAATTGCTAAGAAATTGAGCGAAGAAACACGTCAACGGCAACACTTTTGGTTTTCAAAAAGGCTCGAGGTACACCTAAGCACTTCTTATGAGTTGTGAATGCGAAAGCATGCAAGCCGCTCGTCCGTTGCCTTTTTCGTCTGCTGCCTACGTTTCGTCGCCGGTCAGCGCGCGTGCTCCCCTGGTGACCTTGGACGCTCCGTGTTAACGGCGCGCTGATGGACACGCAGCGCCATGGGGTGAGCGGTCGTGGAAACTGACGAGCGCAGCGGCCAATGGGAGCCCCAGCGACGCGCGCCAGCCAATGGAACCGAAGGCGATCGCGGAAACTAGGTGCCGTTTTCGCGCTTCAAACTGATGACGTCAGCTCGCTCCATGGGACAGTTAATGCTTTCGCATTAAAAAATCATGGATTGAAATGTTGTCAATTAGCACGTTGCCAAACTGGAAGTTACTGCCTGCAAGAAGGCGCTGATCTACACTCTGCTGAGAAATATAGAACAAATAATAAAATCAAAGCGTGTAGGAAGGAAACATAATACATAAGCACGTCGCGTTTTTAGAATCCGTTAAACATTTTTCCACCATAAAAAAGAAGGTCTGTCAGTCGACCTACGAAAAAAATAGTCCTGCATCCAAAACTACAGCTCAGAAGGTGAAAGGTACCACTCATCAGCGTTCACTTGTTGCCGTATTCTGTAGAAACATATGCAGCACGCTTTATCTATCGCAGCACAAATTCGATTACAGCATGCATTCCTGCATTTCACATGTTAATCTAGCCTAGCTCAGTTGTTCCGAAGTAAGGTCACGTCGGATCTAATCAATCGATGATATTAGAGTCAAGCAGATAGTTTTGACCGTCTTCAAAGATTATAAATACCCGATTAAATTCATAGGTACACTACTTTAGCTACTGAGACATAGATAACATAGAACTGCCTCAAGCATGTCACTGCATGACTCATGCAACGAATCATGAATATACGGTGTATTTTTATGTATTTGTTTATTTATTTTATTTATTGATACTACTATCTCCTTCGTCAGATGGTGTAGGACGGGGTACACAATGTTTTTATGAAGGTATACATTTCTAGTCATTTTATGCACACATGAACAAGAAAATCAATATCATCAATATACAGTATCGTATAAAAATAAAGCAAAACAAAAGAATAAAATACAAGAATCACCGTCAATCGCAGGGGTTACAGAAACTGCAGAGGTTAGCTTTGAGTGACGACTCAGACGAAGCATTTATTATATGACTCGGTAGGGCATTCCAGTCATGAGTGGTCTTGGGAAAAAAATAGAACTTAAATACATCAACCCTGCAGCAGTATTCTTGTAATGATCTACAATAAAAATTTCGGGCGGGGTAATTATGAAGAGCGGATGAAATATATTTAAAGGGGTCAATATTAAATCGGTTGTTTAGTACGTACAGCAAAACATTTGATATTTGAAACATGCGTCTATGGGTTAATGAGCTAATGCTGGAAAACACATATACTTCTGAAGCCGGGTATTGTCTCTGAAATGTGTTGTACATGAAACGCAAGCCTTTTCTCTGAATGGATTCAAGTAAATTTATGTTGGCTTTAATAAACGGATCCCAGACAACAGATGCATACTCTAATATAGACGGAACAAACGTTTTGTAGGCTGTTATTTTACGTCGGATGAAGTTTGCTTTAAATTTCGCCGGAGAAACCAGAACATAGTTAATGCCTTGCACACAATCTACCTAATATGGGTGCTCCAACGCGGGTCCTTTGAAATGATTACACAAAGCTGTTTATAGGAAGTCACTTCGGCTAGGACAGTATTGTTAATGGAATAATTATAGGAAAGAAAACTAGTTTTGCGGGTTATATGCATTCGAACACTTTTGTTAACATTTAGTGACATCTGTCACGAGTCACACCAATTGTGTATCTTCGATCAGCAGCTGTTAAGTAAAGTCTGGTCACTAACATCATCAGTGATTTCCCCACACTCCCCCTACGGGGGTGTACACCCCCCTTTGGATTTCTGAAGGCACCCCATTAATTCGCAACGACTCCTATATTCTCAATGCCCCCCTAACTCCCCCCCTAAACATTTAGACCCCCCCCCCCCCCTAATCTCAATTCCTGGGGAAGCCCCTGAACATCATTTGCCTCAGTGAAGATAACAACATCGTCCGCAAATAAACGGGGTCGCACAAAATTGTTGGCTGTGATTTCGTTTATAAAAATTAAAATTCATTCCTTAGACTCAGCTACAGAACATTTTCTCACTAATCGCATTTTCCATCAAGTCGATCCAGCAAGACCGACTTGACCCTTTGTCAGTTTGGGACCTCTTCGTCTCATATATACGATGGGATATGAAAGTTTACAAAGAGAGTTAAAATCAAAAACGTCTGAGCAATGGCCACGTGAATGAGGTGTCTCGGGAAACCGCAGTCCTAGAAGAGCGGAATGGACATGTGCCCGATGAAGATGACAAACTGCACAATCTGCATCGTGGTCAGTTACTTCTTCCACCAGAGGTACTGTTTGACACTCGAACCTAGCGTGACAAGGAAGTAGAAGGCGTACATGACAACGTGGACAAACGCGTTCATGGCAAGTCCCAGGGCGGGCTGACCCTCTGGAGCGAACAGCACCCAGAACCACGCGTTCACAGCCACCACGGTGTGATGAATGACGTGCAAATGCGTGATGTGCGTGAACTTCTTGCGCAGGACGAAGAAGACGGTGTCCAGGAAGTCGGCGTACCCCACAGCGACGTACCAGGACGCAGACTCGCACAAGTCGGCCAACCGGTCTGTCATCCGGCCCGTGATCCCCTGGTACCAGAGGCTGTGTTCACCTCCGGGCAGGTAGGTGTAGATGAGGACGATGTAGAGAAACCTCGCGTTGAGGAGGATCATCGCGAGGTTGTAGAAGCGGATGAGGTTGATGATCTAGAAGGGTTCCTTGTCCTTCATCCACCACGGACCGGCCACTTTGACGAAGTAGAGGTAGGCCATGACTAGCGGGAACACGAAGAGCGGGTTCATTACCAGCGTGTAGTTTCGGGTTTGGGGGTCTCCAAGCTGTTGGAGCTCGCTGAAGAACTTAACCGGGCTCATGGTCAGGGTCAAGCCTGTGGTGTCGTTTCCCAGCATGTTGGTAGGTCCCGTTTCCTTCAGAACAATAACGAAAAAAAGTTGCAGAAAATCAGCACAAAAAAATGAGACTTTTACAACTCCCTGTAAGGCTGAATTAGAGCGCAGCTCTTGAGGAGAATAAGGGAGGGTACGGTGCGGACGATATGCCCATCCTCCTCATTCGTACCCTCTCCTCGTCCCTCCTCCCGTGCTCCTCGCCTCCTCCCCCTCTTCCTCCTACGTCCTCCTCCTCCCTCTTCCACCCGCTCCTCCTCCCTCCCCTCCTCCTCACTCCTCCCCCTCCTTTCTCCTCCTCCTCCTCTCACCCGCACGGAGCATTATGGGAAACGTCCCATAATGAACCGCGGTGACGCCACCGGTGACCCTCGTGACGTCCCGACGGTCCCGCGCGTTGCATTATAGGACGTTTACCGTAATGCCCCGTGCGGTTACGCCGACGCCGACACCGCTCAAGCCGGAAACGGGCGCCTAAGAGCTGTGCTCTAAAAATAACAGACAGAAGCATGAAGCGAGATTTTTATCGCGTTTGTCTTATAACAAAATCTCGATACGCCTCGCAAGTGTGCTCATTTTCGTCTTCTGCGCATGAGAAAGGAGGTAGCGGTGGCGTCAGAACGCCGAGCCCTGATTGGCTGATCGCGACCCCCTACTGAGCGTCGTCTGCTCCTTTGAAACGCCGTCTGCTCGCAACGTCGTCTGCGTCTGTCTTGCCTTTCATGCGACTTTCGGAAGTGCAGGTCTTTACGAGCGAGCTCGACTTCGCCTTTCAGAGAGGGCAGACGAAAAAACTCGAGCGGTACGTTGTTTTTGTCTAACAACTAGCAGACGCGCATCAAGGAGGGAAGTCAAAGGACTCACTGGCGAGGTGTCCCGAGGCGCCGAGGTTTGTCTGCTAAGAACCTAGAGTGTCCGCAAGTTCCCTCCCAAATACTTTTTCCCTCCTTGCGTGTGCGGCGAGACTCCTCACTCTTTAACGGCGTCGGCGGGTTGGCGCAGTTAACGTCGTCTGCTTTACGTCTGCTGTCGGAGATTCACCGCTTTTTCACCGGCGAGAGTCACCGCTGCCTCGGAAAACAAGATGACAAGAGGAAGAGATTGACCTCTTAATCTAAAATTGAGGTCAGCGATCAAAGTCTAATGCGGGAAGGGTTCCCAAGGGTCGTGTGGGCATATTCCATTCAGCACGCCAGCCGGTCGTGGGCAGACGATCTTGGCCAAGGACCGTCGGAGCACCGCTGCGCGTGAGTCGGAGTGCCTGCTAGGCCTATCTGCCGAGCTCGCTTGGTCGGGGTCCGTGGAATCGTGGCCGTTGGAGCATCTCCCGGGTGTTTGTGGATCCAGCGTTCTTGTTCGTCCTGGTTTATTTCAAGTACTTTTTACTTTTTTTCTTGCTGCTTGTAGTCGGGACGCGTGAGAAGAGCACGTACAAAAATAAACGTCCGTTGGTCGTCGCGACCAAGTAACTGGGCGACGCTGTCGGCCATGCTGATTTGGTCGTAAGAAGTGCGTAAGACAGCTTCGGAGCTGTCGTAGGATTCCGTCGTAACCTGCGCAAAACTTACAATAATTTCGTTTCGTGAATACGAATTTGTTCTTACGTTTCGTCTTACGCACATTTTTGGCGTAAGATTGTTTCGTGAATCTGGCCTCTGCACTTTCGAAAGTCGCAGGAAAGGTAAGACACGACGCAGACGACGTTGCGAGCAGACGACGTTGGAAAGGAGCAGACGACGCTCAGATAAGGGGGTCGCCATCAGCCAATCAGGGCTCGGCGTTCTGACGTCACCGCTACCCCCTGCGCAAGAAGCAGACGAACTTGCCCTCCGCATTATGTTCAGTTTCACAATACGTCCGAGCACAGTCGTCGTCACGTTCCAATGGATCCAACCAAGCAGCTTTAAAAGAGCATCGTCCCGGTGGTCGTCCTCTCTGTGCGCTCGCCATCACCGGGTAAACCAGTATCGTACACTAAACACGCCGTAATTCTGCTCTTTTATTTTTGCGTGATTGCTTTATTCAGTGACTAAAAACCAGCAAAAACGACGAGGGCCGTGGCGTCGCACTTTAGGCGCGGCTTGACAGGCACCATCGTACCGTAGCGTTGACTGTGCTTGAACTAGGTGTGAAACGGAGTACGAGCAGGACACGGAAGGGTACAAGCCTACGAGGGTACAACGGTCGCACTAAGTAGTAATGTCCTTTTGTGACATCTCTACATTATGTTCCGGCTTCATGATTCGTGATTCGTTCTTCGCCGTTCCTATCGGCTAACGTCGCAGTCTTATTGGCCGAGGAGTGATAATTAAATGTTCGAGACTCGCCAAACACCGCCTTTCTTGACATGTCAGTGACTTTAGTCTCGGTGTTTTATTTTACTAATCTTTACTCTGAAACTTGATAGCCCCATTAGAAAACAATTCAACCAGAGACTTTGAGTTAACGAATATGGGAAGAAGAGACCACTAGCGTTTTAGTATTTTCTTCCTCAGTTTCCAGTCGAAGATATTCAAGTTCCTGTAGTCTGTCTGCCTGTTCACCAAATCAGCTTATTTTATTCCGTTTCCTATATTCAAATCAACCTTAAATCTTGAATAAACAGTAACTTAATTGGTTTCAATACAGCCTCCTAAGTTGGCGAGTTCACAACTCCGCTGAGGTAGTGGCAACCTGAGAGAAGCTAACTAGTGTATAAGCGTCGTTTAAATGAGATTTTGTTTCTAAACGAAAAAATAGAAGCTTGTCCCAGTTAATCTTCCCCCCGTCACTAGGACCTCCTAGGTGACCATCGGTGGTTGTAGTAGATGTAAATTTGACCATGCCGTAAACCAACCACCGCTCTCTACAGTCGGAGCCTAATTTAGGCGGCAGTAATATTACTTTTAACCCAGATATGAAGTTCCAGCTGAGGCACTGCCCGTGACGCATCGCTTGGTCCGTTCCTCGGGTTATGGCTTGGTAGAAATTGAAGAAACATAAAAACCCATAATATGACGTCATTGATTACCTCTAGCCTCGCATACTCACGGCGGGAACCAGCTCTTATGCTTCGGGGTTTTGGTCACTTATCTAACTTCAAATCGTACTCAGTAGAAACTACAAGCGAAAATGCAAACGAGCAGACATCGCTCGTATTGTCTTTGCAGACAACATGCCCCAAGCTCTGAGGAGAAAACAGGGGTCCTAGGCTCGTCATACACAAAGTAGGGTTCGAAGTATTCGGAGCTCGCTGATTGAACTCTCATGATGATGGCGCTGGGCTTTCGACGGCGACTTCGCCAACTTTCGGCTCCAACTATGTGTCGGACGACTCTAGAGCGCCCGAACGAGCTATCGGGTAGAGAGCCGTATATAGAGAGAGTTTGGCCTTTCATTGGGAAGTATAAGTGTCAAATGAGGAGACGCCATTGGCCGAAAGCGTGCTGGGCGTGTTTCAGGGCGTCTTCACAAATTTTAATATGGTGAACCAGAAACCAGAAATAATGCCCTGGAGGTGGTCGTGAGAAACCAAATTAACAAGTGCGTCGGAGTAACTCTTGGTGACTGAAAATATGGTGCACGTGATGTTTCAATCACGTTCATCCAAAATCATGGTGGAAGAGCGCGACTAGCGGAACGATCGACAGAATCCTTATGCCAGGCGCCGAGGGCCGGAAATCTACCGTCCGAGCGGTCAGACTCTGTTCGAGCAAAACACAGTTCGAGCGGCACATTCGTTTCTTACACCTTTCTGAATGATCAATATCGCAACATCACGTGAACCCTATTCTCAACCATAAAGGGTTTCTACGTTTAACTGTTGCGCTCTTATTACAACCACATATCTATGCTTGAAACTGTTTCTCGCTACCACCGCTATGGGCATCTTTTCGGCTTCTGGTTGGCCAATGAGAGCATGTCAAGCCCTCTTTCTGCGTCTGATGCACGCCCTCGCTCTGCCCGCTCCTTCCATTGACCAAACTCTCTCTATACACGGCTCTGATCGGGCATTGAGATAACTGGGGGTACTCACACCCCAGCGTCGCAAACAGAGCAGAAACGGTGCTTACCTTCGGTACCATAAGGCAGTGGCATACACAGGGGGGGGGGGGGGGGGGCGAAGAGGCCGTGCCCCCCCCCCCCCGAAATTTCCGAGCCGGGGGGGGGGGGGAGTGGGGAGTGGGCGAGGGCACTGACTCTGTATTTGTTTTTTTAAGAGCGGAGCCAGGTTTGTGGGGAAGTTGTAAGAAAAAGGAAATAAAAAAGGAAGGAAATGCAATATGCCATTTATGACAAAGTAAAAATAATAAATATTGTAATATGACTGGGGAATAATCAATTAACGAATTTATTCATCGATTAGTCTATTAAATATTGGCGCTCTGTCGGATTAATTTGTTAATGAATCATTATCTCCAATCAGGATTCAACGCTCTATGAAAGCCATGGATTTTGCGATATAACAAAAAATATATAGGACCAAAGTTTCTACAAACCACGTGCACTACAATTATCGAAGCATCCCACTTAATATTTAACGCTTTGCTGAATTCCCACGCGTCTGAAACGATACAACACAACCTTTAGTAAGAAGAAACAACGACAAAAACATCAAACATTTAATTAGGAGGGTCCAGCTTGTGGGGACCTTACAGATCGCGATAAACGTAACCAAGGACTGCGGGTTGCACGATCGGGCGAGTAAGCCGGGGCCTCCACAATCTGCTTTTTGTGCATGTCTGTGTTGTTGCTTTTGCGTTTTCTTCTGTTCCAATATAGTTTTATATAACGGTCGTCGCGGAGTAGCCGGCACTGCGGGATTCACACACACACATATATATATATATATATGTATATATATACTATAATCGGCCGCATATCTCATTTCTTGAATAAATAGTGAAATAATCTGCGCTGCGTAGCGTTACTCAGGAAAGAAAATATATTTGTTTACTTCTACTTTTATTGCTTCGTGAGCGCCCCAATTGCGCGGAGTCGCCGGGGCTGGTTTGTCGTCACCACGGAGTGGCCCCCGTGTCCCCCGTCTTAATTGTTCCTCGAGGACCCCCGCTCTGGTACCATGCCCTGCGCCTCGCTCGAGCGCAGCGGAGCCCCTCGATGTTATGTAGCCTCTTCTATTTTGAGAAGAAGCGTCGGTCTGTTCTTGCACCCCGACGACGGTTTTTTTCCTGAAAGCGGTGTCCGGCTGGCGGTCGACAGTTAGGGCGAAGGTTTATGGGAGTTTTCGTGGGTATGTGCATGTGTCCTTTCTTAATTGGATTTTGTATTATATATGTTTGTTTTGTAGCGTGTGGCTCCCACTGGTCTAAAAAGAGCAATATCTGATTGACTCCTCGGATGGCGTAAAAACTCTTAACAAAGTGAGTATAGGCGCCTAAAAACGCGGGATTTGCGGTTCCAAGGTTTGAGTGCGGAAGTTGTCATCGGCAGTTTGAGAACCGCGCGAGATAGAGGCGCGAGTGTGTGACCTGCTGCCTCAGGACGAGAGCCAAGTGCAATATGTGGGTAAACCATTTTCCATCGTTCCTTTGTTGCGTTGTGACTTCCTTGACTTTCTTTTGTGAACGGACTTCGGAAACCTTAGATATCGACACCAACGAACAAATCGCGTGAGATTTTTGTTGGTTAGATCTGGTTAAGATGGGGAGTAATTTATGGTGGAGCAGATTTTCAGTGTTTATCGTCTATCCATCAAGGTGTTCCGTGTTTCTATACCTATGCATCACTGTTTCATCAGCCCCGATGACTGGAGGCTTCGTGCATTCGAGTCGTGCTTTATAAATATTTGTTTTTATGATTCTTGTTTTCTGCTAACTCCGGTGCCTTCTGTTGACGTGACTTGAAAATAAAAAAGTAAAGTGAAAATGCCTTCCTGGTGAAGAACTTCCGGGGCACCATTTTTATGTATCATAATCATCCCAAAACCAATATGACAACCTTATTTTAATTATTTAATAGAAGAATGCATACTTATTAGAAAGAAAAAAAAAAAGAAAATGCTTTCATTTCCTCTTGGACTTTCTTTTCTCTTTTTATTTTTGTCCCCTTTTACCCCCTTCCCCCTTATCATTTCGGGGGGGGGGGGGGGGGGGGGGGGGGGACCAAAGGGGGTTGGTCCGGCCCCCTCCGAAATGAAATCCTGCGTACGCCGCTGCCATAAGGGACACGTCTCCCGGGAGTAAGGTTTCTCCTTGTCCAACGAAGCAGCACTCTTCAGCTCAGCGCCAGTCTGGACTCTGGTGCTGGTCGTCGGAGATCCTGACGAGCTATGGCAGACACTGTGGCACCAGTCTCTGTTTATGTAGAATGACGGTCTTACAAGGCTCTCTTCTTGAGTGGTTATCCTCGATCCGCGCCTTGGAAACGTGTGGTCTAACTTGCTCCAGCAATTGGTTCATATTTAGGAAACAATTACACGGCCGCAAACAACCGAAGACGAAAAAAAACCGACACCCGAGATTCCATTTTGCAATGGCATTTTGTTTTTTTAGTTGCGTGTTTGCTTTTATATTCACAGCAATCGTAATTGCTTTTAGTGTCGGGGAAACATCACAATGCCCCCGTCCCCCATTTTCACAATATCAGTGTTCCAAACGAGCAAATTTTAAAACACAATTCCAGCGCCACTTTAAATTTAACGCCATTGTCTTCCTTCCTTTACAATAGTCGCGCGGTAGCGTTTTCCTCGAATTATGCAGTTCCGTTCGGAAACACGAATGTTCTGGTGACACGCGGGAATTTCTCTAGAACTCAAGCTAATTTCGCTGACAAAAGCATTCCGTTCATCGCGGAGTCTCTCGACACAATACAGCCCGTAACCGTCTCGTTGTTGTTGTTTTTTCGTTTTGTTTTTACTATACGCGCGGTCTGTTCGGATCCTTGTTGTGTTACTAATTGTTCTGATATGTTACTAGCTGACACGTATGTTTGGCGTCCCTGTTTTTCCCTGGGCTAAACAAAATTCCGTACTTTACGCACTATGGTCCGCGGACTTAACATGTTTAAAAAAAGATTTATCCCTCCTTCCCTTCCTTTCAAGCTAATTACACTACCTTCTCGCCGTTGTACAGAGCGCGACACTGTTAGCGCGAACAAACGATCGCCAGTTTTCTGTGTTTTTCTCTTAGAACCGAAAGGTTCTCATCAAAGACATCATTGTTATAGAAAGAGCTCATTTAGGGCTCTAGTATAAAGGGTAAAATTGTGTGCCCCCTAATTCTCTTTCCCAATAAAATGCGAAAAGGCGCCGATGCCGTGTTCGCGCTAACAGTGTCGCGATGTGTACCTTTGATAACACTGCGCACAACTATAACGAGATGGAGTATAGTAGTCGCTGGAACCTTCAGAAGATATGTCACTACCCTTGCCGAGCAATGCCCAACCTTAATCTGAGGCCGGCTATTCGGCCAACCATTTTGGTGATAACCCGGGTCCAACAAGTCGCTCAGGTGCTTTAGTGTGGTTGTTAGGAGGCACACCTTTAGCTGGCCCGCTGCTGCCGTCCTTTTCAGTCACACATGCTGTATTTACTTCGCTTGCTACACTTGCCACACTTCGTGCTCATATCCTCTGCAGAAATCATTTGCAATACATACGTATTGCACCAAACGTGCAGTATACAGAGCGGAGAAATCGCGCACGAGTGCCACTAAACACGGGAGTGGTGCACCACTCAAGGTCTTGTCGTCGGCTCCTCTCTTATATACCTTGCATTGGAAAGGCTGCAATCTCACCTTGGACCGCTTCAGTCATAGATTAGGTTACTACGACTAGTAGGTTCCTTGTTTCGCATCATTGGTTCACATAAAACATAATGCTTTTAATGTCTCTGGAATATAGCTTCAATTAAGCAGCATTGGTACAGACAGGATTTTGTTGACGCCGGCGCTATAGTGTCGCTTTCTCGCTCACCACATACAGGGTGATACAAGGAGACGCCAGGCTCTTTAAATCGACCGGAAAATTCGGTTTCTTAACCTATCGCGCTACGACTTTGTGCAGCGTTGCCCACAGATGGTGCATTTTTTTGTAAAATTTGCAAAGATCGAACTTACCTGAGGAAAAAGTAAAGAAAGAAAAAGGCTTAGCTCCTATGGAAACGCAGCGACGCCACCGCTCTGCAAACAACACGGCGCCGTTTCGCACGGGAGACAAGAGATGGCGCAACGAACGCCGCCAACGAACGAGCAAACGGCGCCGAGAGCCGTACGTCTTTTCTTTAGCAGACGATCTTTTCGACTCAAAAGCGGCGCGCGTTCCGCAGGGGGCGAAAGTCGCAGAAACAAAACAACTACTGATATGAAAAAAGCTCGCGCCGCTTTTGATTCGAAAAGATCGTCTGCTAAAGAAAAGACGCCGGCTCTCGGCGTCGTATGCTCGTTCGTTGGCGGCAGTTGGCGTCGCGACCGCTTGCGCCATCTCTTGTCTCCCGTGCGAAACGGCGCCGTGTTGTTTGAAGACCGGTGGCGTCGCTGCGTTTCCATAGGAGCTAAGCCTTTTTCTTTCTTTACTTTTTCCTCAGGTAAGTTCGATCTTTGCAAATTTTACAAAAAAATGCACCATCTGTGGGCAACGCTGCACAAAGTCGTAGCGCGATAGGTTAAGAAACCGAATTTTCCGGTCGATTTAAAGAGCCTGGCGTCTCCTTGTATCACCCTGTAGAAGCAGACTTGTGCTTGTTACTAGACAAATGTAATGGATTACAATTACAAATTATTGAGCCTCAAATGTAATGAATTACGGTTACAAATTACATTCGCTAAAAAGTAACGTATTACTTTACTCGTTACGTTACAAATTACTTTCACGTTACTTTTTCTGTACACTTATCCAAAAACATACAAACAATTTTGATATTTTTCAAAAATGTTCTGCAACACTACCTTTTATTTCTCATACGCCCGTATTATGGTATCCTTGTAAAAATAAAATATTGTATTTAAGAGAAAGAGTGTAGGTGCACTCCTTTCACCTGTAAGCTGACAAGGCACCGAAAGCTGCAACCACGCCCGCCATCCCGCTAGCTTACGGCCTCCGGAAATGATCCCTGAAACTGTGCAGACAAAGCTAGCGGTGCGAATGCTCAGTAGCAGCGTCTACCTCCTCTACGAGATTCGGAGCTAAAGTAGCAATTTACGAAAGCTCCCTTTTGACACGGGTGTCTCGCCTGTTATTCACAAGAAAAGAAAAACTTGGTTTTAACGTTACAGTGTATAGCCAATGCAGAATGCAGGTGTCCCAGCTTACCTTGATGTGTTTCCGTAGATTAAAATTTGTTGTTCTTGCTGATGACAATGTCTGTGTTTTTTGGCAAACAAAGTATGCACTGAAACTCTAGGTTTCCGTTCTTTTTAATGCCCTGAATTTTGAACATCTCATTAAGAGATGGCCATGGGAACGACGGACACTCCATGACCGAAAACTCCATGAGTCACAGAAAAAGTGACGGTTACGGGTTATCGATCCGTTCATCGGTTCTCACTTTCATACCAATATTCGTGTAGGCCAAGTGAGGGGAGGGCATAGAGAGCGAGAGAAGCAACGGCCATCGGTCTCACAAAAAATGTGGGATCACACCACTTTTAGGCGTTCTCTTTCTCTCGCTCTCTTTCTATCAGCATTCCTTAAGTGGTCTAACCCTTCCCCCCCCCCCCTCCTTTTACGGTGACAGTTGACTGTAAAGTGAGGAGTGGACTTGACCACCATTCCCAGACAGCAAACCAAAAGCCGTCGTCCGCACCCTCGAAGACGACGCTCCTCCTCGCGCCGGGCGCTTTTCTGCCGTGCCTCAAGAGCGTGTTAGAATAAAGTAGCGCACATCAAAGACAAAGAGAATTCGAACCCATCGAGCGAGGCTACATCGTCGGTTACGCGAGTTGTGAACCCGGGAATTGAGGAGGTACGAACCGGCGTTTTATGTCTGTGCAGGTGGCGGGAGACGTCGAAGAAGTTGGAAAGGGTGAAACGGTGCAAAAGACAAAAACAAATAAACACTGAAGAGCTTTCTCCTGCCCGGGAGAAGAAGAGAAACACGATGGAAGGCGACGGAGAGCCTACTCGGCGATGTCTTACTTGATCTTTGTCTTTCGTACATTTGTACATGCCTTGCCCGTTTTTCTAGTCGTTCTAGTGACCGGTCATACAAAAAATCGTGTTTTCTTTTCGGCTATCTCCCCTTCCTGATGTTTTCTATTTTGTTGAGCTTGCTCTCTTTATGCTGCTGAATGCTCTGCTGGTATTGCTCCAGTCACCGTATTATGCTCATATTGTTAAAAAGTAACGAGTAATTAAAGGACTCCGTTACCAATATTTTCTAACGAAATTACATTACAAATTACTTCTGAAAAAGTAACGTAGCAATTACAAAATTACTTGAAAAAGTAACGAATTACAAGTAATCCTTTACTTGTAACGAATTACTTCTCAAGTCTGCTAGAAGGAGACGAGCCTGGGAGTTCCGGAAGCGTTCCTGTTCTATTCATGCTGTTCTAGTGAACCACGCTGTTTGTTATTGTTCTTTGTTTGCTAAATAAATAATCTAGTATCGTTTTTAAGAGAGTACTTTATTTATCGAAACAAGTGTCATTTCGTCTTCATTTACTTTATTTTAAGTGTAAATGTTTACGAAGTTTTCGCCTTGTTACTATTCTATGTTTCGTTATCAGCATTAGTAAAAAAAAACATTTATGGCGGGTATTAAACACAAAAAAACTTTTCGAAGCGATACCTTCCCGCCCGATATTCGTTTTAACAATGACGTCACTACCATGATTTACTTTATTTATTTGGTGGGCCAACTTTAAGACGCTTTTTATTTATTCCCATGCAATACATTAAACAGTGTCATTTAAAAACTCGGAATTATTTACTGCTATCTAAAGTATTCTGGTCATGCTTTAAAGAAATTATAGATAGTAGGTGCGGTATTTCAGACATCGACTTGTAATGATTACTACCTCAGGCGGTTTGATTATTAAGAACCGCATTTACTGCCTGTGACGTTTTGAACATAGCAAAAATAAAGTAGAAACGTTCGTTATAACTCCTTATGATGGTAAGAAGTGCTGCAGTTACTTTATTTGGACTGGATTTGCTAAGGGTGTAACTCATAAGTGAGTACCCAAGAAAATCATCGGTTCGATTACATAGGTTATTATGGCCGGTTTGATATTTGCTATATTTCTACTGGAAGTAGTGATTCAGTTTGGGTGATTCTGGAAATAAATTGGTCATTCCAGACACGTTACACCATGATTTAGTTTATGGCTCAACTAAAAGGGGGGGGGGGGGACGCTGAGGGTCATGCTGTCTACAAGCGCTCTAGTTGGCTTCATGAAGTTCCTAATAATTAAAAAGCGTTCAAAACAAGAGAGAGAAAATATAAGGAGCAATTTGTAAACTACTCATAAAAATTCCTAAACATTTAGAAACAGTTTCGTCTAATTAATTTAAAACAAGTAATGTGATGAGCTTGATTTGTTTGAAGGACTAGATCCTTAGAATGAAAGTGATTTCTCTACGCATCACGCAGGTGTCAGTTTGCAACGTTTAATCCTGCGTTGCGGAGAAATATGTTCACCAACATGTTCAAATTGCCCGGATTTACGTAACAATTAACACAATATCAGTTACGGCTCTACAAATGTTCAAGCGGCTTTTATTTTTAATGACTCTTTGCCTGAGATAAATAAGCTCAAATTGTCTGAACCTTCATTTTCTCACACATGTTGGAAGTTTTTCTTTAGAGTCTGATGATAGGGCACAGCTGCCACGTCTGAAACAAATGTTATGAATGTTTTTAAAACATGGCAAACCAAGGAATATTTTACTATTTGTGAGTCTTGGGAAGGGGGGGGGGGGGGGAAATCCGACGCGTAAACCTGCATATTGGCTATTCAAGCCAAAAAGTATTATTTCAGAGTTTACGTTATCTGCAGACTCTCTTCCCACGAAGCTCATAATCATTATTTATGATTGTATGCGAGTGTTACGAATGTGCCTATGGGGCTATGTTTTTACATATTCTTAAAAGACACATAAGATTATAAAACGCCCACATTCCTAAACCCTAGGTTCTCAAACTGGGTTTTCAGGGACCCAAGGGTCCCCAGAAATTTCCTCATGGGTTCCCCGAGCTTTTGAAGTTCCTAGACCTAAATGAAGAGTTCTTTCATTTTAAGCACTATTTTAGTTACGCAGCAGTGAGCAACCACTCACTGCTGTGTAACTGTGAGCCGAGCGCTCCCTAGTATGCAAATGATCGTTTGCGAGGTCTGCAAGCTTCTTCACTGATGTACTGTATCAGTGCCAAGAGCGAGAGAGGTTCTCCGGCTGCCATTCGAGGCTGACAAGGGTTCCTTAAAGAACCCTAAAAATAAAAACAAAAATGTTTTTTTTTTTTAAACAGTTTGGTTGTACAAGCGTGTCAGAAACTTAATTCTACGCGAAAAAAAAATAACTTTTTTTTTTTTTAGCAGTATTGATGGCGCTAGACGGGATTTAGTCGGGAGTCACCTCCTTTCCGCTCGTTTCCTCTCTCGGCATTTGGGGCTCGTGGAGAAGAGGTGGATCGGCTTCGCCTTCACGACCGAGATGGTCATTCCGGAATGACCCGCGACGTCATAGACTTCGCACGCAGAATTTCAAATAAATCTTTCGCCGTCAATATTGCTCTAAATTTTTTTTCGGGTAAAATCTATTTTTTGGAACGCGTGTTCCAACCAGACTTAAAAAAAAAAAAATTTTTTTTCCTTTCAGGGGTCTTTTAAGATCTGAAAGTTTGAGAACCCCGTACTTTATTTCTGCAAACCTGGATGCACAGATGGTAATAGAAGGTTAGTGCTTTAATAGATCCATGCAGAAATGTGGTTTAGGTTTGTGTGTGTGTGTTAACGTTTACAAGGACCAACAAAGAGTAAATGGCATCTCCAAGCATGGGTTTTCGGATCTCGACTAGACAATCGCATATACACGTCAGTGCCAATAAACTTATTTTTTTTGTTTACCGAGCTTTTACATTTGGCTATCAAACCCATCAGAAGGTCGACATGGAAACCTCCTCACGTGCGGGAGTTGCCCTGCGTTGTTGAAAACTGCTAGGAGTGGTTTGAATGGACAGATTTTGTGTTTCTGTGGTACTTTGTGTTACATTTGTAGGCACCATTGCTTCAGATATATTTCCGAAGTCACCGCGTAATCAGATTTATTACTTGGAATAGAAGAGGCGTCAATATACCTTGTATCGTCAACGCTGTTTTCGAGGTATACTAATCTAACAATCCGGAAGCCTCTCAAAACAGCGCATTTCACTTATTTATTGTAATTATCGTACACACATATAAGAACTACGTCAGCCATCTAAACTAGGCACCCTTTTTCTCCGCCGCAGAGTCACAACGGAACACTCAGATAAACATTAATATCGTCTCATGACCTTATTTTGCGTCGCTTCGAATATTCTTGAACATGAGGCGCAATTTCTTTATCCACTGTTTCTTATCAAATGTTTACGTTACCATTGGCTATAAGAGATGAAACCCATTAGTCACTATATTTTTTGTAAAAGACTAAGAAATTTGCATTAGTATACTCTTTTCCTGTATAACCCCAGTAAGTACGTTGAAATTAGTTTAATATTGTGTCCCGTTGTGATGACGGCTATTTCATATATGCCCATTTTTTTATGTAATGCTCACTCGGGTCTTCAAAAAGGAATAAATATTAATATTGATCAAACGCCGGGGTTTTTGTTAATTAGTTATTCCAAATAGGGTCGGAATACTTCCTGGTAATCTTGTACGGTGAGAAACGGTTTCTATTGCTGTTTTTTCGGACTCAAGTTTCAGCGCACGTATATAAACTTACCTGTCGCGTGTGTATTCATTTCTGTACGAAATAGTCATGCTGAATAGGTATATATTTTATTATGTCACCAACCATACAACAGTACAAATTGCGCCTTTAAGGTTCAGATTTGATTGCATGATTATAACGAAAAATGGTGAAGTCATGAGATTTTCTGTGACGGGTGAATGTTGATATGAAATTGTGGGAAGTAATACGTCAACAGAAACATTTTTTTTTGATAAGAACATCACGGATTGACTTCATGCCATGTTGCCAAGCTCTACGTTACTACCCGCGAGAAGGTGTTGATCTATGTTTGGCAAAGAAATATAGAGAACATTACAAGATCAAAGCGAGTAGGAAGGAAACACGATACATTAGGATGTAGCGTTTTTATACTTTCCTAAATATTTTTCGAATATGAATAATATTTAAAATATAGTCTGTGAGACTACCGTAAAACGTATCTAGTGTTTTAATTTGAAAACAAAACTTTGTGGATTGTAAAAAGTTAACAACGATCTGCTTCGTATTTATCCGGCCGCTGCAATTCATCAACAAGAGAATTATTCACTATAAAAGACGATATGACTATGATGTGACTAGTTGGCGAACGTGGCGATAAAAATAGTTCTCCATCCATAACTACAGCTGAGCAGGTGAAGGCGCCACTCATCAGCGTTCACTTGTCGGCGTATTCTCTCGAAATATTTGCAAGACGCTTTGTCTTTCGTAGCACAAATTCGATAACAACATACCGTCCTGTATTTCACATGTTAATCTAGCCTAGCTCAGTTGTTCGGAAGTAAGGTCGCGTTGGATCTAATAAATCGAAGTTATTAGAACCAAGCAGATGCTTTTGGCCGCCTTCAAAGGTTATAAATACCCGATTAGAAACATTGGTACACTACTTGAGCTACTGAGACAATGATATGATTGAACTGCCTCAAGCATGCCGCTGCATGGCTCATGAAACGAGTCATGAATATATATGTGTGTTCATTCCTTAGACTCACTCACGCGGCATTCACCTCACTAATCGCACTTTCCGTTGACGGCCTTGCCGTTCGCATGCTGAGCAAGATCGACTTGACTCTTTGTCAGTTTGGGACCTCTTCGTCTCATATACGATTGGATATAGAAGTTTACAAAAAGACTTAAAATAAGAACTGTCTGAGCAATGGCCACATGAATGAGGTGCCTTGGGAAACCGCAGTCCACGAAGAGCGGGATGGACATGTGCCCGATGAAGATGACAAACTGCACAATCTGCATCGTGGTCAGGTACTTCTTCCACCAGAGGTACTGCCTGACATTCGGACCTAGCGTGGCAAGGAAGTAGTAGGCGTACATGACAACGTGAACGAACGCGTTCATGGCGAGTCCCAGGGCGGGCTGACCCTCTGGAGCGAACAGCACCCAGAACCACGCGTTCACCGCCACCACAGTGTGGTGGATGACGTGCAGATGCGTGATGTGCGTGAACTTCTTGCGCAGGACGAAGAAGACAGTGTCCAGAAAGTCAGCGTACCGCACGGCGACGTACCAGGACGCAGACTCGTACAAGGCGGCCAACTGGTCTGTCATCCGGCCCGTGATTCCCTGGCACCAGAGGCTGTATTCACCTCCCGGAAGATAGGTGTAGATGAGGACGATGTAGAGAAACCTCGCGTTGAGGAGGACCATCGCGAGGTTGTAGAAGCGGATGAGGTTGATGATCTGGAAGGGTTCCTTGTCCTTCATCCACCGCGGACCGGCCACTTTGACGAAGTAGAGGTAGGCCATGACTAGCGGGAACACGAAGAGCGGGTTCATTACCAGCGTGTAGTTTCGAGTCCGGGGGTCTCCAAGCTGTTGGCAGCTCGCTGAAGAACTTGACCGGGTTCATGGTCAGCGTCAATCCTGTGGTGTCGTTTCCCAACATTTTGGTAGGTCTTGTTTCCTTCAGAACAAAAAAACAAAAAAAAAACACAGAAACTTGCAGATTATCAAAACAAAAAATAACAAAAAAAGCATAAATCGCGTTGTTTTTTTTTCCTTTTTGTATTATAGCAAAATATCTAGTATGCTCAGTTTTACGTCGTCCGAGCGGAGCCGACGTTACGAAGCTGCTCCAAAAGTGCATAACTTTTGCTTTGAAAAAAAAAAAAGTGTTTTTTGTATGTGTGAAAAACTATTTTTGTTTTTCATTATGAAACCAACGTGGGAGACGAAGATAATAAATACGAAGATAAGAAAATAATATCGGCTAGGCTCTCGTCCTCTCTGTGCGCTCGCCATCACCGGGTAAACCAGTCCGGCAAACTCAAAACGCCGTAATTCTGCTCTTTTATCTTTGCGTGATTGGTTTAACCAGTGATTGAAAACCAACAAAAACGACGAGGGCAGTGACGAGGAACTTTTGACGCTGCTTGACAGGCGCCATCGGATTCTAGCGTCGACTGTGCTCGGACAGGGGTGTGAAACGGACTAGGAGCAGGACACCAAAGGGTACAAACACACAAGGGTACACGTGTAACACTGAATGTTAATGTACTTTTGTCACATATCCTCATTACGTTCCGGCTTCTTGATTCGTGATTCGTTCTTCGCCGTTCTCATTGGCTAACGTCGCGGTCTCATTGGCTGAGGAGCGGTCCGAGACTCGCCAAGCGCCGCCTTTCTTGATCTACCATTAGACTCTGTGTTTTATTTTATAATCTTTAGAATGAGACTTGACAGCCCCATTAAAAATTAAAAAAAACGAACCAGAGATTTTGAGCCATCGAAGATGGGAACAACAGAGGACTAGCTTTTCATTCTTTGCTTGCTCAGTTTCAAGTCGAAGCGATCGAAGACCTTGCAGCGTGGCTGTCTGCTTTCCACTACAGCTTAGTTCATTCCGTTTCTCATATTAAAATCTAACTTAAATTTTGAATAAACGGCAACTCGGTTTTAATTCAACCTCCACGGTTGGCGTACTCAAATCTCGGCCCAGGTAGCTGCGATCAGGCGGAAGCTAGTTGATGCTTTAGTCGTCCTTTAACCGAGATTTCGCTTCCACGCTGAAAAATAGAGGGTGGTCCCAATTAATCCTACATCCACAACAAGGATCTCCTAGGCGACCATCGGTGGTTGGACATCTATATTTGAGCACGCCGCGAACCCAACGCTGCTCTCTACAATCGGAGCCTGACTAATACGACGAGGAAGTAATATTACTTTCTCTCGAAAAAATAAAATTCAAGCTGAGGCACTGAGCGCGACAGATCGCTCGGTGAGTGTCTCCGGTTAGGCATTCCGTCTTGGTAGAAACGACCCAAGCATCAAGACTGAGGTTATGACGCCACTGATTACCTCTAGCCTCGCATACTCACGGCATGCACTAGCTCTTAAGCTTTAGGGTTTTATACTCTCGTATAACTTTTCATCGTACTCAGTGGAAACTACGAGCGAAAATGCAAGCGAGCGGACTTCGTCCGTGCTGTCTCAGCAGAAAACGTGCTCCGATTTCTGAGGAGCGAACAGAGGCCCTAGCCTCTTGTCATACACAAAGTTGCTTTCGATGTTTACGGAGCTCACCGATTGAACTCTCGCGATAATGACGCGGCGGCGCTTTTGTCGGCGACTCCGCCATCTTTAGGCTTCCACTTTGTGTTTAACGAGTGTATAGCACCCGAATGAGCTATACGGCACTGATATCACCGCATTTTCCGGGCGATATAGTCCACATCCGATGTATAGTCCGCAGGGGCAAATTTAGGGTCAAAAATGAAAGTTTTTGCTTAGATTGTCCGGACACGGTGTATAGTCCGCACGCCGTGCATAGTCCGCATTTGGTGCTTGGTCGACGCGAAAATCTTCTCATACACGGTACACCGTGACAAATATCTGCTTTCTTAGCTTACAAAGAAGCCTGTATTATACATAAATCCTCGTTAACATACTGTTTTCTTTACAAAATATGTCACGCCTGGTCATAATTAAACAATTTTGGAACACAAGATTCTTGTATAGTCCGCATTGCCTCAAATTTCAACTTTTAAACATGTATAGTCCGCGGACTCTAGCCGGGAAAATACGGTACTCACACACTAACGTCGCAATCAGAACAAAAATGCTGCATACCTTAGTTACTTTAAGGAACACGTTATCCGAAGGTAAGTTTTCTTTTTGTCCGACGAAGCCGCACTCTTCAGCTCAGCGCCGATCTGGACTCCGGCGTTGCTCGTCGGAGGTCCTGCCGAGCTATGGCAGGCACTGTGACACCACTCTCCGTTCTTGTAGACTGCCGATCTCACAAGGTCCTCTTCCTCAGTAGTAATCCTCGGGTGGTGCCTTGAAAACGTGTGGACTAAACTGCTTCAGCAATTAGTTTATATACAGGAGACAATTACACGGCCGTACACGAGAGAGCAAAAAAAAACCCTACGCCCGAGATTTCATTTTGCAATATCAGTGTCTCTATTATTTGTGCGTGTCTGTTTTTATGTTCAGTGGAATTGTAAACGCTTTTAATCTCGGGAAAACACCCCCCCCCCCCCCTCCCTGCCCTTTCGCAATATCAGTGTTCCAAGAGAGCAAATGTGAGAACAAAAAAATGTGCCACTTAAAAGTTAATGCCATTGTCTCCCTATTACTATAGTCGTGCGGTGGTGTTTCCCTCGAATTATGTCGCTCCGTTCGCAAACACGCCTGTTCTGGTGACACGCGGGGATTTTTCTGCAGCGCGTGCTAATTGTCGCTGACAAAACCATCGCTGTAATCGCGGCTGGCTTCAACACAACACTGCCCGCACGCGTCTTGTTTTGCCTTTCTATTTTTTTTTATTTTTTGTTATGAAAAGCAGCCTGTCCAGGTTTTTTCGCGTTGGTAATTGTTCTGATATGCTACTAGCGGACATATATGTACGGCGTTCGTACGGCGTTCGTGTTTCGCCTGGGCTAAACAAAATAACGTATTCTCCGCACTATTGTCCACGTACTATACATCTTTCTACAAGTTGATGAATCTTAAGGGCGTACGGGCTGTTTACAGGCGAGTGCTATGGAAGTTGTTTTTTTTCTCGGCCACCCATTATGACGAGACGTGTCCGACTTCGTGAAGGAAAGAGCATCATTAATGGCGGTTAGTGTCTTCTGTGCGAGCTACTAAAGCAGACATTTATCTAGATGTGGTGTGTATGAAACTGTTTTGCACGCGGACTGGGCACCATGGACGAACTATGCAGCGAGCGGGGAACGTGCACCGGTTGTGAACTATCTAAGGAAGAACTTTATTTCAACCAAAAGTTTCCCCTGCGGGCGCGTACTGTAGTCCGGAAAATACGATACAAAGGTTCACCTTATTGATATCTTCTGTTGTTAATGACCAATATATATATATATATATATATATATATATATATATATATATATATATATATATATATATATATATATATATATATATATATATATATATATATATATATATAACGAAAGTTGAGGAGTTCCAGGAGGGCCTTTACTTTACTAACGTTTCAAGCGGGGACCGCTTTCCTTCAGGGTGGGATGGCAAATGTCATCCCACACTGAAGAAAAGCGGTCCCCGCTTGAAACATTGGTAAAGTAAAGGCCCTCCTGGAACTCCTCAACTTTCGTTTTACGTCCAACCGGACCGTTGAACCCTCTCACCGTGTATATATATCTATATATATATATATATATATATATATATATATATATATAATTTCACATTGGTCTTAACACGTGCGCGGACAACTTAGGCGCATGCGTGCGACACTAAAATGCAACGATAAATGAAATCTGACAGGCGCATAATTTGTTGCTCAGAGTAGAAACAAGTTTATCAGCTGATTAGAAGCGAATGCAGTGCCCCACTAACTCCAGCAGTCTTGGTAGATCTGGGTGTACCTGTAATCTCTCGAAAATATTTTTCACACAATTCTGCAGCCGCAGGGTGGTGTTTCGCACCCGATTCTCTGGGGGTTCACCTCTCTGGGCTTGTTTCAATGCCGCGGCAACGAACGCCTGATTTTCCTGTAGACATTCAATCAGCATCCAGACGCTTGGATGGGCGTGGCCGACAAACTTCTGGAACCCGGTATTCCATCCTTGGCAGGTGTTGTTCGTCCGGTCTTTATCTTGAAGAGTGGCGTCGTACATATTCCACCATTCCGGGGGAAACTCCGGTCGTCGTCGGCACACAGTCAGGCAAAGGGAAGACTTCGCTCTGGGTACCGCCGCAAAAGGAGCAGAAGCATAACGGAAGGGGCCGTTGACATACGTGCAATCAAAGTAGTCCAGCAGGTCGCCGATGTCACCTGTAGACTTTTCCCTGATGTAGGTTAGTCCTTCGGGCACAAGCTGTGGTGGAAGGAACGCGAGCCTATCCAAAATCCCGCACAGCTTTCTGAATTGGTCACCTGTTCGAAAGGCCACACTCCCGTTCCTTGAAAATATTTTTAAAACTTCGCAAGTCAATGGTTTGTATATTACAGTTTTGCTTCAGTTTCGTTTTTACAACACCCTAAGTTAGTCCTTGAATTCAAATCAATTTACGACGCTCAATGACGGAATGAATCTAATTTTCCTAGCCATTCACTTCAAATATTAACCTGAACCCCAAGAAAACACATGCATTATACTCCGCGACAAATTTTCTTGGCAATGCAGTGGAAGGTACAGGCCTGCGTTACCTCTCCCATTTTGAGTGTGCCCAGGCTCTCCTCGTCTCCCCATTTCCGGGGAGAGGAGGAGAGCCCACGCACACTGTAAGGTGTGGCGCCATTGTTTATCGCTTTCTTGGCGTGCTCTCGGTGGTATGTGTTGACGGGTGCCGCTGCCTTCGCATTCGTAACATATGGTTCCCCGTAAAGAGATTGCCCTTGGCGCGGAGCCCCGGCCGGCGGGAAGCTGGCTGGGGTGTCGTGTTTCCTCTCCGTGCTCCGATGGATGGGCGAACAGCATTGCATACTGGAGTGCCTAGGTTGTATGGCAGTTGTGCAAGACCTGACATCAGAACCGACGAATGGCAAAGCCTCTGAAGGAGTGATGTCAGTTTTGGCGAATAGCAAAGCCTCTGAAGAAATGATGTCAGTTCTGACGAATGGCGCTGGCGAAAAGTGATGTCAGTGTTCGGAGCTTCTTTCTATGTTCTTTTCATTTGGGGGGATTGTAAGCAGCGCGTATGCGCTGGTATTTAAGCGTGCTCTTGGCTGGAAAAGGGGTTCTTGTCTGGAGCTAGGTGGGCAGGACTCACCTCGAGTAGCCGCGGAGAGGGTCCGCGGGGCGGCCAGAAAGTTCCCTTCCTGCTTCGTAAAAGTTGCTGTATCGTGATTCCCTGTATATAAAGTATACCCACCCCATACCAAACCTCACCGAGCCTTCTCGCTGATGACATCGGGAGTCCGTGGCGCATCGAGAAGAACAAAGAACCATCCACTCACACTCAAAATGGGAGAGGGAACGCAGGCCTGTACCTTCCACTGCATTGCCAAGAAAAGTTGTCGTGGAGTATAGTAATGAAGAGACATTGTGCCTAACCTTTATGTGCGAGTTTAGCACGTGACATAAGCACAATTAAAAAGCGAGGTCGACACCTTTTGAGCTAACTTTTGGTCCCAAATCGTTGCTTCTCTGCCTGTTATGGCTTATCTGTCGACACCTTTGCATGGGATGGGATGCCAGTTCTTCTAAGAATGGTACAATGTCCATTGCGTCCGCACCTTATTCCAGCCCATGTTTCGCCCGGGGTAGCAAAAAAAAAGAAAAGAGGTGAGCTTTCGTTCGGGTCTGTGAAAAAACGGGTGAGCTTCTTTCCGGTGAGCTTTTGTCCGGTGAGCTTCTGTCTGGTGAGCTTTTGTCCGGTTACCGTTGTTTCCGGTTGGCTATTGTTTCGGCTTGTTTTTAGCCGGCAGTTAGTAGCGCGTACTTTAAAAACTTCACCACCGACGACTACACTCTGGTACCCTTTAGTAGAGGGTACGTTTTTGCAAATTTGTACCTTTGAATATAGGAGTCGCCAACACTGTGGTCACGTGGAAGCTCCTACATAAAGGTTACAGTAGTGTCTGACGTACACATCTATTTTTTTCCTTTAAAGATTAAAAAGGTAGGCGACCGTTGTGTCAGGGCTTTCTTTTTTTTTTTTATTCTCTACAGTTGTTTTTAGAAAAGGCGGTAATAGTTACATGGATGCCGTCTTCATGGTATTTTCGTGTGGTGGGCGCACATTATATGAGAGGATAAACGCCACATTATGTTCACTAATTACCAAACAAATTGATAATTAACCTTTCAATGAATGGCTTACTTGGTCATAACTGGAGTATTATTTACTGCCTAACCCAAATGAGGCCATACGTGAAAAGACAACGATCTTTGAGATAATCACGGTTAAAATTTTACCTTCGCTCGAATCAGAACCGCCAGCTGATTATAATCCGTAGGAAAGTGACGTAGTTACTTCTATCCCTCCGTCACTATTATTTCAGTTTGACGCCGGCGCGTCCACCAAAGGCACGCCGTCGAGATAGTTACGAGGAGGCCCGATAAAACTGCGTCACACTTCTACGCACCCTGATCAGGCGCGCCTTTCTGCATGCCGGTTTTGAATCAAGCAAGGAAAGCAAACTTTCGAACAAAAAATATCTCGACGGTTCTTCATTTTTCGAACTGTCTAAATTGGTTTAGGCTTTAATAATTGGTCCCGTTAAGACTGCAATTGCGACAATTGAGCCATTAATTCAAAAGTTAGTCAACATCTTTTGATTAATTAGTCAACAAAATGTGACGTTTATCCCCTCATCAAATGTCCGCCAAGCCCCACAAAAATGCGGCAAAGACTGCATCCACGTAGCAATGCATCTTTTCTTAAAAAATACCGTAAAGAATAAAAGATACGCTCTGTATATAGTATATACTTACGTATACTTTCCAGCAAGACATCTTCGCCAATTGGAGACCCTCCTTGAATATAACTTTTGCGCAACAAAATTAAACACGAAGCACGTCCTTCGCCCGAAATTCAGCCCTAGCTTAAAGTTTACTATAATAAAAATATGTGAGGCCCTTGTTATGCTTAAGCTTACATAGGCTCGCCTGATTTGCGAATATGGACGTCCCGCATAAAAGTATGCGCTTGGGCGGCTTCAATAATGCAACGAATGTTGAGAACTACTATTTTTATTGTCAAAGCCTTAATGTAATTACAAAAAAAATGAAACGCCCTGTCCACGACGATCTTCCAAAATGAATTAACTGTTTGTGCAAGGTAATGTTCGACATAGGTCACACAGGTCTTCATTGTCCAAGTTTAACCTTCAATCATTTCAGTTTTCCGTTCATTAACTTTCGGGGTGCAGTGTCCTTGGGCAAAAGAAGTTTTTGGGACAGTATCAACGGCTGCGCAAGAGCGAGAGGGTAGTGAATGTTCTTAATGTAATAAATGGCGAGGCACATCACGAGGGCTTCCTCCAGTGTGCACGGATCGCTCAGTGGAACAAGCTTCTCCTGGTTTTCCCCCGTATATCACAATCTTCTCAGCTCTTTCGTATATGTGAGGGACAGACAAAGTGGGTTTGTCTGGCACCTACCTCTGCCTGTGGCATGAACAGACGGAAAAGAAATTAGCTCACCAAGCTTGGGGAATTTTTTATATCGTTAGTGTGCTAAACGTTTATCAATATTAATCAGACAATATACAATATATGTGCATTCTGTCTCTCGTTAAAAGTAATATAAGGGGACATTGTCTGACTCTATGTAATACATGTTTCAATCTCACTATTCTGCCAACCTAAGGCGTTCTACGTACATTGGTTTGAGTGTTGTTTAAAATACGACTGAATATATTCGTCCCTTTATGCAACATACTTTTGGTTTAATTCGTCTTCTCTGGAAAGTGTAGAAACTCAACTGTAGTCTCATGAACTACGACAGGTGAACATAAAGTACACAGCGTAATTTCACTCCTTTTAAAGAAGCAACATCTAAAGCGTGCCCTAAAGTTTAGCATTGCAAAACCCGGGAGGCATTCACTTGATTGAACGACGTTTTAGCGAATGGAAACGAAACCACGACGTTTCATCGAATGACGCTTTAGCAATCGATGGCGTTCATAATAGCGAATGGGTCTACTTACATCAACAGCTCGGATTAGCTTATGTACCGCCTTTTCTGCAGCCACGAAACGGCGCGGACGAGTGGTCAATAGAAAATACGCGCCCAGTGATACACGCGGGAAGAAACGTCTCTACAACGTGCCACCGTCTACGAACGTCCTATTCGCTAACCGTCATTCGCGGAAACGTCTATTCACTCAAATGATTCCTATTCGCTAAACTGTCGTTCACTAAAACGTCATTCACTTATGTGATATGGACCCCTGGTAAATTTTATTTGTTTATTAATCTATTTGAAATACTATCGGTCCTACACAGGACCAAGATAGGAGTTGATTTGCACAACACAAAAAATACACGCGCTCAAAATGCACAGATTAATAACACGTATTCAACACAACGATGAAATGACAACTCTAAATAGGAGCTCACACAATCGAAGGAAACGTAGCAAACAGAACCAACCGCCAACAGAAGCTTTTACGCTCTAGTCAAATAAACGGCTAAATCCGTGACATATACGCTTATGTTCCTGCGGTTGGGAATCGCGGTCGACACACTCTTCAAATATAACCTTGCCGATCGCATGTGGAAGGGGACCATCTACTTACCAAAAGTCCTCAGGTGCCTATGCGTTCAAGCTGTGTGCTGACAATACCCACGTTTCAATTGCGGGGCACTGGTAGTGAGGGAGGCGGCTTCTACAAGGTAGCCAGCACACCCGCAACCTTCTTCTTTGGACCATCCTCTTACGATCCCAAATACGTCTGTGTTCGTCAAAGACGCCATGGCGACCTGAATAAACGCGAAGCATGAAGCTGTGATGCAGATTCAATTCTGCGTCAAGTATATCATCTTTCTGACCAGCCAAACGTCAAGCATACCTTGTGAAGATTTGGCGTCTTAGAGGAATCCAGATGAAACAGCAGCGACAAGTTCCGATCCGAAACAAAGCATGAAAGCCGCGCGCGATCACAACCGCAATCCCTTCAAAACCGAAGCATCGGCGGTGAAGGCAGTGAAAGCGCCAAGGAGTCTGGTCACGGGAAGTTACGTCTCTATAGTTTCGAGTTTCGGAATTCGTTGAACTAAAAAGGTTGCGTTCACTCTCTATCTCATTATTCCTCCTCTCTCACTCGTGTCGTCCCCTAGCTCCCTCCCCCTCTCCCTTTTCAAGTTCCCCTTTTTAAAGGAAAGAAAATTAAACAATCGTGTCAATCGTGTACAAATTACCCGTTCTTGTCCAACTTTACATTTTAGACGTTACAACACAAGAGTCGCAGCGTAACTATTAAATATGGTTCTAGACAAACAAAAACAGAATCGCCGTTTTAACCTCTAGTGCAACGGAAAGTGTATGAAACCTTTAAAAACCTGCAACTTCCAAAATCGAAGTTTCATTCGCCTATGGGTAGCCATAGGGGGTACGCCGTTATGAGTATACCTGCGGTACCGCCAGAAATTTACTTTTACGGGATCGACACGCCTTCTTGATGATCCCTTGGTGAAAAAAAAAAAAAAACTCTTCTTCCTAAAAAAAATTACAAATATGTCGAAGGTATCGTGGGCGCATTTTCACGACTACCTATTAGAGCCGCCTGGTTCGTATATCTCAGAAAGACTTAAAACCTATGAGTGATTATAAATGCGTTCAACTACCTCGTGAACGGCATGGCATCGGCGATGGACACTTAACTCCCCCAAACGCCGAAGATATGCACCGAGCTCCCCGCAGGGGTCGCCGACCGCAGTCTTGGTTTCGGCAGACAATCTTCCGAAAGCTTTTATTACAATTCCTTCAGCGCGACGCGAATATCTGTAATGCACTATCTGTTTTCTAATGTTTTTACTCGCTCGCTATGGTATTCAAGGTTTCTTTTCCAGAGAAACGTGTCACCTTGCATTTCTACGTGGCGTGATGGCCCGATTCGCACCTATCGCTTTGGGAGATGGTCGGTAGAGGCGCCGCTGGTGCCGTAGCCTCGAGTTTGTCGCTTTGCGCCATCTGTCGGCAGCACATCGAAGTATACTAGAACCGTCTGCTACTGCCGCCGCCCTACAATCACCAAGGCTCGGCGGCGTTGGTGGCGTCTCGAGATACTCGAAATAACTTTACTTGTGGCGATTTGTTCGTGCCAGTGCGAATCGGCAACTTTTAAGCACGACACTGGGGCTCGCTAGGGAACCAAGAGTCGTCGCGAGCCAACCCAAACACAAGGTAAACATGGAAGAACCGGAACCATCCCTCTCCCCATGTCATGGCGGCCGGAAGTGGCTTGAACACCCTTTATCGATTTCTGCTTTGTGCCTAATTCGAGTTGGACGTGTTCTGACCATAATTCGTATTATTCGATGTCGCGCAACGCGCGTTAATGCATCACGAGGCAGAAGCGCAGCGAATAGAATCTCCGAACTCATTAACTTGACAAGAAATATTTCCGGAAAAAAGGTTCACTCACAATTACAGTATGCAAATGTACAGTCGGGAGCAAAAGTTTGCGGGGCACGGGAGGGCGTGCCGAAATGCATCGCCGCGCCGCGCGACGGTGCGCCGCCGCATTAAAAAGCCGCGCTTTGCGCATGCGCGCCCTTCGTGCTGGCAATCATGTCTCTTTCGCTCGTTTCTGTCCGACTACTCCTGATAACCGGAGTCGGTGACAGGGGCGCAAATTGCCGTTTCGCTGGCTGTCATGCCTCGCGTCCGGTTCAGCTGCCTCAGCCGCCGCGCTGGGTGATGGAGCGCCCTGCCTACTGCGACATGATCGAACAGACTCTGCTGCCCTACGTCCTGGACGGTCCATTTCCAGATGGCGTCTACCTGTTGCAGCACGACCGCAGCCCCATACACACGGCACGCAAGGTGGAAGAAACTCCTGGAAGCTCGCGGCGTGCGTCAGCTGCAGTGGCCACCAAACAGGGCAGATATGAACCCCATGTAAAAATGTATGGGGGCTTATGAAAAAACGGCTTTCATCGCGAAATGTTGGCAGCGCCACGGGATACGCGTTATGACAAAGGATCAGCCAAAAGTGGGAAACGCTCCGGAGACATCCCGAGACAGTGGCTGCGCTGTATGGATCTATGCCCGGACGTTTAGCGCAAGTGATTGCCGTCGACGGCAATTTCAGTGGACACTGATCGTTCCGCACTAATGCCGACACGTTTGATAGACCCAAACAATTTTCTTGTTAATTTTTCTCTATTTTATGCGGGCAGAGGACTCGCAATATATTTTTCTTTCTTGTCTCGTGCTCCTTCTTATTAATTACCTTCGCACACATCGGTAATACATCGTTCAAAATATCTAACCTGAGGGGATGAAGCTTCTAGAAATAGACGCCCTGTTGGATACTGGTCTATAATAAAACACCAAGGGGGGGGGGGGGGGGGGGGGGGCAAAGCTGGCAGGAAGATCATGAAAGGGGAGATTCTGGTAAGCCTCAGAACGGCGTGCCCACGTAGCACTAAGAGGCCTAACTTCTTCGGAGGCCCTGAATAAGCTATGTCTCCTAGCGAAAGGTCGGCACGCCGTTCTGACGTTTACCAGAAGCTCCCCCTTCCCATTGGTCTCTAATGTACTCACTACCAATGGTAGCGTACGCCCGTGAAGATCGCGGATAGCAAAACATTTGCAGTTGTAATTCGATCTATCGATCAAACCGTCATATGCGGAGTTGCGTTTTATGGGAACGCAGCGGACGCTCTCCAGTCCCAGCACTCCAGGCGCGCGACGCCGCGTGCAAAACGTCGCTACGTCCCCCTTCGGCACCATTTTTTTTTTTTTTGTTATCTCGCTGGAGCTGATGGCGCAGGTGTTCGTCAGCTGGCCGTGGCTGGTGACACTTCGCTATACAGTAAACGTGGAATTCAGATTTAGCTTCAACAAGAACGCAATTCCGCATGAAAAATCAATTGTTGCTCTGCCCGCAGAAAAGTTCGACGCGAAACGTTACCGGACGAATGACCCGCGCGGCGGCGGCAAGAGAGGGGGGGGGGGGGGGGGGAGGGGGGGAGCATGCACGCCAGCTTAGTCGCAAATCGCGGTAACTGAGGCGGCTGGAGCAGACGCTTAGCAAGACAGCGAGCGAAGCGCTAACTTGCGCCCCTGGCGTCGACCGCTGTTATCAGGAGTGCGTCGGTAAGAAACGAGCAAAAAAGACATGATAGCGAGCACGAAAGGCGCTCATGCGCAAAGCGCGGCTCCTTAATGCGGCGGCGCGCCGTCGGACGGCGCGGCGATGCTTTTCAACACGCGCTCCCGTGTCCCGCAAACTTTTGCTCGCGACTGTACCTACGCAATTCGATTGTCTCGTATCTGCCATTATTTTGATTACACAGTACCTCAGAGTACTGCCACACAGCCCTTGAAGCACCTACATGTGCGACCTGCGCTATTGTACTCCAAACAATAGGCAGCCTGAACTGGCGAAAGTGAAGAAAATTAGATAATCATGGTGTTTTACTCGACGCAGGGTGCGCATGTTTAACACCTTCTAAATATCAAGGCCGTCGTGTTGGATTTATTTTTGCTTCAACTACAGGAGTCCACCGAGGGGCGCAGATTGGATACGACTTCTGCGTCAGGGTTCGGCGGAGACTCGGGTCTAATGAGCGAGGACACGGAGTACGAGCCGAAATCTAACGCAACGCTCCTGTCCAATCAGCGTCACGCTTTCGGATCCCTCCAGACGACGCAAAAACCTCAACACTACGGCTTCGTTTTCTAAAAACAAAAGCGTTGGCGCGTCTCGGAAATGTATCTACGTAATTGAAACAAGACTGAACATATATGGTAGTCTACATTACCTCCGCGTTTTTGTATCTATCGTATGTAAGAGTTTGCGGCTACGAGAGCGGAATTCGTTCCCGTTCGGGTAGTGTGCAATCGAAAATGTTTAACACTACCTTTTCCTTTGCTTATTTAACGATACTCTTGAGGCTGGTTCGGTCATTTACGTTTGAGGGCAACTTAGGACGGAATGGTTCCTGTGAGAACCGAGGTTCACGCAACGCGCGTGTTGGAACACGGAGAGTTGTAACGCAATCGATACTTAGACACTAGGGCTGGTTTTCGACTAAAAATCTTGACGCGATCAATCGCCACGCAATAATGAATTAATTCTTCGATTATTCGATTTCGTTCATTCCAAAAGCATAACACCTTTTTTAAAGTCAAAACTATCTTTTTTTTTTTTTTTTTTTTTCCTCTGTCGATTATGTGATAAATGGCGCAATTACAATTTCGAACGTTAAATCAACCTTGATGTGTAGTTGAGAACAGTCAAAAATACCCACACTCATACATTCTTACTTTAGCCGCAGAGCCGAGGAGGTTTGTTGATATTCTCTGGCAATAGCGACCTTCTTTGATTGTTCTGAATAGTCTCTATACATACAGCACTAAACGGACACTCGCAGGACCTTGAAAGGGCTGGGACACATATAGCGTTCTCCACTTGCTTCAAGTTGCAAATCTCGCCCCTATCGTTTACATTATGTCAAAATTTCACCTATAGTTCGCCTTCATACAGGTGTACTTGTCCACGTCTGCGTGGTGAACGCGTTGCATTTTTTGTCTTTCAAGCTTCACCCAATCACCCAATTAACCGGTTAAAAAAACAATCACGATTAAAACATTAATCGAGTGATCGATAATATAATTCATCGACTGCCCAGCCCTACACAAATGCTTGAACCGGTCATTCGCCGTTACTTGATTGACATTACTGGAGAGGTATAAATTAAATTCAATACAGTCGTAGCGCAGCTATAATGCGTAAATGGCACACTTGAACGTGACAAAAAGAAAAAGGCATGCGTCTGAAAAATAAAGTTACACATGTATGCAGTATTCTAGTCTTATTTTATTTTATATTGGCAATACAATAGCATTTAATTATTATTGGGAAAACAACTATTCCAAAACAAATCTGAAGTAAACCCCATTCAAATATGGCCACCGATAATCTAAGAACGTGACTCCGGTAGAATCACTGTCTATGAACAAAGCCTTCACATTCACTTTTCGGTAACCGGACAAAAGTTCACCGGACAAAAGCTCACCGGACTAAAGCTCACCCGTTTTTTCACAGACCCGGACAAAAGCTCACCTCATTTTTTTTTTTTTGTTCCGGGCGAAACACGGGCTGGAATAAAGTGCGGACGCGATGGACATTGCACCATTTTTGGAACTGGCATCCCATCCCATGCAAGGGTGTCGACAGATAAGCCATAACAGGAAGGGAAGCAACGATTTCGGACCAAACTTTAGGTCACTGAAACTGAGTGGAGCTGATAAGATCAAGCTTGCTTGACTCAAAATATGACGGATCACCCTTGTGCCACGCCCAAGAAACTTCGTGAACCGAAGGTTTTGACCCCGAAGAGTGACTAAAGAAGCGAAGTCACCCTTTGTCGACCTCGCTTTTTCATTGTGCTTATGTCACGCTAAACACGCGCATAAAGGTTAGGCACAATCTCTCTTCTTTACTAATGCATGGGTTTTCTTGGGGTTCAGGTTAATATTTGAGGTTAATGGCTAGAAAAATAAAATTCATTCCGTCATTAAGCGTCGTAAATGTATTTGAAATCAAGGATTATCTCAGCGTGTTGTGAAATGGAAACTGAAGCAAAACTGTAATTTACAAACCATTGACTTGCGAAGTTTTAAAAATATTTTCAAGGAACGGGAGTGTGGCCTTACGAACACGCGACCGATTCAGAAAGCTGTGCGGGATTTTGGATAGGCTCGCGTTCCTTCCACCACAGCTTGTGCCCGAAGGACTAACCTGCATCAGGGAAACGTCTACCGGTGACATCGGCGACCTGCTAGACTACTTTGATTGCACGTATGCCAACGGCCCCTTCCGTTATGCTTCTGCTCCTTCTGCGGCGGCACCCAGAGCGAATTCTTCCCTTTGCCTGACCGTGCGCCGACAACGACCGGAGTTCCCCCCAGAACGGTGGAATATGTACGTCGCCACTCTTCAAGATAAAGACCGGACATACACCTGCGAAGGATGGAATACCGGGTTCCAGAAGTTTGTCGGCCACGCCCATCCAGGCGTCTGGATGCTGACTGAATGCCCACAGGAAAATCAGGCGTTCGTTTTTGCGGCATTGACTCAAGCCCGCAGAGGTGAACCCCCAGAGAAACGAGTGCGAAAAACTACTCTGCGCCTGCAGAATCGTGTGAAAAATATTTTTCCAGGGATTACCGGTACACCCAGATCTACCAAGACTACTGTAGCTATTGAGGGACTGCATTCGCTTCTAGGCAATCGAAAAATAAACTTGTTTCTATTCTAAGCAACAAACCATGCGCCTGTCAGATTTAATTTATCGTTGCATGTTAGTGTCGCACGCATGCCCCTAAGTTGTCCGCACACGTGTCATGACCAACATAAAATGTTCTCCTGGTGAGCTTTTGTCTGGGTCTTTGAAAAAATGGGTGAGCTTTTGTCCGGTGAGCTTCTGTCCGGTGAGCTTTTGTCCGGTGAGCTTTTGTCTGGGATTCTTACTTTTCCATGGAACATGATAATTGCCAATCATCGCGATTAACAAAATAACCCAGCGACTTCTGTTGACCCGGCATCACTCCGCTCTTACAACAGAGTGATGCTAGTCCGGGAATTTCAATGGCGGACGTTGTATGGGCTAAGCGCGAAACAGTACGAACAAGCGATAGCCTATACCTTTTGTTAAGAAAATATACGCGCATTTGCATGCTAGACTTTATTTAACGATGCCGTCTGCTCTGCTTTTTTCTCTTCCATTTTAATTTTATATTATTTTTCGTGCCTTCACACACATCGAAAATGTCGGGGGGTAACAAAGTGTTGCATTCTAAGCTCACTTTACGCAGCTTAACAATTTCGGAGAACAGAGGTGACGCGCGAGAGTTGCCATTGTCTCCCCTTGTTTACCACCGCGCGCGCGTGCCCGCGTCTTTTCTTAATAACGTTTCTCTTTCCGAAAACACGTCTTTTCTTGCTGACTCGTGGGGATTTTTTCTTGTAACTCACCTTATTTGTTGAGCTGTTGAAGGAACTCGGTTTACACCCTACTTGTGGTGATGAGACACTCTGTGATGGTGTCGAATACAAATTAGCCCTTAATTGTTTATACGGCAGGTGTTTACTCTGCCAGAACATGGCGTCATTGCTATCCAGTGTAGAGTGCAGATTTAGTATGTGCGGTATACAACTGCTATAGTCAGTGAGAGGTTGGGAAACGTTTTCTGGCTGTGGAGGAGGAAGCAGACGGAATGCTGAAGAGAAAAGGGGGTTTCCTCCTCCCCCCCAGCATTCCGTCTGCTTCCTCCTCCCCTGCCATCCTTTCCCTTGAAAACGTTTCTTAATTCTGTAGCTGACTATAGAGTGCATCGAGGAGCAGTGATAGACGACCGCGCGCCGGTACGTTGCTCTTCCGGATCAAAACGGGCAGGGTTGGGGGCTAAATCAAGGACCCCTGGGTTTTGCATCGCGAGCTTTAGCTCCATGTGCTCCGAGCAGCGGTGCGTTAACAAAGATGGCCAATAATCCTCTTTATGACGGCGATGGTAAGTGAATCTTCTAAAATATGATGGCAGCTTAGAAGAAAAAGGCAAGGATGTACCAAGGGCACTTTGAGCGCGTGAAGTTTTCTGGTCACGAAGTTGGTATATGAGGTTAATTTTTTATGCGGCTCTTATGTATTGCCGCATTGAAAGAGTCAATTTCACTCTAATCTTGAAGCACGCTATCTTGAGGAGATTATAAGTACAGTTCCATGTTTTTTTTTGTGTTTTTTTTTTTTAATATACCGCTAAACCCCAAAAATTATCCCCTCAGCTTTTTTTTTATATAAAATCGTTGAAAACTCTAAAAAAAAGCTTTCAGCCTTTCCACTCTAGTTAAGATGTAAGACCAGGAAAGCTGTACTATGGTGGGATTGAAGTATTTATAAAAACTGTTCAGCCGGTGTGGCGTCCTGTCGTAGCCGGGCCTCACGCTTACACTTGGCTTCCGTGGCACGATCGTCGTTCGTGGCGTTGGCCCGATGGTGCCGGTCACATCACCGCTTCTCTTCTCGGCGGCGTTCCAGGCGAGCGATCTGCTCTTCTTTCGCAAGGAATTCGGAACCACTCGACGAAGTGGAACTTGAGGCGATAGCGGCGTTTGCGCGGCCATTCGCGCTGCTGCGCACGTCGCCGCTCCTTGCGCTCCCGCTCTTCCTTCGAACGAACGGCACGCGGCTGACGATCGTGAGTCCACAGGGCAACTGATAAGAGCGCTAGCGCGATCTCGACGTAACGGGACACAGGACACACACGATTGGTAAATGAGACGATGACGTTATCTTCTAGTAGGGCCGCGCAAATCACGCGGCGTGCTCAATGGCACGAACGCAGGTGGCCTCTGACGCAGACGCCGGCGAGGAAGGTGAAGCTGTGTGACAGTACAATGGACAGGCTAGCCTCCGTCAGAGCCGTATATGTAGAGAGTTTGGTCAATGGGAGGCGCGGGCAGAGCCAGGGCGTGCGGCAGACTCGGAAAGAGGGCTTGGCATGCTCTCCTGACCAACCAGAAGCCGAAAAGAATCCCCTAGCGGTGGTAGCGAGAAACAGTTCTGATCAAAGGTCTATGTTCGTAAATGGTTTTAATAAGCGCGTAAGAGTGATGTTTAGTAACTCTTTGTGGTTAAAAATAGGGTACACGTGTTTTTTTCATCATGATCATGCAGAAAGATGTAAGAAACGAATGCGCCGCTCAACTCTTTTGCTCGGACAGAGTATGACCGCTCGGACGGCAGATTCCCGGCCCTCGGCGCTTGGCGTAAGGATTATGTCGATCGTTCCGCTAGTCGCACTCTTCCACCGTCATTTTGGATGAGCGTAATTGAAACATCACGTGTACCATATTTTCAGTCATCGGGAGTTACTCTAATGCAGTTATCAGGTTTGTTTCTCGCGACCACCGCCAGGGTATTATTCTTGGCTTCTGGTTGGTCACATTCGAATTTCTGAAGACGCCCTGGAACACGCCCAGCCCGCTGTCGGCCAATGGCGCCTCCCCATTTGTCTCCTATACTTCCCAACGAATGGCCAAACTCTCTACATATACGGCTCTGGCCTCCGTTGCCGACAGCGTTGGGGGAGAGACGGCACGGAACACTATGGGCGACTCTCCTCGTCGTACGCGAGTAAGGGCAAACAGTTAACCGAAAGTTAACCGATAGCAAACATTTAACCGAAACTAGGCAAACAGCTAACCGAAAGTTTTAATTTGCACGGATCGCGAGGTCTCCATTGTAACCTGAAAATCCCAGAAAAAACACATTAAACTCAGTCCTGGATTTCTTGTAGACAAGAGGTGAGTTTCTGGATATCTTGAACGTTTATAACAAATTCCCTGAAGCACAGATCCCTAATTCAACCTGCAAATTCTCGTAAAAAAAAGGTGCTGATTTGCGGGTTTAATGTGATCCGGATTTCGTAGAGAGTTTTAAAGATCGTTCCGGTACCTCCTCGGTGCCCAATGACGATAAGATGCATGCGCAAAGACGTCGGCGGAGTGTCGAGTATTGTTATCGGAGTTGTCGGAACGACCTATTAAAACTCAAATACCCTGAGGTGCCAGACGTTAACGTTGAAATGAATCTGTACTTGCCTTCCTACAGGGCTCATTTGTCATCGTACGTCAAAGTGCTTCGTGAAGGCATTTCCAAGTTTATGGCTCTCATCTTTAGGATGGCCGGAAGAATCAACTCCCTACGAATGCTTAGGAGGAGCTGTTAAAGAGATCGAGGAATTTGACAGATCCCACATGTTTAAACTCTTGTTTGAGGATAAAAATAAAACTTCAAATCGCTACAAGTCGCCATAAACATTCTTTGTTTCCTCTTACTTCAACATTCCATCGTAGGCTCGGTTGTGCGTTTTTCGAAACTAACTGTTCGGCACAAAATATACATGTTTTTATGTGGTGCTCGACAAGCTAATCCGAAAAATGACACGCGAAAAGACCCCCCAAAAATGTCAATAAGAAAAAAAAACTAACGAAAAAACAAAAATGAGGGCGGGAGGGGGGGGGGAGTTTTTAGAGCTGCCGCTGCCAGGGCCATCTCTCGGAAGCGTCGGGCAGATATTTGCCATACTTCGGTTCGCCTTTCTGCCGCAACGCGCCTCGTGTCTCTAGTTTCGGCCGACCTCAATAGAATGAAGTGTCTTGCTTTGTATGTTTATACAGGCTTGATGTTGGTACGCCTCATCAGGTGGCCGGTCGCTTTGCTGTAGGTGAGAAATTTAGCCAGTGCAGTACAACCGCTAAAGGCCTGTCCAAACAGGCTACTACAAAAATCGTCAGGCCACACGACTCCTGCAAAAATCGTCAAAATTGAAGCGTCCGGTAGTCGTCGGTCGTATGTCTGTTTGGACACCGGTCAAGCCAAATTCACGACTTTCCTCCTCGCCTCCTTCACTTTTCTTTGACGTCGGTGCTCGTCAGACTTGACGTCACACGCCACCTGCCAATGGTGTGCTTGATGCCTATCTATCTCCCGCGGCTCACGAAGTCGCCGACCTTGCTACCGCCGTCACCTTGGCAGGAAGGCCAAGAGGTCCGGCTTCGGGTGGATTTGGGAGATTCCTGCCTCGAAGCGCTCGTTTCGGCCGCCCCGGTTCAGCTTTCTTTGTCAAAATCCACGTTCGTAGCTCGAAAAAAAAAAATAAAGTGCAGTGCGCAACAGTGAGACCTTTAGTTGTATGTAGAAACACTGAGAACTTAAGATTATACCATTTATTTTATTAAACTTCAAACCAACCAGGTTTGTTTCTGTATACGAGGTACGTCGGGAACAAAAGCCGCGGGAATCCGATCCAATCCACAGAACTGCTGGAAGATGACACGACGTTGGACACGACGCGCGCTCGCCTGGTTTGCCCCCTCGCACTCGAGTCTTCCCTTCCCCGTTTTCGGGACTTTGAAAGCGCTGGAGGCCTTGAGCGATTGAGCGTGTGAGTGGCTCTACGGACCCACGTAATGGGCAGAGCAAGGCGGCTGTGGAGGTAGCGAGGGGGAGATTTGACGGGGGGGAAGTTTCCCCTTGGCATATTTGACAGGGGGAAATTTCCCCCCGGCTGCCGGAAGCGGAGCGCCGCACGATTTGCCGTAGTCGTGTGTTTTGTAGTATCCTGTTTGGACACCCCTTAACCTGGGGTTTTTAACGTGCATCACGCAGTAGTGATTACACGAACGCGTGCCGGTACAAAACTCATCCAGATCGAAACGGGCGGGGGCGGTGGGCATCGAACCCAGGAGGTTCCCAGCGCAAGCTTTGGCCCAATCGGCCACCGATTCCCTTCGACCTCGATGGAAATCGAGGTCGAAGGGAATCCTGCCCACACCCCTTAGTTTCGTTTTCTTAATTGTATACTGGAATGTTTTTCAAGTTTGGGTCATGCGTATGTTCCCCGGAGGTATGACAATTACAAGACTGTCTCCTCTTTTCTTCAATCTAAGCCTCGATGAACGCCGAAGTTTGATCTGACACCCAATATTGGAGCCGAAAAACACAGAATTCGAGGAAAAAACATTAAAGACGTAAAAAAAACACACCCGAATTTGAGGAAAATATAAACCCCTAAAAGACCGAGTGCAAAGGTTTGCCCTTTGCATTCATTACATTATCATAATAACCCTAAAAAACGTAACCCCAATTATCAGTTGGCAGTAGACTTTTCTGTTTTAAAGGCCAACGACCAGTTCGCGCTTTCCACTTTTCCCTCGCTTCCTCCTTTTCCTCCTTTTACCCTTTCTACCGCTGCCTATTTCCTCCTCCCCCATGGTGAGGGGGATCTTCTGCCTTGCAGAATCTCAAGTCTGGTCCTCGGCCTTTAAGCGAAACGCACCGATAAACATCCATAAGTGCAAAACATTGATTTCTGGAACTTTTCGTTCTAAGCGAGGACTATTGTTATCGAAACCCTTCCTTCCAGTCTTGAATCTGAGGATTCACTGACGTTGGGGGGGCAGTGTAATCACCTCGGACTGTCGCAATGTATTTTTTCTATTAGGGTCAGAGTTTAACGACAGTTCTCGAAACTACACTGGTGGTCGTTATCGGTCGAATCTTGAGAAAGAGACAAGAGCCTTCGTCCTGGTGAAAATAGTTGGCTTATGGACAATTCACTATTCGTCATTATACCAAGCAGAAGGGTAGTAGGATACGAAGTGAACAAAGAGCTCAGAATAATTACGTTAAAGGTTCCTCGAACTTTGGCTCATGTTCGGACTCGCGCGAAGCGTTATAAGGATGTAAAGACACCGTAAATAAAATTCAAGCTTTCCAATTTGTTTTTCTTTCTCCGGTCATTTTTGTTTTCATTGACCGTAGAAAAGAAATTGCTGATATACTCCAATCTTTTTGCAAAAGTAACGAACACCGAAAAATAATTGCTGATTTTTTGTTTAAATACCTACGAGAAAATGCCCTTGTTATAATACATATGAAACGCACGCAGTATTCGTAGTATGAACGAAACGTAACTTAAAGCCATTAATAGGGAAAGTATGCGTTTTGGAAGTTACTTTTTACCTTAACATATTTTATGTTTTGATATCTTGGTCGCTCGCAATGCCAACAACTTCTCAAAGAGAAGGCGTCACCCTAGTAAAAGGGCTAAACGTCATCAATGCTTTTTGAGGGCTCAGTCTAGTAATCTCCACCAGCTCGTTTGCGTCCTGCCTTTCTGTTAATTAATATTCATTCGTTTTGTATTGTTTGTTTTTGCTCTTTTCTTTTTTTTATGCACCGCAGGTATCACTTGGTGTCTTATAAACGTCATCTCCCTCAAAAATATTTTGAGGCAACTGATCCACTTCAATTCATAACCTGATGTTGTATATTTACTAAATTAATATTTTATTTGACAAATTACCACGTTATTGTTTTAAAATTTTATTTGCTGGACGGACACTTAGATCTGTCTACTCAGCAATGCTTCCGTGTACGAATGTGTCCATGACGTCAACAGTGCCCCCTATGTGTCAGTGTCTCTCTGCAGAAACTAGAAACTCCAACTCATTACTGTCTTGTCACTGCACGCAAATGGCAAGCATTAAAATATTATTTCTACAATTACTGGTTCTCTAAACATGTGATATATGGGTCTATGCTTAGTAGTCTACGAAGATTTTTTATTCAAAATAATGTAACTCGTTTAGGTGTGGTAGCATAAACAACTTTAACAAAAAAACGCTCACCAGGTTTTCACTTGTTTCGGTGCTATCGCACGTTCTGCACATTTTCCGAAGGCGAAGATGCCTACTTACACTTTTCAAGGCTCAATTACAACCTCAAGTCCGGGCTTCACCTTGAAATGAAGCTTTGATGATGAAACATATCTCAGCGCCAAATGATTCCTACTGCTAGTGCAGGCTAGAAGCTACAGTGCCTTCTCGGAGGAAATTAGCGTAACCAACTTTGCGCAAAACTGCTATTTCTTAAAATTCTTCTTTGGTCTGGTCACGTCCTCGACTTACATGGAATAAAAGTAATGACCAACGGGACTAAAGGGACCAGTGGGTAATAAAACAATCGGAAGAACACAGATCTCCCCCCCCCCCCCCTGAAATCACGTATTCCTAAAAACAAGCCACTTCAACATTGCAAAAATACATGAGCTATTAAAACATCAAATGTTTAAAAACCAGTGCCAGTCTGGGATGATTCTTATTAAAAAGGAATTCTCAGAAACGTTGAGGGCGTTTCGAACGTCTGGCGAGATAAAAGCGCATATTTCTATCTATAATCCGTTTTGTCTTAAATTCGAGCGCCACTAATGCTAGGAGAAAATCTGGCCAATCAAAATTCTCGGCAAGCGCTAGACCACGGCATTTTTTTTTTCTATTGGTGCGTAACCGACAACTGATCAAATCAAGCGCGAAAGATGTGTTTTGACATTGCATTTTTTTAGTATGTGCGTTTGTGTTCAAAGTGGCTTTTTTCATCCAACTTGGAATTAAGATAAAACGTACAAATATACATGTATAATTATACCTTAAACATACTATCAGCATAGAAATGCCCGTGGATAAAGATTATTTTCTTTGCCCTTCATGAAAAACCCGACAAATATCAGGTGTTGGCGCCAAACGTTTTCACAAGAACACGTGTTTGTTGACAGCACCAGACGTTTTCACTATTTCCGTTTGTACTTTCCCGAGGTAACGCTCTGCACATCCGACTTTCCTAAAAAAAACAATGGGCTGAACTAGAGAAGCAGCTACGTGACCTTCAAACCCATTATTTAAAGCACCGCCGATGTGAAGACAATCTTCCGCGTGGCGTCATGCTTTTGCATAACCGTAAATCCCACGCAGCATTTCCAAGTAAGTGTTAAATGTGCTAGAGCCTAGTTAGAGAACTAAAAGAAAAAAGCATGTCTTGATCATCTCTGACAAGCTCGGAGACGCACAGAATGCGTTACGAATAAGCTGGGCATATTCTGTGTGTGTGTGAGTGTGTGACACGTGACACGTGACGTCGCAAGGTCACGTGGCTCTGTGACCTCACTGACACTGACGTCACGTGAGTTTGCGAAGTCCCGGCGTCGCGTGACGTCAAGAGGTCACGTGATATTATGATGTAATGTGACGTCAGGGGGATTAGTTCAACTCGGTTCGGTTCAATAAACTTGAAACTACGTGTAACGGTCAAACGGAACGGTTGAGCGAGACAGTCGAGCGTGGCAGATGAACCTAACGGGGTAGTTGTTGTTTTAGGGGCGAAGCTCCTTAGGGGCTAGCCATGTCCGTATGTCCGTCCGCCGTAGGCCCGGCGTCGGGTGCTCGTGCTTCTGCTCGTGAGATCACGTGCTCACGAGCACGTGAGCACATGCTCACGTGCTCGTGTAGGGCAAAAAAAAAAATTGGAAAAAAAATATGAAAAAAAAAATTATGAAAAAAGAAAAAGAAGAAAAAAAAAGAGTAGGGGGTTCTGAGATGCCATCCCATCTGTCTGCTTAAAAAAAGAAAAAGAAGAAAATCACACATTCTCCTACTGCCATGAATGAAAAGGACCGAAAAGCTCGGCATGCAGCGCCTCAGCGTCTACGTAGACAGCAAGCTGCTCCGGAGACCAGGGCGCGAGAAGCTGCTGCACAGCGTCAAAAACGCCAAGCGGACCCGGAATTGAGAGCTCGGGAAGCGGCGGCAAAGCGTCAACGCCGACAGCAAGCAGCAATACCTATGACCAAAATCAGTATCATCAGCACCACCCGAGCTTCGCCCCAATCAACATCATTCACCACCTGGAGATGCGGTCATTTTTTTCATAGAAAGACTCACGTGACATGAACTCATGTGGCATTATTTTCCTCGCTAAATTTAGCCTGGAAACTGAATTGGCGTTGAGGTCCCGTGACGTCAATTTTGCCGCAAAATCTAGCGGAAAAGGGGAAGTCATGTAACGTAACAGGCCACAGCTTCACAAAATGCAGCTTGAGGAAATCCGGAGCAACTGGCCAAAAAGATCGTTTCACGTTAAAAGTTATAGTAGTGTAAGGTGAGTCTAATATTCGCGCCACACGGGCAACTCGAATGCCATTTACAACGAATGACATTTGAGCGGACGGCCAATCAGCGCGCGACACTCCGGGCGTGGCGCATTCCACGCGCGACAGATTGCGAGCTGATTCGCCGATCACACAAATGGCATTCGTTGTAAATGGCATTCGAGTTGCCCGTGTGGCACGGGTATTACTGTAGGCCAACGTTACTAGAACAACTCAGTTGGGAAACTGTCATAGAGCCTGCTTTGAAAAAGTGGCTCCGATCCGTACTCGAGACAGACACCATACCACTATGATATGCCACCGCTTCACCCGTCCTCGAGAACCCAACTAAAGGCAATCGCAACGCCGCCATTTCTCCCGCAGCGGCCACTCCGGGAACAGCACGGCCGCATGTATTGGTTCAGGTCCAGTCGCGCAAGGGCCGGGGGTGCTATCTCGCAGTGGCATTTCGCAGTACCTATAAAAATCATTTCATATTTTGACTCATCGCTGATGGGCGGCGCTGTTATCATATCCAGTTTGGTCTCAGTGGACGCGAGCGGTCCGGGTTTCAAGGATGAATTTCCCAACTGAGCGTTTTAGTAACCTTGCTACAGGCGTAAAGCGCGAAACACACGTACGACGAAAGCGTCCGATCCGACGTCCGATCGCGCAATACGACGGTCGGAGGCGAGGGTTTTCAACGCTCTCCGGTGCTACGAAAACCCTCGCCCCCCAAGGTCATTCCGGCAGTCCGCACGTCGGATCGGACGGTTTCGTCGTACGTGTGTTTCGCGCTTAAGAACAAGCAGGCGCCGTATGCTCGCGACTAGAGCATTCGGACTGTTAAGGGCGATTAACACACTTGCGTCGAGTCCGACCGCGTGCGACTGCGACAGCTTGCGACATACGGGTTGCTATGGCAACAGCTGCGTTGTTGCCCCCCCCCCCCCAAAAAAAAAAAGAGGTGTAATTCTTTTTTTTTTTAAGGTATTACGTGTAACGTAGCTACCATTCCCGTGACTCGAAACTAGTATAACGTAAGTATATTATCTATTAATGTGTTGGGTTCAATCCCCACCCCTGCCCGTTTCGATCTGGATGAGCATCGTACCGGCGTGCGGTCGTGTATCACTACTGCGTGGTGCATGTTAAAGACCCCAGGCTAGCGGTTCTACTGCACTGGCTAAATTACTCATCTACAGCGAGTGACTCGTCGCAACATTAAAAATGGCTGACCAACGACTCGCTGTATAAATATCCACACAACCCCAATTATTAATGTGTTGGAAAAATGTAATGAGTATTTCACTACGTGAAAAAAAATTAACACGTTAAAAGTAGCGCCATTACTTGTAACGTGGTACCGCAAACGCTGCAAGAAATACGCTGCTGCGTCTGCGTGCCGCTAGCCTTGAGTAGAACCGCTCCCCAAATGCAGTGGCTGTGGTTCACTGCAGAGTTCCGGATCTCCTAGGGGTTTCCATAGAGCTTTACGGGACGGTGAAAACCATCAACGTAAACTCCCCATTATCGACGCCGTCCCATCATCGCTTTTCAGCATTCAAGGATTATATGTCACCTTAAGTATATCTGCTCCGCAATGCACTTAAAACACCATGACATCAATTATCGCCACTTTTTTGTGCAGTTTCACCGATGAGAGGGACGACTGATGTCACACTTCAATAGCACGTGGTCTCAGTCGCAAACTTGGGACACGCGCTTTTTTTTCCCGAGGCTCATTGGCTCGGAAACCACTTTTCGGTGCCAGGAAACCTATGACACGAGCTCCTTTATGCACGAGATAAATCTCCAAACTATGCTTTTTTTTTCTGACGTAGTTTAATTGTTATATGTTTAAGATCACTCTTCCCGCTGTGAAGCTGTTTGTCAGTCACCATCGCGGAGGACTAAAAATGCGTTTTCATTCCTCGACTCCTGGAGCACGGGAGAACGTAAAAATTTCCAAATTAGGCCCGGTAAAAGCAACGTTTGTGCGTTCTCGATGGGAATGAGGTACAGGAAGTTCAGAGCATCCAAAAGAACGGCGGTCCACTCGCTTCGTGGCCTGTATGCGAAAAGAAAAGCAGGCGTTTTGATAGTTAATGTCGCAATCTGAGTGGTTGCGGATATATAATAAAATGCTCGGTACTCACCACTCCCAGCGCTTAAGTTGTCCCCAAGGACAGAATGAAGGCAAACAGTGAGCTTGTTTCTAGTCCTTGTTCCTTGGCGGGTTTCGTATTTTTGCGATGTACCAACTAGCAACGCTTTCCAACTTAGGGTGCGACCCCACCCTTGGTTAGTGTGATTCTGAACCAAGAGATGGCGGTGGGATCGCCTTCCAAGCCTGTACATCAACGCGAGAAGTCGTGTGCGGTGGCGCTTCGATACAGTGGGGTATTTTTCTATATCCTGAATTTGACATCCCTGGTCCTTCGCTTGTTTTTCTCTGCCCGAGCTTTCTTTGCAACGCGCAAGGCTGCGCCAGTTCTCGTGCAAGGGGTCCAGTTGCCTACGCTCCGAGCTCACGTCTCCAGCAAATGTGGTCAGAACAAAACGCGAAAATCGTCCTTAGCCAAATGGCGACGCACGTGCATTCACAACAAAACAACCGACGCGTTGAAAAATATAAAATTGCCTGTGCGCCGTTAGCACGCCGCGAGGACTTCCAACGCAAATTGCACATATTTCAATGTAATCAGATTTATATGACGGGTCGGGCCTTTTGTCATGCATGCGTTTGGCTCTTTGTGAATTTCCAGGAAAACGTGATGACGTGATAGACTTGGGTTTCGGAAATTCTAGCTTAAGGAGTTAAATACCTCAAAAATCAAAACAAATGAACAATTTGTTGGGTGGTCAGGTGTCTCATTTAGGTAGCTTGGTATTTATTTGACCAAAACCACGAGACTGGGAAACACAAAATATGACACTCAGGTTTAGATATTGAGTTTGGTAAACCCAAAGAAGGACTGGTGCGGGAGTCATAATAAAAACAGGCAAAGGTTAAAAATTAACTCGCAGCAATAATTGATAAGAATTAATTTGAAGACGAGTTCAGTGATAATTGCAATGACTGGCCAGGCCAATATTCTGGGTCTGTTTATAGCTTTTGCACAGAGTTTAAGCAATGTACCAGTCTTAATTTGGTGATCTATGCAAATAGTGATGTGCACAAATGAAAAGAATGCAAACGGGTAAAGTACGACGTTGTACCAAATATTGTGTAAGCACGCACTCACATGGTACTCTGATTGAGACTGAAACAGCACTACAATTTAAACTAGCGTTGAGCGTATCAAAAGTTAAGGGTGCATCTAAAGCTAAAGCTTGTAGAGCGGCCCAATTTTTTAATAATATCAAGCGAGCGTCGACCACCGGGACGGCCAGCGCTGTGCCACGGAAAAATGCGTCGTCACGGGAGAGATTAAGCGAGTGCGCACAAAGCCCATTCTGGTGGGAGCGTCGTCCTGTTAGGCTATTCCGTTGACCGCACACAGCCCCTGCTCCGTAGCAAAGGAGGGCAGGGCGCTGGCAATGTCGAAGTGCATCGCCGATACGCCCCTCGTCTTTAAATGCAATCAAAATCCTATTGACGTTAGTCTATGTAACCCCGACTGTTGTTTCTATATCCCTTTGCGTCATGCCGCTCATCGACATTCTCACAACACGTTCCCGTGTTTTTATGGGCCCTCGAGGAGGCATAAAAATGTACGCGCGCCCACTGGTCAAAGGAAACTGTGACTACCCGGCTACACGCTAGATGACGACAGCAACAATCCAGTTGATAATACAAAACACCAAGCCCAAGCGGAAACCCTGTCTACACTCTGTTTCACTTTGTGTTGTACCCAATGAGGTAGAGGGGCTTAGAGTGATAAACCGGAAGTTCGGAAGTGGCACCCCCCCCCCCCCCGGTGGTCGCCATGTTTTACGCAAATGTGACCACTCGTCACGTGACCTCCCAAGAGCCGTGACGTCACAGGTAAGATGGCAGCGCCCAGAGCTGGCAGATGCGAGTTTGTTCGGTGCGCGGTAGCCGTGATGTGCAGCTGCTTTCCGACGATTTCGGGCTTTTTCGTGCTCGCTGACGAAGGTATAATGTGAAAATATGAAGGAATGAGACTTTATACTCTTTTTGCGCAAGATCGCTCTGGATCATCTGGATATTAACACCTGTGAGACAGCATCAGCCGTATCGCCGTACCGGTGCTGGGATTCGGGATTTGTTCGAGGATCTATAGAACTTTGAGTTTTTTTAGCATAGAATTTTCGCATTCTCTTAGCTTTGTTTGAACGTTGGAATGTCTGGGAATCGACGCGAAAGGTATACGTCGCGTTAGGGCCTAGGAGAAGTTGTTTCAGCCCTGCGTCACCGAATAACCATAGCAACTTTTAGCGAGGAAGCTCCTGCGATCTTTAACCTTTTGTGCTAATCGACGATTCTACATTCGATCGTTTTTCTTCATTTTTTTGTGAGTGCGAAGTGTACACTTATTCTCAGCTACGAGGATGACGTTTTATTGAGTGTGGGGATGAATAAATCGTTGCAGGCACCTGCTTCAAAGCTATTCGACTTGCAATAAGAACAACTGTTTTGGTGTATGCATAGATTAACTGCACCTTTTCCCCCTTGGAATTCATTGCAGCAATACTTTTTTTCATCAAGAAGTGCATTGTATTAGTCGGTCAATTATTTACTTGTTCTAATTACCTAGATAAGATGATTCATATTTGTGTTCATCCCTTGCCTGAAGAGCAGTCTTGTTGAAAAATGTTGATCATTCCTTTCGATCTCTTCAATAGACTTTTTTGAAAAGTGTGGGCTGCCTATACTTCGTATCATTGTAACTTGGAAAAGGGCAACCGCCACAGCCCCCTCGAGCCAATCAGAGAGACGGAGCGAAGGTGTGTGACAAATCTGTGCAGACGAGCACTCTGAATGACATGTTGTCATGTGCCTCTCTCCAACGTGCATATTGGCTCACCGAGACTGTAGCCTTTGCCGTTTCCCAAATTGTGATGGAACGAATTACAGTAGCTACTACTCTAATTACCCCAGGCTTTCATACTTTGGGCATTTGTTCGACAAGAATGTTATGTCTGCCATCACTGTGAACTCGGCTCAGCACCTATTGGACTCGAATGCTGCATTAACATTCGACGTGAACTGGGGCCCATTTGTGTGCTTTACGCCGAAAAAAAATGGTGACAGTTGTGTTGCTTGATGGGGTTCTGCAAAGGGTCTATTGTGTCATACGTATAGGAAGTGGCCTGCTATATAACAATGCATCAACACATACTATTAAAGTATATGCTCAGAGGTGTGTTTGTTTTTGCAATTAACAAGTTACAGCAGTGTGCTTTAATGTTATTATCATGTGTGTAGTTTTAAGTATCCTCTCTGCAATGCCTACGAAGGCCCCTGGAGGGAATAAATTAATAAATAACATTTTCACATCACTGGAGTTGGTTTTCGGATGTGCCACATGTTCACGAGAAGTGGAACGAGTGCAGCCCCATGCAAAAGTCTGCCAGTCTGGTATGTCCCATTAATTAATATTGAAGGGTCAGAGATGCGAGTGTCCTCAAAAGGACCTGCGCGTGCAGTGAACACAATTCTTGGTGTATAGACTCAAGGCGTAAAGGTAAGCGGAAGTATGTTTATCGGGTTAGTGTATCAAATATGTTTATTTCCACTTGATTACATAATTATTGATTCTTAGTAAATGGTTCCATAACGAGTTCTTTCTGCGACAGTCTCCTGTCGGGCGTTCAGTCGTAGTACCTGTGGACCTTGTGGTCGGATGACGCTCCTGGCACGTCGGTGTTCAGTTTGGTCGAGTAGCAACTTTGACCGACTGATGCCGTCTTGTAATCATACGTCATGTGCGGCCACCGACATCTGATGCACTAAAGCTGCAGGGCTGGCTTCTAATCCGCAAAATTTTCCTGGTAGTTTTCTGTATCAATGCAGCAAGCTCGGGCATGTATCGGTTATGTGGCTGTGCCTTTTGCTGTACCGTCGACTTGATAGCTGGCAACAATGTTTGTTTGCTATCCAAGCCATTTCACTTCCATTTCGTAATGGCGATTTATTCTGCATCCCGCGACCACTGCAACTTGTGTAAGTCTCGTGTGGAAAAGTGAAGTCTGGTGATGCTTGCAGTCCACTTTTGAGAGCAACCAACTATTCTATTTCTTCAAGTCACTCAGCGGCATTCTCCCTCAAAGTTGGAAATTGTGTGCTTCGTGGCGTGGACACAGATAATTAGTGCCGGCAAATTATTAGGTATTGTCCTTGGACGACAACCGACACCAGATCAACTGTCCTTGCATTGCCGCTCACCTGCTTTGTCGTGCTTACCTCCCGTCCAGATGAAGTGGATCACGAGCTTAGGGGTAATGTCGGCACCAGGGACAAAGACCGCCGAAGATAATCCTCAATCTTCCGCGGACGCTCGTCGAGACGTGGTCAAGGGTCGTTCGGCACGAACCCTTGCACGCCAATTCATTGGTACGGGCACCTCCAGTAGACATGGTCGGCCTCATGGAGTGGTTTTCGGTCGGCCATTCGCAGCACCTCCGTTTTCCTCGGTGTACTTTGTTCAACGCGGACCTACACTGGTTCTTCCCGATGTCGGGAATGCTTCGGCGTTGGGGTGTCTCGTTGAATTGGCATTGAATAGTAACAAGTAGCCAGTGGTGGCCGTTGTGACTTTGTGGCATAAGTCGCCCTCGGTTCGTCAGATGCCGCTTCGCTCGAAGAAGTCTCCAGTTGAAATGCCTGTCGAACTTCTTCTGAAACAATCTCGGCAATCAAAATAAAAGCCGGGCAACTGATGGCAGGAACTAGCTTCCTTATCTCCTCCCGGACACCGTTGTGGATGATGTCATGGATGCCTGGGGGGCTGGCGTCGAAGTTGCAGCTGGACGACTCGAGTGTCGAGATGCTGGGGAGTGACAGGGTCGGGCCTGCAGTGTACATTCAATGTTTGAAGCCTCACTGATATGAACCCTTCGACTGTTGTCGTGGGGTTGCGGACAAGGCTGCCGAAGGTGTTGTCCCTCACATGAGGGACATGGGATTCTTAGCTTCTTGTCTTTGTAGCATCAGGGTTGGCGTGGGTGCTCGATCAGGCGCAAAACATCCTCCACGAAGGTGGTGACGCTCTCGTTGGGGCCGTGTCCTGGACAGAATCAGGAATTCGGCTCTCTCTCGTCAATGTTGGCTGATGAACGTGCACGTCAGCTCGATCTTGCAAACTTCCCACGACGTTAAGGAGAATTCGTGGTTCTCAAACCAGTGCCTGGCAGTTTCTTCCACGAGAAGTATAGGTTCTGCAAGAGCTGGTTGTCCATCTACCCACTGTGGCGGACGACACGGTCATATTGTTCAATCCAGCCCTCGACGTATTATGTACCTTGCGTGAAAGGGCATCAGAGTGCGAGGTGCGACGGGCATGCAAACGATGGTGGGAGCGGACGCGGTTTGCTGCTACAGGTTTGTCATTGTTGGCTTAGTCCGCTTCGGTTTTTCTGGCAAAAGACCTAATTCCGGTGGTTCTTGCTGGTAGCAGCGACTGGCTTGGATTTCAAGTTCTTCATGGTGTATTTCTGAGGTTCGTCCTTGTGGTACTCGCTCGTCTTGCGGTTTTTCTGCCGGGCTCGGGATAGGACTTGGTTCACGGCTCGCCGGGGGTTTAAGACGCGGGATAATGTGCCACCCGTGTCTTGTTATCGGGCAACTCGGCTGAGGAGCCGCCAGGGTCCACACAGAGTGAAGGGCTATGGGTAAAGTGCGCAGCACCTCCACCAGAACATACAATGACAGCTGAGCATAGCCTGGAACTTTCCAGAATAGTAAATATTGATAGAAAATAGGACTGGAGCAAGCATCCGTGACAATATAACAAAACAGACAGAAGAAAGTCTATCCTGACCACTAAAGAAGCTGCATTGCTTTAGTGGCATTCTGTCCGAATAAATCCTCTCCTTCGGGGTTTGGCGACTGCCGTGGACGAGCTGAACTGAAATCGATGTGGGACCACTTTTCTGGTAATGAGCCGCTGCAGACTGCCGTCGCAAAGCGGCGTGAACGGGTAAACTGGGTAGGTAACACGCGCGATGAAATGTCCATACAGCTTGAAATTCGCGTAACGAATGTTGATGAAACTTTGGTGTCGACGAAACGTGCGACAGACCAGCGGAATCAATACCAACTGCAACACCTGTGCTCCGTGAAAGTGCACGTCTACGCCAGAACAATTTAGTAGGCAGCACAGCATCACCTAAAGCACGGCACAGGAACTACCAGCTTGAAGGCAGTTCTTCGGCGCGCCGCACACCTGTGCTCCGTGAAAGTGCACGTCTACGCCGGAACAATTTGGGAAGCAGCACAGTATCATTTAGCACGGCACGGGAACTACAAGCGTCAAGGCAGCTCTCCGGTGCGCGCACCGCACAACCAAAGTGAGCCTTCGGTTATTTGAACGAAGCGGCACCACGACCGCACACTGCCAAGCACGACTCACGCAATTTCCGTCGCTAAACTGTGTATCCAAATATATTGCACACGCTTCACTGCAGATCTCGAAGGTTCCGATGGTCAACGAGAGCACAGAAACGTCGCCTTAAAATTTATCCTAGCGGTGTCCGAATCAATCCGAGGTCCGAGCAACGTAGGGCCGATTGTCTCCTTCGTGGCAATATCCCCGTCGGTCACCAGCGAAATGCACACCGTTCCTCCGTATTTTCACGTTATACCTACGTCAGACACCACGCTGAACTCTGAAGTCGCTTTCGACCGGCCTCATACGAGGGCTTCCGCGTCTGAAATCAACTCGCCGACACGAACGACAACGAACAAAGCATCCGACAAGCTCCGGCCCAGCTGGGGCCAGCCGCTGCCTGGGCGCTGCCATCTTTCCTGTGACGTCACGTATTTGGTTTGGTCACGTGACGAGTGGTCAAATTTGCGTACAATGGCAGCGGCCTTATGGGGGTCACTTTCGAGTGCAGACCGGAACCCCGCTTTATCGCTCTAAGCCCCTCTACCTCGTTGGTTGTACCGCAGCCGACGCTACGAGTTATCTTGGCAAGTTCATCGCTAAAAGTGTGTTACGTGGCCTTCCCGTTGGGTACAACTGCACGGGGAAGCACGATGTCACGTGGCAGGGTGAAAGCACTATTGGTTTTGATGGCTCGTAGCATTGTCTGCGGTATATAGTTTAATGCATCGTTGCATTCAGTTTGTCGCGTCACCGTATTTTTTATTTTGTTGGTGTTCACAAAAGTAAACGCAAACATGAAATGAACAAAAAAAAACGTAAATTAAACTCGAGAAGACGCGCGGTTTATGCCACGCCTGAGCAGTATCACGCAAGCAAGCGCTGTCTTTGCTTAAAGGCGGTTAGCTGTGTTAGCAGATAATGAACAGGGGCTGGGGGTTGTGTGCGGTCCACGGAATAGCCTAGCAGACGACGCTCGCAACAGAAAGAGCTTTGTGCGCACGTGCTTAATCTTTCCCGTGACGCCGCATTTGTCCGCGGCACAGCGCTGGCCTTCCCGGCGGTCGACGCTCGCTTGATATTATTAAACATTGGGCCACTGTACACATATACTACTCAGGCCGTAATGCTTGAATGTTCATAGTACTTTATTACCCTCAAATTTGGTGTAAGTTGTCTTCTGATTGCTTACAACAGGAAAAGGGAAACATTCTAACTCTGGGTTGATGGAAAAACTCCACCTAGCTGCTGACAGCTACCAATAATCTCGGCGCCGATTATGAGTATTCACTGCATGCCAACGGTCGCGTTCTTAGGACGAGTTTTTCTCACGTGATTTCATACAATCGCAATTGTTCTTGACAATCAATATTGTTTGCTCACGCAAGCGGCCACATGTGAAGTTTAGAATATTTTGTATTGATTGTGGCACATGTGACAAGTAGCATAGCTTTTTGTTTTACAATCCGCGAAATAGAATGCTCCTGGGTTACCTTGGTCTCAATCACGGTGGAAGAAATAAATTTAGGTGATGACTCTCTGTCTCGCGCGCGTGGCGACTACATTATGTTCGGCGCACCGAGCGCGCTTCACTCGCACAGGGATAGATGGCGCCCACGTATAGAGGGGCTTGTGAAGGCTTGTATAGACCTTTGTCCGGAAGTGCTCTTTTTAGCCTCGACCGCAAGGAGCAAAAGCGAACAATAATCTCGAACCCAGGCGCTCACGGGAAGGGGGGGGGGGGGGGGGCTGCGTCAGCCTGCACCGCTGCTACCCGCCGAAGGCTTCTTCACAGGTTTGTACGATTGCTTTGGTGGCTCCGGTGTTGCGCGTCTTCAACGTCCTCCTGAGAAGATTCCCCCTGCCCTTCGAAGTTATTGCAAGCACCACGAGTGGCACAAAAGATGTGGAATCATCATCTCAACTACAAATAAGCAGGCCTTCACCAGCAAGACGATGCCGAGCAAGCGCTCGGCACCGTTGTGTCGTCAGATGTTCTACAACGCCGAGGTATTTTCATTTATCATTTGGAATGGCTTCAAGAGTGCGAAATTAATCTATTTCACGGATTGTTAACGCCGAGGCGAGTGCCCTCCGTTGCAGTGCCGTTGTCGCGCAAAGTGCAGAGAATACCGGGTGGCGATGGCGGCGGTGCTCTTTGATCTTGCGCCGTCGGGTTCATGGAGTCCGGAGTAAACGAACGTACGTACGTGCGTCTGCTGGATCGGTGTTTTGGACTGCCTCAAAACTCTTTCTCACGCGCATTTTCCTTGTGAAGCTTAGTAGCTTATTACACCTCGTCGTCGACTGCGCTTATTTTACTACGACGCACGAGCCTGCGTGATGTGAATTTCACTGCCTAAGATCTTTGGTGTGCTGTAACGAGGGCTAATAAAATATCACCGCGAACTTCTGAACAAACGTGTCGAAGTTTCGTCTGTTATCATAACTGATCGCCTGTCACAATATTAATCAGTAGCGTTCCTAGACTCCGCCCCCACAGGCACCCTGCTTCGTTGCCGATAGTAAGTGTCTCCTGGTACCTCGTAGAATCCCAGCTCCCACTTCAAGTAAGTACCATCCTTCAGAACTGGCAATTAATAGTTCCGAACCTAGACGCTCGCAGTGTGTGTTTGTGTGTGTGTGTGTGTGGGGGGGGGGGGGGCGATAGACCGCGACCTTTCCCAGTACTAGCACGTTGCCGGCGTCGGTGTTGTTTACCGGCCTGAAATGTATCAGAGCAATTCGTCCGGACGGCACTGTGCCGTTTTTGGTTGTACGAACAACCAGAGGAAACGCAGGGTTCTTTTGGACACCCACTGCCCGTCACACAATTGCCTAAGAAGCGAGTGCGGATGCGACGTCTACGGCTTCCACAAGTTTCCGTCCCATGCAGCTTCTCGGCAAGAATGGACAGCCGCACTCAGAAGAAAAAACTTCACTCCGAGCAAGAACTCAAGAGTTAGTGCCAGTGTAGCAACAATTTTTTTCTATGCATACGTTTGGCGTGCGTGATGGATACAACAGAGGTGGTCACTTCTCCGTGATCAGTCGGCAGGTCGTTTACGTCGTGTACGTACGCTAGCTACGAATGGTACCTTCGTTTCGGTTTCGGTTTCGGCTCAGCAGAGCTGCGCTGCCGCAGAAAGGCAAGTAGATCGCGAAAATCGGTCTCAAACGTGAAACAAATGTAATGTCGTATACAAGAAGCCAACAATCAAGCATTTGAAAGCTACAAGAAAGCGGTAGCGAAATATTTACTACGCAATGAACCCGGACTGAAACGCGGATGTCAAGGGTCAGCAGACACCGAGAACATCTAAGACAAAAAAGGTTTTCCCCTTGTTTTCTTGATCGAGATTGGCTTCTCGAATGTTCACGACATCTTCCCTGTTGAAGAACGGGCCACGGAGGCTTCTGGTGAAGACATCTTTCACGATGTGTCGGTGCATTCGGACAGCCTGCCGCATCTAGCTCCCCAAAGCAACGCCGCCAACGCAGCCCCCCCCCCCCCCCCCCCCCTCCTGCCTGCCAGTTCTTTCCGCGTGGTGGCGCGAGCGTAGATAAACATGGCGGCGCCCTGGAATTGGCGCGGACACTGGTCTATAGAGGGCTTGTGAAGGGATTATGCATTCTTTACTTGTTCCTTGTGTACTGAAGTGATGGATTTATGTTGGCGCACTGGCACTGATTGCCTTTTCCCCCGTGCGGTTTCTGTCTTTTTTTAAACGAGAATTAACATTCCGATGATGACTCAACGTGACAAAAATACTCGTATAAATATAAAACTTCCCGGCATAATCTACTGGGCCTTCAATAATTTAGAGTAATTTAAAGTAAACACCTGGGTCGTGCTCGCATGTTTTGTCAAACAACATGTTTGGTAACAGTTCCGTAAATTGTTTACACACATTGCGTGGCTTTATATGAGGTCGGGTGATGTTTTCCACCCTGCTCCTGCCTTATTGAAAAAAAAAAAAAATTCTAATAATGTTACACAGTGGGGCCTACATAATTCTTTACATGCGAATAAAGGTTTTAGCATTACAAATTGTTTATACATACAATGAAAACTTGTACTGTGGAACACCCTACTGAAAAAAACCACTTGAGATTCAAACGGGTGCCAAACTGGTCGATCCGTTCGGATCAAACGTGATTATGGGATACGGGTACCCGTTTGATATGGTACCCATTTGATACGGGTGCCCGTTTGATATGGGTCCGGTCTACCTGGCACGTGACCACACATTTGACCGCGCCATTCGGATAGGCAAATTATTAACTAGCCCTAAATGGGTATCGTCTGGAAGGTTGGTTACCTTAAACTTATTTAAGACGTCCCGAAACTCATAAACATATTTATAACATGCAGGAAACACGTAGAAAAAATGTGCTCGCGAAGATGCTTGAAAATGGGCAGGAAAACAGACACAAAATATTGTTTTCGATTCTCCTAAAAGTTTATTACAACCTATTCCGTAAACAAGTACAAACGTGCAAGCGGTCTGTGAAATGTGAAGAGGCACTCTAAGCTTTTATACAATTGAAAAGATCGCAAAGCAAACAAGAACCGAGGTAATTCTAGACTAGAATGATAGACTTTTGGCAAAATTATTCTCGCAGCTGCCGCGAAAATTGACGCTGCATAATTCTATAGATAATCTGGAAGAGTACGCGTAGAATAGCCAATCGTTGTAAACAAGTTGGTTGCAGTGCACTTACCATAATAATAGCGGACTCGAAAGATGTAATCCAAGATATAAGTCAACACGGTCAAAGCAGGACAACCACACAAACACGAAAACGAGAAGGAAGGCTCCTTGAAGTTTCAACACGATGCGGCGCACAAGCTGTCATTTGCCGAACCCAACCAAACCACAATAATTCCTGACTTCTTTGAAGAATCTCTTGTTGCCGATATACGTGTAGGACTTTTCGAACACTGATAGCTTTGGTGCACATCAAATACGTTGTCGAGAGGCACCCTATTAAAACCGCAGGTTTAGGCGGCAGATCGAAGCAGGTAGAACGAGCGAAGCTCAAACTGCAACTGACAACAAGCAGACAAAGAAAAAAGCGGCAGCCAGACGCGCCCTTCCGGATCTCGATGCTTATCAGCGCGTAGCTCGCGCGCTGCTGCGGGTCACGTGACAGAGGTGACGAGAGAGGAGGAAGAGGCGCGGTGTAGGGGTGAAGGCGCAGGACACCGAGACAGCCCCGTACCCTCTCCCAGGCATTCCAGTAAGACATGTTTGTAGTTTTAGAAGACACGCTCGAACGCAGGTAATCGCACCGGCCGCTCGGGTTGCGCCCGAGCGAAGAAAACACTCCGCGCGAGCTCGTAGTTTGACTGCTGCAATGGCGAGCGTGCTCTCGCAATGCTCGATGTTCTTGCAGCCACGTGTTCGGGCGCTACCTTTGCTGCATCTTGAATTGAGGTGAAAAGGAGTCTAGAAGTATAGTCTTTAACGCGGTTGCGTCTGCTGCGAGAAAGATTCGAGCTGAATAATTAAATTGAGCCAACAAAAACGCCGAAGTTTTGAAGTTCTGTCAAAAATATTGGATCGCCAACGTCGCGCGTTTACGTAAAAAAAAAGAACTAAATTGTTTATTGCAGTTGCGGTTAAAGCGGACATCAGCGCAATTAAAATATAAATATAATTACTGGCATTACGTGGACGATTTGAAATCGATGAACCGGCGCTCCCCGCCTTCCGGAAACAGGCTGCCACGGCTCAAACAGGCGTGCCCATACCGCCGATCTGTACGTTCAGTATCCAACGGGCTCCGGAGAGCCGCTTGATTAAACCGGTACAGTTTGACGGTCACCGGTCACCCGCTTGTGCAACATGCATACAAACCTTATGAGCAGAAAAAATTCCTATTTATGATGACATAGTGACTGAAATGATGACACAGTATGATGACATACTGACTGATATGATGACACAGTGACTGAAAGTCAAACAATAGTAGCGGTTATAAGACATAAATCACTTTTCAACTATACTCTCACAATTTGGTGTCACCCAGTCTTGCAGGTAAAAAAATACCTGACAAATATGTTTACTTTAAAATGTACATAAAAGCTGAATTCACTGCATACTACCAAAGAATGCCATCTCCTACATCCTGTGTTTCTCGCCCATGCCCTTAAACTAAGACGAGCGCTGCTTTGCTGATTTCTTTATTTCTTGAGCTTGTTTGTTCCTACTCATCGTAATATGCTTACAGTGTTGTCGCATTCGCATGCTGAAGTAGTAGTGGAGCAACTGGGCAATTGTTTCTTCTTTGTGTTAAGCGCATGGACACGTCATTGTGCATGTGTCAGAACACTGTCGATTGTGTCCCAGCTTAGACAGTCTGGTGGCTTTTAATTTCCACGAAGAACTGTTCCACTTTCTTCATTAGCAGGAAAATGTTCTTGTGTGGGTGCATAACGCCTCCTCTGTTCTTCACGTTTGTCAGTGCTGCTCAGTCAGTAGAAGTTTTCTTGTCGATGCTGAAAGCGGATCGGCATGCAGGGCAGCGTGTAGCTTTTTTTTTTTATTTTCACGCTCAAAACCCCAGTTACATAATATAGCATGCAGTCCACAGCCTTGGTTTCTTGAGCCTTTTCTGTCCAGACATCTTCGCATTCCCAGTCTTCGACAGAAATTAGACTGTCAAGCTTGGTCTTCACTTGGTCAACGAGATGAGGAGACTAGGTAGTAACTTGCGATCGGCCCTCTGGATTGCACGACGCCACTGCTCCAGGCGAGCGTAATTCGATGGAGCTTTAAATAAGGACACTCGCTCTGCGCAGTTCCGGTACCCCGAATTGCAGTTGGTAACGAAGCACGTCTTTCCCATCCTTATAGCATAACTTCTTCTTCGAGTTAAGGCTCATCTTTGTGCACGATTGTGGCACCTGTGATCGACTCAGCACGAAAGCAAAACATGCGGCCATCCACTGACCGCACACCACCACCACACCGTGAAAAAGGCGAGCAAGCTACGCCCCCGAAACCGTGGCCGCCGAGGAGAGACCTCATACCCATGGTGCTCACACCTCAGCGCCCTTCGCGGCGGCGCGGAACTAACTATACCTTGTTCGAGGCTAGATAGCTCCGAACACGATCTGGCCGCTCGCTCCCCGCGGGAAGAGCGGCCAGAGTCACCACCTAAATGTATTTCTTCCACCGTGGTCTCAATGCATGTAGCACACAAAGAGCACGAGCTGAGTCGCAGTGGGAAACGAAAACAATACTGATAAACAAGTGTGTAATCACATAAAAACAGAGTGTATTGCGCATATGCAGAAGGTAAGCTTGGTTTCATTAAATATATTACCAGTAAAGTATTTGGTTTTATCGTGCGAGCGAAGCGGAACATACAAGCTCGAGCATGCTGCCCTGAACTACTCCTTCAGTGAACAAGTGCACCGTTCAAACCATGGAGCTCGCTTTTATAGCTTTTGATAGCGCAAACCTTTTAAAACACAATTCTAATCAATTCTGTTATTTCATTTCTTTTTATTAAGTGCGTCTATGTTCTTTTGATTTTTTTGGTCTTTGGCGTTGACGTGCTATTTTTTTAGTTATATAATATTTTTCCAGAAGTCCCACAACTATAGACCGACACGCTGTTTACAAACAAGCCCGCGTTTGCCCACACAAGGTGTGGGCACTGCGCGTGCGCAGAAACCGAATTCGCGTGAAGTGAGGCGTCTGCGCTTGCGCAGTGCCGTCGACAGCGTCACCGCAGCTGCGTGACGTCAGGGCCGCGTGTTGGTCTATAGTCTGTTTCATCATAACTTCATAAGTAAAAGCCGCATAATCAAGGATGTAGACAATAAAGGAAAAAAATACGTGAACACGAGAACGCACATTAAAGATGCAATGTAACGGTGCATTCAAAATTAGTCGTTAGTTTTTTAGAGAACAGGAGATTCTTTGGGCGACATTGTTACCCGCTGTAGGTTATAAAAAGTGCAGCAGAACTGTTCGCTCGGGGTCTTTAACGTGCATCACGCAGTATATGTGATACACGATTGCACGGCGGTAGGATGCAGATGGACGGCAGAACCCAGTGTCCCCACTAAAGCCCCTTGATAGAAGCGTTTTTCTACAAGTACCGCCAACCATTGTTGTGGAAACGCGCAAGACACGTGCCACGAGTGGGTGCTCCGCCGCCATTCGCTTTCAAGGGCCAGTCATTTATATTTCGTTTCAATGTATCTGCGAGTGAAGCCAAAACTAGAAGCGCGAGACTAGCGCTTTGTGCGTTTCTCCCCAGCTTGCGCGCTCGAGCAAAGCCTGAACGCATGGAGCTTCCGTGCTCGCGCTTCCAGCTTTGCCTTCGCTCAAACATAAGGTGAAACGAAGTGTAGTGCTGCGCCGCCATTTGCCTCTAAGGGCCGCTCGAGACACGTTCCTCGTGCACCGGCTTCCTACTAAGTACACTGTACTTCTAAAGCCCGGTTCACACAGTTGCGTTTGACTGCGTTTGACTGCGTTGCGGCAGCGAGACACCAGGACATCCCTGCTGCTTATATCGCGTGCCAAGAAGATTCCTTGAATTGGATTCCACGCTTCATACGAAGCACAGATGTGCCGGTGACTCGCTTTTGGTTCTCGCCGCAACGCAGTCAAACGCACTCAAACGCAAGTGTCTGAACCGGCCTTAAGGTTACTTGAAAGACCAACGCAAACACATCGAGAGGCGTTAGTCCCTACAGGTTCTGCAGCGTGAGCTCCGTTCTTTGAACGGAGCTGGCACTCACGAATTTCTCCAAGTGCTCTGATCTGCGGTGCCACAACACACTCGGCCAACGATTCCCCACCGCACTTGGTTTAGTACAACTCAAACGCAACTGCCCATCGTCATGATTCAAAAGTGCGACTTCCTCAGCATTAGTTTCGGTGCTATAGGAAGCTCACGTCGCGAACTTTTTAAACATTTGTGGAGGACGGAAAAGCGTTTCCTGTGATTTCAGATAAAGCTTCAGATAACTGACAACCATCATTTTAAGCACCAAGATGTATAGGAAGCGTAGCTTATTTAGTGGCTCTAGTTTAGCACGACCACACAGGCACAGAAAGAGAACGAACTGCTTGACCTCGTGCTCTTGGCGCTGCTTCAGTGGCTTCATCAGCCCGTAGCGTTGGCTGCGCTCCGAACTAAGGTGAAGCAAAGCAAACAGATCTTTGGGTTTTACAAGCCAAACCAACAAAAATCACTTAACACGCCCCAATAAAAAAATATTGCGAGTTTATTTTGACTAACTGGAGATCTTTTTACGTGCAACCGAAATCTCAGATTAGCCTCCGTCAGATTGCGGGCACCCCGCGGCCGATATTTTAACCGGATAAATATGGATTTATGAGCCAAGGGCGTTGGCTCAGAGACACTAAGGCGTTTTAATGCTTTGTGTTTTGTTTTAATATCATTGCCACTTAAGAGCCATCGAAGTGGTTTTTGAAACAAAATATAGTCGATCCATTCGACAAGCATAGTTTGATTGCGAAAATGATTTTCGCTAGTGAAAAAAAACATTCAAATGTTTTCGAATATGTGGCGGAAGCCCAAATGGCGGAATCCCTTTCATGGCGCCCGTTTCATTTGGATCGCGTCAGGCATGTGTACCGACGCACAGTAGAACGCGTGCAAAACCAGCTGTAGTGCACCCGCAGCCTCGCGCTTGTTGTTCCGACATCTCTGGCTCGCTCACTGCGGGCATCCAGGCGTCTGACATTCTGACATCTGGCACTTTTTCTGTCTTTCACGTGGCGTTCCAAGCGGCACACGACGGAAAATGCACATCAAGCTATTCTTCAACACGTGTCGCCATCTGTATTTTATATTAAGAAACTGCAATTCGCCGTAACTGAATGGGAAACGTTTGAGGTCTAATAACCTTCTTAGTGTGTAATATATCAATTGGGAAGTTCTGGAAAATTTAATATCGAAGGATGCTTCATAATTTAATGTCTCGTAATTTTGATTATTTCACGTGATTCTGTTTTTAAAGCACCATAAAATATTACCATTTTAAGCTTTATTTTTTATTTTAAAATATACATGATCAGTACATTTCATTGCTTACTTTTTTAATTATTTATATCCAACCGAACGCTCACGTAAAATATCGTGGACGATGGGACGTTATAACTCGAGAAAATATTTTTCTCTATTAGAGACTCTGGTCTATTAAAAGCTAAAACATTACCTAACCACTAAACATAATCGTACTATGGAAACATTAAAGTCTCGTTGAGAAACAGGTCCTTAATTTGACATTAACTTTATAATTGTAGGATACATAGAAAGAAAGTTATAAACCGTCAAAAAAGCACCAAAACGTCATGCACGGTGGGGTTGCACCTTAACTTACTGTACAGCGTTAGGTTCCGAGAGGCAGGTTTCAACGCGGTTTCAAGAAGAGATAGCAATTGCAAGCAAACGGGATTCAAGCTGGAGTGTCGGAAATGTTATAATGAACTGATTATGAGAAAAATGGAACTTTTACAGGGCTCTTGTTTCGAAACTACAACGCACATCTCGCATGCCCCAGTAGAGGACTGATAGATTAATAATGACTGTCTGGCTTTCTACAACCCACTATAAAAATTTCAAGCTAAAAGGAACCTACACCGCCTTAAAAGTAAAATTAAAAATATGGTTTATTTGCCCAAAAGGTTATGGACACAAAGCGCCAGCGAGCATTCCTGGAAGCATGAAGAAACTCAAAGGTGTACGTAAGAGGGTAAAGGGCATTTATCCAACGACAACGTGTCACGTTCCATGACAAAGACAGAAACTAATATATTTTCCACTTTCCGAACTGAGATTACACCAGTAAAAGGGCTATTCACAGCAAACAAAAAATGAAAGACGTCTACAATTATCTGTACTGCCGAATTAGAGCGCAGCTCTTGAGGAGGAGGAGGAGGAGGGGAGGGGAGGGTATGCCCGTGTGATTTCATGAGGGTGACTTCACTCGTGACCCTCGTGACGTCACACGTGCCCCCGGTGACGTCACACGTGACCCTCGTTACCTCCGTAACGTTAATCGTGGCCCTCGTGACGACACTGGTGGCCCTCGCGACGTCCCACGTGACACTCGTGATGTCACTAATGACCCTCGTGGACGTCATTCGTGGACCTCGTGATGTCACACGTGACGTCACGTGGGACGTTACGCGGTTACGCCGACGCCGACGGCGACACCGCTCAACCCGCAAGCGGGCGTCTAAGAGCTGCGCTTTAAAATACACAGAATGACATATGGGAGTAATATTCTCGTACAAACCCTGCAACGCATAAAGCACGAGGAAAAGAAAAATGCACTACTCTATTGGCTGTCGCTGTGGTCGCCCACCACAATTGGTCGAATACTGACTATGACGTCAGCAAAGGATGTCTCATCAGCGGAAATAAGAGGAATGTAAGAACTTCAATTTTGACGGTGTTGGCAGTGTTGCTTTGAGAGCGCTATGATTTCAGGCTTCCACCATGCTCATTACAAACACCATAGAACTTGTTGTTCACAAGGTAATGACGTCACGAAAGGTAACCAAACGAGGGCGCCACCGAAACATCTCGCCGCTAATAAAAGATGGCATCCTCCATAGGTGCTGAAGGATTTATGGATAGGTCATTTCTTTTCAAATAATGAGTGAAATCTCAAGGTAAATGTCAGAAATACGAGCACACAATCTAACGTATTATAACGACTCAGAAGCTAAGAATCAAGCAAGTCAAGCTGGCAGTACTTTAACGTTTTGAAATCGGAGACATAAATAATAAACGTATCCCCCTGTGTAAATTCAAAGAATCATAAACCTGGTACATTATTTCGAAGCTACTTTTGAGCTATTTATTTTCTTGTTTGTCTTCATTCTCACGTTTATTTCCTTTATTTCATTCTCCAGTTTCGAAATCAGTGACGTCAGGCCATTTTTTTTCTCAAAATGTGTTTCAGTGTTCGCTAACTCCCATTATATATGCTTGTCCTTGGATACATCAAAAGATTCCTGATCACTATTCCGTGTAGTGTTCACCTTGAAGAGGTGTTCGGGATTGTGCTCGCGTATTTTATGTAGGCTGGTATCATTTCGAGCTTTCGAAGCGATAGGCTTTCTATAATACGACCTGAAGTAAAAATTTACAAAGAGAACCGTGAGGACCATCGTTTGCACAATAGATGGGACAATCAGGTGTCTGGGGAAGCCACAATCGACAAAAATCGGAATGGACATGTGAATCATAAAAACAACAAACTGCGCAATCTGCAGCCTGGTGAGGTACCTCTTCCACCAGAGGTACTGTGCGACACTGGGACCCAACGTAGCGAGGAAGTAGTAAGCGTACATGATGACGTGGACGAAGGCGTTCATGGCAAGCCCTAGAGCACCCTGTCCTTCTGGAGCGAACAGCACAAAGAACCACGCGTTCCCCACTACCAGGACGTGATGGATGACATGAAGGTGAGTGATGTGCGTGAACTTTTTGCGGAGCACGAAGAAGACAGTGTCCAGGAGGTCGGCGTACCGGACCGCCACGTACCACCATCCGCTCTTGTAGTATTTGGCAAGCTGGTCGTCCATGTAACCCGTGATACCTTGGCACCACAAACTGTAACGTCCTGGTGGGAGGTAGGTGTTGATGAGGACAATGTAGAGGAACCTAGCGTTGAGGACAACCATGGCAACGTTGTAGAAGCGAATGAGGTTCGTGATCTCAAAAGGCTTCCTGTTCTTCATCCATCGCGGACCCGCAACTTTTACAAAATACAGGTAGGTTGCGATCAGTGTGAAGACAAAGAAAGGGTTCATGACCAGCGGATAATCTCGGGTCCTGGGGTCGCCCATCTGCTGAATCTGGCTCAGGAATATGACAGGGTTCATGTTGATTTCCTTGTAAGAAACGTTTTCTACGTCGGTCATCCGCTACGAAGGTGAAGACAACTGCAGAAAGAAACAAGGGATATTTCAGCGTTATTAATATCCCACGTGCTAGGAACGAGGAACTGCGTGAGCATTGTGCAGCAATACGGGAATCATCTTTGCTGTCAACACGTTTTTCTTTTCCGCTTGGAAACCTCTTAGTCTGAATGACATTTTTTTTATTTGCTGAAGTCTGCAAGTACCAAGATAATACACATACTTTCGAATAAGTAGGCATTTAGTTGTTTATTGAGTAACCTTGTATGCGCAAGCACAGAGGACGAACACGATGGAGTTAACAAGAACAAGGACAAGCGTTTTCGTCCTGTGTTGGCGCAAACAAGTTTATTCAGTACCTTGAATTAAGTACCAACTAGCCCAACAACAGGTCTTGCTAGTTTTACCTTTTTCCTGTACCACCTGAGACTGGGTAGAGAACTAGAAGAACCAAAAGAAGAGGGGACAGGAACAGAAAGACAGACGGCATCGTCTCAAACTGGTATAACATGGTAAATCTACACCAGCTCGCCTGCGCCATCAAAGTATTGCTAGTTGTTTATTTTTAGGATTTAACTCGATTAGATCACAAGCCATTAACAAATTAAGCGTCACTGCGAGACCACACTAGTAATTTAATTAGCATTTCTTGCCGTAATCATTAAAACACTTCCGCGATTCATTCCCCACGCAGACGCAATCCGCGTTGCTCCCCCATTGTGCTTCACCACCGTCCACGTAAAGAAGGAACCTTTTTTGTTTGCTCAGCCTTTACGCTTGTTATTAAGCAGTCACTAACGTGAACGTGTCTGGATAATAATGAACTTTTAAATGTGCCAGGACTGCAATTAATTATTAGTCCGCAGCAGCCCTTCCCACATTTGCACTGACTGTCCATAACGTCAGCTTAGTGTACATGTGCACAACATATTTTCAACACTGGCAAATACAAATTAGGCTCATGGACGCGTCTGAACTGAATTTTGTTATTTATTTCGACCTCATAAGCGTGGTGAATATTGTCTATAAAGGTGATGATGTCGAGAAATATTTTGTGATTAATATGACAGATATTTCTTATAGTATGATATTGAATGGAATCATTTTCTTACACGAAAGCTTTTGCATTAATGCTTCGGGAGCAGAGATATAAAGCTGACAAAGAAATAGCTCGTCTTTTTATTTAATATAAGTCGTCTTTTTTCGGGGGTGTGTTTTTAAATGACTGAATACTGGAAGCACAAATGCTGTGGAATCCACAGACATTCGTGACCGGTGATACGCATTCTGTTCAACGCTTCAAACTACATGGATGCCTTATTATCGCTTTCGTGTCGCACGTTCTCGCGTTTTGCATCCTCAGCCAATTCTCTGACATACTGTCCCAATGTCAACATTGTTGCTTCCCTATACTTGTTAAATTCATGAATATATTAAAAGAATTTTAGGTTAAGTACCAAATACTGAGAAGGTTTGGTCAATCATAAATTATGGTTCCACCTGAGAGGAAATGAGATTTGTGCCCTCTATGTGGCTAGAGCGCAGCTAAACGAACCATGGACCAGACAGTTTCTTTTTTTCAGCCGCAAATCAGTCGTCGAGAGGGCAGAAGTTGATCTTTATATCAGGTGGAAGCATACTTTATATTTTATTTAAACTTATAATGAGTCCATAGTGGGGGCTTTGCTTCTTAAAGTTGCTACTTCGAAACCAGCGTAAAAGAGGTACTTACATTAACAAGGATGTAGGCGGAAAATTTGCACCCGATGGCAAGGCTGTGGGCCCTGTCCTACTACAGGAGCATTCTTAAATACCGCGTGAGGCTTCGACGTTTCCGGCCAATGGTCCAGCTGAACACTAACACGCACTGTCGCCAAGATGTCCACTTTTGTTCACTGTCTTGCTGAAATCTTTTTCTACGATGAGAAGCGCAAGAGTTGGTCGTTGAGAAAATACGTCTCCTCTCCACGGCAATCAGCTTTTACTTACGAAACAATTACCATGCGGAAACAAACGCTTCTACGTCCACGACTTTACTTCAGCTATGTCGTCTGCCTTCATTGCAGTACTAGTATTTTATACTCCATGACACGATACGCATTTTTAATATGGAAAGAACAGATGCAAGATACCATATGCGCAAATTTACAGCAAAAAAAGAGCTTAGGAATACATTATGTCCCCTAATACACAACACCATTGTCTCAGCTTGTTTGTTACCAAAGCGCGCCTGTGCTTTCCTCGAATAATGTGTCTCCTTTCTAAAACCCGTCTATTAATTCTTGGTGACCTTCAGGGAAATTTTTAGCTACTCTTTAATTCTTGAGGTGCTGAAGGAGTTCGCTCTAACGCAACACCCCCTTGATAACTATCCCGGAAAACGACATGATACAGCACTTCGCTCAGTGATGTTTTAATACCGTATACGACCCGGTATAACGTCATGCCCAGCGACGCCGGAAGAACTCAATCCTTGTCTACCTTGCGCACCGACGCTGCTCTCATCGTCCACTCGCGGCTTGGTCGGCTCGGTCGGTTTCGTTAGGCTTAGGCTACGTTTGCTCCGTGCCTGTGATCTGCTCTGTCTGCCCGCTGTCACGGCAGGCTTTGGACACGATCGGCGCACCCAAATAAGTTTCGATGTCCACGAGCAGTCGCAACACGGCCAAGGACAGCGAACGCGTGTCGAACGCGCGCTGGAAGCAGAGATTCAACGGCATCCTCAACCCTGTGCTATTCTCAGCGTTCGTGCGTACAGCGCGCGATATGCTCACTTTCCAAATCCGTGCTGTGACGATAGACGACGCACCTAGCTCGCTGTTATACAGCATCCGCCACACGCCGACTTTCTGCCGGCCAGGCAAGTGTTGGGCTGCCAATCTCACCTGTTTCGGCACCGATTCAGTGGACGCCGCCATGTAAATGGGGAAAACAACCGTGTTGCCAGGGCAGTGTCATGGCAACACGGTTGCTTGCCCCATATTTACATTGCGGCGCCCATTAACTGAGTTTCCAATTGGCTGAGAGGCTGAGGGAGCATTCGTTGGCCACGCTTGCTTCGGTTACACTTCAATCCATATATGCCGGGTAGGGACGCCACCTCCTGCCCATTATAACCTCATTTGCCTCGTCCTACAAGACGTAATCAGATAGCAATTTCCAGATAACGAGGCTAGAGGGTTGAACCTTTAACGTCACTTAAGGAGGCAAATAGGGGGCTTGGACTGGACACCAGTCAGCGTTCGGCTGAAACTCGTGTCGTCGCCGATAGAAGAAGAGTCTTATCTAAACAACAGCGCGGCACGTGTGTCCAATTTACGCTCCATGTGACGCTAAAGACGCGCCGCCCCCCCCCCCCCCCCCGACCTCATTATAATCTAAGAGACGTTGATTAAGGCTTCAGGGGCACATGACGGATGCCCTGCAAAATGTTTGGGTCTGCATACGAAGTTTGTATCTAAGTTTAAGTATTTATATATGCCGCTTTTAGTTTGGTGCTTTAGAGTATTACCGTAAGGGTTATATGGAAGCACGCGACATTGACGAGAACATCAAGCATTAAAAGGGTTAAAATCCTCGTAAACTAGAAAGTAAAAAAAAAATATTTATTTATACGGATAATGTAGACTACGTGTTCGGAGTTGATTTTTAAAATTTTCAAAAGTCAGTCTACGGTTTTTAAGGTTCACCCGAACATTGCTTGTTATCCTGATATTTGACGCCGCGTTTTCTTTTTTTTTTTTTCCAAATTACTTTTACGGGACAGGCGATTCATGAGAAACGTGGCTAAATAAATCATTAATATTTCCATAGGGGTTTACCATTCACTGCTGCTGTAATTTTCGTTTCGTTTCCTTTTTCATACAGTGCTGGTGACGCTTGGTTTAATATAAAATTATGCCGAAAAACAAAATCGATAAAATTAAGATTTAAAATTTCACGGCATCTAACTCTGTATTAAGTAACATCACTTTGTTACACACGCGTCAATTTCACGGACACATTCTATTCGTTTGCAGGACACTTGAAACAAAGCAGTTAGCAAGCTCGTCGTGCTTGATTTTGTCGGCGTTCTTATACTTTATTTCACCCGATATATGGCCGAGCAGCGAAGATCAAAAACGCAAGGTTTTAGCTATGGGAGCTGCTCCTACAGCGGGAGAGTTTGCGCACCCAAGTTTACAACAATTAGCTGGGGTTTGTAGCCTTCGCTGCCATATATGTTAGATTGAAACGCAAATCCCGCTGGTAGATATAAAATAATTACAAAGCCTTTTTCTTTTTCTTTTTTTTTTTTTTGGGGGGGGGGTACTTAATGCATGTGTAAACGCAACCAAGCATTCGTTTCTCTAAACGCGCGAACATGGAGTGGTTTTGGATTGCTCTAAATCAACCAGCGGAATTTGCCATAAGTATATTGAAGCTTAGTTTTATTCTTATTTTATTTATTTTATTATATTTTGCCTTAGAACACGTAAAATAGTGACTTGCGGCTCAAGGTCTTGGTTTTACCCATGGGCTACGGCATTGATTGGTTTCCAGCTAAGAGGTGAAGGTGAAATCACCGGAAAAGGAAAGGGGGAGGGGGGGGGGGGGGTGAAGTTGGATACCTTTCAGAGTCGCCTGGCCACCTAGTTCAGCTTTATTAATATATTTTTTTTTTTATATTTTAAAAATGATTATACTCTTTTTCAACAATACAATTGATCACATGGCCCACGGTCATGACAGAAGTGGGCAAATAAAAATCGTAAGAAACGCAGGCACGCATCCACTCAACATTGAAAGCAACAAAAATAAAACTCATCTTAAAATTTAAAAAAAATGTATCTGCTCTAAGGCAGATGCGTTTGATGAGCAATTCCATTCCAATATTTGTATTTGAAAAAAATAATTATCAAAAATATAAAAATATAAAAACGCGTGAGACAGATTTTATTTGGAATTTAGACGCTCTTTCAACAAAACAAGAAAAGAAGACACTTTGCATTTTTTGTTAAAATATAATAAATATCACTCGTTGGCGCAAACAACTTTCGAAAGGACGTATTTTTTATTATTTTTTATGTTATTTGTTTGGTTGTTTTTTTTTTTGCTGCACGTGCGGCGTTTTTATTTTTTCCTTACGTATTTTCCCGAGGCAAACTTCCCAGTCTGCAACCTGTGTAGAAACAATGGACCTAACTCCGGAGGCAGAAAGCTGTAAATAGTTCGTGGCTATCTCCGACCTTCAACAAGATTATTCAAAGTAACCGCGTGGCGAAAACAATCCTGTCGTGCAGCATCTCGTTTTTAAATAACCGTAAATCCTGCCTTCCGTTTCTGGGTAAGTACTGAAGTCCCGAAGCCTATTCAGAGATCCAAAAGAAGGAACAAAAAGGTTTTAAATTGTAAGATAAGTCTAAGAATATCTCTACGCACACGAGCACTATTCACGAGAGTACATATACTCTCGGGAATAGTGCGTGCGTGAATGCTGCTACGCTCGGTTAATGACGGATTCCCCCGTGAGATTAAACCGAGGCTGACCCATTCCAATTACTCTCTCTCTCTCTTTCAGTCACTGAATTAAATATGCGCTCCAGGAACTCTGAGTGCATAGTGCCCCCCTCGGTGCACTAGAAACATCAAAACATTATTCACCACTATATAGCTTTAATTAGTTCAACCAATCAGACCGTCCACCAGTATCACGCTCCAACAGCCTTGCGGTCTCAGTGACAAGTGAAGTGTGCGCCGTTTAGCGTGTTTCTCGTTTGTTATGTCAAAACGTAACTTACAGCTTAAAAAAAACACAAAAAAATGGCGTTGTTTATTATGATTACGTTTCACGCTTCCCGATTGTGTCTTTGGTGTTATTATCAGCCCATGCCGCGATTTAATTGGACGTAGACCGACACTAAAATTATCTGGACTCTCGACCCTCGTGTTTCATAAGCGGTCAGTCTCTGCAGCCTCGTAGTACCGCAATGGCGCTTCTACGAATGGACATTACCGTTGAGTAAATTTTCGTTTCTAGTGGACCGCGTGCACGACCGAAAGGCGTCGCTGAGGTCGGCCTTCTATGATTGGTCAAACGCGCACTGTGACATCCCTAGAGGAATGAAATTATGCTTTTATTGACCCCAATCGGAGCAAATTTCAAAAACTGGGAAACGTAAAGGCGCTGTTTTAATACGGCAACGACTCCGAGCTTCAGCCGTGCATTTTACGCAGATAATCGAACTTGTCGTTCTGAAGCGATAATAAGTAGCTCGAATAATCGCAAATCGTGGCGTCGCGGCGAGTTAAATTTCGATCGTCCGGTGGTAAAAAGGAACCTAAAATTGGTGAAGCTAAAACATGACGGCGGTCATAGTTAGTTTCTTGACCTTTGCAAACTATGCCGACTTAAGCGCACAAAAACGAAGTGTCCACTGAATTTTTTTAATTACCGCTTATCACTGATGCGAGTGCACTGTGAAGGCCAAGTTCTGCTCAAACGAAAGCGGGGCAACCCGCCTTGTTTCATATTTGGCACATCTTAAAATAGGGCTTCGTGTTTTTTTTTTTTTATTTCATTTATTTAAGTTCCTTAAGATCCCTGGGGTCAGGGTATTACATAAGAGAGTGGTTTAAATAACTAACGAGGTTATAATTTTACGGAAGGAGTTGATGCGTAGTGTTGAGACGATGGCTTAAGGCAGGCCACTCCAGCCAACAGATGTCGCCGGATAAAAGGAATACGGAAATGCTGTGTTTCGGGTGAAAGGAAAGCCGACTTTTGCATGTTGATAAATGCAAGGAAAGAGGCGAAGCTGTGATAAGATGACTATGATGAACTTAGATGCTAATCGTGAAGTAGAACCTGTAAAAAATGTGTAGCAATACACCTGATACACCTACGAGGACATAGAGGGGTCAGTGATAAATTGTGTTTAAGTTCAATGACACTAACAAACCTAAAGTATTGGGATGTCAACAAGCGCGCTGCTCGATTTTTAACTCATTTCCAAATCGGATGCAAGATCCTTAAACTGAGGGACACTGAATGATGATCCATACTCTGATTTAGGTCGTACTATGGAACCGCATGCAAGGAGCTTGTTTGATGAAGATGCGAGACGAAGGTAACGACCTAAGAGACCAAGGTAGCGGTTTGCAAATAAAATAATGATGTTAACAAGTTTTTAGAAATATCATGACTGAAGTGTGTGCCAAGATATTTGGAGTGCATGGCAGATTCATGTTTCAGGCTTCCAACAGAGTAGGGGTGGTGAAACTGTCGGCGAGTGCGTTAAAAAGAGGAATTATGAGTTTGATGAGTTGAAAAGCATTTTCGTTTCAAGCACCAGTGATTGATCCTGTCGAGATATTTGTGCAAGTCAAATACAATACCAGAGTTAACTATGGCTCTGTGGATCACAGTCATCGACAAACAGGCAGATATTAAAAAAACAGCGAAAGAGGGGGTTCATTAATTTGCACAAGAAAGAGCAGAGGTCCAAGAACAAATCACTGTGGTATGCTGGAAGTTACGGGAGCGGTTTTTGAGTGGCAATTTTAAGTGTGCACTTGCTGATAGAGCGACGTGAGAACGGTTTCGATCCCCGCTAGTACAGGAAGATCAAAGAGAAAAATAGAACGCTTTATTAGTAACCGTTTATGGAAGCCATAATCAAAGGTTTTCTGAAAAATCAAGGAAGATGGCATCAACTCAAAGAACAGTTTCAAGAAAGGAATGTCATGACTGAAAGCGGCAAGTTGTATTTCACATAAATTTTGTTTTTAAAAGCCGTGTTGGGCGAAGAGAATAAATTATTTTGTTTTAGCAACTGAATAATATGCGAATTAATAACATGTTTGATATGCTTACAATAGAGAGAAGTTAATTATGTGGGCCGATAATTTAGCGGGGAGTGTGCGTCGCCACATTTATTAATTGGAACGACCTCACCTTCCTCCCAGTCGTCAGGAATGACACCAGTATCCTGAGACTTTTGGAATATTAATGTTAGAAAAACACTTATAATTGTTTAGTAATCTTTAACTTTTCGCTCTAGATGTCATCAGTTGCTAGTAACGGCGACGTTGTCAGTGCATCTATAAAATTTGCAATGCCATTTTCGGAAAATATTTTGGATTCATCTCCGATAAGGACAAGCTGGCAATATCTGGCAGTGACGAGGGACGCTATGATTAGCCAGATGCCATCTACTATAATTAAACATAGGCTTTCAACTAACCCTGAATAAGTCAAATGAACGCTAAGGCTAGATTTTTTTTTTTTTTTTAATCTTTGGTACACAAATTATCAGCAAAGAAAGGTCAGTGGGTGACGGCTTCAACATACATAATTTTGAAATTCATTTAATAACCGTTATTTGAGCGATGTGCTCCCCAGCTGGTCTTAAAGGCACGGAACATAACCAGATAACTAAAAAAAAATTGTGTTTGGTGAGTCTAAAAACAAGCCGAGGCATAAGAACAGTCAGGCACATTTTCATCTCTTAGTTTCTGCTTGTTCTCACCTTGAAATCTGGTATGTTTCCTGTAGAGAAAATTATAAATGGGGCTTGGTTCCGTTGTTTTGCTCTTCAGCAATCAGAGACCATCCGTTCTTAGAATTCTCCGTGTATACTACACCGCAATGCCCACGGAACATGTTCAGTCGGTCATCTATTCGCTTCAATAGAAAAGCAAGAGACTCGCTCAAGAGGATATCACATCTAGGACATACACTCGCGTGCCATGACGTATCAGCATAGGTTCTGACGCTTGCGTTTACGGATGCCCGCGAGGTGGTTATTATTTCATCATCTATGTTTTCTTCATGCTCATCTTTGTACTTCTTACCGAAATTTTGTTCTTCCTTTCTCAGCCTTTTGATAATGTTTTTTTTTTTGTGGATGTAAAAAAAAAAAAAAACCTTTATTATAGGTAACTAAACAAATTAATATTATAGGTGACTTACTTTATTATAGTTTACATAAGAAAGGCAGCGGGTGGCATGTTATTTGCTAGCGTCATGCTTCACAATGCACGATTCGTGATCGTTTAGCACTGATGCCGCAACCTCATTGATTGTAGAATGATAATGAGATGCTTGGTACTGATCACGCCCTGAATTTTTTAGGCTGCCAGGAACTACGGTTGAACTTACCTGTGTATGTCCCGTCTTTTCTTTGATTTCATGCAGGCTTTCTCGCACGTTTCAAGCATAGTGATCAAGGAACCTCAAATGGTATCTATTCACCAGCTCAACTATTGGGAAGTGCGATCGGCCTCAAAATCCAATATCTACGCTGTCTTGTGGCAAAAAAAAAAAAAAAACTTGTACGAATTCCCGTTACTGAGTCGGTACGGTCATTACAGCATGATGAAGATTGCTTTTCTCATTGCATAAACATATTAAAGGAAGACAAACAAGTCGCGTTTTGAGGGGTTTACGGTGCAGCATTGGTGTAGGAGTGTATTGGTGATCTTTTGGGTGTTAATCATTAGACAATACACAATGATCGGTTATGAAGTTATTACCTTTGCATGATAAGGGCCACTAGAAATATCTCCAATAACATTTACATCGCTGCGCAACTAACTGTTCGAGGTCTTTGCTAGGCCCCGTGCTTTTTTGCTCACGGTTTGTTGAACCGAACTTTTTGTGGCAGCGGAAGATGCAGCTGTGGATTTTGTGCGGGCTCAGTGTAACAAGTGGACGTTTTCTGGGCGACGGAAGGGTTGAAGAGCTGACACGGCGCTTGTTGAAAAAAATCTCTTCCATCAGCCGGTAAACCCTTTGCTCTGAAGGGGTGGGTGTCCCAGACCTAACAGCTGTATCCGGACAAGACAAGGTATACCTCGTATACCTTGTCTTGTCGGCGGCCTGACCAAGTGAGAAGCAGAGCTTGAATCGGGACTACTGACGCCTGATCACGTGGACGGAGGTCGAACTGGATTTTCCCTAGCTCTATTTTACACAGACTATTCATGCCGCTCACTTTCTGTTTTCAGAGCGCAGCTCTAAGGCGCCCGTTTCCGGGTGGAGCGGCGTCGGTGCCGGCGTCGGCATCGGCGCCGGCGTCGGCATCGGCGTCGGCATCGGCGTCGGCGTAACCACGCTTTGCATTATGGGGCGTGTCCCATATTGACGTCCCGTGACGTCACGCCAAATTTAGCGGAAAAAGTTTGTGGAAATTTTCCTGCTAAATTTAGCGAGGAAATTGGCGTCACGTGACCTCAACACCAATTCAGTTTCCCCGCTAAATTTAGCGGGAAAATATTGATAAATTTCAGCTAAATTTAGCGGGTTTATTTCCCCGCTAAATTTAGCGGGGAAAGTTTCTCTTAATTTAGCGGGACATTTAGCTAAAATTTTTCGCTAAATCTGAGGGGAGCAGGAGAGAATAGAAGGGTACGGAGGGGGAGCAGGGACATACCCTCCCCTCCGGACCCTCCTTTCCTCCTCCTCAAGAGCTGCGCTCTGATTCGGCATTACAGAGAATTGTAAACGTCTAATTTTTCAACAAAATCCTTCCTTTGAGTTGAATAGTTTTAAAACAGTATGAAGGTATATTGCTTTTGTCAATGCTCCTTGTTTCTCATCAATTCTAGAAAGTAGGACATAAATTATGCCTGACAAGACCATATGCGAAAATTGTTCGCTCTGTGCGCCGCCATCTTTGTTGCATCGAGATTCCTTTTCTGTTTGTCAATTTCGTAGCTTTGACGGTAACAATCGAGACCTACTGCTCACCGTCATCGATCCTCATCCCCCCCCGGGGCGAGCTACGGGTTAGCGTTGTTTCACGCTCTTCTTGCGTATGTCTGTGTTCGTCGCCGCGCCGATCGCTAGTTTCTCACCGCATCCAACATGGCGGACATACACCTACGCTCTAAATTTGGCTTTGAGTACCGGCAAAAGCACGGGCGCGGGCGCTTGGTTTTCGAAAGCGCTTTCTATGCGCGCGTGATTGTGCGAGCGAAGGATTCTTCGGAACTACGCTTTCGCGCCCTGGATTTTGCCATCGCCGAAGCCAACTTGTTTGACGGAGCATGTTCTTCGGCACCCCACTAGATGACGCTGTGCATTTGGCGTATGGTTTAATAGATCATATGCGAAATGCTTGCTTAGTCTTTGGCTTATAATACCTAAACTTCTTGCACGGAGTGAACATGCCGTTTGGCAAGGCCGTCGTGAAAGGGGGTTCAAAAGTGTTCCTGGTGACATATTGAATACCGTGTACAGAACGGTTTATATTAATTCATATCTGCTTTTTTCTGTTGGGAAACATAACTTACTGTCAGAGATAGAGCATCCGGGTTGCTGTGTTCCGCCGTTAGGGTAAAAATCAACGTGTCCACAGTCGATGGTTATGCCGCACTGGAATTCCTTGTCCCGTATTTTGTCTATCAAGCTCTTATTGCCCAAACTGGTGTAAAAATATGTCAACGAAGTCAGCGTGGTCTTTACTCAGGTGGACGCGGGGTTCCTGAAACTCCGGCTCTGCTAGATTGAGACCTGCCAGAAAAAAAAAAAAAAAAAAAAAAAAAACTGAGCACGTCAGGCATAGGAGTCTGAATGTTTGAAGAGCTTAGTGGTCGTAGCAGTTTCTTTTTTGCTTTTGCTTCGTGTTTTTTTTTTTCTGCGTCCCGAATTTTAAATTAATCCTCAGAGGATCTTTTGAAGACCTGTAAACCATAGAAACAATTACTAAGGGTCAGGCAGTGCATGACAGGCAATCTTTTATTAACGGCGGAAATGTTCAGATCAAAGTTTGATGGTGAAGTTTGATATGTCTAACCTTTTAATCCTGCTTCCCGCTATGACGCTGCTCAGAAACATCATCGCACTTAGCTAAAGTCAAGCTTTTAGGCAACGACCCACTTTTCCTGGAGTACAACTGGACGTAGAAGTTCAGAAATAAACCCAGTAGGAGGAGCGTCTGAGCATTCGAGATGTGGATCAGGTATCTGGGGAAGTCACAATCCACGAACAAGGGAATGGACATGTGGGCAATGTAGATGACGATCTGGACAATCTGCATCGATGTAAGGTACCTCTTCCACCAGAGGTAGGGCCGTACAGTGGGACCGAAGGTGGCGAGGAAGTAGTAAGAGTACATGACGGTATGCACGAAGGTATTCATGACGAGGCCCAAAGCTGGCTGACCTTCTGGAGCAAACAGAGTCCAGAACCAGGCATTCACTGCCACCAGCGAATGGTGGATGACGTGCAGATGCGTGATGTGCGTGAACTTCTTTCGGAGCACAAAAAAGACGGTGTCTAGTAAGTCGGCATAGCGCACTGCGACGTACCACCAGCCGCTCCTGTAGACACCGACGAGCTCATCGTCCATATAGCCTGTGATTCCTTGGCACCAAAGGTTGTAGCGTCCTCCAGGGAGGTAGGTCTTGCTTAGAACGATGTAGAAAAACCTGGCGTTTAGTGCGACCATGGCGAGGTTGTAGCAGCGAATCAGGTTGACAATCTTGAAAGGCGATCTGTTCTTCATCAAACGTGGTCCTGCGAGCTTGACAAAGTATAGGTACGACAGAATCAGCGGGAAAACAAACAAGGGGTTGACAACAAGAGGGTATTCTCTGGTCCTGGGGTCTCCCATTTCTTGGATCCTGCTCAGGAATGTGATGGGGTTCACGTGTAGCGTCCCATTGGCCTCCATCTCCACTGCGGCTTTTTGATCACGCTAAAATTTGGACAAAAAAATAAACAACTTTAAGGTTGGCACTTGAATTTATTTGGACCAATTTCCTTCTATAAGAAACATTGTTAAAGAAACAATTATCTCGATTGCCAATATTCGTGACTGTATACAAAATTATATAGGCGAAAATCACTTTTACCAATAACAACTACAAAAGTGGCTTCACTCTTGTGAAGCTTGTAACATTGTATATGTCGCAATGTAACAGAGTAGCAGCATTTTGTAAGCACTGACTTTACCAATTAAGAAAATATTCTAAGGCCGTCTTTAGACGGAGCGACGTTTCGAACCGTCTTAACATTGCGATATCTGCAATTCAAACTTTCTGCATTCAAACGCAGCGCTTCCGAAAACTACGTTTTGTCCTCATCATCATAATTATCACCATCGTCTTCGTCGTCGTCGTCGTCATCATCATCATCGTCATCATTATCAACCTTATTTGATTTTTTTTATTTTTTGCGCTATCTAGACACAAACTTACTCATTTCTTACTTGCTGTTATACTTGTAAATTACGTCGGGAATACTAACTGGACTCCTTGAGACCATTTAGGCTTGAAAAGAATCAATTGCAAACAGTAATTGACTTGACTTTCATCTTCAGCCTCATCACCATTTTTTATCGCAGCGGCGGTCGCGCGAAGATGTCGCTTCACTGCTTGCCTAGTGCCGATCGAACCGTCTCCGAGTTGTTGGAGTTGCTCAACAATTTCGATTCGCACCGATCCTGCAATCTCTGTTGCAGCGCGAGAATTTAAGAAAACAACTGGGTCAGAAGCCCCCAAGATATTGAGAAAGCTTTTCCATCTAAAGCGACCCTCAACGGGTCATCAAACATGTACTTATACGAGAGACGGCAGAAGTATTCTCTCGCGTCGTAACACAGACGGGTTTGTATTAAGAAGTAATTGTAGGTATATCTATAGGGCTTTCTGCGCTTCCTCCAACAAAGGACCTCTAGCGTATCCGAGCTTGGTTCTAGAGGGATAACATAAACATCCTACTCACCTTAAGTAAGGGGTAAAAGTCTCGGCTAACGCCACTACACTATTACAAATCAATACTCGCGTTAATTCGGTATCCATAAGCCACTCTCAGGCTGCTAATGCTACACCATATAAAATCGATAGACCGACACAATGTTTACAAACAAGCACACGTTTGCCCACACCAGGTGTGGGCACTGCGCGGGCGCAGAAACCAGATTCGCATGAGGTGAAGCTTCTGCGCATGCGCCGTGGCGACTACAGCGCCACCGCAGAGGCGTGACGTCAGAGCCGCGTGTTGGTCTATATCACATAAAAGGCAGCCTGCAGACACTGTCTGAGACATGTATATCTTCTTTGTACAACAGGTCCTGTGGATTGGTCATACTAAAACTGTTTGCAGACATTAGAAGCATGCGCATGTATGAAGCAAGCATGCTTCCAACATGCTCGGGGCGAGTCCACAGATAATTCTCTTATCATGCCCGCAGAGAACTCCGTGTCTGTTGTATGGTGTATGAGCAGTTCGACTACGACTTTAGGCACTCACTCCAGTTCGCTTCACAGTCATCTGGGGCTCTGGGTGACTGCCGCGTGTGCATAGAACATTGGATTTACTCTAAAATATAAAATGTAAGCAAAATATTTTTGTAGTTGTAATCAAAATTGGGAATGTACCAATTTTGAATTTTTTGGTTTTTGGTACATTTTTTTGTACCAAAAACCAACCAAAAATGGTACATTCCCAAAATGTACCAAAAATGGTACCTCTTTGGGAATGTACCATTTTTGGTACATTCCCGAAATTGGGAATGTACCAAAATTGGCAATGTACCAAGCATTACGTATGAAATATTGTAAACAATAAAAGTCTGACTTTATGCTCTAAGTTAAAAATTGCATTTACCCATCCACACCTTTGTGATGAAACAATCTAGATTTTTTTCATCTTTTCGATTAAATACAGCATGACGACTTCAAATCAAATAAAGGTAGTTCTGACGTTACTAAAAATTAACTAAGGTGCAGATGAGAAAGCAATAGCTTGCAAGAAAAAATAATACCGAAACAAATAAAACAATACAAAATCACTGCACTTGTGTTTTTGTTTTGTTTTTTTTAGTCATGACTCAGACCTTTTCAGAAAAACCATGCAAATTGTTTAAATTCGCGCCAAATTTTTGTTTTATGACATAAATTGCAATTTTATTCTCTCTCCGAGGAAAAAAAAAAAACGCGAACATTGCGATCACAGGGTATGGCTCAAAAAGTTACTACTCAACTTGGGCTGTTCAGCGATATCATATTTGAAGAAACCGTAGTCACTAACCTCTTAACAAATACGAATCACCATGCAGGCAGCGTGAAGTTAGTAAGGCCGTAACCTGCATATCTTTAGCTGTCAGTGATCATGGCGCCTGTATATATCTGCTTTCCCGTGTACTCCGTCGATCTTGAAACAGATCGTTAGTTAAGAATTGAACGCACACCTATCAGTTGCTCATTCTCTAGAGTACGCAACTTGGTTGAAAGCACTAAAACAGACGGGTGCTTATACCTAATATAGCGGACACCGATGTCGTCAACAGCTTTATTCAAGCTGGGTGCTGGATATCACGATTGTCTAAATTCGACGTAATACTTCGTGATATACATATATATATAATGCGGTGGAATTATTAAGCTACTCACTACAGAGTTTTGTCAACCAGGAATCTGGCCTCGAATACCGTTCGCTCTAAATTTTGCGGAAAAAGTTTACGATAAATTTAGCCAAAATATTTAGTCATCGAGACCGAATACCTGTCCGTGTGTGCAATGGTAAATGCCATCGCAATCACAGATAGTCACCCCTGTGGTCTCTACAATTGTTTTTACAACGAAGGGCAGAAAGTTGATCACAATGTAACTCTGCCGAGACTCCTTCTTTGTGCGTATGCTTTCGACGGAACCTCATACGCGAGTGACTTTATGGTGATAGCCACACTGTCTATCTACTGCTCTCGCGAGCATTCTCTCAGGTACCTTGACCCATTACAGTGCAAGCAAAAATTTACAGTAGATCTCTGTTAGCCTCAATCAGTAAACACGCAACCTGAAAGGTATGAATTCCTTTGTGCGTTTAATTTAAGGTAAAGAAGCCAGCTCCCAGAGAGCTGAATATTTGAATCTCGTGAGCGTTGCACCAATTGCCTTTGGTATTGTGCCATAGGTCAAGGTGGTGACAGGCGAAATAGGTCAACGTCGTAAGTAGGTCAGCTTAAGCATTAGTGAAAACTAGTCATTTGCTAATGCAGCATACTTAAATGAGAAGTCCCCATCTGAAGTTGTTGTTCAGTTGCACACGCGAAGTGTATCAGCAAAAGCCTGCTCAAAACCATATCCAATCTGTTACACACACAACTGTCACTTTGATTAGCATAGTTTGCGCAAGACGGTTATAAATATTTATTTATTTGTATATATTTATTTATTTTTGGCACTTTATCACAGGTTTATATTTCCCTTCTCCGTTTTTGGTACATTTTGTATACAGAATTTGAACTTGACTTTTGCTAGTCGCACTTATATGTTTTTTTTGCCCTGTTTTTCTTATTTTTTTTTTACTTCAGGTATGATTTCTTACAAGTTTGCGGCATAGCGATTAATAACGCCAATCACTTGTATTCCAGATTCAGTTCAACTATTGAGAAGTTAAATCTACCTCAAACTCCAAAATCTGTGCTGTCTTGTGGCAATAGGTGTGTGCCTTCTTTGGTTAAACTTGAAACTTGAAAATCTGGCTTGGGGGAAATCGTCGAATGATGATGCAATCGCCGCTGCCAATACATGTTTTGCAGCGTTTGAGAAAACTCACTTTTCGGACGATACGACAACATTGAAAACTCGCTGGGGTAAGTATATGGCCCTCACTGGAGACTATATTCAAAATAGAATCAGTATAAAAAAATTACTCTTTTACCATTTTTGCAGAACGACTTAATATTAATGCAATTCATTGCAATTTAATTTTTTTTCATCAAGAAAAAAAAGGCAATGTCATGAGCGTGAAGCTTAGCTTGGGAAGTTACTGCTGGGTGTTTCCATGCCAGATAGTGCAACGATAGTTTGGGTCATGCTTTTTTATAATATTTATATAACGAATATATGTTAAAGCTCTATTCTTGGGAGAAGCATTCAGCTCGATATAAGGGTTCCGTGTTTTCGGATAAATCCGAAAAAATCAGAAAAATCCTCGTTGATAAATTCTCTGTCAATCGAATTTATCCGAAAAGCTCCGAGTCTCGAGGTCACAGCTACAAAATAAGCAGAAAAAAGAAAAAAAAAACGAAGTTTTAAAACGAAATTTCTTTAAGAGCACAAGGTCAATGGTCCCGAGGAGATTCCACTTCAGTTTCCTTTGAAATCTCGAGGTTCCTTCGGGACAACGGTTGATGATACCCGGACCTTTTCCCTTTTTGTTTTTCATTTTACGCAGTATAATGAACTCCGAATTTCAAAGAATTTGAAATCTAACGAAAAATAAACTCCGATTACCGGCGAATACCCAGCGAAAAAAATAAACTTCGAAAAACACCCTTCGAATATCACGAGAAATAAACTCCGAAAACAAGAAATCCTAGCTATATGCGAACGCCATAGCAGCCGTAGTTAATTTTGTTTCGGAGATATAAATTGTCGAAGTTCGAGGAGTGTAGCTTGCCAAGGTTTTTCAACGATAATTTGCACAGCTGTTCATTTCACACCTTAGCGTGCAAGTAGTAATAATGTTTTCTACTCTTTTTGTAAAAGGCTCAACAACATGTAACCAGAATATTGAAACACAAATAAAATATATTTATGCATAAAAAATGTACGAAACACGTCAAAAACACACGTTTTAGAGACGCATTCAGAAATTAATTACCAACGAACTACATTATATAGAACGACTCAAGATATATCAAACGTATTATATTTAAATGAGTATTACTAATATATAAGAAATATAAGTATAGCCATTATTGTAGTTTTGTTATTATTGCAGGAACGCAGCTTGTTCTTCTAAATGTGGTACTATCGTACGTCAATATTTATATTATTTTTTAATAACCCACCTTTTCTATTGTTTTAAACTCCCCTTAACCGTTGACAGTGACTTGAATTAACTTGTGGGGGCAAAATATTCAGTAACACATGACCTCCTTAAGGGCAACTCCTGTCGAAAACGAAAGCAAAATAAATGACTGGTATCGCTTTAGTGGCACGAAATATGATCGCAGCCAAAATATTACGTCAAAGCAAAGTCAAGTACTCTACTAAACCCGATTTTAATGATGCGACCAGCTTCTCTCTAGCGGGCAGCAAGTGGGTAAGCTTTTAGTCAAGGAGCAATGGTGCCGCACACTTGTGACGTCAGTCGCGGTGGAACCAACGTTATTAGATTAGCTCAGTTACGAAACTGCTCATAGACGCTGCATGCACAAACAGTCCCCCCCCCCCCCCCCCCCCCTCACTCACCACGACTCGCCTGGCGTCGCTCGACGCGCCGCCGGACGGCTTCGTTGGTAACTGCAGTGTATTCTGTGGGAATCGGGATACGTACGCTTCAACGTTACTAGAACTGTACTAGGACCCTCAGTTGGGAAACTCACCGTAGAAACCTGGGCCGCTGGCGTCCACCGAAACCGAGCTAAATACGACAACAGCGCCACTCTTTATCATTTGCCTTTACTGTGGTCACCTTGAGCTTTTAAAAACCATGTTTTTGCGTAAAAACCAACGGAAAAAAACTCTTTTGTAGTAACTTTTATTGGAGTTTAGTACAAAATGAGGGGCGCGTTATGTTTTCTAAATTCTTTACTTTGCAAGGTTTTGCACCACAATTAATATTGTTTTTATACAAGCATGCCTCAGCGGTGATTTCAGGTAGCATCTTAACTTCGGTGGCATTTCGCGGCGCGTCCGCTTGGGAGACGGGGGTGGCACCCCGGAAACCCCTTCCACCGTGTCTGTTTCGGTTCCGAAATGGCCGATTAAAGCCAAAATAGATGTCACGTGCAGTTCCTCGAGTGGCCACTGCGGGAGAAATGGCGGCGTTGTGATCGCCATTAGCTCGGTTCTCGATTACGGATCGGTGCCACTATGTCAGAGCAGTCTCTATGAGAGTTTCCCAACTGAGTGGTTCAAGTAACGTTGGTACGTTTTGAAGCACGGCGTCTAGATGGCGCTTCAGCTCTGCTGTTTGGAACACACAGTTATGAAACGAAAATCTAGATGGCGCTTCGAACAACGGCAGGCTAAAGGAAGATACGGATTACCTCAGTGAACATGAAAGAGACACAACTGGCAAGGGCAATAGAAATGCAGCGGTAATGAAAAACAGGGCATTGTGGAACTATAACAGGTATGAAGTGGTCAGGGAGATCTGGAAGGGAGTTATGGTTCCAGGCCTAACTTTTGCGAATGCAGTTCTATGTATGAAACCTGGCATTCAGGCAAGGCTAGAAATAAAACAACGAGGGGTGGGTAGGCTGGCTCTCGGAGCGCATGGGAAGACACCAAATCAGGGGGTACAGGGCGACATGGGGTGGTCGTCTTTCGAAGGAAGGGAAGCAAGCAGCAAAAAAGAATTTGAGGATAGACTGAGACAAATGGATGAGGGACGGTGGGCACGAAGAGTGTTTAGCTATCTGTACATGAAGGGTATTGACACAAAATGTAGAAAGCGAACAAGAAAACTCAGATCTAATTATGTGGGCAACAGTGGGGAGGTGGGTCAGGAAATGAGAGTTAAAAAGAAGGTTCAGGAAACAGAGAGAAGTATATGGGAAGCCGGTATGCAAACAAAATCAGCATTGGAGATGTACAGGTTGTGTAAAACAGATATCGATAAAGAGAGTCTCTATGATAATTCAAGGGGGAGTTCCCTGCTATTTGAAGCCAGAACGGGAGTGTTGAGGACTAAGACATATAGAGCTAGATATCAGGAGGTAGACACCGTGTGTGGAGCTTGCGGAGAGGAGGAGGAGACGGCTGAACATTTGGTACTTTACCGTAAGGGGCTTCAGCCTGTAGTGGCTGAAGAGCGTATTAATATAACAACCGCACTGGGATTTAGAGATAGTGAGGGGAAAATAGACATGGGGAAGGTGGAGATAAGCAAGAAGAAATTATCTGACTGGTGGCATAGGTCAAGGGAAGGATGAATATTTCCCTATTCCCTACTGGGCGACCCTTTCTGCGGAAGGTGTGTGCACCCGGTTGCATAGAGGCGCCTCCGTCGTACGGACAGTAGCTTTTAAGACTAAATATCTAGATTTGTAACTCGTAACTTAAATAGCTTAAAAAAAATACAGGCTAGGGGGCGCAAGCCGCCACCCGATTCAAAGGGTTCAACCCCATCCATCCATCCATCCATCGGCGGATTGAAGTGAGTGAGGGGGGGGGGGGGTACCCCCTTCCGCGGGAGTTCCACAACTGAGGTAATCTAGTAACGTTGGGTGGAACTGAGGTCGATTGGTTGCACCACGTGTGGCAGCACCCTTGTGCCGTCACGTCGTGGCCAGATGGATAGATGGATGTTAATGGCTATACCCTTTGTAACGGGCGGTAGCTTGCGCCACCTAGCCTAAGTCTAAAAAGACAAACATTTGATTCCTCCCGCTCTCCGAAGTCAATTTTTTCCCCCTAACTATCACCGGGCAGTGTGAGATATCATCAGGATGACCTTTGGGGGATCGGGCAAACGAACTAAAAACTTCACCCCCCACCCCCCTCTTCCTCCCGGCGAGGGAGTCGCTAATTTTCCTCTGGTAAAACCTTGTCGGCGTTACCCCAGCAGAGGGCCCACTGGGGGACAGGGTTGGGACTTAGGTCCGGAGCCACGCGGAGGGAGTCCCAATTTCCCTCTGTCCCGCCTGTCCTTAGCTGTGCTAGTTAGTTGTGAATCATTCAATTTTCCCTAGATAATTTCCGCAAATCTTCTAATCGCGCCTCCTCGCCGTACGGCCGATGATCAGTTTTGCCATTCCTCTAGCTGACAGTTTCGGTTATGCTGAAAACGCCCGAAACCAAACTTTCAGCCGTGATATTTATAAAACTACACAATATCAAGAAAAATTATTATACCTTGTAATTCAGGGACATTGCTTTAACTGAAGACAGTCGTAATCCAAAATTCAAAAATATTGACCGAGTTGCTCTTTAAGAGGAAAACGACAACATGCCTTCATTCAAATTGAGCTTGCTTGTCTTCGTCATAGGGGATCTGCCGCCCGACGTCAGCTGCAACGAGGCATTTTAAAGAACCGACAAGGGGTGTACGGTGGCGCTGCTCTATCGTAGGATGTAGAAAGTTATGGTGTCCCTAGTTTAGCTTTATAGTTATGTTTCCTTGCGTTGCCTCCTAAGACCCCCCCCCCTTTTTTTTTTTTAACATCTCCACATTGAGCGTATTTTACGAAGCGCCGTAAAAAACTGCGCGTGCTTTATATATTTATAATGGGAGTGAATAAAATACTTTTTTTAATTATGCCCACTATGCTTGTTATTGAAGTAGAACCTTTAAAATAATTCATTATAAAATGAATTACTATAAGTAATTATTAGCCTAATGATATAAAACACTTATTTGTTTCCTAAATTTTCCCTTTGCCAGGAACCAATATTACATCAACCCTTTTTCTGTGCAATGCGAACATTCCACAGCAACGATTTTGCCCGCATTTCGTGATTTTTTGAAATATTTTCTATGTATAGCTGAGTGCTTTTCACGAGGACGTGACTTTGATATAGTTTATATTTTACAGAAATATACAGTATGACTCTGACCATCACTGTCATGGAAGCACCCAACAATAAAAGCCTTGTGGTTATCAAGTTCTATGTGTATTCCATTGGGTACGCGTGAGTATTTTGAAAGGTTAAACTGGTTTGTTCGTCGTCAAAAACAAATTGAACACCAAAATACCGACTCTCCATACACTACTTTCTCCCTTTGTTTTTACGGTGATAAACCTCCCACGTGCGAAGGCTTTGGACTTCACGGTTCTATGTTGTGCATAGTTCTCAACTGCCGGCAGCAGTAGCGTCCGCCGACAGTCGTTCGTGAGCTAATGGCCCGTGGAAGGGGAGGAGGGGGGGGGGGGGCGAAGAAGGCAACGCAAGAAAACACAAATATAAAACTAAGTAAGCTAGGGACAGCATGACTTTATATACCCTACGATAGAGAAGCACCTCTGTACAGCCTTTGTCGGTTGTAAGAAATGTCTCCTTGGAGCGTACGTCGCACGGTAAAGCCCCTATAATGAAGAAAAGCTAGCTCAATTTGAGTAAGGGTTGGTTGTTGTTTTTTTCTCTTAAAGGCCGACGTACACTTCGCGCTTTCCACTTTTGCCCGCCCCTCTCTCCTTATATCCTCGTCCACCTTTTATCTTGCCCCAGTTTTGCTCCCCTTGGGACGCTAAAAGGATTATCTTCCCTGCAGAAAACCGAGGTTTTACGTCGGACTCTAAGGAGGTCATATGTTACTCAACTTTTGCCATAAATTCCAGTCACTTAAAATGGTTAAAGCGAGTTTAAGGAAAATAAAAAGTGGCGTTATTTAAATATTGACGCGCAATTTTGGCACATTTAGAGAAATGACCTGCGTTTCGGCAATAATAACAGAACTACAACAATGGCTAAGCATATTTTTATATATTCGTAAAATGCATTTTAAGATTATAATATTGATGTATTTTGCATCGTTTCGTATAACGTACTTCGTAACTTATTTGTGAATGTGACTCTAGAACATGTTTACTTCACATGTTTCATTAATTTGTTTTGCATATAATTGTTTTTATTTCAGTTTCTTATATTTTGTTTTTACACGTCGTAAACCTTTCATAAAATAAGTACAACAAATTATTATTGCGTGCATTCTTCGGTGTGAAATTGACGGCTGTGCAAAGTACCAAAGCGAAAACTTGGCAATCTCCACGCCTCGAGCTTCAAAATTGTATATCTCCGGAAGAAAATTAGCCACAGCGTTTGCATATAGCTGAATGCTTCTCCCAAGAATATGGCTTTAACGTATATTTTTTATATAATTGTAAAACAAATATGACTTCGCCCATCAATGCACGATCTGACGTTGAAACATCCTACTGCAATTGGCACAGAGGCATATTTCAAACGACTATTACGCTCTTTGCTTTGCCATATACCTTGGCAAACTTTAAACGGACAATTTTTTTTAAAGTTAAATGCATACCTATGAGGTAGTTCCTTTCGAGGCTACACACACTGTGTCACCTAAAAATATTTGAAGTGTTCTTTTCACCGCAAAAATAAACTACGAATCGCCGAACGCTTGGTCTCCGCCCAAACACAGCGCTACTGGTCCGCACAAGATGCCAAAGTTTCAGACATTTCCAGTGTTTTTTTTCAAATGTTATAAGTGATATGTTTGCCTAAATGGAAAAATTAAATTTGTTCTTGGTAGCTTTCGCCATTCAGCTTCATGTAGACGTGGGTTCCGTCGGCTGTCATTTTCTCATTGAAAATGTCCAATTATTGCTTATAACTTTTGAATCAGACAACGACAAGTTCTGAAATTTTGGCGTCTGGTAGGGACCGCTGCCGCTACAATTAAAAAAAAAAGTCGTAGCGTTCAGCAACGCGCAGATCCTTTTGTATTAAAAAAACAGTGTTTTCTTTTTTTTTTTTTTGCTTGATGGATATTTTGAATATAACGCACTGAAACCGGTGGGTGCTTACCTGTTGCACAGGACACCGTTGTCGCTGATAACGTTACGCAAGTTGTGCGCCAGATCTCCTACACTCGTTAATTCGGTGTAATATAATCCAAGACTCCTTTACAATGAACACCGAAAAGCCTATCAGCATTTCAGCTTGGAGAAACACTCATTCAAGCGTATGCAATCTGCGGGGCCTCGCGTAAAAGAAACCATACGACGATGGCCACACGGTCTACACACTGCTCTCTCAATCTCTCTCTCTCTCAAATACCTTGACCCTCGAAAATAAAAAAAGTAAAAACTGCGCTCCCGGTATCCGTCAGGGTCAATCATCTGTCACGTACCAGGAAGGCATACACTATTCATTCGTGCGTTGACTTAAATTGAGGACGAGTACCAAAGCTTGGAGATTTTGAATTTCTTATGGCTTTCGACGTCATGCCGTACATGACCTCAACGACTTGAATGACGGAAGACGCATGGCGTGCAGAAGCATGGTGTCACACGAAAAGCTTGATTGTAACGCGAGGTTGATGGGTGTTACTGCCGAAAGATAAGCGTGTAAGTACATCGTAGTTTTTTGTTCCATTTTAAAATTTGACAAGTACACAAGGAAGTGTAGTCGCGTCCTTTGTATTTATTTAGTTTTCTACATTTTATTTTTAGATATTGTAAAATGCCAATTCCAGGAGGTACGGGCTAATGTATTTCTAATATCTCGCAGCTGTGTGCTGAGTCTACAGACAGCAGAAATGTTTTGTATTGTTTTATTGCCAGTGGAAGTTTGTTTACTTTTGTAATAAACAGAGGGTGCTTAAAAACAGAATTTAAGATTAGTCTCCTAGATAATGTGACAGCTTTTACATCCTACAAAATCGAAAGAGGTGTTGAAAAAATAAAGGGATGGGAGAGCGCGAAAGAGAGAAAGGGGCATACCAAGAAGGTATTAGAAAAAAAAAAAAAAAAAACTAGAGGTATATTGTGGATCTACTTACAGGTAAGGTGGGACATGTAAGAATTGCTGAACAGTCTCCGCCTCCACACATGCTACTCAGTCGCGCATGCCACACACGTTGCTGACACATGCTGCTCAGCCGACTGAATGCTGAAGCTGCGCAACGGTGCTGACGACCAGCAGCTGATGCAGAACCTTGAAAGCACTGCCTACAATATTAACGAGAAGTCCTTTGTCTTCGAGGTGCCTACAGTCGCCTGGAGCACGTGGTTCGTTTATTTCGGGCTTTGTCTGGAATGGTGAGGGCCTCCGTGATGATAGCGTATATGTATACGCTGTGCCGGTCGAGTATCTCGAATAATGTTCGCCTCTCTTCAGTATACTCGTTGCACGTCTACTATATGTGATAAAGATCTTTGTCAGCACAGCGTTTGCCGATTGTTCGCCCGAGATGGCTAATCCGGATGTTCGTATTAGCACGCCCTGTTCTGAGCATGACTTAGGCTGCGGTGGCACAGCTTTTTTCACTAGCATTTCTGGAGGTATGGGTCATTCCGAAATAAGTGGCGATGGTTTCGTAGCTGGCACAGGGTCATCAACTCTGTGACTTCTTATTGTCCAAACGTACGTAGTTTAACAACCTCGTTCTGAACGCCAAGTCTTTGCTCATTTATTCACCTTTGTACGGCAGCATACATGTTTACATGTTGCTCATACGCGAATATTCTAGATCAGGGTTCTCCATACTCCGGCCCGCGGGCAAGATCCGGCACGCAAAAGTTTTCTGATCAACCCGCCGCTGGCCGCTGTCCTTCCAATGAAGCCCGGCCCGCGGGCCGGGGGCCGGGCCGGGGGCCAGGCTTCACGCGTAAAGAAACTGCGCCACGACGCGCTCCAATTGCGCAAACGAAGATGCTAAAAAGAACGATAGAAATTGAATTGTAACGCGGGCTCTCTAGTAATTTTTTTTTTTTTTAATTTAACATTGCCATCATTAGTCACCATGTTAGTCCCCTGCTTTATGTCTGTGTAAATAATGGCGTATTCGGGTGGGCACATCTCTCCTCTGAGCTTGATTCGACAGAGTGCCCCCTCCTCGCCGCCAGAGCTACTCGGGATCATTTTCAGCCAATCACAACTGCTTGGCTCAGAGAGCTTTAACATTCTCGAATCAGTCACAGAAGTAAAATTACTCGACATCGGTGATGGATGAAAAAACAAATGTTTACAGCGTAAGATGGATGATTGAGCAAAGTTTACACTAGCAACGCGATGAAATAACGGCTGTGAAGGACTGTAAACTGTTTACGCATCAGCATGTAAAAAAAAAAAAAAAAAACTATCAGTAGCTTGCGTATCGATCTTTGCAGACTGGAACGAACGCTGTTTGGAAATAGTTGTCAACTCATCGCGTTTTCCACAGTGAATGGGATGCGATGGCGGTCATGCGTACGGCAGAACAGGCAAATATAAAAGGGTTAATAATTCGAATTTTTCTCACAGCGGAATATCGCGCAAGCATCAACCACAGGATATAGCACGTATCGTCTTGTGACACAAATCATGCAGTGCACTAAAGTTGCTCATCTTTTTTTTTTTCATTTTACAACACAAACCTTTGAGTGCATTTTTACCAAACCTGAAAATTCCTAAGCGTTCACAAAACCCGGTAAAACAGGCGAAAGGTCTGCGAGCTGTTTCTTCATCGGTGAGGCTTAGCGGGTCCACCACCGTGAGACGAACGATCTCGTATAAGCACTGGGAATACTTTCCATGCAATTTTTCCGCCACTGTCACAAGCGAACGTCGTCCAGTCCATTGTAATCCTCGCACCCAAGAACGCACACGCACCTTATAGAACCAGATTTTCATCGCCGTCACGCCGCACCCTGCAGACCACCGCAGACGGCATCCGCCTGCCATCGTCAACAAAACCACGTGATCCTCGTCAGCTACCACGTGACGCTTGCGCCGCTCCGCACTCCGACAGCTAGACAAGGAGTGCTAGAGAGCGCTCTGAGAGGGAGAGGCGCCATCGGATAGAACCAGCCGATCAGGCCACCGCACTCTCTCTTAACCACCCAACCTCGCACGCTCTGGAAAGAGCGCTCAAGAGGGCGCGGAAAGAACCACGCGAATTCGCCATATGTAAAATTCATTTGCGTTCTCATGTACTTTACACTGTGTTCAGCGTCCTCTTTCAAAACTATTCCGTGTTGTCAGCATTAGTTTTATCATTTTCATTAGTCCCTTGCACTGCGCGAATGTACCAAAGTTTCCATACGCCCGGTGAGTTTTCTTGATCACAATTGGTTTAACAGACACTGCGTTTGAAACAGTTCCGTCAGCGGGTCAACGATGACATAGAAGCCGCGAAGTTGGACCGTTAAGCATGTTAACAAGTTCATATCGTGTGAGGAGAATAAGGTGCATTTTATTTATTTGGAATATGGGGGTCAATACATCGGGCAGACGGGGAGGTGCGTCAACCACCGGCTTCGAGAGCACCACTTAGAAGTATCCCGAGCTTCTGCGGAATCGTATCACCCAACTGTCGTGCGCAGCTGTCATGGCTGCGCACCATTGCTCGATCAAACTAGAATTCTGGAGGAGGACACCAGAGCAGATATACGGTAGAGAAATAATCAAATCATTCACAATGAACATTGTCCAAAATAACGTTTCCGCGCCTTCCTACTTTCTAAAATTGAAATTGATTTCTTGACGCCAGAACTGGATTAGTTGCATGTTCATTCCCATCTGACGACCAATTTTTTTACGGCAAATCATTCTTTCTTTTTTCCTTCTTTCTTATTTGCAAGTTTTTGAGAATATAGGGGGCGCTCCGTAGTTCAAAGATGGCGGTCAAGAGGGGGGTCGGTTCGCCATGGGCATCACAGCTCATCGGAATCAACGTGTTCTACGGCAGATAATACTGTGCGATCGACTTCAGTATCTTATTAGTCCGTGTTTGAAGATGAACGGACAGCTAGTCAAACATTTGAAAACCCCTAGTAGCTGCAGGCCATGCAACGCAAGGATGAAAAAAAAATCGGCACCGGCAAGGTCGAAAGGGGGACCGTTTCGCCACGTGCACTGCGTTGCAGGAAGACCAGCCTTCCGACACAAAGTGGGATGCGATGTCCAGTCGATTTATGTTTGATGGCGCACGGGCAGCAAGAACATTTGAGGACACCGACTGCTCACTGGTTGCGCAACGTAAACATGAAAAAACGAACGCCGCGACCACTGTTATAAGCGGCTATGTAGTTGTACGTCTCATGGATACTAAACAAGGCGCCACTGCGGTAAACGCTATTTATGTTATCTCACAATTTGTTTTATGTGTTAAGTGTTGACCGCCAACAAGCCGTACAGTACAGACGCCGACAAGCGGTCGGAGACATCGCGTGAGACGAGCGAACGAACATTGGTCAATATCCTCCTTGGGTAAGCGCCGAAAAGAGTTCGGAAAAAACGAACCAGACAGGCAGGCTAATATCATTTCAATTTCATGAACATCATTAAAATTTTTATTTCGTTTATGCACATATAGCAATGCGACCGAAAATCGGTTGCTATATTGTCACCTTGCAAAAACAAATAGCTCCAGAGAAGCACCGAACCATTCGTGTATACTTTGCTCGGTACCACAAACATTGTCTGCACTACGTACGGTCAAACGTTGTATTCTTGTGAAATACTTTTACACTGATCCAAAAATAACGAGGAAACAATCCTGCAAAATATCACTTTATTTGACGTCAAACAGCATAAGTTCAAGTTGCTAGGGGGTTATTTATGCTATGGTCGGAATCGAACGAACTCAAGATGCAGCAACGACGGTTCTTCGCCCGATACGTTTCTGCACTTTTCATATGCAGTAAACAAATCCTAATAAAATGACGCCGTCAATCGCGAATTGCATTCGAAGAAACAAGCCAGCTGCAGCGGTAACCGTGCAGAGCTTTCGGACAAAAGCGATAAAGCAGAGTTGGTCGAGTCGTTACGTGTACACACTAAAACCCCGATTAAGTCTTCCTAATGCGCGTAGTGTACTTAAATTTGTTATGTCCATAATAAAGAAACGTTTAATTCACCCACCTTCGTTGACATAATCAATCTTCAAAATCTACACGGGAGCGTCATTATCCGCCGACCGTGACAACTTTCGTATAGGGCTAGTGCATTCTTGGCAAGCGGGGAGCACCGACGATGGTCACATCGACTTTTACGTTTTTACGACCACTTTCACGTCCGAAGGCAGCTCCGTGAAAATCATCCAACCACCGAGCACACACGGACCGCGAAGAATACGCTTTCAGTGTCAAGTAGGAGCAGTGCTTCTTGAAGGGGGAAACCCATGCCACTGGGCCGAACAATCACCATTGAGCGTCGGATCCGTGACGAGCGGACGCAGGCGGTGCTTTGTTCGACGTGTTGTTGCCGCGTGGGATTTAGTTGCACATCGCGTTGCTCGTTCATTGTACTACCGCTGCGTAATATTAGTTCTGGCGGTGTTTGTGAGGCTCCGTCACGTACGTTGCGAGCCGCAAAACAATTCCCTTTTTTACGTTTCTGAGGTTCGTCGCCAGGGCGGTGACACCCTAGCTGAAACTTCCCAATAGTTCTTAAACGCATTTTATTTGCTTTGCTCTGTTTCTTCATGCGTCCCTTTCTCTCCTTTCTTTATCGACGACTCCCAAGAACGCCTTTGGAACCATTTGTGTGGTTGCGAGATGAAAGATTGGTCGCCCCTCCCAAATGTGTGTATTATTCTATCAGCGTCAGTTATGGTTAAAACAACGCGCTCCTCAGTTGCCTTTGACAATTGTTGTATAATGACAAAATTAGCTAAATAATAAATTTCATAGGGAAGTACATGTATTCATCCACGTTATGTTTTTTTGTTGTTTTTTGTGTAATGCCTTCTCTAATTTTTATTTCTGTGTTTGCATGCTTATCTAGGTTCATTTATTTAGTTTTTGCTCATCTTTAATTACTCCTTTTTTCCAGGCCCTCGAGATTTCGGCAGAGCCATAATCCGACCCCGTAGTCAAGAGGTTTGAAGACCCCTGGGCTAGATGGTGCGAGGTAAGTTACATAAAATTGAATTACAACTCGGAAAAAATTAGAATTGGAATTCACCACAGTATTTCATTATAATTGACTTTTGCACATGCATTGTATAAAACAATAACGCCAGCTGTTCTTAGATAAGTACAATATATAAAAGCAGTAAATAGAACAGCACCATTTGTTCTTATTTATAAACGATTCGTACAGTAGTTGTAAAAGAATGCGATACAAAGAAATACAAGGTGCAATACACAATACGACACACTATTTTTTATTGAATGTTAATAGCGTTTAATCGGCTATTATATTTGACATTTTCAATGGATGAATCCAAACTTCACTTTTTACATTAGTTCTGTAAATTAACATATCAACCACATAGAGCTTGAGAAACCAAGCCTAATCGTGCTTTCCATTTTGAATCCTCCGGCTGTCAGCGCCGCCGTTTACAATTTCTGTCTTGTCAGGAGGGGGTCCACGTTTTCTTGTGTAGGATTTAGAGTAGAAGTTTACGAAAAGACACATGACAAGGAACGCCTGCGCGTTCCCAATGTGGATGAGGTACCTCGGGAAGCCACAGTCTACAAACAAAGGTATAGACATGTGAACCATGTAAATCACGAACTGAACAATCTGCAATACTGTCAGGTACCTCTTCCACCAGAGGTACTGTCTGACACTTGGGCCAAGGGTGGCCAGAAAGTAGTAGGCGTACATGATGGTGTGCACGAAGGCGTTGATGATGAGCCCGAGGGCCGGTTGTCCTTCTGGCGCAAATAGAACCCAGAACCAGGCGTTCACAGCCACGATGGTGTGATGGATGACGTGCAGATGGGTGATGTGCGTGAACTTCTTGCGGAAGACGAAGAAGAAGGTGTCCAACAGGTCGGCGTAGCGTACCGCGACGTACCACCAACCTGTCTTGTAGTGTGCTCTGAGCTCGTCATCCATGTACCCTGTTATTCCCTGACAGAAGAGGTTGTAGCGCCCTCCGGGAAGGTACGTGTAGATGAGCACAAGGTACACGAACCTTGCGTTGAGGACGACCATTGCCAGGTTGTAAAAGCGGATGAGGTTCACGATGGGGAACGGTTCTCTCTTCTCCATCCACTTGGGGCCGGCCACTTTGACGAAGTACAAATAGAAGAGGATTAACGGGAACACGAATAAGGGGTTCATGACCAGTGGGTAGTCTCTTGTTCGTGGATCCCCCATCTGTTGGATCTGGCCCAAGAAAGTTATGGGGTTCATGCTGAAGGTGAAATTAGCGGTAGATGCCCCGTTAGCCATGGCTTGGCTGGTTTACCTGCAAGGGAAACCTGAAAATAAAATAGGACTGAGAGAACAGAGAGCGTAGAAAACAATATAAAAAAGCTAAGATAAAGTCAAAAACGTTCCTAGTGTGCTCTATATTGTCATTACTGTTTCCCTCAAAAAGTCGTCTTCGTTTGACTTTTTTCCTCCGCTACTAATTTTTGTTTTTCATACAAATCTTCATTCACAATGTTTCGCTGCCTACTTTTAGTTTATCTTTGTTTCTCCCCGGCTGCTTTTCCTGTTTCAGTTTTGCTCATCCTCTCAGTTTTCCTGTCGAGAAGCGTTTCCTGGTCAATTATTTTATGACCTAGAGATTTGATTGCTACCTCCTTGGACTTAATTAGTAGCTCGTCTTCTGAAGCATTCTTTTGGGAACTAATTGCCTTTACTCCCGAGGCTGACCTATTTTGACGCTGATAAAATCACGAAGTATGGTCGCGAAGCTTGGAGTTTTAACGCATATGGACAAAACAGGTAAAACTCAAATCGTCTACTTTTTTTGCCGTGTTTTGCAAGTTTCACCATTCTACGTACCGACTTCATAAAGTTATAATAGTTACGAGTTTTCTTTTATACTTTGGCAAGTGCATGGTCATGTGTCCCGCACCCGTTTGAAGAAGTATATGGTGAAGAAACGGGGCAACAAAAACTCCATTGATCTTTGAATTGATTAAGCAATTTCCGTTCAGCACGAGCAGGACGCGAATTATACTTTATATGCATGCAAGATCGATATATTGGAAACAAATTTAAGAAATCAAACGTCGTTTACGTCCAAAACTCGCGGCTAGAAGAGGCAACGTGATCTCCTGCTGCTTGCATGCTGGTCATGCTCTCCCCCGGATGTTCTTAAGGATCGGTAATTACAGCCCCCGCAGTGATTTGACAGGAGCTTCAACATGATTGCTACCACAAGCACTGACTCCGCCCGGCCCCAAAAAGTACTCTGACACAGTTTCTGTGTCCAATCCATAAGCCGGAGTTGGGCGTAAAACAATATCTGTCACCGTGAGGCTCCACATTTACCTAGCTTCTCGGCGGTTAAAGAAGCCTGCAGAGCTACGTTGAAGCACCTGGCTCATTATGCTACATTCTCGTGTGCTTAGGTTCCCGATGTAATTTCACGGTTTCTTTACGCAGCCTGTCGCATTGTCGCCGGTCATTTGAAGGAACTGTTAAAATCGCCACCGAGCACAGAACGAATAAAAAGTATTTGCGGATACTTTCTGTGTCACTCTCGTTTATTTGTTTAATTTATTTTTCAGCAGCGAGGAATCCCGTTGAAAAGCTATTACGCCGCTGCATATCGCTTTATTTTGTTTGACGGCGAATCTGCCTGGATTAAAGCCGTTTTGCCCGACTCCTGCAATAAACTTTTTGCCATGGTCTGGAGCCCTGCTCGGCCAAGCTCGAGAGCAGATTGCAGCGGTGGAGCACACACTTGTTCTAGCTTAAAAGTTATAAACTAAACGTAGATTCTGTGTTGTAACTTGACTAAATATATTATAAAAGCATATTCCCCCTTAAATTATGCGCTGTGTTCGCTCTCATGTCTTGTCACGCAAAAACTGACGTAGTAGGATTGAATAGGTTCGGTGTTTTTTGTTTTGTTTTGTTTTTACTTAAAGGTTCTTCTTTTTCTGCGTTTTAAGACTGAGCTCTCTAAATATTGCTTTTGAGCCTAAACTCCGAAATGGGATGAGCAAGACGGCGACATATCACGCCCGCATTTTGACAAGATATCACTGGTGCCATATCTATATCATGCTGTTCTAACCAGGGACTCTCAAACCATAGCCGTAACCGTAACTGTAAATTATTTACCGGTAATCGATATTAGCGAAAAAATAAAAATATGAGTTTTTCTCAAGAATGACCTTGAGGAGGGATTGAAATGACGTGGCCGTTTGACTCGAGTTACCGTCAACGAGTGGTGCATCTGGTAATACATTTCAGTTAAATCTAAATTTTAGATTAAGAATACTTGGTTGGAATCAGTGGTCGAGCTTATAATCAAAGGTCTATAGTTCTAAATTAGCCACCCTCCTGCAAGCGCTACATGTATTCAATACGTTTCGCCTTCAGGGCATTATCTAAAAAGTTAGAATTCTGAGATGTCCATCCAACTCGTTTCTTTCAAAACCACCAATGTTCTTAACCTGCACTAGTCAATATGAAGAAGCGAGGTAAATTGACCATCATGTAGAGCTAACGGAAAACAAAAATCGAACCTTGAGCTTCAACGTAAAAATCCGGCTCGACGAAAGTTCGTGACATCCCCAGTTGCAATATATCTGTAGCAAAAGCTCCGCCTTCAAACAATAGAGAAAAATGGCGCTACTATACGAATGCACACTTTTTATAGCCTCACAGGATCGGACAGCGAGAAACGCGCGCTTCTATACCCAAATGAATTTGCTCAGAAATGGCAAACATGACGTAGGTGTAACTGCGCACAACTAAGACTAGGAAAAGGAACAAACTACACAGGGCAAATTTTAGTTTTCTGTGTTGTTCCTTCCCCTCCTTAGTGTTCCTTGTTTTGTGCTATTGCATTTACATTATGTTTGACTTTCACCATCTAGCGCAGCCCTCAATTGTATTACATTATTCCACTTAGCAGTTATTTACTAGAAACGGCCTAGAGATCTGTTTCTTCCTTCAGTCTGGGCGAAGCCTCTTCTGGATATCTTAGGTTGCAACAAACTATAGCTACGAGAAGATGCGAATGGTTCTTCTATCACACAGTGTGAACTTTTTTGATGATTGTTTACAAATGCTGCCGAACAACAAAGTAGCGTTGTTTTTGTTTTAATTAGTTTTATTATATAACATGCGATGTTCCCCGAGTAGCGGGGGTAACATGTATGCTTGGGTATCAAGCTATATAATGTAAATTGGTGTAGTGAACAAGTGTTGGAGGTAGAAACTCGTGCAATTTTTGACCAAGTTAGAATTACTAATACGTTTTCGAGTCTCGTTATTATTAATGTCCTGTTGCTGAATATCTTGGACTACTGTAAACCGTTTATTATAAAACAGCTGTGTAGCATTTCAATAAAACAAAATATTGGAGAAACCGAAAAAAAAACTGTTTTGGGGAAAGTGTAACCGGTAACCGAAACCATAAAAAAGTAAAACCGTAAAAGAAACGAAACGAAACCGATATCAACAGGAAACTGTAGCCGTGCCGTAACCGAAAGGTTAAATTTTTTTTTTTTCGGTTTGGGTCCCTGGTTCTACCTGACGCGATAATGAGCGAGGATCAAAGTTTTGTCATTATCACTAGATATAAATTGTGATTAAAACAATGATTGGCATCTCAGGTGACACAACACGAAAGCTTTGTAGCGGTTTGCTTTTCAAGTGGTTGTTAATGCCCTGTCGCATTCCTAAGAACCAGTGTACTTCCTTCCCCCCCCCCCCCAAAAAAAAATGTATCGCCCCATAGGTTGTATATTAATGTGTCCTTGCGCCAAGCAAGTGCTCTTTACTGTGCAGATATAAGGCGACCGCTCCACTATCAGACTCATCCTATTCGTTATTCTGCGAGGCACACAAAAATTGAATCATTTAACCCGCAGTCGCACCGGTCACACATCACACAAAAGGCACGGAGTTGCTTTGCAAACATTATGTCAAAATTATTCGCGGAGACGCCTCAAAAATGCTGGAAGCACCTTTACTTTATACATATGCATCCTTAGAACATGTCTTAAGACAGTTTGGTTTATGACACTGTGACAGCAGCGTCAGACAAGAAAGAAATAGAAATAGAAATAGAAAGTGTTGGCAGACTGTCTTTTGCATGATGTATTTGTACGTGTGACAACGGCTTTAGACACATAACGGTGACGTTCGCGTACCTTGGGTCGGAAATTTCTATATTAACCTCGTAATTCAGTTTTCTTTTATTTTTGCGATGTTTTTTTTTTGCACTTTTTATGCATTTTTGCGTCGGTGACACGATTCGGAAACAACGAAACTGTCGGTACAGATTTGCTAAATACATACTTTAATTTGCATACAACGGGGTAACGCGCCCAACGAACGTAAGATGATATAGTAGCTTATAAATCGCAAATACAGTTACCAAGCATGTTATTATGTTTATAGACATTGTACGCTCACATCGATGTGGTAAATGACACACATTTGAATTGCAGAAAGGCTGCAATAAAACCTGTTCGTCGGTCGCGAGAGGGCCGTCTACTCGAATAAGTAGGCTCTTTGCTGAGAAACTTACGCGAATCGGTTTTAAATGTGGTCGATGACTTCACGGACATCGACGGAAGATATTCCCAGAATTTACGTACCAGCTCCTGAGCGGCTTAATAAAGAAACGTTTTCGCAGTAGAACTGGCGGTGCAGAATGCTATCACGTTTCAATGACAATCTCCCCAGCAATTTCGGCAACGATCTTATTCTTAGATTCCCACGATTGATTATTCGCGTATGTTTTCTGCGAAAGTACGAACGCAGACGCAATTCGGGAAACCAGCTTCGTGCGTCGGGATTTTTGGTCGCGTTCTTATCGAATAATTCTGTAATCTCATGGCGGCGGAGTGATGGTAAGATGCTCACGACTTTCCAAGCCCTGCTTTTTTTAGCGAGGGAAAGGGGGGAGGAATCTTTTTTAATTATGCGGAGAGCAAAGTCGTCTGCTTCTTGAGCAGGGGTTGCGATAACGTCAGAACGACACCGAGCTCTTACTGGCTTTGACTGAAAAGATAGTGGGTAGACATCATTGCTAGTTGCCTTGAGGCCTACCCACTATTTTTTTTTCAATTAGCCAATAAGAGCTCGGCGTTCTGATATCATAGCAACCCATGCTCAAGAAGCAGACAAACTTACGCTCCGCATAGTCTTCGACAACTTAAGAAACGCAGGGTGCGGCAAGTTCCGAGCGTCATGTCATCATCACTGAGCCTTTTGGATTGCGGCACAAGGCGATACGAACAACGAAGAATAAATCCCGAAGTAGGAAAAGCGAACATCATAAGGCACCCTTGGCATTTCTTTAGTTGTCTGTAACAATCGACACGGGCCGAACAAAATCTAAAATCAGACTAACTCGAAAAAAACAAAAAAAAACTATCTCCTTTGGACGCTTTGAAGCGCCAGGCGACATGTATTAGATATATGAGCAATCCAAACTCACCTTCAGAATCTTGAAAGCGCCGAAGGATTTGTATTGAAATTACTATAGCCGTCGAACTGAGTTTAACCCGTCGATGCTTTCAGGCCGGGTCGGGTAGGTGATCTTGAACCTCTAATGTCTATACCCAAAGTTCGTCGCTACAAGCCGCTAGTCATTATGTTGACCTAAGTTTCCCAGCTTTTTACGCGTCCACCTTAACTAGCGCCCAGTTAAACGCTGAATCTTTAAAAGGAAGGAACCCTTCCTCCTAGGATATCATGGCTCTACAGGTGCGTATGATAATCCAACTGCGTAAAACTATCAAATGTCGGCCTACGGGATTGTTCTCTCAAGGCGTTTTTCCGCGCCCTCTTTCTCTTTAAGCGCTTTTTTGCCTTTGAGTGGCACTTCTTGGCAAGTTGAGGAAGGAAGAAATTGAGGCTGGCCTAAATCGCGCACGAAGGTCTGCCACCGTGTCGTTAGTTTGTAAGGACCAATGGGCTACAGGGACCTTGGGACATCATTCGCATATTTTGTTTTCTTCGTTTGCCTTCATTGTTACATTAAGACAATGCAGTTGTCGCCCTCGCTCTTTCTACCCTAATCGCTTTTTTTATGTTGTTTTTGTTCTTTTTACAAAAAGGAAACGGACCCGAAAACATTCGGAAGAAGCTAACGCGCGTAAGCACTTTATCATCATGAGCTTAAGCACCTTTGGAAGGTGCTCAAAAACTAGCATGTATATGGCTTTAAGTCAGGTTGCGCCGCACGTGTGGATCATGCGTGCTCCTGCCTCTCTCGCTTCGCGAGGCAGGAGCAGCGTATACGCGGCCGGCGCACCGTCACAATGCCGTTCGCTTCATGTTATCGTCATTGTCCCAATAGCAGTGACATGTGTTGCGCATTAATGTTTTGTGGGCATCTTCGCACGCACGTATGCACCTGCTCGCGCGCGTACTGATCCGCTTTCATTTATTTCGTTTGATATAATTGGTCCTCAAGAGCCCTCTCACGACGGCATTACACAAAGAGGGGGTAATACATCAAATACCACGATTTAATGAAACAAATAAAAATTAGAGCATACTCTCATGATAAAAATAAAAATGTAAGAAGTAGCAAAAAAAACAACAACATTGGTTTGCTTCTTGCCACGTGATTCGCTCTTCGGCAATGTTATAGATTGATACCACAATCTCGTTGACTGCGGTCAGTGTTGGCAGTAACGCGTTACCAGTAACGGCGTTACTGGTAACTCGGTACTTTATCCGGTAATGTAGTCACGTACTTGTTACGTGTTTTTTTAACAGTAACGAGTTACGTAGTTACGTTACTCGCTACCTTTTCTTCCCAAAACTTGCAAAAAAATACACTTCAAATTTTTTTCGTCGGGTGCCAAATTTTATGAATTATTGCGCTCATCCGACGTACCTTCGAAATTGTACGTTTTTTTTTTGTTTGTTTTCTTCTAGTGAGCATTTAGGTGGAACCGTTAAAATAAAAGATAAGGTAATTATGTTAAGTTTCGGTATAGAGATAAAATGTCTTCAGATATGGCGCTTGCGCATACCTGTAACGTCGAAACAGTAAAACGCTTTTATTCATAAAAAAGAAGTGACGCCAGAGTAATGTGCGTTACTTTTGATCGGTAATTGTTACTGTAACGCGTTTCCTTTATTTTGTCTTAACGTAGGTCGATATCGCGTTCCTTTCATTTGCAAGTAACGAGCAACGTTCTTCGTTACTTTCCTTTCGGTAATGCCTAACAACCCTGCCGCAGTAATAAGTTCCTTTAAGTTGTCAGCCACTATGTTAGTTGTTTTTTGTTTTGTTTTTTTCCTATTGAAGTCAAGTAAACAGGCGGGCTCGACCCCGCTTCGGTTGTTTTCTCTGTTTGCGGCTTCAAATGTCTCGTCTCACCGCACATGTAAAGTCGAGTTTGCAGCAATCGTGTATAACGGCACAAGCATTGCCGTTCGCCACCATTCCGATGGGAAAGAAAGGCGTTCCCTTCTGTGTGTGCTTAATCTCGAGGTAATTCTCGTGGCAAAGAGTAACCATGAGATATCCCACGCCTTCATGCCGGTCGGAGTGCCCGCTTACCCGCTTTCCGGTATTCGCACTTTTTACGCTTGTTCTAATTTCTGTCAAGGAATCCGTGCGCTTTGTTGGTAAAACAGAAGAAATACATTCTCAATCCGCTGTCTGTTGTAAACAAAAAAAAAAAAAAACTTCTGAGGAATGTATGCCACATGATGACCAACACCGCTCTCTTCCCTCGTCTACTACGAGCTCGCGCAAATGTTTTCCTTGAGTAATGTTGCTTTTCTTTTTTTAAGCACTTTTTTGTGGAGAATTCATTGTTCATGTCTATTCGACTATTGAGGTTATGACAAAATTAACTTTATACTACCGGCATGTCAGGAGTCGAACTCTATAATGATGTGGATTATTGGTTTGTCAGCGCGCGGGGATTATGACGATAGAGTTAATAAAACGATAGAAGGAATTAGTTGTAACGGGTTTTCGCAATTAGTTTATCAAGCCCTTAAGCTTTGCGGGAGTGTTACTGCTACGGAACAGTCGTGGTTTGCAGATAATCCACAAAAAGGCTGATTAGTTGCTATGCTCTTCTACATTCTCCTTTCTTTCTTTTTTTACTCTTCTTTTCTAGTTCGCACCTTTGATTCTGATTTGATTGTTCTGATTAACCAACTGTCAACACTTTAGATCAGAAACCCCGACCGGTAACCCTAAAGGCCTGCTCGCACATACACCGCAGCAGTAAGTCAGCAGTATAGGCAAAGCATATCAGCGCTGTACCAAGCCTCGGAGAAATGTGACCCCGCCTTTGCTAGCCTACACACAGGCCTCAGTTCTAGCTCAGTACGGACTCAATGTTGGCAATAACGCTGTTCCTGCGCTGAGATGCATGTGTGAACCAGCCTTCGCGGTCTGCATTACCAATGTACCGTTTTAATGTTTTTGCAACCATGATGCCAGACCGTTTCAAAAACAGACAGGTGAAAGACGACATATTAAACCAGACCAAACATAATTTTATTTATTTTTAATTTAGAAAATAAACATGATTCACAGCTCATTTGAGCATGTGCAGGTCTAATCGTGTTTGGCATTCTGAACCCTGCGCTCGCCAGCCGTGCTGTTTGCGACGCTTTTCTTGTTTGTAGAGGGTTCTTTTCTCCTTGAATATGATTGAATATAAAAGTTTAGAAAAAGACACAAGATGAGGAACGTCTGCGCGTTCCCAATGTGGATGAGGTACCTCGGAAAGCCACAGTCCACGAACAAAGGAATCGACATGTGAACCATGTAAATCACGAACTGAACAATCTGCAACAAGGTGAGGTACTTCTTCCACCAGAGGTACTGTCTAACACCTGGTCCAAGTGTAGCGAGAAAGTAGTAGGCGTACATGACGACGTGCACGAAGCCGTTGATGATGAGCCCTAGGGCCGGTTGTCCTTCTGGCGCAAACAGCACATAGTACCACGCGTTGATGGCTACTATGGTGTGATGAATGACGTGCAGATGTGTGATGTGCGTAAACTTTTTGCGAAGGACGAAGAATACGGTGTCCAGGAAGTCGGCGTAGCGGACCGCGACGTACCACCAGCCAGTCTTGTAGTACTCTGTGAGCTCGTCGTCCATGTAGCCCGTGATGCCCTGGCAGAAGAGGCTGTAGCGACCTCCGGGCAGGTACGTAAAGACTAAAACGATATACACGAACCTGGCGTTGAGGACAACCATGGCGAGGTTGTAGAAGCGGATGAGGTTGACGATTTGGAACGGCTCTTTGTTCTGCATCCATCTTGGACCGGCAACCTTGACGAAGTACAGGTAGACCAGGATCATGGGAAACACGAATAAAGGGTTCACGACCAGAGGGTAGTCCCTTGTTCGCGGGTCACCCAGCTGTTGAATCTGGCTCAAGAACGTGATGGGATTCTTGCTCCAAGTCACATTAGCCGCTGACAGCACGTCGACCATGTCTGCGCCGGTTACCCTGTGGTGTAAAAATATATTTCAGTGAGGAGGAAGGAGAGAAGCCTTGTGGTAACACAACATAAAAGATTGATGTTGTCGGTTATTCAAGATACAGTAAAATCCTTTATTTTCACGGCCCTTATTTTTCGCGAATCGGTCATGGAGGACATAATCGCGGCCATTAAAATTCGCGAATTCCAGACGCCTGAATTGAAACTATTAAGGACCGAAAGTTTTGCGTGCCCTTATATTTTGCGAATTTTTCATTCCCGAAATTCGAGAAAATTAAGGGCTCGCGAACATTAAGGGTTTCACAGTAATATTCATTCCTCAATATTTTTCTGACTTCTTATCTCTCGATGTCTTTTTTTTTTTTTCATATTCTACTCGCTCGTATGATCACTTTGCCGTTACTAATGTTTTTTCTCTTCTCTCTGTCCACAAACTTGGCTCGTGCATGTTTCTTTAACTTTCAGCTAAAAACACTTCTACCTAAGTTGTCGCAACTCCAAAACTGTTTTTATTCACTTCCTTTTTTCTTCTCGATGACTTGGTTTTAGAAGGCGTGTTATGTTTCTTTTAAGGTCAAAGTCTGTGTATTTGAATTTTGATCTTTAATATAACAAATTTAATTCAGCTTTTCTCAAAAGAATGTTCTCTATTTATTTACACTACGCGGCTCTCAAAACGACTTAAAATAAGGTAATAATTACATTACGATTGAAAAAAGCGGGACCTATAGAAATAATAAAGTTTATTTCAAGGAAAAAAAGTAAGTCCACAATATGCATCTTCTTTTTTTTTTTTTTTCAAGAACATATTTATTGTGTTTTTGAATTTTTGGAGAATTGTTTTTTTTTATTTTTTCATCAAATTTTTATTTCGTAGCTGTACAATTAAGCTAGTTTTTTGTACAATACCTGTTTCGGACGACAGATATAAGTTAAGATTGGCATGGCACCTGGTTGCCACGTTATATTGAGGTTATGGCTCAAAGTCTTGCTGAAGAAAAAAAAGAACCACTAAATTTATTAGAGTCGCTGCTCTGATTCCGATTCTAGTAAAATGTAAAAAAAAACATAATTTAATGAAATTTGTCTAGATTTGGCATTTTGGCAACTCTCAATATTTTAGATAAACCCATCTCCAAGCATTCGACCCATGCGTGACGCGGCCATAAGGTTAGTCCACAGGAGACAGGCGGCAATGCACACGAGTGCTCGGGCCGTCCTATGCTCTACGCACAGAGTGGTTTCTCGCACATAAAGAAAGATTAAAGACCCCTTTGTTCATTGAGACAGCGTCGGCGCTGGCGAACTGGCTTGTGAGATCACCAGCCAGTTTGGCTATGAATGGAACAAATGAAAAACTTACTTTCTATCTCCGATCAGTCGAGTTCACCAGTAATTTCGAGTACTGTGTAAATTGATGGACCACAAAACGCACAAGAGGAAAATGCACCTATTTATACTCCAATAAAAAAACTTTCTGTTTTAATCCGTGAATCAGTAACACGTTGAGGGGCGCGCTCGCATGAGTAATCAGTCTAAGAATAAATGTGAATGGTCTGCTTTATGACGTTTGAATGTTGTTGAAATGACCCGTAGAAAAAAAGAAGCAATCTAGCTCACCTTCCTTCTCCCAGAATAGTGGACGATACTGTAGCAAAGCCCTGACTGTCTGAGTGTCAAATCTTGTCAGCTGGACCTCTTAGAGGACCTTACTCTAGAAGTGCCAAGCGGCACAATGAATTACGAGAGTGTTCTGCAATAATTTCTCTCCCCTACGCACCTCTAATATACTTTCTGTTTATTCTGATAATGTTCTCACCCTGCGACTCGAATCTTTAAAAAAAAGGAAGTCTTCCCTCTACACATTCCATTCACCAGACGTCTGCGCAAGTTCACTGAAACTCTGCTAACTTTGGGCTTTTTCTTTCTCTACGAGATGACGTTTTTTGTTTTACTGTCCTCCATTTTTTACGGACCGTGCGTGGTTCTTTGTCTTTTTTTTTTACAGTCATATTTAAGCGAGAGGAGGAAAGAACTGGAGCCGCCCTCTGCAGCTCTCACGCCTCTTCCACTGCGGGTTTTGTCGGCTGGAGTCGATGGGGCCGAGGGACCTTGGAGCTTCGTCCGTCATTACTTTTTCCCTTCATTGTTGTGATGAGACAATGCGTTCATTACAGGCGTTATAACCTCGCGTGGTCATTTTTGTTTTGCTTCTTACGCATATGCACGAAGATGAGTGGACGAGGAGAAAAACAATCTTAAATACACCTTCAATCCATCAGGGAAAGAAAGAAAACTTTAAAGGGTAACTCCGGTCCAAAGTCGAACCAATGTAAATGACTTATCTCGGTTTAAGGAAACTCATTACGAGCATTGCCAAAATATTACACCAAAGGGAAACCGCGATTCACTCTAAAACCGATATTAAAAATGCTTACACGAGCTTCTTAGCGGGATTCAGCGGGTTGGCTATATGTAAAGCAACCTTGTGCCATGACGTCATCATCGTTTTCAAGGAGGCTTCTCGTTTTCAGCCGTCCGAGCTGACGATTTCTGCTTGTTACGTTATGCTTAGGCGGTCGTAGTTTGTAAGTGCTCTACGGCGATCGGTGCTCGAAGTTGACTTCCTGCTCGCTCAATGGCGTCGTGGTGCCGAAGGTGGCAATCACTGGTGCCCGCAGTTTAGTGCCTTTCTGCTCAACGCGATTTTACGGTTAGCTTCCACAACGCTTATCCAACGTGAATAGAATACCACCAAGATTATAGTTCGTCTCAGAAGATAACTGGGGGCTCGTTCGTTCTCAGCTGCGTTCTTCGTGGCAAACTCGTTTTTCGGCCGCCAACTTAATAATGTGTATTGATATTTGCTACAGATGTTTGAAATCTTCGAAGCAAAGCAGTTGAACTGTCGTAGCGTCTTTCCTGACTGATTGGAACTGCTCTTGCGACTAGGCCGGGTGTATGTGTTTCGGTACCGCGATACGAACTTCGCGTCAAACGATGGCCATGCAGCTTATCACGAGGGTTTGCCATCGTGCTCGAACCGGTAGTTTTGGTTTCGTCGTAGACCCCCGAAACAAAGCTTTGAGACAGGATATGTACAAAACTACACAATGCATCGAAAAAAACCTCACACCTCGTAATTCAGGGACACTTCCTTTACTAAAACCCGTCGCCTCCTTAAAAGTGAGCAAATGTACCGGAGTTACCCTTTAAGCACTAACCATTCACCTGGAGTTGTTCTCTCAATCGTTTTTAACTGGACCATGAAATGAATTGGGGTTAGGGTAAATTAGTTGATATGGGAATTTCATTATTTTCTATCGTTTAGTGGACCAAAAGAAAACTAGTAGGCGGGAGTAGAAAACCGTACGCCTGCTTTTCAGTACGAAAATTTGAAAATATAGCTGACTATTTATTACCATTTTCTCTTCGAAAGCTCTCCACTTTAATGCATCCGCGGTGTCCAAACACACCAACCGAACCCGGCTCACGTAATGGACACAAGCACTGCGTAGCTCGGACGTACGCGCTCATCAACAATCAATCCGTCGACGAATATTTGGATTCGCATTCGTGGTCAATGAGTGTCGTGACGGCACTTAATCATCACTTGCGAATGACAAGTTACATGGTGTGCTAGAAAGCACGATGGAAGCTTGGAGTCATCGCATCTACTGCCACTATATAAGCTACGCTTCAGACTGACGACACTTACCCATCGTGTGGCTTAAAATCATAGTTGCCAGTTATCTGAAGCTTAGTTTAAAATCGCAAGAAAACGCGCTTTTTCGTCCTCCACAAATGTTTAAACGGTTCGTAATAGAACAAAGCAATATCACACGGGCTTTTCAACACCGAATGTAATGCTGAGGAAGTCGCACTTGAGTCATGTCGATCGGCAGTTGCGTCTGCTCTGCACAAGCATCAAGATGGCGGCGCCCACAACAATATCGGGGAACGGAGTGCCGATACCCTAGTCCCAGGTCGTTTTTAGGGCCTCTAATCGCATCCGGTCGACACCAGCTAGAATAATCAAAGCCTGTGCGCTAGAAGTTGGACATCATCACAGTGAGATTGCGATTGGATAAGAGTACCGCGTCAGTGTTCGGCTGAGCCTCGCGCCCAATCAACGCGTCGAAGGACACTCGGCATCGGGATCGGGTCTTATTGTCGAGTTGGCGCCGTCCGGCCGGGATGACGTTCCATCGAGGAAGAGTGAGGCGTTTACGGAGGCCTTCATTATTCTAGACGGTGTTGATCCGCTGCTCAAGCACGTCACGACCACTTGATTTCTCATTTCGCTTTTGAGGTGAGGATTAAAGCTAAGGGGGAAGTAGTCCGAAAAATTGTTTTTCGTGGTTCCTTACGTCGCGATATGTGTTTCTATCACCACGCCTATATCAAAGCGATTGTAAACTTAAGCCGATATTATTAGAGTCACTGGCAAGGTGAGAACCGCAGGGAGAGGCTTCGGTTGTCTCGCGTTCAGCGTGAGCTTCCTACCTTCGCCGATTCTATGGCGACTTCTCGTTCGCCTCGAGCGCCCATGCGCAACCAGAACACGGCGGAAGGCGTGGAAGCATGCTGTAGGTCCTGCGCTCGAAAGAGGCGCCCAAACGACCCGATCAACAGATAACTTTCACAAATCCCTACATGCAACACTGTGCGCTTTCGTATTTTGGAAACCGGCTGGCCGCAGATCGGCTTGGCACGGTTTCCGGTTCGATAAACGTTTCGACGAAATCGTTGTTTGAAGCGAGGCGTCAAGCCATGCGAAACACTAAATAATCATTTCCTTCCTTTTCCCAACAAAGCTTAATGTTGAAAGGTGACCGAAAACAAAAAAAAACTCTAGAAACAGCTTGAGTGGCCCCTAGCCACCCAAACCAGCAGTCGTGATGCAGGCACCAAAGGCATTTGATAACGAAATGCTGGCAACTTATTCAATGTTAACAAACTGGGAAATTCAAAATACGAGTGAACTCTAACATGATAAAAACAACACTATACTAAAGCAATGACAAAATGAAACAGCCCAGGAAATCGTGACAGACATTCAAACTAAAACAAAAAAATCCTTAGCTTAAAACAATCTGCACTCGATCAGTGTTAGCAGTTTGGTTGGAAGTGAACAATTCCCGTAAGATGCTCACTGATATATTGCTGGAATCGATATCTTGCCAACTCAGCTGATTAAAAGTGATCGGTAAGGTGTAAGATGTAATTTGGTTGCAGTCTAGACTTGATTGCGCGACACAAGGGACAATCACAAGGGAGTAGACACGGACAAGCGCAACTTTCAACTTGTTTATTTGTGCCCAACCAACCACGAACATCCAGAAAGAGCATGCGCAGCACGCTACACAGAAGGAAGAAAGGAAACAAAAAAAAAAAAGATAGAGAAGTCACACACCAAGACACATTCCCCGATAGTCATTATCACACTAGCAACCCAGATAAAAACTGGACTTCACTCTCAAACAAAGAAAACGAGGTATCACTAACACCGGCACTTTCCTTCTTTATATAAAACGCTTCCATCAGTTCTCTGGCGGGGGTGTCTTTGCTTCTATTCAAGATCCTGATCTCGTGAAATAGCGCCTCACACCCAGAGTCCGTACAGTGAGTTGGCAAGTGTGCATTGCCTTTATTCCTGATTGACAATTCATGTTCCCGTGCGCGGTCATTCACACAACGTCCAGTTTGACCAATAAATACTTTCCCACACGAGACTGGAATCTCGTATACCACCGCTGTAGAACAATCCATATACGGTCAAGCGTACTTTTTGTTGCAACCACTCGTCTTCTCTCTTCCGAAAGGTACATTGTACCTTTTCGCTACATTCTTGACGTTGCGGGACACTATGTATACATGGCACCACTTCTGGTCGACACTTTCTTTGTGGCGGCTCTGGCCGCGTCCTCTGCTTTACTTTGGTCTTCTGGAGCAGCGTCTTAGCAACCGCCGTAATTACCGCGCATGGAAAACCGGCACACTTCAGTTTGGCTACCTGATCATTAAAGCTGCTGTGCATAGAGTGTGGGCACGACTTCCTGAAAGCGCACCCTAAGAAGAGGGAGGTGAGTGCTCGCTTCACAGTTTTTGAGTGAGCCGAGTCATACGGCAGCAGGCCCTTCTGTAACCGAGGGTTGTAACACCAGCATAAATTATTACTCTTTAACATCAGTTTTATTTCCAGGAACTGGAGTGAGTCATGGGTCGGAAGCTCATGTGTAAAGGACAGGCCCAACTCATGACTGCGAAAGGCGGTTAAAATCTCATCTACAGAGTCATCATAACTAAACACTTGTTGTTTCTTTAAAAGGATTAAAAAATCGTCAACGTGTCTAAAACCTTTCAAGACACAGCCGTCACCAAAGTGGTTGGCTAGGTTTTGATTAACGTGTGCCAAAAAAATATTACAAAGTGCTGGGGCAACGCAGGACTCTCTGCAGATGCCATGGCCTTGTATGTAAGGTCTATTTTCAAAGAAATAAAAGTGGAACTCAGGCAAAACTCCAACAACGACAGGAAGTTATCCACAGACATCCCCGTTGAGTTTTGAAAAGCCACTACTCCGTTATCGTCTATACATTTCCGGACGGACACACATAACTGCCCCTGAGGAACTGAATAAAACAGATCCTCTACATCAACAGAAAACATGTACAGACGGGTCTTGTTTGTTTTAAGAAGGACGTTACGTCTTCCGCATTTGCAGTTGCAAAGGGATCCTTACCTTTCAGGCCCTTCAACTGCTTCAAAAGAAACCGGCTTAACAACAACTGTCACAACCCTTTCTTGGTGACAATGGTCTTGAAAGGCACGTCCACTTTGTGCGTTTTTTCCGAAAAGAACACAGACAAGGCGTTACCTTTACAGTCACCAATGGTTTTAGCTAGTTTTCTAAGTTCAAGGTCTTTGCACATACCCACAACTCTAGTCTTCACACGGCAAGCACTAGGCTTGACGGCTTTAAAGTTCTTTCCCACCGCAAGTCTTCTCGCTGAACGTACCGGCAGTCATCGCCACAAATCCACCCTCTCTATCCGCTCGAAGAAGACGCAGATCGTTTTTTTTTGTTTTTTTTTAAGAAGTCCACAACCTTTACCAAGGAGTCCTTTGAACCCCGGGTGATGTCCCTGTTGACAGTCCGTGTGAGCACATCAACACCCGCAAGCAGGCAACTATCGTGTTGTTCAGATGGTGTTTTCCTAGAAACTCGTCGGCTCAACGAAAGCAACTCATGCGAGTGCAATGTGCGTGAAGCCGTATGTGTCTCTGGATGAGCGTCTTCCTTTACTATGACGACTGTATCTGTAACGTGCGGCACTCACCATCCAGAAACGAGCTTGATCCAGCGTCCAGTAGCGACGGAAAAGGGGGGGGGGGGGGGGAGGTACGCCTTTTTTCCGTCGTTATATGATTTACAGAATACAGCGCACAACACCTCCTCATCACTGACCAGTGTTGGCTCATTATCAACCTAGTTAACTGCACTTGACGTTTGAGCGCGGCTCGCCTAATTGTGATTGGTCAACAGATTGCACACAACCATATGGGCGGCGCTTCAAAGATTTTTATTCTCGCCGTCTTGTACCTTTGCCTTCGAAAACCCTCCTTAATCCACAGCGTTGCTCTATTCGTGCTCCCATGTGATCCATTAGTGTAAATTTGGAACATAGCCATGGTTAATAGTACGTAAAAGCACGTACAGATCACCCCCCCCCCCCCTTTTATTGATGACAACTCACCGGAACAACTGGACGATCCAGAACTCCGTGATTCATATATATATATGCTGTAAATAAATCTACGCGCGACACACCTTCAAAACCTTGGTGCGGCGTCGATTCTTGATCGGTATCCTGGCGTGCGAAGGCACAAAGATGCAGCACTCGGCGTGCCAAGAAATTTTTGATCACGCCGCGAGACCGGCGACACTTGCTTTCGATGAGTTGTACCTCTAGATACGGCTTCACACGCAAGGCACTCGCAAAACATATCCACACGGCGCCGATTCTTGGTCGGTATCCAAGCGTGCGAAGGCAGAGGAACTCAACACTTCGGCGTGCCAAGGAAGCTTTGAACATGCCGCGAGACCGGCGAAACTTGCTTTACACGAGCTGTGCCTTTTTCCCGCGGCACTACGCTTTCGTAAAAATTTCCAGGTGTTCTCAACGGCAAGTATCACGGCGCACACAGGATCTTAAGAACGTCTTCGGCGAAGGACGACGAACGACTAGAAAACGTGTCTTTAGCACGATGCCGTCGGCCTCTGCAACACTAGCAAAGCGAAAAAATTCTCCATGCAAGATGGTCGTCCGTTAACCGCACTCGCGGAGCGTTGATGCGCGATCCAGCAATTGCCATAGAGATCAGTGCTCCAGATCATGGGCACATACCCCCATTTCGGAAATGCCAACTATTCCAACGCCTTCCAGGTGGTTCGGGTCGGCCATATCAGTTGCAGTATTTACATCCGAGGAAGGCGCTGCCCATGACGCTGCCAAGGATAATCCGAGGTTTCATCCTCCGCTACAACAAAGTTTTGAAAAAAAAAAGAAATAAGACCAAGGTTTATTCAGTATTTTAAAAGCTTCTTTTTTGTTTTATTAAGGTGAAATAAAGAGGAAATAATGCATTAAAGTTGTTAGAAGCCCCTGTAACCGACTGTGCGCATCTGCTTGCTGCAAGCAACATTGGCCATCGCAACGGCAGAAAACTAGGGGTGTCGTGAACTTTCGTTGAACCGGATTTTTAGGTCAAACTTTTGGGGTTTAACTGGGTCGAACCGGTTCGACGAACCTTCGAACTTTTAACCAGATTCGACCGGTTCGACTTTGTGGACAGTGTGGCCAGACCTTGGTGCGAACATGTCTAGCTTTGGAGAATGTTTTTTTTATGAACAGTTGCAATTAAAAGAAACTAATTAAAATCACTGAAGAAGTTAATAACTTAATTGTTTGTACTGTATTATCTGAAATAACCATCAGTGCTTCCCTTAGTTCATCCCTTAGCCCTCACCATCGAATCCGAAGCCAACTGGCCAGCCTTTCGCGCATGTGCATAGCAGTGGAAATTGAGTCAAGCATTTCTCAAACTTTTCACAAGAAGTTCGAAAAGGTCGAACCTGGTCGAACTCGAATTTCGACCGGTTCGCGACACCCCTACAGAAAACGCCCATGTAAAATGAAACCTCTAGTTCCGCGCCGCCGCGGCGCTGGCTGCAGCGATTTCGGCCGCGGAATATTCTGCATGTGAAACCCGCTTAAGAAGGATTTGATCGCCGATGTGCCAATAGTGGGGACTCCCGGCTATGCGAACGGCGGCCAGCACCGCGGATCGTAGGGAAATGACCTGTCATTTCGTTTTCCTCGGGACCCACTCATGTGAGTAGACGGCATTTATGATATCCCGTTCCAGTTCTCGATTGATGTCTCTCCATTAAATAAGGAGGTATATCATTTCAGCCGCTGGCAACGGGAAGTTCACTACACGTCTTCAGAATTCGACGCCGTTTCTTAAAAGCAAGGGCTCGATTAAGTTGAGCCGGATCCTCTGCGTGACAAACGTCTGTGCTCCGACCATTTTTACGAGGACGACCTCAGCAACACGAATTTTGAGAGTCAGGGATGAATAATTGCAAGGTAGTATTTAAGACCGGAGAGATCTAAAGCGCGAGCTCTGTTTCTCGATATGGCTTTGTACGTCGTCGTTCTGCACGTTCTCCAGAGTCTATGTTCCGGCAATATTGATAATCGAATCGTTCGAATTAGTTCTAAGTGTCCAGTTTTTCAAAATAGTTATTTGTGCTAGGGAGTAGCTTTCCACAACGTAGATATTTATAGATGCAGAGCAATTGGTATCAAAGCGTGATTGCGCACAACGAACGTATTAACAACATTAATAACAGGTAAGCAAGATGCTTGTGCTGGCATTTGTGGAGTGCGCGCGCTTTCACAACCAATACCTCCCGATATCGCGACTTTCGAAAATGGTGTATTGTACACTGCAAGCTAAAGCAAAGCAGCATGCCATCAAAGAACTTGACCAATGTACTTGCAAAAAAATGGCGCCACCAAAAGCTGGAATCCTACGAACTTTGCCTATGGTCGAAGAATTAGCGAATAATAAAACATGTAAAGATTGATTTGGTTGAGGAATAAAGAATTGTCAGTGTTTGAATGAAACAGTTCATTTTTATCTACCGGGTGTCCCAAAATAAAACATCATTCGCACTAAAATGGCTCGCAACCATCAGCGATTTGAGGCATTAAGTAGGACTATATCTCAAATACGTGTTTTACTGGTCACATTCGCGCAATAAAATTTCGAGTCTCGACTCCGATTAGAAAAAAAATATTAACTATCTATGGCACAAGATATTCTTCCAAGACACTTTTTTTGCATACTTGAGGTTGAAACTTAAAACTTTAATGCGAGAATGTGACCAGTTAAGGACGTATTCGAAGAAGTTCCAGCTTTAAATGCGAAGTCGCTGATTTACGCTGCCCACTTTGTACCTGCAATTCATTTTGGGCACACCTGGTAAAATGCTTTTCCGAAGTTATCGCATTTTTCTGAAGGTGCTCGTGCAGCGAAAAAACAAATACTACCCGACTATTGCCCTCTCAAAGGGATACCTCAACGAAATTTGAAATATAGCCGTTGTGTTCAGTAATAGGCTGAATAAGATCCACAATATCAATAAATGACAATCGCACGTTCGTATTTGGAGCCTGATGGTTGTATTTTTTTATTATAAATGGCCACTCCGGCAAGAGCTCGGAGTGCAGCCAGCGGTGAGCACGTCACATCCGGCGCAATCGTGACGTAGTTTGTCTCGGTATGAGCAAAGCTGCGGCGAGGGTGACGTCGTCAGGATGCCCTAGCCGTTCCAGCCACCGAAGCGGTCGAAGCACGCCAGCGATCGGGCCACCGCAACTAACCGGAAAACTGCTTTTGTGTGAATTTTGAGTGACAGGTTAATCTTCTACCCAAATACTTCATAGTAAAGTATTGGGGTAAAACTTGGAGGCACCGCTAAGATAATTGACTGATTTCGAAATTCCACGAAATGCAATGAAGCTGCGGTAGCAGTTGATGGTGCTTTTCTATGGTAAATTGATGTCACGTGAAATGACGGAACAGTTCCACGCGACCTGGCATCGCATGATGTGAAGTCGAGTTATATCATTTTTTTTTCTGCTAAATATAGTGGGGAAATTATTATGGTATCATCTGATGTCACCGTGTGCGTGCTATGACACCGGTACGTTGCATGACATTGGGATGTCATGTGGCAAGATCAACACGAGAAAGAAAGGTCCGTGGAGGATTTCCACATAAAGCTATCACTTCAATAGCAGACAGTGAATATTTTCCCAATTTCTTCTCTAATGCACCGCAGGTCTACACTGAACTGGGCACTCGCTGAAGTTTTGCTGATTCGACTTCGCGGATCGTGGCAGAACTAGCCGCACAATAACATCGAAACAGCCTAAATAAAGAAAAGGACCGTTGTTGAAACAGCGACAATCGAGCATCTGCGTGGAGGGTCCCTCATAGTGCTCACAGGTTCCTGTATACGGGCACGAACACCTTCGCTGTGTACGAACAAACATACTACAACAAAAGAATATAACAAATGGTTTTGCTGAGCGCTAATAAGCACAAGTATTTCTTGTAATTTGCTTTTCCCGTTGGGTGAGTTTACCGCGATAATTTCAGAGCAGCCATTTTGACGGGGTCATACAGCGGCCAGCTTTACATCTACTCACTATCCTTTCCAACCATAGCTCGACACTCTGACGTCACCACGCAATCTCGTCTCCTTCTCTCTCTCTTAGTTTCTGACTGCATAAAATCCGATTTGCTATTGTAAATATATATTTTAAAAAATACGTGAAGACCAGAGCTCCTTCATCAGCACTCAATTTAGTCAAATACTTGCGCTTCACAATATATTGAAGCCGAAAAAGAAAAAGAAAAACATATTGCAGAGTCAAATGTTGGAACGAGACTGCAGGAGGGTCTTGTAATATTCTAATGTTAATTCAACGCAATTGTTTAGTTTTTGTTCTTTCAGCTCACTGCCTGTGTTCATTTTCTCGGCAAAGGTCACCTCCCGTCAAAATGTGGGCCGCACTCTCGCATGCTTCTTCGAAAGAGTAGAACTTTAATAATTCTAATCGTTTACAGTTAAAAAATGCCCCAACTCACCTAAATCGACATTAGTGCTTGCACTTTGAAATTAAATGATCAATTATCAATTAAATTATCAATGAAAACAAACAAAACAATCTTTCGGTCACGCTTTTATTTCCAGTGCCCTTTGTGGCGTCGTGCGTTTTTATTGCATGCAGCCTCGTGACATATCAAAATGAGCTGAAAACAGAATATGCGGGTTTTTTTTTTTCTGTGTATGCACAAAATATTATAACAAATCTTTTTCGTTGATTTGTGTCAGCGCTATCTCTTTTTTTTGCCTAATTTTTATTTTTTGTTTCAAATTTATATAAATATTCATTTTTAAGTCGGTTTTAGATTAAGTACCCTTAATCTATTTTCGGGTTTTGGAGATAGCCAACAGTTGACCCGAGCTGACTTCCCTTTTTTAGATTTTTGACTAGACTTTCTATTGAGATTCATAAAAGAGGACATTGATTTTTACTTGACAGCAATAGTAAAAATAATATAATAAATAAAATATTCAATATATTATGGTTTCACAATACCCTGCACGCTGCAGTGTATAGCAAAACCGGGTGTTCAATGCCGCACAAATACTGACATCCCATTCTTTGCAAGCAAAAAGAATGCGAGAAAAGAGGCAATGTGTGAAATATTCTATAGGCTATGAATGTCACTCCCTCGACCGAACAAATATATTCCTCCAAATATCGCGCTATATAGCAGCAATATGAAACGCGGTCTCAAAATAAAAAAAAACTAATCTAAACTCGATAAGTCAGCCAAGCCTGACTTACACTGTGCTTTAAGATTTGGTCTCTACGGTAAAATTTACGTATTCAAAATAAAGATGACCTCTGCCACAATTTGTAAGAGTTACATGTTTCTTATGCATGCCTTGGGTAATCATGAAGGAGTTGAAATTCATCTTGCGTGTAGTTCTCGTACAAACGTTAATGCGCTTAAATTATACCAGATGCTTCTTGCTGCTCTATTCTGCAATAAAGTGGCAATTAACATTCGCGTGAAGTACGAATAACGGTGCTTTGACCTCCACAGCATTATCATTTGGAGAAAATGCTCAATGAATATTTACATATCTCTTTTTACTTTTTTACGTTTTTCCAACGAGAGACCGAGTGCTTCTTAAGATACTCTAAAGATATTTTTGTTAAGAATGTTCTAATTCATTTCCAGCTGACTGCAGCAGGGAAGACATGCAAACAGTGAAGGCCAACGTTTTCCCATGCCAGACCTATTCGCAATTCTTTCCATGTCGAGGTCCCTCATGACAGCATGATGCTATTGAAGCGAATTGGCAGGCACAACTGATGTAACACATAAATGGAGACAGACATCGCTTTCCTTGCTCAACTTCCTACTCGTGCTTGCCGTTATGTAGAAATTCGCTCTTGAGCGCTTGATCACTGACAGGCCTGCCTTTTGTAGACGATGCACCCCTTCGCATCCAGTACGATTTTATGTAAAAGTTTACAAAGAGACACAATATAAGAAGTGTCTGCGCGTTTGCAATGTGAATCAAGTACTTGGGGAATCCGCAGTCTACAACCAGTGGAATGGACATGTGTACCATGAATATTACGAACTGCACAATCTGCATTGTGGTAAGGTACTTCTTCCACCAGAGGTACCTTCTCACGCTGGGACCCAAAGTAGCGAGGAAATAGTACGCGTACATGACGACGTGCACAAACGCGTTGATGGCAAGTCCTAAGGCCGGCTGTCCCTCCGGGGCGAACGTAACCCAGAACCAAGCATTCACCGCCACCACGGTGTGATGAATGACGTGCAGATGCGTGATGTGCGTGAACTTCTTGCGCAGGACAAAGAAGACGGTGTCCAGGAAGTCGGCGTAGCGTACGGCGACGTACCACCAGCCGGACTTGTAGTAGTAGGTGAGGTTTTCGTCCATGTACCCCGTGATACCTTGACAAAAGAGGCTGTAGCGACCTGGCGGAAGGTAGGTGTTGACGAGGACAATGTAGAGGAACCTGGCGTTGAGCACCACCATAACAAGGTTGTAGAGGCGGATCAAATTTACAATCTGGAATGGTTCCCTGTCCTTCATCCAGCGTGGACCGATGACTTTGACAAAGTACAGGTAGGATATGATGAGAGGAAACACGAACAGCGGTTTCACGACCAGGCCATACTCCCGCGTACGAGGGTCACCCATCTTCTCGATCTCCTCGGCAAGCCTCAATGGGTTGAGAGAAATCATCATGATGACTCTTTTCGCTCGGCCTCTAGTTTAATAATGGAGAATCTGAAAAGTGAAAAAAAAACACGATGAATATTGTCCAGTTAAAATTCCAATCAACTAGGTGTAACGTCTGCCTAAGTCCGCGAGACGGTGTAATAATGGCATAATTTGGTAAAGTTTTACATTGTAGTATTATTGGCTACCTATCAATTAACCTATTTGTGCGCCATCTCCAAGGCCTTGGCTGTTCAGAAAACAAACTGCTAAATGAATTACAAAAAAAAATAAAACAATAGAGTGGTATTTTATATGAAAACAAATATGTTACGAGTAACGATTATAAAATGAAAAATAGTGGTCACTCTACATAAAACAGGATTCATGAAACGGTACTATTATTATATAATTTAAAGATCGGTGTCTCTCAACAAAGTTAAACCCCTAGGCTAAGCCTTTCTTACAGGCATGATGCCCCAAACCTGCCATAAGAATGGACTCCACGCTCAAAGTGCGTTTTCGGTGATTTAAGGGGGGGGGGGGGGGGGTATCAGGAGGAATGAGCTTTACTCATAAAGAAAGATATAATCAGGCAATTTGGGACTTTTGTAGAATCAGTACCTGGGATTGGTCGTATTAATTTCAAATTCTAAATGCACGATCTTCTCCAATCGCTAATTCTGCTGCGGATATTTGGAACCAATAAGAATAACAGATTAATTGAATATAAAAGGCGTATTCGAAATGGCTGCTTAAGCGGTTACAAATCTCGCTATAATCGATAAATGTATCATACTGTTTAAGGCATGAATAACCTTACCTTTTGACAGGGACTGGGTTGGAACGTTTATCCAGGCAAGGGCCTCAACGCGAGCTGCCTACCGAAGTGACAATTCACGCCTAAGCTTGCTCGCAAGCCACGCAGCGATGAAGTGAGCCAAACAGACTGAAGGCGCTAATTTCTCGGCATCACTATTTGACCCAGTCCTTTCTCCGGGCTTTTTTTGACCTTGAACTCTCTTGGTGGTACTTTCTGGCGGTTGAAAGTTTCCCCTAGAAGGAAAAGTTTACTCTCCTCCGCAGCTAAGACAATGGCGTTGCGTGAGATGCGTGAGAGACTGAAAGTTGGTAAGCACGCGTCCTTCTGTGTAGCAGGATTTAATGACTGACTCGAAGTCTCATTCTTGGAGGAGGACCCTGTTTTTTAAACAATGGCCGCAACGATTAGAGGCAACTACACCGCTTTCCAAAACGGGGACTAACCTGCGTAAACAGGGAGAGGAAGACGCGGCGAAAGCTCACGCATTGTCTTCGCTACAGGCCATTCCCTCATGCGTGCGTGCGCACAGGTTTCCTCGAACAGCATCGGACGTCAGCAGAAAAGATTATACAAACTTTTTATTGTCATTTCGCTTACAGTCGGAAACCATAGGAATGCCCAGAGTAAAGTAAAACTGAAAGCCAAGATATACTCCCCCCCCCCCCCCCCCCCAAAAAAAAAAAAAAAAAAATTACAACTTGGTAATTTATGGAAGCCTCTACCACGCATGTTCTTGGTGAACCTGACCCTAGGTTGTACGATCGGACGAGGGCACGATGGTGTGCCCTCGTCCGATCGTACAATGATGGTCCGGATGATAATATTTATATTCATGTAAAAATATATTTGAAAATCATATCTTTGGGAGGTGCACTCAGCTATATGTGAACTCCGTAGTTAATTTTATTCCGAAGATATTAAATTTTTAACTCGAGGTGGGGAGATTGACAAGGTTTCACTATTGTATTTTGCGCAATCGTCAATTTCACACCGAAGCAAGCACGTATTAATAGTTTTTTCTGATTATTTTATAAAAGGTTTACAACATCTACACAGAATATTAAAAATTACAATAAAATATGTGAATGCAAAAAAACAACGAAACACGTCAAGTAAAAACGTTTTATATTGACATTCACAAATGATTTTTAAAAAAAACTACTTTATAAAAAAATAGTGCCAAATGTATCAAAATGAGTACGTTTAAATCCATTTTACTAATAAGCATATAAAAAGATATGCTTAGCCATTATTGTAGTTGTGTTATTAATGCAGAAACGCAGCTGATTTCCCAAAATGCGGCAAAATTGCACGTCAATGTTTAAGAAATAAAAAAGTAATCCTTTATTCCTTTTAAACTATTTTAATGATCTGCAGTGTCTTTAACTAACTTTTGATGGCAAAACATTGCGTAACGTATGATTTCCAAGAGAGAAAAACGACTCGTCAGCTTCAAAGTGACATTTTCTAGAACCGACAAAGGCTGTACAGCGGTGCTGTTCTATCGTAGGGTGTAAAAAGTCGTGCTGTTCCTGTAGCTTAGATTTACATTCGAGGTTCATCGCATTGGCGCCTAAACTGCCCCCCCCCCCCCCCCCCGCCCTTCATATTCTTTGGGCCTTTTGCGGACGAAGAACTCTCAGCCGATGCCACTGCTGCCGAGAGTTGAGAACTGCATGTACGGCCCATTGCTGTGAAACGTAAAGCCTGCATACGAGAAAGGTCTGTCACCGCGAAAACGAGGCTAGATACGTAGTATCTAGAAAAGCGGTATTTTGGTATTCAACATTGTGTGACGGCAAGCAAACCATCTTACCATTTCTAAGTATCGATGCGTGCCGTACAATAAAGTGCAGATAAACGCTGTTAACCAAAAGCGTTTTGTTGTTCGAAGTTTCAATGCCAGTTCATACAATAATTTTCCGGTTGATATTTGGTATATTTCTGTAAACTATTTACTATATAAAAGGCGTGTCCTTGGGAGGAGTACTATACCTATTGGCGACGTGCGCGACCGAAAGCGTCGCGGTGGTCGGCCTTCCACGATTGGCCGAACACTGACTGTGACGTGAGGAAAGGATTTCTCATGGGCGGAAATAAGAGGAACGTGAGGACTTCAATTTTGACGGTGTTGACAGTGTTGGTTCAAGAACGCTATGATTTCAAGCTTCCGCCATGCTAGTACAAACACCTTCGAACTTGTTCGCAAGGTAATCACGTCACGAAAGGTAACCATACGAGGGCGCCACCGAAACATTTCACCGCTAATGCAGGGTGTTTTACGAAACGCGCGCCAAATCGTTCCTGTGAAAAGTACGTATCGCACAGGAAAACGATTGATGTATACTTCGTTTCACTTTATCTGCGAGCGAAGCCAAAGCTAGTAGCGCAAGACCAGCGCTTTTTGCGTTTGTCGCCAGCTCGCGCGCTCGAGCAAAGCCTGAACGCACGGAGCTTTCGTGCTCGAGCTTCCAGCTTTGCCTTCGCTCGCACATAAGATGAAACGAAGTATAAGGAGTATTCACTGGGCGCCATATTTGTGGGTGCTGTTTAGAGCGCATGCTCAGAACGAGCCCACGTTAATAGGCTGCTAAGACCGGCAATCTTGAGGGTGCGGAATGCACGTTACAAAAGAACTGTGGAAGCTCGCCATCAGCACGCGCTCAGCAGTTGCGCACACAGCTATGGCCGCCAGTGAATACTTCCTATAGACCTTTCCAAAAAGGAGCGTGTGGCCGGTGCCATCTTGAGTGTTCGTGCGTATGGCGCGTGCTTTCCTCGCTTTCCGAAGCGACGAACACGCACGTGCTGGGCTGTGAAGATCGCACGCTGGACTGTGATTTTGTAAACATTGGAAAGGTCTATAGTATTGGCGACGTGAGTGATCGAAAGCGTCGCTGCGGTCGGCCCACCACAATTGGCCGAATGCTGACAATGACGTCAGCAAAGGATGTGTCATCGACAGAAATAAGAGGAATGAAAGAAACTAAATATTTACGGTGTTTGCAGCGTTGCTTTGAGAGCGCTATGATTTCAGGCTTCCACCATGCCCATTACAAACACCATCGAACTTGTTGTTCACAAGGTAATGACGTCACGAAAGGTAACCGAACGAGGGCGCCACCGAAACATCTCGCCGCTAATTGATTCCTGCCATAGGGCACATTTAGGAACAGAGTACACTGTTTGATATAATTAGATTAATAATCACTTTTAGTAATTAACGTCGCAATTACTAATCAATTCTGAGGTATCATTTTAATGAAAAATATAGTGGGCGTCGTCGAATACTATTAGATCCACACACATTACAAATATGTAAGGCATGCGCAGCATTTTACGTCGCTCCGAAAGAACGCCGACTTTGGACGCGTTTTCAAAGAGGAAAGGGGGTGATGGGGGGCTGGGCTAAGGAGGCACTGCAAGTAAGCACAAGTATAAAGCTAAGCTAGGGACAGCACGACTTTCTACACATCGTGCGTAGAAACTCGTATAGCGAAGACAAGCTATCTCAATTTAAAGGGGCCATGAAACGAATTTTGGGATGGGATAAATTATTTTAAATTGGGACTTTACTAATCGCATATCGTTTAGTTGGCCAAAAGAAAGAAGGTAGAAAGTCAAAAGCCAACTTTTCGGTACGAAAATTTGAAAATATAGCGGACTATTTTGTACCTTCGTTCCTTCGAAAGCTCTCCGCCTTTTCATTATGATACATCCGCGGTTCCCAAGGCGCGTCAGCGGTGCCAACCTGACGTCAGCCGAGCCCAGCTCACGCATTGGACACGAGAACTGCGTCACTCGGACGTATGCACTCGTCTACAATCAGTCCGTCGACGAATATTCGGATTCGCGTTCGTGGCCAATGAGTGCCCTGACGGAACTTATCGTCACTGGCGAATGACAAGTTCTATGGTGTGCATAAAAAGCACGGTGGAAGCTAAGAGTCATCGCACCGGTGCCGAAGAATGTCACGACGACGTGATTTCACAATTCGGATTTGAGTTGAGGATTAAAGCTAAGGAGGAAGAAGTAGGAAAATCGTTTCATGACCCCTTTAAGCAAAACTTTGTGGTCGTTTTTTGTTTCTTTTGAGTATATATGTTACTCAACATTTTGCCATCACGAGTGAAGGGCTGTTTATACTCCGACGTTGAGCGCACTGAACGCAGCGTAGCGCAGAACGCGCGCCTTTTATTGGCCGGCAACCAGGAACTCGATATCTGCAACCAATAAGTACCTGCGCGCGCTGCGCTACGCGGCGCCCGACGACGTTACGTTGGAGTATAAAGGTACATTTATACTCCAACGTAACGTCGACGGGCGCGGCGTAACGCAGCGCGCACAGACACTGATTGGTCGCAGATATCGAGTTCCTGGTTGCCGGCCAATGAAAGGCGCGCGTTCTGCGCTACGCTGCGTTCACTGCGCTCAACGTCGGAGTATAAACAGCCCTTAAATGTACCTTTAGTTCAAGCCACCGCAGACGATTAGTGTAAAAAAAAAATAAAAGATAAAAATGTTTTTTTTTTCTTTTTTTTTTTTTTTTGCTGACGTACAGTTTTGCCACATATAGAAAAAGTCCGCTGCGTTTCTGGATTAAGAACAGAAATAAAATATTCACTAAGCATATATTTTTATATATTCGTAAAACGTATTTGAAGAAGCTCATTTTTATATACTTGTGCATTTTATATTAAGTAGTTTGTTGGTAAATAACTGGGGAATGTGTCTCTAAAACGTGTTTACTTGACGTGTTTCGTAGCTTTTTTGCACAGAATTTTTTTATTGAAATTATTTATATTTTGTGAACATGTTGTAACCCCTTCAGAATATAAGTAGGAAAAAAGTTACTACGTGCATGGTTCGGAGTGAAATCGACGGCTATGCAAAGTATACAATATTGGGACCTTAACAATCTCCACGCCTCAAGCTTCGAAACTTTATATCTGCGGAACATAAATTGATACAACGTTCAAATGCTCCTCCAGTACCCATTAGTATTCCGGTAACGGTTATGTTGGCGTGCAAAAGTGAATCTTTTTTAACGCTTATCATCTGCGTGACATGTCAGGCCGATATTGGCGTACAAGCCATGATGATAGTGACGTGACCTTTATGATGCCTGTTAGGTTTTACAGGTGGGTGATATAGTCACGCTTAAATTGACGAGACACACGCGACCCCTTGTAACGGCTATGGCGATCGACTGCATGATCCAAAAATTAGCGTTACATACAAATATAAACAACATAATAATTAGCATATATATTTTTTTTTCTGAAGCACGTTGAGGCTTTATGGTTATTGTTGGTAAATGCTTTTTAACTCAAAATGCAAACGACAAAGGGACAAATAACCAAGTATTCTTCAAGCGCTTCCCAGCGCATTTTGCGCTTTTGAAGCAAAACGGTGTCACAGACTAATGCAATTGGCTGCTTTTATTTATTTTTTTTATTACAAATGACGGTTGGAGTGCATCGCAAGAAACTTGCGGTGTACCCCAACCGTGAGCGTTTCACTGCGATTGAACGATACTCCTATGTTCTTCATCCCGTTTCCTGAGTTTGGTTTTATTCTTTCTGTGCCAAGTCATCTTTACGAACACGCTCTCCACAGTTAATTTCGCAAGAAGCAATAAGCACAAATGGGTTATCAACTCAATCAAAGCGTAGAAAACAAACGTGTTTGGGTGTTTAAAGAGACGCTTAGTGTACATGTTTAGAAAATTCAATTTTTTATCATATTCCCTTTCATTGAGTATTCCGAAATGTTGTCCCACGAGTACCTACTGATTCATTGGCGTGATGTAGAAAACGTAACGATTTTGGAAAACCGACAGCGCTGATAAGATGGTGGTTAATCTGAGCGTGTTGCACATCATGTCAACAAAGTGCATTAAATTTATTAGGCATGCAATTAAAAGTCCTGATCAAGGCCATGTTGTTGTTTCTGTTCGAAAACAACCGAACGCTTACTTAAAAGCACTCTAGGCTTCCATGGCTTGGATGCGTGTATCGATTGTATAAACAGAACCCAAATGTTGGTGCGATGTTGTCAGTTCCACTGGGGCCACATAGCTGTCTCAATATTATCTGCAGACATTAGCGTCATGGCGCCGTTGGCCGCGTACAACCCGACGAGTATTTTCTGATGTCTAAAACGTGAAAGTCTAAAACGTGAATATCAAAGAAAACAAAAAAAATATATATTCCGTCTTTGTCGTTTCCAAAACAATCGTAAGAAACCAGGACCGAGACTTCGCCGCGCGCCTTATCGGTCAAGAAGAGAAGTCCTGGACAAATCAAGACGTTACCACCGACCCACCCTCCGCACATATGCACCCCCCCCCCCCCCCCCTTTGTTTGAGTGTTGAAGTTACAGAGGACCCTTCAGACCTCTCTTCACCGGCCTCCAGCATAACTCTAACTTCAAAATTTTTGTGGCTATCATTTTTTGTGAGCTGATTCTATCCGTTACTCGTTTTATATGCGTTACAATATCAGCGTAACAAAGGGCTTGAAACGACAATGGTGTGCAGGGCTCTTTCTGTCACGGTTACGTGCGCTGCTGTAACGCCTAAGTGGTCTCAGGAGTTGTGAAAAATGCCATAATGTAACGGCTACTTTTCAGGGTTACTTGTTTGTCATGTCAAAATATGTCGCATGTCACGCCTACATCGGTGGTTGGCGTGTCATTAACCGTTACGGGACCAAGAGTGTAGTGGCCTGCGTGGATTCTGACGTTTGTCATCGCTAGGCCTTCTTGTTTGTTTCTAACACTTTCTGGCGTGAACATTTGAAGCTTTTACGAGGGTCTTTTTAGAAACCTGATCTTATGATAGAGTCATCAAGGCGTAGCAGCCCCCCTTTCCCCCGAACTTGATATGGCGCCGGAGGCTGGCGTTTGAACAAAACCTGAAAGTGGGTACAATTTACGCGTGCCAGTAAGAACCTGACCGAAGCTAGGGTGAAGCTGCGCATAAAATGTTTTAGATGAAATTGCTGAAGTACACGTCGCTTGCACGCGACGTCATCGCACGTGCTGGTGGTCATTTTTGGTCAGTCCTACTTAGTCTTACGAAAAAAAACACACGTTTTGCTGCGAAATGCATGCTACAGAAGGTTCTCCCTCAGCAGAAATGACCCCCCCCCCCCCCCCCCCCCCCAATGACCGTTCAAGCACTTAAAAAGCATATCATTCCGGAGGAGCAGAAGACGTTCTAGTGATTGAATTATTTCTGCTACATTTATGAGAAGACAGTTTAACAGTTCATAGTAGGTGGCAGGTTGAAAGTAAAGTGGAAGCTCCTTCCACCTCTTTCCACTTTGGCGGCGCAAACGTAGTAAAGAAAGCGACCTCCAGCCCAGCGTTCGCTCTGCTAAAGTAAAAAGATGGGGAAGGAGATTCCACTTGGGTCTTACCCTAGCTGTCAACGACCATAGTAGCTCGTATGACGAAAACTTTAATGAACACCGCATAGAAGAGCCTTAATGAGACCCAATACTTAATAAATTCGGCGGCAATTAGTACATTCGCCTGTTAAATACTAGGTTCATCGAGTAATTCCGACGTTCTGAGAAAAATTATCTCGGCATGGGAAAGGTAACCTGGGGTATACATATCGTGTGATTTTGATTCCGATAGACTTATATACAAAAATGCCTAAAAAGCTGCTCTAATTCGGTCTATGGAGGCGTTATACGACCAGGTGACATAATATAAAAGCCATTCAACACAATAAGTACCGTAATCAACTAACCCTTCTCAATTAACTTTTTTTAATTAGTGAAAATAAAAGTTATGGTACCAATTAGAAACTTGTTGAGCGTCATCACAGACCACTAAATCAGTAAATCTTAGAAAGGCTCGAAGCACGTGGAATGCGCTGCAGTGCGCTGAAGTTACCACTCGCTTAACAGGCGCAATGCTAGCTCGATGCGGAAACCCAAATGGAAACATTATCACGGACGTTTTCGCACCACTAGCCTTATGCCGGTTGCACGGGTGGTAACTTTAGCTCATCCCCACGCTTCCCACGTATTTCCTAATACGTATCACGTGATTCTTGACTAAATCAACAGAGATTTTGTTTAGTTTTACTAAATCGATAATTATAAACACTTTAATGAATTATCCGGCTTATTGCGATTATGAGTCCCCAATATTATACCCCCTGGTCGTATGCCTCGCCTGCACAGACCGCATTAATGCACCTTTCACAGATATATATAAATGTATATATATGGGCGGTTTCATTTGGATTCAGGCCACGAGGTGCAGTCGTATTTTTTTATTTTGCTTCAAATTTTTATATTTTGTTGCGCATGTTCCAAGAAGAACAATCCTTTTTATTTTAATGTCCTGACATGTATAGTTTCTGAGAAAAAAAAACTCAAAGAAGCGGGAAAAAACGACGAGCTTTTGACGATTGTCGTGTGTGGCGTATTTGAATCACTCTCAATCTCAAAGTAATAAAAATAGAGCGCCTATATATTTTTTAGTGTAATATATATGCAAGTAGGTAAAACGACATTATAACTACTATTTAATATTCGTCGTTCCAATATTTGTAAAAATCCCCAAAGATGCCTCCGCGAACAACTATAACCTACACTGCGTTTTTTTTTTTTTTTTAATCGACTATTTTTGGTATCGCTTTTAAAATAATACCGCCTGTAGAACCTTTCATTTGCATTTCAAATTAATCAAAGTTTGTGCCTTTATTATGTACGAGAACTGAGAAATCAATTATGAAACAGAGGAGGTTTTCACTTTTCGTTCAAATTCAGCCCGCTGTATATAAAAAAAAAAAAACATTTCAATTTTTTTTTTTTTTTGCGTAGCGTTCTTTGTACATCCTTCTTTTACCCAGAATACATTCCGTTAGAGGTATATGCACTAGTTCTGAGTTTTAAGCCTCTAAATATGCTAAAAAAGAGCAAATGCCGATGGTGGGTTTTGACGATTGTCGTGTGTGGCGTTTTTGAACCACTCTCAATCTCAAAGTATTCAAAAAAGAGCTTCTATAGTTTTTTATTGTGATATATTTGCAAGTCGGTAAAACGACATTTCAATTACTATTTATTATTCGTCGATCCAATTTTTGTAAAAATCCCCAAACTTGCCTCCGCGAACAAATGTGGCCTAAACTTTGGATGTTTTTTTGCGTCGACTATATTTAGTATTGCTTTTATACCACGTGTAGAACCTTTCATTGCCTTCCACATTATGCACAGTTTGTGTCTTAATCACGTACGAGTACTGAGAAATAAATTATGAAACAGAGAAGGTTTTCACTTTTTGTTCAATTTCAGCGCGCTGTATAAAAAACATTTTGTTTTTCTTGTCGCGTTTTTTTCACACCCTTCTTTTAGCCAGCATACATTCCGTAAGAGGTATATGCACTATAGTCCGTTGCAACCTAAGAACGAAGGGCGAGGGTAAGACGGGCCGGGGAGGAGGAAGCAGACGGAACGCCAAAGAGAGAAGGAGGTTTCCCCCTCTCTTCTCCAGCGTTCCGTCTGCTTCCTCCTCCCCGACCCGTCTTACCCTCGCCTTTCGTTCTTAGGTTGCAACGGACTATAGTTTTGAGTTTTAAGCCTCTAAATGTGCTAAAAAAGAGCAAATGCTGATGGTGGGTTTATGGGTTATAGCTGTATATTTTATTCTTTATTATAATAATCTAAGGGACGTTTAATAAATAATCATATAAAAGACATTGGTGTCGTTAGGCGTATAATGACAAGTTTGCAATTCCAAACGTCTAAACACTATAAAATCGCAACTGCCAAAAGCGGGTTTTCAGACAATTTCCGCCGGTGCCATGATTGGAGAGGCCCCCAGCCTAAACCCTATGCGCTACATAATCTAAACTACGTTAGAAATATCAAAGTATAATGTTGTAAAACATTAGAGTAATATACACTTTGTATTAGAAACCTAGATTTTTAAATGCGAAATTTTATATTTTTAATGCGAAATTCATGTTGATAACAAAACAGAATCTTTTTTTAGCATATTTAGGGGTTTAAAACTCAAAACCAGTGCATATACCTCTAACGGAATGTATTCTGGGTAAAAGAAGGGTGCGAAGAAAACGCGACGCGAGAAAAAGAAAAAAAAATTAAAAATTATTATTTTTTTATACAGCGTGCTGAAATTGAACGAAAACTGAAAACCTTCTTTATTTCATAATTTATTTCTCAGTACTCGTACATGATAAAGGCACAAACTTTGCTTAATTTAGAAGGCAATGAAAGGTTCTACACGTGGTATTATTTTAAAAACGATACTAAACATATTCGACTAAAAAAAAAAAAAATCCGCAGTTTAGGTTAAATTTGTTCGTGGAGGCATGTTTGGGGATTTTTACAAAGATTGGATCGACGAATATTAAATAGTAGTTGAATTGTTGTTTTACCGACTTGCATATATATAACAATAAAAAATATAGAAGCTCTCTTTTGAATATTTTAGAATGAGAGTGGTTCAAAATCGCCACACACGACAGTCGTCGAAACCCACCATCGGCATTTGCTCTTTTTTTTTAGCATATTTATAGGCTTAAAACTCAAAACCAGTGCATATAGCTCTAACGGAATGTATTCGGGGTAGAAGAAGGGTGTGAAAAAAGGCGACGCAAGAAAAAGAAATTAAAAATGTTTTTTTTTATACAGAAATTGAACGAAAAGTGAAAACCGTCTCTCTTTCATAATTAATTTCTCAGTACTCGTACATGATAAAGGCACACATTTTTCTTAATTTGGAAGGCAATGAAAGGTTCTAAACGTGGTATTATTTTAAAAACGATACTAAACATAGTCGACTCAAAAAAGAAAAAAAGCCCGCAATTTAGGTCACAGTGTTCGCGGAGGCATGTTTGGGGATTTTTACAAAGATTGGAGCAACGAATAATAATTAGAAGTTATAATGTCGTTTTACCAACTTGCATATATATCACACTAAAAAATATAGGCGCTTTATTTTAAATGCTTTGAGATTGAGAGTGATTCAAAAACGCCACACACGACAATCGTCAAAACCTCGTCGTTCTTTCCCGCTTCTGCGAGATTTTTTTTCTCAGAAACTAAACATGTCAGGACATTAAAATAAAAAGGATTGTTCTTCTTGGGACATGCGCCACAAAATATAAAATTTTGAAGCAAAATAAAAAATACGACTGCACCTCGTTGTCTGAAACCCAATGGCACCGTCCAAATATTTATCTGCGCGCATCAAAAATTAAACACCCTGTATATCGTTCACGTAGACGCCCAGACCTGTTCCCGGAAGCACGATTCGTTCCCAATTTATCAGGGTCGGTGTTCTAAACCTCGGAGTCACTCCACTGTCTAGGGCGCGGCTGCCCGGTGTCCTCGATCTCGTTCCGAAAGTCGCTCTCATTCAACACCAACCTGAATAAAAAGCGCCCCTATTGCTGAATGTTATGCTTCGGCAACCGAAAGCAGTGCGGGGAAGGGGGCCCATGTTGGATGTGGGTGCCACGTCGGCGTTACGCTAAATCCCGCGTTCACTCAATAAGGACACGAGTTTCCATCCTAACGCTAGCACAGCACACCCGTGTCTACAATGTGCGACCCGCGCTGGCCCTCTATGAGGGACATTCAGGACCGCGGTTTTTTATCGTGGTGGTGATGTCTCACTCCGGGTGGAGGGGAGACATCTAGGAGCGGTCTGAGCCAGCGATATTTGAGTCTGGTGGCGCCCGGCATCACGAACTGTAACGAAACGGAGAATTGTAAGAAAGCGGCGCCAGGCACGTGCTACGCAAAACGCTTTTATTCCGTCTTCCAGTCATAGTGTGACGTTGCCACGGTAAAAGATTCACCAAGAAGAAAGGCGTGTTTTTCGAGTTAATGTTGAAACACACACCGGTTCTGTAGATAAAATTTTCAATAAATCGGACAGGTATATATGTATGTGAAAATAAATGCGTACCAAAAAGAAACAAAGTAAATTTTTATGCATTTTACAATATAGCAACTTCTTCTCACAATTTCGGTCTTTATGAGAGAGTGGGAAATATTTGTACCACATTAGTCAAAATTTTAAATAAAAAAAAACGCAGTGCCCTGAACGGCGCGAAAAATCGAAAAGAAACCGACAGAACATGCGCCGAGCTCACGACTAAACATTTATTGACAAACAGAACACGTACGTATGTCACGACGGCACTAACACTTCTTCGAGGACGCAGTTGTCTTTCTATGGTAATTAACAAATGTCTGGCTTGGCAGAGTCGTGTTCTCTCTTTCTTTTTGTTAGCGTATGCATAAAGCCATTCTCTCCGTGTTTTGTCTGTACCCTTCTTAATTATGCGACGTTTTAAATACATAATAATACTTGCAAATCACCTCAGTGTTAGGGTTGATGTACCCCTGACATTGGTGGAAGAAACTAGTCACGCTAGGGCACTCTTTTGTTCATACATTGACCCGTTTGCACCATGTAAACTCACCCTAGCCGCGCAAATCATGTGCTTATTTTTGTATTCCACGGAACATTGACTCTTACTCCTGGATTCATGGGTGACCTTATGGCACAGTTGTACGAGTTTAAGGGGATGTCTGAAGCGGGGACATACAATCCGTAAACCTTATTTTAGGTTGTGTGAGATTCTCCGTACGTCGGAGTTTTCTTAGTCTTGTAGTTGACCTTTTTTTTAATAATATGGGCCTTCTCTGGTCTTTTTTTTTTTTTTTTAGGAACGACGTTGTCACTGTTTGCAAAGCAGAGTTTGGGAACCCAACAGATAAAAGCCGCTCGGCCTGCAGTCCATACTGTTTAAGTTGCTGAGTTAAAGCTCTTGGTGTACTGTCATCAGACTTGTACGTCACGAGTTACAAGTAACTGATTACTTGTAATCAATTACAATTTATTGTAACTTTTCAAAGCTTGAATTATTTGTTTTTACGGTAAGGTTTGCCGTAATTCAATTACCATTTTTGTAATCGCTTACAAGTAATCAATTTATATGATCCCGAAAGAGAAAAAAAAATATTGAGTTGAGTTTTTTTTACGTAAAACATATCTCTGTCTGCCCGTGCAACACTCGTCAATGTTGCACTAACGAAGGATGGACACTTTCTTGACCCTCAAACAACTAAGACAAGATACCAAGATACCGGAAGTATTAGAACGTCAACGCGCTCAGCGCCGTTTTGACTGTCGAGCTGTCTTGAGTGCCTCTTCATGTGTACCAGTTGTTACAATCTGGGTTTGCCCCGGCCTATACTCTGTTTCATACTTAGCGTGCAACGCTGTAAAAGCTACTGGCACGAGTGTGGGGCTTGATCTCGTTGATCATTTGCACGCGCTCTCGCGCAAACAAAACCATAGATGAAGTCACGCGCTCGCGCCAGTAGCTTTGACAGCGTTGCACGCTAAGTATGAAACAGAGTATAGACTCTGCACTGACCTTATCTAGCCACGACAAAAAGCTCCTCCCCCCCCCCCCCCCCCATTCTATCTCGAAAGAGTTCACCAGCGCGTGCTTGCATATAACGTACTAAAAACAGAAAATATATCTACTATTTTCTCTCTTACGAGATCGGGTTTTTTATTAGTCCGGCACGTGGCTGTTTATTTATCCTTCTTTCTCTCTCTCCCTTTCTCTCTCTCTCTCTCTCTTTCTTCTTGTGTCTATTTTTATTACTGAAGAAAGTGACAAATTTTATTATCAATAGCTTATTTTGCTCCCAATACGCCCGCGAAAACAGCTGGGGAAAACAGCTCGGAAAACACGGACTACTAAGAGGAACATACACGACAGGACATTGCTGTACTCGCAACTGAAGAATTTTAATAAAGGAAACAAAGACACAAAAACGCAGTATCTTGAAAGATTGCCCACAAACAAAGGACCACTCTCGCCAATTGCAAAGCGTGTCAATAAACTACCCGTTCACTATGTTACTCATTTTTCCCCCCAGGAAGGATATCTCTTTTGCTGGCAGCCCTAATGAAGGTTCACTAACACATGAATCACCATGACACGAAATCTGGAAGGCCTCAATAATTTACCTCGTCACCCTATCCTTGCGTGCGCCCGGAACGGTGACCCTTCCAAAGTCAGGCCGTCATTTGCACTCTCTGCAATGAATTGGCAAAATCCCCACAACCGTGGCTCCGAGCGAATATGAATGTTCTCGTAATCTATCATTCAGACATCTTCCTGTTTGCCCCTGGTAGCACCTTTTACGTAACAAAGGTATCCTATATACCACACACGAAACACAAGTGACAAAAGGTTTTCTGTGCGCCTTCGTGCACTTCGCACTCGAGCGGCTATCTACCCCCGCATCAACCCTGGGACACATCTGGCCTATTTTTGGGGCGCCGAAAACACTACCGGTATTCTATACCTACCACCTACTTGTTTCAAGTTATGGGAAACGCGGTGGAGGCAGGGAACCACTACCATACGCTTCTTTCCCCTTTGCGGATTCATCCTCTCTACCCCCTTAGCTTTTTTTAAAAAGTGTGCTGGCTACTTCAGTCGAGAGTGTCAACAGGAACCCCGACTCTTTCAATCTACTAATTTGTTTTCTAAAACCTTCGGTCATCTTGTGGGAACATGATTTTTTGAGGGCCGACGCAAGGCATGACACTGCTATGGACCTCTTGATCACCTTTGAGTGGGAAGATTTAAAATCTCGAATCGGCCTTTTTGGAACGCGGGCAAAACGACCAACAGCGCAAAACTAATATTACGCAATCTACTTATGCCGAAGGTTTTAAGTACATCTCCGAACCAGATGGTTCGTACTATATTATCACGGAATGACTACCTTAAATTCTTAAAACAATATTAGAAGTAGGATTGTACATTTTAGTTCCCTTTATTTACCACAGTTCTTGTTGCAAGCCAATGGTACACATTCCTACCTTTTTTTTTTTTTTTTTCATGCAACTTGTTTCGTAAAAGGAAAACATAAAACAATTTCGAGTACGCTCAGTAGATGACCTACTACTTCAGACCTCTCAAAAAATATTCGGGACCCATGAAGGACTAAAAATGACTAGTTCAAGTTCGACAAATTTAGCCAAGGACGGCTGATCACTGCAACTATAGGGCATAGACGCTCTATGTTTTACTTGCTGACTGTATATTTGGCTTTGTGTTCGAATAACTAGGCCGTAGTATGTATACTCATGTCTCGTTAACGGTTCCCGTACACTTCATCGAACGCCGTTTCATCGAAAAAATTGAGGTTTCACCGAACGCCGTTTCATCGAGAAAAAAAAAAGAAAGACGTTTCATCGAACGCGGTCTTATAAAACGCTGTTTCATCGAATCTTCTTATCGCTAGTTTTTTAGGTCTGGTATGTTATGGAAACATATAGGATACCTGCCTACATGGGTATTTTTCCGGTTGATGACAAATCTTTTGTTTTACCGCGCTTTCGTTTTTGTGCTTTTGAACGCACCTGACGTTTGTTTAACTAAAGGACGACACTTACATAGTAGCCCATATTTTGTTTAGATTATATTCAATTTGATTTGCTCAAAGAAAAAAAGCAAAAGTATAGCCAGGTTTATCGCTGAACTTGTGGACCAGTGCATTCCTATTCCGGATGGTTTTGTTCCCGAACACCTTCAGCAGGAGCTATCGTCCTATATTCCATCTCATGTAGATCTATATTTTTCTACACTTAAGCGTGAGGGTTGGTGCTATATTTCGAACGAGGTCGTTCCAGTTGAGCTACATTTTCCGTCCACTACGCATTTTTAGTGGAGTCTGCTGTCGATTCTCTTATCAACGACATAAGCGTAACTCCCAAAATAGAGCTTGGGCTTTCCTCGTGCCGTCTCCCCAAATCTCCATTGCGGTACTGGCAACTGATGAGGGTGTCCATCTTATGTAGGGCAAGACTTCACAACCATGGAAGAATGATGTTGGTCATCTAACGGGTGGCGGACGTGTTTTCGAAAGCTCCCCGAAGCTAAGTACTTTTTATGTGTCGGTTCTTATGAAAGCGAGGAGTCGCGAGCGCCACAATATATACATTATATTTACATATTTACAAAAAAGGGAATAAACGTGAGGAGATCCACGGATGAGGAAGGTTGCGGACGTTCCTGAAATGCAGGCTTCAGTCGGTCGATAGACACTGTGTCTGTGCGACCATTGATAAGCAGAGTCATGTGCTTGGCGTCTCTGCGTAGAACTTCGTATGGTCCGTTGTATGGAGGTTGAAGTGATCGCTTTACTGCATCGTTCCGAATGAAGACGTGGGAAGACATTGATAATGCTGGACTCATGAATATTGAAGATGGTTGTGTGGCTCTTGTGGGGCAGGGTCGTAGCTGTGCCATGTGCTGTCGTAGGCGGTTTGCAAAATCCTGTATGTCGGGAATTGCAGGCTCTGTTGGAGGTGCAATTAATTCATCAGGCAGACGTAGGGTCGTGCCATAAACGAGCTCAGCGGTAGTGCAGTTCAGGTCATTTTTGAATGCAGAGCGAATGCCGAGGAGCGCTAATGGCAAAACTTCAGTCCAGCATGATGAATGCGTGGCTTGTGCCATGAGAGCTGCTTTAAGTTGGCGGTGTAGCCTTTCAACCATACCGTTGGCTTGCGGATGGTACGCCGTGGTGTGAATCTGGTTGACCCCTAATGACTGTGAAAGATGACGGAAAAGAGATGATTCGAATTGTCGGCCACGGTCAGTTGTGATGGTAGATGGTATACCAAAACGACTAACCCATGTGGTAATGAATGCGTGGGCGACATTTTCAGCTGTTATGCGTATGATGGGATTTGCTTCAGGGCATCTTGTAAAATGGTCTACGCATGGGAGCATATATCGAAAGCCTTGCGATGATGGTAAAGGTCCCACAATGTCCAGATGGACATGGCTGAAGGGAGCGTCAGGTTGGGGAAAAGCATTGTGAGGCGAGATGGTGCGTCGATAAACTTTTACCTTTTGACACTTAAGGCCGGATTGTGACCACCGCCTCATATCTGCATTGATTCGTGGCCACACAAAGCGTGCGGTGACCAAACGCTGGGTAGCACGTATGCCAGGGTGGGATAGTGTGTGCAGTGCATCAAACACTGTGCGCCGGAATGAGGTGGAATGTACGGTCGAGGCGTGCCTGTAGATATGTCGCAAACTATCGTTCTAGCGCTGCCGGGAACGTTGACGTCTTGTAGCGTAAGAGACGTTTGTGATGAGCGGAGCTCACTTAACTCCTTGTCCGTTTGTTGATCTTGAGCGATAATCGCGAAATCGATTACTGGTCGGGTTGAAGAGATCTCATTTATGTTTAATCGTGATAATGCATCGGCGACGGGGTTGTCCTTTCCTGAAACGAACCATATATGTCGGTAGTATTTGGAAACGAAGGACATATGACGGATCTCCCGTGGCGTATGGTTAGAATTGTTGGATTGAAATGCGTAAGTAAGAGGCTTGTGATCAGTTCATATGCAAAAATGTCTACTTTCTAAAAAATGGCGGAAGTATTTCACGACAAGGTACGCCCCAAGCAGTTCTCTTCCGAAAGTACTGTATCTTGTTTCGGCTGGTGAAAATTGTTTTGAGAAGAATGACACTGGATGCCACTGACCGTCTTTCAGTTGTTGTAGAACTGCGCCTGCTGCGGGGTCGGATGCGTCAACCATGATGGAAGTTGGGGCGTCGCATCAGGGGTGAGCCAAAAGGGTTGCTTTGGAAAGAGCCTGTTTGATGGTGGTAAATGCCTCAGTAGCTGATTCTGTCCACGTAAGTTGCTTGTTCTTGCGCTTAATTTGCACCTGCAAGAAGCTGGTTTATCGGCTGGAGTATAGATGCGCAACCAGGAATAAAGCGACGATAGAAATTCACAAGCCCCAGAAATTCTCTGGGCTTGGTAGTAGTGAGAGTCTTCGGAAATTTCTTGATCGCTTCGATCCGTTGCGGCAATGGGCATATACCGAGTTGATTGACCTGGTGCCCCAAAAACGAGAGTTCTGAGACGCCAAACTCGCATCACGTCCGGGTCACCAAATTGGGGGTTCTTATGAAAGCGAGGAGTCGCGAGCGCCACAATATATATTATATTTACGTATTTACAAAAGAAAGAGAATAAACGTGAAGCTTTTTCGTTGGTAGGTATGGCCGAAACTAGCTCACTATCATGCTCTCTTCGCGCGCCTCTCGTGCATCCCTGAGTCCTTCTCTTCTTCCTTGTGTCTGTAGTTCCTACAGGTGTTTGTTTGTTTCTTCTCCTGTTTAGCTTTGCACGGGATGGTGACAGTAGTTCTTGGTAGCGGTTGGGACAGCAGATAGGATGGTTTTTAGTTATTTATTTGTTTTTGCAGGCACGGGAGCCGATCAACGGTGACACGTAACGGGGCAGTGGGGTTTTCTTTGAATGGTCGGCGGGATGGATTGTGGCGTTGTTTAAAATAGACACGTGGAATGCCTAGAACAAAAAGCAAATGCGTATCTTGGAATGTTTTCAAGATGGCTGAGGTAAAAAAAAACTACGATTAAACACAAATAAAACCAAGTACATGGTTTTTAAGCCCGCAGCAAAACGTTGTACAACGGATCTGAGGATTACGTTTGAAGTTGAATTGATAAAACGGGTGACCGACCAAAATTTCTTGGGCGTGTGGTTTAATCAAAATTTAAAATGGATACACACGTAGATAAATTAGCATCTGAATTATCGAGTGTTGTTAGTTGTATGTATAGAGTATCAAGCCTTGTGCCTAGCTGGCTCATGGAAACTCTAATAACTCCTTTTTTTCTCTCAAATATGCTATGGACTTTTATTTGAGGCACAACAATATATGATCACAATAAATTAATAATCAAACAAAAAAAGGTTTTACGCGTACTGGAAAATTATAGAGGTAGCATAAAAGAACTACGTACTCAACCGATCTTTTATAAACACAATATTTTAAAAGCAAACCAAGTGTACTATTACAAATTATTCCAATTCATATATAAAAGTAAGTTGTACCCCACTTACAGCGAAATGGAAACGTCCTCGTACCAGCTGCGTCATTTTAAAAGGAGACAATATCAGAACTTACTACGGAAGGCAAAGTTTACAATTTCAAATAAGTAACTTACTAAACAACTGGCCAGACATGAATTATACATAGCCTTTCGCTCAATTTAAAACAGGTTCCACAAGACCGCTGGTGGGCAGCGATATTGCCTTGCAATAAAAAAAAAACTCCTCCTGCATTGTAACTAAAACATACGGATGAGTTTTTGCTCTTGTATAAACCAAGTCGTTTGGCTATGCATATTACTCATTCAGTGCTGATCCTTAGATTAATGCGCGTGAGTTGCATATTTGTACTTTGTTATATATATATATAGATATATATATATATATATATATATATATATATATTATATATATGTGTGTGTGTGTGTGTGTGTGTGTGTGTGTGTGTGTGTGTGTGTGTGTGTGCGTGCGTGCGTGCGTGCGTGCGTGCGTGCGTGCGTGCGTGCGTGCGTGCGTGCGTGCGTGGCGTGCGTGCGTGCGTGCGTGCGTGCGTGGTGTGTGTGTGTGTGTGTGTGGTGTGTGTGTGGTGTGTGTGTGTGTGTGTGTGTGTGTGTGTGTTGTGTGGTGTGTGTGGTGTGTGTGTGTGTGTGTGGTGTGTGTAGTGTGTGTGTGTGTGTGTGTGTGTGTTTGTGTGTGTGTGTGTCAACGCCCTTGTTGGCCTTTAGCACTAGCCCTTCTCTCAGACCCCGTCAAAAAAAGAGATTAATGAGGAAAAAAAATATGAACACCTTTATTCGCCCCAAAAATCGTCCATACTGCGAGGCGTTCATATAACGAGAAAAACATTCATGTATTTACTCAGCTCGTTCCCCCGAAATTGTATTCATATATGATGGCCATATTAACGGGATCCATATTAACTAGACATGGCTGTGTCTGAACGTTGAAACTTCCGCCGTTATGGGATACTTTCGCTGTGAGCCGCGCCTCTAGCGAGGAACTCACGGCCTTCAGCTGAAACGCGGTCACCACGCTTCTTCCACGATGAACGTGCGGGTACCTCGGCGGCAATGACCCAGGGAGTGGACAATGAAAAAAGCGCACAACCAAAGGACTCGTTCCTTGACAATGCCCACACGTCTTGAAAATGTCCCTGAAGTCCATTATTATCATCTCGAGGAAACTGCGTATTAAAAGACGCGCTCTTCACCGCCGCCTCGTATCTGGTGCGACGATGTAGCTTTACTGGCCTGAGCAACAAAGCCATATAGCTGGGGAGAGTACAGATATGGGTGCATTTAATTTATTTACGTAAAAATAATAAAGAGAAATGAATCTTTTTTATACAAAAGCAGAACCAACAGAGATCCTATTGCTCTCGTGTTGTTCCTATATTTCTTTCTTATCTTAAGTAAAACACTCCCTGATACACGTTTCTAAAGAATGATATAATTCAGAAAAATTGCCTGTTTTCCTTTAACGGGCATTCTTTTAATAAATGGCAAATCAGCGAGCGGTTAAGGGGGAAGGGGGAAAGGGGGGAGGTCAAGGAAACGACTGCAGCTTTGCCATTTATATACCTAGACCCATAAGGTTATTGGGGTGTGTTTCTGTTTCTTTTTATAAACAGCATAGGCTGTCAGATATATAGGTTAGTCCCGACTCCGCAGGTACTACCGTATTTTCTGAACCTAAGTCTGATTAGGTGTAGAGTTCGCAGGCCCAACATTTGGCTGAAAAAAATAGAGGTTTTGTTTGGATAATCCGCACAAGGTCCATAGCCCGCACCCGGTGGATTTTTAGCAGCGACATTCGCTGCTATAGTCCGCTGCTGAGATAGTGACGATGTCTCCGAAAGGAGTATCCCACTCTACAGCGGTTCACTTTAGACACGGCTCACTACGCATTTTTACCGACTTTCATAATCACGTGACAGTGCGAACGCTGATCAATGAATACCTCAAAATATGTTGCCTTTTTTTTAAAAAAAAGATGTTTCAAAGTAGTTTGGGCTTTATTAATAACTGCAGCAAGTACTCTAATTGCAACAAAATCCATCTAAGCAAACTTTAAATGTAAATTAACAGATTTTAACTAATTAGCCTACATATTGTGACAGTTACCCTCCCATAAAACGTTCGCTGAACCCGTTAGACATGCAATGCAAACGATATCCCCGTAAGAGTTTCCCCATTACTTTAAAAACGCGGTTTCAAATCGAGAACAAGCGCCTCTACAGCTGGCAAATGCACCAAAGATGCAGATTTCATGAAAAATGGGACACCGCTGAAGTACTAAATCTATGAAGGGGTGAGGGAGTCGTAGACGGGAGTAATAATGCCGAGTATTACTTTCGTAAGTAAGTTATTATGTGTGTGAAACAGGATGTCCAAGCAAGGTTACAAGTAAAAAGACGCGGCATGACTATCCACAGGAACATGTGGTGAAACTGCGAATATAGGAGCACACCTCGTGATATGGAATGGTCGACTTTCGAAGGCGGCGATGCTAAAGTCAGATACAACATAAGAAAGACAGTGCCAGGGGGAAGGAACGGGCGCGAGAAAAGCCGCTGTAAAAAGGAGGTCTCTCCTTTCCACTTCAGCTTTCCTAGATTAAATCTGAAGATAGACAAAAACAAATGTAAATAAGGGGCGATGAAAACAAAGATTTTCTTAGCTATTGACGTATGCATTAGAAGTGTGGAATCAAGGACAAAAAAAAAAACAAAGGTAACTAAACAATTCAGGTCAGAATTTTGGGCCCATGACTGTCCTTACATTTGGCCATAAAGTTCAAGAATTGCCACTTAAAAAGAAAGTTGAAGTAGCAAAAATGCAAACGTAGGATGCATGCATGACTAAATCAACATAGGAGACGAATCAGACTGTGGTTATTGGAATCGATCGAGTAACTATGATAATTGGGAAGAAATCTCCTTGTTACGCTTGGCATAAGATACAGTGTGTGGATTGCGTGTTGAGGATGAGGAGCAGACGGCTCAAAACTTGATAGTCTAGTCGTCTAGTGACTTTACACCGGGGTTGCCGAAAGCGAGACTTAGTGAAGTATTGGGGTTTCAGTAGGCCGCGAAACGATCTTAACGATGGAAGAATATACTAAAATTAAACTTGAGGAAGAAAACGAGAAGGGACGGACAAACAGAAACTTGGAACTTGGAAGTTTGTGTTTGTCCGTCCCTTCTCGTTTTCTTCCTCAAGCTTAATTATCCCTACCAACCCGCTCGTTCTGTCCCTACAAAGAATATACTGCTTATTATTTTTATATTTTTTATCTTAGCACAAGTGGGGTGAAGCACGCTGCCTTTCAATGGATTTTCATGATTCCGTTCCGTAGCCGCAACCAAATATTTGTACATTTTTCGACCTGTAGCCATGTATGGTGGCCATGGATGCCATGTCGTTATGACCTTGAGCGATGCATCGCAATGAACTATATTATAAGCCATATTTTACACGGGCGCCTTTAGCCGCAGTTAAGTCAGCTTTAACTGCAGTGGCGCTTCGCCACACAGTTACCCCACTATAATCTCGGACAGCTATCTCAGAGGAAGTGAAGAGTGCGCGTGCACAACTTTGATGGGCGCTCAAGATGCGCAAGCGCACCTCCGCCCATGGCCTTGACTGCATAGACACAGAAGGTTACCCGAGAGTATATAGTGTTGGAAATGTGGCTTAGCATAACCACAGTTAAGTGATCTCGTATGAATAAGGCATACATTTTGCTGCTACCAGTTCAGTTTAACTACTAGTTTCTACAAATCTTGGCGTCTAGACATGATCATAAACTTGTAAACCGACTTTTATCCTCACTACTAAAATGTACCTCTGTGTGATGAAAAGAGGAAGCGCGAAAGGGGGAAAGGAAGTGATCACGTGTGCTATAAAGGTCCGCCCCTGCAGACGCCATTCTCTTGGTGAGTGGAGCATCTCGACCGTGAGTTCTTTGTTCATTGTGGCGACTCTGCTAATCGTTAGAGGACAAAGAAAACGTACACTTTGGAGTACTTCCCGACCCTTTTCACGAAGGCCGAGTCCTCATTCGTAAAAAAGCGGTGGTTTTTCCACAGTCGCAGAGAAGTCTAGAGCCATTTCTGCGGCAGACGCCTCAGCGCTCCAGGCAGACCTTGATCCCATGACGTCACTGTATCATCTGCGCAAGAAGTTCGGCTTCGACTCGTGTCCAATCAGTGAGAACACGAATTCTAGCCGAACGATGGGAAAGCACTCGTGTTCAATCTGAATCCCGCGCTGGCCGCCGGTAGGTGTCGAAATAAGTCCAGCATCACGGCCTTGTTAGCTAGGGTGTGTTGTACGAGCGGAGATGGGCAGTATTGCGAATCCAGGTATTTGGAATAAATATTTGAAAATACTTCTGGAATTTTGTATTTCATTGCATGTGATGGAATATATCTGTCGGCTGTATTTAAATACAAAAATTGCAGTATTTCAAATACTGCCTTAATGCAACTTTGGTCGCTGTTCTTAGCAATAAAATACGAATCTGACACTCTCTGTTGCGACATCAAACAACGAAGGAGAACAATCATGATAAGAACAGGGAATGAACTGTATGGGTAGAATTATTGACTTCTAGGTTGGGTGCTTCTATTTTTTTTTTTAAGACGTCACGTTAGCAACAGGTTGTTTAAAGGCTTTGTTGCTCCAATCAAACCATTAAAATTAAGCTCGCACTGATACTTTTTTTTTTCATGTTGTACCAACCAATCATAGGCTAAAAAATAATTTTTTAAAGCTAAAACTTTTTTTTAAGAACTTGATTCTTGGTATTACATATAGACCCATCTTTATATGGGCACGTCTTTTACCCGGGGCTAAATTTGAGTCTACTATGTTTAACTAGGGGCACAAAAACTCTTCGTAGAGGTTTTTGAGGATGATCAAATACCATTCGTTGTATTCGTATCTTGTATCTAAATACTTTTCTGAAAAGTTTAGTTGGTTATTAATTGAATACATTTTGCCGACGTATATTATATTTGTATTTCGATACATTCTTGCAAGTATTTTTGCCACATCCCTCTGGACAAGGTTTCTTCTTATACCAGAGAAGGGTTTACGTGGCGCCATCTATCCGTAGTCAATTAAACCATCTCTTCCCGCTATCTATGCTTAACGGATACAAGACACTTGCGCTCTCTTCATGGTGCATACATCGTGCTTTTTACATCAAAGAAATCAAATGTATTTTATTTACTTTTTTTTTATTTAGGATAAGTCGAAAAAGTTGCTCTTTATCACTACATGTATTCTTAAACATTGTCGATTGAATAATCAATCTGTCCGACAAAAAAAAAACAGTACGGAATAAAGTGTTTCTGTACATTTAAATTTCTAAAGTACAATTGAATTAACAAGCTTTATTGATGCGAACCCCACCATACTAGAACAAAAGCTTCCTGATTTTAGTGCATTAAAAAGCTTAATTCATTTGTCTTTCGCGCTTCTTTTTTATTTTTATTTTTTTTTTCTGGGGGGGGGGGGTTGAAGACGACATTACGTAACTGGAAAACGGAGTGGAAGGCAGAAAGAGGACTGAATGTTATGTTTTGCTAGCACTGCTTTTTGTTCCTGTTCAACCTTCTATAAACCGTTCTTGTTTGGTGATTATCTGATTTAAATACAAGACATATACACGTAGAAAGTATCAAATGATGGACAAACCTTAAATAATATAATAATAATGTCTTTATTTTCCATCCGAGCGATAGGGGAGGTTGGGGGAAAAAAGCTGAATAAATCAGCTTGATGATCTACCGTCCTCCCCAGAAATTATACAATTATACAATTTTCTTAGGATAATTTTTGCTAGAAAAGTTTGATTTAAATTATTATATATGTAAATCAGGTCTGATTTAAATCGCGATTTAGGTCTTGACCATTTAAACCATAGTGATGGTTATCCCCCCCCCCCCCCCCTCGTTTTTTTTTTCGTTTTTTTTTTTTTTTTCCGGTTTTGAGGTGTGCTGTTTGGCGTGAATATCGGAGATGCTGACTGCTTGTTGTGTTCCGGTGTGATCGAACCACTACTTAAAAAATATTCTGATCCGCGGCAAAATCCCCTAGAGAGCGAAGGGAGTTCGCAACCGCTGGCGGGATAAATTTTCGCTGCGGCACAGCGTTCACTGGGGCCTGTAAGAATAGAACAGAACGATAAGCTCCACATCTCCTTGTGCACGTCACGGCGCATCTGACGGAGGAAAAGTTACAAGATTCCACCAGCCATCAATTTAGTTTTTATAAAGATTAGCATTTGCTTTTTACAAGTTACCTTCATTCATGAAATGACCGAACCGGGCCGAAGTCTGAAAATTGTATTAAAATACAGCTAAGGAAAAATCGGCGTTGGAAAGGTGGAGAGAACTAAAGAAAGATTAATCGACTGGCACAAAGGAAAGCGACAGGCACATGAGTGACGACACGGCCCACCCGTCGTAAAATGTTCCGGAACGAAATTACACGTTATCATGTCCTCCGAGCTTCCCGGTGCTCAATTTGCACGCCAAAAATTTCTTTCGCGAGGTACGACGATTCGCACGTTTTGTCGTGAATGTGTCAAGGTCAAAAAAGAAACACTTTTATTTTTTGTCTTAGATGGTAACATGTCATCTAAGATTTGTCATTCTCCAAGGTGTACTAGCCTAGTACACATTAATTATGACAGTGAGAAGAAAAAGGCTATGTAGTGTAAGCTGCCACTCGTTTCAAAAGGTTCAGCCGTATATCCGTCCATCCATCCATCCATCCACTCAAGAAAAAAACACCGTTAGTGAAAGAGGTCATACGCTCCGCTCTGCCATATTTGGTTCATGGGAAGTATTCACTGGACGCCATATTTGAGGGCGATGACTAGAGCAGCACGCTCAGAACGCGCTCACATTAATGGCCTGCTAAGACCGGCAATCGTGATGGTGCGAAATGCACGTTGCAAAAGAACTGCGGAAGCTCGCCGCCAGCACGCTCTCAGCAGCCGCGCACACAGCTATGGCCGCCAGTGAATACTACCTACAGTCACTGACAGGTTGAGAACTGCAAGAGAGCTTGAGTTGTCCCGCCACCAGTGCGAGCTTCTTACCTTCGACCATAGCCTCCTATATACTGACAAAGCGGCAGATCGCCACGAGAAGCGGCCGCCGAAATGAAGAAAGGTGGAGCGGCAGATAACGGATGAGAGAAGAGCCACGTGACTGGCGCCCCGCTGCGGCGAGACACCGAAACACACTTCTCCCGAGCGGACACATGTGTTTCGGGTCCTCGCCGCTGCAAAAGCTGTGCGCTGACGTCCAGGTTCCCCGAAAAATGGCTCTTTGATGCTCTGTACTACCAGATGGTAGCACTCCGAATCTGCGACCGGGCACTCTATGGCTCCGTCGGCGACCTGCCAGGCTTTGTGAGTATGGAGGAGACACAGGAGAGGCTATGCTTCGACAAAGAGTTCGGAGTCTCGTGTTCCTCGAGCTCGCGCGCAGGCAAAGCGCGTCGGGTAGCCTGGAGCGCGTGCTGGAGACCGGGTTTTCAAAAACATGCGTGTACACGTTGAGCCCCCCCCCCCCCCCCCCTAAAAGATTTTAAAAAAAATATTACCGTTACTTGTTACTTGGTCAAAAAGTGATTCCTGACCGATTGTGAAAAGGAACCCATTGCTTGACCTCAATGAGACGAGTTACTTTTCTCGTTACTTTGACAATTAAATGCACAGCTGCTTTTGTTTCATGCTTTATTGTCTTCTCATCAGTAGTTGTTGCACTCAAGCAGTAGCTGCCTCTCGAAGTTTCCATCAGTTATGTGTCCAGGGTTCCTTGAGAGTACATATCCGGCAATGCTGAAGCGTCGTTCTATTGACGCTCTTGAAGGAACCGCAGTGTTGTGCTTTATAAAGAGCCTGTGAATCTGGGATTCCCCTCTCTCTTGTTCTTTCTGCTTCTAAAGTTCGAAGTTGACAATGAATGGGTTTTGTGCCTTCCCGTGTTGTCGACCTCCGGGTACATTCGGTCTGTCCACGATTGTAGAAGGTTCAACCAACAAAACTTAATGTGTTCGCTGGGTGAAGGACATTCCCGGCTGTAGAGTTCGACTAACGTGATCAGCAATAAACGTTGCTGTTAGCCCAGAGCAGGACCGTTTGGAGCGCTGCGATCGCTCGATGGTGACGTAGTGACCAGAATCACGCGAAGGGGCAAAATATTCTTTCCGCTTTGCTTTGCTTTGCTTCGCTTTGGTTGAGTGATTTAGTGCGTAGCAGCGGAAACTGTTGGCTAGGTATATATAGGTTTTGCTCTAACGCTAAACGTGCGTAGGTCAAAGTCTAAAAACAAATCCGATTACGCCAAGGGAGACGATCGGAAGTTGTGTGTAGGTTACGACGGAATCATACGATAGCTTCATGGCTGCCAACCCCCATCAGATTCTTCGCCGTAGATACAAACGAGGGTACTTCTACGCGCTCTTGGCGCTTCCCGTCTTCAAGCAGCAAAAGATAAGAAATATGCACTTGAAACTACAATGCTCGATGAAGGACGCTCGATCCATGGATTCCGGACAACACCAACGACTTGAGCGGCCGTAGCCAGCAAGGCGCTTGTCATTCGCTGCCTTATACGACCGGCTGTCTTGTTGAGTGGAAGATGTTCGCGTAACCCTTTTCTATCTATCTATCTATCTATCTATCTATCTATCTATATATATATATATATTTCTTTTTTTTTTTTTTAAGTGGACCTTTTTTGAGTGTGAGCTTTGACCTAGATTCTACGGTTAGAAGGTGAGTATTATCTCTTCGTCGACCTCTTTGTCATTTTCGAAGTGTTGCCCGGTGGTGGTGAACGCTCTCGCCGGAAGAACACACTCATCGATTCACTTTTCTGCTTTTCTTGACGCATACAGCTCAAGCTCCCGATACCGCCGATACCACCGATAACGATACGATGCAAGGGCAAAGGCGGCGGCGGAGTATCGTGTATCGTTATCGAAGTCATCGGAACGATACGCTAAAACATTAGTATCGGTACCGAAAAGTTACTTCAGAAGCTAATGCAATGTCGATGCCGCATGTGAGTGATATTTAAACACTCGATTAGCTTTCATGGGCCACGTACAGCAACCTCAAAGCTGCGCCAGCAAACTGCGAAAGAACCGGCGATCGGAAGGCCATGTTCGACGCCTGCTCAACAGTCCTCGCGGTTGCTTTCTGCTTGCTCTGTTTGTTTTCGATAAGCTAAAAAAATAAACACTTCGGGAACAATGCCGCTTCAGAATCTACCTGTTTTCCGTCACTTGACAAGCTTCCGAAACCACAACCAGGACCGACTTGGTCGTGGACAGTACGATAACACGAAGCCGAGTCAATGGGTCATTCTTCATAAGCCGTGACGCCACTGTTGTCACGCTGGTTAAAGTTTAATTTCGACGAGAAGTGCAACAAAAAGATTTAAGTCATAAGCAACCCTGTACTTTCGTTCAAAATAGCGAATTGAACGTAAATTGTGGACGATATGCCTCAACCTCCATGCTACCAGCAAAGCGCAGAATCGGTCACGTGATACCTGTTCATACGTCACGATTGGAGCCGTCAGGTGGCGTCCACTCTATATTCTCGGGGATAATACTGTCATAGTGTTTAGAATTCTAGTTTGTTTTTTCAGGCTGCCCATCTCCATTTGTCGCAATGAACGATACTCATGTTAGAATGAAAACGAACCTTTCACAAACTCGTTCTTTTTCAAAAAGAATGCAACAAAATAGGTTACTCGTTACAGAAAAAAAAAAAGCAAACTTGGTAGAACTTAGAAGTAACTCATTTCTGGTAACGCGTTACCTACATGTCTGTTCGAAAGACACGCGCTGCCATTCTTTTCCGTGCAGCGCGCCTATGGCTTGTGCCAGAGTCGCAGCCAGCTTGTCCTGCAGCATTTCACAAGGAGCGGGCCGGTAGCACGTGGCGATACCCAGACGCACGTGTCTACCACTTTAGCGGCGACTGCCGTCGGCCTTTGGCGTGTTTGTCGCTTGGGGCGGGTCGGGGGCCCACTGGCGATAACGGAATGCGCAGGCGTATACTCCGTTTTATACTTAATATGCAACGCTGTCAAAGCTACTGGCGCGAGCGCGTGGCTTTGTATATGGTTTCGTTCGCGCGAGCACGCGTGCAAATAATCAACGATAGCAAGCCTCATGCTCGCGCCAGTAGCTTTGACAGCATTGTACGCTAGAGGCCGGTTCTCGCATGCAGCGAAGCGCTGATCTAGCGCTTCTCACGTGTCGTCAGCTACTTACTGTCTGTCATGAGAAATAGTTTTGACGGTGCGATACAAAGCTGGTGAACGCTCCCGTAACCACGCTCTTTGCGCGAGGTAAGCGCTATGCTTGTAGCGCTCCGCTGCATGTGCGAACAGGCCTTCAGTGTGAAACAGAGTATTGGCGACGTGAGCGATCGAAAGCGTCGCTGTGATCGGCCTTCCACGATTAGCCGAATGCTGACTATGACGTCAGCAAAGGATTTCTCATCGAAGGAAATAAGAGGAATGCAAGAACTTCAATCTTGATGGTGTTTGCAGCATTGCTTTCAGAGCGCAATAATTTCAAGCTTCCACCATGCTCGTTACAAACACCATCGAACTTGTTTACAAGGTAATGACGTCACGAGAGGGAACCATAGGAGGGCGCCACCAAAACATCTCGTCGCTAACAGAGTTTTAGGCGGCATTACGTGCGCTCAGGCAGGCTGCCAACCCGAGGGAAATTTCCCAGATTAAAGTAAGATTCAGGTATATGATGTGGTAATAAGGGAAATCTCACTTGTTCGAGGGAAATTTTGGGCACCGTGTATATCTGGAATTTTGAAGGTCAACTATGATTTTTTTTTTTAGATTATATCGAATTTTAGCGACTTTGGCTACATTTGTGTTATTTCCTCCAGTCGTTTGGTGGTTTGTGGTGCGACAATCTGGCGACACTTTGGAGAGCTAGGCTAGGTGGCTCAATTGATACCGCACATTATAAAGAGTACAGCCGTTAGCATCCATCCATCCATCCATCCATCCATCCAACTTTTTTTGGCAAAATCAGTTTCCATCGCCCCCTGAAAACTATGGAGGAATGTGCCAGCCAAATCGAAGATTCTGAGAGCGCCGCTGTGCCTTCTCGAAAGAAAAAAAAAGCTTGAGTACAAGAAGAAAACTGCAATGTCTGGACATGTATAGACTTACCATGACTAACATTATTCCGTGTAGTGCCATCCGGTCCCGTGTGTTCGAATTTGAGAACTCTCGCTTGTGCTACGCCTTTTGTTTTGGACTGATCATATATAAAGCGCTAATGAAGCTATTAAAGCAGTATCATGTTCTGACGACCTGCATAACATCTAAGGCGATGATAGGGTTTCATTCGTCAGTTTGAATCTCCCGGTAACACTTTCCTTCGCCAGATTTGCTTTGGCCACGGTTTTGGCCCGATAAACTTGAGCCAGTGACAAATGCGCCCCGTGCGCCTACACAATTGGCTCCCTCCCCCCCCCCCCCCCCCCCCCCGCCCCTTTCAAGTACAACGCTTGCAACAACAACACCCAATAAACTAATTTATTGCAAAACGTACACGAGGTGTAAAGGCTATGCGTAGAGCAAGTCGTCTGCCTCTTACGCATGGGTTGCGGTGACGTCAGAACGACGCTGAGCTCTGATTGGCTTCGGCTGAAAAGAAAGTGGGTAGACCTCAACCCTAGATGCCTTGCACCCACACATATATTTTTTTTTTCAGTCAGCCGATAAGAGCTCGGCGTTTTCACGTAATATAAGCATATAATATATTTCTCATAGTGAAAATGAAAGAGATGCAGAAAACAACCAATTTTTAGTATTATATAATTTTGGGGGCAAGCGAGAAAAGTTTGGGTAGAAATAGGAAAATTTCAGGCACCCGCTAGCGAAATTTTGACTTTCAGTGTTGGCAGCCCCGCGCTCAGGGCTCTTGCTCTGGACGCACGATCCTTCTTTGTGTAATGGGGGACACCGCGCGGTGGGAGTATATAGCTATTATTCTCAATGCTACGACGCTATCAAATATTGTTGAGGGAAAAACGCCCACAAACGCTTCCACGATGCTATGCGTGGAAGTACGCAGAATCTCATACCACCTTGTTTCCTCTTCGCTTGTAGATGTAAAAAAGAGCGTAAGTTATTGAAAGCTAATTAAATACCCGTATACTGATTCGTCCCCCACGTTTGTGAAGCGGTACGAATTCGTTACGCAACACAGTTAGTCTATGTTGATAATATTTTACATCTGATGGAATTCGCCATATGTGCACCAACGATGTCGAAATGAAGAAAGCATCACAGTATACACACCAATTTATTGTTTTCTTTTATGAAGAATCAGAGCTGTCATGATGATTTCTTTATGAGGTGTGATGCACCAGGGCCTTAACAGTCTGGTTATGCAAAATTGAGGTGTGATGCACCAGGGCCTTAACAGTCTGGTTATGCAAAATTGAGGTGTGATGCACCAGGGCCTTAACAGTCTGGTTAGGCAAAATCTAGAGAACAGATAACAGAAAAGCATGACCCATTTCGTCTTACACCTATAGCCGATAATATTTTAAATGCCTACAAGAAATTTGCACGTCTTACTATTTTGAGAAAAAAAAAAAAGAACGTTGGAAAGTTACTTCATTGTGAAGCGTCATTTGTTGTACCTTGACTAGATCAACTTCATTTCTCTATGATGAACATGCCTTGCTTTTGCAAGTTCGTATTTTATTTGAGGTCCAAGCCTAGTGACAAATATCTTCTCGAAACTAAAACTATATTTTTAGGAGTTTAGTTTAGATTCCTTTTCTTTTTTTGTTATTATTAAAGTTCCGCGCAGCCCCGGGTACATTTTGTCTTTCGCGTACCAATGTAATGGCAACTAAAAACTCAGACATTCAATTTTTTTCAACTGGACAAAAGAAAAAGGGTCAATATCAATTACTTTTTTTTTGCATTTAACAGTGCATATTTACTATCCGAAATGTTTAAATACCCTTACTAGTCTACAATCAGTGCGCCAGTAGCCCTAGTCTAAACATTACTGCCAAGCAATGACAGTATTTACAAATTCAAAGACACACGTTGCACTCAGCTGTCCCTCAAATTTGACTTCAACCTATCTGTTTTGTTGTCTTTTCCCCTAAAAGGGTTCACGACTTGGTTGCTCAGTGCCCATAAAGACCCCTCTTTTCGTCTTACGCGCCGTTGCTCCAACGGTGAATCACCTTCTAAGTTGTATTCAGCGATGGCACTTGAGGATTCAAGTATATTTCTAGCGCTCAGTCGTGTTTCTCATTTTGTACCTTCAGTCCGTCGTCATCACTTCTAAGCTGCAATCAGCGATGACCCTTGAGAATTCAAATATATTTCTACTCTAAGCCTTGCTCAGTCGTGTTTCCCATTTTGTACTTTCATTCCGTCGTCAACGCTTGCGGTGGTCGTTTCTTTTTCAGCCAAAGGGCGCCGTCTCCTAACGTACGTCTGAATATAAAAGTTGATGAAGAGACACATAACCAGAAACGTCTGTGCATTCGCAATGTGTATCAGGTACGTGGGGAAGCCGCAGTCGTAGAAGAGAGGTATGCACATGTGCGAGATGAAGATGACGTTCTGCACAATCTGCATCGTGGTCAGGTACTTCTTCCACCAGAGATACTGACGCACTCTGGGCCCCAGAGTCGCCAGGAAGTAATAGGCGTACATGATAGTATGCACGAAGGCATTCATGGCAAGACCAAGTGCAGCCTGGCCCTCCGGAGCGTAGAGGACCCAAAACCAGGTGTTGACGCCGATGATGGTGTGGTGGATGACGTGAAGGTGCGTGATGTGCGTAAACTTCTTGCGGAGGACGAAGAAGACGGTGTCCAGGAAGTCGGCGTAGCGTACGGCGACGTACCACCAACCGGACTTGTAGTACTGGGCGAGCTGGTCGTCCATGTAACCCGTGATACCTTGGCACCAGAGACTGTAGCGGCCTCCAGGGAGGTAGGTGTTGATAAGAACGATGTAGAGGAACCTTGCGTTGAGGAGAACCATGGCAAGGTTGTAGAAGCGGATGAGGTTGACAATTTGGAAGGGTTCTCGGTTCTTCATCCAGCGTGGTCCAAGAACCTTGACGAAATATACGTAGAAAATGACCAGTGGGAACACGAACAAAGGGTTCATGACCAGCGGGTAATCTCGGGTTCTGGGGTCTCCCATCCGCTGGAGTTCGTTGGCTAGTTTGATGGGGTTCAAGGTGAACGACATCTTGCCGCAATCGGTGCGTCGTCAGGTAATACACTTGCTTCAGTTCTGAAATAGAAGAATTCGCGAAACATTCATTACGTCAATGGACACATTTGTATGATCATGTTTACATACGTTTCTCGTGCTACGTAAAGTTTTTGATAAAGAAATACAAGCTGGTCGTGGTCCGACTAGAGGCCATCACGTAGAGTTAATTAATTTGAAGACGCAAGGGCTATAAGTGATTCCGTTTCAATTTTCTCTACGCCCACAGTGAATGAAAAACAAACCTAGTAAAACCGTTAGATATGCAAGTAATTAATAATTTCGAACATGGAAGGCGAAATCGTATATAAGGGTCGTCTGGGTCCTCCTGCCAAAGGAAAATGTCAGCCGTAATCGATAGAAGAATCAAATAAATATCGCGGCTAATCAAGCTGTTCGTATCATTAGGTCGCCACCGAGTTTCACAAAAGTAGTTACGTGTCATGAGATTATTAAAGAATGATCAGCTGCTAATAATATTTAAAAACATGTGACGTACTCAACTTTTAAAAACAGACACAAAACTTGTCTCGTTCTTTTTCTTCTTTTTTTTTTTAGGCACATGGGTAGGTTAATTTTTGTCTTTTCTTCCAAAAATATAGTTACATTTTGGAAAAAGTGTTTTCATCATAATTATCTTTTTAAGCGACATTGACTCCAAACAAATACGCATTTCTGCTTCCAGCATTTTGTCAGTTCATCATTGACCCCTTACATCTGCAGCTACAACCACAGCCTCATTGGGGCTCACTAACTTCCGGCTGTATAAACAAACACACAGAACTCAATTTACAACAAAAGTTCTACGTGGGGAACCGGAAGATACCTAAGCCTCCCTATGTATCGCGTGCACAGGCGTATAGTGCGAAGGAACGCGGATTAAGTGGTTCGTTGGTCGGGTTGCTATATTATAGATGCCTTTTTGCAAAAACATTAAATCAAATTAAATGTGTGCGGTCGGTTAGCGTGTGGTTGGTTTGCTATAGCATCGGTGCACTGTTTTACGCTGCAAAAGAAAATTGTATGCAGTGCAGGCGACTACTACCTTGGGGTCTTTAAAGGAGCAGTGCAACGATTTTAAGATTGAAAGCATTTACCTATTGTATTTTTCTATATTGCTTATAGTTCCACACGTAAATGAAATCATACATCACAGCTTCTTCCGAAATACAGTGACTTCGCTGCGAAGACGCAAAGGAAAAAACGAATTATTTGCCGATCTGCAGCCGCGTGTGTCGGTTATAGGAACCATACTCTGGGGGATATCATTTGTAAGTTAGCGATTTGTACACATTTTTGCTCAATTTAAGCTTTTTTTTTTAAATTTTGCCTTTTAAGCTTAGAGCAATGCGTGAAAAGTTTAGTTTTATCTCTTGAATGTATTAAATTGTCATGGCGTCATCTACCGAAAGTTAAAAAAACATTCCCCCCGGCACAGCCACCCTCCACGTCGTTCCTGGGTTTGTTTATGCTGCATCCCAGACAGCATCTTGTTTCCTCGTGTGTGGGAAGGGCACGTGCGATGACAAAAAAAGAAGAATCGCGTGAGCCAACGCGCGAGCCCATCCGGACGTGACATGTCACCCCAGGGATGTCACTGCGCACGTGACTCGGAAGTACTCTGTCGCCGATGCACGAGGTGAGAGGCGCCGAAAACTTCGATCTTTGCTTTTTTTTGTTTTAATAAAAAGACTAGCGCACAGATGCAGAAATGTTTTTCGGTTCTTGCTTCTAGAAATGACCGAGTCCAACACCCACAATTATTTGGCTGAAGTGTGAAAATCGTTGCACCGCCCCTTTAACATGTAGTCGTGATTACACGAACGCGCGCAGGGCACGACGTTTATTCAGACTGCAATTGGCATATGCCGGGTTCTGAACCTTCAGCGTCCGCTTCGTGTATTCCAGCTGTGGCGCGCTGATACATTCGGCCAGAGGTACCCCAGTGCCAGTGTAAGCAGGAAATTACAATCCTTGGCCTCAGAGTGGATCTAGTTAGAGCGGGATCGTGTCTCACTCAGAGGTAAACTTTAACGAATGATAATGAAACTCTTACCCGCGCCTTCCGCGAAGAGTTCGAATATCCGATCCAAGTAGCAGATGCCCCACTCTTCAGACGTCCGCTCCTAGTTTGGAAAACGTGTCCGACTTCGCGTAAATTTCTTGGAACGAAAATTAAAAAAAAAAAAAAAGAAATCTCGTTTTTAGTGCCGTATTTTAGGATGGCGGCGGTTTTTGAGGCACGCCACTTCTGCGTGGTCTTTACCTGCTGCCGTTCACTTTATACGTCGGCTACGAGCGTCAACGAATTTAGGGGAGAAGAAAAAAGACGTAAGTTACTTTTTCTTTTCTTCTTTTTTTTAGCGAGTACGGGCTGTCTTTTGTCTCTCCTTGAGAGGCGTGGAGTTTATCAGAACAATGGGGGTCATCTGGCTTTTTCCACGTCACGAGGAAAGCCACTAAAATTCACGGCACGACGTGCAAGGTCCTGCGTGTACTTCGCAACACATTTTGAAACCAAACGTCCACCGTCGACGCTCCCGTAGCTGCCCTTCCCAGAACCATTGCCGTCGACTGAGACATGTCTCTAAACCACTGTATAGAGCGGTCAGCGTAAGATTTGGCGTTTACAGCCTTGTACCGTAGGCATTACGACCATTCAGAATGCTTGTTGTCAGTTACTTTTTAGAGTATTGTCTCGATGGTTTGAAAATATTTCTTTGGTTAATCAAACAAGCTGTATGGCCACCTTTTCAAGTCATAAAATCTGCAGTAAGAATTCTTGCATTTTCGAACTCCTTTCCTTTAGAAGCCTGAGACTCTGACGTGCTCCACGTTATGTTAAGCATATCACCAAAGAATAGAGCGAGAATTATATAAATTGTCGGAAGTCAAAAGCAGTGAGAGGAACCCCGCCGAGCAACGTGAAACAGGAGCTTTACTACGACCAGCCAAGTTTCTTCCATCTCCCAAGTGTAACATACTTTTCGCGAGCGATGGTTTTATTTCTTGCAATGTTTATAGGAACCTTACACATTCAATGTTACGACAGAGTGAAGTCGCTCTGCCAGTATGGCTACTTTTCACCCGGTAAATGTGAAAGAGATCAGTGCAGTTCAACTACTAGCCTGGGTTCCTTACGTGCATCACGCTTTTTGCCCCGTTCACCGTTAAAGGGGCGATGCAACAATTTTTGCACTTCGCGCAAATACCGCTTAGAACGGATCCCTGACGTTAATGACCGATGAAACACGCGTTCGCTTTTCACCCCACGCAATAGAAGTCCCAGTAAAAAATTAAAGAAAAACGAGCAGCGTTCACCCCCTCAACTCGCAGCCAGAACAAGCGGCCACGTGATCTGGAGCCGATTATATGCCGCCAATGTTGATCATAGCCACGCGCTGGGGTTGGCAAAGCACAGGACACGCGCTGAGTTCCAGACATTGTTATGGCTCGGCTATTGTCGTCGTTGCAGCGATTGGACACGGGCCACTGCCCGAATGCTTCTCGAGCTAGTAATTATCACGAGCCCAAATCGAGCGCCCACGCAATGCTCGGGTCCAATCTATGAACAGCATTCAAATATCTTCATATGGGTGTACTGCGATCCCCACGTTACGTCATCAAATTTTGCAAAGGAGAGATTGAATGAAAATGATCGCTTTTGTCCTTGAAATTACACCGCAACAAAAGAGTTTCTTGGCCAGTGGCGTTGCGTGCGAGTATCCTTGAGTCCCAAGAGTGCCAGTAAGCTCGTGTAAAGTGAAAAACATTCCAACTAAATATCGTTGCACAGCTCCTTTAATGCAGCCAATGCCACAAGCACGAGAGCTCCAGGTTACTGCTTTGGAGCGTTCTTCCTTCAGAACGAGCGCTCGCGCTAGAAATGCATGTCTCAAAGCCAGGAGCGCGGGCAAGCTCGCGCTTGTAGCTTTGGCTGCAGCTACGGGAAGGGGCCTGGGATTGAGCCCAGGATCCCTGGGTTCTGTAGCTCGAGCTTTCTCTTCAAGTGCTTTGAGCTGCGCTGCGTTAACAAACTCGACCTTATTTCCCCCTATGACGAAATCCGAGCCTTGAGAATAAGAAATAAGCTATAGGGTGTATTCACTGGCGGCCATATCCGTGTGCGCTGATGCTGAGCACGCGCTGATGGCGAGCTTCCACAGTTATTTTGCAACGTGCACCCCGCACCATCAAGATTGCCGGTCTTGGCAGCCTATTAATGCGAGCTCGTTCTGAGCATGCGCTCTAAACAGTGACCTCAAATATGGCGGCCAGTGAATACCCCCTATAGGGACATTCGAGTTGAATCAACCCCCTTTCCTCCTAGATAACGCCATTACCAAATCTATAGCAAATAATGAAACCTACGTGAAATTTCACAAAATTATGAACATGTGGCGGAGTATTGTTAAAGGGTTCAGAAACTTCGCGTGCAACGGAAAATGTGGATTCTACTTTCTTGCAGCATCATACTTTTAATCCGATACTTCGCAACTTTAACTAATGGCGAATTCCACTGGTCGTTTTGTATCACTAGCCCAAATCCGCTAAGGATTTTTTCAACTAGAAACTTTTTCACTAATCTTTTTTTAACATTTATGTTTTTCAGAATGCCAAAGAAACGTGCTGCTGAGATAGGGTTGTAAATTAGGCCAGTTGGTAACAGTTAAACATGATGAAATGCAGCTTCAGTAAACACGAATGACGAAGAAGAAACGAACACGATAAAACAACGGTTGACTCGCAAAATGTTTATCCCATAAAAAAAAAAACACTTTTTATACAGATTACACACACATATATTACATCTGTGTTTGCGTAATATCTCTAAAAAAAATTATTTTCATAAAATAAACTTTAGTAGCGACGCAGCCGTTGTCCTTGCTACTTCGCCGTCCGTATTTACCAGTGTTGGACAAAATACTCGATAAAAGTATTTAAGTTAAGTTACTAAATACCTGCTTCATAAAGTATTTAAAATACTACTCAAGTTACTTTCACGGTAAAGTATCTTGAGTAGAGTACAAATACTTAGAAATGGATTTCAGTTACTTTTGAAGATACTTCCGCATTGCTTAATTTGTATCGACGTCATTGACAACGACAATTATGCAGCTACGCAAATCTGGGTTACCGAATGGTTTATTAGCACGCAACAACACAAAACGGGGGAAAAAAAGTATCGTAGGGCTATTTTATGCAGTCCGACTATAAAGAGCAAAATATTGTGGCGAATGATAAATGATGAGGCGGCGAATAACTAAAGAAACTAAACGTTTAAGGGGGCGAACTTGTTCACAAAATAAAATAGAGAAGGGCTAGCGTCGCAGGCGTCGATGTCGGCGAAACAGCAAGATCGACCGCTGGGGCGAGACTGACTCCGGACCGCCACTCGGAGCACCTTTTGTACCCGCGTGGGTTTCTGGAACATTCGGCGTAGAAAGTTCGGCGCGTAGAACATTCGTAACTCGATCAGACGACAAAATTCTCGAACTTACCAGAATGTCAAGTTAAAGGAATAAATAAAAGAGAAATCGGCTTTCCGGTGTCGAACCCGAATCCCGGAGAAAAGCTCACCGGAGAAAAGCTCACTGGAGAAAAGCTCACCGGAGATAAGCTCACCGGAGAAAAGCTCACCGCAAAACCGGCGGATGCGGAGAAAAGCTCACCGGTCACTGAGCGTATGCGGTGAAAAGCTCACCGATTTTTTTTTCTTCTTTTTATATAGAGGTTGTTGGATCACGCGTAACATATGTCAATTTATTATCATTAAGAATCGACGGGTTTGTAAAAAAGAAAAATACCTTTTTTGTAATATTTGTTAAGCTTATTGGGTATATTGCTCCCAAATCAATAATTGCGGGTGAGTGTTTTCTGTAGCTTACTCTCTAAGCAACGAAAGCCTAACTGAGAACTTTATGAACTTGAGGAACAGGAAAAAGTTCGAAAACGTAATGTCTGCCTAAAAACGTAAAAATCCAAACTGCAAACGCCGAAAATCTGAAAGTGCATGCGCAACAACGCGGTGCCTGAAATTCTCTTTGAAGCTTTTGTCAACCTTTGAAAACAGGATAAAACAGTCAATAGGATATCAATTCTTCCTTCTTCCACGGACATGCACGTTTTTTAGCCGTTCGTGCTGGTGTTTCCACACGTTGCCTTTGTGTGATAGTGCCCTTCTACGGCGAGTCACCCACGACCTTCAGAGCTGCACACTGGCACCGTTGTTATTCGTGACCTATAATAAGAGGTGGTCCTCTGTAAGGTAGCAAATAGGGCGAGTTGGTGAACGTCATGCATGATGAAAACCGCTCAAACGACGACTACGGAGTGAAGACAACAAACACGACAGGACGAAGCTGTTCTCGCAACTAAAGTTTTGTTAGTGAAATTAACAGAAAGAAAACAGCGTAGCCGACACTGATACATCAACAAGCGCCTTCTTATCTATCAGGCACTACACAATATTTGGAGCTGAAATGGTTCACACACCGTTATTCATATTAGCTCGCAAAGAACAAATCTCTTTATCTGACAGAGCTACAGACAGCGCACTGTCAGCTGTCAATAAAGCGTTGTCTTTTTTTACCGGTGTACGATGTTCTGATTTTAGACTTGCGGCTTCATTAATATACAAAATAGGTGATTACAAATTTCTGAGGAATTAGTAAATATGCCCAATGAACTTCAAGAATATTACAAAAAAGAGTACATATTTTTAATGAATTGACGAATGCGAATTGTGTTAAATTGCCACGTTTGACACAGAATCCTCTAAATTAAAAAAAAAAAACAAAAAAAAAAACAACATCGGTGAGCTTTTCTCCGCATCCGCTCAAAGGGCGGTGAGCTTTTCTCCGCATCTGTCGGTTTTGCGGTGAGCTTTTCTCCGGTGAGCTTATCTCCGGTGAGCTTTTCTCCGCCGCCCGTCGAACCCGGACCCTCCGCGCGAGAGCCTCCGCGCGAGAGCGTCCGCGCGAGAGCCAAGCGCGGTAACCATTCGGCCATGCGCTCGCTGGGCAACGCGCGTGGCAATATCACTGATAGATGTTACAAAACATTTTTGGGACAACAAGAAAGAGGTCGCTTTAGCTATTGGGAAGGAGATCAGACCGCGGCGCCCCAAGCGGTTAACTTTAGAACTAGATGGATGGGGACAACAAATACAATGGCTCAGCGCTCGGCTGACTTAACCGAACGCGGCGTCAGCGTTCGGCTGGAGTTCGTGTGCTCCGCTACAAGGCCTGTGGGCATGTTCACAGGCCTTGTGTTGGGTAAACACCAAGGTGTGGGGGTGACAAACGGGTCAGAGCGCTTCGCCAATAGTGACATCGCTGAATATCACAGCCTGCGGCACACCTTAGACGCATCGTTTAACTACAATCCATATTCCCTATACGGGGAGTTCACTATAAACGAACTTGGGACACGGATATGAGTGAATGAATAACAAAGAGAACCCACATAATAGCCACGGCAGTGGTCGCACCTTCTTCAAGCAGGTTGCGTTCAGAAAAGCACTCAACGTCGGGGGACACTTTGTTGGCATTTTGAGAGTCATCCAGCTCCTAGTTCGTTTCCTGTACTGTTCTCTGCTTATAAATGTTCGCTTACAGGCAGTGTTCGCGAGAGCAATAAGTGCCGGACTGACAACACAAAGATAAGAAAAAAAACATAAAAAAAACCTCGACGTTTTGCCTTAGCAGGGTCAAATATACAAAAAGCGAAACAAAAATGTCTACTTTTTTGTGTGTGTCCACTTCTCATTTCCTTCTATTTGTTATTTTCTTGACACTCAAGTCTGCATTGTTCTCGTTGGTCGTTTCCCGGTCTGCTTGCGCCTCAGGGTCAGGGTTTCATCTTTACTTCCGTAAAACCACACCTTTTGTTTGAGGATTTTTTGGGGGAAACTTTATAGAAACAAAAGGCGCCTTTGGGAAGGCGAGGGGAGAACCTTCATTGCCCGAACTTTGGGCTGAAATATGAGTCACAGTCGGCAAAAAAGCGATATTTTCACGAGCTCAGTTAAAGTCACCGTAGCTAATCGGAGCTAGCAACAGGATTCGGTTGCTCGAAAGAATGTTCACGTTTGCTCGTGCCACGCCCACGCCACTTCATAACGAAAAACTCGGAAAATGGCGGAATCTCAAAAATGTATTTAAGATAAAGAGTACAAGATACTCGGAATTGTAATTAAAATAGAGTATTAAATACTCTCCATCAAAGGTATTTGCAAGATACCAAGATACTCCAAAAAGTATTTAAGATACAGTATCTTGAGTAGAGTATTTGAGATAGGCACAAGTCTGGTATTTACAGAGGCTGCATGTTGTCATGCTTCAACGTGCTGCGGTTTCGAAGCTATTTCGTCAAGGTCTTTGTCGATGTGAAATTGTTCGATTGCTTAACGTTTCTCGCCAAACTGTGTCTGGTGTCATCAAGCGTTTCCATGAGCTCGGCCGCGAAGGCGAATGCCCCGGATGAGGAAGAACGCGCGCTCAACAGCTCCGCCAACCGTCAGATCACCCGGAAGTGAGTCCAACGAAATCCGAGGGTCTCCACGAGAAAAATCGCTCGTGAGGCTGGACTTTACCGGGAATCGCAGCGGCGATTGGCTAAAAAAAGGAGCTGAAACTCAAGCCCTACAAGCCTTAAAACGTTCATCTATATTCACGGATTGAAAACAAGCGGGTCCAGCTTCAAAGATGGCGCCAAACTTCAACACCGGGCTGCAGGTACACGCTAAAAGCATACCCTCTTCCCAAACCAAAAAGCGCCAGAAAGGTTGGAGTCAGCCGCTGAAGCAATCGGCTAAGCGCCAGGAAAGGTTGGAGTCGGCCGCTGAAGCAATCGCTTTCCCGGGAGTGGGGCCGAATCACGCCAGGAGAGCTTCGGCCCATCGCCGAAAATTAAAAAAAAAAAAAAGCATAGGGGCTTTGCATTGATTCTGAGGGCGGCCACTTCAAAACCTGCTGAGAATGTGATTGTTAAGGGGGGACACATCCCAGAGGAAACAATTTTTGAAAAATGTCATATTTACACTTACCAACATCTAGAGAGTACTCCCTGAATGTTTCATTAGTTTACACTGCATAGTTAATTTGTTTTATAAATTATTTCCGGTTCACCCATACTCTAGAAAAGGTAGAGGTTGGAGCGCTTTGAACGCAATTTTCTCCATTCCAGTTTTTGGCATAAATTTCACTTTAGGAAAACTATCGTTTTGTTGTTATGTAACTTGAATTCATTTTTTAAGTTTTTCTGGGGTGAAATTTTAAGAGGAAGATAGCTATGAGCTCGTAATTCTTATTTTTGTCATTTTGCATGCTCAAGAACTAAGCTTTTGGACAAAGGATGGAAATCTAAAAAACAGTATTTGTGTTTATGTGGCTTTTTTGTCATGAAAGATGGTATAATATAGAAATTTATCTATATAGCTATGTGCTCTGAACTGTCCTAAAGAAATATAACACATGAGAACGACACATTTATAAGTAATTTCAAAACGATATATTTTTCCTACGCCGACACACCCACTTTCATCTTTGAACATTTGAAATTTTTTTTTTTTTGTACTTCCCCCAGGGTAACAACATCTAGCAGAAATGTTATCAACATCAAAGAAACAAGCCCTGTAAATGTCATTTAAAGCATACAAGTGGTTCAAACATTCACGTTTTTTGGGGTAGTGTCCCCCTTTAAGCTACATATTATCTTAATTCATGTAGTTTTTTTTTTCTTTTTTAATTTCTTCGTTTAGATAAAAATTTGAAAAAATTTGTCGGTATTTTTCTGGTCACTGTATACTTTGGTAACGTTTAAAAGTCTAGGCGTGTCCTCTGGGTTACAGACTAAACGAATACCCGCTCGTTTACGTCTCTGTAGAAAACACGGAGATCCAAGCACAGCTGCCTAAGGGGGGAGGCCAGCGGTTTACCAAAGTCACTGGCAGATTAAGAAAGTGTGCACACAATAGGCACACTTTTCGCCTCATAGTTAGTTTCTCGGTTCTCTTATTGGCCAATGCCGCAGTATCGCAACTTCATCGAATGAGAAACGGTAATGATATGCTCGGTACTTGCCATTTAAACTGTAAGTTAATATATAGTTTCAGAATGTACTCTGGCTCAAGCCCGTACAATGTACGCTGGGACAGCGAATATGTCAGCGCACCAGGTTCAACGATGTCGTCGTTAGGTCGCCCGCCAACCCGCGTTTGGTGAAGCCTAGTCATCAAAAGTTTAAACGATTTTGTGCCCAGCGTGACCGCAGATCTCTCTGGCGATTGGTGCGCGTGACATGTCACGTGCGAGATGGATGGTTGATTCTAGGAGGATTTTTTGCAGGCTTGCGCGCGCTCCGTCCGGTAGGTTTTATCAGATCGAAGGCTAGACTGTGGTGTATTACACCATAGCTAGACGAAGGTTAGCTACGGTCACGTGTCGGGCTGATAAGTGAAGAGAGTAAGGAGAAAAATGGGAAAGAGACGAGGCGTCAAGGGAGCATGGCTTGTGGAGGCTACGCGGCCGACGCCACGCCCTCTCCTACCCTTCTATCCTCCTTGCTGGCGTGCGAGCAGACGAACGCACGGCTGGCGGCATGCGAACAAACACGGTTAAGCTTCTTCTTCCTTCCGAGAGATGGCCCTACCAGTCCACTCGGGCTAACTCGGGCCGGAGCAATGACTCCGGCACCTCCGCAGCTTGGCCTCGCGTTGCACACACCCACACTGCCCACACCGTGCTCACACCTTTCGCCATGTGCGTACTGGCCTGGGAAGGTAGGTGCCTCCATCTGAACGACATCATTCGAACTGCACCCAGTTTCCATAGCGACTGGAGGACGCTACGCACGTTGGGTAGATTAGAATCGCTGTGCTGAGGGAGCCCTACTTCCTATCCATTGTTAGTTTGCAGGGGACAAAGAGTCGAGTGACACGGGGGTCTGAACAGCAACAATGGGATCCCATTAGCCATTCCTCTTTTTTATGAAGGATGGACATTGATTAATAATTAAAGCATAAAATGCTTTCTGACAGAACCGACTAAGCCCCGATATTTACCCGTCTGTCCGTCCGCTGCAATTCCCCGATAAATGTATTAGGTAAAGTGACGTCACGTGACATCAGGCTACCACGTGACACAACGACTTGAAACCGTGGTGACACGTCGCGTGACGTCATAGTATGACGTGACACCAGGACTTGAAACTGTGATGTCGATTCCCCCGACTATTTTTATCGAGGGAAACACACGCACGAACGGAGAGACGGAAGGGCAAACAGACATAATTCTAGGATTGGAGAGTTTTGTTAAAACACATTTTACCCTTTAATATTTATTCGTAATAAAAAAAAAATACAATAGCACCTCGGCCGTCGCTGCAGGTTATTTGCAGGACATGACTAGGAACCAAGATTTTTTTTTTCTCTTGCCTTTAAAAGCAAGTACGCAAAAATTGAAGAAAAAATAATAAAACTGAAAACGGTGGCGCCTGGAATTCGTCTCCGACTGGTGTGTTTACCGCGTCATAAAAAAAAAAAGTGTTCCCTCATTTTTTAATGACGTCATAGGAGTGTCATGCTATCGCCGGCCGCGATCCTGGCGGCGTGACAGTAGCAAAGGTCCCTGTGGCAGGCCCCTGTTTCTGCTGCAGATTGCTTTCCAGCTTGACAGTCCACGGAAGCTTGAACAGCCAGGAGTTGGGACGCCGTGACGTCGGCGACACTCGCGTTTGCTCGTGCTTTTACGGCGATACCTGTTGTGGGAAACGTCGGTTGTGGGCTCTTCCCACCAATGGAAACGACGTCCGTTGTTGCTGATGCTGGAGTTGGCAATGTTGGGCGTCCGTCATCGGTGTTGCCAAATCCTCGAAAAAGATCGTCTGCCGCCCTCAGGAGTTGAACCTGGGTCCTCTGCGAGCGAAACCGAGGCGTGACAACTGAACAACGCTACAAGTAGTTTTTTTTTTTTTTTTTAATTTTTGTTTCTGGACGAAAAGCAATGATTTATTTACGGTGCATATACAGTGCGACATACTGTGTATGCGTACGAAAGCACCCCAAAAGACGTAGCAATTCTAATTCAGGTTCCGTCTCTCCGTGTCTCGGCCCAAGAGCACCGTGTCCAAGTCGCCGCCGGTTCACCCGCCCCTGTTACCGCGCGGCCGAACGTCGTGCTGGTCGCGGAGTCGCCATGTCTCTGCAGTTTCCTCTCAATGAGCTACCACCGACGGCCAGCAGGAGTTCCGTCCCCAGCCGCAATCGAGACCAGCCCCCTTAGCCTTGAGGTGAAGTAGTTCCAAGTTGGTCCGGCATCGGTGTGGCCGGCATTTTATCGTAGCAGTGCGTGCCAACCAAATTGCCTGAAGCACCAGTAGCGCTATTGGCGACGTGCGCGATCGAAAGCGTCGCTGTGGTCGGCCTACCATGATTTGCAGAACGCTGACTATGACGTCAGCAAAGGATTTCTCATTGACGGAAATAAGAATAAGGGTAGAACTTCAATTTTGACGGTGTTTGCAAAGTTGGTTTCAGAGCGCTATGATTTCAAGCTTCCAACATGCTCATTACAAACACCAGCGAACTTGTTGTTCGCAAGGTCATGACGTCACGAGAGGAAACCAAGCGAGGGCGCCACGGTAACATCTCGCCGCTAGTAGACCAATGGACTTCTTCCAAAACCAACGCGCCCCATCGCGGCGAAATACCACGCAGTGCACTCTGGGAACTAGTTGGCCACTTAGTTTCGGTTTCGACTGAGCAGCTTCATCTCATGCTATCATGCCGCAACCGAACGCGCTGCTTGCGCTTTAGACTATCTGACTTTCATGAATATGCAATACACTCATTCTCGAGCGATACAAAAACGAAGACCGGGGCATTTTCCTTGGTTCCCGAAACACCGGATATTGTGCGTGCGTATGCAAACGTAGTAAGACGTGGCTTAGTTACCTCACCCCACGAGTGCACCTTTGAGCTCGTGTCAGTAATCCCATCTAGTACCAGTGAACTACAACTGAAATTTGGTCACCTTGAGCCTTACACGTATTTTGTTTGCCAAACTTTCGCTTCTTGTTGCTTCATTGAGCGAAAAGCAAGCCGCATCCTCACAGGAGTATCAAAGTTGAGCCCAGCGTTGGCGCATTAACTTTTAAGGAAACGTAATAAATTCGACCTCACTACTGCACAAAAGTTACTATGATGTCTTCCTCGTGTCATCACATATCTCACACTCAAATTTTATGCTGATAGAAGATTAAGTTTTCGCAAACGCTGAGATCCTGCCCCTCGGGAGTTGAACCTGGGGTCCTCTGCGAGCGAAAACCGAGCGTGACAAACTGAACAACGCTACAAGTAGTTTTTTGTTTTTTTTTTAATTTTTGTTTGCCTGGACGAAAAGCAATGATTTATTTACGGTGCAATATACAGTGCGACATACTGTGTATGCGTACGAAAAGCACCCCAAAAAGACGTAGCAATTCTAATTCAGGTTGGTTCCGTCTCTTCCGTGTCTCGGCCCAAGAGCACCGTGTCAAGTCGCCAGCCGGTTCACTCCGCCCTGTTTACCGCGCGGCCGAACGTCGTGCTGGTCGCGGAGTCGCCATGCCTCTGCAGTTTCCTCTCAATGAGCTACCACCGACGGTCAGCAGGAGTTCCGTCCCCAGCCGCAATCGAGACCAGCCCCCTTAGCCTTGAGGTGAAGTAGTTCCAAGTTGGTCCGGCATCGGTGTGGCCGGCATTTTATCATAGCAGTGCGTGCCAACCAAATTGCCTGAAGCACCAGTAGCGCTATTGGCGACGTGCGCGATCGAAAGCGTCGCTGTGGTCGGCCTACCATGATTTGCCGAACGCTGACTATGACGTCAGCAAAGGACTTCTCATTGACGGAAATAAGAGTAAGGGTAGAACTTCAATTTTGACGGTGTTTGCAAAGTTGGTTTCAGAGCGCTATGATTTCAAGCTTCCAACATGCTCATTACAAACACCAGCGAACTTGTTGTTCGCAAGGTCATGACGTCACGAGAGGAAACCAAGCGAGGGCGCCACGGTAACATCTCGCCGCTAATAGACCAATGGACTTCTTCCAAAACCGACGCGCCCCATCGCGGCGAAATACCACGCAGTGCACTCTGGGAACTAGTTGGCCACTTAGTTTCGGTTTCGACTGAGCAGCTTTATCTCATGCTATCATGCCGCAACCGAACGCGCTGCTTGCGCTTTAGACTATCTGACTTTTCATGAATATACAATACACTCATTCTCGAGCGATACAAAAACGAAGACCGGGGCATTTTCCTTGGTTCCCGAAACACCGGATATTGTGCGTGCGTATGCAAACGTAGTAAGACGTGGCTTAGTTACCTCACCCCACGAGTGCACCTTTGAGCTCGTGTCAGTAATCCCATCTAGTACCAGTGAACTACAACTGAAATTTGGTCACCTTGAGCCTTACACGTATTTTGTTTGCCAAACGTTCGCTTCTTGTTGCTTCATTGAGCGAAAAGCAAGCCGCATCCTCACAGGAGTATCAAAGTTGAGCCCAGCGTTGGCGCATTAACTTTTAAGGAAACGTATAATAAATTCGACCTCACTACTGCACAAAAGTTACTATGATGTCTTCCTCGTGTCATCACATATCTCACACTCAAATTTTATGCTGATAGAAGATTAAGTTTTCGCAAACGCTGAGATCGGCTAGCTACGACGGAGGCCCTAACGAGCGGCCCCTACTCCTCGCTAAGCCTTTTTGGACGACCTTTTACTGACGCCCAAGACCTGTGCCTGAACGGTGTGTCTGAAATTATCTCGGCATACTCAGTGAGGAAGAAAGCAAACACATAACAAATATTATGGCCATTAGCAACCGTCAAATGCGCTTTGAATAATTTCGTTCGTTTGGTGCACCGGGGTTCATGCCCGTCCGGCGCACTTCCACCGAATGGTGCGACATTCTTCACACAAGTGCTCGACTTTTGCTTTCTTAAAACGGTTTGTATGTGCGAATGTGCCTATATGATTGCAGGATAACTTTACGCGTATACGCGATGTTGAATATTAGTGAAATGCAAGCGGTTGGGGACTTCACGAATTCGTGCAGTGCTGCGGGGCAGTACAGATAAGCGATGAGAAGTGTGTTCAAATGGAGCTTTTCAATGGCGCCTCCGAGTTTTACCTCGCGTACTCAGGCGTGTTAAGAAAAACAGTAATTGCAAAAAGTTATGTTTCGTCTATGGACGCACGAAACAAACACACTTCCTGATCAACCAAACTAATGTAAAGGCGCGAGCTCGATGTATGCATACTTACTGGTGTCTACAGCTTGTTGATTCGTACACAAGCAAGATCCCCGAGCTTCGCAGCGTCGAGATTCCCAGCACTGGCTCGTCCACATACCTCGAAATGCCAAAAGAAAGGCTCAAGTACAAAAATACAACAAGCATGCTTTAAGACAAGCTATACGTCTCGGGCTTGTGCTAAAGATTTGAGGTCTGGCCATTTAGGTTAGTTTAGAGACCACAAATGACGCTCTCGGGACCAGAAAACATAAAATAACGGCCGTTCTGTCACGCACTCTGTATTATCTCTTGTCGACGTGTCGATCGAAACCGAAACCATGGCACTCTCCTCCCTGGCCAACTAGTTCCCAGAGTGCAACGCGCGCCGTGTTGCATGCAGGGTTTTATGGAAGTAGTCTATTGCTATATATTACTCAAGATTCAAGGAAAATGCAGGGATTGGTGCTCCACGCGTCGCACGTGCTGGCCTCAGCAGTAGGAACTTTTCTAAAGCAAATATGTAAAACAAGTGGCATCTTGCACGCGCGTTCGTAAACGCTTCATTTTGGTTATTTACTTCGAATCTTTCATACGGGGAAGGCGTGCGCCTGTGGCGCGTGGAACACCAATTCCTGCATTCTCCTTGATGCTTGTGTAATATAGCAAATAATAGACGATTGCAAACAGGGCATCTGGCGGCCGCCATGCTCTTCCTCGTGTGAGCAAGCACGTGGAATTCCAGGCCTGCCAAGGCTATCTTCACGTGCATGCTGCACGTGCTTGCACGGATGGGGCACCAGCCGGGACGCCATGCTTGCAAACGTCTATATATTGCCGGAGCTACGTCCGAGCTGTCGGTGGAGTTAAAGTCCAGCTATTTGAACGTAACCTGTTCTAAAGTTGAGGTTTTTGTAGAACCCGATACGCACTGCACGCGCACTCTGAAAGACAAAAATAATAACCTACAATAAAATGTTGTCGTAACACTGTCAATGCCAAGAGTTCGTGCCGGGAAACGCACTTTCACGCGCTCTTGAACAAAAAAAGAAACAAACACGTTCGAAACAAAATGGAGCAAAACAAAAGCGTTCGAAACACTGCAGATGTCCATTTGTTCCGAACGCGTTTGTTCGAGCGCCCCGCTACCCCACGCTGCATGAGCGCGACGCCAACACCCAACGACTTCGCCTACCAGAACTTCTGCGACCAGTCACCAGGATCGCGACATCCAGTGGCATGATGGGGTTAGGGTGCCTTCATGTGCGTTTTGCTTGGGGTGATGACATCCGGCCATTTTGTTTGGAACGTTTATTTTTATTTTTTTTATTTTTGTTCTGAAGCGCGTGAAAGAGCGTGTCCCTGCACGCGCTCGTGGCGCTGACTGCGCTATGGCGACATTTTGTTTCCTGCGATTTCTTTGTATTTTCCCTGTGAGCGCGTGCTGTCGGCATCGGGTACTACAAACGATGGCATCACCCTAAAGAGAAAGACATCGAGGCACTCTAGATGAGGTCGTTTGTTGCCACTTCAGGACTATTTTCTCCGCCATCATTGTCGTCACTTCCAGTATGGGCGAAAGCATTATTTTGCCGTCGCCACGCCAATAGAAGGCATTTAGGAAGCGTAACCGTCACACATTCTCGTTTTGCCTCCCCTCTGTTTTTTTACTAGTTACAAGTTGAAATGTTTTCTTATTTTTTCGTCGCCCATACCGGATACGCCTATTAGGTGGCTGGGGACGAGAGTACACGTTGTGGCCGGTGCCATTTTGAGCGTTCGTGCATATGGCGCGTGCTTTGCTCGCTTTCCGAAGCGACGAACACGCACGTGCTGGGCTGTGAAGATCGCACGCTGGACTGTGATTTTGTAAACATTGGAAAGGTCTATAGACGCTTTACAGCAGCTGTGCATGGGTGCCGCCATAACCGACCTTCAGCTTTTGGTTCCTCTTATTTTTATCACTTGCCTCCATCATTACCACGGCAGGGCAGGTTATTGCCATTTCAGATTCGACTGTGTCCTTCTCCCCTGCGTGTGACTTTGTGGAGGCTCGCCAAATCTCTCTTCAGTGGCTTGGTATCTCGGTAACACAGGAGAAGGTCGGCAATGGCGGCTGTAATTTGGCGCGTGTGTAAAACGTCTATAGGCCCGTAGTTCCCAAGTTTTGAGCAGCGCTCCAGGCGAGCAAAATAGAATATTTGGCTCGCGTTGGCATCATTACGCTTCCCCATTACAGTTTTTTTTTTTATACTCCGTTCCATTCTAAAGCCTGGTTCAGACAGTTGCGTTTGACTGCGTTTGACTGCGTTGCGGAAGCGAGAAACCAGGACATCCCTGCTGCTTATATCGCGTGCCAAGATAATTCCTTGAACTGGATTCCACGCTTCATACGAAGCACGGATGTGCCGGTGACTCGCTTTCGGTTCTCGACGCAACGCAGTCAAACGCACTCAAACGCAAGTGTCTGAACCGGCCTTAAGTGCCAGCGTAGCAGAGGCTACAAGAGCGAGCTGCGAGCTTCCAGCGTCCCTGCCAAGCACGCGCGCTCGTGCAGTGCGAGCATCATTCGGGGGAACGTGCTTTTGCGAGTAGCTTTGGCTTCGCTATCACGTAAAGTGAAACATACGTGCTCGCGGAGGCTATGAAAGAAAGCAAAGCTGAAAGGAATGTTCGATGGGACGCTAAGGGCGCGAGCTGCATAATTTTTGTGTTTATAAGTTTTGTTATTGCGCATCTACATATGCTGACAGATGCTTGTATTCGAACATGGCAAGTGCAAAATCGAACGTTACAGAGCCACCTGGATGGTGCTGCCATCATAACATGGTCGCGTCTTGCGAACGCGCTCGCGCCCCCTTGGTTGGTTGGTAAAAACTTTATTGAATGCCTGCAGAGCTTTCGCTGACCGGGCCTAAGTCACACGCTAGGGGGTGACTTAGGCCCCCTGCCCAAGAGCAACGGGTACGTTGAACGCAGCGGTCGTAGATGCGTTTTAGGCACACGAATGAAAACACACATGAAATTTAGAAACACTTTTTTTAATGTGGGTGGAGGTGGTTGTTTGTTTAATCTTTTGGGAGGGGAACGTCTCTAAGTGAGAATTCGGGCAAGCACAATCGCAGATGTAATACAGCACTAAGCAATCTAATATACTGCTGCAAAACCATTTACACAATAAATCAATGGACCTTTCCGAGAAGCGTTCTGCGCACGCGCGAGCGTCCGATGCCAAGCGGCGGAAGTCTGCACGAAATATCGAGGAAATTCGGAAGGAGGCTTTGGATCAGTGAGTAGAACACGTAATTGCAGCATATATATAATTGTGTTACACAAAAAAAGAAGGTGAACGAAAAGAAAAACACGACGTTTGGGTGGACGCCACGGATTCCCCTCTTTGACGTCGCGTTGTGCACGCACCGCAGCTCAGAGAGCGAAGAAACTGGTAGCATAGCTCCCATTATCGATTGGTAGCGTAGGTAGGTCACTTCCTCGATTTTTAGTTCGTGCAGCCACCGCCTGGTACCGTCGCTATGTGGAAAAGGTCATTGAAGATTTGGTTACCATTCCTGATGGAGACTGGACCTACTGACATTACACAACGTAAGACACTTGTAATTTTGTCCGTTTTCTGTTTTATTTATTAAGTTTGCATTTACGCCATGATCATATTAGCTAGATTTCAAAAACATTAAGCCACTGTTCATAATACAATCCAAACTTTATTGGCAAGAGCTTTGTACGTGACCGCATTATTTCGCCGCAATAATTGACGAGCTCTGAGGTTATCTCGTCAGTAAGTGCAATTAACCTATTTTGTCACCACTGTGCGCAACGCAAGTTCGTCTGCTTCTTTTGCACGGATTGTGGTGACGTCTGAACGCCGAGCTCTGATTGGCTCCGAATGAAAAATACTGGGCAGACCTCCAACCAAGTTGCTTTGAGGTCTACCCACTATCCAACGTTACTAAAACACTCAGTTGGGAAACTCGCCGTCGAAACCTGGGCCGCTGGCGTCCACCGAGACCGAGCTAAATGCGACAACAGCGCCACTCTGTATCATTTGTCTGTACTGTGGTCACCTTGAGCTTTTAGAAAGCATGTTTTTGCGTAAAAACAAACGGAAAAGACTCTTTTTGTATGAAATTTATTGGAGTTTAGTGCAACATGAAGGGCGCGTGATGTTTTTAAAATCTTTAGTTTGCAAGGTTTTGCGGCACAATTAAAGGAGCTGTGCAACGATATTCAGTTGGAATGTTTTTCGCTTTACACGAGCATACTGGCACTATACTCTGTTTCACCTTATGATTAGGGTTCCGTGTTTTCGGTATATACCGATAAATACCGATAATTACCCCCGAGTTGTTTTTTTCTGAATCGGTAAAAACCGAAAAACACCGATTTCAAGCTGCGGAAAAAATGGCAGCTTTGTTGAAAGAATCTTCTAGCCCGCTTTTTTTTCTTGTTGACCCGGAACACAGCCCCACTGAACTGTCCTTGGAGTCGTCCCTTTCTTTTCAAACCATGTTTATTGCCCCGTTCCTGAGCTCCGCCGACCTACCATCGTTAAAGGAGGAACTCCTAGAGTATTCATTGCTTATATTTCTATCTGCAGAACTTTGCATTGGCAGCTTCTGTAGAGCGCACAGCAAGGAATGGCCAGTCTTGTCAAAAGCTTCTTTTGATTTTCTCGCCATCACCGTTTCAAGCGCGAACGTGGAGCGTGCGTTTTCTGGACTGCGTTTCCTCAGCCGCAAGGAACGTGCTCCGATGACTGACAAGTCTCTGACAATGTACATGTCAATTTTTTTTTTTCAATAAGTATAAGTTTTGATATCATGCTTCTGAAAGCGTCACGCTTTCTGTTATTTCCATTTGTATGTTAATTGTGGGACGTATTTGGTGTGTGTACAATAAACGTGTGTAATGTGAGGTGTGCCGTGGCGTTTCTAGTAATTATGCAGTCGCTTTGCGACGCAAGCCCCGATAATCACCGATTTTTTCCCAGCATTGAAATTAAACACCGAAAAACACCGATTCCAAGAAAAAAAATAAACACCGATAATTAACCCCCGAATCTGAAGAAAAATAGATACCGAAAACGCGGAACCCTACTTATGATGTACCGCAGGAAAGGCTGCAAGCGCGAGCTCCTTGCTCTAGGGCATATTACGGCGGCACAAGCTCTCGTGCGTTAAGAGTAGCTCCCAACGCTATAAGCTCGCGCTTCTATACTCCGTTTCACCTTATGTTGTACCGCAGCGAAGGTTAGAAGCGCGAGCTCATAGCGTTGGCAGCTGCCCTTGGTGCACGAGAGCTTGTGCCGCCGAGACGTGCCCTAGAGCAAGGAGCTCGCGCTTTTAGCCTTTCTTGCGGTACATCATAAGGTGAAACAGAGTATAGCCTTGTCTGTGGTACAACATAAGGTGAAACGGAGTATAGACCTTTCCAAAAACGAGCTTGTGGCCGGTGCTATTTTGAGCGTTCGTGCGTATGGCGCGTGCTTTGCTTGCTTTCCGAAGCGACGAACACGCACGTGCTGGGCTGTGAAGGTCGCACGCTGGACTGTGATTTTGTAAACATTGGAAAGGTCTATAGTCGGACTCAAGGATACTCGCACGCAACGCCACTGGCCAAGAAACTCCTTTGTTGCGGTGTAATTTCAAGGACAAAAGCGATCATTTTCATTCAATCTCTCCTTTGCAAAATTTGATGACGTAACGTGGGGATCGCAGTACGCCCATATAACGATATTTGAATGCGGTTCATAGATTGGACCCGAGCATTGCGTGGGCACTCGATTTGGGCTGGTGATAATCAATAGCTCGAGAAGCATTCGGGTAGTGGCCCGTGTCCAATCGCTGCAACGACGACAATAGCCGAGCCATAACAATGTCTGGAACTCAGCGCGTGTCCACGCCCATATAACGATATTTGAATGCGGTTCATAGATTGGACCCGAGCATTGCGTGGGCACTCGATTTGGGCTCGTGATAATCAATAGCTCGAGAAGCATTCGGGTAGTGGCCCGTGTCCAATCGCTGCAACGACGACAATAGCCGAGCCATAACAATGTCTGGAACTCAGCGCGTGTCCTGTGCTTTGCCAACACCAGCGCGTGGCTATATATGATCAACATTGGCGGCATATATTCGGTTCCAGGTCACGTGGCCGCTTGTTCTGGCTGCGAGTTGAGGGGGTGAACGCTGCTCGTTTTTCTTAAATTTTCTTCTGGGACTTCTATTGCGTGGGGTGAAAAACGAACGCGTGTTTCATAGGTCATTAATGTCAGGGATCCGTTCTAAGCGGTATTTGCGCAAGGTACAAAAATTGTTGCATCGCCCCTTTAATATTGTTTTTATACAACCATGCCTCAGCGGTGCTTTCAGGTAGCGCGTCCCGACCTAGGTGCATTTTAACTTCGGTAGAAAGACGCGGCGCGTCCGCTGGGGAGACGGGGGTGGCACCCCTGTAACCCCTTCCACTGTATCTGTTTCGGCGCCACAATGGCCGATTAACGCCAAATAGAAGTAGCGTGCGGTTCCTCGAGTGGCCGCTGCGGGAGAAACGGCGGCGTTGTGTTCGCCATTAGCTCGGTTCGCGAGGACAGATCGGGGCCACTTTTGTAGAGCAGTCTCTATGGCAGTTTCCCAACTGAGTGGTTTAGTAACGTTGCCATTATCCTTCAATCGAGGCCAGTCAGAGCTCGGTGTTCCGACGTCACCACAATCCGTGCAAAAGAAGCAGACGTACTTGCGTTCCGCATAGTCACGGAGTGCTCAAGGAACGTTGGGTGCGGTAAGTCAGGTACGTTGTATAATAATAAGATTGATAATGATAATATTAATAATACATTTGATTTGCATCAAAAAAGTACATGATGTTGGAGGCCTACAGAAAGCTGTTGCAATCCCATTGGTTGAGAAGCTATCCCTTTGCAGCCATTGAGGTTGTAGTGATTACTTAATAAGAACGCTAAAGTTTCAAGATAAAATTTACCGCAAACAAAGTACAGTATGGGCGCGCTGTGTTTATGGCAACCAGTATGGCGGCGTTAATCAAATTCTACCCTGCAGTTAGTCCGTGTCCGAAAATACAGCATGGAGAAAATAAAACAACAACCAGGCTGTGCACTTTTTATAGAGCGCAGTTTTTAGGCGTTTGCTTCCGGGTTGAGCGGCGCCCGCGTTGCTGTCAGCGTAACCGCGCGTTGCATTATGGGTCCGTCTTCCGTATTGACGTCACGTGTGACGAAACGAGGGGAATATTTCCCCGCTAAATTTTGCGGGAAAATTTTTTGCTAATTTTTGCGGGTAAATTTTACCACAAAATTTAGCAAGGATATTTTTCCTCTAAGTCTAGCGAGAAACTTTTTCCGCTATGTTTAGCATAAAAATTTGCCGCCGAATTTAGCGGAAAATTTTCTCGCCAAATTTATCAGAACATTTTTACCCTCGTGACGTCACACGTGACCTCAACACCAATTAAGTTTCCCCGCTAAATTTAGCGGGGAACTTTTCGCTGAATTTAGCGGAAAAATGTTGGTAAATTTCCCGCTAAATTTAGCGGGAATATTTTCCCGCCATATTTAACTGGGAAATTTTCGCTTAATTTAGCGGGAAATTTAGCGAAAATTTTCCGCTGAATGGGAGGAGAGAAGTAGCGGAGGAGGGAGGGTAGGAGGGGGGCGGGTCTAGGCCAACTCGTCGAAAGCCAACTCGTCGACGGCCAACTCGTCGGCGGCCCATTCGTCGAATAGGCCAATTCGTCATAGGGCAACTCGTCGAAGGAAAACTCGTCGAAGAGGCCAACTGGTCGCCGCTTTTTCAAAGCCATAATATATAAGTTTTGTCCTGAAATTTTAAATATCGCCTCACAGTAATAGACCTATAGAGTGTGCTCTTTCTTGTCGAACTTGCAGCTTTCTCCGCTTTCACGGTGCGGTGGGGGACGATCACTACGTCGCGCGTGTATCACTGGGGCGCGTGTTAACCTACTCGGCCCACCTGTTGACGCCGCTATGCGGCGACAGTCTGCGGCGCATCATAACATAAGTGCTAACGCACCTGGCCCACTAGTCACGCCGTTTCGCTTCGGCAGTCTGCGGTGGCTCATTACAAAATGTAATAAAGGACAAAAAAACGATCCCGAAATTACCATTTCTCAACTTGTCTCAAGCTACTGCCCTGTCTTCGCACTCTTGTAATTTTTCTTTCCGTCTTTTAACCCACGACGGGCGCTGTCCCTAGTCCAAACACAAATAAAGATTTAGGTCAGAAGGTAACAAGGAACCACGAACTTTTACCTCGGACCGTCATTCAACCTATTCGACGAATCGCCCTTCGACATATTGTCCCCTTCGACAAGTTGCCCTTCGACGAATTGCCCTATTACGAATTGGCCTATTCGACGAATTGGCCGTCGACGAGTTGGCCGTCGACGAGTTGGCTTTCGACGAGTTGGCCGGATCCCGAGGGGGGTATACCCTCCCCTCCCCCTTGTCAAGAGCCGTAATTTGTCATTACAGAGAATTGTAAAGGTATTCCATTTTTTTAACCTTTTATTGCAGATTAAGAAAAAAATGTAGGTAGCATTTTCTCAGAGAACCTCGCAACAAATCAGATCCCGGATGTCGTCTTCCTACGAGCCTCCGACTTCTCGGTGGACTGCGTAGTGTAAAATGGAAAATAAAATTTAAAAAAAAGCGAGGGTCAAAACTTGAGATTTCAGGTGCGGGAGTTGAAAATTGTGAGAAACTACGCGCTCTCTTTTATTTGGTAGATTTTTATTCCTCCTTTTTTTTTTTGTTTTTGCGAAGACTTTAGTTTTGTTTTACGTCAGATGGACCCCCGCAGACGGTATTCAAGCAATTCTAGCTAATGCAGTGCTGTGAAAATACCACGTGACTGAGCACGCCGCACGTCGTTTTCTCCCTCCCGAATGTCATGTGACAGCATCGGATTCACTCCAATGACTCGTAGCGCCTTCTGAGGTGCATCGTAAAGTGAAACAGAGTATAGTGTTACGTTTAATCTTTCAAGAGTGACACGAGGACATTGGTTACGGTCGTCTGGTACCTTTCAAATTATGCTAATATTGATAGGGGAAAGGGGGGGGGGATGGGATGGGCTTGTCAAGACGTTCGTCTTTTTGCTGCAGCCAAGCCCAGCAGAAGCACTCAGCTGCCCCGTCTCACCACTGTTACCTAAAAGTACCTGACACAACTGTGACCGGCCCCGTGGATCGCTGCAATAAAAGTGGAGAACCCTCGTTTGCTCTCTTGACATATGTGCATGGGCAATCCCGGGAGAGGTCTGTCCACGAAAGAAGACCGTAGGAGAAAATTGATAGTGAAGAAGGCCTACCTACTTTGCACGCTTTGCACGGACATTTCCTTTTTGCTTAGTATTTATGAACGCGCTAATGCTTTCAGTGTTCGTTGTTTTATGTATGTGTGTGTGTTTTTTGTTCGTGCTCGCACAACTGCAAATAAAAGTTAATCACTAATGTCAGTAAACGAAGAGCTGTCTGCAGTAGAGCGGGTCGTCGATTAAAAATTGCAGTCAGATTAGTCGCTAACCTTTAGTCGATTCATTATTCGAATAATTAATTGTGTTAACTACCAGAAACGGTATTTGAAAAAAAAGTTTCTAAACTTTCCATTTTTCTTTTGACTATTTTTTACTCCTATCAGTGGCGGAAAGTACGTACAGGCTCGACTGACGAAAATAATCCCTGGAGAAGGGGAACAAGAGGGACAAAGGACAAACGTAAATCTCCAAACTCAGCTAGGTGACTGGTGCGCGACCGGAAAAATCACTTGAAACTTGATGCTCTGGAGGACAGTCGTGAAGAATGCTAAAGTTCTTTAACGTGGAAGGCAACAATGCATGCTGCTTTCTAAAATGAAATGGCATTTTTCTTTCTCGAGGCATTTGTCCAACTCTGGAGCTAATCGATTTACCTCAAAGAAATCAATCGCCATGAAAGCCTCAATTAATGAATTCAAAAGTTAAATAATTAATTAACCAGCCTAATGTCTAGCTATGCATTGTTCGCATGTCTCCTAGCCGGCAACTACGGAAAGTCCTTGGGTTTCCAGTTTGCTGACTAGGAAACACGCACGGCTGTTCTAGATTAATTTATTAGTAATCATATGTACAAGAAGGTGACGTCAACGAACCTATCATTATCTATTTTTGCTCATGTACGGGGCATTAAATCGCCACATCAACGCCGGTTTCCCGTGGTTCTTTAAATAAAACTTTCTCTTCTGGCAAGCTTTTCGCACTTATACAAGATGTATCTAATTTGACAGCCGAAGCGCGAACAAAAGCTCTCCTCAAGATGAAGTAACATATGTCTCCCTCTCGATCGGATCACTTGCAGCTCTGCGCATCGAGGTCACCGACACAATCTTGATGATCTCAGTGCCCCAAACAGCTGGAGGAAATAGTGCCAATTATAATCTTAGGCTTCAAGATGGGCCACGATGGACAACTACCTTGGAAAACTGACATTTCCCCAACAAAAGAGCCAACAGCTGTCACTTTCCCGAAACGAAGTGCTCTAAACAAAGTTGAGCCCAGAAGAATGACGCTTGCAGTGTGGACAATAACCGAGTTAACCGGGAGGACAGAGATGACAATGGACTCGTCTTGAGTCGTGACCAGGGCAGAGTTCGTACCAGGAGCTCAGGTTTGGGGTTGGGGTAGATTCTTCCATTGACCTCTCTCGTCCATCGCAGTCAAGGACAGGCTTTTAAGCCGCTTTTGTGCGGTGGACTGCAAGTCGCGTGCCAACAGGAAGCCAGGGCGACCGTGACAGTTGACCATTACCACGTCTTTACTTGGACGACTTGGGCTCAAAAGCTGAATATAGAAAAGAAGGCGCAACAAAGAGGTCTGGGTTGATCTTCGTTCAAGGTGTTCCGTTCGCTGAAGACGAGCCTACCTTCTTGTGCCGTCGGAGCGTGCCATTTGCACTTAGTTTCTCGTTTCTTGTCTGTGTGTAGACGGGGGAGGAGGTACAGTCAGAATGAAATATTGCCGCAGCTTTCGAAGGAACAAAACAGTTAAAGTCCGTAGAAGTCCTTGTGGGTTTCTTTGTTTAGGGGATGATTGATTTCTAATAGTAGTCAACTCTGTGAAGCTGCCTGAGGGTCACAATGAAGCGTGTTGGACCGATTATCCTAACCATAGTCGGTGACAGGTATGTAACCTGTCACCTACTGGGTTATTAACCTGTAAGCCTGGAGCGCGAGCTTTCGGCCTTTGATACATAACACTTCGTCGCGCGCGCGCGCCCAAAGCCCTGGGGATTGTAGTGAGCGCGGTGAAGCGTCTTAACCTGTCGATATGGATATCCGCGCAGCAAAGTCTCCTTGTGTTGCCCGTTTCTGTGAAAGTTTCGTGCAACTTGTTTTCGCGTATTCTGATTTCACCCCGTTTCTTTCTGTCGTTGGCTTTTGCTTTTATTTAAATACGTAAACACATGCTGCCGGCGTGCGTTAAAAATAACCGAATAAATTATAGGCCCACTTCATTCACTCCGAAGCAAAATAGCTGGAGAAGAAAGTGTTCTGGACTGACCGAGAGTTAACAATGCGAATAAAAAACACTGTCTCACGCCATACCGCGTCCTACATCCACCAATTAAAACCACAACTTTTTTTTTTTTTTTTTGCGGCTATTTAAGTAACAAAATTATTTATCCGAGAAAGTACGGACGTTCCGAGCGAGTGTCTGCTACGGTCTCGTTACAGCCAAGTAGGCAATACAAAAAAGTAAAAAGAAAAACAAAGTAGCTTTGGATCGAACGTTAAAAAGAGCGAAAAGGAAAAGCGGGCCTTCCCCACAAAAAATAAATAAATAAATAAATAAAAGGGACCTTACGAGCAAACCCTTGTGGAAAACAAAACAAAACAACTTGAAAGTTGGCTCTCTCCGGTCGTTTTCTCTCTCTCGGCGGATTCCAGACTCGCCGACCTTGAACTTCACTATTAATAATAAAGACAGGCGACCAGCCTCGGCGAAAGAGCGAAGCTCGGCCCTTATCGGCCAGACGACGACCTTATTTCTCCGGTTCAAGCCTCCCCCCGCGCCATTCTTCTCCCCCGTGACTGACCAATGCCACCTAGATGACAAGGCCTGAGCATCGCGTCATCGTTAGTGGCTCCCCGGCCACCTACCCGAGGTTGCCAACACCTTCAAGCTCAGACGAGAGTCGCCGCCAAGCTGCAGACGCGCCCTTCTTGGCGTCGCTGCGTGTTATTATACGGAGCGCAAGTTGGTCTGCTTCTTTTGCAGGGGTTGTGGTGACGTCAGAACGGCGAGCTCTGATTGGCTCTAATTGAAGCATAGTGGGTAGGCCTCAGAGCTCGGTGTTCTGACGTCATCACAACCCCTGCAAAAGAAGCAGACCAACTTGCGCTCCACGTAGCGTCACGATCCTTTTGTTAGAGATTTCAACTGCAATCAATTGAATGGCGGACGACTCCTGCGAAGATCAATCGCGAATGCGCATGCGCTGTGTCTCTGTGCGAGGCGGGGAGAAAAGCGGACGGGGAAATCACACTTCTGGTTTCTGGGCCAGGTGGCGCAAGCTACCGCCCGTTATATAGGGTATGACCGCGTGTTAGCATCCGTCTATTCATCCACCGATCCAGGGGAGTCGCTTGCAGCCCTTGTAGCCGATCACCGCTTTCGGAGCCGCCTCGCAGCTCGTACTGCAAACGCGGCCCTATAAACCACGTGACCAAGATTGAGCGCTGCGAGGCACCCTGTAATCTAGGCACTCTACACACAACAGGGGCTCTAATCTGGACACTGGGCATAAATTTCGACGAGGAATCCCCCCACACCATCATTGGCTTGCATTAAAGGTCACGCGTGGTGCCGGCGCCAAGTGTCCGTATTATAGCCCCGCGGGGTATTCCCACAAAAACAGCGTCGATAATGCGAGTTGTTCGCAATATTTAGACAAAAATGTGCGTATTTAACTTAGTTCTCGTCCCCTAAAGAGATCGCCCGCGCTCCTGGCTTTACCCAGCTCGCGCGCTCGAGCAAAGCCTGAACGCACGGAGCTTCCGTGCTCGCGCTTCCAGTTTTGCCTTCGCTCGCACATAAGGTGAAACGAAGTATAGCGCGAGTGGTCGTTCTGCGGCAGAATGCTTCAAAGCAGCGACCTCGAGCTTTCGTACTTGTAGCATTGGCTGCAATCTCAGCTTAAGGGGCGAACATAGTAATAGAGGGGTATCCATATGAGGGGGTTGTAGTAAGGTTGTAGTAGATCGTTTTTCTCCTCCGCTATTCGCCACTTTCAGCAATGGTGGTACCGCGGTGTGAGAATCGCGCTCCCTAGCTCCTGGATGATTGGGCTCATAATAAAAGGGCTTGCCTACACCTTTCTGACGTGAAAAAATAACGTAAGCTTCTGATACTGCTCGTATATAGCAAAACAAGAATTACATACGCGTCGCAGACCCAGCCTTGTACCGCTGCTCTACGACGATCATCCAGATGACAGCCATTTTGATAGGCACCAGAGCACCCCCTATAGGTCGTGAAAGTTGCGAATGGTATCCGTGAAGAAAACGCCGCAGCTGAGGATGCGCGCCGCCAGCCTTGCCTGCATAGCTCAAGGTCTTCTGGTGGATTGCGGGACGCTATGCGGGGGCTTAGCGGACTGCGGAAACGGTCTATTAAAACCCCCTATTAATGATGAGTTCCTTATTAACGAAACGTGACCGTGGGGGGGGGGGGGGGGGCGGGGGGGGGGGGGTGATAAAGTAGGAAGTTAACGGTACCGGCCGGCTTCCCGGAATCAAAAAAAAAAAAAAATCGAAAAACAAAAACAACAACAGAAGCCAAACCAAGAGTCCGGCAGGAACAGGTGGTGTTGCTGCAAGTTCCTCAGTCCCCCAACTTCGAGCTGGCGACGCCAGCAGACCCTTGTCCCCTCCCCACTCTCTCCGTTTTTAAAACGCGGATCTCGGTGGTATTTCTGCTGTGGTGACCTAATTTCTTTTTTCCAGTCGCACTAATGGAATTCTGGCCGTGCTTTCATTCAGTTTGGTTTTATGACTCTCTTGCCAGTTGTTAGTTCTATTTTGGCACAGTTGCTTGCTCCCCCTCCCCTTCCCCCGCTGTTTGTTTAAGACATTCTATTCTGTTTGGGTGCGGCTTCAAAAAGCGCAGTTTTTGCTCTGCTCTCGCATATCCTGGTTCAAGCTGGGCTTTCAGCTCATGCGTCAGCTGGCTTCGCAGAACGTCAAGTGACTTTTTAGAGGAGTTAGAAGAAAAAAAAATATCTTAGGTTGCATGATAAAAGTTAGGATTTGAAACTTGCGAAACTCTCAAGATTAGTGAACTGTATATGTATTATGTTGCTATTTTTTGCGTTATTTGTTATTTTACGATGTCGGATTCAAAGAACAATTTTGTTATTGGACGCCTAGACTAGCCTTTACGCATATGGCTCCAACCAGCGGTTGTACATTGTTGTTAAATAAAATGAAACAAAATAAATTTTAAGAAAACTCTCAGAACGTTTATGCAAAAAGGAAAAAAAAGGCGCCTTCAATTTGTCCATTCTAGCCTGAGCCCCGAAGCGCTTTCGAAAGACGCAAACGACGTTATGTAAATAAGAAAATTCCTTAGAAGCTCTTGGTGTTGCGAGTCTGGAGCGTGACTTTCGCAGAGCAGCCTAAAAGATCGCACCAATGGCCGATACGGACGCGGGAAAACAAATCACAATGCAAAAAGCGTCAACATAACCATAGTAGGTGGCGCAAGCTACCGTCCTTTATAAAGGTTACAGTTGTTAGCATCCATCCATCCATTTCTTAAGCCTACCGTGACTGTTTACTTTTAGGCGTAATTTATGCACAATGTTAGAAATTCGGCATCCCGTGACGTCTTTAAAAAGAAAAAAAAAGGTGGTGACGTCTGCATACCGCCAGGGACAACATCTAATTGGACGCCCCCGCCCATTTGTTGTCTCGAAGGGCCGCATCGGAGACGGTTTGCCCTTGAGCCACCTGGACTGCATTAATGCATCCCGATAATGGCAGCTTCCGATGCTGTTGTATTGGGCAATGTGGCGTTGTCATTCTATTGTGCCCGGGGAGACTCCATTGTGTATCGACCGTGATGGTGCGGCGAAGTCTCCTTCCGCTGTTTCTTTCGTCCGTACTCTCATTCTTCGGTAACCCCCCTCCCCTCCACCCCGGTCGTCGTCGTCGTTAGATGCAGATTTCCGGCGCGACATCTTTCAACGATGCCCCCTTGTGATATCTCAAGTTTAGTCGTTATTTCCTTTCAAGTGCTGCTCCCTCTTTCTGAACCGCGTATTGGGTCATCTGGTATAACGCCGGTGGCTTCGAGAGAGGGAAAACTGAAAAGCAACACGTGGAGGGTCGAGTGTCGGGAAATATCACCTCGTGTGCAGTGGTTACGGGGATGATTGGAAAGTAGAGGTTGTAGCTTGAGGCCCCGGCTCTCGCAGACTCCGGAGTTGAGGCGAATAATAAGGCAAGAATAACTCAGATCCGGCGCTCGCCCGTCATTTTGTTTGTTATGTGGGATATATGAAAACGGCATCGTGACAAAACTGCACGTGATCACGGCACTGAATAAAACTGAAAATCAAGGCATGTCAGTGGAGACAATTGCAATTTTTATTTCGTTGCACAGGCAAGCGGGACAATGCAGTCTACTGACATGACTGGTATCCACACCTGAGTACAAGTCAAACCCGTAACTCTGACAGCACTGTTTTTGTGCCGAAGAGCGTTGAAAAGAGGAGATATGTACAGAAAACTTCATCTTGTTGCATAACACTCCGAAAACTCTCCAAGAATTTGAGATGGATGAACGTGAAGAATTCCAGGCATATTTGGTTAATTAGAAACCGTCCGTAGTGTTTTCAGATCATTTTACCAGATACTATTGGCAGGACTGCTATGCATAACAGGCATCTGGGAAATGGCGCCAATGATGTACAGTGGAATCAGAAAACGTAGAATACAATTAGAAAACTCGCGTATCTTACAATAAATAACAGAAATGAGTGACGTTACCAGGAGTGGCGCCGCAGATCTCACAACATAAGAAACTGGAAAAACAGGGCTTTATCCTCTGCCCTGAGACAACGTTTCTAGGAACGCCACAAATTGAAATGTCACATTACCGCGACGCAACCTTCGGCTTACGGTGGGTCAAACCGTTGGGTTGCCCCTTGGCGACGGACTTATCGTTCTGCGAAAGCGCGGCGGTGGCTCCGTAGTTTCCGCAGAGGAAGTGCACTTCACCCTTTTTGGTTCCGGTGTACGTGTGAAGATAGAAGTTCACGAAGAGAACAAGAAAGAATAGGCACTGCGAGGCCGCCATGTAAATGAGGAACCTCGGGTAGCCACAGTCCTTGAAGAGTGGGACGCACACAAAGCCAATGAACACCGCAAACTGGATGATCTGCATGCGGGTGATGTACCGTTTCCACCAGAGGTACTTTTGGACGGAAGGCCCCAGTGCTGCGAGGAAGTAGTAGCTGTACATGACGATGTGGATGAACGAGTTGATGCACACTCCGAGGATACCCTGGCCGTCTGGGCCGAACGTGATGAACAGCCAGCCGTTCCACACGACCAGAGTGTGGTGGACGACGTGCAGGAACGAGATGTGACTGTACTTCTTGCGCAGAAGGAAGAACAGCGTGTCCGCGAAGTCCAGGATGCGAACCATGAAGTACCACCAGCAGTACGTGACGAGAGGGAAGGACTTGGGGTCGTGAAAGTCGATGCCCTGGCAGACCCAACTGTAGCCACCGCCGAGGTACGAATGGGTGAGGAACTTGTAGAAGAAGAACATGTTGAGGGCCACCATTGACGCGTTGTACGCCATGATGACGCCCTTGAGGTCGAACGGCTTGCGGTCTTCCATCCAGCGTGGACCCCAGACCTTGACGACGTACAGGTAGCCGGCAATGAGAGACATCACCATGGCTGGGTTGCCGATGAAGGGGAAGCCCCTGGTTCGGGGATCGGTCTGCGCCTTGAGTTGCTCAAGCAGATCGGACACGAGCGACGACATGCCGAACTCTGCGAAGAACATCAGAGGCGAACAAGTGGCACCACTGAGCAGCCAAGATCGTAAATGAGAGAATCGGAGGATGAAATGAAGACGACATTTCCGATGTTACGGTCTTTGTTGTACTCCTTTTCACCTTACGTTTAGTCGCAGCAAACGATACGAGCCATCCCAGCTATGTGAACTCGGCACGTGACTACTCTTTCCGCGCGTCACTGCACTTCCTCCCAGTCACAAGAAATTCACACGGGTTTGGATTGGCTCGTAGCATCCACAGCGGTAGGACGTAACTTGAAACATTGTATTCACGCAAATTATTCACTCTGACAAAGCTCAACGTAAAACATAAAAAAACGGAACATCCAAAGTAAACAGAAATTAAACAGATGATAAAGGAGTACACTCTTTTGCCCAAACCTCTACACAGGGATGACGCTTCGAGTCCTGCTCGCCAGACGTAAGCGTTCAGCGAACAACAACCGACATTTAGGCCACATTCGTCTTACAACGGGCACGAAGACAAAACTGTTAGGTAGTTTACAACATGAATGTACAAAAAGCGCGATGCGTTGTCTTTCGAAACGCCATTATCAGTGCCGCGGCGGCTATATTCAAAACAATCCTGATCCCCTACGTAACAAAAGAAAGCACCTTGATGAGTTGCGGGGCTGCGTATTTACAAACGCAGTGCCAGTTAGAAATGACTGAGATCCTTACGCAGTGTTGCCAGATAGTGCAGCTATCAAACCGCCAAATAGTTGCCGTGAATAGGCCAAAATGTAGCCAAAGTCTTAAAACATGAACAGTAAAAAACCACAACAATTAATTTTAGGCTCTCTATTCGAAATTCCTCGTGTTTTCCCCTTTTTCGAGACTTTTTTTTCTGCTGTGAGATGTTTTCTTGCGACGCTTTCTGAGAATCGCGGATGTTCGAAGCAATTATTAAGACAGACAGAATGGTAATGTTATACTCGGTCGGAAGTAACTTTAATTTTCATATTGGGTTACATCGGACGTAACTCGAAACCTTGGTGGAAAGTTACGTCGTACGTAACTTTAATTTTTATGTCGGATTCCGTCGGACGTAACGCTAGACACTGCGTATTTGTTTTACTGTACACATTTGGGCATCTTACTCAAACTATTAAAGACGAATTTTTGTGAAGCAGGGGCTATACGAAAAATAGTATCGCAAAAACAGTTCATATGAGGTAGGACACGCAGAACAATTGAAACACGGTTTGGAATCCGGAACTTGACTGGAGAATTTAAAAGAAAGGAGTGGCGATTAATCCATTGACAGCCACCAAAACGCGCTGTGGGGGAAAGCACATCCCTGTGGTATTTTTAGTGCCTTCATGAAGCTTCGCCTAGAGGGTTCCGGGTTCAAACTGCAGCTGTCAAGCAAAAATTGGACATAGCCCTAACGTAGACACATAGCCAACCACCGAATTTCGACCGACTTCAACAAAAAGTAACCTAATCTGGTAACACTGCTGTGGCAAAGCACTCAAACCTTTTCTTATAGCACCATCACCCCCCCCCCCCCCCCCCTCCCCCCGGAAGTGCCCGCTTACTATCAGACCTTATTGTGGCGCCCGAAGTCGCTAATCTACCGTGAAGCCACTAGTCGTGTGTCCCCATAAATGGGCATAGTACAAGCGACGCCAGACAAAAGAGAGATAGCGAGAAAAAAACCACCGAGGGGGATCCGGTTAGTACGAGAGGCCAAACTCGTGCTGCCTTTTTGTGTTGGGAATAAAGGAGCAGCGTGACCTTCAGTGCTAGGGAAAGAGTGACCCCCAAATACAACTGCTCTGGAATGCCGCTTGAGGGAACTGGGGCCCTGCTATCGATAAGATCTACGCTGAAAGTTTTATAGGAACTTTCAGCCTCCAAAGGCTTTCGCTTCCTTGCGATCTATACTTGCAAATAAACTGACTTCAGTTACAGCTGGAAAGAAAATTCTCGATGTTTGAACAATTAACTAGGGAAATTAGACGCTGGTGTCTAATCTCCCCGATCACATTGCTGATCGCTTCGCCAATCAGCAATGTAACAAATCAATTCGCCTCTAAATTTGCAATAGAGAAGCACAGGCGGCGCGGAAAAGGCCCGGATAACTATGTTAAGCAAAGGTGGTAGTGCCATACGAGGTAAACTGACTAATATCCGACAAGCGGGAACGTGTGCATACCCCAACGGCGTTCAAGACAAAGCAAAAATATAATGTATGCACGTGTTTCCCTGATTAAAAAAAAAATATATATATATTCTCTCGTACTACGCCGGCTCTGAAATAGCGCGGTCGTGAAATATTCATTTTGCGTTATCGAGAAACAAACAAAACGCCACTTTCAGCGGACATGAAAAACTTACCTCGACACTGACACAACCCGCTCGCCGAAAATGCGTCCAACTAACGGGGATACCAGATATTCCTAGACACGAGGCGGGGCAAGATTAATAATGTATCTTACGCGCGCGAGTCAAAAGCGTTTACGTTCGGAGATTTGCGCTCACCGCTCACCACCAGAGGACAAGAAAAAAAAAGGGGGGGGGATGAATTTATACGTACGCTGAATATCCGTCAGGTTGTTCATGGCTATCCTGGTTGCCGCTGCTGGCCCCCCGGTAGCGAAGGACGATGGGAAACGGCGCTGTCAGCAAGTTGTCCCGCACACACCACCGACCCGTCAGCCCTGTCTCGCCGCCAACTGCTGGAATGGAAAGTTGTCGATCGTCATTTATGAACAGAATTTTTTTTCTTCCTTTTCCTTCTCACTGTCAACTTCGCTATCTCTACTGTTGGAAGCGGGAAGGGAGAAGACGATGCGGATGAGCGAGGGCGTCAGGAAGGAGCGGGTGTTCCGTTCGTCAGCACACATCTCATAACAAAAGAAACAAATTTCAAACGGCCGTCGTGCGCTTACGTAAGGCAGATCCGAAGAGGCCAGCAGGGGCGAGACCGATGCGCTTTTGGGAAGGATGATTTCTTTCCCTCCTGGCCTCGTGACGATGGTGAAGAGTCTCCCACTGCTGCGAGGTGAATGAAGGTTAGCAAGGTGGGACGACGGTGGGGGAGGGAGACACCTCGGCTTAGCCGCGCCCTTCGCGTTATGGGTGGCGAGAGCGTTTCCCCCCCTCCCTCTCCTCCGGGGCGTCCTCCTCCTCCCTCTACGCCGGGCCCTAGCGCGCATTTGTCTTTGTGTTCCTATCTCTCCCCCATCGGGCCCCCCTTCTTCCACTCTCGCGCCCCAGGACACAGTGTAGAACGGTAGAATCAAGTTTGCCGGATCAAGTGCTCTCGGGCACCATGTGCCATTCTGCCAAACTTGAAGGGGGGCAAAAGAGCCTTTTAGCATTTTTTTTTTCTTGGTGCTGGTGTTTTTGTTTGCGGAACGCTTGTCGGTAATTTCAGAAATGTGTAACGTTGCTCCCGTAAACTTTTTTTGGTTACGTGTTGTTGTTTTTTTTTCTTCCTGAGGCATGTTAAATGTAGGTGTCCCGGGCCACCAGGTCGTTAAGGGGCGGGGTATAGCTTGCGCTAAAGTGATTCTGTGGTTCATTTTAGGTATTTTTAAAATAAAAATGGTATCCTAGGGAACAAAAGAGGTGACGTGTCTTGGCATAGCGTAGAATTTCGGCGACGGACGACTAAACGCCCAAAGGCAAAATGCAATATATCTATTTTTTTTTTCTTCTTTTTCATCGTCAAATCTTTCTTTTTCTTTTCTTTTTTTTTCGGGGGGGGGGGGGGGGGAGGGGTGGTAGGGTCGCGCTCTGGTCCTGGCAGTTGACACTGACACTTGGAAGACAAGATGCCGATCCCGGCACGTAGTGTCCTTCCTAGGAGGACACTCCGACACATACAAAAGTGCCCATTAAAAAATAAGTATTCGTAGCCGAGAAATATTTAGAATTGTATCCCTCTCTAAATAAATTAGTGGATGCGCTTCTTCTCTTATCGCGTAACGGTGTAACTATTGTAGCAAAGTGTAATGAGTATGCAAATATACTTTCTGCTTGTTTAGTTTTTTTCTTTTGAAAAAATATTTTCAATGTTTTCCTACATCTCCGCGCATCGGCTGCGCATGCTGTTTTTAGTATGTGTATTTGTGCGCGCACGCTCTGGAGCGCGGAGCGTGTGTGTGGACGGGTCGGGGGCCGGTGGGGGTGGGGGGGGGGGGGGGGGGAGTTTATGTAATATCTATATCTTTAGGGGGCATTCACTGGACGCCATATTTGAGGGCGATGCTTAAAGCGCTTGCCCAGAGCGAGCTCACATAACTAGGCTGCTGAAACCGGCAATCTTGACAGTGAGGAATGCACGTTGCAGAAGAACTGTGGAAGCTTGCCGCCAGTGAATGCTCTCTCTATATTGTCCTGATCAAACGAACCACCGAGGCAAAGAGGTACGTAGGTACACGCACTGCATTCTCGCCTTGTCTGTATAAAATATTGCAGCGAAAAGCCCAAATAATTCGTGGAGGAACGCACATGCAGTGAGTCATATTTTTATTATTTTACTGCTAGTGCAGATGCCAGCGCGTGTAGCGTATGGCATTACTTCTTAAAGAGGTTCGCAAACGAAATGACGCTACCACACGCTTCAAAGTGCTCGCTTCAAAGTCGGCCAGCGAGAAACGCAATGCGTATAGCGCTCGTGACGTCATGAGGCCCTTCGCAGCCAAGGGTTGTGGTGATTTTTATACAGCGTGTAGTTGGTCAGCCATTTAAAGTTGCGACGAGTCACTCGCTGTAGATGAGCAATTTAGCCAGTGCAGTACAACCGCTAGCCTGGGGTCTTTAACGTGCACCACGCAGTAGTGATGCACGACCGCACGCGATGCTCATCCAGATCGAAACGGGCAGGGGTGGGGATTGAACCCAGGATCCCTGGGTTCTGCAGCGCGAGCTTTCGCTCCATTGCAGCCAAGGCTGCTGTAGTTGCGAGCGTTGCCGTTTGGTGGCGCCAACGCGTGGCAATCGCCTCGTAGTAATATCCGAGGACTGTACGCCCTATGGCCTATACATAGCTTGGCTGTAACGTCATTCGCGGCCATGCCGGTACTTTATGTATCACGAGCGTTCGGTTCACCCTATTGGTTTCACAGAGCAAAAGTAGTACGCTCTAAGACTCGCCCGCGCATCTACTTATTCGCAAAACACTCAAAGAGCCAATCTCTGTGATCTACGAAATCAGCTCAGCGAATGATGAGGCGGAACATCTGTTTAGACCTCCAAATTAAAGGGGTCATGAAACGATTTTCCTACTTCTTCCTCCTTAGCTTTAATCCTCAACTCAAATGCGAATTGTGAAATCACGTCGCCGTGACATTCTTCGGCACCGGTGCGATGACTCCTAGCTTCCACCGTGCTTTTTATGCACACCATAGAACTTGTCGTTCGCCAGTGACAATAAGTTCCGTGAGGGCACTCATTGGCCACGAACGCGAATCCGAATATTCGTCGACGGATTTATTATTGACGAGCGCTTACGTCCGAGTGACGCAGTTCTCGTGTCCAATGCGTAAGCTGGGCTCGGCTGACGTCAGGTCGGCACCGCTGACGCGCTTTTGGAACCGCGGATGTATCATAGTGAAAAGGCGGAGAGCTTTCGAAGGAAAGAAGGTACAAAATAGTCCTCTATATTTTCAAATGTTCGTACCGAAAAGCTGGCTTTTGACTTTCTACCCTCTTTCTTTTGGCCAACTAAACGAAATGCGATTAGTAAAGTCCCAATTTAAAATCATTTATCCCAGCCGAAAATTTGTTTCATGGCCCCTTTAAGGAGGAGCACTGAAGTCGATTCTGAGATCGTCCTTTTTTGGTGACAATTCAATCTAGACGCTCTAAGCATTCCAAAAAACCCGAAGTCACAGTCGTGCAATGCTTATTAGCGGCGAGAAGTTGTGGTGGCGCCCTCTTATGGTTCCCCCTTGTTACGTCATTACCTTGCAAACAACAAGTTCGATGGTGTTTGTAAATAGCATGGTGGAAGCTTGAAATCATTGCGCTCTTAAAGGAACACTGCCAACACCGTCAAAATTAAAGTTCTTTCATTCCTCTTATTTCCGTCGATGATAATCCCCTTTCTTACGTCATAGTCAGCGTTCGGCCAATCGTGGAAGGCCGACCACAGCGACGCTTGTGTTCGCTCTCGGGGCTAATAGACCATATGCGAAAAGAAGCGCCATCTAGTGTATTCATGATCAATTATCAGATTTCCACCATATTGGGGGTTCCCGTACCGATGGTTTCGCCCGAAAAACAATAGTCCCAGCAAAGTGGAAGTCGTAGAACTAAAATATCATCACCTGCTGCAAGTCCAGTACGAACCCGTCACAGAACGTCTTCGAGAAATACCGTTCATTGACTTGGATGGCCCAGTTCACTGCTTGTGTGACGAGTCTTGCGACCTCGTTGCTGGCCATTCCTTTTCCAGACTTTTGCGGCCGTCTTTCTTTTCTTCTTTGAACCGAAACTAACCAGCAACCCGTTGAATGTACAAATAAACCGCCCTAATATCATGAGAACCGAGTTAAATGCAGATGCGCCTCGTCCACAACTGGAACATGTGATAAACCCCCCAATATGGCTGCTCCTAATGGCATGATGATGATAGCTGGCAAGGACTTTTGCATATGGCCTATTGCCTCGTTAAAAGCGTATCCAAAGATCGCGAGGGATTGGTGGCCGAGTGGGCTAAAGCGCACACCCAGCTCGACGCGCGTGGAGCGAAAGCTCGCGCTGCAGAACCCAGCCCCACCCCTGCCCGTTTCGATCTGGATGAGCATCGTACCGGCGTGCGGTCGTGTATCATTACTGCGTGGTGCACGTTAATGGCCGGTTCACACATACAGCGGAGCGCTACGTTAGCGCTCCAAGGAGCGCTCATGTGGCGCTTCATAGCGCGTGATGTAGCGCTCGGTTAGCGCTTCTGTAGCGCTCTGTTAGCGCTACAGAAGCGCTTTGTTAGCGCTCTGTTAGCGCTACAGAAGCGCTTTGTTAGCGCTCTGACGCTCCCTGTGCCGTGCTTGCACCTGCGGAACAGCGCGTGCACGGGAATTTCTTTGTTGTTATTTTTCTTTTGGCATTGAAAGAAGAGGAAGTAAAAGAGCCGTTCTCCAAGCAAAGGGTCGGGCAGGCGGTCCAGAGTCGTGAACTCTGAGTGACTAATTGATTGGGTACGACCTCATCGCTTTCTATTTGATATGCATGTTCCCGGTTTCAAAGACACGCAGCTAAAAATAATCGCCTTCGAAAGAGCTCTGTGTCTCGGTCCCTCAGCCTAGGAACAAGGTTCGCCGGGTACCCGTTGGTATGTCGGTGGCGAAAGATTTCGCGCACCCAGAAGGCTCTTCTGGGCGTTAAGCCGTCCACACAGATATGCACTAATCGCGTATGTAGGAGTATTTGTAGCAGTTCTATCTCAGCATCCAACATGTCCGCCATGGTGCTGCTGATGCACACCCAACCACAGGAACCGGAACCACAGTGCACGCGCTAATCCGCAGCACCGCGGTACAAGGAGCGCTAACAAGGCGCTACTGGAGCGCTAACAAGGCGCTACTGAAGCGCTAACAGAGCGCTACTGAAGCGCTAACAAAGCGCTACAAAAGCGCTAATCGCGCGCTATATTAGAACTAAGTCACGCGCCAGAAGCGCCACATGAGCGCTCCTTGGAGCGCTCACGTAGCGCTAACTTAGCGCTCCGCTGTATGTGTGAACAGGCCTTAAAGGGGCACTGACACGTCAAAATCATATTTTTTTTTATTATCCGAAACGATTGAAAAGGGAATTCAGTATTTGTGAATTAAAAAAAAAAATTTCCAAATGGCGAATTTGAAGTTCCCGCGCGATCCCCGCCAGTGCAGTCAGTCAAATTTTGCGGTCTCCTGCGACTCGACTTTCTCCCGGACCTCCGCTGACCCGACGCGAGGAGGAGGCGACATGGCGCGCGGGAAAAAACCGGTTTCTTCGCCAACTGGCCGATCTGCTCGAGCGCCGCCAAGTTTTCTGAGGGAGGACACAAATCTAGGAGGGGACATCTCACCGAACTCTGATTTTTGCTATTTCAAAAAGAGGGGCCGTAGTGCGTTCGCAATTGCGTTAAAAGCGTGTTTTACGATTGCCGTTATTAAATGTTATAGAAATGTCGCCTACAAAGCTTCTAAATTTCCTGATTTCTGACGTCACCGATCAAAAGAAGCGAGGAGGTAGCGGCGGGAGATTTAAACGCCAAAAATAAAAAGGCGCGCGCGCGCGCGGGGAAATTTTTTTTCGCGACGCGGTTTTTTTTTGCGTGTCTATGACTACAACTTGCGTCGTTTTAGACAATAAAAAAAAGATACGACCTTTGGGGTGTCAGTGCCCCTTTAAAGACCCCAGGCTAGCGGTTGTACTGCACTTGCTAAATTGCTCACCTACAGCTGGGAGACTCGTCGTCCGTTGAGGCAGACCAAGTTCTAGGCTGTATAAACATACACACAGCCCAATTTCTTTTTTTTTTTTTTTCAATGATCGCGACACGTCCTTTTTGGGAAGAATTTTCTTCCGAAAGAAGTGGTCGACGAAGGGCGCTTGTCAGCGAGTTGCAAGCAATAGCTTGCAACTCACCGACACGCGGAGCACGCGTCCCGAGCATTTCCACAACAATGAATAGCGCCACTTTTCCCAGGATAGAGGGGCTTTAAAGGCCTGTGAGCATTTCCACAGGCATTTTGTTGGGTAAAAGGTGTGGGCGCAACAAATAAAGCCCCTCTATCCTAGGAAAAGTGGTGCCATTCATTGTTGTGGAAATGCTGGAGACACGTGCCGCGCGCCACTTCTGGGAAGAACATGGCGTCTGAAATCTAGCTCAGTGCTGCGCTGTGCCGCCATGATCCTCCCAAGGGCTGCACGTTGCACGTGCCTCGTGCATCAACGCACATCGCGCTACTTTTAAAACATGAAGGGACATTGGCAACAAACGGGTCAGAGCGCCCCCTATCGTTTGATGACATCTTGGCGAATTTCATCGAACGCCGTTTCGTCGAACGCCGTTTCATCGAAGCCGTTTCATCTAACGCCGTTTGATCGAAAGCCGTCTTATCGAACGCCAGGGTGGCATTCCCGCTTCCTGAAGCTGGTCGGAGGTGCCCATCCCGGGTTCTGGAAGTTTTTGACTTGCATCGCCGCAGTACATCAACTGACGGAAGACAAGCTGGAGGCGATACTGTGTTCCCAAGAGCCTCCTCGCCAGAAGAAGGCAATGGCGGCAAGAAATGAGAAGGTCCGACTTCTTTATGAGAACCGACGTAGCATGGCTGTGGGGGACTTTTTGAGAGCAATTGCTCATCATTTGAAACGGTGAATGGCTGTCGCACGAACACATGAACCCCCGAAAGTTTTCAAATGAAATTTGAAGTGACGTACTTACTTTTGACTTCATTGAGTCTTAGAACTACAAAAAACAATGTTTCGTTATAGTTTCATAAATAGCACCTCAGCTTTAGCTACTGCAAGCTTCGGGCAGTAAAAAAGTATCAATAGAAAGACATGAGAGGCTAGGAGGCTCACATGGCTAAAGTTGTTGCGCCTGCGCAAAACCTAAGTCGCCTTCTGGCCTCCATGAGTTGGAGTGCGCTCTTACCGGGAGTGCGACTTTTTATTTTTTTTTTGTATAATACCAACAAGGCCCATCGGGAAATACAGAGGGGGTGAACAGATAAGCCCGATGTGCGAAACAAACACAAAAATCGGTACAAATATCCTCATGGGTTACTTGCATCAAAATAAATTGTAACAGCTACAAGTTTGGACATTAAAAAACCTGACTATGAAATGGGTGAATGACAGGAAAATGCACTCGATCTGTGCATAAAAGAGCATCTTTCACACTTTTTATATAAAAGACATTTGATGAAACGGCCGTCAGCGATTCGATGAAACGGCGTTCGATGAAACGTCCATTTTTTTATGAAACGGCGTTCGACGAAACGGCGCTCGATGAAATGTCCGGGAACCCCCGGAGGAACCGCGGCTGTCGTCTGCTAGCCAAGAGTCGTCTGTCCCGAAACCAACCAACTTTGGATGAACGTTCACCGCAGCAACATTTCCGTCCGCTAGAATAGCGAGCACTTCGGGAACAGTTCACAAGACAACCGTATACGCTCAATTTAGCCGCGAATCTGTGACGGGTGCCTCGCCAGGGTACAGTGCGATGTTTTGAGCGGGAACGGCCAATTACACGGTTGGAGATCGCCGATGATCGCCAACAGTCACGGCACTAAAAGGAGAAAAAAAAAAAAATCGGGAGCGGATACGGATATTGCATAACTTTTTTGTTTTAAATATAATTTAAACTCATAAACTTGTGATTATTTATTTTTTATTCTTTATATCTTCGAGGTATACATAGAATCGCGCGAGTTCAATTGCCGTTAAAAGAAAAAGAAGCCTAGAACTACTTTTGGTCGCGGAGGGCGCTGTTGCTGTGGCGGTAATGAGGCCTCCGTGGCCTCGACCATGGAGTGTTATCACCCGCCTTGCTCCAGCGCTCTTACTGGGTCGCGGGGGCCGCAGCCTCCGCAGTTCGCCAAGTTATCGTGAAACGAAATATAGTGCCAGTAAACTTGCGAAAGGTGACAAACATACTTACCAAATAACGTTACACCACCCTTTCATAGCGTGATTTTCGGTGCATCGGTAATTTATCAAAACGTCTATTTAACCGACGATACCAGAGTGTGAAGCGGTTGCTATCGTTCGACGTGCCGTCAAACAGCGAGGCAGTATAATTCGCAATTAGGAAAACTTTTCCGGTCTTTCTTACTGCTCTCACGCGACCTTAGATCGAATATCACGTAATGGGGACACCATGTTTTAGAAAGCCATTTCCCCCAGGTGTTTGTCGACCTCGCCACGCGTGAATGTTGCTCGTCGAAGGGCATTCTCTCCGAGAAACGGAGGCGCCGGTTATGTGTGTGTTGAAAATGCGCTACCTTGTTAGTCGCCGCACGGGATATCCGTTCGACTGGTATAGTTTGTCGGTCGACGTGACGTCATTCGACTGTTCTTAGTTGGGGGAGTAAAGCCGTGGTCACACTGCCAATACGTCTTACAAAAGACAGCGAACTCCGTGCATCTTGTAACAACGGGCCTTTTTTTTTCTTTTTTTTTTTAGTGAACGGAGACGCGCGCGAGTGTTTTCTCGCACAGTAATCGTAAACGTGGTATTACCGCGATACACGGGTAGTTGCGACACACGTGCGGTGCAGCACATGTCCCCCCGTTCTCCGTGAATGGCGCTTGGAACGATTTTTCGCATTCTCGAAGTTCGCCTGATTTTGCGGTTTTGGTTTTTCTCTCGTGTGTTCCGGCATTTACTCTCTATAATGCCGAAACGAAGAGTTTTTTTTTATGGCATTTTCATTGCATGTCGCATAGGGTGTAGCGTTTTCAACGCGTATGGCATAACTTATCACGGAACACAAGGTAGAACGGTAAAATGTACGCCGGGATGCCGTGATTGAATTGACCACCGCTTTATGTTGATTTTTTTTCTTTTGATCAGTCGGAATCGAGATATTGTGATGACGTCACAGACAACGCAGTACAACTATAATAACAGTCACAAAGACCAAAAAAAAACATTCGTGACGTAGTACATGCGCACTAATTACCAGTGTGAGGCCAAATGAGGAAGCCCATGCTGCGTCAATATCAGTGCTTTGTGTGACCACGTGATCGCCGCCGTAGTTGAACTTTTTATGGTCTGTGACGTCATCTTGGGATTTGAGCTCCCTGAGATCCGAATAGCCAAGCAGACGGAATGCGATGGTACATTCTTTGCAGCACCCGGGCGTGTCTCATTGCCACTGACACCTTCGGGAGCCCAAGGCCCGGCTTTAGGATATTCACGCTTCTTGGTGATTCTTCGTTTGTTCGGTGATCCGTGCTTGTTGATTCGCTCTCATCGGACAATGCGGCAGACTCCTTGACTGCGGGGCCATAATTAAATACCTGCTGCTCGGCGCATCCTGCGTCCGTTTCTTAGGCGGTCGGTGACGAATGCGTCCCGTGATTAGTGACGTGACACGCAATATTTAGTCAAAATAATTTGTGCCTACCAAATACGTTAAGAATAAAAGGTCACGGGAGAATTCATCGTAGGCCAATGGGCAACTTGGTAACTGGTCACGTGGGATAATTCGTAACAGGGGAATTCGTCACCAGGCGCATTCGGTATGGGGGATTCGCGGACTGCACGGCACTTGCATTCACTTGACACTACATGGGCACGCATGGTGGCTGTCATTGTAAAAGGGGGATCGGTGGCCGAGTGGGCTCGTATTAAAACTTGCATTATTAATTTTAGATTTGAGAGGTTGTAATTCAAGTCATTGCGGTATATACACGTTTATATATCATTCTGTCACATTCACTCCATTTATAGTGAATAGAACTAGTAGTCAAGCGAGTCATGGTAATTCCTGAAAAGGAAACGCTTATTGAGGCGAAATATTAGCGTCTTAAAATGAAATGTTACGTGCTGCAGCCCTCAAAGCTTCCAGATGACCGTCATCACGATAGCAAGTGACAATGATCTGAAGGCGCCTATTGCAGTCGGCACGTTCCTTCGACACCCTTGTAGACGACGTGCCGGCCATAGCTTGAGGGAGCTTCATTTCTTTGAGGACTGTTTTTTCTTAACGCAACCCAGGATTGTTCAGCTGCTCGGAGAAGTACATCCGACATTGCTCCTAGAGAGGAAAAATAATTTCAAACATGCACACACTATAAAGCGTACACCATTTTCAGCAGGCGCCGAACCACAATCTGAACCAATAGAAGGTAGCGACATGCAACGACTCTCGAACAAAATTTTTCAGAACAGTCTGTACTCTGAAGAAACCTAAAATACTTTGCAGTTACATTTCAAAGGTAGCAAGTCCCCGGTGCCAAGCCTTGACGCAGTTCCTAAAGTGTGCGATGCGATGAAGAACTCATCGAATTTGCAATTCGAACTTTCGAGGCATTCCTTCACGTCTCCTTCGAGCTTCAGATTACCCGGCGAGGTGAAGGTCGCGAGAAAATTACCATAGGCACGAAACGAAATCTACGACAAGGTCAGAACTCTTTTTGGGTACATTTTGCAGTAAGTCGACGTAAAAATAACATACGCGTTGAGTACTGCAAACGTTCTAGTTTTGTTGATTTTTGTCGATCAGCTATTGGCCTTTCCTCGGAATAATTATAGCGCTCCGCGCGCGATTGACACCAAATTGACATTAATCGCCCGTATGTATTCACCGCTTGGCACGCCGAGCCATTTCTTTTCGGGAGCAAAAATGTATACGAGGAAAATAAAAACAACAATTTGCTGACGTGTACGTGCGCTCGACTTCAAGTGTATATAGCTTCGCATAAAGTTCCTAGATAGAAAATTAGTGTATACTTCGTTCACCTCTTTAGCTGAAAGATCAGTGGAAGCTAAGCGCTCCGCAAATCAACCAACCACATACTGATATGCAAACTGATACGCAAATTCCCGCATACCGTTCTTGGGCACTTTCAGTGCCGACGAACTGTATGCGGGAGTTTGGCGTATCAGTTCTTTACCGGTGATCAGTATGCCTTGCACCAACGACTCGTTAATTTAGCCGTGTTTAAACGGCACGCGTAAAAGTCTTACAGAAAAAGAAAAAGGATTTACGAAGGCTACTCTGGAATTTATTCCCAGAGATTTGGGCAAGGGCGGAAAGGGCTTCGCTCTGCTTCGATGTTTTTGGAGGTGAAAGCGACGCATATATGTAACTCCGCACTCTGAAGAAAGGTATCTGAATTCGCTTTTCTGCAGAACAGGTATAGGCCAGCCAATGCTGGCCAAGGACAGAAGGATGCCCAGCGAATGAAAATGCGCCATAATGCGATGATCGAGTGAAACGTCACGACCCTTTTTCCCTGTGCACATCGCACATCTAATCGTATTCTGAGCTCCGTTATTCGATGTGATCACGATACTGGTTGCCGTGATGTACTGTCTCGTGGTTCATCGGGAAAGTCAATTCGGCATACCTTGGTCTAGAGTGCGAAGCATCGAGCCGCGGTCCCGCTGCTAATGCGTCACACAGAAGACGGTCAGCAGACAGTAGGGAGTTTTAGGAAACCGTTTTTGCACACCGGTACGAACTGCGCATGCGCGAGTCTTCTGCGGTAGCGCATGCGCAGTGCGTATACCGGAGGGCCTATCGTACCATATGGGATGTGTAAACACGGTTCCCTTACACTCCATATACTGTCTAACGCGCGTTTTGTCCTCGCTTTGACGCTCTTGTCACACTGATTGTACAGAAACCGGCTGCAGACAATATTCGAAGCGTATGCACATATGCGCGAAACGACCTTCGAAAATGCCTCCGGCGGGTTCACACACAATTCTTTCATTAAGCCGGGTGTCACACTGCTTATATATTATACAAAAACAGTCTGCATAAAGATTCGAACGCGAGATACCGCGAGATCCACGTGCTTTGAATGCCAATGAGTTCGAGGAGAAAACTTGCGCACGCGGCATTCGAACCACGGATATTGGAGTGACCCGGATATTGTATTCGAACCACGGATATTGCGGTGACTCGTGGTTTGCAGACTGTCTTTTGTATGATATGTGAGCAGTGTGACCTCGGCTTTACAAAGAGTTTTAGTGGGTCGTTCCGATACCCCCCCCCCCAAACAGCGATACGACGCATGCGCAAAGGCGGTGGTGGGGTATCGTTATTGAAGTCAACGGAACGACTTACTAAATCACTCTATTAAGTTTGGAGTAAAAAACCGTGTCTTTTTGATGATGCAGTGGCAGCGCTAAGTGTTGAAGTCCAGGGACGCAATAATAAGCGTTTTGATCCTCGGAGAAATAAACTAGGCGTCGCGGAATGACTCCGCATCCACACCCCTCCCACATTTATGTTACGGGCAGCTTTAAAACGACGGTGCGTGGCTGAACGTGTTCACGCTTCGCGAATTCGTTCGTGAGGGTTCATGACTTCATGTAGGCAAAAAGCCGGAATCTTATCGGCTTCGAGCGATACTGAGATTCTCGAGACTTGCCACGCCCGGAAGTTTTTAAGCTGTCAATAAATATAAATCCAGTTGTTTTTTTTTTGTTTGTTTGTTGTTGTTTTTTAAGCCGGACAGATTTGTTTATAAAGAGCCGTGAAAGCTACATTCTAGAGGTTTGTGCAGGTGAGTTATACGGCCGGGGGGGCCACAATACAGGGCGCTAATGGTAACGGTCATGAAAAATTTGTTAATTAACTTTTGAATTAGGAAAAATAGACATATGGTTCCAATTAGAAACCTGCTGAGCGTCGACGAAGCCCACTAAATGAACTCTTTTTAGCGCGACTACAATTTCCGCGAGAGCACATCAGCAATAACTCGGGCGTTTCTCTGTGTCCCGAAGCTCAAGGAGATTGACTTGACCATTTTGAAGAAAGGGCTGGTCCCCGCTTGTCCCCAACGTAGGAACTCTCGCCCACTACAGGAGGTGCACATACTGCATCCTCACTCAAAGGAGGCAACAAAATGCAGCACCTGCTCTGAAACTCATCTTGTGCTCCCGTAGTTTGTGCTGTACTCAAAGAATCGCGTGCTAAAGGGCAACGCAAAGTTTACCTTTTTACGGTGCAGATCTTCAAAGATTCATAGATTGTTCGAGAAATCTGTAGTAATTACGCACAACGTTTTTATATAAAAATAATAAACAAGTAGTGTTAAGAAGTACTCTAAGTACATGGTACTTAAAGTACTACTGTTTAGAAAGATTGTACTTTACTTGAAGTAAATTCTCTGAACATGTACTTGTATTTTCCGAGGAAAGTAAAACTCCCGACTTCAATGTACACTGCCCAAATTCGAAAAACAAAAAAATGGCGGTATCGTCATGTGAAAACGCGCTCTTTCGAGACGTCATCTCGACATTTCTTTGAGTGAAGTAATGGCGGCTGAAACACCGATGGAAATAAGTGACTTTAAGTTGATTGTGACAAATAGCTTGTCAGCGAGAGTCAAACAACTACTCTGCGGCGACTTGACCATATACAATATTTGCTGCCATTTCCGCAAAAGACTGATGCACCTCCGATTACAACTGGAGCAATGCATACCAGTTAAAGGGACCATGAAACGATTCTGAAATCGAATTTCATCCACCGATCGTCGTAAAAGGTGTGAAAAGTAAAACAAAAACACAAAAAAGGGAGGCAAAAAAAATTCTGCGCTATAGAACTTTTAAAAGAAAACTGGACTCTTTTGCGCCTTCTTTCCTTCGAAAGCTCTTTCTGACGTTTGACTGCAATGCATCCGCGGAATCGCAGCACGTCAGTCGAATCCACGTCGCCTATTGGGTAAGAGCCTACCTCACCAGCACCGCGATTATAAACAATAAATAGCCGGCGAATGTTTTCTAAAAGTTTTGTTAAATAATATTCAGATCCACACTTTGTAGCATAATTAGAGATGTGACGAAAATTGCCAAATTTGATAATGCTGAGAGCCAAACGCCATCTATAGTGTGGTAAACGAAGCAAGAAAAAGACAGCGTCGCTCTTGGTCGCGACGACCAACGAACGTTTGTTTTTCTACGTGTTCTTCTCGCGTGTCCCGACTTCAAGCAGCAAGGAAAAGGTAAAACGTACTTGAAACAGACCACGACGAACAAGAACGCTGGATCCACAAACACCCGGGAAAAGCTCCAACGGCCACGATTCCACCGACCCCTACCAAGCGAGCTCGGTAGATAGGCCTAGCAGGCACTCCGACTCGGCGCAGCGGTGCTCCGACGTTCCTTGGCCGAGACCGTCTACCCACGACCGGCTGGCGTGCTGAATGGAATACGCCCGTGCTGCCCTTGTGTACCCTTCCCGTATTACAGTTTGATTGCTGACCGGTGAGGTCAATCTCTTCCCCTTGTCATCTCCTTGTTTTCCGAGGCAGTGGTGACGAACACTGTCGTCGAAAAGGGACTCTCGTCGATTCCATCTTCATTTTGTGTGATATAGAGCTCAAATAAACGCCGTATGGATTACCTTCGTAACACGGTATGTACACTTTGTTATTAGTATGCCATTTTTATTCTGACACGACTGTATGTCACTGTCGAGCTATAACAGTTCGTGGGTGCTACGTGCAATGCCGGTCCAACCTTCCTTTGCCGAATGTCACGTCAGTATCGAGTTGCAATCGTAAAAGATCGGTCCCGAAGCGCTTACCAACAGCGCGAATACAGCACTTCCATCAAACGCGCGCGTCCGCTCCGAGTGTGAACAGGTATTTACGTGGCTCTTGCTGACACTGCCATAGTTCAAACGTTTTTTTTGGTTTTTTTTTTTTAACGTCGGCTCGCTCCTGCATCTCTGAGGCCGCGAAAAACGCCGCGGCAATTTGTTTCCATCTACGTCGCTTTGCAAACGACTGACACGGGCCACCTTTTACCAACAATTACAGTTGGATTGACTTCTGGACTCTTCACCAGAAGACTCGCCGCATTTCCCAACAGGCATGCCGGCGTATGGGACTAGTCCTACGCTGTAGCGCAACATATATCATTGAATTTCGCACAGCTGCGATGTGTCCATGGCGATCGCGGCGATGAGAGGCGCGATTCAGAAAATACGTCGGTGCCATCAGCGCAGTAAAACCTACCGGCGCACCCCCAACTCGCCGCCGCTAACGCTCCCATTCTCCTACTGTCGAGAAAACGTCTGGTTCCTGTGCCAGAGAACGTCACGACCGTCAAAAGTACGCCGCCACTTGTTTTGCGGTCAGTTGGAGAGAAAGAAAAAGTCGATATTTCATTAATATTTTGTGTAGAAGTTAATAAACCGAGACGAAAACGGATGCCTGTTCGGCATTCAGTGAACGTGGTCCCTTAAAAAAAAAAAAAAAAAAAAACACTGTATAGGGAATGAAAGGGCATCATGCAAGATTATGTTAGAAGTGCTTGTACTTTACCTTGAAATATATTGTATTTATATACGTTACTTCAAGTATATTGCACCCGGTGTACTTACTACTTTACTTGAAGTACATAACCTCTCATTTACTTTGTACTTTACTTCAAGTACTTTTTAAATGTACTATATGCAACACTGTAAACAAGAAAATACTGTCTAAAAAATCAAGCTCAGACAGTGCTAAACCTCAAAGTAGAAATGACACATTCGCAGTACATCACTGACCAAACAAACAAGAAAGTACAAAACAATTAGGCACGCAGAAGCAGAATCAGCTATTAAAGCATTTTTGTGAAAATAACAAGCCGATTCGTATTTGGCTAGCACAATTTCGCTAACGGATCAAAACTACTTTCTTTTTACTATAAAAAAAAACATAAAAGGAACTTCAAAAGTAACTTCGAAAGTAATTCACTACTTTTTTACGGTAATTAGTAATTTTCTCAACTACTTTCTATTAGAGTAATTTCTACTCCACTCAAATTACTTTTGACGTCAATACTCAGTAACTAAACTTAATTACTTTTTTTGAGTAACTTGTGCATGTCTGGCAATAAGAGAGTTACTGGGATGGAAACCCATACCGTAGACGCAAATGTTTGCATCTGAAGTTTTTTGCACAGCCTTTTATGGTAGCACTTTTCTTGAAAAATTTACATACATCCAAGCACCCCATTGCATCTTTTAGAAAGAAAATAATAGTCAAAAGATTCGTGAGGTTTTGGCGCGAACTAATGCGCTGAAGTGATCGTTAAATTATCAGAAAGAATAAACAAGGAGACGGACAAGGCGAGACATCTTTGTTTATTCTTTCTGATAATTTAATCATCACCAACGCGCTCACCATAACTTTAAGTGATCGTACTTTCTTTTTTTCCTCCAACTGTCAATGACTGAAATATACTCACCGATTTATTGCAGAGATACCCTATGATTACTCTTTCTTCAATGAAATAATGTTGTTGTGAAGTTGTCACTTATATTTTGTTTAGATACGTATCTTTGAATGTTGCATGCCTTATTTGCTGTCTTTGGTGTATGATGTACTATGTGCCTTCCCCCCTCCCCCCTTTTTATTGTAATGCCCTCTGTCAATGTAAGTATGAAATAAATAAAATAAATAAAAGATATAAGGCAAGGGCAACATTTTACTGCGTTCTGGTAAAACGCGCAGTTTAGACCAGTTTGTAGGTTTCGTTTTTTCGTTTCGTTTCGTTTCGTTTCGGACTGCGGGCGCGGAGTTGGACTCCGAAAATAAACTGAAACCTTGAATCCCGTACCAAATTGAGCGTTTTTACGGAACACCGTAAAATGCTGCCCCTGCGTTACATCTTTCTAAAAAGAGTCGATTTATTGGTTTTCGATGACACTCAGCAAGTTTCTAATAGGAACCATATGTATATTTTAACTAACAAAAACGTTAATGAACAAATTTTACCTTATTAGCCAACTGATCGTTACGATTAGCCTCCTATACCCGCACAAACCGCATAAATGTAGCTTTCACGGCTTTTTTTTAAACAAATTCGTGAAGCTTAGAAAAAAAGAAAAAGAAAACAACCGCTATAGTGTAGTTCGGGTAAGATGCCACAGTTTCGAGACCTACCTTTATTATTCAGAAGACATATGATGCCAGGTCCCGTGCTTTCGCGGTTTATGTTTCTTCGATTAGGTGATCTCTTTTCGGGGTTTCTTTCTTCCCATCGATTTGGTTATTTTCGGCGTCTATTTACAGTGTCTAACAACAACAAAACAAATTGGCATTAATAGCAGCTTACGTTGAAGAAACAGGGCATGGGATTGCCAAACCTGGTTAATGTGCCTTTCTGTTTTATTTTTATTTTATTTGTTATATATTTAATTTTATTTTTTAAAAATTTTCATAGATATGTTACGCTAATAATTTATTGCTACGATTTTACGTTCAAGGTTCCAGTGGACAAGCCTAGGGACCTAAGGCGTAAAGAAAGGTTTAAAATCCCAAGAATTTACACACGATATGGAAAAAGATGTAGAATTCACTATATTCCCACCTTATTTAATAAGCTCACTGAACCTTTAATTAAAATAAATTCGATAAAAGTACAAAAAAAAAAAAATTGGTGCCTCTCATTACCTCCATAAACACTGCTTTATTTTGATCCCTGTAACTTGCCTCATAATGATTCTTATTAGTTGTGTTCATTTTGTTTTGTGTCGAATTTGGGCTCTGTTTTGTATTAATGTTGCTATCAATAGCCACATTATACTCGTTTGATATTGTATCATGCTGCATTGATATGTATTTTGCTGGATTGACTGGTATACGCACGAGCAGGATACTGATTTGTATGCCAGAATTATTTATATGCATTTGTGAAGTGAATAAAAAACCTTATTATTATTATTATTATTATTATTATTATTATTATCATTATTATTATTATTATTATTATTATTATTACACTGACATGTTGTCCTGAATAAACCTTGACAAGATAAGCGGGAAGACCCTTTTGACAATGGTCCGACATTTGAAAGAAAAATGTCGTGGCATTTTCCCAGGACTCTTGACCCTAGCTGTGCGCTGACCAAAGCTAATTAAAAAATACAATATTTTTCTTACTTTTTTTGTTTGTTTGTTTTTTGTTTGTTTTTTGTTTGTTTTTGGTGTGTGTAAGTGTGTGTGTGTATGAGGGAGCGGGGGGGGGGGGGGGGGCTTTGGCACATCAAAATTTGGAGTTCATCAGATGAATCCGAATTGGCCAAAATTTTACCGCTGTGTATCTTTCTAAGTTTTCCGGATTTATCTGAAAACATGGAACCCTAGAAATAACCTGCAAACGCTTCCTGCGGACTTAGCTGATCTGTTTCTTCGCTGAGCCACCGCACTAAAACTGTCGCATGGAACACACCGAATATAAACATCGGTTAAGATCCATCATTAACTTTTTTTTTCTGCTTCTAAAAAGAAATGGACCGGAACCACACTATGTGAGCCACACAATGTGAAGCACAATAAAGATAATCTTTTCACCCGCCAATCGATCGAGATGCACCAAGGATAAACTGGGGTTAGCTTCACTGCTTTTGGAACTTCTGTTCTTAGAAAAAATAAAAATTAGCTTAAATATAGCGTTTTATTTAAAGCACTCAATGCTCCTGCTCGGCTTCCTCTTGATACAGTCGCACGGACACCCACACACACACTCACATGCTAAAACAAGACAGAAATAAAAGAAAGTTTGCGGCTCCAGCGAACGACTCGAGTGTCACCTTATTTAAGCACCTTATCTCTCCGACCGGGTCAACGTTCAGCTCAGCCTACTAATAAATGCCATAACATAAAATAACACACAAAAAAGAAAAAAAAAAACGCAGTCGGGTTATGTGACTTCTGGCCATGAGCTTCCGTGCTCGTGTTTCGGTTTCGAGGAGTTGAGTTTTCTGGCTTGATCAAACATATGCGTGACGGTCTGAAGCAAAATATTGATTGGGCAGTCTCCTGACACAGTACTAAATTGCCTGGCAAAAAAAAAAAAACATTTTGGTGAGTGTCAGTGTATCTTTAAAGGAGCTGTGCAACGATTTTAACGTTGAAAAAATTGGCATCTTCTACTTTTGACATTGTTCATCTTGTCACAAAGGACAGAAGACGCACCTAATTCCTTCAAAATGTTGCGATTCCGCCGCGTAATCGCGAGGCAAAAATTAGAATATTCCCCGACCTGTAGCCGCGAGCGGCGGCCATGAGAACCACGCGGCATGACGTCAATGGGGGTCTTGTAGAAAGATTGCAAGTTGTGCGAATACCTGATCGATTAAAGGTAACTTTTCTATAAATCTTGTCGTTCCAACATAAATATAAATGCGTCAAAAACCTGGTATCATCGACAAAACTTTTATTATACGAAGTTTTAGTGGCGCCATCTATCCTAGGTCTACAAAACCGTCAGCTCTATCTGCTACCGCGAACAGCCGCCAGAATATGGCTCCTTTTACCATATTGTTCGCGCTGCGCCCGCCAGCACGTGGTCACGCGGTCGCAAGCGGATGAGTTCTCGCTGCTCACTGATGACTCTAGAGAGAGAGCTTCACCGGAACCCCGCGCGACCCCCACTGACGTCACAGCGCACGTGACTCGGAAGATGGTGAAGGAGTTGAGAGGTGCCAAAAACCTCAATCTTTGTCCATTTTTAAAATAAAAACTAGGACATGCAGGCAAAAGCGGTTTTTTGTGCTTCACTTCAGAAAGGTCGAGACACCAACTCTCAAATTATTTAAGCAAAGCACTGAAACTGTTATGAGAGCTGCTAACAAAGTTATTTAAGTAGGAATGTCAATATTACACTTCATTAGATTCGTTTCTGCGATACTATTATTCAAATAACCTTTTGACGTTTTCATTCTCCCAAAAGTCTTTAGGAAAGTTTTGAGCCTTTCAAAATAAACCCCCTCCGGATTAATTAAAAAAAAAAGAACTGCCATTTTTTAATACCTTTGCAAATGGGCACATCAGAACGTGTGGCATAATTACTTTTTTCCCTCCTTCTTGCATTGTTTTACAGTGAATATCAAAATGATTTCAAAAATCAGTCATCACGTGTGCTGTCTTGTATACGGCGTGGACCGAACAGATCAAACTCATTTTAAATAAACCTCGAAAATCAGTTTCGCATGCTGGGACGCTTTAATTTAGCACAAAGATGGGGCAAAGTTGGTGCATGTGTTTTGTAAAAAAAGGAAAAAAAAAAAGAAAGCGTGCCTTAATTAAAAAGATTACAAATTAAAAACAAAATGTCTTAGGGCTGAGTATGCAGTTAAGCCTTTCTAGACTAAAAGCAAAAAGGCTTTCCTGTGGGCTATCGGAGCGTTTTACTGGGCAACACAGCAACCGAGAGCAAAAAAATAATTGATTTCGTCCCTCTCTTTGTTGTCTCTGGTAAATCAAAAGCTCACAACGCTTGAACAACGTGTTTTTTTTTCTTTTCGTTTTTTTTTCTTACAGTGGCCGAATTTTTTTTTAAATCTTTTTATTGAGGCAAGCTTTTTTTTTACATGTTCAAAGAAAACAAATGCATCACCAAGCCACAATTATCTGCTGATTATAAAGACAAAAAATGCGAAATTATTTCTTTGAGATTTATTTCAACTTTCTATAACAAGTTGATAACAAGGCTGTTCCAATGACTCCGATAATGACACTCCGCCGCCGCCGCCTTTGCGCATGCTTCTTACCACTTTCGGGGGTATTGGAGGTATCGGGAGGATTCACTCAAACTCTCTATGAGTGAGCACCTGCGCCGTGCCCGAAAGTGTTACCCCTGCCCAGTAAATTTTCATACTTGCAGCCCAAAGTGGTGTTGCCGAGAGCATAGCAAAATGGTGATGAATGTGGCAAACGTCGCCCTAGCAACCACGCCAGTTCTTCGACCTCTCGTTCACACGCCCACTAGGAAAGTGCTTCTGCCTCCAGAATTAGGAATCCGTCGGTGACGTTAAATAGAAAGAAAGAAACAAAAACAAGTTGGCTCAAGGAAACGCGCTTCACGTCTCTGAAATCCTACTGACGTCAGTTTAGCTCATTTTTTTTATTGGGGTATTTGTGCTCGAAATCGCATAACTCTTATCAAGAAAAAAAAAAAAAGAAAAAAAGAATGTCGACTGGTTCTTGACTTACCGCTTTGACGCCTGAGTTAACAACATACGGACTGGATAAGCAAACCACCCAAATAAACACCCAAACTGCATAGTAAAAAAATAAATAATAATAATAAAGCAGCATTAGCACATCATGTATTGGCGGCGTGCGCGAACTACAGGGGGCGCTTCTCAAGCTGTCATCATCATCGTTTTCGACGTCACGGGTAGGACAGACTGGGACAGACCGCGCAGTTCTTGGATCCCTCGGCTCGTCAGCTCGCTTTATGCGCTGTATGGGTCGGCAAAGCCTCTTTCAAGCGTTGTGTTTATTTGGTGAAGTGATATTTGGAGTAGGACATTTTACCAAAGCTTGAAACAATGAAACGCGTGGTCATGCTAACAAACACTTTTGGCGCTGAGGTGTCGAAGAACTGAGATGTTGGTGTGCCGTTCTCTACCCCGGTACAAAAAGCTGAATGATGAAAATAGAATATCCAGCGCTTTGCCCCAATACAACATCTAACACGGCGAATAGGGTCTATATTTAAATATAATTCGGACAAAATAAAACTGAGAAAGTAATATTTCATCAAATTGAAATTAGAGAGCGAAATTCGAGAACCTCTCGCGTGTACAGTAAACATATCAGTGAAAAAGACTCCGTGTATCCTGTTGGTTCCAATGTGTTCTGTAAGTGATGGTCTCTTATTAGTTCCAAGTTTATTCCAATTTAAGTCTGTGCATTAATTTTGTTTTAAAAAAGTCTGTACATTAACTTTTGTAATGCAAAATTTCATTTTGCATTACAAAAGTAATGCACAGACTCCCCTACATAGCCCCATCTCGGACGGACCTGGAGAGGGTTGAACAGCAACATCGGCACGGACTACGAACAGCACTGGGGATTCTCAGTGCTGCCAGGAACGAGGCGGTCCTTGAGGAGGCAGGATCAGACTCGCTCGCAAGACAAGCCAGAGGAAGGAGACTTAACCAGCAAGCGCGACTTTTTATGATGCACCGGGGAAGACGGTTCCTACATCGAGCCCACCAGGCCCGGACAAAATCGCTATGGAGCGAGGCGGTAGAAGGGTTCCTCAGCGTCACGGGCCCAATACCGACGAGGGCGGACAAAGCAAGGATGTCTACATGCGGCGTGATCAAGGTGTTCAGTGACGTACGGATCAAGAACCTGCGTTCCGAAACAAATCGGCCAGGCATCGTCCTCAGAGAAGCGGTGGAAGCGCACTTGGAAGAACACCATAATGAAAGCTGCGCATTAGTCCGTAAACAAATCAAGAACCTCCTGCACGGTGGCCTATACTACATATCAGAGAAATGCTGGGAGTGGGGCGGAAGTCTTCAAGCACTCAAATTCTCCACGATAGCTGAACTAGTGGTCATCGACAAAGCCCTCCAAGCGGCCACCGCGTTGCTACCCACAGGGGAAGGTGGTACTCACGGACTCGAGATGCGCCCTCCAGAAAATCGCCAAGGCAGAGTGCGGGGGACCCAGCAACGACCGCCGCAGAAAAAAGACACTCACGTCGTTGGAAGCAGGCGGATCAACAGTGTGGCTCCAGTGGACTCCAGGGTATGTGAAAGTCGAAAGGAACGAAGAGGCACATAGGCTGGTCGCAGCTGCTCACGTGGAAACCCCGACTCTCCCTTCACCGGCCAATCCACAACAGGTGGCACTTGACGTCCGCTGGTATCTTCTGCATTGTCTCGGGTGGCGGAGATCCTTGTGCGACGCCTGCGTCCAAACACGGCGAACACGAATTCCTTTTTGTCAAGATGGGAATACGTCGGATGCCTGAATGCTCGGAGTGCGATGAGAAAGAGACGGTGCAACATATTCTCTGACGTCTGCCTGGCATACGAAGCACAACGAACAGTGCTGTATGCAAATATCAACAAGGACAATCGGGGAGCAACAGTTCATATCCTCTTCCCAGACGGACCTCAACGGAAGTGCCAGAAAGTTTTCAAGGCGGTACTGCACTTCCTACGGGACATACGCTTGATCGACCGCCTGTAGTTAAGGATACAAATCGTGACTGTTTTTTATGTTGCTGTTCTTAGAGCTTGTCACTTGTCCATGCCAGCTAATTGGGGTTAGGATAACCTAAGTGGAGTGAAACCTAAACGGCGCACCATCACCATATAAAATCTTAGCTGAGGTTGAGACTTTGTCCTCCTGTCACCTTTTTCTTTCTCTTCCACGGTTTGTTTCTAGTTTCCTCGCCCCATTCTCGGGCAATTCACCAAATGGTAACTAAAGCGTGACGCACACCTGGGTACATTGTAACTGGTAAACTTTGCCATTATGTGCTCAATCTAATGCTATATTTAATCAATATTGCCGTTTCAACATTAGTAAATGCGTCAAAACCCCCATATCGTCGGCATAGTTGTACTTTATTCAGATTTAGTGGCACCATCTGCCCGAGGTGAGAGTGACTATTCCTCCCCTCTACCCCCTATCTCACCCCCTCTCCACATCGATCAGACCAACCTCAACGTCGCCAAGTGAATCGCAAGCAGAGGCCGCGCTCGCTGGAGGCTCTGAAAGAGAACCCAACCGGATTCTCCGTGTCCCCAGTGCACCCGGGACACGTCACTGCGCACGTTACTCGGAAGACGGTGTAAGAGTTGAAAGTAGTTTCCAGGCGCCCAAAACATCAATTGTTTGACAAATGTTTAAAAGAGAACTAACACGGGAACGCAAAATTGGTTTTCAGCTCTTTAATCCAGACGTCAAAGGGAACAACTATCACAATTATTTGACCGAAGTTCAAACATTGTTGCATGGCCCCTTTTTTATATTAATAATTATAATATTAAGAAGAATGATAATAATAATTTATTGCAAACGAGCAAATCGTATGTACAGTCCGACCTGCCAAAGCCCCATTGGGGTTGACTGGCAGCGCCTTACTGTAACCGGAGAAAAGCTCACCCGTTTTTTCACAGACCCATACAAAAACTCACCTCATTCTTTTTTTTTTCTTTTTGCGTCCTCGGCAAAACACAGGTTGAGATAAAGTGGGGACGCGATGTACATTGCTCCATTTTTAGGAGAACTGGTACCCCATCCCATGCAAAGGTGTCGACAGATAAGCCATAACAGGCAGAGAAGCACCGATTTGGGATCAAAATTTAGGTCACCGAAACTGAGTGGAGCTCATAAGATCAAGCTTGCTTGACTCAAGGTATGCCAAAGCACCCTTGTGAAACGCCCATGAAACTTCGTGAACCGAAGTTTTTGAACCCAAAGAGTGACCGAAAAAGCAGTCACCCTTCGGTGAACTCACTTTTTCATTGTGCTTATGACACGCTAAACGCGCACATGAAGGTTAGTCACAATGTCTCTTCATTTCTAATGCATGGGTTTTCTTAGAGTTCAGGGTAATATTTGAAGTAAATAGCTACGAAAATTAAATTATTTCCGTCATTTTGCGTCGTAAATTTATTTGAAATCAAGGATTATCTCAGCGTGATGTGAAAGGGAAACTGAAGCTAAACTGTTATATACAACTGTCACGTTACGCGGTGAAAAAAGAAGAGGAGAAAAGAAGAGGTGCCAGGCTAGGGGATAAAAAGTGAAGAGGAAGAAAAGAAGAAGCTCGAGGAGATGGGGCTCGAGCAGGGGACGGATTCGACGGTGCCCCGAGAACGCTGCATACCTCGGCCGTGACCCGCAGATGCCGACGAATTCAACGGTGACTCGAGAAAGCTGCAGTCCTCGGCCGTGAAGCGCAGATGCAAGCCGTGCACCGTAACTCGGACCCGCAGCCCGCTACAGGGACCTAAAGTATCAAGGCGACGAACCCTGGTACCCAGCGGATAATTTCTCGGCAAAACTTGGGACACCTCCAACAGAGCCCGGAGATACCTCGGCAGCGACCCCTGGTACAAAGCATCGGATACCGCCTTCACCACATCATAAAGTTTCAACGGACACTGGCGACCACAGCGCCTGATGTCAGCAACCTGAAGAGGGACGTGAGAGTTCCAGACATTTCTAACTGTACATCTGTAAATACTTAGGCATTAGTCATCTTTTCTATTTACGTATATCGCTGTTTTATATAAATTGATTTATACCGTTGACCGTGCACTCTCCTACTTCACTCAGACGGTTGACCTGAGCCACGACAACAACCCATTGAGTTGCGACTTTTTAAAAATATTTTGAAAGAACAGGAGTTGGGCCTTTTGGGCAAGTACAAGACAGAGGATCAATTTAGAAAGCTCTGTGGGATTTGGATAGTCTGGCGTTCCCTCAACCACAACTTGTGCCCGAAGGACTAACCTACACCAGGAAAAAGTCTACCGGTGACATCGGCGACTTGCTGGACTACTTTCATTACACGTATGTAAACCGCCCCTTTCGTTATGCTTCTGCACCTTCTGCGGTGGCACGCAGAGCGAATTCTTCTCTTCGTCTAACTGTGCGCCGACGACGACCGGAGTTTCCCCCGGAACGGTGGAATATGTACGACGCGGTTGAATATGTACGACGCCGCTCTTCAAGATAAAGACCGGACGAACAACACCTACAAAGGATGGAATACAGGGTTCCAGAAGCTTGTCGGCCACATCCATTTAAGCGTCTGGAGGCTGATTGAATGCCTACAGAAAACTCCGACGCTCATTGCCACGGCATTGACACAAGCCCGGAGAGGTGAGCCCCCAGTGAAGCGGGTGCGAAAAACCACTCTGCACCGACAAAATCGGCTGAAAAATATTTGCGAGGGGTTCCAGGTACACCGAGATCTACCAAGACTACTGGGTCCAGTAGGGTACTGCATTGGGCTTCTAACCTATCGATAAATAAACCATGTTTCTGCTCTAATGCCCGTATGGGCCTTCAAGGCTGTGTAATGCCCGTAAGGGCCTTCAAGGTTTAATAATAGTGAGTCAAAATCAGGTAAATACAATTAAATACACCAACGTACTGTCCTAGACCTAAATCATAGAGAATATTCTTAAACAAAGGACGCAAAATCGTTCATTTTTCGATAAGGAAAATAAGAGCTTCAGGTTAGGTCACTGCCAAAAAATAAGCCAAGATATTGACCTGAAAATTATACTTTTTTGTTTAAACCTTTGTGCAAAAATAATAATAGATCATGAGTTCATTGGCACCTTAGCGCATTCAGAAGCTAACATCAAACCCTTTTTACCACGGTGACTAGCGCGGAGCAATGTTATCATCGTTAACGAATGCTTAATGCCTCGTATTCGCGATTCCAATTCACTATAGATGGCGCCACTCGGTTTGCGAAATGGCGGTTATAGTGAGGGTCGGAGATGCGTGCCGGTATACCAGTTACTGAGCCTGTGGAGGCTTCATTGAGCGACACATATTATTCCTGCTTACACGAGGAAGCTAGGGTGTAATGAGCGAAGGTTACCTCTTTATCCTGAAAACAAATGGTGTTCAGTGTATTATTTACGCCAGGAGGCACGTTTTAATTCTGGAACGAAACCGAAACTAACCTCTATTTTGGATTTAATTTCTCGGTACTGGTGTTAATTTAAATTTTTTTTTGATAACTCAAGATATGTCTCACAGCGTATTTATTTTAGCTAAAGCAGTTGTTACTGAAAATTTTATTTTGTGACATATACGTGTGTGATCCCGGCACTTAAACATATTTTGGAGCTCAGTGTTTCTTTAAAAACAGGGTCTTTGTACGTACACCTTAGAGGTAACATGGAATATTGTATCTGTTGAAAACATCAGCGCTGATATTTGTGTGTCCTTGCTGCCTTTTCTCGCTTAGATAATTGTCATTTTGAAATACTGAACTGCGGGTCTTTCAATAAGTTTCGGGGTTTTTAAATGATTAATTGCTTTCACATTATTCGCAGCACAAGAATAACAGAATTAATTCAAGTTTTCCAAAATAACGCCACCGGGGAGGAGTTTCGAATATGTTCACAAAACTTATAAATTAAGAAGCGCTGTTCTCACTACAAAAACCCAAAAACGGAATCCAAGTCAGACAGCAGAAGTGTGTGAGGGTGTTTTTAAATCAACATGTGATTTAAAAACCAAAGTAAGCTCTTTAATTACCTCTTTTATCCCATGTAGGCCTATCATTTCTAACCACTTATCGCCCTGGTTCAACAGATCTGTTAAGCGTCTTTCTAATAAAAAGAAACGTCTTTTCCGGACTGCCAAGCTTACTGGACTTCCTGAACGATGGGAAGCTTATAACGCAGCAGCTTGTTCCTATAAGACCGCTATCGCGGAGGCCAAGCGAACATTTTTTTCTGTAACCCTCCCCTCTATGCTAACTAATAGTCCTAAACAATTTTGGAATATGTATAGCGGGTCTAAAAATACTGTGCTTTCGCTGACATGTGATGATGGCGTGGTAGTTCCTAGTCAAAGTTGTGCTTCCGTTCTTAATGAATATTTTGTCAAAGAATTCGCTAGTGATGTTGTTCCTGTTTACCCTGGTACTTTCCCGAGATATGGTTTTTTTCAAATGGATCCACTTGTTTTTGACTATGACGGAATTATAAAACTTATTGATGATTTAAAACCATCTTCCTCCTGTGGCGTTGACAATATCACACCGAAATTTCTTAAGAGAACTAAAAATTACATTTCCATTTTTCTTTGAAAAATATTTCAACAATTTGTTAACCTTGGCGTTTTACCAGACGACTGGAAAATTGGGAAGGTGATTCCGCTTCACAAATCAGGAAGTAAACATAACCCTTCCAATTATCGACCCATTTCCCTTATCAGTACTCCCTGCAAAATTTTAGAGCACGTAATTTACTCACATCTTGCTAACTTTCTTGATTCAAATTCTTTTTTTACTGCATCACAACACGGTTTTCGCAAATCACTGTCCTGCGAAACCCAGCTTATCACTTTCACTAATGACCTACTTTCCATCCTCGACCGTGGTTCCCAGGTTGATTGCGTCTTTCTTGATTTCTGTAAGGCATTCGATAAAGTCTCTCACAAACTTTTACTTTTCAAGCTCAGTCACTTGCATGTAGATCCTAATATTTTGTCTTGGATTGAATGTTTTCTTACTAATCGTTCTCAGTTTGTGTATACTAATGATGCTAACTCTTCTCTAAGTCCAGTCACTTCCGGTGTCCCCCAAGGGTCCGTTCTGGGGCCCTTATTGTTTCTTATTTACATTAACGACTTACCTACGTGTGTATCCTCTTCTATTAGCTTATTTGCCGACGACTGTGTGATATATCGTGAAGTTACTAATGAATCCGATTCACTCCTCCTCCAAAATGATTTGTGTGCTGTATCCCAATGGTGTGAATTGTGGCAGATGTCCCTTAACATTAACAAGTGCAAGTCTATGAGAGTTTCTCGTCGTCACACGGTTCTTCCACCTCTCTCAATTTGTAACACTCAACTTCAGTCTGTGACCTGTTACAAATACCTGGGTGTCCATATTACCTATAACATGTCATGGAAAACCCACATTGACCACATTATTGCTAACGCTAACTCTATGCTCGGTTTTCTAAAAAGGAATTTCACGCTGGCCCCCGTTTCTTTGAAATTACTACTTTATAACTCCCTGGTCCTGTCTAAATTAGAATACGCTGCTGCAATCTGGGATCCCGGTCACTCGACACTTATAACTAACCTGGAAGCCATGCAAAATCGCGGAGCTCGTTTCATACTTTCTAACTATCATCGTACAGCAAGCGTTTCCTCCATGAAACTCAGTCTCTCCCTACCCTCCCTCTCTTTACGTCGCAAAATATCGCGCTTGTGCCTCTTTTACAAGATCTATCATTCTAACACGTCATTGAAAGATAAACTATTCCTTGAGCCCCCTTTCATTTCTCCGCGTTTTGATCATCCATTCAAAGTTGGTGTCCCTCATTGTAACACATCAGCCTTTTTGAACGCGTTTATTCCAAAAACATCTCTTGAGTGGAACCACCTTCCCGCTTCGTTTGTTAATATGCCTTCAATTGATTTGTTTAAAAAAGCCTTATCTGCTCACCTTTTGTCGTGATTGTCCTTTTTGTTTATTTTTTGACCAGAGTGCTGTGTTTCGAGCTGTTGATGTTTATTCTCGGCTGTGTTTGCTCTCTTATTGTACCCTTTTTTTTTCATTTTTTGGTTGCCCCACCCCCTCTGTAATGCCTTTTGGCCCTGAGGGTATTGTAATAAATAAATAAATGAATAAATATGACTTTATGTTTCAACCAGTATTTTACAGTTTGTCTATTCGATAACACTGTCAGAGTTCTACATATGCTGAAAAAAATCCAAAATGTTGCCTTTTTGGAAAGACTATAAGGGTGAAATGGCGTATTTCTGTGATCGTTTCGTTTATGTGACCGTAATTTGTATTACTAATAATATAGTAATAATATATTGGAGCTTAAAAAACGTAGTTTTTCAAACTCGAATATAATTTGTTGCTTATTATCTAATTTGAAACGCGCGAAGAAGTATAGCAATAAATAAGGTGTGCAAATTATCATAACTGGTCCCTATTGCAGCATTTTAATTAATAATTTATAGAATAAAAATACTCTATAATCAATGAAAGCATTTGAGCTAATCTGAGAAATTAATGTAAAATTACATTAATTGTGGATAAAGCATGTGGTGCTATTAAAGTCGCGGCTTTTGACAATTGCCAAAACTTCCAAAGTCGCCGCCAATCCTTCCAAATCCAAAATCCCCCTTCCAATAAAAAAAAAAAAAAAAAAACGGTTTTTGCTTCTATTTTTTTTTTTTTACTACAAAACTTTCCAGAACATTTAGTCTATTTCATTTTTACGCGCCGTCCTTTTGCCAATTAAGCTCAGCTTTTCCAGTTCGAAGGAAGGCCTGCCTGCTTGCACGTCTTCTCGCTGCAGTATGTTTCGTTGGCGTTGGAAACCGGTGAAACAGTAGTGAGTCTTGGTATTACGTATTCGAGCGAACGCAAGCAATGCGTGTTTGCGTTAGCGTTGCGTGTTTCACACTGCGCGTGCGCGGAGCCCAAAATTGCAGTCTTGAATCGAAGCATGGCGACGACGAGCATGCGGAGAATTCAAAACTAACGCAAACGCACAGCGCTTGCGTTTGCTTCCATACGCAATACTACAACACCCTAGTAAGATACAATCCCATACCGGGTGCAGCACTACATTGGTAGAATGAAAACTTCTCTATGCATTCAGAAATGGCACTTCGTGAGTCATAATCGAGAGTAGTTTCGCCGTGCCCGCTGAGCAGGAGAACCGGGGTACCTTCACTAGAGCGCTCCCCATTTCCGCCAAGGGAGGGCGAGCAACGAGCTGGAGACGCGAATGGGTCAACTTGGGGATACTTGTCACAAGAGCGTTTTTCTGGATTTTGGATTTCTTGCTGGCATGCTCTTGATGCCGCCTCTGATTGCCAAAAGGCACACTGAGTATCCGGTGTGGCGACAAAGCATCTGATCTCGTTGTGCCTCAGGTGAAACAAAAACAAAAAAAAGGTGTTTATTAGTAAGCATAGTCGCAAAAATAGCCCTATACAACATTACAGCGCGGGAAAAGGCGTTGACACCACCAACATGCAGCTATTACAACACTCCGACATGGTGTCGACGATCACTCATTATGGTGTTGCAAAGTCCTTGAGGCAAAACACGGAAGAAATGCAACGAGATCGGGGTAACTTCCAGTGAGGAATGTGTCGCCCCCTAGGCCCTTCAGACAAGGAGGGCAAAACTACGCGTACGCTTCTGAATTCCATTTATTAAGCTGGCTTAAAAGTGCAAATATGATCACCCCCTCTCCCCCCCCCCCCCACCCCCCCCACCCTGTTACGCGAGCCCAGGCCACGACGCCAACGGCTCATGCCCCTCCCTTTTACCCCCTAAAATGTGTAAAGAAATGTTTTCTACTGCTGCACCTCTTAACTATGCGTTGATCCGGAAACTATATACATAATAAAGAATGCCTCACGATGAAGTTCCCTGCTTTGATGGTTTTTGCGGAGACTTAAAACGTTTGAAATCGCACATGCAGCGGTTGTGTGAACACACCCGAACCGTTTAGTAATGGAGAAAGCCTTCGTACGAATACTGTTCTTACTCCTGAATTTACAGCCGCAGAGACGCCAGTACGCTAGCTCAGTGTGAAGTGTAAATGTCTCTCCTGTGGGATTTCTACACGCCGAGGTGATTACACAACGGCTCATCTCAATTTATTGCGTGGAAAGAGGCCTTTTGTCCCGTTTCTCTCGATCACTCGTCTGAAGGTGCTCCAAGCACGGATCATGACTTTAAGTCAAGTGCGTTTACGCGGAAACGACGGCGGTGGTTAGACGCGTCACGATTCTCAATCAATATTAAAATAAACTCGCCTTTTTTAACGAGCGTCCTTTCCGCGCGACGTGGAAGGCTCCTGTCGAGAGTGTTCTTCCTGATTCCAGCGGCATTCAAGCACTCGTCGGTTCCATGCTTGATGAGTGCTAGCTATTAGCGACGTGTGCGATCAAAAGCGTCGCTGTGGTCGAAGGTCGCGATTGGCCAAATCCTTAGCTTCCTGTATTATGATAGCGCCTGCCAAATCGCCGGTTCACGGCGAGGCAAAACATGTCAATCACGAAGAGGCAGAGGGAAATCTTGCCAATCACGGCGATACAAATCATGTTCGTGACGTCACGAAAGCAAACCGTAAAAGGGTGCCACCGAAAGAACTCGGCTTTAATACTTTGTTTCATCTTAAGTCCGACCGTTGATGTGAAATTGTGAACGGGAGTATAATGTGTCGTTTGAACGGGCCAACCAAAGTTTTCGCACGTGGCTACGTTGTTGTTGAAATTTATATGCTCGGGAAAAGTCGCAATTCGTTCAATTCCTCAAATTGTTTGTCGTTACTTTATTTGACCGTTGGGAAAAAGAATGACTATATACAAGATCTGCTTATAGTTTCCTTTGTCCCTAAACGGATATAGTAATTAGTAATACGGATATTAGCTGTCTATTATCAGTATACCTGACTATACTAATTCGATATAACCGATGTTTGATTATAGCGTATAACGGTTTTCAAGTCAGACAATAGGGACTTTTAGCCAACCGTTACCGTGTTCTGCGTACCGCACCACCGGAGCCTTTCACGCATGCTTTTAAAAGGGTATACCAGCCGTTTTTTTTTTTTTTTTTTTTTTTAGCTACCCATACAAATTGCATTTTCTGAATACCCGGACATTAGTCTTCGCGGTATGCTATTTATTGTCTCGGATTTCAAAATAACCATTGAGAAAACCGTAAATGAAGGTGACGCCGAAACCCTTTCCGCTCGCTGTCCAGTGGTGTGACGTCACTTAGTCTTAGGTCGCGAACTTAGGACTTATGTCGCGAACTTAGTCGTAACAGAGTATGTCGAACGTTTTTTTTTTTGTGCTTCTCAGTGAATGAATTTTCAAACATTAATTTCCCACCATCACACGTCTTGTAATCAGTTGGGAACGTGGTTTACTGCCCACTTCGTACCCTTTCTGTCGTCACACTTCAGTGTTATCAGTAGGCGGTCTCGGTTTGAGAAACACGATGAAAACGAAATTTAAAAAAAAAATGTAATAACTCCGCGATTTTTTTTATACAGTACTTGGGGGTAGTACAACCGGGTCGATCGGTGTGTCGAGCCAATCTGGAGGCAATTTAGCGACCATAAAAATATCCCTGGTGCAGTGGTGTAGCTAGGCCAACAGGAACCCGGGGTCAGGCTCGGGTAGTGCGATACGCAAAACACGGTAACGGTTGGCTAAAAGTACCCAGTACCTTCGAGTCCGCCAGTATTTAGAATTGCGAATTCTTTCACTCAGCGACTGATATTCGAATAATGTTTCCTAATAGTATGGCATAACTGTGCTAATAGTATCCCGATTCCCAAACCTACATTGTCGTCACAAGTTGTGGCCTTTAAGATTACACCAGTTTGCGCTCCGCTTGTGGTGTAATTAACATTGCGCGGAATATTCCCGATTCCAGTCTGGAGGCACGCTGCTTGCACTGGAAGCATAACCGATTCCAACGCCACTTGCACGTGTTTCCGTGGCCGGCCTTGGGGCAAGCATTTCCTTATCACAAATCTGTCAGGTATAGAATGACGTCACTCATGAGCCTTGAGGCTTGAACACGTGGCCGTGGCATTACCCGTGGCCGTGACTCATATTAACCTTTTGCTATAAATATTTTAATGCGCACTGAGGTATCACGTGTTCAGAAGCTGTAAGCATCCTACAGCGGAAAGAAGTAGGATTATGCATGAACGCTTCTTCAATTCACAAACAAGAAACTCTGCCCATAAAGTGCACGTGCTTTCTGGCGTCGTTTGGAGGTTCGTACAGCGTCAGGCATCAGAATAGACGACAAGACACATTAAAAACGGGACTCATCGTGTCCTTAATTACTTTCTCACACAAGCGCATAATGAAGGTATCCGCCTCGGCAAGACGTAAGTAGTTTTGAATGTGAGCTCTCCAATTACCTCGGCCGATCATGTTAACGATCAGCCGACATCAAAAGAAACGAGGGTCGTGGCGAGTCTCGAACATTCCATCATTGTTCTGCAGATAATCAGATTCCATCATCAGCGGATAAGAGCGCGCCGAAGAACAAGTCACAAAGTAAGAAGCGTGATGGTAATTGGGCCACGCCCTGTCTTTCCCAAGTTGTGAGCCACGGTAAACTTCACTAAATATTTTTGAATGGGCGAACGAGTTTCACATTTTTGCCGCTACATGTCAATATATACTATCGCGGACAAGAATCTAAAAAAAAAATGCCCAATAAGGCTTTTTGTTTTGGCGTATCGATGGTTTTTGTAATATTACTCCGGTTTAGACTATGAACCTGGACCGCGAAGTTTTGACACACCAGTCTCCGAGATTCTGATTCCAGTGGAAATGCGCATGGGATCTTGCCTCTGCTGACCCAACTGTCCGAAGGACAAAAAAAAACCCATAGACTAAATCAAATTAAGTCCTTACATTAAAGGCAAGATCAGGCATATGAGGTGTTGGGTGCCCTCAAAGCTCAAATGCTAGAAATTAAGCAGGTGTGTGCTGGCATAAAAGACGTTAAAAACGAGGTTCCAAGCGTTTTGGCAAAGGCCGAGCAAAACGCTGCTAGACTAGACTTGCTACAACAACGATGCGAACACCTCGAAAATCGGTCGGGACGAAATAACCTCCTGCTTTACAACACTCCGGGTTCCCCCTGTGAAACCTGAAACAATAGGAAGAGAAAGCTATTAACTTCTGTGAAACCATGTTGCGTGTCCGTCTTTCGCCTCCAGCACAGAATAGGGCCCTACTGCGGAAATGAAGCAAACCCCCGTCCGGTCATCATCAAATTCATCTCTTACAAAGATAGAGAACTCGCGCTATCAAAGGCGCAGGCACTCAAGGGAACAACGTTCCGCAATAGTTAAGACTTATCGCCGGACACACGTGCCGCTAGAAAAGCGCTGATATTGTTTGCGAAAAACCAGGGGAGTGAATTTAAGCTACGTCGCCATAACCTTTTTATTGGAAAGAGACAATACAGGTTCGACAAACTTTCCAGCACTGTCCTGCCTACTTAGAATAAACAGTCAACCAATAGGCATATCCGTACAAATCGCTCTACATCAATCTCGTTTCTTGTAGCAAATGAAGGAGCATTTATCTTAAACAAGATGATTTATATTCACTTTTGCATTCTTGTTCTACGACATTGTTGTACTAATTGAATTATGGTTAAACTAAAACATACCGAATTCTGAGCTACGCTCACTCGCCTCTCACAACATATTCAGGAAAGACAGCAAGAAAAGAGGGGTGGAGGAGTACTTATTGCGGTGGTAAATTCGTTAAATGTTCTTCTATCTCAAATGGCTTCTAATCTTGAAGCTGTCTGGGTTCGAATACGTGCACCTACTGTTCATCTTCTTGTGCTAGCTTGCTATAAACCACCTGGGACTACTAATTTCCCTTCCTTATTCAACGATCATTTCGAAACCTTAGTTAACCGATTCCCAATGTACCAATGGACACATTCGTAGTCGCTGGGTTGCTGGCGTCTTCAATTACCCTGACATCGAGTGGGCTGCACTGCCTGTATACGGAACACTTTTTTACGGGGCCTCATTGTCCACTTCAAGCCAGCAATTTGTTAATATTACCACTGCCCTTTCATTGTCACAAGTAGTAGATCAGCCAACACGAGGCAAAGCTGTCCTTGATCTTTTATTTAACTAACCCTGAACTTGTAAGCGCAATTACATATTTAATACCGCTTATTGACCACATCCCAGTTAATGTTGAACTTGCAATACCGATATTACGACGGTCGCCACTCAAGAAAACCATTTTTAGTTACTCACGTGCAAAAACATAGATGCTATTCACTAATATATGTCTAATTTTGCCTCTACATTGCTTCGAGAGTTTCGAAGTAGAACTGTCGAAGAGAATTGAAGACTTGTTAAGGGGGCTCTTGTTGAGCCATTAAACCAATTTGTGCCCAGGATATGCACTGAGTCTAGCTCCCAGCAGTTCTGGTTTTCTGCTAAGCATATAAAGCTCCCAAGGCAGAAGAAACGCCTCTTCAGGCTCGCAACGTCAGCAGGGTTTCCAGTTGCTTGGGTTAGATATCACGAATGTGCCTCAGAATATAAGTACCAAGTAAAATTCTCCAAACGTAAGTATTTCGATTGCTATCTCCGAGTCTACTCATATCAAACCCTCAAATGTTCTGGTTAGCAATTCGACGTCCCCAAAACAACTTACCATCCACGTTTATTGATTCCGACGGGAATGATCTAACCGAATTAGAAGCATGTAAAACAATTAACTTTCTTTTCTGTAGTGTTTTCAGAGAGGAATAATTCCCTTTAGCTTTGCCCGTTTCACCTCCCGAAGTTGTCCATGAAATGTGTAAATTCGAATTTTTACCAGCCGGCATTAAAAAACTAATAGATGGTCTTTATTTCAATTCCGCGCCGGGACTTGATGTTATTTCAACTAAGCTGCTTAGGCTAACCAAATAGGTATCTTGCGTTTTAATGTCTAGTTTATTCAAGCAGTCTTTCGATTCCGGTGACGTACCCGCCGACTGGAGACATGCTAAAGCAACTTCGATTTTCCAAAATGGCTCGAAGATGTGTATAACAAATTATAGACCTATTTTATTAACAGCTGTACCTAGTGAATTGATAGAGCATGTTATATATTCGCAAATAATGAATCATTTATCTTCCAATCCTGCTGTTTGCAAACCAGCACGATTTTCGACGGTCCCTCTCACGTGAATCGGAACTTTTTGAATTACTACTGACATTCATCAAAGCTTAATGCCAGGACAGATATTCATGGTATTTCCATTGACTCTTTTAAAGCCTTTGATAAAGTTCCCGACTGTCGATTGATTAAGAACCTTCACTCTCTTCATATTGACAAAGACATTATAAATTGGATCGAATTATTTCTAACGTCAAGAACTCAGTATGTTTCTCTCGACGACCATTCTTCTTCAACCATGCAAGTAAGATCAGGTGTAGCGCAGGGAACCGTTTTGGGGCCGTTATTGTTTCTGATTTATGTTAATGACTTGTCTCTTTGTAATACAATGGACTTTCAGATTGTTCGCACATGATTATGTAGTGTACTCTAGAATTAATACTGTAAAAGATTGTGACACTTTGCAAAATGACCTAATCGGGATCGAGTTTTGGTGCCGAAAATGGCAGATGTAGATTAACGTTCAAAAATCTAAGTCCATGGTTTTTACTACTAAACGTGTTCCGATTACATTTAGTTATACTATTTTCAACAACCACATAGAGCGAGTGATGCACTATAAATAACTCGGGGTTTTCCTAAGCTGTAACCTTTCTTGGGAAGATCATGTTAATCATATAACAGCAAAAGTTAACAAATCACTCGGTTTTTTCTGGCTTTCCTTCTAAGTCGCATCTGCATAAACTAAACTAACAGCCTCTACCGCATTAATACGACCCCTTTTTGGAATATGCTTCAGCCATCTGGAACCCTCACCGAGCCTTCTTAAAAAAGGAATTGGAGTCTATTCAACATAAAGGAAGCTCGTTTCATTTGGCGAAACTACAACTACTCAGTAAATGTAACCTCTTTAAAATCTGCCCTTCAGCTTCCCTTTTAAAAGACCGTAGAACAACAAGCAGGCTGAAATAGCTTCACAAACCTTTTTTTATCACTCTCCATCTCGTAAGCCGAACTACTGTAAACCTGCCTCTTTTATTTCTCGCCGACTTGACCACTCCTGCAAATTGCACCTAGACGGGACTAATCTTTACAAGTTCTCGCCTCTTCAGCTTGCTATTAGTGACCGGAACAAACTACCCGAATCCATTGTCACAATAATAGATCCACAGAAATACGCCGATAATATTGCCTTTCATCTCCATCTGTGATAAGTGCCTTCTTTTGTATTATTAGCGTTCTTTTGTTTTATCACTGCCTCGCTAAATTTCCCTCCCCCCTCTCCCTCTGCAACACCCCCCGTCGGTCTTAAGGGGAACCAATAAATGAAATGAAATGAAATATTGACATACGTGGACCGATCTAGCAAAGGGCAAAGGTCACGCGGAGCGTTGCAGCTCATGTTGTCTGAGACAGAGGGGGGGGGGGGGGGGGGGGGGCTAATTTTAATTTAAAGGAACAATCCCGACATCACGAAAGAGGTTATTGAAATGACGCGCCTCATGTAAGATTCATTCGTGAAACTTGTAACTGGCTGATGGCCAGAAAGGCGTCCCACCACACATTGCCACTCTCAAGACAGCTTTCGCTTTCTTCCTTGTCCCTCCCGGTGTTAGACTGGCCGACGGTGTTCGGAGCTTCCTCCCTGTCATTTCTTGCTGTTGTCTTTTCTTCTTGGACCGAGGGCAACGGGGAAGTTACAGTCTTCTACGGTAGGAGAGACCCATTCGCCGAGGGGAGTTGACGCGGCGCTGCTATACACCAGCACACTGTTTACAAGAACAAGCCCGTTTTGCTCGCACCAAGTGGGGGCACTGCGCGTCCGCAGAAACCAAATTCGGGAGAAGTGAGGCGTCTTCTGCGCATGCGCAGAACCGACGGCAGCGCCACCGCAGTGGCGTGACGTCAGCGAGTTGAGTTGGTCTATACACCGACACGCGGGCTTGACGTCACGGAGCTGCGGCGGCGCTGCGATCGCGCCGGAGCCGGGGGGTGTGGGCAAACGCGCGCACGTTTCGCATGGGCGTCATAGCATTTCAGCATGCCGCGAAGCTGTGTTGCCGTTAATTGCACCGAAATGTGCAAGAAAAGTAGCGGAGTGAGTTTCCACAAGTTCCCGGCAGACTCTGAAAGGCATAAAAGGTGAATAATATCCGTGGATCGAAAAGAATCGTCGCCTCGCGCGAACGACCGTTTGTGCGGCAAACACTTTCTTGAAGGAAAGTGCGGCTTCCATTTTAATCTCCGTCCCGAGGCTTGCTTATGTGCAGGGAAAGCGTTGCCTGATCAAGACCACCGGAATTTTGTTCCCATGGTGTTCGCGCACAAAGCATCGGCCAAGCGCTCGTCGGAGGCTCGCTACGCCCGTGCTACCCAGCACAAGAGGATCGGCGACAGAACGGCAGTGTTGTAGGCGTTACCGAAAAAAAGTAACGAAATACGTTACTTTGTTACTTGCAAATAAAAGGCACGCGCTACCGAGCTACGTTTCCTAAAAATAAAAGGAACCCGTTACCGCACCGATAAAAAGTAACGCACGTTACTTCTGCGTTACTTTTTTTTTTTTTTTTTTAATTACGATTTAACACATTTTAGGGTTTTGACGATACAGGTCATATATCAAGAAACATTATGTTCGTGCAGAAACTGAACATAATTACTTTATCTCGTTTTACGATTTCACCTAAATACTCACGAGAAAAAACACAAAGAAAAACATGGCTTGACGCCTAAAACACGGAAAACATTGAAGTGTCATTTCTTTAAGACTTGGGAAGTAGTAACGAGTAACGTAACTAAATTACTTGAAATAGTAACGTAAGTACGTTACCCATTACTGTGTCGAAAACGTAATGAGTAGGTTACTACGTTATTGAAAAAAGCAACGCCGTTACTTGTAACGTGTTACCGCCAAGACTGCAGAAAGGACAAAGCGTTACTGCTTGTCATGCCTTGTGGTCATGAGGGTAGGAAAAATATCATACCTTGACTGGAAGACGCTGTGTGTATTTAATCAATTAATGAATTTTCGCCGACCCGCAGTCTGCTAATCCCGCCGGCAGTGCGGACACCGACTCGAAGTAATCGTAGGCCTCGAGAGACTTTTACGCCACCGTGTCGGCCGTGAACTGGCTGGGCGAAAAAACTAAATAAACGACGACATGAGCCGTCGACTTCGGTGGCAGCAACTTTACGTCGGAAGTCCAGCAGGCCTTGTTTACGGCGTACGGATCATCGAAGGCAACGCCGTCCACGCACAGTTTGTCTCGATACCGCTGCCGTTTAGGCTCGGGCAGCGAGCTGAAATAGTCGGGCATAGCATACGACATACGTTGTGAGGAAATACGACGCACAAATAAAGATACAAGCGTCCCTACAACGTCAACAACGAGCGCACGCCATTGAACGCAATGGCGAAAACACGGAGAGCCGGGCTGCTCTTGCCCACATAGCTACCGCGCACGCGCGGCCTTCCGGCTTGTTGGTAAACAGAGTCGCTCCGCGTGTCGGTCTATAGACCGACACGCTGTTTACAAACAAGCCCGCGTGCGCAGAAACCGAATTCGCGTGAAGGGAAGCGTCTGCGCATGCGCAGTGCCGTCGACAGCGCCACCGCAGCTGCGTGACATCAGGGCCGCGTGTTGGTCTATACGATCCCATGGAGCCAATCAAGTAGCGTCAAGAGTGTGACGTCATGGCACTCGTGTTCTTTCCCGCGCACTGAATGCGCCATGATCCTGCGCTTTCTTCTGTGCGTGCTTGGTTTAGCCGGTGATATCAAACGTGTAATTACAGCAAGCGCCGTGACGATGCACTTTTGGCGCTGACATTATTGGCTATCCATCGGATTGTAGCGTCGGCTGCGGTCGGACTTGGTGTGAAACGGCGAGTGTTAGCGCACAGAGGCACCTTGGAGGCACTTTGGTTTCAGAGAGGGAATACAACGGAAGGTTCGTTTATTGCCCCATTCCAAGTGATGTTGGCCTGGGGCCCATAAACTCGTGGAACACAAAGTTTGAGCCGAAAGTTTGCGGAGCGCGCCAATTGCCACGTCGGCGACAGAAGCGCCAAGTCATCGTCCGTGCGCTCCGTCAACTTCGGCCCCAACTTTGTGTTTGACGAGTTTAATGGCCCTGGTCGAAGCGAATCCATCGTAGCCGCCTGGCACTATACCTCGCCGAGTGGGTTTTATATAAATATATATATATATATATTTTTTTTTTTTTTTTTTTTTGGGGGGGGGGGGGGGTTGGGGGAGGGTTGGTGCTTAAAGCATCATATAGGTTATCTTTTAATTCTACAGTAAAATTAGGAGCACGGCTGAGGCACCCACAAATGCTTTACTTCGTGATTTCACTGATTTTTATCAAAGTGTTTGTTGACTTGCGTTTATTTTTTTTTTTCTGGCCGTGTATTATTGGTGCGTGCCAATTAAAACGTTGACAATATCCGGTACAGATCGTATTTTGTGTTTGAAAAAAAGAAAGGTCTCGTCCGTCAAATGAAACAATCCAACCCATTCGAGCGAAGACTTGTCTCACTACTGAGATACCAATCGAACAAACGGGGACAACCAAATTTAAAACAACTTCAAAAGAACTTGTCGGAAGCTTCAAAGGCGCAGACGATGTTTCGACAATAGATAGACTTACGTCCGAATTCATGAACGCTACTCCACTCGAAACTCCACTTAAACTCCACTTAAGGACGGTTTTGCGCTTTATAGTTCGAACTCGACTCGAAATTCTACTCGACTGAGGACATACTCAACAATTTCCTTCAAAACCTCGAGGAAGCTTCGGAGCTACCTCGAGATTTTTATCGAGACTCGAGTCGGTTTTTCGGGTTTCATGGTGGACGAACACATCGATTACCGAGTTCGGTAATTTTGTCCTCAAAACCAACGAACTCATCCACCACTGCTAAGACGAGAGCCTTCCGGTGCCGCGGCGTCGTTTCAGGAACCGGCTGGACGCCATGATGGAGGTGTTCAACACGACCGCGAATTTCGTGCGCGCTTCCGCTATACGAAAGCGGCGATGGCCAATTTCCTGAAGTCCCAGTTGATGGAAGGGTGCGGAACAGTCGTAGTGTGCGGTCTCTCTTGATTGTGCTGCAGTTCTCTACGGCGCAGGGAAACCTAGGTGCTCGGAAGCGAAGACCTGCTAAATGTGTTGCAAACCACAGTGCGTAGGGGGGGGGGGGGGGGGGGGGGTCGGATTGGACTTTATTGTGTCAGGCTTTTATGAACTCAACTTATGCAGTCAAATGTCTTCTTTTACATTGCGTGAGTGAAACGTGCCAACAAGGTGACTTCTTATTTATTCTAAATGCCGATCTACACAGTAGCATTTTACCGCTTGAGTACCTCGGGTCGTGCCAATCATGCATAAATTGACGTATTTTTAATCATTGTTATGAGAGCTTTCGTCGAGTTGCGATCGCGAGACACCGGAACATCCGAGCTTCAGGCACGGCAACCAATTCAATAAGTAGGTCCGCAGCCGACATACGAAGCTTGAATGTCCTGGTGAACCGCAGTCGTATCAACACGTAATTTCATTTCATTTCATTTCATTTTATTTATTAATCCTTAAGGGTCCTCTTTCGAGGGCATTACATAAGGAGGGGGCAACACAAGAAATTATACAAGAAATGAAAAAAACAACAACATAAAAATACATAACAACGCACACTCATGGAACGTAGCTAGAAAACCTAATTAGTAATTTGGTGTGGAAAAATACAACATGAAGGAGCTTTTGAAAACCACAGGGCCAGTTATTGTAATGAGTGATTCTGGAACATTGTTCCAGTCCACAATTGTGAGTGGGAGAAATGAGTTGTTAAAGGCATTACTGGAACCCGATATGCGTTGAAAATCATAAGAGTTATTGAGGCGACGAGATGACCTTGCGGGGGTGCGCAGGAATGAGCTTCGAACAGTGGGATGATAGTGGTAAAGTTTATGGAGTAAGCAAAGACGTGCAACCTTGCGGCGTACCTCCAGAGTTGATAAATTTAGGCTCGTTTTCATAGCAGAGACACTGTTTTTATAGTCATAGTTTGATAAAATGTAGCGGGTTGCTCGGTTTTGAATTGCTTCGAGTTGGGTGATCAAGTAATTTTGGTGCGGATTCCATATTGTAGAAGCATATTCCAATTTTGGTCGAATGAAGGTTTCGTATGCGAGTTTCCTAAGCTTTGGAGGAGCAGCATTCAGGCAACGCCGGATGTAACCAAGGGTCCTTGCTGTGTCCGAAGAAATTGTGTTAATGTGATCAATTCATGTCATATCGGAAGTTAGTACGACACCCAGATATTTATACCTATCGACTTCTTCGATGATCTCGTCGCCCAGCACATACTGGAAGGAGGAAGGAACTATTTTACGAGAAAAGTGGATTAATTTGCATTTAGATTTATTTAGTGGCATCAACCAATTGTTACACCACTGAGAGATAATATCTACATCATTTTGGATAAGTTTGCGGTCATTAGGTGAAGTGATCTGGCGATATAGAACACAGTCGTCTGGAAAAATACGTATGTGAGAAGAAATGAATTTGGAAGGTCATTTATAAATATTAGAAAAAAAAGAGGCCCAAGGACTGTGCCCTGGGGCACGCCAGATGTGACATTAATTAAATCAGATTCGTACCCATTTAAGACTGTGTACTGCATTCGCGAGTCAAGAAAATTACGTATCCACATTAAGACTTGGGGGTCTAGATGAAGGCGAGAAAGTTTAGAGATTAAACGAATATGTGGGACACGATCAAATGCCTTGGAAAAGTCTAGAAATATGGCGTCTGTTTCGTTGCGAGATTGAAAGCTGCAATGAAGGTCATGCGTAAATTCAAAGAGTTGCGTCTCAGAAGAGTAAACTTTGCGAAAAGCCATGTTGGTGATGGTAGAAGAAGTCATTGCAATCTAAACGCGATATCCTGTGCGAATAAATGTTATGTCCAAGAAGTTTAGATGGAACGGAAGTTAGTGAAATGGGACGATAGTTAGAAGGCAAGGGGCGATCATCATTTTTGTGGACTGGAACTATCCTACCTACTTTCCAATCGAATGGGAGGCAACCTTCGGATAGTGACTGATTAAATATCACTTGCAAAATATCACTAGATACAATCTTAGTATTTTTCAGAATCTTCGATGATATGTTATCTGACCCTGAGGATGATGAAAGCTTGAGCCCATCGATAAGAGGGACAATACCGGCCGATGAAACGTTGATAGGGGCCATGGGCTCGTAGTGAACAGCGGGTAGCTCAGGCACACTTAAAGGACACTCGTCCATGAAGATGGATGCGAAAAAGGTATTCATTACCTCTGAACACATTCTTTCCTCAACTGGGTTGCCACCCTCATCGATAAGTTGAATGCTATCATTGTTGTTTTTCGACGTGATTATATTCCAAAACTTTTTGGGGTTGTTCTGAAGGATAGTGTGAAGGTCCTGATTAAAATATTTTCATTTTGAAGCTTTTATTAGATGAATATAATCTTTAAAGGGATACTTCAACGAAATTTGAATTATATCCGTCGTGTTCAGAAGTAGGTTAAATATAATCCACAATATCCGTAAATGACAATCGCACGTTTCTATTTTGAGCCTGATGGCTGTATGTTTCGCTAAAAACGGCCCATTCTGGCAAATGCTCGGCGAGCAGCCAGTGGAGACCGCGTCACATCCGCAGCAATCGTGACGTAGTTTGTCTCGGGAGCTTACGTCCGGACGCAGCGGACGCTGCGAGCTATCCCAGCCAATCCCATTCTGTGGACATAGCCCGTGACACGCTTTCCGCGCGTCGCTCTGCCCCGTCTCCAAGGTCACGTGACATTCACAAGGCCTTGGATAGGCCCCGATGGCTCGTAGCATCCGCTGAAAGCAGCCGAAGCACACCAGCGATCGGGCCACCGCAAGTAACCCCAAAGCTGTCTTTGTACGAATTTGGAGTGACGGGTTAATCTTCTATAATCTTGTAAAGGGACAATAGCGACTTCTGGAGAAAAAAGACAAAAACAAAAAACAAAGAGTCTCGGGGAGAGGGGAGTTCCTCCTTCAGCCCTTTTCTCATCGTGGCCGGAGGCGAGACAGCTATCGTCACTACCTGTCAAGGAGGTTCCTAGACGGGCGTTACAAACGAGGCATTAGCGACATCCACCAGGTGCTCCTTGCTAATCGTTTAATTCGTTTTAAAATTCATTTTCGTGTCTTTTTCAACGAGAGATTGGTGTGTCTGATGTGATAATGCTCCATTGAACACAAATAGACCAAGAAATTAGCGCCAAAATTTTGTTGTAGTATCCGTTTAAGGCAAGCATAATACTTCTTCCAAATACTTGAACAGCTGGTCATTCTTGCTTTGCGAAAGAGGCGTTTTTTCTTATTGCCAAGTGACTAAAGTCTTTTGTTATACCAGGACTGGCAACCATCACTTCGAATCCGCAGAGTAGGTACAAATGCCTGAATAAGGTCATTCATGTTATTTTTATATAAAATTCAGTGGTCATTCACACTCCTTAGATTAAAGTGGATTTGATACGACTGCAAAAAAGTGGTCAGATTTCTGTTCATTGACACGAAATCTGCTCTACTGTAGTCCCGTATCACCTTTTTAACAGGCATCTTAACCAAAATGGGAAGGGACAGCGAGATGTGCAGAGGTTTATGGGCACTGAATCCATAAGAAAACGCGTAGTCCAACACTACTTTGTGCATAGGCCTCATTTTTTTCCTGGTTTTGTATCTAGATGAAGCAATGAAAACATAGTAGAGCAGTTTTATTGTGCTTATCAGCAGCAGCTATTCTGCAGACATGCATAAGATTTCGAGCCCATATGTAAAAAGTATCAAAATTCAATTTCAAGCTCGCACTAAAGTTAGTATGTACATCGGTTACACTGACGCTGGCACATTCAGTATGCTGTTTGTGCCAGATGACTGTTGTTTAACGCCAGCACAAATATATAAAATATGTTAGCCATCGTCAAGTGTCACCAGTACATGCTATGAATGTTACGGCTGAATTTCGGACGATGGCAAGGATAAAAATTGGGCTCGTTAGAAACACCCAGTTAAAACAACACAGCGCAAAACAGACCTTTTTGAAGAGACCAGCCCGCAAAAAGGATTGAAGCTTAGTCGATTTCGGGCAAGGAAAAACTGCAGCTGCTCTTTTTGCCACACCGTTGCCATAAAGAAAAGCGCCTGTGTTTCTTTTAACGAAATTGCAATTAGGCTTTAAATTCATGAATTCAGTGCTTGTAAAGAAAATTATTTTGAATATACCGAACACATAAATTTGTATTTTGCACCAAGACAATATTTTAGACCAAACATGTTAGTATAATCTCGTCTTCAGGCATTCCCGGGAACGTTTGAGTGGCGTGCGAAATCTCAGGGAATAAGCTTAAATGAAAGAATCGCCGAGAATCCTCTGTGAAGCCAAATGCGTCTTAAGTAGAGGTGCTCTTTTTTCCTCTATACTCGACTGAGTGGAGGTAAAGTTGGAGCCGAGTATCGTTAATAAATACGGCCGTTAGTTTTTGAAGTAATGCCCCTAGTTCATAGACTGCTCAAAGGCCTTCAAAATGAACTCCTTCAAATAACTTGCAAACCAGCACATGCCGAGGGAAATTCGCACAATTGAGATCGCGAGCTCATTTGAGACTCGGAAGCACACTGCGCCTATTTCCCGGACATTTTTGTAGACTTTCAAGTGGAAGGCCTTTGATATTCGTAAAGGCCTTCCAGTTCTTGTTGGTAAAAAGCATTTTCAACTTGTGTTTTTTTTTTATAAATTTAATTAACTAAAAAATAATAATATTAATAGCTTTTATTTACCATATAAATATGGCGGGAGCTCAAGAAAAACTGCACAAGTAGCTTGACTGGTCCTCAGCCCCCCACAGGTACACAGCAGTTGCGAAAAACAGGCACAAGAAATTACATAACGCAAACACTTGTCAAACCATAAAGCAATGAAAAAAAAAATCTACTGAATAATCAGCAACCGTATAAAATATTTATTTTGAAAAAAAAAATATATACCCTTATCTCACCTGTGCTACCAGATTCTATATAAAAAATTATATCCCACAAGCCTGTTTAATAATGTCGGCAAGGTCCTTTTAATCATCTGAAGGCCATAATCTTCCCGCGATGCCTATACTACCCAGAGATCCGATTGACGAGAGGAGTATCATATAGGTTTGTTTTTTTAAGAAATGTCAAAATAATAAAGAGCTTTTTTTATAAAAGGCGCCAATGGCTGCCGCGGAGCCGGCTACTCTCTTAATCTTATCACTAATTAGTGTTGATTCACTTGGGAGTTTGTGGTTGTTATCGAAACAACCAGGCAGCGCGAAAAACACACAACAAGAGACTTCTTAGTATAAAATTAGACTATTTACATTAGTGTATAATTATATATGTGTTAGTCTAGTTAGATTCAATCATTTATGCACTTCAAAACGGGCACTCTGAGTACAACGAATAGAGCGAGCAAGTACAGAGAGTGCTCCATTAAGGAAGTCGCAATACAGATTAGATTACTCAAATATAATGAGCGTTAGAAGCCAACTTCAGCACATTAAGGTACAATCAAGGTATACCAGTAGCATTTCACTGTAGAAGAAAATGCACAATGTTTATGTGTAAGAGATTGATGCTTCTAGTTACGTGCAGTATCCGTGCTGTTTCGATTCGGATAAGCCGTTGTACCGGTATATTTTAACTACAAACCCCTCTGGGATGATGAAAATAATCCCTGGAGAAGGGGAACAAGAGGGACAGAGGACAGACACAAATCTCCAAACACAGCTAGGAGACTGGTGCGCGACCGAAAAACATCCGCCTGGTCCGGGTATCGAACCCGGGACCTTTCCATTACAAGTGGAGCGCTCTACCAACTGAACTAACCAAGGGTTAGACGTCAGTAGAGAAAACGGGTTTTATCAGCTGCCACCAGTCTTACACTAACAAGGGTGAAGCTTGCAATTTAAGGTTATGATTATAATGCAATTAAATCAAAGGTGCTAGCAAGCTAGACAATAATGACGAAAATAATCCCTGGAGAAGGGGAACAAGAGGGACAAGGACAAACACAAACCTCCAAACACAGCTAGGTGACTGGTGCGCGACCAAAAAATTCCGCCTGGTCCGGGTATCGAACCCGGGACCTCTCCATTACAAGTGGAGCGCTCTACCAACTGAACTAACCAAGGGTTAGACGTCAGTAGAGCAAACGGGTTTTATCAGCTGCCACCAGTCTTACACCAACAAGGGTGAAGCTTGCAATTTAAGGTTATGATTATAATGCAATTAAATGCAAAGGTGCAAGCAAGCTGGACAATAATGACGAAAATAATCCCTGGAGAAGGGGAACAAGAGGGACAAAGGACAAACACAAATCTCCAAACACAGCTAGGTGACTGGTGCGCGACCGAAAAAATCTGCCTGGTCCGGGTGTCGAACCCGGGACCTCTTCATTACAAGTGGAGTGGTTTTGTATTTGTTCTTTCATTTTTTTTTCTAAGTGAGTGATTATGAAACATTTCATCACTGCTCTCTCTGCCGTTTTTATCGGGGCAGGGACCTCGTCAAGTTGCTGAATGTAGCTTTTTGTCCTTGCCCCTCCGCTCCCTGGAGAGGAAATAAAGAAGTATCTATTACAACTTGTTCCCGTCGGGTTACGAGACTTTATGGTGAAAAATAAATACCGGTCAAGCTCACGTCAGCAAAACGAAAATGTTACAGAAGCTTGATCATGCTGACAAGACGTCTTGCTGAAAGTGCCAGTGAAGTCGCAGGTTCACCTTGGTCAGCAGGACGTGCAACCGCGATGAATAGCAGTCTAAAAAGCTTGGTGGCTCAAACATTCCCACTTCACCGCGAATATAGGTATAAATATTCGCACATAATTTGCACCACTGTTACCTGTACCTAATTTTATACAACTTTCTGTAAAAACAATATATGTAGTAGCAGCGATTAAAAGGTTTCGTCCCGCTTTTGTGTAAAACGTTCAGCTAAAGCTAATCGAACTTGTCATTTTAAAAGGCAAAACAGGATTACTGGTTAAATTTATAAAAAAGGCGAGAAGCGTGTGTATTGTTTTACTTCGTAGAATAATTGAACTTGAGCCCAGTGCCCGAATGCAACACAGAGAGAATATCTAGCCATAAAATACACGGTAATGAAAACATAATCTCGTCCTTGGCATTGGGCAAAAATGCCGGCGTGGAAGGTACACTTAGCAGCGCTGTAACATTGAAGGAAACAAAATGATGCAACATGTTTATATGAATAAACACAGGAGTATGTAAAAAAAAGAACTATCCACTATTTATTTAAAAAAAAATCAATGATGTTTATTTTTTAATTTTCTTTTGAAATTTTTTAACTTTGTAATTTAGAATAAGTTGGAGCGACGTAAGACTTTTAATCTTTGATATAAAGCAATGATGTATATATCATTCTGAAGAAAAGTTTGATAATATTATATGACATAAATTTTAATTTCGAAGTTTTTCAATTTTTGTAGATAACGGCTCAGGAAGCTAGTGGCAAAACGTCAAAGAACCCATGTTTGCGCATTTTCGACGCAAAATATTGGACTTCCACAACTCTGTACATCCATCACTCAATAGTTCTCATGTTACGTTATAAGTGAAAAATATGTAAGAATTTTGATATTTGTAGTTTGTGTAGTAGGTGTCACCAAACATGACACAAACGAAAACTTCAAAAATCAAATTAGCCGGGGCGCACAATATTTTTTTTTTTCTCTTGAAATATTATGTTTTTTGCATCATATTTTGTATTACGTTCCCTACGGATATGGAGGAGCAACATATAAAAAAATTAACAAAAACAAAAATACATCCGGACTCGCGTGCATGATCTTATCTGAAGAGTCTACAGCAACCAATAATAATTAAAAAAAAATGAGAGCTTACGTGCTAAACTTACAAAGTAGATACGCCGGACGCTAACGAAAGACTAATGACGGGTTTGTATACGAAGGTCTCACGTTCCACCAAAATCAGACCCACAACGCGTTCTCCGCGTATGAGCTTCGGCATTCCAACAGTCACACTATGAACTATATATAGCTTCAATTGACGTCACGTCAGCGTCCATTATAGCTGCCTTGGTGCTGAGGGCGCACCTTCTGCAGCCCAGACATTTCCCATCACCCAATTAGTTTTTCTCGGCAATGACAAGTTGAAGTGACCACCAGCAGGTTGTCATGACGTCACGTTTAAGCCGCGTACCGAACCTGATTCGACACACGAGCGCAAAAAAAAAAAACTGCACATTTGGAACATCGGCGAATGTCAAGGTGTTCGTGCGCGGTAGCACGAACCCCTTCACGCAAACAGCGTAACGTTTGCATTTTGTTGTTGTTGTTCTTAAGCGAAACCAGTGAACGATTACGAAAAAAAAAAATGGCTACAATCAAAAGCGGTGGTCTGGAGCTCAAAAAAGAGCGAGACCCTGTCCTGCTCCTCTTTTGGCCGACGCCGGCCTCAGGCATTTTGGAAGCTCTAGCGAAAGGAAGCCACGTTACAGTCTCGTTCCAGCGCATATAATCCCCGGAATACACGAACACTTTCTCGAACCGGCTGTTGGGATGACGTCAACGTCCCGTAGCCCCGGGCAAGGTTGAGGGGGATTTGGCGAGACACTCGAGGCAGTGACCCAAAAGATACGCGCTCGAGGGCAGGCTCGGCACCACCTGGAAGAAAAGGCCCGCGCACCTTTCCCCCCACGAACGTCATCACAAGTGGATCATCGTAGCGCCGCCGCAAACGCGTCACATGCAGCGTCTCACAACAAACACGTCGCCAGCACGCGCATCTCGCCGAGCTTAATCGAGTTTGCCGCTTGGTGTGGAACGGGGAGCCACTAACAATGACGTCATGGGCAGGCCTTGACCTCCACGTGGTATTTGCTGGCTCCACGAACGCACGTGGGTTCGTTTCCCTTCGATCCGGTCACGGTCTGGCGCATTCAACCCTTTTGCGCTCGCGAGACGCCGCGGGCGGCTTGGGTCCTCGACTAATGGCGTGACTGGAAACTGCTGCCCGCGAGCGAAAGAAAGGTCGGTCGTTGCTTGGTCGCAATGAACTAAAAACGAAAATTGACATTGACGTTTATCTCCGAAGTCATATAACGCATAGAATATGCAGCGGGGGATCGGTGGCCGAGATGCGTTAGCGCGCCTCAGTCCGGTTGCACGTGTAGCGAAAGCTCGCGCTGCACAACCCAGAGATCCTGGGCTCGATTCGCGACCTTGCCCCTTTTAGGGGCAAAGCTCCTTAGGGGCTGGCCATGTCCGTCCGCCGTCCGTTGTCCGCCGTAGGCCGGCGTCGGGTGCTCGTGCTTCTGCTCGTGAGATCACGTGCTCATGAGCACGTGAGCACATGCTCACGTGCTCGTGTAGGGCAAAAAAAATTTGAAAAAAAAAGATGAAAAAAATTATGAAAAAAGAAAAAGAAGAAAAAAAAAGAAAAAGAAGAAAGCCACACATTCTCCTACTGACATGAATGAAAAGGCTCAAAGAAAAAAAAAGAAAACAAAAAAGTAGGCGGTTCTGAGATGCCATCCCATCTGTCTGCTTAAAAAAAGAAAAAGAAGAAAACCACACATTCTCCTACTCACATGAATGAAAAGGCTCGGCATGCTGCGGCTCGGCGTCTACGCAGACAAGCACCACCAGAGCTTCGCCCCAAGCAACATCATTCACCACGTGGAGATGCGGTCAATTTTTGGATTTGGATGAGCATCGTATACCGGCGTGTGGCGTGAATATTTGACCTCCACAATGCTGTATATACATCACTCAATACGGCCTATGATCTATTATAAGTGCGAAATGTTTTAAATTTCTGATATTCGTAGTTTGAGTAGTAGGTATCACCAAACATGACATAAACGAAAACTTCAAAAATCAACAATACCGTTCTGGCGCACTAAAAAATTTTTTTTCTCTTTAAATATTACGTTTTTTGTTTTACATAATCTTTTTTTACTGCGAAGCTGTTTATGGCTAGGGTTCCTAGGATTTTTTGTGTGCGCGACCAAAAATGTTACGCTCGCACCGCACCCACGCGCCGCACGTGCCGGCGTCTGCACCAGTAACTGTTCTAAAGCAAAAGCCTAAAACATATATGGCATCTTGCACGCTCGTACGGGAAAGGCGTGCGCGTGCGGCGTGTGGAACACCATTCCCTGCATTCTTCTTGAAGCTTGGGTAACTTAGCAATAAACATGTTTCTAAATTACCAAAGCATCAAGGAGAATACAGGGATTGGTGTTCAACGCGCCGCACGTGCTGGCCTCAGCAGTAGTAACTTTTCTAAAGCAAATGTGTAAAACAAATTTCATTTTTGCACGCGCGTTCGTATACGCTTTATTTTGGTTATTTATTTCGAATCTTTTATACGGGGAAGGCGTGCGCGTGTGGCGCATGGAACACCAATCCCGGTATTCTCCTTGATGCTTGGGTAATATAGCAAATGTTATACTCTCGTGTTCGTGACCAAACACTCTACGCTCGCACCGCCCTCTATTTGTCGTCGTTCCAAGCGCTTGCATGCCTAGTTTCTTTTCCTTCCGCTCTACTGTGATGGCGGTCCCGTCGCGCGTGTCTAGTTTCCCCCGGCTCCTCGGGGCGGTGATAATCGTCCACGCAAATGTATAAATAAATAATACAGAAAAACAAGTTGGCGTTCTCCATTTTCAATTTCCCTTCTCTCGTCGTAATGGGGAGGCCGCGTATGGTCCGGACTCCCGAAGAGCAACGCGCCTACGAAGAGCAACGACGGGAACGGCAACGAGGATGTCGGCGGTGGCGGCGGGCGGCACGAGTGTGTGCGTACCTTTCATCACGACGATTACCGACCAAGACTATAATTGTGCTTGGATTTTTGTTCAAATTTCTTTGTCAAGTCTTAGTCGTGTGCTAAACAGCTTCGCTCGTCATCCACCTTCACAGAGTGTTCCGATATGATCATTCACTCAAGTCCGGACGTATTTTGTTTTGTTTTTGATAGGATTTTTATATGTTACTCCTCAACAATGGCCTCCAATTTTTTATTGGGGGCCATTGTTGAGAGTAACATATACAAATCTTAACATAAACAAAAAATATGCCCGGATTACGTGATGATTTATCTGACAGACCTGTAATTTTTAAAACGCTTGAAATAGTGCAAAATACGTTAAATTAAACTTTGCGGCGAATCTACGGCCCTTCACGTGCACCTGGCGTACTTGGGAACAGCGTAACGTTTGCGTTTTTGTTGTTGTTGTTCTTAAGCGAAACCAGTGAACGATTACGAAAAAAAAATGGCTACAATCAAAAGCGGTGGTCTGGAGGTCAAAAAAGAGCGAGACCTGTCCTGCTCGTTTTTTGGCCGACGCCGGCCTCAGGCATTTTGGAAGCTCTAGCGAAAGGAAGCCACGTTACAGTCTCGTTCCAGCGCATATAATCCCCGGAATACACGAACACTTTCTCGAACCGGCTGTTGGGATGACGTCAACGTCCCGTAGCCCCGGGCAAGGTTGAGGGGGATTTTGCGAGACACTCGAGGCAGTGACCCAAAAGATACGCGCTCGAGGGCAGGCTCGGCACCACCTGGAAGAAAAGGCCCGCTCACCTTTCCCCCCTCGAACGTCATCACAAGTGGATCATCGTAGCGCCGCCGCAAACGCGTCACATGCAGCGTCTCACAACAAACACGACGCCAGCACGCGCATCTCGCCGAGCTTAATCGAGTTTGCCGCTTGGTGTGGAACGGGGAGCCACTAACGATGACGTCATGGGCAGGCCTTGACCTCCACGTGGTATTTGCTGGCTCCACGAACGCACGTGGGTTCGTTTGCCCTTCGATCCGGTCACGGTCTGGCGCATTCAACCCTTTTGCGCTCGCGAGACGCCGCGGGCGGCTTGGGTCCTCGACTAATGGAGTGACTGGAAACTACTGCCCGCGAGCGAAAGAAAGGTCGGTCGTTGCTTGGTCGCAATGAACTAAAAACGAAAATTGACATTGACGTTTATCTCCGAAGTCATATAACGCATAGAATATGCAGCGGGGGATCGGTGGCCGAGATGCGTTGGCGCGCCTCAGTCCGGTTGCACGTGTTGCAAAAGCTCGCGCTGCACAACCCAGAGATCCTGGGCTCGATTCGCGACCTTGCCCCTTTTGGATTTGGATGAGCATCGTATCGGCGTGCGGCGTGAATATCGGACCTCCACAATGCTGTATATACATCACTCAATAGCGCCTATGATCTATTATAAGTGCGAAATATTTTAGATTTCTGATATTCGTAGTTTGCGTAGTAGGTATCACCAAACATGACATAAACAAAAACTTCAAAAATCAACAATACCGTTCTGGCGCACTAAAAATTTTTTTTTCTCTTTAAATATTACGTTTTTTGTATTACATAATCTTTTTTTACTGCGAAGCTGTTTATGGCTAGGGTTCCTATACTCTGTTTCATACTTAGCGTGCAACGCTGTCAAAGCTACTGGCGCGAGTGCGTGGCTTCATCGATGGTTTTGTTTGCGCGTGAACGCGTGCAGATGATCAACGAGATGAAGCCCCACGCTCGCGCCAGTAGCTTTGACAGCGTTGCACGCTAAGTATGAAACATAGTATAGGATTTTTTGTGTGCGTGACCAAAACCTTTGCGCTCGCACCGCACCCACACGCCGCATCGCACCCACGCGCCGCACGTGCCGGCGTCTGCACCAGTAACTGTTCTAAAGCAAAAGCCTAAAACAAATGGCATCTTGCACGCGCGTACGAGGAAGGCGTGCGCGTGCGGCGCGTGGAACACCATTCCCTGCATTCTCCTTGAAGCTTGGGTAACTTAGCAATAGACATATTTCTAAATTACCAAAGGAACAAAGAGAATACAGGGATTGGTGTTCAACGCGCCGCACGTGCTGGCCTCAGCAGTAGTAACTTTTCTAAAGCAAATGTGTAAAACAAATTGCATTTTTGCACGCGCGTTCGTCAACGCTTTATTTTGTTTATTTATTTCGAATCTTTTATACGGGGAAGGCGTGCGCGTGTCGCACGTGGAACAACAATCCCGGCATTCTCCTTGATGCTTGGGCAATATAGCAAATGTTATACTCTCGTGTGCGTGACCAAACACTCTACGCTCGCACCGCCCTCTATTTGTCGTCGTTCCAAGCGCTTGCGTGCCTAGTTTCTTTTCCTTCCGCTCTACCGTGGTGGCGGTCCCGTCGCGCGTGTCTAGTTTCCCCCGGCTCCTCGCGGCTGTGATAGTCGTCCACGCAAATGTATAAATAAATAAAACAGAAAAACAAGTTGGCGTTCTCCATTTTCAATTTCCCTTCTCAATGGGGAGGCCGCGTATGGTCCGGACTCCCGAAGAGCAACGCGCCTACGAAGAGCAACGGCGGGAACGGCAACGAGGATGTCAGCGGTGGCGGCGGGCGGCACGAGTGTGTGCGTACCTTTCATCACGACGATTACTGACCAAGACTATAATTGTGCTTGGATCTTTGTTCAAATTTCTTTGTCACGTCTTAGTCGTGTGCTAAACAGCTTCGCTCGTCATCCACCTTCACAGAGTGTTCCAATATTATCATTCACTCAAGTCCGGACGTATTTTGTTTTGTTTTTGATAGGATTTTTATATGTTACTCCTCAACAATGGCTCCCATTTTTTTATTGGGGGCCATTGTTGAGGAGTAACATATACAAATCTTAACATAAACAAAAAATATGTCCGGATTAACGTGAATGATCTTATCTGAACAGAGCCTGTAAATTATTTAAAACGCTTGCAGAATAGCGCCAGAAATAGGCTTTGTTTCACAGGTTCACCGTAACTTGGCAAAGAGCGAATGCAACGGCCCCTTTCAGCCAATCAGAGCGGCGGAGGCGATGCACGTGAAAGAGCGTAACCCAAGCAGTTGGAGAAGAGGGAAGGAGACAAATCTCCTCTAACTCTTACCCTCATTTGTTTTTCAGACGTCGCTTTCCTCTCCCTGGAAGATTAGCCCGGCACGGAAGATTAGCCCCACCTTGTGCAATGCCCGTAAGAGCCTTCAAGGTTTATTAAATGAAAACGAATGATGATGAAAAGTCGTTCAAGGTGGCTGTACTCCCATTCCTTCTCGTCAGGTAGAGTATAGTCACGTGTCTTCATCCGACACGCTGAATGGCTCACCCTAACGTTCGGCGCTTGCCCAGCTACGGTGAGAGAGGGTACAATAATCTTCATCTTCACAACTTAGTGGTAGTATCTCTCCGTTAACTTGTCAAGGTAAAATACTTTCGTATTTTCTTACATTTTGCTCAAAATATACATGAATATGTTTGTTTGGAGACCCGGCCTGAAACCTTTTTGTGGCCATTCAATCCTGGTTTTCGCATCAGGCGGTCCTGGCCTGACAATGTACCGAATCACTTACCGTTCCGGAAGTGGTTTGAAGAAATAAAGTGTATACTTACGTGAATGAAAAGCGAACAATGATAACTCTAACATATGTGATCATGTCGCCCGCGCATTCCTATGGCGAGTTTCAAGCCGCATTTAAAACGATATTTTAAGTGCCCTCGCGGTTAAAAACGCACATCCGCGTTGACGCCATTGTGTCACACTCATTTTAAGGCATTACAAATATAACAAAAATTACAGGAGGATTCATTGGTGGATTTTTAGGAAATGCTTAAACGTGACCCTTGGAAACGCTACATGCGTCCCCCTTTGGTAAACGTTAACGCTGACCCCTTCACTTTTCTCTTCTGTCTTCATCCTCTGGCTTTCCCTTTTGCTTCTCCTACTTTTTTCTGTCTCTTTTGGCCTCGTGCAGGGGTCAGTGTTAGCGTTTTCCAAAGGGGGACGTGCGAGGCGTTTCACAATGTCATGCTAACAGATTTTCTAAGAATCCACAAATGACTCTTTCTGCAATTTGTTTCACCCCTTTTTTTTCCCTGCCTGTCAGAGTACGTCGACGCCCTTGGATACGGTCATCCATATCACGAGTGAAAAAAAACAGATCTATACCACTCGTGGAAGGATCCGCATCCATATCACTCGTGAATAAACCGTATCCATCATCTGAACTACACACATACATCACAGCCCACGCACCGCTACCGCGGAAACCCAGAGCGAAGAACAACCGGCGACGGCAGAGCGGCAACTGAGCACGCCCGCATTCCACCGCGCCGCGGTGCAACAGCTCTGAGATAACAAAGCCGTAGTGCTGAATGAGATGGCGTTATCAGAGAAGGCCAACGCAGCGCACGGATTGGGCACGGCGATTGCGTCAACGTTCTGCTCAAACATGGAGTCGAAGCCGAGCGCTGAAGCAGCGCTCGTTTCCAATCTGTGTCCAGCGTTGGACTTCTCTCATGACGCCAGCTCATTCAGCACTACGGTTTTGCTATCTAGGAGGTGTTGCGCGGGCCCCTCCTTCTCTCTGGCTCCGCGCCAGCTGTGCGCGTGACTTTGACAAAAGTGAAAGGGCTCGATTTGACGAAATCTCGGCGGTGTCTGTCAGTTCGTCAGCGCCTGACAGAGAGGGAGAGGATGACGCGTGCTGACGTCAGCGCTTTGGACCAATAGGAGCGTTGCACGTCATGAGTAGTTGAGTAGTTGACCTTTTCTTTTTTTTTTTAGAAGAGAATAGAATAGTTTTATTTCCAATACATACATTTTCAAAAAGTACAATGATGAGCCGGTGTAAGCCTCAAGGGCTTGTGTACCTGGTTCGGCACAGTAGGTGACAAATTCAGTATGTGTAACATGAGTATAAAATGCTCATTCACCATCGAAATAACTTATTCAAGGAAAAGAAAACAATTTAAGCAGGGACCAAGAAAAGAAAACGAAAGACGGCATCACACTGCAGAACAATACTCACTGTCATGAGAAAAAAACAATCAGAGGGAAAAGAGTAACCACCATCTAGCAATCTAAGTTCACTGGTCTAAATTCCGTAGGGCTTTCTTAAGTTTTGGTCTTGATGTGGCAGCCAATAGGGATTCTGGCATGCTGTTGAATATATGAGGCACATAATAAATACGCGTGCGTTCCCCGTATTTAGTTCGAATTTGCGGCACGTTAAATCGAAGTGATTGTCTCATTGGTCGGCCTGGAATGTACGGAGTTATAAAATTTGAGTTCCAAAAGTGTTGCAGTACTACAGTCTCCTTAAATAACCCCGAAAAAGACGGTAAGTTTAATTCTTTAAATATACAGGGGCTAGAGACCTCGGCCCGGTCAAACGCAATGCTTTTCACGATACTCTTCAATAAAGAATTAACTCTATCTCGCCAAAATAAAGAACACCCTGCAATGAGGGTTATACCGTATCGAATGTAACTATATGCCAAAGCATCCTTTCTCCTTCCTTCTCTCTCTCTCCCCTGCGCTGACAAACGAAAGACACCGCCGGGTGTTGGTCAAAACGAGCGTTCTAATGCTAACGCGATAAATTTTGCGAAATGCTTGTCTGGTATTTCGCAAAGGCGTTCTAAATGCATATTTAAAGGCACTCTAAATTAAAAAAAGTAACACCCTGCATATATTAATAAAATAAAGACAGCCCCTTCAAAAACTAGCTCACTTACTCCGACGTTGGCCCTCTTCATTTCCTACAAACTCTCGGCAGCAAACTCCTATTTTATTTTATTAATATATGCAGGGTGTTTCTTTTTTGAATTGTAACTGGTTTGTTTGAAAAGAGCCGTGAAAGCTACAGTTATGCGGTTTGTGCGGGCGAGTTACGTATACTGCCAGGGGGACATAGTATAAGCGGCTAATCGTAATGATCAGTCGGCAAAGTAGGTAAAATGTGTTAATAAACTTTTAATTAGTGAAAATTGAAATATGCTTCCAATTAGAAACTTGTTGAGCGTCATTGAAAACCGCTAAAGCAACTCTTTTTAGAAAGATATAACGAAAGAAAAAGGGGGGGGGGGGGGGCATTTTACGGCGTCCCGTAAAAACGCTCAATTCGGACGCGTTTCTAGCTTTCGGTTTCTTATCGGAGTGCATCTCTGCGCCCGCAGTGCTGCTCCCCAGTGGCTGAGACGCGCAACACCCGTGCGCGATACTTCCCTGCATCCTCGCAAAGATGCGCTCCGATAAGAAACCGAAACCTAGAAACACGCCCCAACCTTGCGTTTTTTTCAGAACGCCATAAATATTCTTCTGCTTTTTTATCTTTCTAAAAAATAGTTGATTTAGAGGTTTTCAATGACTCTCAGCAAGTTTCTACTTTGAACCCTATGTATATTTTTACTAATTAAAAAGATAACTCTGTACTCACTACCCCTTCTACCCGTATCAGTATTGGGGCCATGCCCCAAAGTTCCCCGAACTCAGTTTATTGTTGTATTTGTAATTGTATCTTTTTTTTTTTTTTTAGCTAATCGATTTTCGCTACTGGAAGGTTCACCCGTCGGGACCTTGCTACGCTGAGGTCAATAGAGGAAGAAATATTCGTAAAGTTTGCTTGGTTTGCATGCGCAGATTCGTGAATAAACAAGTACGACAATTTCGCCTTTGTTTATCACGTTATTGTTTTTTCTTTTGTTTTTTTCTGGGGGGAAGAAAGGGGGGGGGGAGAGTGCGCATATTTTTGTTCGTCGCGGAGGCGGAACCGCAGAAAGCTCTTTAAGAGCCCCGTCAGAACCTATGTCTGGAAACGACCTTGCTTACCACTGAGACCGTTCCAGCAGGTTTCGCCCTTGTTGATGAAGAAAGCGCATTTCGGCGAAATTTCGATTAACTCTTTTCCTCCTGTTAGTTTACCTAGAGTACTTTGGGTGAAGCGGGAAACGTGTCGGAGAAGCGCCGAAGGTTTATGACTAGGCGCAGTGCAGAGATCACGCAATAAAGGAAGTTTTATAGGGTTGTTACCAGCACGTGCCAGTCGACTCCCTTGAAGATGAGGAGTAGTGCTTTTATATTATAAAAGGAAAAAAAAAACGAAAACGTCGACCATGGAGTTAAAATTACCACAGCCAACATGCACACGCCTAGTAATATCTGCCGCGCTCCTTCTGCGCAGTTGAGTGCCGTAGAAAATTGTCCCAAAATGTCCGAAATAAAAGTTTAGTCGCGTGCCTATCCCACAGCACCTTGGGAGATTTGCTGACCACTGCGTAGGTTTCCTCCGGCGAAGAGAAACGGGCCTTTTTACCTATGTGGAAACGAAGTGGTATTAGGTGGCTATGATGAATGCTTCGTCGGATTTGATCCTCAAAGTAAGATGCCACTCTTAGAAAAAAAGCCACAGCAGGCTTGGAATTCAAGCGAAGTGAACCGCATCTATGCCCTATTTAGTACTGACGTTAACGTCACGGCTGGGAGAGGTCGTGTTAAACCAAAATTGAAGACAAAAAATATCCAAAGGTCGCGTCTGATTAAATGATTTATATGAAAATATTAGTGCGCTGAAACCTTTTTGTGCTGGTGGCCGAGTGAACAGACGCACGTACCTTCTGCTTCGACCCACAAAGTTCTTCATTCAATATACCAAGTGAACCTTACTCTTGTTTTAACTTAGGCTTTTTGTGCTAAGTTTATGGCACCCTTTCACAGTTTTAACGATGTTACGTGTTCGTTTAAAACTTTTTTTTTAACAGTGTTGAGAAGATCATTGGAACGAGGTGTGGATTATTTAAGAATAACGGAATGTTCCGCCATCATTCTTTTGGTTCGATGAGCCGGTAACCCAGTGCGTGCTATTGAAATTTTAGTCCCATATATTATCTATATCTTCCGTCCCATATCTATACACCTTTTTCGTTTAGCCTCGCACCCAGCCACGTTGTCCCCATATCCGGTATGCGTTCCGAACAAAAAATAAGACATTACAACCCCGAACAAGTAAAAAAGTATAAAAGGGTCATAACTAGAACGACTGACGGTTGCAATTAAAATGTTAACACGTTCTAGTGCCCAGACGAGAAGAAAGCGATGGTTTCACGCATACCGGAAGTTCCAGAATTGAAGATGGCGGCGGCCACGCAGAAAAGGTGTATATGAGCGTCGTCGACAGCGCGTCTCGCAGCGTCTTACAGTGAGCGCAGCTCGTAGGCACGTATAGCGACGCTAAACACATACGCGTCTTCCGCTTTACGGCGTTTTCTGGTCGAGCTCCAGTGTTTGCCGCTTGGGGGCGAGTCGAGGATACACTATCAATGACGTCATGGCAGGCGGTGTCTTCTAGGGGGTATTGCCTCGCTTGCCTCCCGTATAAGCTGATCACGCATAAGCGAATCACGGATAAGCAAATCACGCATAACCGAAAGCCGTTTTTTTTTTTTTTTGTTCTCGCGCTTGTATACGGATTAATGAGAGGTTAATAGACAAAATGCAACTAGCGGAATGAATGTCTAATGCGAGAGTCGTTCCATAGTGATGACATAAACAATGATTATTGTTCTTTGTTGTCATCGTTGGCGGCGATCCGCGATACCGGATGCGCAAGTGTGACGTTAACCTCGCCACTTTTGTTTTGTCGAACGAACACATCTTGGGTTGGTATTAGGCGTCACGTTTCCGAGGCAGACAAGACTGTTTTTATTTTCTGGCTCGATTGTTCGAAGCGAACACGAGGCTACTCCAGGTTACGAAACTTTCAGCGGAACATAATTTATGAATGAATTCGGGGTAAGGATAGGTGCGAATGTCGTGACAAAGCAACTGTAAATTGCCGCGTGATTCGACTTTTATTTCTTCTTTCTTCCACGTTTAGGTAGCCAATTGTGCTGGCAAACGTGTCTGTTTACCGGCACAATGGCTGGTAAACAGCCATGTTTGCCAATAATATGTTTGGAACGTAGGAGCGTTTTCTTGTTTCATGGTTACCAACGCTGTTATGTGTAGCTCTTAATAACGTGTATTAAAATCTTGTTTAAGGTCGTCAAACGTAACTATAGTAACTGACAGTTTAAAAGAGACAGGGTTAGACTTACTATATATTTAGGCTATTTTAATTCGTGATTCGTCGTCGGGCGTTCGCATCGGCGACCGCCGCAGCCGTATTGGCTGACGAATGATAATGAGATGATTGTGACAGGCCACGCCCGGCGTGTCTTAACATATCAGTGACTACGAAAGGAAATTCCGGATTTTGCGGGCTTTTACACCACAGCACAATATGCATGAGAAACTATTTCGCGCGCCTTCAAAGCCTCTGCTCAGAAAGGAGCCGATTCACATAAAAACTAGACACTCATGATAATATTTGGCGCGTTCATGTTTTGAATGCATACTCACTAAACGATTTTATGCCTTTAAGGGTATAGAAAGAAAAGGGATGTTCCCGAGAGTAACTCACATGGCAACGCCCTTTCAGTACCCGTATTTTGAGAAATCAACCTTTTTTATTCATGGGCGCAAAACATTTTAGTGTGTAGAGTCGGTGAAAAGTTAAGAGTAAAGTGGAAGCCCGTCCCCCTCTCTCCCCTTTTGGCATAGTGAAAGCTTGAGAGGAGGTCGCCTCCTCTCTCCAGCGTTCGCACTCATAAAGTGGAAAGGGGTGGAAGAGCTGTTGCGAAAATTAAGCAACCTATTTTTCTTTGTAATGTAGAACTTCTTAAAAGCAGAGACCGATTCAGATTACATGTTCTAAGACGTGATTATGCTCTTTCGGTAGATCGCTGCTTTATGTTCTCGAATGGACTGGCAAATTTTTTTTTTCTTTAAATCTAGGAACAGATTGTGAGGACCCGTAATCCGGCGTACGCATTGCCTCTGCAGTAATATCACATTTTGGCGCAGAAATATATAAACATACTAAGAGAAACATTTTATATTTGAAAGTTGGTATCATAGAGGACATGTGCTTTTCTAATAAGCGAATGTTTTTTTTTTCTGAAAAGAGTTATCTGAGACAATTGAGTTCAAAAATGTTGTGATTATTTCTAAGAAGTTGCGTGTTTGTTTTTGTTGATCCCCTCTCTTCCCTTATGCTGGAGATCGCGCAGACATATATTAACATGAGCTTCCAATACGTAGTTACTAGATTTATCTCTTCTAAAAAGGCAAACCAAAACAAACAGGGATTGTTCATCAATAATTTGCACAAATATCAAGTTTCTGTGTTTGGTTTTGTTTTCTCACACCCGCTGTGATAACTCTCGCACTCTGCGACCGAGGTTTAGCAATGAAACTGCACACAGATGGGAAGATCAATGAGACAAAGAAGCTTTCTACTACTCTAATATATACGATTATTATTATTCTTTTTTGTCCTCCATAGCAGTAATATATGCCAGACCGGATACGTAAGTGTGACGTTCACCTAGCGTATCTTTTTCGTCGAACGAATGTCTGAAGTGAAACCACGCGTGTCACGTGCCTCAGGAGGACATACGCGTCTGTCTGGGCCGATTGTTCTCAGAAACAAAAAGCTACACCAGGTTACGAAACTCTGGCAAAGATACTTTATGGCCGACTTCAGAGGCAAGAGTATAGGCACGTAGTAGGGAGACAAATATATATATATTACTTTTCTTTTGTCCCTTTTTCTTGTAATTTCTGAAGCCACTTGCGCAAGTATAAATTGTTGAATTTCCCTCGATGCTACTCACCTCGAAGAGTGACACAACGCATTGGTCCAAAAAGACGTTGTCACTTATTGTCTGTCATTGTCGCGAGCCGTTGGTGCAAATTTCACCCATAGCCAAATTGAATATGAGGACAGATAGTATTCCAGAAACCTTTTATAAACATTTACCGCAATAATAATTTAAAAATATAACCCCGGCGGCACCGGTGTTAATACGTTTATTCAGACGACAGCCATTTTGAGAGGAACTAGTGCGCCCCCAACAAAAGACCGTCAAAGTTGCGAATTGTGCCTCGAACGCGTCTCTAAATAGCGTGTTACCGCGTCCAAACAAAGTGGACCCTCGATTTCCTCCCGATAACGCCATAGAAGCGTCATGCTGTCACCGGCCGCGATCCTGGCAATATCACAGCAGCGGTGGTGGATGTAGCAGACGCTCGTTCTGCTGCAGGTCCCTCTCCAGTTGGACAGTTTCCTGAAGATTCGGCAACAAAGAGTTCGGACGCCGCGACGACAGCGACACTCGGGTTTGCTTGTGCTTTCTGTCGGAACTTCTATACACCAACACAGTGTTGCCAAACAAGCCCGATTTTCCCCCACTGGGCGTGCCCAGAAACCAAATTCGGATGGAGGGAAACGTCTGCTCACGCGCAGTACCGGCAGCAGCGCCACCGCTGTGTCGTGACGTCAGTGAATTGAGTTGGTCTATATACGGCCAACCACCAGAATTGCGACATCCGACAGCATAACACTCTAGAGCTTTTGTGAGGTCTTTTGTTGCCCCTTTGGGAGCACTTTGGATGCCTGGGCGGAAGAGAACGCTAAAGGCACCAGTCGGAGATGCGTTCCAGGCTCCGCGAGGCTGCCCACAGCATGGCGTTTAACGAAAACGTTACAAAACTCGGGCAGATTTTCGAGCTGTACACCAAGAAACGTTCGTCCTGTGGGGGAGCGATGCTGTTATTTCTATATATTTATTTTCTTTGGGGTGTTAAAACGTTTTCAGAGCAGCAGTCCGGTGTGGGTAGCACTGCCGCGCACGCATGTCTTAGTTTCTGCAACGTTAACTAGAAAAAAAAAAGAGGAAACGAAGGTAATTTATAGCGACGTGCATGTATTGGAGCATAGAATTGTGTGTGCGCGTTACTAGTGAGGACTCGAAGTTAGGAGAGCAACACACCAGACAGTGTGGAAGATGCAGATATGCTCAAAGAAGAAACAATTAATTGAAATCCCCATTTATTATTATGAGTTGCCTGAACGTTTCTGCTCTTTGTTATTCATATATTTCCTTAGAAGTGTCAGTATTCTTCCCGTTAACTCACTGTACGAAAATGACAACAAAACAAGTATTAAAACGAACTAATCGCAAATCATGTACATTTTGAACACTTCGGTAGGAGTAGAAATATATACTTTTCATAAACCAAATAAAAATAAACGAAGTTTACAAAATAGAAATAGATTAGAGTATATAACACCCGCACGAATACGTCTAAATTAAGACAATTTTGTACCTACTCAGTCTCTAACTAAGACGATTTCGTACTTTCCCAGACACCTGCATCCCAAGCTTATTTTTCTGGTACGTAGAACCTAGGGCTAGGAATAATCTGGAAGACTTCTAAAAGCAAAGACACGTCGTTTCTCAAAACACATCCGATTGCCTGAGGTCTTTGCCCTACTGCTTTACCCAAAGCGCCTTAGTGTTAACCTTGAAGGCACTCTCAAGCATCGAGTCGCTCGAAAAGAGAGTCAAGCACCTGCGTGCTAACCTCTCCGTATCGACGAGCCCGATGAGATGCACGGCAGTCTAACAACTCGTCCTTTATTGTCCAAACAAGACGATGAGCCGGGTTCACGGTCAACGGCGCCGAAAGAATGGCCGCGGGATGAGTCAGCATCCCCGCTTGTTCACTTGAACGCATCCCAGTGTGCCTAGACTTGAGAGTGATTCATCTGCGCGTTCGGGGTCACGTGGTTTCTGGTCCGCGATTGCAAGCCGCTAGGAGGAGCCGAAAGCGTCGGTCGTCTGCAAGCAACACTTCCTGGGTGGCAAGCCAGTAGTGCTCAACTTGCCGCGCTTGCCTCAGCGTTCAGCTGAGAGTCGTGTTCTTTCTGGTCGAAGACGAGTCTCGTCTTCGACCAGATTTGCTGCCTCTCTTAAATCTGGGCTCTCTAATGTGTCGGACCGCTGACAGCTCTGTCTCGTGAGCAGCAGCGCAACTTTTCTTGCAACTACTGGTTGTTCGGTCGAGTGGAGGGGGCTTGGAGCGAGGATCGGTCAAGGCTTTGGTTCTACGGCTCGTTCTGAAAGCATCGTTGCCCTGCTGCTGTAGTTGCCCGTGGGCGTCGTCCATTGTGGTGCTAATACGATGGAAGTCACGCGACCGTCAAAGGCAGGGCTAGGCCCTGCTGCTCGGACGTTTCCACTCAAACGTTCGTTCGCTTTTGTTTGGAAGGGAAACTGAGTTTGACTGGAAAGACCTTTCGGCTAAGCTGTCTCGATGTGGAGCTTTGTAGTCTTTTTTTTTTTTTTTTTAAGTGTTGTTTTTTTCTTTTGCGAATAACTTGTGGTGTTAAAGTGAGCAGGTTTATGGGGGCTTATCTTTGTTGCACTACGGGAAAGCCCTGAAGCAGTACTTTCGAAATTAGAGGGCTTCAAATGAACTGGGGGAGGAGGGGGAGGGATGTGATTGTAGAGGTAATGAAATTTGGTGGCTGGCAAGTATTGACTGCTCACATAAATCAGCTTGATCGAATTACTGATGTCACGAACAAAGCCGTGCCGCTCTTCTGCAAACCACAATGCCCCGAATGAAACAAATGCATGCGATTGAGAGCTGTTCTCGGAATTTTAACCACACGCCACCTTTTTTTTTTTTTTTTTTTTTTTGGTAAGCTTTATATTTGTTTTAATAACGAGTTCTGGTGGGTTATTTATGGCTCTCCGATAATGATACCCGATAAGCGACGGCGCCTCCGCGAATGCATTGTAGAAAGGTCATTCGAGAGCAAAAACGTTATCCTTTACCTTTAATAAAATATGGCATGGTTACAGACAGACAGACATTGCTCACTTTATAACAGTCCACCTCTGCAGTCTCGAACTGACAGCCCAGAACTTCGAGAATTGTCCACGAGACGCGTATAAGATGTGGTAGAATATTCCTCGCGTGGATATTCAATGCGTGTGCCCGTTGCGAGATTGCCCGTCACCCATCCTGAAAAGTTACACGAACATATACGTCACCAGCAAGACGCTCATACTCTATACGTGCCAAATTTTAGGAGGATCTCGTTTCCACACGCGCAAATGATGTCGCGATGCTTCGGTTTCAGACTACAGCTTTGAGTATACTCATCCTCATCGTCATTCCATCGAATGCGTGACAGTCGTCGTCTGTCTTCGAGGCAATTTCCATTTCTATGACGGCCGTATCACTTGCAATTTGAGCGATAGGCCCGTGTCGCTCCTTGACCCATCTGTCGAATCGTCTTCCTGGGCGACCTCTATTCGTTGGTATAGCCGTTGTGCTTTTCCATGCGTCTACGGCTGTATTCCGTTCACCCCTAAGCTGACAATGCGGTATAGGATCTACCCGTTCGCCGGACCGATCTACCCGGCCACCCTTTCACCACCTGACCCCGCTCTCGGCGCGTGGGTATGGATGGTGGTTGTGATCACGTGACGAAAGGTAGACGTAGGATTGGTTGCAAGGAGGACGTAGCTTCTGCCGCACTGCCAGCTTGTATGTGAACGGAGTAAACGTGTTGGACGAACTCTCAAGCGTACGATCGTGTCTACAGGTGGGAGCTCCGAGTTCGCTGTAAAGCGTGCATAATGCATCTCTAAACGGTATGGTGCATTCTAAGTTGACTTCTGTTTGACACTGGAGTCGGCAAGCTTGAAGTGGAACCTAATGACTTTGTGACTTGGTCATGGGGTCATTTCAAGGTAATTTTCCTTTCTGTGACATAGGCAGTTATGTTTTTATTTACTAAGGAAACGGGGTGGGGGAAAGCAGGAAACAAGTGGAGAATATGCTGTACACATGTTTCTAGGCCAAGTAGTATTGAATAGGAATTATGGATCCTCGGGGTTCACCACAGTCTTGTACAGGCATCTGACATTGACAGCTTTCTAGCGACATTAAAATCCGAAGAACTAGGAACGAAGAAGATTCATTTCAAGTTTCTCCTTGCATAAAACGTCAGTAGAACCATACTCGTTTCCACCTCAATAAAAAAGTAAGATTTACGCTTTTTGCATACGCCGCGTGAAGTAGTTCTTACAAGATTTGGTTGCCGGAGGAAGAAGCGATTCTTTTGGCGTTTGAAGTGCGTACGTGTTGATAAGAAAACATCTGTCTAATCTAAAATAGACTTGCATATATCTTAATTCTCTACATAAAGGACGAAATTAGTAATGCTCCGCGATGAGCCGGACTTTCTTTACTACGGTTCTTGAGGTGAAAACAAATATACTACCAATTTGAAAAGAAACAGGGACGTTTCTTTTCAAGTTCTTCCCATCAATATTGACTGGTTTCGGCAAACAATACAAAATTAACCTATGGGACGTACTTCAGTTGTTCCTCTCGCCTTACAAACAAGCTTGAGATTCGGCACGCCTCCGCATCCGTCAAATCAATAAAACTCGCCTCGGAGAAAAGGGGTTGAAATAAGTTTTCTTGAGAGGAAGCAGAAAAGAGTTGCATCAAAGGCTATGTTCACTTGGGTACGACTGTGGCGCATCCAATCCACTTTAACAACAGCGTTTACATAAATGTGCATCGACAGGTAGTGACATCTCGTGTCAAATGATTACAACATAAACCTTGTGACCTATCGATCGCCTCCGGTTTTTGCGGCGTGCCGGAAGTCGGGAGCTTTTGAATTTCGAAGCTCTTTGTAGCTCTTTGAAGCAGTGCACGAATGGCCTTCTTTGCTGTCGTACTTACTGTCTATTTAACTTTTCGGCAAATTTCCTTGTAGCTGAAAATGACGCGGCCAGTTGCCGCCTTGGTGATTCAATCCGGTCGTTCAGAATTTACTCCTGGCATAACTCAACAGTTTCAAGATTCCTTGCGCTAGCCCTCGATTCAATTCACTAGTCCATCGTAAGGTAATGCGGAATACAGGTCTATTCCCGATCAGAGAGTAGCCAAGCAGTACTGACGTCCGGATTAACATTAAGGCGAGCTGGTTCAATACCGACATGGTAACCCAGGAACGGGGGAGAAACCGGGGTGGGCAACACAAAGCTCCAAAAGCATTTTGTTGTCCGCTCCCCGCTCCTACCCTTACAAAAAAATAATATTTCAGGCACTCTATAGAAACATTATCCACATTTTAACGACTCTTTCAACTTGCTGTCCAGTCACGTCGTATCGATATTTTCAATAGACTTTCTATATACTTTCTTTCAACCGAGGTCTCTAGAGTACAGACGAGAGAAACGCTATACACAAACTCAACTCTGTGACGTCACGGCGCGGTGGTGGCGCGTCGGTCGCACTTCCGGTCTGGGGCTGTGGGCAGAAGTGGCAGAAGTCCCCATGCCAGACGTGTATTCCTGCGTTGTTTTGAGAGGAACCAGACAAAAACCAGCCTTCTCGTCAAAACGCCGTGACATGGGGCCGCACCAAAAGTGTCGAGAAAGGTTTGAAGGTCAGTTTTCACGTGCTCGGTTCGTCCGAGAATCTGGATATGTGCGGTGACAAGGGAAAAGCAGACGCCGTCGGACAACGATTGCTTGGGCGGGAAGCACTTTGGGTTGAATTCACGGATACTTGTGGTCATCAGATTTATTTGTTTTGTTCCAACATGAACGCCAGAAAACCGTCAAGTTGTGCGGACCATCTGCGGACTACGTTCAGTGCGTCTTCAAGTTCAAACGGCCGCCTGATCGTTCGAACTGTCGTCTGCTCTTTCAAACGTTTCTGCTTGTCGTCTGCTCTCTTCGAAGACGCCGGCCCGTAGCCCAAATGTTGGCCCGGTACTTGCGATAAGAAGTAAGTGCAGGCCTCAAAAGACTTAAATTTTAAGGTTGGTAAGCAGACTCGATGTAAACAGTAGATACAAGGAGATGTTGATCATTGTTACCAGTGACCATCACCGACTTGTTATGCCTAATTCACTTGGTCCGATTCTGCTTGCGATTTTCAGTATCGACGTCGATCAGCTCAGTTAGGGTTCACGCTTTTGCAGCCCGAGCGGCGTCGCGACTGAAAATTGCGAGCGAAATCTCATCATGCGAATCAGGCTTTAGCGTACATACTGCGGCGTCCACGCGGAATGAATCGCCACATGTCACATTATTCACGCGAAGTTTTGCGGTGTAACGAGCCTCGGTAATTTCGCTGACGCCGCTCAAGTAGTCAGACATCGCGAAGAAGACGTAGAATCAACAATTCGAACGCGAAAAAGGGCAGGTGGAGTCATACCGACGTGGACAACATCGCATTTCAATGGTTTGTTTATGGGCGACGGCGAGCTTCTTGCCCACACCCCCATCGCGCATGCGCGGCGCCGGTGGCGTCCGCTAGGGGCGCTCCGGTTTGTTTGTAAACGCAGACAAAGAAGGCTATGGAAGGCTATAGATTAAACAAAACAGTTATTGCCAAAGAAAGCATTTATGACAATTCTAGGGGAAGCTCATTGTTGTTTGAGGCAAGGACAGGTGTTTTGCGAACCAGAATATACAGAGCAAAGTACCAGGAAATGGACACAGTGTGCGCTGCTTGTGGAGAGGAGGACGAGACGGCTGAGCACTTGATACTCTACTGTAAAGGGCTTCACCCTATGCATGCCGAAGACAACATAGATTTAATAAGGTCATTCGGTTTTAGAGACAGCGAAGGAAAAGTGGATTTCAAGACAGTAGAGATTACCAAGCAAAGGTTAAGTGAATGGTGGCAGAAAGCGAGAGAAAACTAGGCATTTTCTTATTAACTGATGGCAAGGGGGATTTATAGCCTCACTTTCTTTCTTTCTTTTCAGTACGCAGTGAATATAGTTTTCACATTTAAATATTCTAAGCTTAAAGGGTAAGACAAAATGGCTAGGTGGCGTAAGCTACCGCCCGATCCAAAGGGCTCAGCCGTATTCATCCATCCATCCATCCAAACATGAGTTGGTGTATATAATTTCTATCACCACCTCTTGATGCACGTCCTGTCGCCATATTTCTATAGAATACCTGTAGACTAGAATCGATAGAATAATAAGTTTCAGTGTGGAGGAGACGCGACACCGGCCTCCTCGCGGAGGCTGCTTTTTTCGGTTGTGTCAAATAATTACCGCCTCTTGCAATGATTTATAGTTACGAGATGCAGTTCACCAACCCTTATAAACCACATTTCGTATAAATTATGTGTGAAAAAGCAACAACAACATACTTGTAATATCTCTATCTTTTGGGATGGTCCTCTTCAAGTGGTTGCCTTTCAATTGTAGGATATACGTATATAGACGTGGAGCAGTCAACAACAACTGAATTACTATAGTAGGTTACAAGTCAAGAAGGTAGCGGCAAATGCCCCTCAAAGGGAATCATATATCCCTCCGCCACCTCCGCATCCAATAGCGTCCCATCGTTTCCGTGACGTTGCGGCCTGTTGCGGCCAACGCGCGAGGAGGGTCGTGCCTTTCTGTACATATTTGCTTTATCTCTCGACTTTGACTTAGCATTGTGGAAGCCACGAGAGGGAGATTAAGTCTTCCCCCTTCCGATGGAAACAAAGACGACTTTCGGGGATTAGCTTCCCCCTCCGATTGATACAAAGGCTGCTTTCAGGGGCTCGGTTCCTTCTCCGATCAATACAAAGGTCACTTTCTTAAAAAGTGGGGGTCGAAGACAAGTTGGCACCACTCTGTGGCCATTATCTATCCATTGAAGCGGAACTAGGAGCGTTTCCAGTGAAACCTTCTTTCGATTGCGGAGGGATTTGAAACCGGCGCACCACGTTTGTGGAAGGAGCTTCTCCTACCTTCTTAACTTGTAACCGACTATAGTGCTATGCGTGGTCTGTGGCGTGTGTATTTGTGATGTCTGCGTATGTGTACATAGCATGTGAGGAGTGCATGTTTCCATCGTTGTATCGTGACAAACCTGAACTTAATATTCAGAATATTTGTTTTCGCAAAAAACTGAATTATTATTGTTAAAAAGGGGCATAGAAACGTTGTTAAAATCTCTATTTTTTCTATACAATTTCTATGCAGTTTTTATCTAGTCTCTACAGAAAAAAAGTGGCCATACAGCTATACGCAGCGGATAAAATGTGTATATATTTTCTTTAGAATATCTATGCCCTCTTACGCTATTTTCTATAAACATTCTGTAGAAAGTGAATAAATATCTTTGTAAGGGTAGGTTACCATGTCAGAATAGCATCTCTGTCTTTCCTTCAAGTTTGTAATTCTCTTTCTCTACTTATTTCTATCTCTCCTTTTTTATTCACTTCAAAATGAACAAAGAATATTTGTTTCTGAGAATCAATGAAAAAATAGACGCGCAAAACATGTGAAAACACAAGCGTAGAGACTCATTTTGTGTCGTTCCTTGTTTCGTGTGTTCACTTTTTTTTTGCCTGTTTTGCATTAAAAGGTTCATTCATTTTTTGCTTCCGACCCTTGCTTTTGTAATTCCCGGGTCAATCGCTTATTTTGTAGCCTCGCTCGCGCGCTCTCTAATCATCCCACTGATCTGATTGGCTTTTAGATGTAGGTCACTTGCCACGATCTATTGCCCTTGAACCTTTGGGTAGGGGGGGAGGGGGGGGGGGGGGAGCGTTGTTGGGTCACCGTAGCATCCACACACACACACACCCGGGCGAGCCCGGACATCTCCTTTGGACTTCGCCCAACTTAGGCCCACAATGAGTTTACCGGAGCGCAAAAAATGACGATCATGTATTTCGGCTTGGAGGTTTGGGGAGGAACCACCTACCGTTTGTTAGCATTTATATTTTTCGTGTTTCGGTTCACACCCTTCCAGGTGTGGGCTGCTTTGAAAAAAAGAAAAGCAGGGCTCGCGTTTTTTGAGGTGGAGTCTCTATTGAGGCCGCGTAATTTCAATTCTGACACCATGGCCCTCTCTGACTCCACTGAAGGGTGTTAGCTGTTATACTTCGTTTCAGCATAACTTGGGAAACAGCGAAAAATACGACGCCCTCGAACCAATCAGAGTGACGGATCCAAAGCACGTGTCAGCTTTCTGTACGAGGAGCGCTCTCCGACGATCCTTTTGACACGTGCCCCGCTCCCAGTGTTTGATTGACTCGCTGGGGCAGTAGCCTTCGCAGTTTGCCAACGTTTGGTGCGACGCAGTACAGTGGAGGCGTCTTTGCTTGTGTCTTGTTCGTGAAGGGTTGTTTTAAACTGTACGCAGGGGCCTCATACGGAGTGTTATGCTTGCGACCCTTGGTGTGTGTTTGTACAAGTTACATTTTTTTGAAGGAAAGAACACTGATCCACTCTAAGCTAATAGTAGGAGAGAAGCTATTTTTATGCTTGTACATAATTTACTTTCTCTGTGTTTTGTCCTAGAAAATGTAAGTACAGACATTGTGTGATGAATATGGTGATTTTTGGCACACAGTTGGATTGAAGACTTGCACTTTGTTCCCAACTGTAGACGCTCAGGTTCCACCGAACATTCCAAAAGGTTCTTCGGCAATTCAGTATGTCCTGTAGTGCAACCGTTTCATTCAATTATTTGGTTTCGAGTAAGTATGCTACAAAGATCGGACAAATATATCAGCATTCAAAATTAAAAAAAAAAACAACGTATTTTGCTGGGTAGAAGAAATTTCATAAGATTGACAATGTTAAAAAAATCGAGGTGATCTATTAGACATGGGTAGTGAAAACGAGTTAGAGAGCCGATAATTTTAATAATATTAATGACGAGCGTGTCGGTTGAAGTATTCATCTAGGTGGGAATAAAACACAGCGATTAGTACTCCGTCTGTTTTCTTCTTTCCACTAAATGAATAATTTTAATATTAACCTGTTTTACTTTGCTCACCATGGGCCAATATTGAATACATATTCCATAACGATATGAACTTACTTTTTGTATCCTGACCATCGGCGCATCCTGCGTGTTTTTGGAGGTGGCTCTCTTCTGCAGGAGCTTCCGTTGAGCGCACGCGCTCGGCAAAGCACCACCGAAGCCAGCAACTGGGAGGTTGTGATGGCGGAAAGATGTCCGAAGGACCATATCGGAGTGTCGCAATGACCATTTTCTTATCTACACCTTAAGGCCCACCCACATATTGCGTATTCTCGACAAATTTACGCGCGTTTCAGAGGACGTAATTACGGGATTTGGTTGGCGCTTTTTTCACAGAAGGGAAGAGGGGAAGGTCGCCAAACCACACACGGCGCTTTTCGTCGACGTCTCCTCGGCGTTTGGTGCAGTGTAGCCCGACTCGCGCCTTTCATGAAAGGAGGCAAAATGTAGATAGGCTGCTATATTATTGCGTTCCGCGAGGAGACAGAAAGAACTGAATGTTAATAAGGAACCAAAGCCTAATTTGCTAACACCTGTTTCAAGAATGTTCGTTGCAACTGTCAAGTTGCCAAAAACTCCCGGCAGGAGGACGGCCGCGATCTCTGCTCAAAACCCTTCCTTTTGTAATTATTTTCACATCGCCCGCAACATAGCTGGTATTTTCTTCTGTCTCAGTCGTTCATCCCTCGTTCCAAAGAGATTTAGCGATTTCGACAGTTCGCCAATGAACCGGCGAACACGACAAGCAAGCTCCCATTTCGGCGGCCGAGTCAAGCCAGCCAGCCGGCCGCATAGCTAGGCAAGCCGATTCCCGAGCAACTTCCGGCTCTCGACTCGGGAGCTGATTGGCCGGCACCGCGCCGTACGCTTCCGGATACGACACGCCGAAATACGCCGATGCGCCGAGGTCTGTCTCGGTCGGATCGCCGAATACGCGCGTATTTTCGCCGACCTCGGAAGCGCTTGTCCCGACGCCCGCTGTACGTCGGGATTACGCCTGCCAAAACGCTCGCAAATACGTCGCAAATACGCCCTATTTGGTTCGGGCTTTAGTTCGCTGAAATATTCACGTGAATACGCATACGTCGGAACTTGCCTACGATTATTCGACGGCATTGATAAGGCGTATCATGAACAATGACTGGTTCAGTTTTCATCTGGCGTTGTCATTCGCCAGTGCTTACGTTCTGTGTGCGGGCCGGCACTTCGACCTTGATACAATTTGCGTCGTCGTCGTACGTAATTCAGTTTAACAGTGATTTCACCTTCCCAAATATTGAGGAAGGAGTTCGCGCACTCGCGTACCTCAAGCGTCTATCAACGTTGTGTACGGGCATTTTTCGCTTCGGAAATCCCACAGGAAGTTGATCCGGAGAATAGCAATTTCGTCGATCGTAAACAACTTCATACAACGAAGTCGCGTACTCCCTCAGGAAGAACCACTGAACCCGCGAAGCCATCGTGCCGTCTGCTAGCAAGGCAAAACCGGTTGTGAATCTTTATTACGGGTTTTTGTCGTCGCATTATGATCCTAAGACGGTAGAAAAAGTCTTCATGATTAGATATTGAGAAGACACAATGCTTCCAAAAAATATTCAATTTTTTATCAGACAATTTCTAACCTCACGTCGAGCCCCCACGTATTTGTCCATAGCAACGGCATTAGAAAGGTTTGTTTGGAGCGGAGCGCCATGTTGTGACGTCATCACCAAATACCATTGACTACCAATACTGGAAACTGAGCCAAAATACATGGGGTTGTCGGGAGACACAGAAGTGCTGCCATCTCTCGGTGTGGGATGGTAAACTATGAGCTCGAAATTAAAAGGATAACAGTCATTCACTACACTATTTTTTCTCTTCACACTATCAGGAATTGTGAATATATGGCAAATCGGTGTGCCAATTTCAATTGAGCAAGTGCTGATACATGGTATTTCTAATAATGAGGGGCGCTTCATATTAGCAGTAAGTACAGGGTGTCACAAAAAAAAAAAAAATTTACAGTTTCTTTTTTTTTTTACCGCGAAAATTATACTAGGCATCGCTGAACGCTCATTCTCCGCCCAAAGGTAGCGCTAGAGGTCACAACCAGATGCCAAAGTTTCAGCCGGATCCGATATCTTATTCAAAAGTTATAAGTGATTTTCTGAAAATTTCAATAAGAAAATGGAGCCCCATGTATTCAAAAACTTCATCGGCCGCCATTTTTCCATTGAACTTTTCAGAAAATCACTTATAACTTTTGAATAAGGTATCAGATCGGGCTGAAACTTAGGCATCTGGTTGTGACCTCTAGCGCTACCTTGGCGGAGAATGAGCGTTCGGCAATGCCTAGTTTATTTTTGCGGTAAAAAAAAAAAACCCTGTAAATTTTCTTTTGTGACACCCTGTATTTAGATTATATGGACTTATGAATTACACTTGGTACAAATGACCTACTGGCAATTAGTCACTTTCTAGTAAGTTGACTGTTTATGAACCACTCTAAAGGCAATGGGTGTTACTAGCTGTAGTGACTGCTCTTTGCAGTTAGAAATAAAGCACAGCAATTCAAATATGTAATTGCTCCATGGGTCATTATTTTAAATTATGAGATTCACTTCCAACGAGGCGGGAAATGCTACACGACGTAGTAATTACAGCCAGTAAATGCTACTCTGGCTGTTTAAAGAAGAGCCAGTATTTATAAGGAAGTAGAAATAGTGTCCGGTTCAGTATTACCTGTCGTTTTGGGGGCCTGCTTAGCCTCTAATGACTGCAATGACTATTGGATTGTACTTCTGAGTTATTTGAACGAGTATAAACTAGATTGCCTTGCAAGGGCTATTAATGGCTCTGGGCCAATATCCTAAGCTATTTCGGGGCATATAGACCAAGCAGCTGTTTATTAGGTAGTTCCACTTGTGATAGACTTTAATGACCATTAGTTACCATTTCGTGATATTTGTGAGGTTATGTCTCGGATTGGATTTGAATGACTATTATTCAATATTTGATATTATATCCTAATTATGAGGCGGATTTCGGTTCCAAATGACTTTTAACGACTATCAATGACCATTTGTAACTATTTTGAGCTATTTGATGGCGCGCGGACTGAGTTGGCTTTCAATGGCTAATTTTGTTTTTTTTTATCAAAATTTGATATGGCACATATGTAGTTCAATTGACTTCTAGTTACTTTTAATGACTATTGGTCACTATTTTGAGTTATTTTATGGTGTGAAGACTAAGTTCGCTTCCAATGGCTAATATTGGCTATTTGATATTTCCGAATTATATGGCAGGGTTGGGGTGCACATAACTTCTAGTGACTATGCAGGACTTTTAGTTACTATTACGAGCTATTTGATTTTGTGGGGACTGAGTTGACTTCCAATGGCTATACAGTTATATTTATTAATTATATGGCAGATTCAGGCTTTAAATGTCTTCTAGTGATGATCAATGACTATTAGTCAGTATTTCACATTATTTGATTATGTGTGGACTAGTTGGTTTCCAATGACTATTGGCTTTATGATAATATTTTTTGATATATGGCATGTTTGGGGTCAAATGACTTCTGGTGACTATTCATGACAATTAGTCATTTTTAGTGTGTGGACTGAGTTGGCTTCCAATGGCTATTATTGGCTATTTGATCCTATTTCTGAATTATATGGCAGATTCAGGGTCCGAATGACTTCTTGTGGCTATCAATGGCTATTAGTCACTATTTCAACTTATTTGCTTGTGTGCAGACTGAGTTGGCTTCATATGGCTATTATTGGCTATGTGATCATGTCTATAAATTATATGGCAGATTCGGGGTCCAAATGACTTCCGTGACTATCAATCAATATCAGTCACTATTTTTAGTTATTGGATTGCGTGCGGGTTGAGTTGACTTCCAATGACTATTATTGGCTATTTGATCCTATTTCTGAATTATATGGCAGATTCAGGGTCCAAATGACTTCTTGTGGCTATCAATGGCTATTACTCACTACTTCAGCTTATTTGATTGTGTGCAGGCGGAGTTGGCTTCAAATGGCTATTATTGGCTATGTGATCATGTTTATAAATTATATGGCAGATTTGGGGTCCAAATGATTTCCATGACTATCAATCACTATCAGTCACTACTTCGACTTATTTGTTGTGTGCAGGCTCAGTTGGCTTCCAATGGCTATCATTGGCTATACGATAATATTTACAATTTTATGGCAGATTTGGAATTCAAATGACTTCTAGTTACTGTCAATGACTATCAGTCCCTATTTCGAGTTATTTGATTGTGTGAAGACTGAGCTTACTTCATATGGCTATTAATGGCTATATGCTCGTGTTCATAAATTATATCGTAGATCTGGAGTTCAAATGACTTCTACAGACTATTAATGACTATTGGTCACAATTTTGAGTTGATTGTGTGCAGGCTGAGTTGGCTTCCAATGGCTACTATTGGCTGTACAATCATATTTTTATTTATATGGCAGATTCGGGGTTCAAATGACTTGTAGTGACTATCAATGGCTATTAGTCACTATTTCGACTTACCTGACTATTTGCAGACTGATTTGGCTTCATATGGCTATCATTGGCTATATTATGATGTTTTTAAATTATATGGCGGATTTGGGGTCCAAATGACTTCTAGTGACTATCAATGACGATCAGTCACTATTTCGACTTATTTGATTTCATGCAGGCTGAGTTGGCTTCTAATGGCTATTATTGGCTATAGGCATCTGTTATTGACCTGGTTGGCTCCAATTGCCAAAAAATGGCTATTAGTGCTTATTGGTGCTTATATTCCGCTATTCTATACTTATGAATGAAAATGGTTTCAAGTGGCAATTGTTGACAATAGCATATCATCTTAATATCACCTTAAGTCGCTTCAGAATGAACATTAGTGACAATTAGTGACTAGTTAGTAGTCATGATGTTTTGAATATGAATGAATTCAAGTGTCTACTATTATTGGCTATGGGCAGTTCTTGGCCAAATCGGCTTGAAATGGCTATACATGTCTATCAGTGACTACTATTGGAAATTTATGCAGTTGGAGTGTGTATAGATTTGAATGACTTTAACTGGATATTGTTGGCTATAGGCATCTATTCTTGACTTGGTTGGCTTGGATTGGCTATTATTTGCTTTAATGATCTGTTCCTGACCTGGGTGGCTTGAATTGACTACAAATGGCTTAAAGTGACTAGTATTTATAATTAGCAGCTATTTCTTTGGCTACAAACTGAAATGGCTTCATGTCGCTAGTTTTGGCTATTACCATCTATTTTTTACCAGATTGGCTTCGAATGGCTATGAATGGCCATTCGTGAATGTCCATTGACTGGCTATGAATGGCTATTCATGAATATCCACAATTATACTTGCTTTGTAGCCAGTTTCGTCCATAAACAGTGAAAGAGCACAGAATTGTCAATTATACTCACTAATAGCCATTGCAAGCCTTTTGAGGCGAATCTGGCCAGAAATAGATGCTAATAGCAACAACAGCCACTAAAAGCCGTTCCAGTTAATAAACATAAAACCTGCTTATAAATATCAACACTAGTCACTACTAGCCATTTGTAGCAATTTTAAGCCAATCTAAATGCTTATAGCCAGTAATAGCCGCTTGTAGCCAGTTTCATCCAAAAACACTGAAATAGCACAGAATTGTCAATTATACTCGCTAATAGCCATTGCAAGCCATTTGAGGCCAATCTCGCCAGAAATAGATGCTAAAGCCAACAATAGTAACAAAGCCATTCCAGTTAGTAAACATAAAACCTGCTAATAAATATAAACACTAGTCACTACTACCATTTGTTGCAATTTTAAGCCAATAGAAATGCTTATAGCCAGAAATAGCCACTTTTTGCCAGATATTATTATATCTGGCTAATTAATATTAGCCAGATATTAATATTAGAAGAAGACGAGAGCCCTTAAGAGCACGAGCTCGTGGGCCAGCGCACCCGCGAAATCTGTCGTTCTGAGATAAATGGATACGAGCGGTACGGAGCGGTTCTAGTCCTTTCCTTACAGCCATTTCAATCAAATTTATCTAAAATTTGATGCATAAGCCAATAATAACCGCTTGAAGCCATACTCATTTTAAGCACCGAAATAGCACATAATTGTTTAATGATCTCATCAATATCCATCAGCAGCCATTTCAATTCAATCTGGTCAAAAATAAATACAAATAGCCAACATTATCCACTTGAAGCCATTCCATTTTGTAAATATAAAAATAGCTCAAGCAGTAGCTAATAGCGGTTTGTAGCCATTTGCAGCCAATCTATTCGAAAATAGGTGCCTATAGCCAATAATAGCCACTTGAAGCCATTCTCATTCATAAACACTCAGAGAGCAGATAATTGCTATTATACTGACTAACAGACATTAGTAGCCATTGAGCCAATCTGGTCAGAAATATATTCTAATAGCCAACAATAGCCACCTGCAGTCATTCAAGTTTATAAACAGAAATAGCTCACTTTCATTACTCATTATTAATATTTGTAGCAATATCTAGCAAATATATATGAAATTGGAGACTGATAGCCAATAACAGCAAGTTGAAGCCATATGCCTTCACCAACGCCAAAATAGATAATTGTCAATTATCTCATCAATAGCGATTGGCAGCCATTTAAGGTCAATCTGGTCAAAGATATGCTAATAGCCAGCAAAAGCTACTTGAAGCCGTTCATAAGTGTAAGTAAACAAAAAATTACATAATTATCAATATTAATCACCTCTAGTCACTTAGAGTAATTTCAAGTCGATCGCATAAAACAAATTGATGCCTATTGCCAATTATGGTAACTTGGAGCCAAGGACATCTAATAAGACATGTTTCGGTAAGAATAAAACAGATAAATCAACAAGCTCTGAAAAGGTTAATAATTATTTAGATAAATAAATAATTGGGGTAGTGTGGATATTTATACAGCGAGTCGTTGGTCAGCCATTTTAAAGTTGCGCCCTCCGATCACGGCTCGGCCAGCGGCATCAATGCCCGACAGTTTATGTCATCTCATCTTGTTGTTACACCACTGATACGCGAACACACGGTCACATCGGCGATAATTCCAGTCTTCTGTTCACAACGCACAACACTACCATCATGATGTTGCTGCTATGTTGCTGACACGCAGAAATACAAAGCCACGTTGATTGCCGGTTGGCACTCGGCATCGGAAAACAGAACCGAACTCAGCACGGAAGGCACCCAGGCAGCCAGCAGCAAAACCTGCCGGTCTTGGACGCAGTTCCTGCGATTTCCATAACGTCGAAAACGTCGACACAGATCCGCGTGGTTCCGCTACTGTAGTTCCGCGTGGGCTGGCGTGGGGTGCACCAGGGTGGGTTCCGCAATCCGGAGACGGCGACAACGGCAACAACGGCGAGACGGCGATCTTACCCAGTGTACGTAGCTCTGCTGGCACTGCTCCGGAACTTCGCTGTTTTTAGCGGCTTCGTTTGCTCGTTTGATAAAATTAGTGATAAAAACATCAATGGAACCGAAATGTTCTGCACGTTTGGACTAGAAGACGAAATTAACGATGGCCTTCGTTGCCGCTGAAGCTCAATCAACTCAACAACTTTTCTTAAACAACGTGTGCGACGTGCTCGAAAAACGAAACCGAAAGAATATAAGTCAGGAGGGCGAAAGCTTTCTCCCGTCTGCCTGGAGAAGGAGAAAAACGTTTCGTTCCTCCCTTTTTCTCGTGTCCGCTTGGGGGCGCGCCAGTAGAAGGGAGGAAGACGCGCCGTTGCTACCTTTTTCCTCCATTTTTTCTTAGAGTGCACGTGCTCCGAGCTGGTGTGTGCTAGTCCACTCGGCCACCGATCCGCCCTAATTATTTAGATTGTACAAAATCGCTATACAAATCCTGACTGGTCTATTGACCCCGTAAGTGATGACGTCACAACATAGCGTCTGGGTCCAAACAAACCGTTGCTAGGGACGTTGCTATGGACTAATGCATGGAGATTCCACATGAGGCTAGATTTTTGCTTACAAGAAAGTAAATAATTTTTTGTAAGCAACCTAACCTCTTGATATCTATTTATGAAGATTTTCTTGTCGTCTCAGTGTTGTATTGCAACGATGAAAGCCATTTCTGAAGTATTAGTCTCCGCTTTGCTTTGGTAGCAGACGACACGATAGATTTGCTGGCCTCTGTTGCAGCGGGCGTCTTCATTGAATTGCGTCGGCAAACGAGCGACAAAAACAAGTGCATGGCCGCAGAGGCCTCCGCAATGTGCGTTTGTCTCTGTGAAGAACCCAGCTTAGTTCATGGGGGTGAAAATGCCGTAAAATAAACCACGCCATGCAGATCAGTTACGAGAACGATCTGAAGTGCATTACCGGTGTAGTGCAGGCCAGCATGAGAAACAAATCGTACACCGTCGAGGTAAGTCATTTGTTACTATTATTATTGAGGTTGTCAGGTTATTAAAGAATTGCATGTCTCTCGTAATTTCGCAGTATTTTTTTCCCCCTTGGTATACAACAAACTCCGAGGATGTGCTCTTTTGGTGAAGATCTCCATCGAAACCGCGATGCGAGTACAATCCAGTTCTTTCGCGCTTTGGGTTCTTGCGGAAATCTGAAGAAACTGCAAGAATCTTTCTCCACGCGATGGTTTCAACCAAGTACGAAGCACCTTCCCCTAGCGCGAGTGCGCAAAGAAAATTTGAGATCTCAACCGATCGCCTGAAATGCTTTTCTCGCGGGTGCAATGCGATAAACCATATTTTGGACTTTCGATAAACCATATTTTGAATCGCACCCCACTACGAATTCTTATAAATGTCTGAAACTCATTATATTTCAAACAAATGCGATATCAGAATATAGTCTTTATTGACACGATTCAGACGCCGGCGCCGGCTTGGCCGGCGGGCGTGTGGCAGACGGCATACTACAGGGTGTCACAAAAGAAAATTTACAGGGTCTTTTTTGCCGCAAAAATAAACTGCATCGCCAAACGCTCATTCTCCGCCCAAAGGTAGAACTAGAGGTCACAACCAGATGCCAAAGTTTCAGCCCGATCCGATAACTTAATCAAAAGTTATAACTGATTTTCTGAAAATTTCAATGGGAAAATGGCGGCCGACGGAGTTTTCGAACACATGGGGCTCTATGGCACCAGAAACCGAAAACGGGCCAAAATGGGCTCCATTTTCCCATTGAAATTTTCAGAAAATCACTTATAACTTTTGATTAAGTTATCGGATCGGGCTGAAACTTTGGCATCTGGTTGTGACCTCTATCGCTACCTTTGGGCGGAGAATGAGCGTTCGGCGATGCCTAGTTTATTTTTGCGGTAAAAAAGACCGTGTAAATTTTCTTTTGTGACACCCTGTACTTGCATTCGTCGTCTGCTGCAGACATCTTGAGGACCGGAAGTTGCAGTCGTAAATATTCCAGAAACAAGCGATTACCGGCACACTCCTGTCGAAACATATATGACATTCAAGCTTTCTATATCTGTGATTTTTACATGTTTAAATCCTACTCCTGATTTTTGAACGGTCGGGTTTTCGTAGCGAAACATAGCCACATGTATTTGTCCATAACAACGACCCTAGCAACGGTTTGTTTGGACCCATGACGTCACACTTACGGAGTCGCGCCCTCGTTTGGTTACCTTTCGTGACGTCATTACCTTGTGAACAACAAGTTTAATGGTGTTTGTAATGAGCAGTTGGAAGCCTGAAATCATAGCGCTTTTAAAGCAACAGTGCCAACACCGTCAAAATAGAAGTTTTTACATCCCTCTTATTTCCTACGATGAGACATCCTTTGCTGCCATCATAATCAGCATTCGGCCGATTGTGGTTGGCCGACCACAGCGACGCTTTCGATCGCTCACGTCGCCAATAGAACACACTGCATTTTGACATAAAAATACCAAGAGGTCCAATATCACGAGCTTATGCTCCCTATGCTCCATCAGAAAAAGGAAATATTTCATAGACTATCAATTTCTCTAGTGAGTCACACCCACTTGATTCATTTCCGGGGAAAGTAGCGAGTTGTCCACTCCATACCGCCAGGATTGCTTTCTACTTCCGTCTCCCATTTTACACCGGAGTTTCCTGTATTAGTCTCTAAGGTATTTGTCATCACTTGCGGGGTCAATTGTTAAATCCGGTTGAAGCTATGCGAATGTAGAAGATCCTCATCATCATCAAACGTGAGGAAAGTACACGAGGACAACAATTACTTTCAAGATTTTTTTACGAAGAGTTACGGTGATCATGAACACCTAAACTTGACAAACAAACAAATTAATAAAGAAACTTCACAATTAAAAAAAAAAAAGTCAAACGAGGGAGCAGGCGGAGGGGGCGAACCTTTGATACACGCAAGAAGGTGAGCGTGTTTCCAGCGGAATGCTGCCACCTGTCGTTGTCACTTGAAACTAGTCAACTGGAGTTCCTCGGTAGCTCGAAAGGTGGCACTGCAGGACAACCGATTCCTTTGCTGTGGTGTGCTCCTACCAACTGGACCAGGAGGAAAACCCGTTTGTATTGATTTTATTTGATTGCACGTTTTGCTCTTTTGCCTTACGGGGCAGAAGGGGCAGGGAGCGGTTAGAGCAGAGCCTTGGCGCTCTTGCATGTTTATAGACAAAATAAATTACGCGTCGCCGAACGCTGAACCACTGCCAAAATGAAGCGCTGACTGTCCGGACACAGTGCCCTACATTCTAGCACGAAACGCTGTCTCATTCAAAAGTGATGTGATTGTCGGAAACGTACAACGGGAAAATGTTCCCCTTGCCGGGTAGCCAGCGCCATTTATCCCCGCGTACTCGCGTGCTCCGTCGAGCACCATTTTCCTTTTGCAAATTTCCTAAAATCGCTCATGACTTTTGAATAACGGCGAATTCAACAGGTCGTTTTGGAGCGCGCCCGGATCAGTGGACCAGATCTGAGATGGAGCACGCGACCCGAACGGAGTTGCTCCTCCTCCGGATCCCCAGTGGAATGACCACTTCTCCGGGATCGGCGGATGCTTTCTCGTCATTCACCTTCCCGGGAATCCCCTTCCCGCGGTCCCGGATCTCGAAGCTCATGTTTTCACAATCGCGGCGCTAACAACACGTGTTGAGTGCACGAACGAAGTTAATCATGATGTGAAAGATACGTGTCGATAGTGATGTGCGTCACCGTAGTCCACTTGCCTCTTCCTCGGAATACTCGTGAACGGTGTCCAAGCAGTATATCTCAATTTTTGGCCTCTTTTTGCGGAGGTCCGAAAAGGCGGACGAAATCATTAGGGACCTACAAGCAATCCTCGTCGTCGCTGCTACTCGAGGCGCTGCTCTGGAGGAGCTGCTCGAGCGACGACGAGGAACTGCTATCAAGCAGCAGCCGTAGCAAAGCGTGCGCCATTTCGCGAGCGGCCATTACGAATTCTTCGGACGCGAGATTGGTGATTTCCCCAGATTCCCGGCGAAAAAGGAAATTACGTGTGCAAGCCGAGGGCTGGCCAGGCTAGCTTCCGGTCGAATCCACCGAAATCGCCGGAGCGACTTTTCTTGAATCCGGTTCGAAATCTGGAGTGGAAGCTGTCCTAAATGACGCGTGGAACACGTCCGTCTCGATCCCGATCGCCCAAGTGAAATGGGCGCGCTCCAGAAAAGTTGATCCCGGCGCGCTCCAAAACGTCCATGGAATTCACTTTAAGATAACGGTTATTTCTGAAAGTTTGGCATTTGGTCCGGACTTATAGTGCTACATGCGGCCAAAAGCTAAGCGTTCAGCACCCTGCAGTTTTGATTTTAGAGCGCAGCTCTTAGGCGCCCGTTTCCGGCTTGAGCGGCGTCGGAGTCGGCGTCGGCGTCGCCGCCGGCGTAACCGCGTGGTGCATTATGGGACGCGTGACGTGACTGATGACGTCATCGGCCTCGGCATCGTCATCGTCATAGTCATCATCACTGATGACGTCACCAGTGACGTCACTGATGACGTCATCGGCATCAGCATCGTCGCTGATGACGTCGTCAGTGACGTCACTGATGACGTCATTGGCATCGTCACGTGACCCCAGGTCACCTGACCCCCCCCCCCCACCCCAGTACCCTTCCCTCCTCCTCCTCAAGAGCTGCGCTCTAATTCGGCTTTACAGGGAGTTGTAAACGGCTTTAACTTTTTTGTCTTCGTTTTTTTTTTTTCGCGTAGATACATAGTTTGCAATTTGATTAAAAAGATTTTGGGGATGAATCTGCCGCCTCGGTCTAGGGCCTCGTTGGTGTGGGCCGCCAGTTCCCGTTGTTGTTGGAGGATAACCGAAAAAGCCAGACACTCCCGGGTGTAAGGGTGTGGTTGTGCTGGGTTATGAGGGCAGTCCCACAGAAGGCGGTCCTTGTCGGATGGGGTTAGGCAGTGGGAGCAGGGAGAAAGAGGGGTCACGTGACCCCTCTTTCTCCCTGCGGCGGAAGAAGTGTGAAGTGTGTATGTTTGGGCCTTCACGGCAAGTAAGCTGGGTCAAGGGAGGAGAAAGGCACAACGAAATTTCGGTTAGGATGGGGAGAGGAGGAGGAGGATCAGTGGCTGCGTCACAGGCAGGAGCCCGGAGGAGGGTTTCGCAGGCAAGCTGATGAGCGTGCTCATTCCCAGCAACGCCAACATTACCAGGTATCCAGTGTACGTAAACAGGTCCTCTGACATTGCTGAGGAGGGGAAGTGCAGAGGGGAATGCGAGACCCTGAGCGAGGTGAGAGCATGCCGACTTTGAGCCCTTGTAGATGTGGGTGGTGCAGCTGGTGAAGAGTTGTGAGCGGCAGCAAGTGTGACGGCGAGAAGTTCTGCTTCGAACGGGGAGGTGCAGGGCTGCGTAATGGAATGGCCAGTGCCGTGTGAAGCGGTGAAAGCGATTGCGCCAAGTTTGTCTTGAAAGGCTGCATCGGTGAAGACGTTAGAGTTGTCGGGTTCTCGAGCAATATTTTTGGTGTAGTATGCAGCGCGAAGGAGACGGCGGGGATTCCGCTCCCTGCCCATATGGCGGGGACTTGGGGCTACGGTGACATGTTGGAGGATCCCGTTGTCGAGGGGAGTAGGTTGAGGCAGGTGTGAATAGTGTCTGTACCCTGTGCAAGATGAAGCGACCTTTGGGAGTTAGAGAAAAGCGTCGACGTTGATGGACGCGACGAATGTCAATGATGTCGAAGACTGTGGGTAGAACGCCTAGTTGGGCTAGTTGGCTGGTACTGGTGGTGATGCAGCCAGGGCGATCTTAGTCGCCTTATAAAGAATGGTGGTAAGTTTGCCTTCCGAAGTACGTGTGAGGGATACGTATGGGGCTTGATAGCGAATGCGGGAGATGATGAGGGCGCCTCCAAGTTTATAGCAGGTCTCGTTCTTTCAGGCCCCTAGTGCGTGCGGCTACGTGGCGCATCATGTTAAGGATGGGTGTAGCCTGGCGGAGAATGTACTGTACGGCTATGGTGCCTCTCCAATCGGGTTGTGTTGAAAGGCCCAGGATTTTGAGGGTTTGTTGTTGGCGAATGGTATGAGTGTGATGCTGAAGGGTGACTTGAGGAGGGTGCCAGTGGCGGGAGTAAATGAGGAGCAGGGAGGTTTTCTCGACCGAGCAAGCAATACCAATAGTGTGGACTGCTTGATCGACAGCTTCGAGGGCTGCCTGAAGAGAGTCTTAGATGTGTCCGGGATTGCCTTGATTGATCCAAATAGTGACATAATCAGCATAAAGAGAATTACGCAGAATTAAAGTATATAGGGTGGTGATTTGGGCCAGTTGGTAACAGTTAAACATGATGAAAAACAGCCTTAGATAAACAGGGACGAAGAACGGGTAAAGAATACGACAGGACAACGGCTGACTCGCAACTGAAGCTTATTGAAAGACAAATGAACCAAAGAAACTCGTTAAACAGATTACACGCATTCAGATTAAAAACACACGCCCAGCAGGCGACCAGAAGGGCAGATACATTGCCTCAAAACTTCACACTCATGTTCGAATGCAGATACGGTACCTCCCTCTCAGATAACGCCACCGATGGCTCACTGCAACATCTGTCTGCCATCGAATAGATAATGAACGCTTCAATTATCTTCCGAGTCATTTTTCCTGGTGTCTGCCCACAACAGTTACGTCACTAAAAGAGGTGAGACAAGAGCAATATTTGCAATGTAGTAGAGGTCCTCCTACCGTTGCTTTTAGGGAGTACGCGTGCTCTCTCAGCCTGTCGTTCAAACACCTTCCCGTCTGACCGACATACGATCTTCCACAAGGTAGGGGTATTCGGTAGATGCCATCCGTTGTACACGTCACAAACGGTGTTTGGTGCTTCTTTGTGCACTTAGCTTGCGGACGTTTTTCCGCGCCTGCACTAACCCTCACGCATACCTGACTCATTTTTGTGGCGCTGAAAACACAACAGGGATCCCGTATCGTCCTCCGGCCTGTTTTAAATTGTGGGAAAGGTAATGAGGGTAGGGAACTACCACCCTCCGACCTCTCTCTACGGCTGTCTTTTTCTTCTCTATGCCTTTTGCTTGTTTCAGCAGTGAGCCCACAACCTCAGCCAAAAGGCTCAACGGAAACCCCGACATCTTGAGTCTATTCACTTGCCCCGTGAAACTGTCTCCCATCGAGTGCGCACATACCTTCCTGAGGGCCGACCCCAGGCATGAAACGGCTATACCCCTCTTTACTATTTTTGAATGGGCGGACCAGTAGTCGAATATTGCGTTCCTAGACCGCGGAGAGAAAGACCAGCAAACATGTTTTTCTTTGAAGGACAGCGAGAACAAGAAACTGGATGACCCCTTCGTTGGGTTCCTCAAACGTAAATTTAAGTCCCCCCCCCCCCCCCCCCGCAACACAGAATTTTTGGAAAATGCCATAACATCAATCCTAATGTTAGCTTTGTCCGTGCGCTCATACACGACCAGAAAATCATCCACGTAGCGGAACACTTTCCTCACAGAAGTAGCTTCAAGAGTACCAGCAACGGCAGAATCCACCTCTCCAAGAAAAATATCAATTAGAATTGGAGCTACGCACGACCCTATACGCACGCATATTTTTTTGCAAGTATAACCCATCACGCCAGCCCACTACCATCGAGTTCAGGTACTAAAAGTAGAAGTTCCAAAAACCTTTCAACGAACAGACCGTTTGCGTTCCTGAACGCAAGTTCACCATTGACCTCAATACAAGCCCTCACCGAGGACAGCAACTGGTTGTGAGGTAAGGAGTAAAACATGTCCTCAACGTCCACACTGAACGCCGACCAATTCTCATGATCAATGCCCTTACAAAATTCAGACACCGCCTCAGAGTTGGCAACCCTAAACGGGTCCGCAATAACCAAAAAGGACAGCTGTTTTTGAAGGTATAAGGCCATCTGTTTTTGCCAAGCACCCTTCTCTGTCACAATCGCCCTAAACGGGCAGGAGTCTTTGTGTGTCTTTGCGCTGAAAAACACTTGTAGGTGCAAAACGTCTGCTTTTTTATTCCTGGGTGCCAACTGACCCAAGGCTACGCTCTCGCACAGCTCTTGTGCCCTGCCCTTAGCCTGCTTCAGTACAACATTCACCCGCCTGACGTTCTTACCGATGTCTTCATCGGCTTTTTTTGCCAAACATACCTTCCGGCAACACTACAAAACACCCTTTTTTGTCTGACACCAACACCCGCAACTTATTGTCTACCATGTACTTGACCGAAGGCCTGAGTTGTCCCACCTGTTGTCCTGGAGTTCTGAGACCGTGAAGAGAGTCCACACACGCAGAGGTGCATCTCGGGCGGTCCGCATCAGTGGCTCGGTGAGCAACCTTTCTTGGAAAGGGACACCAGCTCCGGTGGTCTCAGCACTGGCTCTAGGCGAAACTTGGGTCCAGGTTGCAGGGACATTGCACAGAGCTGGAGGAACGCTGACGTCACCCAGGGTGGGGAGCCGTCCGGTTTCAGGAGTAGCCTTTTTGCTTCCAACACTCCAGCGTTTGCCGCAGCCTCAACCACATTAACTTCGTGACATCCTTGATAGATTTGCACATGTCGTAGTAGAGACGTCGCTGTCGTTCAGCACTCGCACCTTCTGTGGCACACGCGACTCTCAAGCAATCCTTGAAATACCGTTCCTGTCGCCAGTACTCCGACCGTATAGTATTCGACAAATTCTCCTCGCATGCCCCACGGAAAGGGGGAGCAAGTAGCAAAGTCTCTACATCTCCCTCGGGCACGTACCTTGCCTGATATAAAAGAGGCGACTCGCGCACTGCATGCACACTGGACGGCCCAGTTGACGAGTGAATAAGGGTTATTAAGGAAACTATTACTTGGGATAGAAGAAGAGCCCGATGTAGAAGAAATAAACTGAAGTAGGGTGGTGATTTGGGCCAGTTGGTAAAGACCCGTTCACACTCTTACGACCTCTTAAAACTGGGTTCCTTAAAACATCTTACAACCAGATAACACACTGGCGCCATCTATTGGGTAGCAGTGGAAACTTCTTGGCTCGAAAACTTTTGTCAACGTTATAAACGAGCCGTTCTTATAGGTATTACGCACATTTGACCTCGGAAATCCCGCAAAATCTTCGCTCTTGTGAAATGCAGTTCCAGGGTCACCGCATAGATGGCGCCAGAATGCCACTGTGTTCCCTCATCCTAAGAAATTTTAAGAAGTTTTAACAGATCTCGTCTCTCTCGGTCGTACTCGGTCGCAAGAGTGTGAACGGGCCTTAACAGTTAAACAAGATGAAAAACAGCCTCAGATAAGAAGGACGAAGAACGGGTAAACAATACGACAGGACAACGGCTGACTCGCAACTGAAGTAGAGTGGTAAGCTGGGCGAGTTGGTAAACGTTGAACATGGTAAAAATTCGCGCACAAAAAGACAAGAAAAGGTCCTGTCTGTGTTCTGTGTTCCTTCCTTGTTTGTCCTTGTCTTTTTGTGCGCGAATCGCAACTGAAGTTTATTTTAAAGTTTTCAGCGCCACAAAAATGAGTCAAGTATGCACGAGGGTTAGTGCAGGCGCGGAAAAACGTCCGCAAGCTAAGTGCACAAAGAAGCACCAAACACTGTTTGTGACATGTACAACGGGTGTCGTCTACCGAATACCCCTATCTTGTGGAAGATCGTATGTCGGTCAGACAGGAAGGTGTTTGAACGACAGTCTGAGAGAGCACGCGTATTCTCTAAAAGCAACGGTAGGGGGACTTCTCCCGCTACATTGCAGAGATTGCTCTTGTCTCCCCTCTTTTGGTGACGTAACTGTTGTGGACAGACACCGGAAAAAAAATGACTCGATAGATAATTGAAGCTTTCATTATCTCTTCGATGGCAGACAGATGTATCAGTGAGCCATCGGTGGCGTTATCTGAGAGGGACGTACTGTATCTGCATTCGAACCTGAGTGTGAAGTTTTGAGGCGATGTATCTGCACTTCTGGTCGCCTGGTGAGCATGTGTTTTTAATCTGTATGTGTGTAATCTGTTTAACAAGTTTCTTTGGTTCATTTTTCTTTCAATAAACTTCAGTTGCGAGTCAGCCGTTGTCCTGTCGTATTCTTTACCCCTTCTTCGTCCTTGTTTATCTGAGGCTGTCTTTCATTATGTTTAACGTAGAATTACGTCTTTCTCCGCGCTTGGAAAGGGGGTGATCGGTGGGAGATCAATGTCACGAAGACTTGGTCACGGAAGTGATGTCACACAGGTAACACCGGAGGCCGATTTACTGATTTGCATCGCCGCGCTCCCTGACGGCACGCCGTGCCTGCTGCCGAGAACCGCGCAACTTGCACGCACATTCTTTTAATGCGATAGCATTCTTTAGCTAGCCCCCCTGATTTCTTGTACTTTCTGGCCTCCTAATTTGCAGTAGATATGCGCAGTAGACCATTTCAGCTAACATATGCTCCTTCACATTTGCTCCCTCTTCGAAGGACCTGATGACCTCGACGTCATCCGCGACGTCATCCTAGAGGTCGTCCTTGAAATCATCCTAGAGGTCGCCCTAGATGTCGTTCTTGACGACGTCCTCTAAGATATCATCCTAGGTGTCGTCCTTGAGGTCAGTTTGGAGGTTTTCCTTAAAGTAGTCCTAGAGGTCGTCCTAAAGGTCGTCCTAGACGTCGTCTCTGATGTTGTCCCGAAGGACATCATCCTCTACGTCGTCTTAGAGGTTGTTATAGAGGTCGTCCTTAAGATCGCCCTAGAGGTGGTTCTGGACGTCGTCATAGACGTCGTCCTTGAGGTCGTCCTTGAGGTTGTCCTAAAGGTCGTCCTTAAGATCGCCCTAGACGTAGTTCTAGAGGTCGTCTTTGATGTCGTCGACGTCCTCGACGTCGTCTTAGACATCGTCTTTGAGGTTGTCCTAGACGAATGCTATCGCAATTCATAAACAACCAACAATATATTGAAAGAAATACGGACCTTCACCAACCAAGTCCTACAGATTGGAGTCCGACGTTTCAAAACCGATTCGGTTTTTTCATCAGGAGTGACCATTTGCACGTGGAGGAGAGCAGCAGCTTCTTTTCCGTCTACGGTGGTGTCGTTTGCTTCACTCACTTTTTCTTCTTCGAGTGCCCTAGCCCGTTGACATACGCCGATTGTAAAGTGCCTATCGACCTATCGATATCCCTTGGCGTGGTCTGGATATGCCAGGATTCTATAAGAAGTCGTTGGCGGATGTTGGTTTCAACGCTCATTATTCTGGTTTTGTCAAAATCGATACGGTGGTCGTTGTTGTCTCAGTGCTCCGCAACAGCACTCCGCTCCCGGTCAAATTTTAGCTCATCATTCTTGTGTTGCAGAATTATTTGATGGAGGTTTTTTGTCTGGCCGATGTAAGTGGCGGACCATTCAGAGCACGGAATTCGGTATACAACCCCTTCTACTTTTTTTTTGGGGGGAAGGCGGTCTTTGGGTCGCGGACAACGACCAACGTATCGATTTTGACAACACCAGAATAATGAGCGTTAAAACCAACATCCGCCAAAAATTTCTCATTGAACCCTGTCATACCCAGACTACGCCAGGAAATATCAATAGGTGGACAGGCACTTTACCATCGGCGCATGTCAACGGGCTGCGGCACTTGAAAAGAAAGAGTGAGTGAAGCAAACGACACTACCATAGGTGGAAAAGAAGCTGCTGCTCTCCACGTGCAAATAATTGCCCCTGATGAAAAAACCTAATCGGTTTTTAAACGTCGGGCTTTTAACTATTTAGGACATGGTGATAGTCCGCGTTTCTCTCATTTTTTGAACCAACTAGACGTAGATCAATCAAACATATCTACGTTGAAGCCAACAATAGTGGTTTCTGCAGCAATTTCTTATCTGCTGGCTTGCTCGCTTCAACGCGACGCGCTCCTGTCTAACGAAACTGCGAGACACGCCGCTCCGCTCCGGCAGCCGTGATTCCGCAATTTTCGCTCATCGCTCTGGACAGAGGACAAGCGGCCGAGCTCGCGTCATCTGCGGCACGGGCAGTTCACGCGAGTCTCAAGCGCGATTCGGCGAAGCGTGAACCCCTCCCTCCCCCCTCTCGTTTCTTGTGCCACCCACACGTAGTTCTACGGAGATGTATGCAGCATAGTACACCTATGCACCGAATTTTTTTTTTTTTCGTAAAAAAACATATCTTATCCGGGTACATATTGTACTCTTTTGTTCCAGGGTCAGAGAGGTTTGGGTTTGGCAGGGTCTGATTGACAAATATACTGAGGAAAGTGGGTAGGAAGATGGTCCAAAGACAAAACGGTGTAGCAATTAAAACCGACATGCGGAAAAATAGCAAGTTTTCGCAAGTTTTCCACAAAAGCAATTTGAAAGCTAAGACCCGCATCAGACATGGCAATTTTTCCCAGCCTCTTGACCCCGCAACATCGGCGATACAGGCCTCGTGCATTCACACGCAGCAATCGCAGAAGATCGAATAACAACTTTTTGCAATCATCGTCACTCAAATTGCACTTTTCTCCCACTATCTAAACACACTGTTACACGTTGTGGTCTTATATTTTCAAACGACGTTGAGAATACTAATGGATCCCATTGAAACAATTTAGTCTCGAAAACGGACCATTTTAAACCAGAACCAAGTTAAATCCCGTGTTTAGTTGCCATCATCACCACCATAGGGAAAGTCACGTAAAAATATGGCGTACCTGATTGCCTGCTGCCGCTTCAAACGTCTCTGAGTTTTTTTTTAGCTTTTTCGCCCGTTTCGAGCCGGACCGGATCCCAGCCATTCACTTTGAAGCGACAGCTCGACAGCTACCCCTGAAATTGCTGGGAAAATTGCCGCCGTCTCGAGCAGTCTATTACGATCAACTGAGTGGTGCTTCTGATACCTGCTTATTTTTCGCAGTAAAACAAAGTGTAATCATGAAGGACTGTATGCAATCGCAGACGGCTTAGGTTGAGCCGAATTTCAACCGCGTACTCATGACGACCACAAAGAGATAACGCTCAAAACAACAACAACAAAATGTGACGTTCAGTGTTGAGGCGGCTGGTAAGGCCGGTGTGTCTTCAAGGTGCGACGACGCTGGTTTACGCTGAAGACGAGACATTTAACCAATGTAGTACCACTGCTAGCCTGGGGTCTTCAAGATGCACAACGCAGTAGCGATACATGACCGCCTGCCGGTACGATGCTCATCCAGATCGAAACGGGCAAGAGTGAGGATTGACCCCAGGGATCGATCCTCACTCTCGATTTCACTGACATCACACGATCACCGAGTGCAATTTGCACAAATGTTATTAAGTGTGCAAAACAATTGTCAACTGCGAGGCTTGGTCCGACCTGTACTGACAGCCACAATAAATTGTTTGTCTAACGGCACGCCGTAGCTCACTGTAAATCTTTCCGAGCTTGGACCTTTGCCGATAACGCTCAGGCGGTGTTCGCGGGTTCAACAAACAAAAATGCCACAATATCGAGCTTCCCCCGCCAGCGAACGGTTCGTCTCACGATCACGCTTTCTCGACGGGATGCTGTTATCAAACTCGGGCATCTGCGTTCTTGCGCAAGCTTGCTTACACTTTGGCCGACTGCCATATGGCAAACTGATTGCCGCATCAAACGCCCTATCCTTATCGAATACCACACTGTGTACGACTCCGCAGTAGCGGGTAGGAGCGACATTCACTATCCCTTTAAGTGCCGTGGACGAGCTCAGCTCGTCTAGTGGTTTTTTCGGTAGCCCTCAATTTCACGGACGAGCTAGGCTCGTCCGAGTAGTTTTGCGGTGCTGATCAAAGATGGCAGCACTCGTTTTAGTTGGCAAACGAGGGTAAAAAGTTGGGCAAGTTGGTGATTCATAATGATTAAAAAGCGCGACAGGACAATGGACATAGAAGAAGACACAGACACAGCGCTACTTACAACTTAACTTTATTTCCGCTGCAGCTCGGTCGGTATATATTACCGGCAACAACACAAAAAAAAAGTTAGGAAGATATAAAATACACATCGTAAAAATCTTAAAAAACAACATAAAAAGGCTAAAACTCCTACATCACTCATCGGCACCCACCCGAAACTAGTCATGCTTGGTCAAGAAACTGCAATTCTTTTTCGGATAACGATAAAGAAGGTGCGCTGACACATTGCAGCCCTAACTATACTTTGTCTCCTCCTACGATGGACTAAAGGCCAAAGCCACGGGCCGTCAGGTCCAATCACGTTCCACGCTAAACTATGACATGCCTAGCATTGATTAGGGGTGAACGAATAATGCTCCGAACCCAAAAACGCTGCATCATTTCTATAGCTTCGACACTGCAAACAGCTTGTACGTCATGATTTTTTTGCAATGTAAAATGGTTGAGTCACTCACTGCTATTCGATTCGAACCACTGTTCGCCCATCCCCATCAATGATCCGAGCACGCGGGCAGTGATACGTGCATCAAAGCGCAATACGCAATTTCTAAGTCGCTCGTGATTGGATCTGGCGGTCCGTAGCTTTTGCCTTTAGTCCATGGTGAGACGAAGTATAGCGATTTCTCGAGCCTCGATTTTTTCCCTTGTGGTTTTGTTTCTGTTTTCGTTTAGTACTGTACAATCCGTAAAAATCGGAGTGCAACCACAATCCCGGCAATGCACTCCGAGGTGTCCTGATATGACGGCATCAACGTTGTAACGGTGTTCCCTCAGTCTTTCAATTAGGCAGCGACAAGTCTGCCCCACATAATGACGCCTGCACGATAACGGCACGGAGTACACAACCTCCTCTGCACACTCAACAAAGCAGGTTTCGTGCTTTTTCGCGCAGCCGGGTCTGCTTATGATGTTCGAGGTGAAATTTACCTTTTTACATAAAGTAGCCAACTTGACAGGTGCTGAAAAAACAACGTTAACCCCTTCATGCAAGCCCACTCTTTTCAGGTTATGGGACACTTTATGTAGGTATGGTATGACCACTGGTTTCTCTTTTTTTTCTTTAAAGGCAGGGAACGAGTCAGCTGACCACATTCAGAGTGATGCGCAGAAAATGGCGTACGGCGCCCAACCTTGATTTTTTGCAGGAATATAACTACGCCTTGAAATTTCACAGGGTAAAACTGCCCTACTTCAATGCATTTTCAGTGAATATTCCAACTTTCTATGTGCAGGCGTCGATGTTTCCGGCTCGTTTTACAGCAGACGGTCCGCTTGTGCCACCCTAAATATTACGCATCATTCATTCAACGCATGCTTGAAATGGTACCGATAAGATTATACGACACCATTTCTCAGAGATGAGGTTTGATCTCGCAAATACTGCAAACACCTTCAGTCTATGCGGAGAGCAAGTCGTCTGCTTCTCGCACAGGAGTTGCGGTGACGTCAGAAAGACGCCGAGCTCTGATTGGCTCTGATTGAAGGATAGTGGATAGACCTCAAAGCAAGCTGCCTTCAGGTTTACCCACTATCCTTCATTTAGAACCAATCAGAGCTCGGCGTTCTGACGTCACCACAAAGCCCGTAAAAGAAGCAGACGTACTTGCGCTCCGTATACAATGACGTAGATAGGTGTTCCAGGAGCCCAATAGATAGCGCCAGTGAGCCCGTGTGTTCCCTCGTTGTAAGCGGTTACAAGCAGTTGAAACGCAGACAATCACATGGATATGCAAATATGTGAATCAACGTTGAGGTGCCCATGAAGCATGGAGGTAGGAGTACGAAGGGGCGACGTAGCGGCTCAAACCAGTCAAACGAGAAAATGTCAAGTGAAGCCGGAATAGAGGTCGCGGTCGGTGTTCGGAGTGTGCCCTACCAAACCGGAAGTCTCCGGCGGCTTCTCTACTGGTGGCGTCATGTCACGTCCAGAAGCTTTCTACCACCATGCCATGAAGTTTCGTGTCGAGTTCTCTCTAGAAGCCTCAACTATAGACCTTTTTCACAAGGGCGCCGCCATCTTGAAATATCGTCACTTCCAGTATGGGCGAAAACATTGTTTTGCCGTCGCCACGCCAATTGAATGCATTTAGGAGATAAGCGTAACCGTCACCCATTCTCGTTTTGTCTCCCCTCTCTTTTTTTACTCTTTGCATGTTGAAACGTTTTAATATTTTTTCATCGCCCATACCGGATATTCCTACTTGGCGGTCGGGGGCGAGAGTAAGCGGAAAAAGTCTATAGACAACACGCGGCCCTGACGTCACGCAGCTGCGGTCGCGCTGTTGACGGCACGGCGCATGCGCAGAGGCTTCACGTGAATTCGGTTTCTGCGCACGCAGTGCCCACAGCTGGTGTGGGCAAACGTGGGCTTGTTTGTAAACTTCGTGTCGGTCTATACTTTGAATGCTCCGGCGATATCTCGATAGTCACTAATTTGCCTCAAAATTGGTTCAACACATTAAAAGAAAACGTATCAACTAGTAACCATAATTGCGAGTTGCGAAAATTGTTTTTCGCCAAGGTATCAAACACTCTGATTTGGTATGAGGGGCTGAGAGGCATTACTGGCCACTATGGAAACTTGACGTGAAATGTCGCAGTTACTGATCTCTATTGTAGTAGGCTGGATCGCGGATCGGGGAGCCCGTCGGTGGCACCACCGGCGGCCATTTTTGAACACCAGGCAATACACACAAGTCTATTGGAGAAACAAACAAAAGTAGGAATACTCAAGCTTGTACGCATGTGCTCGAAGGCGAGTATTTTATGATGCGCTGCGATATTTATATCGGGTGTTTGTAGATAAAATTGGTATTTGTCAAGCGTTCGAACGCCAATTAAGAAAATCAAACGTCCCGGAGCGTCCACGGCTGAGCTGGCAAGCTTGCTCTTGTAGTGGAGTAAACAAAGGAACTTGCCGTCAATAAGACCGCCCTAGGGAAAGCCCAGAAGTTGATGAATGTCGAAAAAGTTCAATGTCGGACAGCGGCTTCCGGGGAGTGAGCGAATTCCGCGTAGCAAAGCCGTCAAACTTGTCGTTTGCTAAATCCAACTCATCGAAAACGCCACAGACTCCGAAATAACTCTAGGTGACTCTTGTCTCATTGAGCTGTACTAGATTTTGTGCCCAGCGGAGGCACTCTCGACCACAAAACATTAATTTATAAGAACTGTGAGGGCTGTCCGCTTTAATGCTTGTGCACAAGCTATTTGGCTGGCTTCCTCAACAGCAGCCAAAAAGTTTCAGTGCCGACAACAGCTTAGAGGTGGGGGAAATTACACTTTTTTTTCTCGTTTTCCCCATAGGGTCCTATGAATCAGCTGGTGTAAAGGGATGGCTTCCGGTGGTGCCACTTGATTCTAGCAAGACAAGCATCGATCCGCAATCCAGCCTACTACAATAGAGATCACTGGTCGCCAGCGAGGTAGAGGGGCTTAGAGTGATAAACCAGAAGTTCGGAAGTGACACCCTCCCCCCCCCCCCCCCGGTTACCGCCATGTTGTACGCACAAGTGACCACTCGTCACGTGACCTCACAAGACCGTTACGTCACCGGTAAGATGGCAGCTACCAGAGCTGGCGGATGCGAGCTTGTTCGGTGCGCGGTTAGCCGTGATAGTCAGCTGATTTCTGACAACTTCGGGCTTCTTCGTGCTCCCTGACGCAGTTATAATGTTAAAATATGAAGGAATGAGACTTTATACCCTTTTTGCGCAAGATCGCTCTGGATCATCTGGATATTAACACCTGTGAGACAGCATCACTCGTATCGCCGTACCGGTGCTCGGATTCCCGGATTGGTTCGAGGATCCCTAAAACTTTGAGAGTTTTTAGCATGAAATTTTCGCATTTCTTAGCTTTGTTTGAACGTTGGAATGTCTGAGAATCGAAGCGAAATGTATGCTTCGGACGTAGGGCCTAGGGGAATTCGTTTCAGCCCTAGGTAACTGCTTAATCACAACAGCTTTTAGCGAGGAAGCTCCTGCGATCTCTACGTTTTGTACTAATCAACAATTTTACAATATAACTTCTAGCATAAAATATTCGGATTTCTCTAGGTTCATTTGAACGTTGGAATGTCTGAGAATCGAAGCGAAAGGTATACGTCGCGTTGGGGCCTAGGGGAAGTTGTTTCAACCCTGCGTCACAGAATTACCATAGCAACATTTAGCGAGGAAGCTCCTGCGATCTTCAACCATTTGTGCTAATCGACGATTCTACATTCGATCGCAATACTTTTCTTGAAGTGAAAAGCTGGTGTTTGTTTAAATGACGTGCACGCGAACTCTTACAAAGCATTCCAACCAATCATTCGGAAAAAAAAAATGTATTACTTTTTTGTCCTGTTCCAAGGGGGCAAATAAACTGTTCATAAAACAGTTTATTTGCCCCCTTGGAACTTAGAACACAGCAAGTCTTCACATTTTCGACTGATCAGTGCGCAAAATGTTGCATTAGATGTCCCTTAGAAAGTAGTATTAGTAGGCTCTTTAACTTGCCGATCGGTATCAATAGTCCACAGTAACCTCCATGTGTATGATCATACTCCTCTTAAATGATTGTATAATCCATCATTCTAACATCTAGAATCTTTAAAAAAAAATGCAGCCCTACTCTTTAGAGGTCCAGACATAAAGCCACACATATCAGCAATTCGTTAAATGTAATGCAACTCGCAAATAGAAGAATAACATCGAATTGTCGCTTTCGTAGGATTTATTGCAGCAATAATTTTTTTTTTCATCAAGACTGCATTGTATTAGTCGGTCAATTATTTACTTGTTTTAATTACCTGGACAAGATGACTCATATTTGTGTTCATCCCTTGCCCGAAGAGCAGTCTTGTTGAAAAATGTTGACTACCATTCCTTTCAGTCTCTTCAATTGACTTTTTTTTTCTTCAAAAGTGTGGGCTGCCCATACATCGTTTCACAGTAACTTGGAAAAGGGCAAATGCCACAGCCCCATCGAGCCAATCAGAGAGATGGAGTGAAGGTGTGTGACAAATTTGTACAGATGAGCACTCTGATGATATGTTTCTACAACGTGCATATTGACTCACCAAGACTGTAGCCTTCGCCGTTTGCCAAATTGGGATAAAACGAATTACAGTAGCTACTACTCTAAATACCCAAGGCCTTCATACTTTGGTAATTTGTTCGACAAGAATGTTATGTCAGCCATCACTCTGAACTCGGCTCAGAGCCTATTGGACTAGAATGCTGCATTGGCGTTCGACGTGAACTGGGGCCCATTCGTGTGCTTTACACTGAAAAAAAAAAAAAACGATGACAGCTGTGTTGCTTGATGGGGTTTTGCAAAGAGTCTATTGTGCCATAGGAAGTGTCCTGCTATATAACAATGCGTCACCACATACTAATAAACTAGATGCTCAGAAGTGTATGTTTTTTTCATTAACAAGTTACAGCGATAATTATTTCTTACGGGTGTAATATTTATTTTCCGCAGCTGGGCCCGTTTTGTGCTCATTAATGTCAGTGTGCTTTGATGTTATTATCATGTGCGTTGTTTTAACTATCTTCTCTGCAATGCCTACAAAGGCCCTTGGAGGGAATAAATTAATAAATAACAATTTTAACATCGCTGGAGTAGGTTTTCGGATGCATCACATGTTCAGGAGAGGTGGAACGTATGCAGTTCCAAGCAACAAGTCTGCCAGTCTGGTATGTCTCAGGCGTCCAGTCGTAGTACCTGTGCTCCTTGTTGTCGGATGACGCTCCTGGCACGTCGGTGTTCAGTTTGGTCGAGGGCCAACTTAGACTGGCTGTTGCCGTCTTGTAATCATACGTCATATGCCGCTACTGACATCTGATGCACTGAAGCTGCAGGGTTGACTTCTAATCTGCAAATTTTCCTGGTAGTTGTCTGCGTCAAAGCAGGAAGCTTGGGCATGTATTGCTTACCTGACTGTGCCTTTTGCTGTACCGCGTTCACTTGATGGCTGGCAACAATGTTTGTTTGCTATCCAAGCCATTTCACTTCCATTTCGTAACGGCGATTTCTTCTGCATCCCGCGACCACTGCAACTTGTGTAAGTCTCGTGTGGCAAAGTGAAGTCGGGTGATTCTTGGTGTCCACTTTTGAGAACAACCAACCGATCTATTTCTTCAAGTCACTCCGCGGCATTCTCCCTCAAATTTGGAAATTGTGTGCTTCGGGTAGTGGACACAGATAATTGGTGTCAGCAAATTATTAGGTATTGTCCTTGGACGACAACCGACACCAAATCAACTGTCATTGCATTGCCGCTCACCTGCTTTGCTTACTTCCCGTCGAGGTGATGGGGATCTGGAGCTTTGGGGTAATGTCGGCAACAGGGACAAAGGCCGCCAAAGAATCTTCAATGTCCTGCGGTCGCTATCCTCGAGATGTGGTCGAGGGTCGTTCGGCAAGAACCCTCGCAGGCCAACTTATTGGTACGGGCAGCTCCGGTAGACATGGTCGGCCTCATGCAGTGGTAGCAGAGTGGTTTTCGGATGGCCATTCGCACCACCTCCGTTTCCCTCGGTGTACTTTGATCAGCGCAGACCTACACCCGATGTCGGAAATGCTTCGGTGTTGGGGTGTCTCACTGAATTGGCATTGAAGACTAAGGGAGAGCCGGTGGCGGTCGTCGTGCCATTGTGGCGTAAGTAGCCCTCGGTTCGTCAGATGCTGCTTCGCTCACAGAAGTCCCCTGTTAAAATTCTGTCGAACTTGTTCCGAAACAATCTCGGCAATCAAAATAAAAGCCGGACAACTGATGGCAGTAAGTATTTTCCTGATCTCCTCCCGGACAACGTCCTGGATAATGTCGCGGTTGCTTGAGAGGCTGGCGTCGAAGTTGTAGCTGGACGACTCGAGTGTTGAGACGCCGGGAAGTTGTTGATAGTGACAGGCTCGGGCATGCAGTGCACGTTCAATGTTGGAAGCCTCTGTGATACAAGCCCTTTGACTGTCGTCGGGGGGTTGCGGACAAGGCTGCTGAGGTGTTGTCCCTCACATGAGGGACATGGGATTCTTAGCTTCTTGTCTTCTGTAGCACCAGGGTCGGCGTGGGCGCTCGATCAGGCGCAAAACATCCTTCACGAAGGCGGTGACGCTCTCGTTGAAGCCGTGTCCTGGACAAAACCAGGAATTCGGCTTTCTCTCGTCGATGTTGGCTGACGAACGTGCGCTTCAGCTCGATCTTGCAAACTTCCCACGGTGTTAAGGTGGATTCATGGTTCTCAAACCAGTGCCTGGCAGTCTCTTCCACGAGAAGTATAGGCTCTGCAGCAGCTGGTTGTCCACCCATTGTGGCGGGCGACATGGTCATATTGTTCAATCCAGCCCTCGACGTCTTCATACACCTTGCGTGAAAGGGCGTCGGAGTGTGAGCTGCGACGGGCATGCAAACAATGGTGCGAGTGGACGCGGTTTGCTGCTGCAGGTTTGTCATTGTTGGCTTAGTCAGCTTCGGTTTTCCCGGCAGGAGACCGACTTCCGGTGTTTTTTTCTGGTAGCAGCGACTGGCTCGGATTTCAGGTTCTTCGTGATGTATTTGCGAGGTTCGTTCTTGTGGTACCCGCTCGTCTTGCGGTTTTTCTGCCGGGCTCGGGATAGGACTTGGTTCACGGCTCGCCGGGGGCGGGATAGTCCGCCCACCGTGTCCTGTTATCGGGAAACTCGGCTGAGGAGCCGCCAGGGTGCACACAGACTGAAGGGCTTTATGGTAAAGTACCCAGAACCTCCACCAAAACATACGATGGCAGCCGAGCATGACCTGGAACATTCCAGAATAGTAAATATTGATAGAAGATAGGACTGGAACAAGCATCCGTGACAATATAACAAAACTGTCTGAAGAGAGTCTATTCTGACCACTAAAGAAGCTGCATTGCTTTAGTGGCATTCTGTCCGAATAAATCCTCTCCTTCGGGGTTTGGCGACTGTCGTGGACGAACTGAACTGAAATGGATGTGGGACCACTTTTCTGGTAATGAGCCACTGCAGACTGTCGCTGCAAAGCTGCGTGAACGGGTGAGGTGGGTAGGTAACACGCGCGATGAGATGTCCGTACAGCTTGCAATTGCGCGTAATGAGTGTTGATGAAACGTTTGTGTCGACGAAACGTGTGACAGACCAGCGGAATCAATACCAACTGCAACACCTGTGCTCCGTGGAAGTGCACGTGTACGCCAGAACAATTTAGGAAGGAGCACGGCATCACCTAAAGCACGGCACAGGAACTACCAGCTTAAAGGCATGCTCTTCGGTGCGCCGCACACCTGTGCTCCGTTAAAGTGCAAATCTACGCCGGAACAAATTGGGAAGCAGCACAGTATCATTTAGCACGGTACGGGAACTACCCGCTTCAAGAAAGCTCTCCGGTGCGCCGCACAACCAAAGTGAGTCTTCAGTTATTGGAACGAAGCGGCAACACGATTACACACTGCCAAGCACGACTCACGCGACTTCGGTGGCTAAACTGTGGATCCCGATACATTGCACAAGCTTCGCTGCAGACATCAAAGATTCCAATGGTCAACGATTGCACAGAAACGTCGCCTTGAACTTTATCCTAGCGATATCTGAATCAATCCGAGGTCCGAGCACCGCAGGGCCTCTGAAAACGCTTTCGGCCGGCCTCATATGACGGCTTCCGCATCTGAAATCAACTCGCTGAGACGAACGACAACAAACAAAGCATCCGACAAGCTCCGGCCAATGCTCCGGGCCTCCGGCCCAGTGGGGGCCAGCCGCTGCCTGGGCGCTGCCATCTTTCCTGTGATGTCATATATTTGGTTTCGTCACGTGACGAGTGGTCACATTTGCGTACAATGGCAGCGGCCTTGTGTGGGCCACTTTCGAGTGCAGAACCGGAACCCCGGTTTATCGCTTTAAGCCCCTCTACCTCGTTGGTGGTCGCAGCACTGATCTCTATTGTAGTAGGCTGGATCGCGGATCGGGAGCCCGTTGGTGGCACCGGCGGCTATTACTGGACACCAGGCAATACACGCAAGTCTATGGGAGAAACAAACAAAAGTAAGAACACTAAAGCTTGTACGCTGTAATCGAAGGCAAGTATTTTATGATGTGCTGTGATTATTATATCGGGTGTTTGGAGATCAAATCGGTATTTGTCAAGCGTTCGAACGCCGATTAAGAAAATCAAACGTGCCGGAGCACCCACGGCTGAGCTGGCAGGCCTGCTCTTGTAGTGGAGTAAACAAAGGAACTTGACGTCATTAAGACGACCCTCGGGGAAGCGCAGAAGTTGATGAATGTCGAAAAAGTTCACTGTTGAGAGCGGCTTTCCGGGAGTGAGTGAATTCCGCGTAGCAAAGCCTTCAAGCTTGTCGTCTGCTAAACCCAACTCATCGAAACCGCCACAGACTCCGCGGTAACTCTAGGTGACTCTTGTCTCATTGAACTGCACTACATTTTTTGCCCGGCGGAGTCACTCTCGACCGCAGAATGTTATTTTTCGTAAGAACTGTGAGAGCTGTCAGTTTTAATGTTTGTGCACAAGCTATTTGGCTGGCTTTCTGAACAGCAGTCAAAACGTTTCAGTGCCAACAACAGCTTAGAAGCGGGGGAAATGACACTTTTTCTTGTTTTTTCCATAGAGTCCTATGCATTAGCTGGTGTCAAGTGATGGCTTCCGGTGGTGTCACTCGACCCTAGCAAGACAAGCCTCGTCCCGCAATCCAGCCTACAACAATAGAGATCAGTGGGTCGCAGTATGGGGGCAGTACAGCTAGTTCGCCAAGAGTTACAAGACAGCCGATGGTGTCAAAAAAAGAACAACGAGGAAGTTTACACACAAGACAGACGAAAACAAACATAATAATTCACTTTTTTTTAGATTGTTTGCTTGACTTGCAAGTTGTACAACATGTGACGTCACCCTACCGGAGAACGCGGGAAACTTTGAATGTTGGTTTCGGCATCATTTTCGTTTGTCGTTTTCTCAATAGCTATTTCGAGATAATAAATAACATGCCTGGAAGAGTAAAACCTGGGTACTCGGAAAATGTGTCGAGTTTAGGCAGCTAAAAAGAAACCGCCGGAGCCACCCGTTAATAAGACCGTATGGGTATTGCGCAGAAGATCTGTGTCAGTGTCCGTCTATTGAGGTGGCCCACTTTGAAGAGAAGATTAGGCCAAAGACCTTGCTGGAGGTTCTTGAGTGGTTGTTTGTCGATCAGAAGATACGAGGCGAGATCGGAAAGGTTCACGCGAAGGGTTCGTTTTGTTCTCCTTTTCGAGCCTCCGCAACTCGGACATCGGGACCTTTGATCGTATTCTAGCATCGTTTGGCGGCTGCAAGGCTCTCGGAAAATTGAGTGATATATCTATATATATATATATATATATATATATATATATATATATATATATATATATATATATATATATATATCACTCGTATCGCGTTGCTTTTCAAGTTTGTCTCGTGATATTTTTGTGTGTATCAGGGAAGCAAGTAGAAGTGGGGGGAAGTGGTTGAAAGGACGGTAGAGGTCAAGTTGGTGCCTAGGTTTCAAGGGTCTCGTACAGTATGAGCACTCAAGACAAGTGATCAGGCGTTCGCATACACCGCATGATGCTGTAATCGCCTAAGTACTCCTGCAGTGATAATTATTATGATACATTTGAAGGTGATTTTTCGAAACGGTTTCTTGTTTGGCGACCAGAATACCTATTGTCACGAAACTACAAAAAGAAAGAAAGTGACAATTGAAGGAATGAACGGATGAAGGCTGAACGCATGGAAGCTACTGGGTGTATCAAGGGGCGGCCAGGCTCTTTAAATCGACCGAAAAATTCGGTTTCTTGCACAGGTGGTGCATTTTTTCTATGAAATTTGCAAAGAGCGAGCGTACCTGAGAAAAAAGTAAAAAAAGAAAAAGGCTTAGCTCCTATGGAAAACGCAGCGAAGCCACCGGTCTTCAAACCATAGGGCGCCCTATGCTTTGAAGACCCGGCGGCTTCGCTGCGTTTCCATAGGAGCTAAGCCTTTTTCTTTTTTTACTTTTTTCTCAGGTAAGCTCGCTCTTTGCGAATTTCATAGAAAAAATGCACTACGGGTGGCCAACGCTGTACAAAATCGGAACGCGATAGGTTAAGAAACCGAATGTCGCGGTCGATTTAAAGAGCCTGGCCGCCCCTTGATACACCCAGTAGATCTTGGTTACCATTTGGATAACAAAAAACGGTCTTCTCTTTTTTTTTTTTTTGTGACACGCTGGAGACGTTAACACTTTGTATCGCGCGGAACGACACAAAAGGTTTAGCCACAAAAATGGTAAATAAGCATTTGACTGCTTCGTTCCCAGAGCTGCTAGACTGTGGCCATGTATAAAAAAAACACAAAACAGACAGGAACGGGCGGTATCTACCAGTACAACCGGCATCGAAAAACAACCTTATTATATTTAGGGACAACTTTGTGAGGCGAGAATATCAACACAGTAGACGCCTGAGCGTTTCACGAGCGAGTTCTTCACTTCTCATAGGTCACAGAAAGCTGTACATTTATATACATTACAAGTTTTTTTAGAAGATATTTTATTAGCAAGTGATAAATTACAACAACTGCAGGTAACACAGAAATGCAGTCTAACAACAATAAGGACACACAAGCACAAAAAAAATCGATTACTAATTATGTTACATCTAAATTGCAACGAGTAAGTGAACGAAAACGCACACGATTGATTTCGGCTACAGTATGATCAGTGGGGTCTTTCCTCTAGACTACTTCTTTGTTCAAAAAGCAAACTAGGAATTTGCGAATACTACTTTGAATTGAATAGCAAATAGCCATGACATGCCTTTCTTTGCAGCGTTCAAGTTCAATTCCAAGCAGTTTTCTCTCACGGCTATTGAAAATGGTACGAAAATGATTAAGTGCAACAGATGAATCGGTCATTCTTGAGTTTGTTCTATTTTTTGTTTTCTTCTTTCTTTTCAGGCGAATTTTCGCGGTCACCAAAATGCGCAATCGTGGAGTTTGAAATACAGCTGTTTTTATTTTTTTTGTTGTCTTTTTGTTACTGATAGTAGTGGAAATTGGCTTTCAAGATAAACCTCCAGTGCCATGTTGTTTGTAACGATATCAGATGTGAAGAGGTTAGATAGTCTGAGTGTGACAGACACAATGAGGCAAGGAGTTAAGGGCGTCACGTCATGTCCCACAAGATAATTTAATCTTGACACATCAATTAAATCGCGAACGACGACATCTTGAGGCAGTAAGTGGCGAAAGCCTGACATCTCTCGAGCCACACATGAGTGCTATCGGGAATTGTGCCTTTGTCTAGAGAGCAGTTTGTAGTGATTGTGTGATAAATCCGCTCCTACCTCGCGCCTGTGCTGGGAATACAGGAGTGACGTCAAACACGTTGCCTGAAACGCTATACCCTACTTGGTCGCGAACGCTACGTCAGCATGGAATCTGACGCGGTCGTTAAAATGAAGGATTGCAGATGTACGCGTAATTATTGACACTGGGTATAGAACATTGCCGTCTTCGCCGTCTGTTAACAGCACTTATAACTGGTATTCACCTGAAGATCCGTTTAAAAAAAAAAAAAGTGCGGCTTCTTGCGGAACATTACAAATTTTCCCTTTCATTCGTTTAATTAAGATATACGTGGTGTACCTTAGAATAGATTTATGATATTTTATTAGGGCGCACACGTTTAAAACATCAAAATCACCGTTTCTTCTTTCTACAACCTAATCGTGTAAGAACTACTTCGTGCAGCGTATGAATAATACACAAAACTTCCTTTTTTTATTGATATAAACACGAGTATGCGGAAAGAAAGTCGTCTGCTTCTCGCACATGAGTTGTGGTGACTTCAGAAAGACGCCGAACTCTGATTGGCTCTGATTGAAGGATAGCGGATAGACCTCAAAGCAAGTTGTCTTGAAGTCTACCCACTGTCCTCCAATCAGAGCCAATCAGAGTTCAGCGTCTTTCCGACGTCACCACAACAACCCCTGCAAAAAGAAGCAGACGAACTTGCGCTCCGCATAAGACAGCGTCAAAAGCGCACCATCATGGTAGTCGTATTGTTTCTTTACGTGTTCTATCATCGTTGCACCAATCATACATAGGGAAGGCATCGTGCACTTGAGCTTTTGACGATGTTTGATTGGTCACATTGCCTCGTGGCGTCGGCTGCGTACGGACTTGGGCTGAAACGAAGTATAGATGATTATCTTTGTTACCTGGGGCCCTAAACTCATCAAACACAAAGTTGGAGCCGAAAGTTCGTGGAGCGCGCCGATTGGACGCCGGCGAAAAAAAGCGCGAAGTCATCGTCGTAACGACGAAAATAATCCCTGGAGAAGGGGAACAAGAGGGACAAAGGACAAACACGAATCTCCAAACACAGCTAGGTGACTGGTGCGCGACCGAAAAAATCCGCATGGTCCGGGTATCGAACCCGGGACCTCTCCATTACAGGTGGAGCGCTCTACCAACTGAGCTAACCAGGGGTTAGAGGTCAGTAGAGCAAACGGGTTTTTATCAGCTGCCACCAGTCTAACACCAACAATTATTTTCGTCATTCTTGTCCAGCTCGCTTGCACCTTTGCATTTAATTGCATTATAATCATCGTCGTGATAGGCCAACCGGTGCGCTCCGTCAACTTCGGCCCAAACTTTGTGTTTGACGAGTTTAGAGGCCCCGGATGATGTTGAAAAGAAGTTTGAACGAAAAATTGGCTCTACGCTCATTCAGAGTTGGGGCATGCCTCGTGCCACCGGGCCGAACGTGCTGTTCGTTTAAGCACTGCGTGGTTTGAACAACGCCGCATAGAATAATCGAAGCCTATGAATAGCCTTTCCTACCTGCACGCAGCGTCGTAACACCCGGATGACGCCAACTGAGCGATTGGGCCCGTACCCAATACCGAACGTCCTTCGACGCGTTGACTGGACACGAGGCCCAGCCGAGCGATGACGTAGCACTCGGAACCAATCTGCGTTTGCGCTCGGTCTCACTGTGATGACGTCGATATGCTAGTGCATGAACTATGAATAATGTAGGCGGAGTGCTAGGGGTTTACGTATACTTTATGAGTAACACGTGTATCCGTTGTCCGAGTAAACAACAATATTAATTTTACTCTTTGATATGGTCTTTTTGACAACGCTTACCCGAAACCGCAAAAAAAAAAAAACATAAAGAAAGCCGGGAAATAAAGAATGAAGCTTTCATTGACCGGTCGCAAAACGCGGTTGCCGAGCTGGCATTGAGTTGCGAGGCTAGTCTCACCCACTTATCAAAGCCCCAATAAACAACCAACAAAAACAAGAAAATAAGCGAAATACAAAGATGTACAGAAGTGTCACAGGCGTCTTTTGCATCATCCGTTAGCTTGCATCCTCGCGGCGAGTGAGTTACGGGAGGTGACGACGAAGACATAATTTATGCCTCCGACGACGGGACAACAGGCAACGGGAAACGAGGCTCCTGTCCCTGGGGCTCACTGAACGCAGACAAATGTTGCATAAACACCGCATAAACGCAGAAAACCAGGATGAAGAATGCTTCGTCGTGGGCCACATTATGTGGAGCTCCACAGTTTCTGCTCATTTTGTTCTGCTCATTTTGTCAACTTCACCTGAACTTATTTCTTCTGTTACTTTCATGCCGGCTCTCAGCGACCATTCGCTATTACATTTCTCACTCGATGTGCCAGCCAAAACAGCACAGCGAACTCTTAAAAAAATACGAGACTATGGTAGAGCTGACTTTGACTCTATTAACGGTGCCCTTGGCCTTTTTCTTAACGATTACTTAGACCACTTTTCTGACCGTTCTTTAGAATTAAATTGGACATTGTTTAGGTCGCAGGTTGAGCTCCTAACCAATAAACATATACCGCTACGTAACATCCCAATTGTTTCGAATTCCCCTTGGTTCAATAACACCCTAAAGAGACTTTCCAATAAGAAGAAACGCAAATTTCGTGCAGCAAAGCTAATAAATTCCGAGGTTAAATGGCTCGAGTATCACGAAGCTGCCAATGCTTACAAAGGTGCAATCGCGGATGCAAAGTCAGTTTATTTTTCTATCACCCTGCCATCACTACTAACCAACAACGCCAAACAGTTCTGGAATGCGATTAACGGCAATAAAAACACCACACTGTCTCTGTTTAGTTTATCAGGTGAACCTGTTTCCACCGATGACTGTGCAAATGTTTTAAATTCTACTTTTGTTGAATCATTTTCAAACTGTATTTCTTCAACTTTACCTCAACTTCAAGAACGTATCCCATCTTAATTCAAACAAGTGGAATTCTAAAGATAATTGAACAGTTAAAAATATCCTGCTCCGCGGGAGTTGACGGAATTAATTCTAAATTTTTGCTAAGCACAAAAGAGTATTCTTCGATAATATTGTCTAAATTATTTGAGCAATCACTTACTCTAGGCTGTTTACCTGACGATTGGGAGGTGGGTAAAGTGGTGCTCGTGCATAAAACCAGTGATCATCATTCTCCCCTCAATTTCCGTCCCATTTCCATAACAAGCATTCCGTGTAAAATTCTTGAGCATATTATTTTTTCTCATCTCGTTCAACACCTAGAATCCAATTCATTCTTTTCTCCTACACAACATGGCTTCCGTAAATCATTTTCGTGTGAAACTCAGCTACTCACCTTCACTCATGACCTTCACCTTATTCTTGATCGTGGTTCCCAGGTGGATTGTATTTTCCTTGATTTCGCTAAAGCTTTCGATAAGGTGTCACATAATCTACTACTCCATAAGCTTAGCAAACTTAACATTGATCAGGATGTACTTTCATGGATTCGTGCTTTCCTTAATAACCGATCTCAATTTGTGTCTGTGAATAATACTTCTTCAAGTCCAGCTCCCGTGACATCAGGCGTCCCTCAAGGCTCAGTGTTAGGTCCCCTGCTCTTTCTTATTTTTATCAACAACTTACCTTCCTGCGTTTCGTCCTCTATTAGCTTATTTGCAGATGATTGCGTTCTTTACCGTGAAATAACTAACACCTCTGATGTTGCTATCCTTCAGTCCGACCTTGATTGTGTTTCTAATTGGTGTAACAAATGGAACACGCAGCTCAACACTAACAAATGTAAAGTAATGACTGTTTCTCGACTCAACTCGCACTCTTCTTTCTACTATCTGAACAGTGTTTTGTTGGAAGGTGTACCATCGTATAAGTACTTGGGGATCCATATTTCATCGAACTTGTCTTGGGAACCTCATATTCGCTACATAACTAACAATGCTAACCGCATGCTTGGCTTCCTCAAACGTAATTTTCCATCTGTCCCTGTATCTCTCAAGCTACTACTATACAAAACCCTTGTCCGCTCCAAATTAGAATACGCCTCCTCTATATGGGATCCCGGTACTGACTTACTTACAACAGCAGTCGAAGCTATTCAAAATAGATCTGTTCGCTACATTCTTACTAACTATCACCGTACTGCAAGCGTAACGTCCATGAAAACGCTTTTAAACCTACCTAACCTTTCTTCAGGTCGTGAGTTATCCCGTCTTTGTCTGTTTCATAAAATTTATCATCACAATTCTTCCTTGCATCAAAAATTACTAACTCCTCCCTCATATGTCTCGCCACGCGTCGATCACCAACACAAAATCGGTCTACCTGTTTGTAGAACCACTACTTTTTATAATTCATTCATCCCCAAAACAACAATCACGTGGAACCACCTTCCATCGTCAGTTGTGTCTGTAACAGATGCCATTATGTTTAAGCGTGTTTAACCAATTTTCTAAGTTAAAGTTTCTTATGTTCGTGTTTCTATTCTTAGGTTGTCATTTTGTTTTTTTTAGTGATCTTCCTTTTGTAACTACTCCCCTCTGTAATGCCCTCGGGCCCTGAGGGTACAATAAATAAATAAATAAATAAATAATCAAGAGTACCGTCGAGAGTGACTCGAGACAACGTGCAACTGTCGGACTATTGTAATAGCGCAGAAATTCGGCAAAAGTGCCCCGAGGAGGTTCTGAGATCGCTTAAATATGGCCATAACTTCCTCTGCGGGCTCGAAGCATCCTAGAAATTCATAAATCATAACAATGCGCGGCCGATTTCCTTATTTAAAAAAAAAGCAATCAAAGATCGAAATTATCTCCGGCGATGGTAGGAGCATTGCGCTGGCAGCCAAGACGGACAGTCACCAATGAAAACGCGACATCTCGTTCAGATTGCAAACGCTGTTATTACAAAATGTGTATGTTTTTGTAGATGATACAAGCAATTATAGTCACCGACAAGGTGGGAATGGTAGGGAAGAGCTTCAGTTGTCCCGCGTCCAGCGCAATTACCCTACCTACAACAACGCTTCGGTCTCTCGTGCACCTCGAACCCGCGCGCGCCGCCGAAGCAAGGTGGAAGGCACTGAGCGCCTGCTAAGCGGAGCGCAAGTTCATCTGCTTCTTGCACAAATTTTGCGATCATGTCAGAACGCCCAGCTCTTATTGGCCGATTAAAAAAAATAGTGGGTTAGAACTCAAGGCATTTAGCATCGAGGCCTACCCACTATCCTTCCATTCAAAGCCAATCATAACTCGGCGTCGTTCTGACGTCAACGCAACCCCTGAGCAAGAAGCAGACGACTTGCTTTATACAGATAGGCCAGTCGTTCGGAAGGCACATGCTGCCGTTGTTATTCTGGCAGTGACCACAGTCGGAGACGCGTTCCAGGCACCAGGCTACAAGGGCAGACCGACATCAGCTCACGTAAACTTCGAACACCCAATTTGCATTAGCTTCGAGAGAACCGAGCGATCGAGCGACTGCGATGACAAACCCAAGACCACGGTGGAAGAGAAGAAAGTGTTTGAATGCATACATGGCTTGTACTGACGTCACATTGCGTACTTTTAACCGCCATGCAAGAATTTTGAGTGAAGGGTTAATCTTCTATAACCTTCTGGGAGGAGAATAGCGACGTCTGTGCAAATCCGAGAGGCACAAAAGAGGATCCTAGTAAGAGGAGTGCTCTTATATTCTCTTCTTCTCTGATGGTCATCGGAGCGCTCTTTGAATGACGTCACGTGCAAGCCATGTATAAGGCCAGAAAGGGGGCCGAAATTTCACTCAGGTGGGACTTTAGGGCCCTCACACAGGCGTGGCGTGCGTAGGTCCTCGAGCCTCTGCCATGTCTCGCACCTACGCGGCGTTTGCCAGAAATGCGAGCGAACCTTCGACACGCTTGCTTCATGGTGAAAAGGAGCCCCCTTCAGACTCCTCTCTTTTCAACCCAGACGAGCAAACGTTTGTCTATGGCTTGTCGCGTCGGATTGCTGACTGTCGCGTCGCGCCGCGCCTCGTGTCATGTAACCGATTGAACTTGTCGGGAAAGCGCGCGCGCGGTCATCGGAAGCCGCCTTCAATGAATTCTCCCGAGAAAAGGAACCCGAGGCGACCTCGTTACACGCACCCTGGGTCCCCGTATCTAATCCGACGCCGGAGATTGGAGTCCCCTCCCTCGTCGGTGCGGCGAGGGACTTGACTTATTGGCACGCTTCGGTGACGGCGGCCGAGACGCGGATGAGCATATCGGCCCCCGAGACGTTGTGATCGTCGGGGCGTCAGGATTAGTGTATCGCTGACGCGGAGTCGCCCGCCAGGAGGGAAGGAGCGTTCACGCGCCTAGAGCTCTCGAGTGTTGTTCGAGGTATCGCTCTGAGCGTCGGACGATCAACAGCGTTGGCCGATTTCGAAACCGAGCTTGGGTTCAGTGTTCAGCGACTGCGAGCTGTTTTGTGTCGAGAAGTGCGTCTTGATTTCGGATCACCGTCAATAGGTAAGAATGACCTCAAGGGTTTTTATCTTTTTGTGCGAACCCTACGCACTTTTGTGTCCGTTGTTCCTTTTACCTTTTTAACTAACGAAGCGGTCGTCACGCGTCTATACTTTGATTATGCGTGCGGAGGGTAATGTGCCAAAATAATGTGGTATGATATATGATGTTCTGAACAGCAAATGCTGTTATCAGGAGTCTTATTATATGTTTATATACATATTATGTCTACACTTTTTCTTTTTTTGTTCGTTCCTTCTGACGCTACGGTCGCGGACCAAGCAAAGAGTTTGAACGTTTTCTTGCTGGGGTTAACAAAATAAAGAATTTCGTTTTTGAATATCTTGAAATAAAGAAATTATCGATTTTTTTTTGCAGCAGTTAACAATAATAAAGTCATTGAATGTTTCCTAAGTAAGTGTACTAGAAACTTAAAAATTTAACGACACTCCTGTGTGCGGTCTGAAAATTTTAATGACTTACCTTCTAAAGATTGGCACGACTGCGTTTCTTTGCCCCAAAAGTCCAAACGGCTTCATATATATATTTTTGGAGTTATGTAAAATGTTGTTTTAAAGTTAAAGTAATATTATCAATGTGTGCCTTACCGTATGATTTTCATATTTGTGCCGCAATGCCTGCTCGCTTGTCAAGATATAACAAAAAACTAATATATTAAGTAATCCTATTTTACACATTGTGCGTACCAGTATCTTATCCTATTCAAACAAAGAATAGGTTGTTCGAGGCGTTCGCATACTATTTGTAGTACAAATACATTTCGACGCACCAGAATAAACAACGCGTTATGTTTACTCTCATTTCTCGAAATTTCGGTAGCACGGCTGACACTACCCTCTCTTCAAGTTGGGTGAAGATTTTGGACTCCAAGAAAGACGCATCAACAAAATGGCGATGTTTTAGCAACAAAAAAAAAAGCTGAAAGGAGGAAACGGGAGTTTGCTGGAGGAGGAAATGGGAGTTCGTTGGGACGTCGGAACACCCAGCTTTGTTTAGAAAGATAAGCGGGTATAGACGCAAAGCTATAGCTGTCTTCGTCTTCCCTCACTGATGCAACGCGTTCGAACGCTAAACGCCGGATGCCGGCGTTCGGAATTCAAAGGCGTTCGAACGCGTTACATCAGTGAGTGAAGACAAAGGCAGCTATAGCTTTGCGTCTATTCATTAATCATTCCAACCAGAGAGCTCGATGTTCTGACGACACTGCACCTTCTCCTCCTCTTCCTTAGTTCCTACCCATATAAACTCTCGTATGGACAAGTCCAGAGCGAACACAATTTAGGCTTGTTCCTTATGATGTAGTACATGGAATGAATGCATTACTCGAAGGCGAACGCCGAAGACACACTTGGCACGCGAATGATAGAACGTTTCGATAAAACGCTTAAAAAAAAGTGTTGTTGGCAGCGTCAACGCGTGGTAGATGCAGCACAATTTCCTTCTCGAGTGAATACACGTAGAACGAGTGTCGTGAAAGTCATCGTACTGGAACAGAGGTTCTAGCAACTTTTTTTTGTGCTTGTTTTCGCCGACTGAAAGTTTTGGAAAGACCACGTTCCGCCATAATGAAAGCGACCCACGGAACTGTGACCGACAACGTCGCTAAACAACCATTCTGGAAACGGCCTTCAATACAGCGTTTGAGACGGATAGTGGCATTGTTAGATTTTTATGGCGCGGAAGCTTGCATAAATGTATATATAAAAATTGCTTTGGTGATCAGTTAAAACTTGACCACTAACCTATTCACTGATCTAATTCAGCTACGGTAGCGCAGACGCACTGCCACTAAACTTTGTCTCAGGTTACCCGTAGTCTGCATGCAGCGAGGTCTGAACTCTTTGCTTTGGAATGTGCTTCGTCTGTACGAGCGCTGTTCCAACTGGAGTATCATACCGAAGCTCGATCGCTCCTGGATCACTTGTTGCAATCAAATCTAAGCAAAACGCAGATTTGTAAGTTCATAAATATCTAAAGAATAGAATAGATATTTTGATAAATTACCCAGGAACCAAGGAGCAAACTTGGAGTGTATGGTTACACGCGCTGCTATACTTTGTTTCACCTTATGTTCTACCGCAGCGAAGGCTACAAGCGCGAGCTCCTTGCTCTGGGGCACATTTCGGCGGCACAAGCTCTCGTGCATGAGAAGCAGGTGCCAACGCTGTGAGCTCGCGCTTCTAGCCTTTGCTGCGGTACAACATAAGGTGAAACAGAGTATAGAGCTGGCGTTTGCAGCGGAAACTGTTATGACGCAAAAATCTCAAAGAAATTATGCATTCTGTACATGACTGCATTCTGTACATTGACATTTCGTCTCCTAATGATCAACTGTTACTTAACGAATCCTTTATCCGTTTTTATAATTGGAGCAAGAAATGGCAAATGGATATTAATTTTGATAAGACTGTGTTTATGAGATTTACGAATAAGAGAACCCCTTTAGTTTTTAGCTATGGTATTGATGATGTCATTTTAAACGAGGTTACGGAGTTCAAATATTTAGGTGTTTTCTTCACGTTCAACCTTAAATGGGACAAGCACGTCAACTTTATTTGTTCTCGCGCCCATAAAAAATTAGGTTATGTTAAACCTACTCTTAAATGCTCTACTAAAGAAGTTAAACTCTGTGCTTATAAGACCCTTGTTAGGCCCATCTTGGAGTATGGATCTGTTGTTTGGGATCCTTATTTTAAGAAAGACATTAATCTCATTGAATCTATCCAGGCCAAGGCTGTAAGATTTATTTTGAATAGGTATGACCGTAATTTTTCACCATCTTCGGCTGTTTCATCTCTGGGGCTGGAGGCTTTGTCTAGAAGGCGAACAGTTGATAAAATTAAAATGTTGCTCAAAATTGTTAATGAGGACTGTGGAATAGAGCGAAGTAAATATATTTCATTCTCTACTAGTTCACGCACCAGACGATCTCATTCATTAAATAATGTTCCTTTTCAGTCTCATACTAATTGCTTTAAATATTCGTTTTTTCCGCATAGTATTGAAATTTGGAATAATCTTGATGGGGAAATACGTACTCTTCCGTATAGTGATTTTATTAGCGCGGTTCTGCCTATTCTTTTCAGTAACGCATGACGTCATCATATTCATTTCTGTTATGTTGAAGGGCATGTTGTATTGTTTGAATGTTAATTTGTTTCTGTATTCCTCCACTCCTGCAATGACCTCAAGAGGTCGCAGTATGTGTAAATAAATAAATAAATAAATACTTTGCCTGCATCCGTCAACGCCTTATTTTAGTGATTTACTTTGAATCTTTTGTACTCATCAGGCGAGCGTGTTGGGAGCGTGTGCCTACGTTCCCAGTATTACACTAAGTGCTTGGGTGAATTGGCAAAAGAACGGCTGCAATGACTGCAACCTTAGTAAAACACCGTTAAAACTTTTCAGTCCGCCCGCAATGTCCAGGAAGTATATAGGATCCTCATTTCGCGTCCCTTTCTCCCTTCCCTTTCCCTTCGCTCATACGCTTGCCTATTGTGCAGTGGCATGCTTACAGGATATTTTGACGCTTCTTTAAGGCCTGTTCACACATGCAGCGGAGCGCTACAAGCATAGCGCTAACCTCGCGCTAAGCGCGTGCTGACCGCAGCGTTCACCAGCTTTGTATCGCACCACCAAAACTGTTGCTCGTGGCAGGCGATAAGTAGCTGACGGCACGTGAGGAGCGCTACATCAGCGCTTCGCTCCATGTGAGAACCGGCCTTTACACTGCCTCATAGTCAACTGAATGGTTTTCCCGTTTTGTAACATTCCATAGACAGTACTGCTAGCCCTGACTTCCCTGAAAATCTAAACACAATAACGACATGATCTAGCGTATTATGTTTATTGACCAATTTAAGTTAAAGACGCAAGGTAGAACAGCAGAGCGTCTGTGACAGACTCCACTTTTATTTAGTTTATTTATTTTCGGCCTCTTCACGATCTAATATTCGCTCGGGACAGAAAATTTTAATAATAAGGCATTCATTCATTCATTCATTCATTCATTCATTCATTCATTCATTCATTCATTCATTTTCGCATACAGTCGTATTACATTAATATGGACGGCGTTAGTAGGGTCTTTTTTTGCAAACCTTTACCGTTTTCAGCGTACCTCACTACGGGAGCTTTTGAAGCATGCTTTTAAGCGCGCGCCAGGGTGATACCGTGCGCTGCGCGGAACACGATAATGGTTTGCTAAAAGTCGCCTATATAGGTAGCCCTCTATATGGACAAAAATTGCCTGGGACGAACGGGGTAATATCGTGCATATTTGTCTCGTTATTCTGGAGGATGCACTCACATTAAGAACCATTTGGAGCCGGAAGGAAAGGGGGGGGGGGCAACAATGGTGACTATAGCAACGAGACATACATTATTCATATTAACGAGAATAGATATCAGACCTTATCAGGACTCAAATGCCCTCAGAATTGCCTCGACAGTCGCGGAAGCAACATTGCCTCATTAGTTGTCTCAACCAGACTGTATCAACGATTTCAAGCTGGTTGTTCTGCGACAGCCCTCTTAGTGGGAGTGTTCTGATAACATTGTTCAAGGGCTCACTCGATGCGCGCAATCTGGCGACCGTAGGCAGGAGTTTGGCGCAAATAAGAAAACACCAGAGCCAGGAACAGTAGCTCCGCAATCGCGAAACGAATATACGGGGTGTTAGGAAGAAAAAAGAGCAGCGTTTTCCTCACCACAAACAAAAACTACGCATCGGCGCACGTTCAGTCTCCGCCTAAACGTAGCGCTAGCAGTTGGAATTAGATGCAAAAGTTTAAAAACGTATACTGCATCTAATTCAAAAGTTGTAAAAGCGATTTTTTTTTTTTCAATGATAAAATGGCGACTAACGGAGAACTCAAATACATAGAGATGAACGGCGAACGCTAATGGGAACGCGCCTCGTACACCAATGGACCTTTTCCACATACCGACGGCACCAGGCGGTGGCTGCACGAATTAAAAATCGAGGAAGTGACCTACCTGCGCTACCAATCGATAATGGGAGCTACGCTACCAGTTTCTTCGCTCTCTGAGCAGCGGCGAGTGCCCAACGCGACTTTAAAGAGGGGCATCCGTGGCGTCCATCCAGACGTCGTGTTTTGCTTTCCGTCCACTTTCTTTTTTTGTGTAACGCAATTATATGTATGCTGAAATTACGCGTTCTACTCGTTGATTCACAGCGTCCTTCCGAATTTCCTCGATTTCTGCTACCGACTTCCGCCGCTTGGCATCGGGCGCTCGCGCGTGCGCAGAACGCTTCTCGGAAAAGGTCCATTGAAAATTGACCCAAAATCGCTTATAAATTTTGAAACAGATAACGATTAGTTCTGTAGTCTTGGTATCTGGTCCGAACATGTATAGTGCGTTTGGGCGGAGTCTGAACATGCGGCGACGCGCAATTTATTTATGCGGTGAGGAAAACGCGCTTGTCTTTCTTCCAAACTCCCAATATGTACGCCCTGAAGCCTATGCGGAGAGCAACTTCGTCAGCTTCTTTTGCAGCAGGTGATGTCAAAACGCCGAGCTCTGATTGGCTCTGATTGGAAGGATAGTGGGTAGACTTAATGCAGCTTGCTTTGAGGTATACCCACTATCCTACAATCAGAGCCAATCAGAGCTCAGCATTTTGACGTCACCAAAATCCCTGCAAAAAAAAAACAGACGAAATTGCGCTCCGCGCTGAAAGTCAGTCGTTTCCCTGTGTGGTATTTTATCACCAGTTCCCGGATGTAAAACTACTGAATGGAACGGAACTTGATATTGGAAAAGAAAGCCCGCCTCAAGGAACTCCCACTGTGCGGAAATTTGCTGATATACTATATCATAGTTATGCAATCAAATGAAGTTATTAGTATTTTAAAGGATTGTGTGGGTGTAAGCAACGTACAAATGATTTACTTCACGATCTCTTAGTACAACTGGCGGTACAAAAATCATTGTGCGCTCGTTACTCGAGACATTTCGGTATTCATTTATAAATTAAACCGTTCATGTAACTGTTTCCTAAAAGACCCTAATAGAAAATTTTAGCAAACTGTTACCGTGTTCCGCATACTGCACTATTGAAGCCTCTGAAGCATACTTTTAAACACGTGCCAGCGTGATACCGTGACCGCGTGGCTCGCGCTTCAAAGCATGCTTCAAGAGTTGCGGTAGTGCGGTACTCGGAACACGGTAAAGGTTTGTCAAAAGTCCCCCATAAAAGTGTGACGTTCTCGCGCCGCGTGAACGCCAATCAATCAAACGGTATACTTTTAACACAAAAGAGGGTTTTAGTAGATCGTACGCTGCGGAGTGGCGTGCTCAATCTATGCTTCGGAGTGACAGCACGAGCTCCCGCTAACAAAGCGTAGCTCTAGCGTGCGATATTCTAAAAGCCCTTAACGTAAGCTACACCCCTAACCGTATAAGGACAGCGACCGTCCACGCCCACTATGCAACAAGCACGCATGCAAATGGGCTACGACGAGTTGCACTGCGTTTGGAACCGTGCCTGTATTGTCTCGAGTGAGTCTGTAGGCCCTCCAGCAAACACCAGAGTACGTCGTTTTCGTTTCTGCTATCTGTGCATTTTCTTCACGCATTGTGAATACTCAGAGGGCGTCTGCGTCTGCTTTCAAATATCTTCTTTTTTTTTTTTTTCGAGCTATACGTGGAACGTTTTTCTGCCGCTGGCAGCAGCTGGTGGCGGCTTTTATAGCGGAAGTCCCCCCGCAGCATCTGTTATCACGTTCGGTTCGTGAACGACTGCTCCGCCGTCAGATCGCTCACCAACCGTAACATATAGCTACCGTGCCTTCAGGTTTTTCGAGCTGGGCCTCTTTCGCTTTCATCTCAGTGCGGAGTGTTCTTATTCTGGCTCCCAAAACACAGTTTCTGTTTCCTCACCTTTCTCTACGGCATTCACCTTTCCCTTCTTTTTTTGCGTTTGTTTTTTCTTGACGTCGTTCCCTGCTAGCTCGACCGGTCCTGATACACTCTCGCCCGCGTTCTTGCGGAGCTTCTGGCGCGACAGCGACGGCGGCAAGCAAAGCGGTTCGACATCTCGTTCGAGGTAACAAGGTCGCTGGAACGGACCGCACGGGTCGCTCTACTCCTTCGCAGCACCCCGGAATCGCTGCATACCGTGGCGGCACGAAGAATCAGCTGTGCGCGTGGCACCTTTCGTCAGCTTTCGCGGCGAGTTTGAACAGCTTGTGTTAAGAGGACTCTGCGGCGCGACCGCATGCACCGTCCTCGGAAAGAACGGACTGGCTCATCGTCTGCTCTGACCCGAAGTGAGTGTTGGTTTGTCTTTTCCCCTGCATTTTGTTTTTGTCGACCTCAGTTTGGTTGTGGAGGGTCCGAGAGTACAGAGTCTGATATTGGTTTTCCTTTCTCGTTTTAACTGGAAGCAGGCGGAAGTTCAGATGTTTACGTTGGGTTGCACGCTAAGGAGTATGGTTTAGAATACGAGCTGTGAAAAATCAGGACCAGTGAACTCAAAAACGACACTCAGTAAACATATTAACCGACTAAGTGCGGTTTGTGCGTAAACCTTGATGACGGTTTGTCCATAATGCTTCAGATATCTGCTGTTTGCTGCCAACAGCCTTTTCCAGTTATTAATTTCGTGAAACGTGCGACAATAGCTGAGCGATTTATTTTATACTCTAGTTTCCTTTCACTTCGAGCATTTTGAGCAACGTTCAGTAAACGCCGAGATATAACTTTCAAGGATATCCGTAGCAAGGCTGCGAATATTCTTGAATTGATGCCACGAAGTGAGAATCTGCAACCTACGTTTTACTCCAGATGGAGTCACACAAGAGCTTGAGATAGGACACTGTGTAGTTTTAAATTGCAAGCGTTCAGTGACCGAACCTTTCTTTTACGTGAATCAAACTTTTCAAGTGCGCGGTTCTAGCCACATAACATCCGCTGGTCATAATGGGCCGATATGAATATTTACTTCGATCATTAAGCCACACAATTGCTTGGCTCATCGAAATTCATTTTTGTGCCAATTTTAAACCAATGGGTACGAGTAACAGCACACTACATCCTGATATGGTTTTTTTTTTTTGTTTGCCATTTTTCTGTACGCGGCTTCATATAAATTCACTTGTTTGACAGTTACTGAGTAAAAGCACATGCGTACCCGGTACTCCATTCCGCAAAGGAGGTCACTTCTCTGGGAGAACCTATACAAGCTAGAACAACGATAGTTAGGGCTGCCTGACAACGGTGAAAAATAACCGCTTCGCTTCGCTTGTTTTAAACTGGGTCAGAATTTTAATTTTTGCTAATTTCACAAAAATAAGTCACTCAGGTGTACAGTAGAATAGAATAGAATAGTTTTATTTCCAATACATACATTTTCAAAAAGTACAATGATGAGCCGGTGTAAGCCTCAAGGGCTTGTGTACCTGGCACGGCGCAGTAGGTGACAAATTTAGTATGTGTAACATCAGTACAAAATGCTCATTCACCATCGAAATAACTTATTCGAGGAAAAGAAAACGATTTTAAGCAGGGACCGAGAAAAGAAGAACGAAAGACGGCATCACACTGCAGAACAATACTCACTGTCATGAGAAAAAAACAATCAGAGGGAAAAGATGTAACCACCATCTAGCAATCTAAGTTCACTGGTCTAAATTCCGTAGGGCTTTTTTAAGTTTTTGTCTTGATGTGGCAGCCAATAGGGATTCTGGCATGCTGTGGAATATATGAGGCACATAATAAATACGCGTACGTTCCCCAATTTTAGTTCGAATTTCGGCATGTTAAATCGAAGTAATTGTCTGATTGGTCGGCCTGAAGTGTACGGAGTTATAAAATTTGAGTGCCAAAAGTGTTGCAGTATTACAGTCTCCTTAAATAATTCCAAAAAAGACGGTAAGTTTAATTCTTTAAATATACAGGGGCTAGAGACCTCGGCCCGGTCAAACGCAACACTTTTTAGGATACCCTTCAATAAGGAATCAACTCTATCTCGCCAAAATAAAGAACACCCTGCAAAAAGGGCTATGCCGTATCGAATGTAACTATATGCCAAAGCGTGTGTGATTATCTTCCGGACGGAAAAAGGCATGAACATTTTAACGTTGTAAAGACAGCACGAAACACTTCTTAACCGTTTACACAAGTACATCATATGCGTAGACCACGATAAATCGCTATCAAAATGTATCCCTAAGTACTTTACTGAATTGACATACTGAAGAGGAATGCCATCACATGACATGCAACTAGAAGTGTGAAGAGCTACAGTAGTTGATAGTTCGATCTTTTTTTGTGGGTTTTTAAAACAAACTAGCTTAGTCTTCGAGGAATTCACTCTGATTAAATTTGACTGAAACCAGTCCATTGCGAGAACGAGGTCTTTTTGTAATTTTTCAATAGCCACATCATAATTCGCAGGGCTTGAAACCAGAAGCGTATCGTCCGCGTATTGAAACACTCTACACTCGGAAATAGCAGAGGGAAAATCATTCACGAATAAATTAAATAATAAAGGCGACAAAACTGAGCCTCGCGGCACCCCGGCCGTAAGGCAAGCTCTACTACTCTTGAGATCTCTAAAAGTCATAACCTGGGACCGTCCTGAACAGTACCCTTTTAGAATCGAAAGAAAAGGGCCCCTGAAACCGAGTCTGTGCAGTTTGCAAAAAAGAATTTCGTGATTTATGCTATCAAAAGCTTGTGATACATCCAAGAAGACTGCACAAGTTAGCATATTATTGTCAGACCCTGCGTGTAAGCAGTCGCTGAAATTTTCCAAAAGGTCCCGCGTTCCTCCTTCCGGAAGGAAGCCGTACTGGTGAGCAGACAATAAAACAAACCGTTCTACGAAACTAGTCATTACTTTTTAAAGATGTTTCTCCAGAATTTGTGAAAGGCATGATAAAATTGATATTGGACGATAGCTTTTAACATCGTCCACTTTCCCTCCTTTATGCAGTGGCTTAACAATGGCGGTTTTCATTGCTGTCGGCCAATCTCCCGTGTCAATGATACTGTTCAAGATTGCAATGAGTGTAGGTTTAAGTTTTTCGAAATTCCTTCGGAGATCGCGCCTCCGGATCTCATCAAAACCTGGGGACTTTCTTTCCTTAAACGAAAATAAATAATCGCGTAGCTCTCCCTTTCCGATATTGGAGGTAGAAAAGCTGAGACTTCATTATATTTATGCGAGGTAATGTTATTAGCGTCATCACGAGCCTGGAGTGCCCCGGATGTGCGAGAAAATGAGGCGTTGAATTCGTCAATTGTTTTCTGTGTAGCAGGCGCAAAAGATTTGTCTATCATATCGTCGATAGAACGTTTTTTAGTCCTACCTAGAACCCGATTAGCGCACTCCCATGTTTTTGCGGTATCGAAACGATGCCTTTGAAATTCTCCCTTGAAATGTTTGCGTTTAGAAGAACGGAGTAGGGCGGCCGCCTTGTTCCTGGCTATTTTGAACAGGTCCTTTAAGCTTAAATTACCTGGCGAACGTTTACAGCGTCACCAGAGAAAATCTTTATACTTTATAGCACCTAAAATATCTGACGTAATTCATTCATGATCCTCCTTGCGCCATTTAATGATTACTTTTTTTTTCTTGCACGTAGACGAAAATTGCGAAAATAGGTCTACTATTGTATCGTATTAACTTGGTGCTTCCACCGAAGTTAAAAGACCATCCCAGTCGTAGTCATTCACTTTTTTATCAAGCTGCGCTCGATCAATAATAGTTATTTCTTTTTTCGTAGCGCTCGAGCCCTACCCCTTGCTGTTAGGTTTTACCTGGTAGGCTATATAATAATGATCCGCTAATTTTTCCGATATCACAGCCGCTTTCACGGTGCTGTCAAAAATCCGGAGGTTAATGAGGTCAATACAGGAAGAAACAAAATTGTCGCCTAAAAATTCTTCCCGCGTCGGTGCCTGTATAACACTGTCGATACCGTGGGTTGCCAATAAGTTTAGATAATCACACACTACATGACGCGAGGAATCCATTATATTTATATTAAAGTCGCCTAACAAACACAACTGCCCCGTCGGGCTGAATTCCGATAGAGCTTTAGATAGTTCTTCTAAAAACAAATTCGCGTTGCTGACCGGGGGCGATAGATGGCAATCAAAATGACAGAAAAATCTTGGCAGCTAATCTCCACACCTACGTGTTCCGCATGCGTCATCGTTACCGCGATATTAGTTGTGAAGCCAACTACTTCTTAAGTACACGCATATTCCCCCTCCCCTACCATACCTTCTTGTATAGGCAAAACGATTATAACCGGGAATAGAAAACTGAGTTATCATATCCTCAGTAGCATTTATTTCCGTAAGAATAAAAAGCATCGATGACAGTGTCCAAATCTCAAACAATAATCATAACGTGGTCCCAGTACTTTCGGATACTTCTAATATTAACATGAGAAAACTAAACGAAAACTTCGACGGCTCTTCGAAATTATTTTTAAGTAACGAACAACTCGGAAAGTGAAAAAAATAATCTATGGCTTGTACTTAAACAACTGCGTCCAAGTCTGCGACACGGTTAATGCGCAGCACTGGCGAGTTCTCGCTCTTCTTCACAAAAATCTTCCCGTTCTTCCCCCACGTGAACTTATATTGGTTTTGCTTCGCTCGTTCTCTGACCATCCAGAACAGCTCTCTGTTTTGTCTCGTGAGATCGTCGTTGAAAAAGAGCATTGGTGCGTCAGCTGTTCGCGCGAGATCACGCAGTTTGCCACGGGCGTGGAGCCAGCAATCCTTTAGTTCGTGTGAGCTGAACTTAAACCGAACTATTGGGATTGACCCCGGCTTAGCAGGAAGACGGTGGGCTGCTGGGATATCTGCGTCTTTGAAATTAGATATTCCAAGTTTGATTGCCAAGTCGCTTAGAATTCGTCTCAGATCTTCTTCCGGAGTTTTTGGCAGCCCGTGAATTTCCGGGTTCACCAGGCGACCGTATTGTTCAGAATTGTTGATTTGCTCCTGCAATGCCTGAATCGTTTCTGCTTGGCCTTTTACAGTCGCACTTAATTCCCCCTGTTGTTTTTCGAGGTCAGATATCTAGTTTCGCTTTCTGTTGCGGTCTCTAGCACAGAGTTATAGTTTGCCGTCAGCCCGTCCACCGTCCACAAGGTGTTCCCAAAAGGTTTTACAGGGTATATTTCACCGCAAAAATAAACTGCTCATCGTGGAACGCTCATTCTCCGCCCAAATGTAGTGCTAGCTCTCCGAACCAGATGTCAAAATTTCATTACTAACCGCGTCACCTCAGTCGAAAGTTTTAGGTGATTTTCTGAAAATTTCAATACGAAAATGGGGCCCATTTTCGCCCGTTTTCGGTAACTGGCATTCAGCTGCATGTATTACCAGAAATACACCGGCCGCCATTTTCCCATTAAAAATTTCAGAGAATCGGCTATAACTTTTGAATAGGACAACGGTTAGTTATGAAACTTTGGCATCTGGCTGAAGCAACTAGGGCTACATTTTGGCTGAGAATGAGCGTTCTGTGATAAGTAGTCTATTTTTGCAGTGAAACAAACCCTGTAAGTATTTTTCGGGACACTCCGTACATTTCGTTGGGACATCAAATTAGATACTTTTACGCTTCAATGAACACCAAGCACCCCAAACTATATTTATGGCCCGTATAGTACACGTCTGTCACAAAACAAAACAAAAAAAAATGCTAGTATCTGCACAGTAAGACACAGTCTGCGAAACCTTAACTAAATTCTGTACCGAGGCAGTCGTTTTCAAATAGAGATCAGTTTTGCTTTTGCTTCTTACTCAAATCAGGTCTCACAACATATATGTATAATTCTTAATATTGTTATTTTGCTGGGAGAAAATTTGTTTTGTGACGTACGGATCTTGCTCAGGTACTTAAAAAAAACGCATGTTCTCTTGAGACATCAGTGCCCTTTTAATTCAAGTTTCGTCATAACTACCGACATCAATAAATTTTTGAGGCGTAACTTAGTCATTACTGATCTCCAAATCTGACGGTCCACAAGGGCACTGCAGCGCACAGTGGAACTGTAAGTAATTTTTCTTTAGCATAGCATGGCTCAGGCGATGCGCACGTTAGAATAATTTTGTGAAGGCCCTTTACCCAAGCGGTTACTTGTAAAGCTGTCACATTTTCTAAAGCTAAGTCAGGGCGGACTTGTCAGTGTGGTTACGTCAACGGTGAGGCTCGAACAGTCTGAAATGCGGAGCTTGGGAACCTATCGAATTCTTTATTTAACCAAGTTTACGGGTTCTGTTTTTTTTTTTTTTTAACTAATGCTTGAGAAAACTTTTATCGAAGTTTGACTGTCATGCGCATGCGCGAAATTCGATATGTAACTGACACCACTAGGCAGAGGAGTGTTCCCATATTTATTGGGTATGCTGTTTAATTGCTTCACATGATTAAACTAACTAAAGCTTTAAACATGTACATATTGACTTTTGTACTACGTAGAGATTTCTAATAATTTGATAAAATTAAAGAGGACAGTAAATATATATATGTTTGTTTTTATAACTATATGCAATTTTTTCTTTAAAAGTCGTACAACGCTGTTCAAAAGCCGAACTTCTCCGAATTTTGCCAAAACTTCGGAAGTTTGGCGAATTCATTGAACCTTGGAGTTCGACGCATTTTCTCAAGTTCGACGAGTTCGTGATACCCCTAATCTTAAACTGATATGTGAGCACGAGTTAACCGCCTACAAAAAAAAAAAAAAACTAAATAAATGTAGGCAAGCTTCCACACTATTGTCTCGCCACTTGAGGTCAGCGACAATGTTTCCACGTCTTACGTGCATCTTTCACGTGTCGAAGCATATTCAAATTACCAAGTTTGCCCTTTATTATCTGGACATTTCAAGCGTGCGATAACTCTTTGAGCCTTATCGTGCCGTTTTCGAGTGCTGATATAACCAGTTTTATGTAATTTCTAATACGACTACGTCACCCGCTAATATTAAAGAAAGAATCTGGACACATTTGGTAGTCGCCGAAACAGCAAATTTCGTGCGTCAAACGCTTTCGGTCAACGACCCCCCATTGTTCTCCGCGCTATGGCTGCTACAATGTCTTAGAGCTGTCGTGATCATCAAGTTGACGACTTACCTTCTCGACATTTGTGCCCGATTGTATCCACCCGCCGTTGGCGTGCTACGGCAAGTGCTGCAAGTACAAGTAAGCGATGAGTATAGATATCATATCCTTTAACTGGTACATTAGCGGCTTTTATTTTTCTTAGTTCAACCTTTTAAGAAACCCTAGAGAATCAGAAGAAATTGTGTTGTGTACATGTTTACGCAGCGGGAAGTTGGTCAGCACCAGTGTGTGCCTGGTCTCTCCACTGTAGTTAAGAACTTTCGCGAGTGCAAATCAGAGGTGTTACAGTCATTGAGAGGATAAGAACGTTCGGGCGTCTTTTTGGAATGCCCGGCCTCTATGGCATGCCTTCGTTGCATTACCCCGTGCTATGGCTGCGTGCGCACGCTCGATGGTAGCTAGATTTGGAGACACCTTTGCCAACTTAAAAAGTAAAAAACAAAAGCGCTAAATGTGTCCCTAAAACCGCTAAATACAAGGCGCAGGACAATAACGACTTTTTAACATTATTTATTGTTATAATTGTTGTAAAAAGCACATTAAATAAGGGACCTTAAGAAGAGAGCTCTTCTTTGACTCAGAGTGCTTCCGTGCACAGAATGATGTCCACTGCATGATCTTACTGTTAGTAGGTGTTACTAGGTCTGTTTTCCGGAGATACCCACCGACGCACACTGTGCGACAAAGTTAGAGCAAACACGACTACGGCGCTTATTTTTTATTTATTTTTTTGTCGAATGGGCACTGGCTGACATAAACATTTACAGCACACCAACTGAACCTTTCCCACTCTATAGTAGTTTTGAGGACAGTCTTTTAATACTCAACGACAAAAAAAAAAAAAAAAACAGCGATGGCTTTTTCCCGTTAACAAGGTCGCAGAGTCTACAATTCATAGTTCCAATCTTTTGTGCAATGTTTGGTGGCAGTTCAAAGCTTCAATGAGCAAATTCACATGCTTGGCGAGAAATTTCATTTCCCAGTATTTGACTCGTGTGACTTCGCTTACTTCCAGTAACCAGACTCAAAGTTTAGAATCATATATAGTCTTCATTTTGCCTGAAATGTTGTGCATAGTTCACTGAGCCCATGTCACGTGGCAGACTTAGAAAGCCAATTTATAGATTGACGCACAAAGTTAAAAGCGTGTCTCAGTGCTTGCCACCGTAATATCTGGATGACGTCACAAGCAGTATTCCCACAGACACCAATTTTCTTGAGAGAAAGCAAAAATAGTGACCCATTGACTTAAAGTTATCACTAAATTAAACTATTTACGATTGATAGAGTAAACTGTACAACGACTATAAACCACCAGAAAGGACGCTAACATGACTAGAAAAGCGCTAAAAGTCCCGCAAACCACAAAACGGCTATTTTATTACGCTAGACAATCCATAAACTCGCTAAATTAAGCGGGGAAACCCCTAAATTGGCAAAACTATGCCTAAGCGTTATTCAAAGGAAGCTCGGGCTGGAGGCGGATCAACTGCAACTCCTCCCTGCTCTTCTCATCCTGCCTGTGACGATAGAAAATCACTCAGAGTTATTGCAGTCATTGACAGAAAGAGGACGGTTTGACGTTTCCTTAGGGATGCCCAGCTTCTAGCATGCACCCGTTGCCTTCTACCGTGCTTTGGCTGCGCGTGCGCGCTCGAGGCTCAGGAGACGCCGAAGCGTTAATGATGTTAGGAAACTGGCGCTGGAGGCGGGACAAGTGAAGAAGCTCCTTTCCATTTTGATAGTGTCAATGGCCATAGCTAATTATTTTGCTAATCCTAATACGTATGATGCACTTTTAGAGTATTCCGGGGGAACCCATTACACGAGGTCGAAGAACTTTAAAGGTCAAATTGTAATTGTAGAGCTCTTAAAGTTGCATTTGATGAACCCATAAAAATGCATATGAAGAACCCTTAAAGTTGCATTTGATGAACCCATACAGAATGCACTTTAAGAACCATTAAGGTTGCATTTATGAACCCATAACAAAATGCATTTGATGAGCCCATAACAAAATGAATTAGAAGAACCCTTATGGTGCGATTGATAAACCCATGCAAAATGCATTTGAATAACCCATACAAAATAAATTTAAAGAACGCTTGAAGTTGCATTTGATGAACTCATACAAAATGCATTTGAGCAATCCTTAAAGTTATGTTTGATGAACCCAAACAAAACGCATTTGAAGATTGCCAGGCTTTATAAACGAGCATGTCTCCCATTCCATCACGCGTGTTTTATGTTTCTTAGGTGACCCGTGCACCGCAGCATGATTTACGTGGAAATCCATGCACTTGGTATTTGTTTTGTGCCAAAAAGCCTGAAAACACCACCACCCATTTTATAGCAACAACAGCTGTTTTACCTCAGCATTACTGCTACAGGTGTTACGCTTGTCGGCAGAAAACAGAAAAAGAATTTTGTGTTGATCTTGCTTTGTCCTTCAAAAGAAAACAGCATATGTTCCGCTGAAATCACCCGGAGCCAGTCTCTCAAAAAGTTTAATTTCTCAATTATGGCAATAGGATTGTTGTTGTTGTTTTACTTACAACCGCTCAAAGACCTACTTGGAATTACATGAAGGGAAACCGCACATTTCGATGAAACATTTAAATTTAAAAATGAATGCAATGAACCTGTATACAAAAAAAATAGAAGAGCCGACACTGCAGAATGTGACAATAATGCAATATAAAGAATAATGGCATTCAATCATTTTGCATGGGAGGTATCAGACAAGCACGGAAGACGTAAAATAATGACATACTAAATCGAACATTAAGCATCCGTTCATTATAAACAACAGGCGATTTTCAGTTATGATATAAAAAATTACTGCTAATAATTACTAACTAGGCAACTGGAATTATACTCACAAACTTTGCAGCACACATTTGCCAGCTGTTTGCATTAAAATAGTTATGTGACCTATTAAGGCAATTTCGCCATTTGAATAGCAGGAAAATAAATAGAACTTCAAATTGCTACTTCTAGCACTTTACTTTCATGGTGACGTATCTGTGTAATAAATAGTAAACACACGCTCAATGTCTTGACAAACATACATCCTCTTTTAAAACTCCTGTAAGGAAACACAAGCAAAATGCCTTGTGGCATTTTAAGATTCTGCACCTAATTTAAGAAACATTTCGCGAGTGTAATGTGAAAGATTGAGCTTTATACATACCAATATTACTGCCTTTATATGTATGTGAGTTCAGCCCTCACTGCAGTAAAATGATATATTGAATGCACTGAAACGAGCACGGGACGATAGCTATAAAAGTTTAAGAAGTCATCTGTCTATGTCTTTCTGCATAATAAAAACCTTAATTGATCACAGAGGTTAAAAACGATAACCTCAACCGCGCCTTTATTGCGTATGCGCACTCTGGTCGTCCGTGTCATCATCCTTAAGTGTATACTTGTTTCAACAACTCCAGCAAAATGTTTTTGTTTTGTTTGTTTGTTTTTACATTTTTTAGCAGCCTCCCGTCTCGGCCGCCGGGTGTTCTTCGTTCAATAACGCGTCATGTAATAAACTGCTACAGCCGTTCTAAAACATATGCCCGCTACGGCAGAAAGCTTCGACGGCGCCGAGTAGTAAGAGCACAGAGATTTGATACGGAGTCACATATACGTGCCCCTTAAAGGATTTACAGCACCTCACGGCCCAAACAAGAAGTTGTGAAAAGAAGCCAAGAAATGTTTCGCCGCGGACTGATCCTATGAACTGCCCGAAAAAAAAAAAGAGCCTAGTTGTTGTCGTGGCTATTTCACAATGTTTTAGCGCAAACTCAGCAGCTATAATTAGTTTCGCCCCCTCGATGGTTGGAGAAAGAATGAATTAGGCGGAACAGACACTGATCTCACACGTACATAAAACCGGGTCACTGCAACACTGGTTTTGTGCTCCGTACCTAGCAAAAAGAAGAAAAAAAAGATTGAGCGGTCCTGCGTTAATTCACAGCACAGTCAAGACAGCGGTATGGCTGCGGCACGTCACGGCGAAGTCTTTAGGCACTGGCGTCACCTTCACGCACCGTGTGGTGCGTGAACAAGAGCGTTCGGAACAAAATGGATATCAGACCATTTTGTTTCGTACGCTTTTTTTTTTTGTTCCGGAGTGCCTGAAAGCGCGTCTGCCTGGACGAGCTCTTGTCATTGACAGTGCGTGCTACGACGTCATCTTGTTATCGGGAATTTATTTTCCCCCGGGGTGCGCGTGCAGTGTACATCGGGTACTACAAACACCCTGAGTATAAAGCGGGTTGTTAATGCTGTGGCGTAGTTCTCTATTGAAATAAATATATATATACAAAAAGCTGCGGCGCAGTTTTGTGGTAACGCAAGCAGCAGACCCAGGTCCCTTTCCCGCGGGCGGTGGGATATCTTTTTCGAGGGTTTGGCAACATCGACGACAGGACACCCTACGCCCTACAACGCCAACTACAACGACAAAAACAAATACAACATCGACAACGGACGCCATTTACAGTGGTGGCAAAAGCGCATAACAGCTGTCGCTGCAAACAAACAAAAAAAAAAACACGCACTCTGCATGCATTAAATGTCTAAACACATCTGTGGCTTCGTGCTTTCGTCCGGTTGTTTTAGGAGTCAATGACACCCCGGGTGAATGCATCCACGTTGGCGACACCTTGCGTGCGCCGAAAAGCTATATTACGCATTTACCGGACTATAGTCCGCCAAAAGAAATTTCAGCTAAATAGTTATTTTTTCCTTTGATTGTGCGTACCTGGTGCCTAGTCCGCGTAAACCTTTACTACGACGATGGCTTACTTCCGTTAAAACAATAAGTCCTTAGTTCCACACAAAATAGCTCTCCACGCTGGCTGATGGAACACTAGGAATCCAAATGCATCTTGTTTTCATCGTTTTTATGGTTTTTAATAATTTGGGTTACTTCGAGAGAAACGACAATGAAGGCCAAAACTCTTCTACGTTTCGGATTCGATCGCGTTTCTTGAAACCCACCACCGTCACTTGTTTACCTGTAGTTATGGTTTCCAACTTCAAATAGAGGGGTGGTGAGTGTCATCTATACCATATCTCATAAGTTGCGTGCAGCAGGAACAAATGCAGAAGCGCGAGCGCGTGGCTTTCACATATGCCTTCGTTTCACGAGCACTCACGAAAGAAAACCAAATCTGAAAGCCATATGCCCACGCATATGCCTTTGCCTTTGCTGCACACAACTCCTGAGATGGGGTATAGGTCCATCTTGATGTACAGGGTGTCCCCGAAAGAAAAATTACAGGGTTTTGTTTCCTGCAAAAATACACTACGCATCACCGAACGCTTATTCTCCGCCCAAAGGTAGCGCTAGGCGTCCGAACAAGATGCCACAGTTTCAGCACGAACCGATATTTTATTCAAAAGTTGTGATTTTTTGAAAATTTCAATGGCAAACTTGTGCCCATTTTTGCCCTTTTTCGGTTTCTTGCGCATATAGAGCTTCATGTATTCGTGAGCTCCGTCGGCCACCGCTTTCCCATTGAAAGCTCCAAAAAACTCTCTTGTTACTTTTAAAAAAAATATCGGTTAATTTTTTTTTTCTGGGGACATCCTGTACATGTCTGCTTGGGCGCGGCTACGTTTCGCATTACCCTCTTGAGCATCGCGAGCAAAAGCACACGCTGGCAGCCTCAGCTTTCTTTGCAGACTAACGCACGAGCGTGAAACGGCGAGACTGCGAGAACCGCACCGATAACGAGCGATTTTGAAAATCAAACCCGTTTGTATACTGCTTTTCAGCTCTAGCATAAATGCCGACTCGCTGGATCGTGGACGCATGCCTCGGGGTTGATATTCCGCATAAAGGAGTTACTACACATGCTCAAAACGCGTCCCACGGCGTAGCAGACAAAGATTCCAGCGCGCAGAGGGCTATTGGTGATAAGGTATATAGGTAACCTGCAATGCTGTTTGGCTTGGCGCTATCTATATAGCGACTGAAGCAAGAAACATTGGGTATGCCTGGAGGCCGTGATCGCATAACATGCCTGTACGGTGGAAGCCACGGCCCTGGCGGGCAAATCGGAACGTGATTACGTATCACCCGAGTGCGCTTTTACTGCGAAGAAGTATCAGGCTTTTCGTTGCGTCATGCTCCAATATGTGTGCGTTGCGCTCGTATACGTAGCACATATCGAGGAAGTTGGCACGCAGTGTGGGGCTTATCGTTCATCCTTTGCCAACTTACAACGAGACAGGGTAATAACCGTGGGCTCTCACTGTTGGCGCCGCATGGCTCTTGCCGGCTGGCTATAATTTCACCTTTTGACAGCCCGCACGGCGTAGAGCATCCACTGTTTAGACATGTAAGGCAGCGCGCTATCTGCAAGCAATTCCGCACAAAGTGTGGGAAAACTATAGAGTTATTATAATGTACGCCAAAGGTTCAACTGGCGCTAGCGTCTATGCGACTTCTGGGATGCAAATTGAAGCAGACAGCAACCAGTTTACTTTTGAGGTGCTCCTGTACATTCCTATGGAAAACACGCGCTTGAATTTTGTCTCTTTGCCGGAAAATAACATAGACCACTTTTGCTATTTCGGTAGTGCCGAATAATTGCTTTAGTTACAGCATTTTACTTCCCCACTGAACTATGGAAAACTTCGCGATATTTAAGGCTCAAACCTCTGTTCCATAGCAGGTGTGTGAAAACGAGCGACAATTCTACGCAAGACAACAATCGAAAGGATTGTAGAGTGTGTTCAAGGTTCGCCAGCATTCTGGTGGCGCTTACATATTGATAATATGCCCGTCCTGTCACTATATGAAAATGACCCCGTCGTGCGTCTTTAAGAGTTTAAAAATATTCAAAACGTAAAGTATAAAGTGTGTTATTAAATATCTTTCTTTTTGATTATTTCTTATGACGGGCAGCTTTTACCCGGCACTTGTTCTCTGGTGTCTACCGATTTTCAAATATTTCGAGCGTGCGGGTGATGTTTTGAACTGAGTCGCACTATTGATGAGCAGAAGGAATAAAGCAGTACTTATTTATTGCAAATCGGGCTATATTACGTGGCCTTCAATTTATTTTGATCGTCTACACGCAAACTGAGTCACTGATTCAGTGTTACTGCGTAGTTCTTGCCGTCTCTCTTGGTTTTCCAGACGTCCTTCGTTCGTTTGGCACGTATATCCGCCATGCTGAAAAGCGCCGGTGCAGTGTTCGTGCTAACCGTGTCCGACAAAGCACATGAATGCATGTACGAAGCCATTTTAGCGTACCGTTTTTAATGCGATGCATTTTAATTAAAAACTCCGTAACTGACCAACATTTTTGTCTGCGTGACTGAGAAATGTTCTAAGCTATTCGGCATGTACGAATTATTCGTGCTATTTGCTCTTTTAATCCAGAGCAGGGAGAAAATGCACTCACGTTTTCCCATAGAAATGCATTACCGAAAGTCAGTTTTCGACTGGTTGCTGTCTGCTTGAATGTGCAACAGCCCACTAGTGCCAGTTACACTTCTAGTGTACATTATAAGAACTCTAAGGGGTAAACGCGCTGTTCCCACACGAGGTGTGGCCACTGCGCGTGCGCGCGAACCAGATTCGCGGGGAGTGCAGCATCTGATCATACGCTCTCAGCGGCATGACGTAAGAGTCGGGTATTTCTGTCTGCAGACTGTAGTACTGAAACAAATACACGTATAAAAGTTACAAACATACGTCTATTACCTAATGACAGTTCATGAGCGTTACCAAATATTGAATACTATGGAATGAATGCCCGAGACAGAGGGAATAAGCTGAAAGAGGTGGCAAGAACACAGCTGCGCGTTTGTTAGAAAACGCATATATGAGGTTCATTTGAACCCACTGCTGTCTAAAACTTCTGACTTTTTCTATGTTTTTTTTGTTTTTTTTTTTCAGTTTCCCGACTTTCGTATATTCATCATGAACTTTTAGTGGCTCGTTTGCACGATAAAATTTACTTTGTGCCTGTGTTCTCGTAAATGAGACACGAAGGAAAACGAAGATATACTTTGGTCATCGAATATCAAAGTAACTAAACAACTCCTGTCTCGCAATACGTTTTGTGGCTTTCGTTGCAATCTTGGAAAAGCGCAAAATGAAAAAGCTAAGGAAAAAACAATAACCGAACAAAAGAAAGTCGTCGTTTGTACGCCATTGTTTTATTTCTCTTTAACTGACACATTTTTTAATAATTTCTCAATTTGTTTTAAGCGTTAAATTAAATTCTTCTTGTAAGTGCACGCTCGTCTACTAATTTTAAACATGTAACTAGCTTTTACGTAGTTACGTTAAACTCAGGCTGATTAAAATATAACTGTGTTGATACATTCAGTGCATTTGACTCTTCACAATAATAAACAAAGCTGCCATGGCCGCGGTGCCAAGGTTGTGATCTAACCACGCTAACCATAATCGCCCCGAGATCTTTTTTTTTTTTTTTCTTGGGGGGGGGGGGGATTTTTTTAGCAAAATGGGGAATATTAAACAGTAACACCGATGGGATATAGTAAATTAAAATCTAACAAAAACAAAAACATTGCTGGGAAATTGAAATTACATAAAAAACGGCTCATATTTAAAAACATCAAACTTAATACGACACCTGGAAGACTTTTCGCAGGGTCAGAGATCTATCGAACCAATATGTATATATTTTCGAGTGACTTTGACATTCACACTTCGCGAATTGTGCTAACACTGTCAATTCAACTCGCTAAAACTCTCCCCGTGAACTAGCTCGCCTGTTCATTAACCTTGGCTTCTAAGTATGACCTCGCTTATTCCTTGTCAAGAGCTGTGTTCAAGTGAATTAGAACCCATGCAGGCCTGTTAGATGTGTCGATGTTACGTACACAGCGCGACATTGCCAATGCGAACAACCGATCTTCAGTTTTTGTTTTTCCTGTTTTACTTCTAAAGTTGAACAGTTGCCATTAGAACAACTAGTGTGGCGGATAATCTTTGCTTAGGGCAGTAATTTAAGCCCCATAGGTTTGGTGATAACCAGTGGTCTCTTTGAGGGAATAGCAAAAAAGCGCCGATGTCTTGTTCGCGTTAGCAGTGTCGCGCAGTGTAGCTGTGCTGTGGCTGATGCCTTTCGCCCTGTGGGTGTTTCAGACCCTGGAAGCTGACCAGATCTACCGGCACACATGAAGGCCTACCAGGAAAATGGCGCAACTCTTCCCAAACCGAACAAAGTTCTTCAAAAGCGTCGTCATGGCGAAAGCTTTTTCGGTGAGTTCCCTAGCTGGTGCTCACCGTTCCAAGTACAAAACGTGATACCGCAAATGTGATAACTTAACAATATCTAATGGCAAACTAAGGACGCTTACTGATCGCTTTTCTTCTATTGAAAAGAAAAATACCATAATATGGTATGAAGGAGTCGCATGACTATTCAATGCAACTTTCTCAATGAAGAACGCACGCATCAATTTTATGTTTGGTCATAGACGTCTACCATCCCTTTCCTGTCAGATGGCGCATAAATGGCATTGCTTTCTTCCACTTGTCAATGACAAGTTTTTAGTTACTGATATCTTAATTAAATCGCTGTGGCACACAGCCGCCAAAACTATTTCTGATGGTTTATGTGCACGATACGTGTTTAAGGTACGGGAGGTTGTCTTGAAATGCCTTAATTGTAAATTCCACAAAAAAAAAAAAAGGTGCTTATTTTTAGATATGGTTTTTTATGGGTAGGCTATTATGGAACATAGGTCGTATGAGTGGACATGTTCTTTTGTTTTTTTTAGCAGGGTTGTTACGCTGACACCACATAGGCCTTCGCAGCCTCTAGTCATTGTCCCATATTTTATTTACACCAAAGCTGCGATGCCGTTGATGTACGCGAACTTTGGTAGTGTCAAAGTAGAAGTGGATTTCTTTAATCGCAGACTTCATTCCGACCCGGTATGTGTTCGTGTTCCTGGGCTTCTTGGGGCTGATGAACGTTTACTCACTGCGGGTGAACCTGAGCGTCGCTCTCGTGGCCATGGTCAAGAGCAAGGGCTCCAAACTTCCCGCCGGAAACACGTCCACGTCGGAGTGTTATTACGGGTTGGGGAACACGACCGAAGACGTCTACCACAACTCGACAGGAGAAGATGCGCCGGTAAGGCATGACCCCCAAGACTCGTTTTTAAACCCCGGCAAAAAAAAAAAAAAAAAACTTTCAGCCTTTCCACTCTGGTGAAGAAGGAAGACCAGCAGAGCTGTACAATGGAAAGTAATCGCCGGCCGGCCGCAAATCGGCAAGCCCCCTGATCTCGGAAAGGCCGCCGCCATCTATGAGCGACGGCGGCAACCAGATACGTGGCTTGCCGTCGTCACTCATAGATGGCGGTAGGTGTCCAGAGTTTGGTGTCTTCATTTCTTTGCGGGGGACACGATCCTGGGGAAACTAGTCCTGAACAGCTCCGCTGTAAAACCCCGCCGGAAGGCACGGAATCCTTAAAACCAGGGTCAGACTGCTTATACATCATATAAACCAACACTCGGCAGATACTGTCCGATGCGTGTCCCTTCATGTATGGTTACAAAAAATCTGTATGCAGACATCTTTGAAGCATTCATATGTGCGAAGCAAACGTGCTTTGTACGATCCCGAGGCGTGTCCTCAGACACTCCTGTCATATCGTGTCTGCTTGCAGCGAACACCGTGGATGGATGAATATTAATGTCTATACCCTTTGTAACGGGCGGTAGGTTGCGCCACCTAGCAGAAGTCTAAAAAAATGTATTGTATTGTGTTTGATGTCTGAGCGGAGTGACTGCGGCTTAAAAGAAAATGCTAATACGTAACGGGCGATGAAAACGGTGTTACGAACGATTGGAGACACTGAACAGACTAGCACTGGCACTATATAGGAAAGTACTATAAAAAAACAAAACATAATGTTCTTCGGACATTTGCAGGATTCACGCATATTTTGCACTGTATAGTCTCAAGTTTTTTTTTTTTTTTTTGTATGGTTTTTGTTTTGATTATTAAAGACGAGCGCGAGTAGGTTCCAAGTATTTTTCGTTTTGAGCCCGTAATAATTGGCATGCTCAGTCTGTACCACTGTGCAGATTCATTTTAAATCTAATCCGTTTTCTTGTTTAAAAAAAAAAAAGAAGAGAAGTCTTCTGGGCAATAAAAAATTTTGGAAATAATATTAAAAAAAAAACTAGTAAATGCACAATTTGGCGTGGCGCACCTTAAATACTTCAGGTTAACAATCGTACTACACTGACGAAATTTTCAATTTGTGTGTAGTGGTACACTGCGGTGGTTGTCGTCAGAGCAATGATTAGTCTAGCGATGTGTTGTGGCCGGTTTGCCTCGTTGAATACCCGACCCGGTGAAGTGCCACGGAGTCTTGGGTTTGAAGAGTAACCTACTACATTTGATTGAACATGGACGAGAGAAATCATAAAATGACCTTGCTTCAAGGCCGGCTGCCACCTAGTGTCCGCGCGCGGCCGCCTCTGTTGTTTCTTACCATATAGCCTCCTCTGTACTGACAAAGCCTGGCAGATCGCCACGAGAAGCTGCCGTTTAGACATCTATCAACAAATTGGACTTTTGGCGTCTTGAGTTTAAAAAACTAAGGGGTGGCTGGCATCATTTCATCCGCCAGGTGTGACCTGTAATGAAAATGGTACACGCTTTCGGAGCTCCACGGCGCATCTCCGCCAACTTTGTCTCTCCTATTTCTCGCAGATGGGGGAGTTCGAGTGGGACCAGTACACCCAGGGCATCATCCTGGGCTCCTTCTTCTACGGCTACGTGATCACCCAGCTGCCGGGAGGCCGGATCGCCGAGGTGCTGGGCGCCAAGTGGATGTTCGGCCTGGGCATCTTCCTCACGGCCGTCCTCACCCTCTTCATCCCCATAGCATCCAGGGCCCACTACGGTGCGCTCATCGCCATCCGGGTGTTGCAGGGACTAGGAGAGGTCAGCCTCAGATGAACACGTTTCCATGAAAAAAACAAAACCACGGCGACGGCATGATCACGGTCACAGTATATTGGTCCTAAGCCACGGTCATGCTGCTCATTCATCGTACAAGAAACTGTGTTTTCTGCAGCCATGATGACAAAATTAACTGCGGATACGCCTGAACCAGTGAGCAAGTTTGGTTTACATATGTGTATGCATCGCACAATGCCTGCAGACTCTTTGTGTATGACCAATGTGAAAATACTATCATACGGAGAAGGAACTACGCCTCAGACAGTAGAGAGTTTTAGCGAACCGTTTTACCCATTCGATACGGTTCGATGGGCCCTCCGGTATGAAGTGCGCATGTGCGAGTCTTCTGTGGTAGAGCATGCGCAGTTCGTATCGGAGCATGCGCAGTTCGTATGGCGGCACACCAGGGACGAACAATACGACGGACGGGGGTCTGCTACTTCTGAACTGTCGTTTGTGGTACCAGCCATTCGATATTCAAGCGCCGAGCAAAAGGGATAAAAGTGCAAAACAATGGCAAGACAAGCGTTGCATGCAACTTCGTCGTCCGCTTCACACGCCGGAGAAGCGGAGAAAAAAAAACACGGTAGTGTGTAGCCACGTAACTTCCGGCCATGAGCTTCCGTGCTCGTCTTTCAATGTCGGTTTCGAGCAGTTTATTATTTTTTTTTAAATGTGCGTGACTCTGCAGCAAAATATGACACCATATTAAATCATCTTTCAATTTTCTTTTTTTTTAACTTTGCGGTGGGGGGGGGGGGGGGGGTAGGGGTGGTAGTGCCTTTTTAAGGCTGCATGGTTCAGTCTCCGGGATATCCACGCCTCATCACGTCACGGGCTTGCCCTCTGTTACCTGTATGACATCATGGAGGTCATAGAGTACCACCTGCCCTCAATGACATCATCAACCACTCTCCACTGGCGATAAAAGCACTGGCGGACTGTCGTACAGTCAAAAGATATCAAGGAGTTCTTTGTTTTTTTTTTCGCCATCTCTTAACACTTTGCAATCTTCTACAAAATTCAGAACTCTGCAGCCAAGGCTGGTGGTGTGTATGCGTAGTAGAGTCGACTTCGTTGAGGAGAGTGCAGTGCAGAAACAAACAAAAAACTTTCTACAAAACCTTCCTACCCATGTTAACCAAAGCGGTGGTCTTCCTCTGTGACATGAAGTTATCACACATGTTTACTGAATTAGAGCGTACAGTGTCATAGGGGTGCAGGACACGCTTTGACAAGGCACACGTTGCTTGAGGTGAGGAAGTAAATGAACGTTTCTTGTATTCTCTCTCTAAAAATCAAGGGCATTTTGTCAATATGTTTTTAGCAGCACCACGTAAACTGCTTCGGCGAATCGGTCTTTCATATTTCGGGGAACCGTACGTACGTACACAGAGCGACACTGTTAGTACGAAAAAGCGATCGTCGATTTTTGTTTTTGTTTTTTCTTTAGTTTTAGGAGTTGAAACGATACCATTAGAACTACCAGTGACGCGGAAAGTGTTATCTCGAGGCAGCAATCTGAGGAATAAACTTTAGTGCTCACCAATACCCTGTTTGAGTAAACTGCGAACCAGCAGTGCCAATATAGTGTTGGCAATAATTTTGTCGCGCAGTATATATACATACAATAATTTAAAAAAAAAAAAGTTACACGTGAGACACGGCCACTGGATTGATCGCTCTCCGTACAGGGTGTGACGTATCCGGCCATGCACACCATGCTGGCGTACTGGACTCCCAAGTTCGAGCGGTCCACCGCCACAGCTCTCGTGCACGCCGGCGCTCACGTGGGAGCCATGGCCGCGCTCACTTTCTCCGGGTTCCTGGCATCTTCGGATTTCCTGGGCGGGTGGCCGGCGGTGTTCTACGTCTTCGGTGAGTTCCGCAGCCTTCGCGTCCGCGCAGCACAGTCTCAGCTGAGCCAGCGCCACCTAGAATACTGTGCCTGGACCGCGTCTTCGACTGGTGTGTGTTTAAGGCCCCGTTCCGCCCACGCATTGACAGTGGTAAACCGAAGTGGCAACGAATGACGTCACTGGCTAGTGTGGCATGTTGTCGGACGTCAAGATCCTGGCGGTTAGCGCTAGAAGTTCCGGCAAGAGGTACGAGCAAAGTGTCACTGTCGTCGCAGTGTTCCAACTCCTGGCTTCAGTGCATGACGTTTCACTGGGCTGTCGAGCTGAAGGGCAACGTGCGGCAGAAGAGGCGTCTGCCGCTACATCTTCGCTGCTGGGACACCGCCAGGATCGCGGCCGGCGACAACGTCACACTTTTATGACGTCATAAGGCGGAAATCTAGGGCTCACTTTTTTTAGGCCGCACTATAAACACACCAGTCAGAGACGCGTTCCAGGCACTACAATTACAATAATCGAGACGTGCGCATTGAAATTTTGACGAAAGAAATTTTTTTATAAACACCCTTCAAAAATTAGGCTTCCTGAGCTCTTTCTCGCGTGAGTTGAAACGAAGTGGCGTCAGTATGCAACAGTAGTCTCCAACCACTTCCGGTTCTGAACTAGACGGCGGATTTCGCAGTATTTGCGAAATCAAATGTACACGCTATATTGTGGAAATGGTCACGTATAGCGCTGTCAGAGTTAATTCAGTCTTATGATAAAAAAAAATGATGAGTAAACAATTAGGAAATATACCCGAAACCGGAAGAGTGCCGGGGCTACCCAATAGATGGCGCCACTGAGTTTGTGGCCAAACAAAAAAAAAAGGGGCGAATAGCGTGTCAAGGAGCTCAGACGAGATCGTCTCACACTGTCGCGGACTACTTTCGCTTTATCTGAATAATGTAAAAGGGTACCCTGCGATTTAATGGCAAGCTTTGAATAACTGGCAACGATGATTTTAAGTAACAAGATGACTGGGACGTCGTTGCTCTTAAGCGTGGTTTATTTCGTGGTTCAGGTCACGTCGCGTGAATTGCGCAAGGAGTAATACATTGTTCAGTTGCGCAGATTCGTACGATTACTTGCAATCAATTCGTTTTTATATAATTTTGTAATTATGTGAACAGATTTATTAGAAAGTAATCAGGAGAGCAATCTCGTTACTTTTGAAAATAATAATATAACATATATAACGGTTACGATTTTCCTCTCCCCTTCCTAATGGCGCCAAGGAGTCCTCGAACCAAGTTTTTTCGGAGTACGGTTTAACAAAATTTGTGGATTACAAAAGTAAGCAGTTTAGAATTCGATGTTCCTAATCCAATAATGAACAGTACAAAAGAACATTGTACAAGACGGTGTCTAAGCGCTCGTAAAAAAAAAACTGCTTGTCTGACCGCCTATTCCCTTTAGCTGGGGTCACACTCCTTATACACCATGCAAACGACACTCTGCATACAGATTCGAACGCGAGTTACCGCGAGATCGGTGCTTCAAATGCCACATGGCCATGAGTTCAAGGAGGAATTGGCACGCGGCATTCGAACCACGGATACTGCGGTGACTCGTGTTAGCAGACTGTCTTTTGTATGATGTATGAACAGTGTGACCCCGGCTTCAATCGTCTTGGTATGTAAGTAGTGAACGTTATCTCGTTCATATAAATACGAAAATGAGTGAATATTCACCGCATTCGGTGGGAGTTGGTACCACGAGGGCGCCACAGTATTTGGTGCCCCAGTAGACTTCCGGTAGTGTATTTATTTCTTCTTCAGTGACGCACAGCGATCGGAAAAGAAGATTTTCCTTCGGAGAGGTACCTGTAATAGGTTTGTAAGAACCTGCGCGCTTTGTAGAACGTAGTACAAATAACAAAAAGATGTGTGACAAGAGGAAAAGAAGAGGAAAACCGGAAGCGCGCAGGGGTCCGCCGATAGTGGGCAGCAGCGAGCTTGTTTGCAAACAAACATCGGCGAATACCGCCGCATCTCGTGCTCGCTTCAGAAGTCATGTACCACCAAGTGTGCATAGACCCGCCCATGTTGCTGACGTCGCGCCAGGCCGATTGTGCTGGTTCTTTAAACGAGCATGCGCAAATTCACCGAGATAAAAAGAAAACGTGATTCTGCGCGTGCGTGTTGTCCAAATCTCTTGAGTGCGAACGTGTACTGCTTCTTAACTCGTGCGTAACGTGCTCTTAAGATTTCAAGTCTCATCACGTCGAAACGAACGCTGCACAACTGCTTCCGACATTCGGTTATTAAGAAGTCCATTAACCGGCTCTTGTCAGGAATTTTTTTTTTTATTTCTGAAAACCAAATGTATTTTATTTAGAAGAGAGTTAAAAATTTTCACAAAAACATGCTTGCTTCTTTTTTTTTTTTAAGTTTGAAAGCTTCTTTTAAAACATTTTTTTTTTTTTGTGAAGGTTTGAATGAAACAGTTATATGCTTCAGACGTTTGAGGAAGAATGCTTAGATGGCATGCTCTTATTATTTTAATTTTGGAAATTAGAGTCATGTGCTAAAATGTGCCGCGAGTAGACACGTGCGCTCAGTAGTGGTGCCGAGAACGACATTACATTTATACCTGTTTTCACCTTAAGAACCGAAGTAAAACAAGTCCGGCTCCTCGCGGAACATTACTAATTTCCCCCTTTATGTGGATAATGAAGACACATGTAGGTGAATTTTAGATTAGATATATGTTATCTTATCAAGACGTACACGTTCCAAACGTCAAAGGCATCGCTTTTTCCTCCGACAACCGAATCTCGTGAGAACTATTTCGCGCCGCGTAGGAACAATGCGCAAAACGTACTTTTTTCTTAAGGTGAAAACAGGTATAGATAGATGGTAAAACTATATCGCGGAAAGCGCGCCACTCTAGCACGACCGTAACACGAAATGTACAGCGACCGTGAGCAAATTGCCTGCTGCCAGTAATTACATCTAAGTGCTCTGAAACCGATATATACTCATTTTGCGTTTCCGCTTCCAACCCCAGCACAGAGCAAATTTAATTTGAGGTGGCGTGACTGGGATTTTTGTTTACTTTCTTCACATTAATCTTCGTTAAATTGTGTTTGTCTTTGTTCTAGCTTATTCTGAGCGTGGCTTAGACTTTACTACACGACATAAAATTGAGAAAAAAAACGCATTGCATCAGCACTTTGCGAGTTTGCTTCAAGATTATCATAATGCGCATACACCTAAAATAATATTTCTATAACTTCCAGACAACATGACTTTTTTACAATCACAATCATCTTCGAAGGGGCACGCGCATCGAATCGTGCCCGTCTTTTTATCACTCGTCAGTCAATCGGGTTACGGCATTAGACGGGGAACGAATCGCTGAGTGTGAAGCGGTAATATAATATCATTAATTCCACCCCTGTGCCGAAGGCGCCATTTTGCGCCAGAGGCAACTTACTGCGCCATTTTGACAAAAATCCGCCACATTGCTCCAAATCACGCCAAAATTGCGTGGCTGGCCAAATTAGGCAGCGGCTTGCGCCACCTATCCTAGCCACGCGCAACCTGAGCCGCGCGGTAAATTGAAGGACAACTAGCGACCATGTTGCCAACCGGGGCAGGTTCTTCTTTCTGAGGCAAACGCAATCCTTTCTGAGGACAAGACTAAGCTGGCAGGCATAAACAAAAAGTTACGAAATGATTTAAGGGACGGTCCTTCGATAAACTTCGTCTCACCCTAGCATGGACTAACTGCGAAGGCTGTGCAAGCGCGAGCGGCTAGCCTTGACTACCTTGACTGGAGCACTCACTGCACGAGCGCTCGTGCCGCCGCCGAGGCTTTATCCAAAGAAACTAGCTCGCGCTTTTAGCATGCGCGGCTAACAATAGTCCATGCTAAGGTGAGACGAAGAGGCCTTTTTGTTCATAATAAACACTGCACAGTACGTTGCATCAACAGTTGTGTCAACGTTTTTTTGTTTTTTTTTAGATAGGAAATATCTGTTTAGTAATTCAATCCTCAAATTGGATTTGTAAAAGAAAAACAAATGTTTGGTAGAGGAAACCAACATTACAAAGTAACCTAAACTGTCTACAGCAAAAAAAAAAAAAGAAAGACTTGGACATTTGCAACTTTAATCAATTAATTCAACTAAATTTAGGTGATCACAATATTTTGTAACTGCATGCTGAAATGTACTTTGTAAGGTGATATTTAGGTGCTCAAAAGGGCTCCTAATTTTACGTTTATTGGCTCCGAAGTGCTGTAAAAGCCATATTTAGGTGAAAATTTGTTTCCAATATGCCGCTCCCTGAGTTTATAAATTCTAATCCGTCACTGACTATTGACAGCACTCCAAATTTTGTTCAGGATGTATGTCGGGTGTTGCGTTTTGCTGCAGGTTTCCTAGGCTGCATCTGGTTTGGCTTCTGGCTTTACCTGGTCTACGACAGTCCGGAGGAACACCCGAGGATCACGCAAGAGGAGTACGACTACATCCTGCTCAACCAGGGAGACGAAAAAGTGAACAAGGTACGGAAAACCACATATAATAAAACGACGAAGGTTTAATTTGTTTAGTGAATGTTTGTACAAAGGAACGTATTTGAATAGACGTTATAATTCCGGAGAGCGTGACCGAGAACAGAAAGGGGACATAACGACGCGACTCTCCAGATTACCTGTTGGGTTTACTCTTAGGTCTTTCTCTCGAGTTAAAAAGCAGCTCGACTGCGTTCATTTTTTAATTTTATTAGTGATCGTTTTGTTTGTTTGAGTTCCTTAAACTACCCGAATGTGAATTTACTGTTGGACTCGAAAGGCCTCTGCTTATACTGCACAAAAGATTCTTTTTTTTTTTAATTTACTCTGAACAAATTAAAAACTACCACGCAAAGTGTTCTGCGGTTCACAGCGGCAGCTGTTGCGTTGTTGAAAGATCTGTGTTTAAAGAGTGGAGAGCCCACTCGGTGTTCTCTTTATTTTTGTCTTTCGTATATTTGTACATGCCTTGCACGTTTTTCTAGTGGCTCTAGTCACCGGTCATACAATAAAATCATGTTTTCTTTTCGGCTATTCTCCCCTTCCTGATGTTTCCTATTTTGTTGAACTTGCTCTCTTTATGCTGCTGAATGTTCTGCTGGTATTGCTCCAGCATTATGCTCATATTTTTTAAAAAGTAACGAGTGATTAAAGTAATCCGTTACCAATATCTTGTAACGAAATTACATTACAAATTACTTCCGAAAAAAGAAACGGGCCAATTACAAATTTACTTGAAAAAGTAACGGATTACTTTGTAACTTTGCCTGTCAGTACAATCTGCATATGCGGTCTTGTCAGGATATCTCTGGGTCTTAACGCCAACTTTGATTGTTTTCAGAACGCCAAGATTCCGTGGAAGTCCATTCTTTCGTCTAAGGGACTGTGGGCGCTGTCCCTGGCGCATTTCGGCTCCAACTGGATCTACTACACGTTCCTGACGGTTATTCCGACCTACCTGGCCACCGTGCTCATGTTCGACATCAAGAAGGTACACCTCAAGTTATTTTCACACTACGAATGCAACGCTCGGATCTTTCATAAAGTACACTAGCATATAAGCGGAGCAAGCGTCACGATTTTGATCAAACTACGGGCAAATCCCAAAAGTACTTCCACATTTAGCTCTTGTACATCCTATTGTTTTTTTGTTTTTTTTTTTTAAATACCCTAGATTTACTTTTTTCGGCATGCTATTTGTCATCTGTAAATTCGGGATTGTTAATGAAAAAACGTCAACTGAAGGTAATGACAAAACGAACTTTAACATTGTCCTGAGTTTTCCAGTGGGTTGATGTCACATGCTGAAAAAAGTTGTAGGTCGAGGAGGCAGACTAGTAAAAATACATAAAATGTCGGGCATTTCTTGTTTGTTTTCTAGCGTGAGAATTTTCAGCATTCGCTCCACACCATCGACTTTCTTGTAATACGTCGGTAGCAGGTTGTGTTGCCCAAATCACAACATCTGTCGTCACGTTTTCAATGTGGTCAGTAAAGCCTTTAAATTAAAAAAAAAAAGCGGCGAGGACCGAATTTGAGAATTCCACCACTTAGTGAAAGAAAACTTACGTTGACGTATAATTTGGGTTACCAGACCAGACGCGCCTATGGGTGGGTTGGTTGAGGCAAATAAGCGACCCTCAAAGAATTTCGCCGGAGATTCTCTTTAACAATGTGGCCAATACGTCTTAGCCAAAGCGCTACGAGATTTCGTTTTGTTTTTCTACTGGTCGCGGGACTTCCGCCCTCCCCGGCAGCCCACAGCTATATGGTACGGCATACCTTGAATGCGTCACCAAGCTGGTGTGTTTACCGCGCCCAAAAAAGTGGTCCCTCAATTCCCGCCTGATGACGTCATACAAGTATCACGCTACCGCCGGTCGCGATCCTGGCGGCGTCCCAGCAGCGGTGGTGGATGTAGCAGACGCCTGTTCTGCTGCAGGGTACTCTCCGGGTTGACACTTCACGGAAGCTTCAGCAGTCTGGAGTTGGGACGTCTGAAGACGCCGCCACGACAGCCACACTATACTCTGTTTCATACTTAGCGTGCAACGCTGTCAAAGCTACTGGCGCGAGCGTGGGGCTTGATCTCGTTGATCCTTTGCACGCGTTCTCGCGCAAACAAAACCATAGATGAAGCCACGCGCTCGCGCCAGTAGCTTTGACAGCGTTGCACGCTAAGTATGAAACAAAGTATAGGGAATTCGCTCGCGCTTTTTGTCAGAACTTCTAGCACCAACCGCCAGGGTAGCTACATCCGACAACATGACAGGCCGGCTGCTGTGACGTCATTTGTTGCCATATAGGCCTATTTCTCTATGCCAGGGGGCGCTGTAGCGTTCACGAGACGCAACCACAAAAGAGGATCCTCCGCTAGCGTCCGCGAGACGCGACCATCTAATGCCGACGTGAAGCGGCGTCCTAGCGTCCCATCACGTACCTTCCACGGGCCCGTAAACTAGCGTCTGTCAGCTTTCCTCGGCGCCTGCTCATGGTTCACGCGCACTGACAGAGCGTTGGAAAGGACGCAGCGCTATGCACAGTGGAAATGCGACCTAAAAATATCCGATGTTGCTCACCAGGGGCGCTGTTCAAAACTTGATAGCTACAGGTCTATCGGGACAACTGTGGGCTGGATGGGGCGCTAAACATACCGGTCAAAGACCCGTTCGAGCCACCGCATCAGGGTAACGGTCCTACCGACCGGCCAGCAATCTTTTGGGGATTTTGGCGTGCAGAGCGTACGGATTTGAGCTCCTGGCGTTTTCGCCACGCTCCTTTTGCTGGCCCGTGGTGGCATCTGTCTCTAGACATGTCAGTTATGCGCCTTGAAATCTGATTGAACTGATGTGAAAGACTTAACTTACGTGACGATTAACTGTCGCCGTAAGCCTCAATTACAGCCGCTATGATAGATGAGGCAAATAAGTTATTAATGTAAGCTGCGTCCGCAGTCTGAACGTGGCATCAATCGTATCATCTTCATGGTCATCGTTTTGATATATTTCTTCGTAACAGAACAATAATGAATGTAGATGCCAGGGTATTTGGTGGGACAGAATAAAACAACCAGAGACTGTATATGTATGGTCGTTTAATATATGAGAGATAAGCGTTTGGTTCCTTCGCTGAAACTGAAATCGGGACACAGGCGTAATTTAAAAATTATTTTTTTTTCTCTTTTAGAAAATCGGTTTGCAAATATGCAAGGGCAGATAATTTCTGGTACCCTGCGGTGGTACCTAGAATATTTGGATTACGTTTCAGCGCCCACCTAGTTTAGCACTGCAGAAGTAGTAGATAAATAAAACCAGAGCAAGAACAAAAAATAAAGAAACAGTACGTGTTAGTTTTCTGCTGACGACTTGTTTGTTATTCCGGCTGCGTCACCATTAACCTGTTTGCGAAGTAGCGTACGTGCATGTCGACGTCGCCACAGAACCGCGGGGCTTAATTTTCATCCACCTGTCAACGCAAAATACAAAAATCCCAGAACAACCTTGGGCTTGTTGGTCGTTTAAACGCTCGAAAAACAAATTTCAAAACGTTTTTGTTTGTTTGTTTGTTAATTTGTTTGTTTGTTCCTTTTTGGCACTTTTTTAAGATTGAAGATATACAACGAAGATCCGAAATAGGCATAAAAAAAAAACAAGAAGACACGTTGTTTTATGTTTCTTTTTGTTTATAGATCTCGATTAAATCTCGAGTTTGACACTACAGCTCATTCTGGTGTGTAGGCTTGGCACTTCGAACGTTGCTAGTTTTGTGATAGCGACAATAAATGCTCTATTTATATTCCAGTTCATATATTCGTTACTAAAAATTTAGTATATAATTAGGACAACTTCCAACGGTGGTGGTTTGTTTAGTTTATCTACAAACAATAGATGATCGCTTAGCGTTATTCTTCGTATTGCTCAATATATTATACCCCATTTTCTTTCACTTCAACGTCATCTGCGCCTACTGTAGAGGTTTTAACTTCCTCTCCAAAAGGGTCAGAATTTAGTTTCCTTCGAATTGCTGGAAACTTGAGCCACACTATTCAAAACCACACATGTGCAAGAAAAAGAAAAAAGGTATGGCCCTGGTATAGTTGCAGAATAAAAGAAAGAATCGAAAATATTACGTCTATCATAACGTGTTCTATGTGTTTCCACTTACAAAAAAAAAAAAAGGAACGTTTTTTTTGGGGGGATTCTGTTTAATGAAACACTGCAATGACTCGTATCCGTCGAAATGTCACAACCTACACCAACGTCGTCAGTCGACTTGTAGAGCCGCTGTCGCACTGAAAATACATAACACAAAACGCAGTCTGGAGTCAATTTAGAGAGTTAGGGAACCGTTTTTGCACATTCGATACGGTACGAACTGCGCATGCGCGGGTCTTATGTGGTAGTACATGCGCAGTCCGTGCCGGAGAGCCTATCGTACCGTATTGGATGTGCAAAAACGGTTCACCTAACGCTCTCTACTGTCTGACGCGCGTTTCTTCCCTATATGGCGGTCCTGTAACATCGATTGTACAGGAACTGTCTGAGTGTCTGAGAACAAATGTTCGAAGCACCGAAATAGTATATGAAACAAACCTACAATGACCATATGCTCGAGTTGTGTTCGCAGATAATGCCGTCATCATTTCTGAAGCGAACACCGTGTCTGATTGTGCGGTGTATGAGCAAGGTTACCGAGACCTTAGTCGTCCACTGCGTTCATTTCAAAAATTGAATGAATGACTCCTGTTTCGCAGAACGGGTTGCTGTCTTCGCTGCCCTACCTGCTCACCACAATCACAAGCTGCTTGGCCAGCGTTTACGCCGACGTCTTGCGGAAGCGCAACATCATGAGCACCAGCGCCATTCGCAAGATGTTCAACACGGCCGGTGAGAAAGCGCGCGTTCTTATGAGCGATCTAATATAGACCCTTTTTATGGCAAACGCCACCAGGTGGTGCTCCAGTTTTTGACGCCCCAGAGAACTTCCGGTTTATATATAAAAGAATGAACAAGGGCCACCTTGGCAACGCTGCTTGAAACGTAGATGAAACGTTGAACCACCGATTCTCCAGGTGAACGCCAAAAGAACAAAGGAGTGCGAGATCTGTTAAAACGTTTCGAGAATTCTTGAAAACCAACTTGCCTCCTGAAAGAAGTAAGTAGCTTGGGACGCAAGCGGCAGTTCATGTTTGTAAACAGCAAAAGGGTCTATACTTCATCTCACCTTAGCACGGACTAACTGCGAAGGCTGTGCAAGCGCGAGCGGCTAGCTTCTACTGCCTTGACTCGCTGCACGAGCGCTCGTGCAGTCGCCGAGGCTTCCTCCAAAGCAACTAGCTTGGGCTTTTGGCACGCGCGGCTAACAATAGTCCATGCTAAGGTGAGACGAAGTATATAAAGGTCGTCTGCCCCTTGCGCACCGCGTGCCGTTTGTTTACTCCCCCCCCCCCCCCCCCTTCTAAGTACGCCCGCGGGCCTCTGATTGGTGTGGCCCTCCTTGCATTCCGATGCGCCGAAGATGCATGTTAGAACACTTGCTCGCCGATTTTAGAATCGCCTTCGCATCTGAACGCCTTTGAAAGGTCCATGCGTACTCCTGTTTCACGTGCAATTGAAAGCCCTTCGGAACGACCTAATACTGATTCGTCGATTCTTTAAAGAATCTGCTAATCAGATCGCGATCTTGACCATGTGCGTTGCCATGTGCTTGGGCTGGTACCCTGATTCTTCGAAGGAGTTTGTTCTCAAGTCATGAGACAGAGCCTGTTACTGCGATTGCTAGCGAAACAAGTGATCACGTGTATCGTGACAGATTGCATCGCAGAAAAGCTCCATTCCGCGATGCTCTTGCGTGTGCCGCCATCTTGTACTGAGTGTGGGGCAATTGCGGGTGCAATTGGTGACCATTCACACATTTGCAACCGAGTAGGACCACAAGAGACGAGACTGGTTTTAAAGCCTCTTGCGACGGCGTAGGACCTGCTCCGCAGCAGCGCATCTGGTCCTGCACCGTCGGAAGAGGCTTAAAAACCGGTCTTGTCTCTCTCCGTCCTACTCGGTTGCAAGTGTGTGAACGGCGCTTTACAATTTGAAAATGCGACTTCCTAAGCTTCTGATACAGCATGAAAAAGATGAGGCAATATTGCTTTGCTTTGTAGTGGAGTTTTTTTTTTTTACTTTTCTGGGGGACGGAAAACGGTTTCCTGGGGTTTGAGATAGAGTATCAGATAACTGGGAACAATTGTTTTAAGCAGCATTACGGCTGAAGTGTTCTTACTTTGAAGCGTACCATGTTGAGTGGCAGGAATCCAGCATGATAAGTGAAGGGCGTGCGTCTGAAAATAGAAAGTTTTAGAATAGGGGCCCCGAGGAGCTTGGGGTGTTGCACTGCGCACGCGCATAACTTGTGCGCCTGCGCAGTGCGACTACCCATGCTCTTCGGTGGACCCAAATCATTAGGATTACATGTTCTAAAGCTCTCCAATAACCTACGCGTACGCGGGCTTGATATTGTGTTGCGATGAACTGAAGACGAACGACCTCCTTCCAGCGGCCGTGATTCCCGCTGCTCTTCTGATCGGCATGCCCTTCGCCGGCTGCGACCGCGTCTGGTCCGTAGCCCTTCTCAGCTTGGCCGGGGCCGCGCTCGGGGTCCGTGAAGTGGGCTTCATGGTCACCCACATCGACATGTCACCCGATTTCGCCGGTAAGTATCAGCGTCACTTGAGCCGTCCTTTTTGATCGATGCGCTTCCGCTTGCTCCTCCTGGGACAGTCGCCATCTCTGTGCATTGGCCCTTGAGCGAATCAGAGGGCGAAACGAGGCTACTCAGATGTGTGCCGCAAACAGGCGGCTGACTTCCCCTATTGTAGCAACTTTTTTTTCTCGTTCGAGTGTTGCTAAGTGTGGTCGCTGAGGGGACAGTTACCACAGGGATGGTTCAAGTGACGCACGAGTATCGTAGGATTTTTAATGTGGGGGACTATACGAGGAAGAATACGCTGCTCGCGTGTGTTATATTACGTTATTGAACGTGATTAAAAAAACGCAAGTAGCGTGTATTTTTTTTATATGCAAACACCAACATCTTTAAAACTATGGGGGCTATTTGGGGATACACTGGCGACTCTTGAGTCATACCTTTGGCTATGTTACTCTACTTATATCTGTAAGCGGAAATGTGTCAACGTTTTTGTGGTTTATTGCTCATATACTCCGAGATTTGAAGATATAAGGAAAAAACAAGGCGACAAAATTGAGTCGTACACGGTTCTACTGAGCCTAGTTTTTGTTGTTTTTATTGTTTTTTTGTAAAATTTGAGACGCGGAAAATTCATAGGAGGAACGTATACGCCCAAAGATGCTTTCTCTTATGGTCGAAATGTCTTCATTTTATTTCAGTTAATAGTTGCTTGCTTATTTATTCAGACAAAAAGCTTGTGAATATTATAAGACAGATCCTCCCAAACTAAAGCCTAGACTTTTTTTTTTTTTTTCCGAAGCAGTAGCTATTAAGTATTTATGCAAAGACGGAGGATACGAATATTGCTATGATTATCAAGGGTCGTTACACATGTCTTCTTTTGAAATCAATGTCTTTCAGTGTATTCTGGCGTCTAGCATTAAATTTTCAAAGCAGGCTGACTCCACTATTTGTGAGCGATCGAAAGGTCCTTTGCTTGTTTTTCCGAACTCCTTCCGTCGATAAAAAAACACAGTTTTGGTCGACCGTAAGCAGAGACGACGACGACGACGGCCTCTCTGCGATAATGCATTTCGGCGTTTTGCCCGCATTCTAATGCGAGCGAACTCTTTTTCCAGGTACCCTGCTCGGGGTGACGAACACGATCGGCAATCTGCCCGGGTTTTTGATGCCCTACGTTGCCGGCGTCCTCACCCAGGAAGAGGTGCGTGACGGTATACCGCTCACAAATTGTTGATGTTTTTGTTCTTTTTTTTTTTTTGACGTCGTCTCTTCATGCGGGGCAGTTACTGCTACAGACCCCCATGGCGCAACAAATTTTGCCCCATGGCGTTTTCTCGGCGCGTGGAGTGAGAACAGCGGCTGCTATTGCGCCGCGCGCAGAGCAAACCTGGCAAGGTTTGGTCCAACGGACTTTGCCTGGCAAGCCTGGCAAAGTTCGTCGGTTTTTCCTCGTCGCATATTCGTCCCCTTGGAGTCCATTCCTTGAGACGCAATCACATCGCTCGTATACATCATACAAAGGACACGATGTAATCTGCAGGCACGATGGCAGAATTATGTGCATTTTCGAAGCACGTCTGCTTCATTCATATGTGTGCTTCAAACATGTCTGCAAATTTTTTTTTTTCAATGAGCGATATGGACATAATCGTCATGCAAGAAAGAAACGTACATCGGACAGTGTCTGCTGCAGGCTGTCTTTTGCACGATGTATTTGCAGTATGACCGCGGCTTCAGACATCGATATTTTAGCCTGCGTGAATATTCGGTATGTAGTGGCTATCATAATCAGTGACAGGTTAAGAACTCGGTCGATGTTCCGTCTCCAGCGCGAGCCTGGAGGAAGGCAACGATCGCGCCTGCTGAAGGTTGGCCATCTACCCGGCTCTTGACCTGTCACCGACTTTAATCACGTGATAGGAGCATGTGGATCACCTTGATCAACATTCATTTAGACTGGCCATATTTGTCGACACCACTGCGATTGTAGGCAGCGTCAGCAGTATCGTCGACGTTGTCACTCCAGCTGCTGCCTTTTCACTGGTCCTTACCATGGTAATCGTCGTCATCACAACGAACCTCATTATAATAATTGACACCATCGTCAGCGATCGTCGCTTTATGCGGTGTGCAAGTTGGCGTGCTCTTTACGCATCTCGTGCGTTTGTTTACTCTCCGGATGTGCGCGCGTGCTTTTGTCCCCCCCCCCCCCCCCCCTGACCTTAACCGATGACGTCGCGCGCTTGGCTTTCTCTTCACCGCGCTTTCCTTGCGTTCCGATGCCGCAAATTACGCTTTTTCGGACACTTCCTATTTGCATTACATCGTCACGTGATCGTTGTCATCGCATCATCGGCGAAATTCGTAGCAGTTATGTTGATGACTCAAGTGAGATAGTGAGTTTACGAGTTCTAGTAACTAACGAAGTCAGAGTCACCTTCTGAGCCTGTAGCACGTGGATTCGTTTCAGAACTCCATCCGGACGTGGAGCTACTTCTACTACATCGCATGCGCAGTCGGCGTATTTTGCGCTGCGGCGTTCGTTCTCTTCGGCACCGCCGAGCTGCAGCCTTGGGGATCCACTCCTGCGGAAAAAGAGGAAAAGAAAGCAGCAACTCCGCAAGAGAAGCGCAAGTCCATCGACGACGTGCGCGTGTCCCGGCTCTAAACGGATGTCTTGCGCACTCGGCTGTATAGGTAGCAACACCCATAGTTACTGGCAGGCTGAGAACAGCAGAGAGGTGGTCTAGTTGTCCCGCGAAGTGTCATCAAAGTGTCACTTCTGATGACACTTCGGTGCCTCGCGAGCCTCGAGCATGCACGCGCAGCCGAAGCACGACAGAAAGCAACGACTGCGTGCTGAACGCCGGGCATTCGAAGGAGACGATGCCCTGTCGTTCTTATCCTGCCAGTGGCCCTGGCACGTAGCCAGAGGGGGGGGGGGGGGGGGCCCATGGGGCCCGCCCCCCCCCCCGAAATATTCCATTTTGCTGGGACCTCCTCTCCCCCCTCTTCCTCATACAGCATTTTGTCATGGGCGGCCCCCCCCCCCCCCCCCCCCCGAAACAAAATCCTGGCTACGTGCCTGCAGTGGCCGAAGACCGCTAGACCGGTTTTTGGGCGGTTTCATTCCCAAAGAATACGTTCGAGTTGGGCATGTGTAGGCTTCACCGAAACAACGAATGAGAAGAAAGTGCAGCAGCTTAGAAATCTTCCGTCATGCTTACCTTCCCTCTAGCATCCTACGAAAAGGATAATTCTGAGGGGACAGCAAACTCTTTCTCTAGTAATCCTTAAAGCGCTTCTTAAAAGGAAAAAATCTATTTAAAACATAATAGTTACGATAAGAACGTTTAGGGAACCGTTTAGTAAGCTGTCGGTGGGGTTCCATTACTGCCCCTTCGCAGTCCTCGAAGGAAAGACTTGCAAAAGAAATGGTGTTTGCTCGACGTAAGGAGCTAAGCCGTCTGCTAAGCTTATTTCGAAAGTCTCGAAAATGATTTAAATATCATTTTACGTGGCGATATAGGGCTTTGTCGTTAACTTTCGACAACGCTTTGTCTCTAATTTCGACGAAGCATTAAAAAAAAAACACTATTTAAAGCTTCGTCTCATCAGTGTTCACGATCAGATGGCCCGGAGCCTTAAAAACTGCGACTGAGGTTTCATACAAAAGAAGTTATCGCAAATGTGTTTTGAATCTTTTTTAGAAATAACGGTATTTATGTTTCGATTTTGCTCAAATAGGTTTTATTTTCCCGACCACATGCAAGGGACAGCGGAACGCTAACTTGTAACGTTGCTTATTCCAGCGACTTTCTTTTGTGTCTTTGTGCAAATTGTGTAGCAAATATTTGTGTGGGCGTTCGGACAACTTTACATTGGTTTTTGGAAAGAATAAACCGAGACACTGACAGGGGACACTGATGTCAAAAAATGCAAATCAAAACCTAAATGTGTTCTGCTTGTTTTGTCACCCGATCTCAGTCTCACAAGTTTGAGTATCACCGATTCGTAAGTTCCTGGGCACAAATTAACCTTATAACCAGATCAGTGAACTTAAAGGGGCGGTGCAACGATATTCAATTGGAATGTTTTTCACTTTACACGAGATTACTGGCACTAGTGGGACTCAATGATACTCGCACGTAACGCCACTAACCAAGAAACTGCTTTGTTGCGCTGTAATTTCGAGGACAAAACCGAGAGTTTGCATTCAATCTCTCCTTCGCAAAACCTGATGACGTAGCTGGGCGGTAGCAGTACCGCCCAATGACGATATTTGAATGCGGCTCATAGATTGGACCCGAGCATTGCGTGGGTACTCGATTTGGGCTCGTGATAATCGATAGCTCGAGAAGCATTCGGGTTGTGGCCCGTGTCCAATCGCTGCAATGACAACAGCCGAACCATAACAATGTCTGAAACTCAGCGCGTGTCCTGTGCCTTGCCAACCCCAGCGCATGGCTATGATCAACATTGGCGGCATAGAATCGGCTCCAGATCACGTGGCCACTTGTTCTGGCTTCGAGTTGAGGGGGTGAACACTGCTCGTTTTTCTTTATTTTTTTTCTGCGACTTCGATTGCGTGTGGTGAAAAACGAACGGGTATTTCACAGGTCATTAACGTCAGAGATCCGTTCTAAGCGGTATTTGCGCAAAATACAAAACTCGTTGCATCGCCCCTTTAACAGAATGAATGATTACAGGTTTCTTTTGTAATATCACATTGTGCAGTCCACTTTTAGATATATATACCATTACTCAGCGTAGTACAGATATTATAGCATGTATTAGGCTATTGGTTTTTAGTAACATTTTACTGTCACCCGCAAGTGTCAGTAGTGTCAGTACTGACACTTGCAAGTGTCAGTGTTGAGGCTGCGAAAGAAGAAGGCTTCGGCTGTTCTAGTAAGCATCTTGTTAGCTAGGAGTTGAGCCGGAAGCAAGACTTGTTACTTTAGGGTATACATCTATGCTTTTAGAATTTCGTCATGTTTTGTGATAAGGATGGTCTGCTGATCAATCACCGTGTACAGATATGTTCGCGTGGGTGAAGTACACAGCCCATAACATTGTACATACGCGTAGATGTCTATTTTCTTATTTCGGATATTTTTCCAACGCTTGTACAATTCGTTTATCATTTCAATTTTTGCTGAGCGTTTAGATACGTTGTCCGTAAGGTTCGTAGAGAGACGTTACGATGTGGTTAGATATATTGGTAATATATTGTTGTTAAATATAATAACGAATTTATCTATCGGCTTCAATGTTGTTTTCTTGAGTGCATCTCTAAAATAAAATAATTTTGTTGGCCTTCTATATTATTTCGTGGCGCGTGCTCTACACAAAGACATGTCGATGATTCACCCTTGTCCTATTCACTGAGAGAGTGTAAACATTATTACTTAGAAGTAACAAATAGTAAGTAATCGTCTTTGAACATTATCTCAAACGTTAACGACTGTAATAAGAGGATTTAGCAAACTAATATTAAAGGGTTGATTCTGCCCCTGTCTCGCGCTTCGAAGTGTATGCTCCAAAATGGCAGCAAAACTTCAGTTACCAGCATTGTTCTGCAAAAGCGCAATCTGCTTATAATACAATTGAATACAAAGGTGCAAGCGAGCTGGACAAGAATGACGAAAGTAATCCCTGGAGAAGGGGAACAAGAGGGACAAAGGACAATTACAAATCTCCGAACACAGCTAGGTGACTGGTGCGCGACCGAAAAAATCCGCCCGGTTCAGGGCCGTGATCTGCTTATTTGTTAGGTCGCGCACCAGCCACCTAGCTGTGTTTTGAGATTTGTGTTTGTCCTTTGTCCCTCTTGTTCCCCTTCTCCGTGGATTATTTTCGTCATTCTTGTCCAGCTCGCTTGCACCTTTGCATTCATTTGCATTAAAATCATAACCTTAAATTGCACGCTTCACTCTTGTTGGTGTTAGACTGGTGGCAGCTGATAAAACCAGGTTGCTCTACTGACGTCTAACACCTGGTTAGCTCAGTTGGTAGAGCGCTCCACTGGAAATGGAGAGGTCCCGGGTTCGATACCCGGACCAGGCGGATGTTTTCGGGGGCGCGCCAGTCCCCTATAGCTGTGTTTGGAGATTTGTGTTTGTCCTTTGTCCCTCTTGTTCCCCTTTTTCAGGTATTATTTTCGACAATCTGCTACTACTTCCAAATGGCACGTAGCATATGCTCTTGTAAAAAGTTATATTCTGTTTGTTACGATGCTATGCTGAAATTTCAATTCTTGAGTCGCGATAAGTCTGCAAGCGATGGTCACTCAGAACTGCTTAGCGGTGCGGCACCTATTCTGCAACAGTAAATAGGTGGCAATCTATTTTACTCCTAGTCACGTAGTTGGTGGTGCTAAACTTGTCGACAAATCGCTGACATGAGTAACTCAAAGGCTGAGGACGAGACGGCGTTTCTTTCAGATTCCCGACCTCCAGCAACTGTTGCCCTTCATCGTACGTACTTTGGCTCTGTGTGCACACTCGAAGCTCAAGAGATGTCGGTGCAATCGTAGGAAGAAAGCACGCGCTGGAGCAAGACCTCCCTGCCGTTCCACGTTCCTTTGAGGGTTCTGTGCACTCTTGTGGGAAGCACAGGCGCAGACCTTTGCTTCCCGCAAGAATATATCGAGAAATACGTTAAATTTAGGAGTGTTCGTGCAATTGTTGGATCGTTAAAAAGTGAAATTGCTTAAACGACACCTAGACGACGGTCATTTATTCTGCATTAAGATGTTGTCCTGTGGCCACGCTGCAGAGTCAATTTAGGCAGGGCCGTGCCCGTCTGCTTATCTGTTCTCTTTACCGTTCATCTCGCAGTAGCCATTAGAGAAAGTTAGCATGACTCTACCTCAATATAGTTACCCTTGCCGAAGTGCCAGAACTAGACCGAGAACGTACAGATGGAAAAAAAAAAGGTTTAACCGACACTGAACTCATACCGTATCAAATCAAAATCTACGCTTTTGCACCCGTGTTTTTCCTAGTGCTGCATCAGTGGCTGCATACACTATATTCGTGGACAGCTTTTTTGTGCCTATGAGGTCAAAGGGCAACGGGCGCTCGAGCCTTTTAGCGCCGATCGAAGCTGTGCACACACACTCTTTACTTCTTCCGAAATGTCACAAAAGGTGTCCACGAGCACGGCCGCTTGTCCACGAGAATAGGTTACTCAAGAAAAACGTTTCTGGCCTGTGCCATTTTCAGCGTTCGTGGATACAGCGCGTGCTTTGCCCGCTTCTTCCAGCCACCTACACGCGCGTGCTGAACTGTGGGACTGTGGTGATGAGACATGGAAGGGAATGGCGCTTTTCATCGCGTGTTTGAATGCGAAAGCATTAACTATCTTGTGGAGCGGAGCCGGCGGCGTCTGTAACCGAAAAAAAAAACAGGAAAGAAATGCCCATCCTTCCATTGACTGAGCAAAGCGGCTCCTAGATAGCCATTGGCGGCCGCTTCACGAGAGCGCGCGCTCGGCCACCGTTTGCCGGTCGCAACCTCGGCAGTAGCGAGACGTGGCCGTCCACGCCAGTACACCGCAGACGAACTAAGAAAGCGGAAGAACGACATCCATGCTTTCGCATTCACAACTCATAAGAAGTGCTTAGGTGTCCTCCGAATGTTTTTTAGTCTACTTTCACTGTTTCATTTTAGAAAAATTGGGGTGTGTGTATGTTTATACACCCTAGACCTCAGTCTGCCTCAACGGGCGACTTGTCTCCCAGCTGTAGATGAGCAATTTAGCCAGTCCGGTACAACCACTAGCCTGGGGTCTTTTAACGTGCACCACGCAGTAGTGATACACGACCGCATGCCGGTACGATGCTCATCCAGATCGAAACGGGCAGGGATGGGGATTAAATTTTAAAGCGATAGCTGTATGTGCGACACTTTGCAGAGATTTCGTCCTCGTCGCTTGTCGTCGCGGCAGCGCGCGGGGACAATGGAAAACCCTTGTTCTCTTTCCTCTTTCCTCGAGGAGAGGAAAGTCGGGACTTCTCGTACGCCGTGCCGCGCGCAGAGAGTGAAGAGGGCAGCTTCGTCGTGTCGTCTGCTTGAAAGACTTGTTTTCAAGCATTACTCGCGTTATGTGAAATCCCACTTTGGCAGTATTCAGTTGCTACGCGTAACGTTGGATGGTTTTAGAAACTGCCACCGCGCTTACCCACTTCATGAATCACTGGTGGCAGTCGCCATTGGCCTCCCCGACGTTAACCACGACGGCTATGATAATTAACCATGTCGCACCTCTGTTCTCACGTACGTGACGGCACAATTCCACGCTCATTGCGCGACCGTGCTACAGCTATCGTTTCCGTTTCTTCGAGCATTGTGGGTGAAAAATGCGATTTATTTACACAGCCATGTGCTGCGAATATCTGATTCGGTCAAGAAGGCAGGTAAGCGTACCTGCCGCCGCAATTTTCTGTTTTAGCCGCTGAGTATCGTCAATAGACATTTTTCGAAATTCAGTGTTATCTGGTTGCTCAAACAGCAGTTTACCCTTTTGTCGTACCAATGACGGTAATCGACCTGCGATCTGTATTATTTTGCCAGACACCATGCACCAATTTCGCTCGTCAACAATATACCAGAACGTGCTCTGTGCCTTACAATTCTCTCTGCATCTCTCAGTTTCGATGGTGACATATATACAAGCGATAAGAACGAAGCACGAACACACATTAACGCCGTAATAAAATGTGCCGCCAATAGACTGACTGGACACAAGTTAGAAATGAACGCTCATGCAGCTCTTGTGTTCAATTCCTGCGTCACATCATACCAAAGTCTCAAATGTATAGGCCTCGCGTCATCCGCTACGGAGCATCTTCAACGTCTTCCATAATCAGTAACCACAACGCTGCCATTAGTACGACCATGGCCTCCGAGGTTTTTCCCGCGCTCCGCTCCGGCTTGTCCAAACGCTTGGCTGTCCAGCAGAGAAAGCGAGCCGAGCCAGTTTCCTAGTTCTCCGTAGAGTCACTAAATGAGCTACACTTATTTAGCTTATTTAGTGGCTCTACTTCTCCCCATGCGATGCTTAGAACCAAACCAGAAACGGAAACAGAATCGCCTCAAAGCACGCTGTCAAGTGTAAGCCCGCGAAAACAGCCCGCGGCATGAAGCGCTTGTATCTTCATTGTTCTCATCATCAGAATAGAGAAAGGTAAGTCGATCTCTGTTGGCTCGTAATTTTGATTCGCTGCTCTAGGTCTTTGCGCTGTTTCTACTGGTTGATAGCTCAGAATGCAAGATCGGAAAAATAGGAAGCCAGCTGGGTGTAAGGCATGTTTTTTTTTTTTATCGTGAGAGAGCCAGCCGAACCAGTAGCATACACCATCTCTTCAATCGACAGGGTGGTCACACTGCTCGGTTACAAGTTCGACCGCAAGCTGGGAGATTTCAGAGTCCGCTTTCGCGAAGACGGCCGCCCGGCCAACACCGGCGTCAACCCCTGGAGCCCCACCCCAGGAGTGCTGGACTACCTGCGTCGTCGGAAATTCGGGCGGCTCGTCTGCAAGCCGGGCATGCAGGGAGTGCTCGCCAGGCGCTCGAGACCGGCCTGCTAGGAGTGAGCAGCCCATGGCGGCCCTATGGAGACCACCGTCACGACGATCGCTGCAAGCCTAATGCTCTTTACCCTCTTTCAACGCAGCATCAACCCCTCACCCTCGTCCACAAGCTTCATTTAAACCATCATCACCATTTCTTGTAAAAATTCACCTGTGCAATACCATCTCATCGTTGTTGGACGCGGCGCAGTGGGTCTTCACGGTATGGGCGACTTGCCTTTCTGCGGCGCCGCGGCTCTCCTGAGTCGAAATAAATCACGATCATTATCACTATCACTATTTAGTGCGAATCACTGATCACTATGATCAGTGGTGCGAACACGACCTCGTGTTCACCTTTCTCGTGGTCGTGGGTGCGTCGTCGTGGTCTCATGGTCGTGGGTGCACGGTCGGGGGTGCCCGAATCTTCGGCTCCCCTTTCTGAGTTTGAGAATAATTGGGGTTGTGCGGATATTAACACAGCGTGTAGTTGGTCAGCCATTTTAAAGTTGCGACGATTCACTCGCTGTAGATGAGCAATTTAGCCAGTGCAGTACAACTGCTAGCCTGGGGTCTTTAACGTGCGCCACGCAGTAGTTATACACGACCGCACGCCGGTACGATGTTCATCCAGATCGAAACGGGTAGGTGTGGGGATTGAGCCCAGGGCCCCTATGTTGCGCTTTTTGGACTCCCACGGCGACTGTGGAGAAGGAAGTGACGTCAACAACGCAGCAAACGCAGACTGGATGTTGATTGGTGAGAGTCGCTGATGACGAATTTTCGCAGTAGGAAACAAAGAAAAAGTGAGCTTTGTTTTCTTCTGCGGAAATTCGTCATCAGCGACTTTCACCAATCAACGCCCAATCTGCGTTTGCTGCGTTGTTGACGTCACTTCCTTCTCCCTAGTCGCCATGGGAGTCCAAAAAGCACAACATAGGGTCCCAGGACCCCTGGGTTCTGAAGCGCGAGCTTACGCTTCACGTGCTCCGAGCTGGTATGCGCTAGCCCACTCGGCCACCGATCGCCCCTCGCCTTTCTGAGTTGGACTGACTCAACTTCCTGTTTTTTACTGAAATAATTAGACGCGCAGTTGGTTTGAAAACAATATCGTTGGCATTTTCTCTACGCCCTTCGCGCTTCTAAAAGATGAACCTTCAAATTTCGATCAACTCCTTTCTTGCCAAAGGTCTGTATACGTTGCAGCGGGAGGCGGGGAGCAGATTTCGCGGCGTTTAAAGTTCCGCAGACCGACGATATTGATGATGATGATAGTTCTCGGCTACTTGTTTTTCTCATAATTAAGAAATAAAACCTGAGATATGGAAACAAAAAGGGACATACGCACTACCGTCTCAAACCCAGCACAGCATACCGCTGTCATTTACTTCCACGCCAATTTTCTTTGTCAACCTCCATCCAAAATATACAGATTCAACGGTAAATGAAGTAAATGACAGTAAATGACAATTCAACAGTAAATGAAGTAAATGGAAGTAAATGACAGCTGTATGATGTGCTGGTTTTGAGACAGTAGTCTGTATGCCCCTTTTTGTTTCCTTGTCTCAAGGTTTTATTTCTTAATTATGATTGTCCACCCGTTCGCCTGCGTTTTGACTCTTATTTCAGTATTTTTTGTGTTGTTTAGTTTAGTTGCAAGCGATATTAAGCAGCCCGCAGTAATAGCCTCTACCGCGCGAAATCTCTACCACCTGAGAAGCGCAGCCAGCGTGAGAAAAATCTCGGAGGCCATGGGACGACACATATGCCATCCCTCATTGGATTGGATTGGATTAGATTGGAGTCTGCGGCTCTCCCCTTTGTATCGGGTGATCAGCAGTAGTGAGTGAGAATACGTTTATTTCAGAAAGGGGACACCAGATACCTTGACGAAAGTCATCTTATCCGGTGGGGGATGTAGAGGGTAGGGGTTGGGATGTTGGGAAAAAAAGGGAAGTGGTTATACATATTGGGCTAGGCCCGCCCTCTTGACGAAGTCGAGAAGGGTGTCGAGGATTAGCTTCCTGTCTGGAGGACCTTTGTTGGGGGTAACCCAGTCTTCGTAGTTTTGTGGTGTGAGTTCAGGCGGCAAGTCTTGAGATCGCTTCCTGTCGTTTTCTTGTTGTCGCTTGACAGACCCAGATAAGGTGTCTGCAGGTAGCCGCTACACGGCATACCGTGCAGTTAGGGTCAGGGCCCGGGTCGTCTTCTGATGGTGGTTTGTAAAAACGCTTTCGTAGAACTGGTGTAATGGCCGTGTTGGTAGCGAGGCGCCAGAGGCACACCCACTCCCACCGTGAGTATTTTGATGGGAGCGGGTGTTCCTCCGTTGGCAGTAGAGCAGTCAGCCTCGCTTTCCGCTCTTGTCTTGCGAGTGTCTTTATTTTATCGGGATCGGGGTCCTCGGTGGGTATTGTGGCGGAGGAGTCCAGGAGGCCTTGTGCGGAGCAGGTTGCTTGTAGCGTGCTTCGCGCGGCCTCATGGACTTCTTCGTTTCCCAGGATATCTTGGTGTCCCGGGATCCATGAAATTTTGACGGTGATTCCTTTAGTCCGCAGATAGCGCGCTGCGGCTTTGATTCCATTCACAGTCTTGTTTACTGCTGCTGGCTTTCCTGCATTCTCTGACAGCCTTTTGGGAGTCAGTGTAGATGAAGATTTCTGTGGGGTGCTCATCCTTTTGGGCGTTTTCTAGTGTTCAAAAGATTGCTTGGAGTTCAGCGGTTTTGGCACTGGGGGTATAAGGGAGGATTTTAGCGTTTGTTTCGCCGGAGCGGAAAGAGTATCGAGCAATGGCTGTCCTGCCGTCCTCGTTTCGCGACGCGTCTGTGTAAATGACTTTATTGGTCTTACATTGAAGGAGATGTTCTATCTCTTTTATGTGTCTTTTCAGCAACATTTGTTCTTCTATTACAGTGCTCTTTGCTCTGATTTTGGGGTATAGGCTTGATCTCTGTTATGCATTCGTCTTGCCATGGAGGAGGAGAAGTGGCTATAGCTGGAATTTCAAAGTCCGTTACTCCGAGGTGCTTAAGAATGATTCTTCCCGGTGCGGTTCTTTTGAGGCAGTCTCTTTGACTGTTTTGTGCTTCTTTTGCTAGTTCCTTGATTGTGTTTATATGAGCCGCTTTGTGTAGGTCGGGAATGCGGGTTATCTTGGGCAAACCCGTGATAACTCTCATAGCTGCCTTGTTAAGGGTTTCAACTTGATCTTGCCGGGTCTTGGTAAGACGAAGGTAGTTATACCCGTAAATGGCTTTGGAGACAAGCAGTGATCGTACCAATAGTTTTAAAGGTTTTTCTTCTGCCCCCCATGCTTTGGCTGTTGTTCTCTTGATAAGGGTAAGGCCGCGTCTCCATTGTATCTTAATCTGGTTCAGCCAGCTCCGTGCTCCCCCATCCTCGTCGATTGAGAGACCGAGGATCTTTACACTTGGTTGTCTTTGAATTTTGGTGCCGTCAACGTACAAATTAATGGTGTCTCCGATGTTTTTCTTTCTAGCCCTCTTTGAGGCGACGACTGTGTAGGTGGTCTTTTCGGCTGAGATTATCATATTTGTTTCCTGCATAAAGTTCATGGTGACATCCAGGGCTTCTTGAAGTCGCCTTTTTTTAATGTTGGGTGTGCCTTTGTTGATCCATAAGGTGACGTCGTCAGCGTATAAACGTACGTCTCGTATTGCCTCTAGGCGGAATGCTAGGTCAGCCATGGCCATGTTAAATAGTACTGGGGAGATGACCGCTCCTTGGGGAACTCCTACCGTGTTTCTTGTGAGGGTGCTCGTGGTGTCTCCAATGTGAACTTGGAATTGGCGTCGACGAAGGAAGGATTTGATGAAGTTGAGTATTCGTCCACGCAGGCCTCGATTTTTTGCTCCTCGAATGACTGTTTCATGGGAATCGAGTCGAACACTTTTTTTATGTCGATCGCCACTATTGTACGAGGCTGTACTGTAGGTTGAAATTTGGTTATGTCATAGTGAATCATGGCTAGACTGTCTTGTGTGGACAGGTGTGGACGGAATCCAGTTTGCATGGGGTGTAGTCTGTTGTGTGACTCTAGGTTCCAGGTTATTCTGGCCAGGACCATACGTTCCATTACTTTACATAGGTTGGAGGTTGGCGAGATGGGTCTGAGGTTCTGGATGTCATTGTTGGGTTTGCCTGATTTCGGAATGAGAATCACGGTGGATATCTTCCAGTCATCGGGAAGTCGACCGGATTCCCATATCTCATTGTACTTGTCTAGGAGCTCACACATTTCTTCATCCGGGAGGTTTCGGAGTGCTGTGATGGTAATGTGGTCCGGGCCTGCAGCTGTGTTGCTTTTTGCTTTTGCTAGAGCGTCTAAGAGCTCACCCATGGTAAAGGGGGAGTCTTCTGGAAGCAATGTGTTGATGGGTTCCGGCGCATAGCAAGTATCCGGCGGTTCCTTGGCTGGTTGAGAGAAGAAACTCTCTCCCGCTACTTCTGCTTGCTCTTCTTCTGTTATGTTTAGCCGTAATGCGAGGTTGGAACCGGTGGTTTTGCTTTTGGTTTTGCAGCTCATTTCTCGGTATGTGTTCCATACCTTCTTTAGTCCAGTCTTTTCACCGAAGGAGCTGCAGTGTGCCCACCATCTGTTTCGTCTTAGTTTGAGAGTGTATCTTTTGGCCCTTGCCGTGGCTAAGTTAAGTTTGGTCCGAAGTGCTCGATTTTGTTTATTTTTCCGGTATCTCTGGAACGCTTGGTGGCGTCTAGCCCAGAGATTGAGGAGATGAAGGTCGGGTATAGGATAATCTTCTTTAATCTGGTATATTGTCTTTGCAACCCTAAGGGCCCGCTGGAAACGGGTGGCAAGGTGTCCTTCCTTGGTTGTGGCTATGGCGGTGCGGAAGACACCCCATTTAATGAATTTCGCCTGTTGTTTTGGGTGGAGTGGTTGTTTTAGGTCGAATTACTATGGGCAGATGGTCGCTACCCATGGGATCCGGTAACGTATGCCAGGAGGCTTTGAAGTTCTTCGTGGCCCAGGTGAGGTCCGGGGTTGTGTCGTTGTGCCTGGTGCTTGTTGCAATCCTTATAGGGGTGTCGGGCTCGTTAAGAAGGACCAGCCTCAGTTGCTTGCATTTTCTGATGATGTTCCGTCCTCGTTTGTTAGCTTTTTTGTACCCCCACTGTGGGTGTTGGGCCTTCATATCACCAGCGATGAGTGTGGGTGTGGTGCCTTGCACAGTGGCATCGAACCAGTCTGCGTCGTCTTTTTCTTTCTGTCCCGGTCTAATGTAGACGTTGTAGAGGTCGAGTTGTTGATTGCCTATGCGTAACTTAACTCCCACAACGTCTCTGTCTACGTTACATATTTGCGAGGTATCTATTTGTGAATGTGTTGTACTGTTCAAGACGAGGGTGGTTGCTTGGCCATAGGTTGTACCAGTAGATTGTTGGCTTTGGTAGTTGCGGGATCGTCGGACGATGGTTGGATGAATGTATGTAGTGTACCCTCGAGTATTGAGGTTTTCGACGTTTGCTTCCTGTAGGAGGATGACGTGTGGTTTGTTTTCCCTCATTTTCTCTAATCTTTCTTTAAGTTCCGCTGCCTTGTTATTAAATCCTATGCAGTTCCATTGTAGAACCCAAGGAAATGTCGCCTTACGTTTTGGGTTTGTTTTCTTTCTTGTGTTTGGGCAAGTTAATCAGTTAGTCGTTTGAGGATATCTCGTAGGGTTTGCGAGATGTTCTCGAGGGATTTTTCGCTCTGTCCATGCGTTGTTCCATTGCCGTTAGACGTTGCTCGCAGCTGGTGTGATTATTTTGTTGTTGCCAGTTTGAGTTTCCGCAATTTGTGGCTGGAGAAATTTGCAGGTTTTGTACGGTTGATGTGGTGCCATCTGGAACCTTTCCGAATATCATGGGTGGAACGTATGGATTGACATTGTAAGGCCCTTGCCGTGGCCCATGCTCCTTGTGGGGGTGGGTTAGTCCATGATTGTGAAGAGTTTGATGCGGGGGGTGCTAGGTCCATTTTTCTCATATTGAGAAGAGGTCTTTTCCCCTGGGGTGTCTGAGCCGGGAGTCTTTTTGGGTGAATTTTCCGCTTGGGGCAGTCGTTACTTGTGGCGATGTGGGGACCACCGCAGTTTATGCATTTAGGCTGTAGTTCACATCCGGACTCGCTATCATGAGTGTGTCCGCATCGGTCACAGCGCTTGATGCCGCTAGGGCAGACGTCCAATTTGTGGCCTATTTCATGGCATGAGTAACAGACGAGAGGTCTTGGTCGATAGTCGGTTACTCTGAATATTTCGCAGAGGGAACGAACGTGCTTTGGAATAGATTTCCCATCGAAAGTTATCAAGATGGTCCTGCCCGACCTTCCAATGGGACGAGCTGCGACGATCGTGTGTGTTCTGCAGTCGAGACTTTCCATGAGGGTTTCTGGAGTTCCTTGCACGTCGTGTCCGGAAAGGTAGATAACTCCGCGGATTTGATCATTTGAAACCGCCGTGTAGGGTTTCGTCACGTAGCTTTGTTCGCCCTTGACGATTTGGTTGATGTTGAGTAGTTTATTTGTAAGGAGGGGGTTCTTTGTTGTGATCGCAATAGTGTTAGATTTCTGGTTGCGGTGGACGGAGAAGTCATCTTTGTTTTGAATTCCTGCCTTTTCCATCGCCCCAACAATGTCTCTGCCGGTGAAGTTGTCTACGCGCTCTTTGCACGTTGGTTTCAGTACGACCGTGTGCCTGGGTGTTCTCTGTGTTGCTAGCGTGACTTTCTGTTGATGGTAAGTGGAGTTGGCACGTTGTCTTTCTTGTCTTTTTTGTGAACCTTGAAATTGATATCCATCATCTTCCACATCCTCGACTTCTGTCAATGAATTCCCATTCGAGGTGGTTGATATGGAAGGCATGTTATGCCTTGCCGTCATGGTGGACCGGGGCAGCGATTCTTTCTCACCCGTTTCGCCTTGTTGGGGTGGTGTCTGGGAATTTCACTGAGCTCGGAAAGTCTCGAATTCGTTCTTGTGCGTGAAGTATTCTTGAAAAGCGACACCATTCGTGATCATTTTTTCGCAGGCTCCACTGTTGGAGCGGAGTGACTCAATAGGTTCTTTATTCCTCATGTAGAACTCAATAGACACTCGATTCTGCATAAATTATTCTATCGCTTGGCGTTCTTGGGTATTTGCCACTAAAAACTGGCTGTCCTGTGGTGAGAGTGTTGAAAAATCCAACTAACCTTGGGGTGTCCTGTGATGTTGCTTGGAGCCGGGTAGGGGCTCGCGTTCGTCTGCTGCGTGGTGAGGGCCTTCGTGCCAGAGCGTCTTTTGCCAGCTGGCGTCGTCAAAACGGTCTCCAGAAAGACTGATGGTTTGGAGTCCGGGCCCGCGGGCAGTGCGGGTTGACTTTCTGGTGTCCTCTCCAGGGTGCCGAGTCCTGGAAGGGCCTCTCGGGCGGCAAGGAGTGCCGGTAAAACTGACCTGTAAGGCTGAATTGTTAGGCTTATCAGTGCACTGAGAAAACACGTCCTTCATGGACCTGATCAACTGTAATGAATACTGGATCTAGCCTAGTCAGTCGCGCCTCCCCCGACTTCCGCTTCCGCTTGGTGCTCCGTTGGTCGGTTGCACTCCCTCCGCCGATGTGTCTCTCTCCACCAGACTTCCAGCCGCCTTTTCGTCACGTCTACCGCCGATCGAGCGTTCTTTTGTTCTTCCTCTCCCTGCTCGGCACCGATTCGGAAACCCAGTGCTACTGGTAGCACCGTCGTACTAGGGACCGGTACAATGTGCCGGCACTGCAGCACTAGGTGCTCCGTCGTCTCGTTGGTCTTCCCGCAGAGTGTGCACGTCCTCTCCTGTCCCTCCGTGAACTTGGGTTTCCACACCCGGGTCCGTAATGTACCCATGCGGGCCTCTGCGAGGAGTCCACTGCCTGTCGAGTTGTCGTACCAGGGCTCTTTCCTTATGGCCTCCTTCTCTGGGGATCCGGACATTTCGGTGTAGGACAATTCGGTGTAGGGCGTTTCGGTGCGGTCTTTTCGATGCACGGACTTTTCGGTGCACGGACATTTCGGTGCACGGACTTTTCGGTGTGGGACTTTTCGGTGCGCGGACATTTCGGTGCACGAACTTTTCGGTGCACGGACATTTCGGTGCACGGTCATTCAAAATCAAGTTTCTTTTTTTTTTCTAAAGTTAGTAAGCTTTATTTTAGCTAGAAATTATTTTTATCGCACTTTATAAATTTTTAGATTCGGTCATTCATTTACAGTTACTTACTCATTGACTTTGTTAGGCGCAGCACCATCCTGCGGGAGGACTGGATACGTTGGAGGTATTGTTTCGTTTGCCAGTGTCTCTTTTCCAACGTGCGCACCAGACGCCTTCTGTAAAGGTGTGGGCTTTATTATTGGTAATCTGTGTAGGAAAGGCCCCAACAGCAAGAAGCTTGAAATTGTTGAAAATTACCCGAGATATGTGATGCGACTAGTGCGTACGTTGGAAAAGAGACACCGACAAGCGAACCATAACTTCCAACGTCTCCAGTCCTCACGCAGGATGGTACTGCGCCTAACAAAGTCCCTTAGGTGGTATATCAGTAAGTGGCCGTAAATGGATGACCAAGTCTAGAAAATTATAAAGTGCGAAAACATAAATTTTGAGCTAAATTAGTGCGTATTACATTTAAAAAAAAAAAAAAAAAAAACTCGTGATTTTTATTGGCCGTGCACCAAGATGTCCGTGCGCCGAAAAGTCCGCACCGAAACGTCCTACACCGAAACGCCCTACACCGAAAAGTCCTAGACCCCCTTCTCTGCGTAGTACATCGCGAGGGACGGCTTCGCCGCCGATCCCGCTCTCCATCTCTCCGTCTCCACCGCTCGGATGCCCTCTCTGATTGCCGCTGGGCCCACCCGGTTCTCGCCTTATTCTTTCTTATCCAACGCGCTCTGCTACGTGTACCTAAAGAAGGCTTACCTTTTCCGAACGCGTGGTCGGCCGTCGAACACTTTTTTTCTTCTCTGTCTGGGGTGCAGCATCCAGGAAATTACTTATTCAACACTTATATTTAAATTAGATTGCATAAAATAAAAAAAAATGTGCGTTCTTATATTATTTAAACGTATTTTTTTTAGGAACTACAGTGATTTTTGTTTTATATAACAGGCCGCTCGTGACCTTCAAGCACGCGTTAGAAGAAAACGTTATGAATCGTTCTATGCCGCGGAAGATGTATGCTACGCTCGACCCAGCTTCATAAACGCAACAACAACAGTCGTGAAGGTCACAGTGCATCAGGTGAGCGCATTTGAGGAGACGTTACTTCATTCGCGAAAGGTACAGCCGTCGTATATTGCAATCATCTAGATTCTTTATATCGAAACACGAAATCTGTTCAGAAGCAAAAAAGGCCTGATAGGGGTAGAGGCGATCGGCCGCGTCACAAAACACTCTGCGGCTGCATGTCTACTGCGACCTAATGCAGCCGATACTAGCGAATGCAGCGACACTTCGTTTCTGCTGAAGTTCAGACACAAACGACGCTATAGGGCTAATGGCACCAGTCAAACAGCGTTAAAAGCGAAAGTCACTAGGCCTTCCCTGTACATAGCTTACATGTGACGTCATTCGCGGTCATGCCAGTATCTTATGCGCCGCGAGCGTTCGGTTCGTGGTGTAAGTTTAACACCGCAGACGCTGTAGTTCGAAGAAACCAGTAAGATGAGATAACCGTCAGTTCCCAGCAATGGCGACACTTGCAAGGAATGTATACATGATTGGCCCACCGATGATGGAAGACGTACGTAAACATAACGAGCACCATGATGGTGCGCTTTTGACGCCCTCTGATTGGTCTCGTCAGCACGTAGCGTCGGCTGTGTCTGGACTTAAGGTGAAACGGAGTATAGGGTGTATTCACTGGCGGCCATATCTGTGTGCGCTAATGCTGAGCACGTGCTGATGGCGAGCTTCCACAGTTATTTTGCAACGTGCACCCCGCACCATCAAGATTGCCGGTTTTGGCAGCCTATTAATGCGAGCTCGTTCTGAGCATGCGCTCTAAACAGGGACCTCAAATATGGCGGCCAGTGAATACCCCCTATAGGTGGTATATCTGCTTGTCGTCATCGATCGGTGAACTGTTACAAAGCGCGTACACAGCACGATATCGTAGGTATTGTCTGCGAAGAAACGCACATTTTGAAAGCTTCGTTAAAGCTCGTTGTCGGCACGCGCCACGAATATCGCCTCGAGATCGAACAGAGTCGCCACCGTCCGGCCAATGTTGGAAACACTACGAGTGTGGATACCGCCGCACGTCGTCTGCTTTCGGTGCACGTTGAAGCATTGATGTTCGCGACGATGAAGGCTTGTTTTCGGGTAAGCTGCGCTATTTACGTTGTGAATGCTTGTTTCTTTGAAAAGATTCTATCGTTCCACGAACGTACAAACACGCGAAGGCAAGGAATGCCAAGCCGGATACTTACACAATGTTGCTACTGTGGTTGGTGTTTTGTTGCGGTTCTTTGTTTCAGTTTCAGTGCCATTGCATACTATTAAGGATTACATTGCCGACGGAAAGCGGTGTCTTGTCGAAGGCGAACAACTTGTGAATGCCGGGAACATTTTAGAGTGCAGCGTTGTACGTGGCCCCAATGACCACGTCGACGAGCGTACACTTGCGGAGTTACATGCTGCAGTCGTCGGTTCTCAGCAAGGATCCCCACACTGTGGATCTGAAACTCACGAACGGTGCTAATATTGATGACCTTCCGGGCACTTGCCCTGCCGTGTATTTTTTGTTTGTAACTCCAACCTCCGGAAACGTCCTTGAGGGAATCGCACGATTCGTCCTCCCGATTGTTTTAAACGCTGCATACATAAAACACTTTATATTCTGCGACCCCAATTATTCGTAAATTAGGCATAGGAACCTATTCGCGGCCGCTAACTCTCGCGAATTCTAGAGACATAAATTCTGGCCTCAAAACAAGAAGGTAGTTTGTGCCTTTAATTTTCGCTAATTATGTAATTCTCAAAAATGGGGGCTCGCGACGGGTTTTGCAGTAGGCGGTGCAGTCACTTCGGAAAAAAAATGGCTCGAGCCTCGTACGTGGCACTCATGCCCTTTAGTGAGCTGTAAACCTTAGAGATAATCATGCCGTTTTCATATAGCGTGATTTGCCGTTGAACAATTGTTTTTCAATCGAAGTGGCACGAGACCTTCGTCACGCGGAGGGTAAGCAAAATTCATGGAGTATAAACAAGTAATTGATTACGCTCGATAGTCCCTGTTGCTCCTTCGGTAGATTCATCACTTGCCACCACTATATATTTACCACGTACTTCCGACCGACCGAACTTCAAGAAAATTGATCAGGTGCGTCCGACGCACACGCAGGCACTGAGCGAGTCACTTCCGCTGCAGTCGATGCCTCCTTTGCTGTGTCATAGCGTAAGTGGGATCACAGGAGTGACACTTCTGCACCTTTTCAAAAGTCGGATTCTCAAGCAGTAATACGTTTGTGGCATTCGCATCCTCCCCAAAAACACCGCTGCGGGAGAAGGCACACTAAGGACGATCACACTGCCCAGCAGCGAGTGAGTATCAACGCGCACGCTTTACGCGTACTATACTTTGGGCCACTCGTGACACTTATGTAAACAGTTTTCTTGTTCCTCTCACCTTCGTTATCATGCGTCTTTGGTTTGAAGTCTGCGGCGGTGACATTTTTAGAGCAAACCATCGCGTGAATCGAAGGCTTCTTTTTGCAGATATCAACTTTGAGAGCCACTCTTTCTTCAGCGCGCCGGCCGCTGGATATCCGTGAAAACTGACCCCCCCCCCCCCCCCCCTTTCGTTGCAATAGGTATTGCACTGAGGCAATGAACAGTATGGGATCATTTTACGTTAGCATTGCTTTCACAATGATACTGTACGAGGAAATAAACGCGATATTCCGCAGGTTCTTGGCCGCAACCGCAAAGTGCCTATGGGGCAGCCATCTTCCTATCCACACATTGCTGATGATGATAGCGCGACAGTAGCGTCACCTTTAGTTCGATCTCGAGGCGAATCTGCGCCACCAGTTCGTTGCTTGCCCTCTAACGGCAGAAGCGGGACGCTCTCTAGTTGGGGTTCCTAACTGCTTCTGCTCATCGGACACTGTGGAACTGCTCGCGATCATAGCTCGCGTCATTTCTCAATGCAAACAACACGCCTCACCTTCCGAATTAATACTCTGTCTACTCGGGGCCGCACTGCTTATACATCATACAAAAGACAGTCTGCACACAGATTCGAACGCGACTCACCGCGATATCCGTGCTTCAAATGCCACGTGGCGATGAGTTCAAGGAGGAAACTTGGCACGCGGCATTCGAACCACGGATATTTCGGTGACTCGTGGTTGCAGACTGTCTTTTGTATGATGTACGAGCATGCGACCCCGGCTTAAAGCTGAGACTGTGGTCAATGCCACAAGCACGGGAGCTCGAGGTCGCTGCCTTGACGCGTTCTTCTGCAGAACGAGCGTTCGGGCTAGAAATGCATGCCTCAAAGCCAGGAGGGCGGGCTACCTTACTTGAGACCTGTACCTTACTTGAGAGTTTTAGTATTGCGTAGAGAAGCAAACGCAAGCGCTGTGCGTTTGCGTTAGAGTTGCGTGCTCCACGCTGCGTACACGAGTCGTCCCCATACTTCAATCCATGACCGGAATTTCGGGCTCCGCGCACGCGTGGTGTGGAACACGCAACGCTAACGAAAACACAGAGTGCTTGCGTTCGCTCGTATACACCTTTTGCACAAGCGCGCAGCCATCTTGAATATCGTCACTTCTGGTATGCGGTAAAACATCTTTTTGATCTCTCCCCGCAGCTAGGAAGGTGTTTACGAAAAATGCGTGATTGTCACACATTCCTGATTTGCCTCAGCTATATTTTCTCGCATATTCCAGGTTCAAACGTTTTATTATTTTTTCGCCCCGCATACCAGATACGGAACCCACGTGACTGAGAACGACAGGAAAGAGAAAAGGTCTATACGCAATACTAAAGCACAGTACTGTTACACTGGTTTTCCAACGCCAACGAAACGTTCTGCAGTGAGTTCCTTCGAACTGGAAAACCTGAGATTGGCAAAACGACGGCGCGTTAAAATTAAAAGAAATCAAATGTTCTAGAAAGCTGCGTTAAAACAAAGAAAATATACACTTTTTTTTTTGTGCGTGTGCGTGTTGGGGGGAGGAGGTCATTTTGTACCGGAACGACTGGAGGCGAATTTGGAAGGTTTCACGATTGTCAAAGGTCGAGACTTTGATGGCATCATATGCTTTCTCCACGATGGCGGCGTTACGCATGCGTGAAACCCTTAGTGAGATCGGTCTATTGCGAATTCGCAAGTAAAATCGCATCATGTGAATCAGGCTTTGTACGCTAAACACCGTTTTTGTTCTAAGGATGAATAGGTGACCAGCGCGTATAGCCCCCTAGCTTCCTCGTGAAAGTGGGAATAATTTGTGTCACTCAGTGAAGCCACCACACTATAGAGAAGCTCAGCAACCGTTATACCATAGCACGCATCTCCGACCCTCACTATAACAGCCATCTTGGAAAATCAAGTGGCGCCACCTATAGAGACTGGCTGCCGCCATGTTTCTGCTCGTGCGGAAAAGCCCGTGCAAGTAGAAGCTTGTCAAAGCTACGTTCACGCGCACGCTGCAAGAGCTTGCACGCACATGGTGACGTGAGCAATCGAAAGCGTCACTGTGATTGGCTTTCCACGATTGGCCGAATGCTTACTATGACCTCAACAAAGAATTTCCTTCCAATTTTGACGTGTTGGAAGTGCTGGTTTTAAAACGCAAACGTTTCAAGCTTCCACCATGCTCATTCCAAACACTATCGAACGTGTTGTTCGCAAGAAAATGACGTCACGAGAGAAAACCATAGGTGGGCGCCATTAAAACATCTCGCCACCAATATACCTTTCCCAACCAGGGCTCCTAACCGGTCCCATGTTCAATGTTCGTGCGTATATATGCAGCATGATTTGCCCGCTTTCCGAAGCGACCAACAGGCGCACGCTGGGCTGAGGACTCGTAGATATTCAAATGGCGTAACTACGGGCGTGAGTGAATAATACTATCATCGCGCACAAATTTGGTGTCGAAGAGCGCTTGCTGACAACGGCAGTCTCTTATCGGCTGCTGGAAGAGACAAATCTCGATAGTCGTGAAATGCGCGTTGCGAAAACGGAAGCCCACTCTCAGAACGCGCTCAGGAGCATACGATGATAAGGCTCGAGTGCGTACAGTATGGCAGTCCTAGTTATCTACACTAGTACCTCCAACGATGTGACGTTCGTTTAACGTATAAGTTCTATACACATAGTAACCCTGAAGCGAGGGTACGAAAAAAAGGACGGACAGACAAGTTTCGTGTCTATCCGTCCTTTTTTTTTTTTTTTTTGTCCCCTCGCTTCAGGGCTCTCCTTAACCAGCTCGCCTGCCTACAGTTTACGTTTTGTGGACCTTTCCATGCGCTTATCACTCAGGCGAAAAATGCTGAGTCACTCGGCTGGGACCGCGCATGCGCGGCGTCTCATACTTTCGTGGAAGAGAGCGACTGCATTCCACAGCCCAGTAGACAAGGATGACAGCGCCCAGAAGGCGATTATTGGAAGGCCTTCGTTTAACACAATGTCCGACCGTGCCAATCAAACAGGGCCAATGGTGCATTGTCACAACGTTCGTCTTCTTTGTACGTTTAATGTTTCCGTCTACACCAATCGAGCGCAGTGAACGCCACGCGATACTGCGCGCTTTTTGCTCTACGGGATTTGTTTAAACGGCGATAGCGAACGCACATTTGGCGGCTTGATTCTGACGCACAAACGACAAAATCTCTGACGACGCACATTTGGCGCTGCGTGATTGGCTTATCGAAACGTTAGCGTCGATTGCGGTCGGACCTATAATGTGAAGCGGAGTATAAAATATATGTTGAAACATAAGATCCGCATAAGAGGCTCCGGCGACAAAATCACAAAGGCAAAATAAATGCCGCCAATCAGCACAAACGTCCCCCCTTTTTTTTTTTTCGACATCGGAAGAAACCTGCGGCATCCGCCTGGGTCTTTTTCTTTTTCTCGCCTTTTTTTGTAAGATTGGCCTATAATTACATTTATAACACTGTCCATAATGTCCTGCGTGGCTTGGTATTTTTGTCGAAAACTTGGAATCTTTTGAAAAATGTCGTTTCTTTTGGGCAAGCCCACCAGGCCTCGTATATAGGCTCTGAGAGCAATATGTGTGTGAAAATTGGTAGACACAAAACAAAATAGCTCCGAAACACATTAAAGAAAATACACGAATATATCACCGCGGAAAACGAGTTGAAGCCATCCTCGATGCTGATTTTTTTTTTCCTTAGCTGGCATTGTTTAAGGAGCATTAGTCCACCAAAGTTGATAATGGACGCGTAACACAGTTGCTATTTTTTAGCGCTTCGACAAATCGTGATATTATGGAGCTTTTGGCGACAGACGCAGTACGTGTGTCCGTCACATTCAATTAGAATATGTTAAGGAACAGACAAACTGGCGAAGTGTCCTCGTCCGCACAAATGATAGTTCGAATAGCCTCATTTCGGACAAGTTCTATATACACTATAACTATACCTCAGAAACATCGTCTGCATGGTGCAACTCTGCGTCGTTAAATTTCGTTTCACTGTTTCTGATAGAAGTAATATTGAACAACACACATGTCAGGAAAATAACCCAAAATATTAACTTAATATAAATTGAAAGTCAGTGGCAAAAAAAGAAATGGAACGACCATTCTCTTAAGTGACAATATTATTCCCGAAACTAACGGCGCTGAAAACGCTAGCTGTGTCGTGTCCAGACTTGTACGATACTCATTACAAGCGCCGAATTACTTGTAATCGTTTTCTTCCTGGACTCATCTTTTAATAATTTTATTAATTTTATTAGGAAGTAACCACGAGAGGAATCTGATTACTTTTGGGAGTACTAAAATTACTTGTAGCTTCTACTATCTCCGGATAGATGGATGGATTTTAATGGCTATACCCTTTGAAACGGGCGGTGGCTTGCGCCACCTAGCCTAAGTCTAAAAACACAAACTCCCCTTGTAACCTTTACTATCTCCAACCCCCCCCCCCCCCCCCCCCCCCGGCCACCGCTTTCTAACGGCTCCCTTTGTTCGTACATGCATAGTGCCTGGAACGCGTCTCCGACTGGTGTGTTTACCGCGTCCAAAAAAGTGGTCCCTCGATTTCCGCCCGATGACGTCATGCAAGTGTCACGCTGTCGCCAGTCGCGATCCTGGTGGCGTCCCAACAGCTGTGATGCATGTGGCAGACGCCTGTTCCGCTGCAGGTCGCTCTCCAGTGTGGCAGTTTAGGGAAGCTTCGGCATCCAGAAGTTGGGACGCCGTGACGACAGCGACACTGGCGTTCGGTGGTGCTACTCGCAGCTTCTCATTAGCATTTCTACGACCAACCGCCAGGATCGCGACATGCAACGGCATAACACTTCGGCCTTCTGTGACGTCATTTGTTGCCCCTTTTGGACCACTTTTGATGTATGAGCAGCATAGGACGCTAAACACGCCATCGAAGACGCGCTCTAAGCAACAGAGTACAGGCTTCCCTACCAAGGAATCATCGAGCAAAGACTCCGATAGCAGGACGGTTTACCAAAAGTAGTAAATTAAGAAGATCGTAAATCGGTGATTTCATTCAATAATGGACAGTACGAAATACCCATTTTCAAACCGGCAGAAAACTCTCTCCTTTAAAATATCTCAAGTAATCGGAGCAGTAACGGTTACTTTTTACAAGTAACGGCCAATTTCTTTTCGTCTCAAGTTATTATCAAGTGATATAATTGAGCACTTGATAAGCGAGACTAAATGTATGAACTGAATTCAAAGGGGCAAACGAGCTGGCCATTATAAAGCAGCAGAACCCCTCCCCCCCCCCCCCCCCCCCCCCCCCCTCCCCAGTCTGCGGGAAGAAACGATATATACATTAAAAAGTACTTTAAATATATTTGTCGGTTTTACCCGCGGTCTCGGGGGGTTTTGTCATGACTAATTGCAATTGTAATCGATAAGCTTTTTCGAGGAATGTGTACAAGACTGGTCGTGTCTCATTTTCTCCTCTCAAGCGAAACACGCTGCGCTGCCTCCCTGGGTGCCCTTCTCCAATCGGCATGTCCGGTTTGGCAAACGCGAGGGGTGAGTTGCATTGTTACTTAGAAACAGAGAGAATGTTAATGGACTGGAGAATCGCTCGGTGTTGTCGACGCACCCTATTTCATTTCTCTCTAGCGATTTTTATTAATGCACGGAACACATTTTGCTGTTCGCCAACGAGCGCCATCGCCCGCTGACCTCCAATAACCGATATGTGTTTTTTTTGTGCAACTGCGACATGATCGAGTGTCTGTGAGGACAGTTCACCCTCCTCCGAACAGATACTTCAGTTAATGTGTGCAGTTGCATGCATGTTGCTGAAAGCTCAACTTAAATACGAATGGTTCTAGTTCCGGTACTTATACGTGTATGTCTACACTAGGGTGCCTTCATGTGTGCTTTACTTAGGGTGATGACATCTGGCCATTTTGTGCCGAACGCTTATTTTTACTTCTTTTTTTTTTTTCTAAAGCGTGTGAAAGTACGTGTCCCTGCACGCGCTCGTTGCGCTGGCCTGTGCTATAGCGACATTTTGTTCTCGACGATTTCTTTGTATTTTCCCTGTGAACTGGTGCTGTCGGCATCGGATACTACAAAGGAGGACATCACCCTAAACAGAAGGACGTTAAGGCATCCTAGTCTCCACTAATTCAGCGAAAGGAAGGATGATTAAAGTGGTGTAGACGTTTTGTGCGTATTTTATCAAGAATATGAATCGCTTTGTTTTGCCCTAAGACCCTGTAACTGCTACAAATACTTGAACGTCATAATTATGTTTTATAGAGCTTAACCTTATTTATTTATCTATTTATTTATCTTATTGTCAGTGCCGAAGCCTTACAAAGGCGGTGGGGGTTTGGAAACTCAAACCTAATGAAAAGTTGTTATAGAGGCTCAAGACAAAAATAATATTTAGCTAGTGCTGCCTTAAACATATTGAAACCACAAGTATCCGCTATAGAAGGGAGAGACCGTTCCAATCACAACAGGTTTTCGGGATGAAAGAACTGTAGAAAGAAGTAGTGTTACATATGTGTATGCCAATTGTGCAGCTATGTCGAGGCGGGAAAATATGAAGATGGATTATTAATTTAGTTGAACTTTTAGATTGGAATTATAACAGATTTTACAAAAAGACATAAGCGAAGAAATCACATGTTGGATGGAAAGAGGGGTAATGAGAGTACATTTCATTAACTTGACGCTTGATGTACGATGGTAGTTAGCGAGTAGGAAACGAGCTGACCGATTTTGAGTGGTTTCAGGAGCTGATATACGATACTTCTGTACCAGGATCCCAGACTAGCATGCATATTCAAGTTTACTTTGTACTAAATACTTGTAAAGTAATAATTTTAAAAAGAATGGAGCTGAAGAAAAATCGCGTCTTATATATTCAAGCATGCGATTACGGTTGTTTATGACATGTTCGGTATGATTTTACAATGATAAGTCAGATGCAATGTTGGCACCTAAGTATTTATAAGATGGTACAATTGCAAGACGATTATCTGGCAGGTGGTAAAGAGAACAGGCTGTGGTTTTACGAGAGAGTCTCATTGCCTTGCATTTGCTAGGTTCAAATTTCATTTGCAAAGAATCACACCCCGAGGCAATAGCCTGCATGTCTGATTGAAACAAGTGAACGTCAGAAATGTTAGTAATTTCACGATAAATGACGCAGTCATCAGCAAATAGGCCTATAGAGGAGGAAACTTGAGTTGGTAAGTCGTTGATATAGATCAGGAATAAGAGAGGACCAAGGACGGAGTCCTGTGGTAAACCGGAGTTAACAGTGAGAGATCAAGAGTTAATGCAATTTACCGTTACAAATTGGGATCGGTTAATTAAGAAACACTCTTACCAAGATAAAATATTAGGATCAATGTTGAAAGCAATGAGCTTGTATACTAGAAGTTTGTGGGACGCCTTTTTTCGAATGCCTTTGAGAATTCAAGAAGATACGGTCATTCTGAGATGCCCGATCTCAGATTGACTCTATGAATGGATGAATGGATGTTATGGGTGAACATTTAAAGCTGCGTACCACAGAAAATTGATTTCCGGAATCCATGCTGATGAGGATTAAAGAAGGAGTTTGATTCTAAAAAACTGGAGAGCCCTGATGAAATGACATTCTCCATGATTTTACAGGGTATGCTGCTGAGTGAGGTTGGACTATGATTTGTAGCGCAGCTTTTCTAAATTAGGAGCGAACCCCCCCCCCCCCCCTACTTTCCACTCATTTGAAGAAAAAGAAACACCGCAATTGAGTGATTCTTGAAACGGGGATGACAGTATCTTTAAAGAGTATATCTTAGTATTTTTAAGGTATTTCAAATTTACATCGTCAATTCCTAACGTCGGAGACAGCTTGAGGTTATCTATTATCCTAACTATACCGGCGGGGTTAAATACAATGGGAAACATCGGCAACAAATCTGATTGTGGAAGTACAGAATAATGTGTTTAGTACATCAATGAACGCATTCACAAAACATTCATTCAGAAGAATAGCACAATTTTTACCTGAATATACTTCTCGTTCATCATTTCTTAGCTCAGTTTTATGCTCATCATCAGGAATGATAATGTTCTATAGAACTGCTTGGGTTGTTTATAAGCATGGATGGTGATTTTAAGCTGGAAAAAAATATATATTTAGATTCATTGATAGCCATTTTGAATTCATCAGCCTCACGATGATATACATTTCTGCGTTTGCGGAACAACGATGCCCTAGCTGCTCTGAACAAGCGATATTTTATTTAATTTGACAGCCTTTTTGAAAAGCATTGTACCAAGGTGGTTTTAAGTTTAATTTGACAACGCGAAGAGGAATGTACTTGGAGGTCAATTACAAAACTTTATCTTTAAACAGGGCCCAGTACACTTCAACGGTTCTCCGTAAAAAAAAAATCCTAAAGGCACGAGTCCATCCAACTCCACAGTTCACGGTGAATACTATCAAAGTCGGCTTTGGCACAAGCACGAATGCAGTTAGCAGACATGACTGAAGAGTTCTTTGGAACCTGAAATATAAAAAACGCAGAATTAAATTATCACTAAGACCAAGCAACAAAGAACTCTATATTCCATATCGTCACGGAACGTTGTTAAGATAAGATTAAGAACATTGACAGTTTATATATGAGCGGTCCCCGCTCGAAACGTCGTAATAAACTTCGAATTAGTAACTCCGACAGTACGCATCTTTGACTTATTAACTTTTCCCGGTCCATTGTTTTTATATTTACCTTACTTCACCTATAAATATATATATACATATATATATATATATAGGATTCCTTGTTTTCGGAGTTATTGTTCGTCAAATTCGGAGGGTGTTTTTCGGGGCTTAGTTTTTGCCGAAAATTCGGAGTTCATCAAAGTTTATTTTTGTTTGATTCCCAATTCTCCGAAATTCGTAGTTTAGTTTTGCAGTTTCTATATTTAAAAAAGAAATAAAATAACATCCGGGTGTAAACGCGAGCTAAGAAAAACGCGATTGTATCAATTATTATTTCTTCAAGTGGATTTGGCATTGGTGTAATTGCCATTGCAATACTAATTTGCCCCACGACAAAAGTCGCACACAAGTGTCTCTTCAAGAAACGTCGATACATTAAATTCAATAAACTCCGGAAGGAGTCGCCACCAGGAAGCTCGTATTCATCCCATCCTATTCCATCAATCTACCCAGCACCGGTCACTCGAGATGGAGTGATAAACGATGTAATATAGTGAAGCTTCAACTGCCCCGACCCCCCCCCCCCCCTTTTTTTTTTCTTCCCTATTTTATGCGATCTCTATGGTTCATAGATTTCACTGTTACAAAAACACGACCTTTCCTTCCTCCAAGAAGCAATAATTAGTATGGCCCAAACTGGAAGCCAAAACAGGGCTTTTGTCGTGACTCGAAAGTACAATGACCTGCTGTCCTGAATGTACTTTGACGGGATAAGCGGTAAGATCCCCTTTGTCAATAGTCCCAGATTTTAAAAATAACTGTGGTGGCATTTTTTCGGTACCATTCACACTGTGCGCTGATCAAACTTAATTTTTTTTTTCTGAAAGAGAGGGGGAAGTCGGGGGGGGGGGGAGAATTGGTATATCAAAATTTTGAGTGTATCAGCTAAATACAAATTGACCAAAAGATTACCAGCGGGTGTTTTTAGGAGTTTTTCAAATTTATTCGAAAACACGAAACCCTACTTGAATTGTAATTACCCATATTTCCAAATGACGAAGTTTGTGTTTGCTGCCTGTCTGTAAACTACTCGACGCGCGCCTGTCATGATATCACTGTGTTTTATTATTATTATTATTATTATTATTATTATTATTATTATTATTATTATTATTATTATTATTATTATTATTATTATTATTATTATTATTATTATTATTATTATTATTATTATTATTATTATACTCTTTACCTACCGCGCATCAAACACCCTCTAACCTTTTTTCTTTTCTTTTTTTTCTAATAGGGCAAGGCGATCTTTCCGAATAAAGCAATAAATTATTAAGCCTACACTTTCGGTGTTTTAAGCACATGATTGCAACTCCTACAACATTTTTTTTTTTTTATTGTTCTTTTGTTTTGCGCTTTCGTCACCAGACCGCACCAGCTTTGGTCGGTCTGCGTATTTGCGTCATGTTGAGTGTTACACAACGCAGACTTTTTTTTGTGTCTAAACATATTTTCAGCCTCGTCATTCGCCAAGCTCTCTTAGTATATTCTGCAGCGATTGACCCCACCATGTGCTTGGCGGGAATGCAGACGAACTGAATTTTTATGGTGTAGATGGCGCGAGCCACCGCCCAATTCACGAATTCATATGCGTTCATCCACCATCCTTCAGGAAAAAGACACCAGCCCTGTCCAATTGCGAACGCGGGGTGATCCCAGATACCAACACCCGCCAACTCCCGTCATAATCGAGTGTAATTCTCGCAGACGTTCTCATCGCACGTTACGCCTTCGCCGTGGCCGGGTTCTTCGGTCTCGTGCAGCTCTACGTGCAGCGGCTCAACCTGAGCGTCGCCATTGTTGCCATGGTGCGAATGAAGAAGATCGCCAACACATCCGTCGAGACTGGTTGCGACTTCGGCGCGAGGAACGCCACGTCTATGGAGCTGGTAGGCGACCGCCCGTTTCAGCCTTGCGCAGAAACTTTCTTGCATGTGCAAACACTGAATTTTGGCGCGCACTGATGCAAAGCTTCTCCGCCAGTATAGCAGGCTTGAGTAGTGGCTGCCATGAGAACACGAGGTACGCAAAACACCGAACGTCGTCATAACCCGGCACTCCAAGTTGTTTATCTTCCGTAAATGTGGCACACAAATCATGCTTTCAATTTGGCCTGCCATCACAGTATTTGGACACGCTAACCAAGAGTGTATCTAGTTGTGCCACAGACTACATTTTATTTAAGAACAATTAAGAGGGAGCACGATGTCGACATTAGTATAGAGGCATCCGATTGCGTACGATGCCAAATGAAAAAAAAAACAAACATAATGACGACTAAATGGTAAAAGTGTGCATTCGTCAAGCACAACGCCATTACTGCTTACTTCTGCTGCCACCACGCTTCTGCAGTGCAATGTTTAGTTGGCACCATGCAATCTACTCCGCAGCAAGCATCAATAAAGGAGGAACCTGTAGTTAGTCTGTAAAACATCACGCACAACAATACCTGCTAGAGACCTTCCCTTTTCAGAGTCTTTCCACGTGCATTCGGCGACGCCTTTGAAAACCTGACTGATTACCGGCGACTTGATCTGTCGGAGTTCACGACGTTGCTGTGCATGACGCTAGACGGTTTCCTTCCGGTCCTTCACTGGTTGCAGGAGGGCGACTTCGACTGGGACGAGCAAGTCCAGAGCATGATTCTCGCGTCCTTCTTCTACGGCTACATACTGTTGCAGCTTCCGGGAGGTCGACTAGCCGACAGGGTTGGCGGCAAATACCCCCTCGGGGCCGGAATCCTCGTCTCTTCGGCCATGACGCTCATCACGCCATTCGCCGCGAGGATCCACTACGGGGCCCTCATGGCCGTCCGATTCTTCATGGGCGTCGCTGCGGTAAGAACACTCACAACCTCTGTTCTTAAAAAAACGTGCCTCTTTGACTGTGTTCTCCCAGACTTTATCTTGTGGTGATCATCACGAGTTCTGGGTAAATCAAGTTATAGTCTGCCAAGGTCCGCATCGTTGATGGTGCGTCGAGATCAAACGCAGTGAATGCTTCCTGTCAGCACCCGCCCAGCAGTAATGCACGCAGATCGAGGGACGTCGTGCCGCCGAGCGATGCATCGCGCGCGGAAAATCGCGGAGAAAGACACGTGCAGTCCATGGCGCCGCTTGTCACCGCTCGCGATGCACATGGTTGTTTAACCTCAATTGAATAACATTTCGATAGATTTTGGAGTAAATGAGTTAAAACCCATCCAAATATAACACATAGCACATAAAGAAACATTAAATTTGACAATTTACGTTGAGGGAAAGCTTGCACGACCTTTGTTATCATTATGTAGTGTTTTCTTTGGGCAAAAACAAGAGGGGACTACACGACAAAAGAAGCTGCTTTCTGTTAAAAATCAAAAGAGGAACAAACTAAATTGAATGGCTGCAGAATCACGTAGATGCATGCAACATCGAGCTGCTATATTAAACGCTTGTGATTCCTCCGTCGGCAAAGAAGCCAAATATTGTTTTGTTTTAAACGTTTGTGTAGTGAAGTGTGCACAAAGCTTCATCGCAGGCATTCGTGCCACAGTGGTAGCGGGCCTTTGAAAATGATCTAATAAAACACCCCGACATCTAGCCCGGCTTCATCCGAGGGATGTGGTACCGTTCCACCACTCGGCACCAATGCCGGCGGCGGTTGCCATGGTTACGCCGCTCATCGACGTAGAGCCACTCGGTTTTCGCCAGGGTGGAGAATAGAAATCAAGATGATTAAAATCGGGACTTTAATCGCGATTTAAAGCATGACCCAAAGGAAAACTAAAGCGATTTTGTATTTGAGAAAAAACGCTTAAATCGTCTTCATTTGGTATCCAGGATCACGAAGATCGAGATTATTTTTCAATTTGGTGCACGGAGGCTCCAGAAAATCATTTTCTAAGTACCGCTGAAGCCCCTCCTTCCCGAAACGTTACGTCATAAAAAGAATTTTCGGAAGCTCTGATCTCGCGTATCATCAGCGTCTATCAAAGCTATGCACGCGCACTCTTGCTATTTTCAAAAAGGTCAGAAAGAGACGTCACGACTGGTGTCAGTGCGGGTGAATACGCCTGGCAAGCTTGCAATTGCACGCGCTGCCCACACGAGCGACACGCGCTTGGCGGCTCAAACATCCTACTATCACGTCACGACTGGTCGGAGGTTTTTCGCGTTCTCTCGCGTTTAGTTACATTTTTGGGGGAAACAAACATGATATTCAGATTCACGGGATAAAAATACGGCAAAATTCATCTCCAACTCGTTTTTTTTTTTTTTAAGTGTTTAAAGACCTTTTTCATGTTAGACCAGTTTTACTATGGATGACTTAAATCAAACCTTTCCCGCAAAAACAATCCCGAAAATATGTTTTTACAGTGGAGCTGTTCAAAGCTAGTTCCCCCAGTTTCGTGTCCGGTACCAAACAAATGTCGACACAAAACTACCACAAAACTCTGGACAGCTACCGACATCTATGAGCGACGGCGGCAACCAGACAACCAGTCTGATTGTCGTCGTCGCTCATAGATGGCGGCAACCTTTCCAGCTATCACAAAAGAATGGATAGTTCGGCAAGTTGGTGGGAATCCATCGTAGGAAACAGCGCGAAAAACAGACGAGGACGAAGAAGAAACACACGGGGCGAGCGTACAGCTTCCCTGGACTTCCTTCTTCACCAGAGTGGAAAGGCTGAAAGTTTTATTTGCCGTTCGTCCATCATGTGATGCTTTTATGTCCATTTATGTCTTACTTAAATCACAGTGTCATCAGGCAAGGGAGAGTTATTCAGGGCTGAACACGAGCAAATAGAAGTGCTCTTCTGCGCAACTAGAAGCGTCGAGCTTACTCTCAATCTTCCTCTTCGTTCGTGATTTACGTAATGCGCTATTGCAAGCAAATTAAAACGCAAAAGAGTGCGTAAGAATAAAAAAAGCAATGCCCTACTGCGAGCAAGTCAAAACACTAAATAAAATTCAAAATATGCATTTTAATCTTACTAAAAATCAAGCTGTTCTTGTTCTAGTATGAGAGGTTTTAGATCAATAAAAAGCTGTTAATCAAGATTTATTTTTAATATACAGTAATTATTTCTTCCGCATTGTTATCACTCTCAGCGATCGAACGGATCTATCAATAGTCTTACATGTTTTAAAAGGCATATAGTGATAAATAATGACTATTTTTTTCTGGCTACAGGTTTGAACCGAATTAATCGGATATAAATAAAATAAATTTGATTTAAACCAACAAAATCTAATTTATAACAAACATTTTTATTATAATTTTGATTGATTTTTATAGTTTTGTTCTTGCCTACGTGTGTTTCCTGCTTTAGAGTGTTTTCACATGACGTCAATTTGACTTTTTTTTTTTTTTGCTGAATTTCACTGCGAGAAAAGTTATATTTCTCTGTGAACTACATCTGTGGTGATGCAAAGAAAACGCTCGAGGTACAGCTAAGCATTTCTTATGAGTTGTGAATCCGGAAGCATGCAAGCCACTCGTCCGCTCCCTTTGTCGTCTGCTCGTCCGCACCTTTTGTCGTCTGCTGCGTACTAGCGCGCGCGCGCTTCGGGATCTCGGAGGCCATGGCGCGGCGGCCAATGGGAGCCCCGTCGACGCGCGCCAGCCAATGGAACCGAAGGCGAATCGCTCCTATTGGGATCGCGGCTGAAACTAGGAGCCGTTTTCGCGCTTCAAACTGATGACGTCAGCTCGCTGCATGAGACAGTTAATGTTTTTGCAATAAAAGGCTTTGAAGTGCTTGTCTTCAGCACACACCAGATGACTTATAAGTTATAACAACAGAAAGTTGCCCCGCCCCGTTCGCCCTTAAGCTGTGACTGCAGTCAAAACTACAAGTGCGAACTAGCCCGCGCTTCTGGCTTTGAGCATAGCCTCCTCTATACTGACAAAGCCTGGTAGATCGCCACGAGACGCGGCCGCCGAAACTGAAAAGGTAGAGCGGCGGACAACGGATGAGAGGAGAGCCACGGGACGGGCGCCCCGCTGCGGCGAGACGCCGAAACACACTTCTCCCGAGTGATGGAATATCCGCTCGTGCTCCTCGCTTTCCTCGCCCTACTGCTTCTTTTCTCGTCGGGTTTGAAAACCATGTTTCGGGTCCCCTCCGCTGCAAAAGCTTTGTGCTGACGAACAGGTTCCCCGAAAAATGCTTTGTGCTACCAGATCCTCGCTCTCCAAATCTGCGATCGGGCACTCTATGGCTCCGTCGTCGAACTGCCAGGCTTTGTGAGTATAGAGGAAGCTATGCTTTGAGACGTGGCTTTCTATATTCCGTTTTAAGCTGAGACTAGGAGCTCCGCCTTCAGCGCGAGCTTTCTGCCCTTGCTAACACAAGTGTGAACGCACATGCACGCACAACCAATGCACTGCGGCCAGCGAGCTCGCGCTGAGGAGCATAGCGCAAGCGCTTGTTATCACAAAGAATGATTCAAATTCACGACCTCCTGTTCTCGTACTGTAAGAACGGTACGCTATGTATTGTCTAAAATTGAGAAGTCCGTAAATGAAGATGATGCCGAAACCCACATAGAAATTTCTGCGCACTCTCCACTGGTGAGACGTCACAAATGGTACAGACTTTCAGGTCGTGCAGGTAGTCTGAAACAGATTATGTTGTGCGTTCCTTTCCTTTTCATACTTCTCAGTGAATGAGCTAACAAGCATTCTTTTGTTACCATCAAACCTCTTGTGGTCAGTTGAAAACGCGGTTTACTACCCACTTTGTACCATTTCTGTCGTCACACCTCAGTGTTGCCAGTGGGGCTCTCGGTTTGACGAATACGATGAGAACGACATTAAAAAATGCAATAACTTCGCGAAATATTTTTTCACGCAATACTTGGGGGACTGGTAGCCCTGTCTATCAGTGTGTTGGCCCACTTTTGATGCAAATCAGCGACCATAAAAAAAAACCACTTGAGTACCCCTTTAAACGGCTTAGGACACAAATATAAAAGGGGTGGATTATTCTTGGAATAGAATGATCATAGGCTACTTAGTAAATACACCAAGTTTCGCGATTTCTAGAGCTCTAGTAATAGCATTAATCAATATGCGAATGAAGATCATTTTCATCTGGCGACCAGGAAACACTGTCCAAGTTAGTCACACCAGGGTGCTCAAGCTCTCCTCACACGGTACGACCAAAACCTCTCACGCAACTCGACTATACTCCAACGCTACTTTCGCTCTCGCTCCCGGACCTTTGAACTTCCACCCTGCCTGTACAGTGCTCGTCAAACTTATACGGAACACTTGTGGAAATATTGAATGCAGAAGAAACATAAAATATGAGAGAACTGCGCATATTTATGTGAATAACTGAAGGTATACTACGGACATAGTGGGACACAAAGAGAAATAGTTTAGGGCTAGCGCCAGCTATGCACGCACACATAGAAAAAAATAAAATAGAACAAGCCAAGAGTAGGCTTAGCCTGTGTTCCAGATAAGTTTGCTGAGCACTGTACGTGCGAGATACCGTAGCCGCGGACGGCGACAACCACGGCGAGTTCGTCTGTGACAATTTCATCGTCGCTGGAGCTGGTCGCCAGCGCCGCGGGTCGCAGTCAAAATGACCAGCTTCCAACACCTCTGTCGCTGCTGCGATCTGTGTCAAAGACTCCGACAAAGCGAGCGATGCCGTAGTCGTAATCGTCGGGAACCGCATACTCGGAACGCGGAAGACAAACGAGGAAACTGAAGCACGAGACGCCTAGAGGAGAGGCAAGTTTGTAGGGGAGTGGCAAGGGGACGCTTAGTGCATTGGGCGAATGACGTCACCGACACAACAAATATGGCGGCCTTCCCGAATGGGATGGATCCGCGGGTCCCGCATATAAATCGATTTCTCCGCGAAACTATCGCGCTATCTGCAAAACAAATTTAGCAGAAATATAGGAACCTACAGTGGGTCCCAGCAGTAAAGTTATCTCAGTATGCGTTTCTTAATTGTCAAGACATGCTCGAGCCGTGAAAGTGTTTTTCAATGAAAGATATTGTTTCATATGCGTATATTCCACTTCACCAGGGCCTATGAGACTAAATTATGTATAGCCGTGTTGTCTTAACAATTTCGTTTTCTTTTTTTTTTTTGTAGGTAGATTATTTTTTGTGTACAATTTATAAAGACACGACTTTTTGAATCCAAGCAGCAATCAAGGTTTCGTTTTTAAGCTCTAAATTCATAAAGCAGTTGAATTTCGAGCTCACTGCCGCTCTTGAAGAAATTGTTTATTGAATTTACCTTAACATTTTAGAGCTTCAAACATGATGTTCAACTTGAGTCACGTCAGTTATTCGATTACTGATAGTTTCCTGAGGCTTAATTCTCAGTGAAGACACCAAGTCTTAACGAAGAGGGCCTACCGCTCGCAGGGATGCTGTTTTCCGGCCATGCAGGCGATGCTCGCCCAGTGGGTTCCCAAAGCACAGCGCACCGTTATATCCAGCATGGTTTTCACGGGATCCTTCACCGGAACAGTGATAGCCATGACGGCCACGGGAGTGATGAGTGACTCGGAATTCCTAGGAGGCTGGCCATCCGCCTTCTACGTCTTTGGTGAGTGCACAAAAAGCCTTTAGAACTGACGAAGGCCGAAATAGCTTAGGTTTCTCGGATCTTTGGAGTATACGACGTTTAACATAGACTCAGGCTTTGTGGACAATCGTGGTATAAAAACAACCACTGGCCGAAAAATGCAAAAAGACGCTCTTTTTCAGTTAGACCGCAACAAATTTGCACGCAGAGTTTTCATAAATCATGTAAACTCAAGGCTACTTGAAGTATTGCGTGTGTCTTCACCTTGCCTTTGCTTTAGTTTTGCGCTGTTCTATGTATTCTCAACTGAAGGATACCTTTCAAGCAGTAGCAAAGATAAGGAGCGGTGATTCTGATTCGTTATGGTACCGAATATCACCATAGTCCCTGTCGAAAATTTACATTAATTTGATATTAAAATCTTCAACGAGGTGTTCTTTGCGATTCTGGCACTTCAGACCTGGCGGAAGTGTTGTTGTCTTTTCGCAATTTTATCTGATCGGAGAATCGCCGTTCTGCTCGAAACAAAACAGCGACGTCGTGTTTCAGGTTTCTCGGGTTGTGTCTGGTGCATCGTCTGGTTCACTTACATCCAAAACAAGCCGACTGAACATCCCGACTCACCTGGGTTTTCGGTCAGCAAGCTCTCCGGTGGGAACGTGGTACGCAAGCCAGCGCTGGGGATTAATGCTTGACTGCTACTGCCGCGCGCGTTTCCGCGAAGACGTGTAAACTAGTCTATAAGGAGTATTCACTGGGCGCCATATTTGTGGGTGCTGTCTAGAGCGCATGCTCAGAACGAGCCCACATTAATAGGCTGCTAAGACCGGCAAACTTGAGGGTGCGGAACGCACGTTGCAAAAGAACTGTGGAAGCTCGCCATCAGCACGCGCTCAGCATTCGCGCACACAGCTATGGCCGCCAGTGAATACTTCCTATTGCGTGGACGAAGCGTGAGCACGTGCATCTCAACACGTACAGATTCCATGGTGCGCCATCCTCACTTCGCCGGCAGTATGGTCCCTGACAGCGACTCAGTGGGCACACACGTACGGGTCTTACACGCTGATGACAGAGCTTCCCAACTACCTCAAGAATATCCTCGGGTTTGGACTCACACAGGTGAGATCGCCAGCACTGCTTAAGCGTACGAGGCGCAATTAGATGTGTGTGCTTTTTTTTGTCGAAGCTGATTTTTCTTCTCGATTTAGGGATAGACCGCCTTTATGAAGTTTACGTATTTGTTTGAGTTACGACAAAATTACGTGCCTAAATCTTGCCACCATGCACAGAAAATAAATAGTTACGCGTGCATTGTGGTCAGTATAGGTGCAAACAACTCTAAAAGATTTTTTTTCTTTATTTTACAGCGACAGTCGGTATTGACAAGGTTAACGAGGTTACGCGACGGATCCCGCGGTGTTTTTAGTGCTTCGTGGTCGTGGTCGGCTAAATTCAGTGGGGAACCGCTTCCGGCTTAGCTTACCAAGGGATCAGTGTCACGTTAAATTGTGACACCACTGTGTTGCCACGAGTGCTGCGCTGCTGTTTGCTTTCAAAGTACGTGCATTTCAGTGCTTCGCCGCCCTTTGCTTTCATGGTCCAGTCGGGGCACGGGCCTCGGGCATGGGCACATTATACGCTACTTGTAAAACAAGCATGAACACACATGCAGTGGCTTGTGTGTGGCAAAGTGCGCTACGCTACAGGTGTCGATGCAGTTCGTTTTCAGAGCACGGTAAAGAGCATTCAATTTTTTTTTAATTACTGGTTTTCTGCATTATTTCTTTAATTTTTTTTTCTGGTCCTTTGAGTTATTCGTATACCGGTCGAGCCAACTAGAAATCAATGGAGAGACATGCCAGTGGATGTTATATGAGGCACTACGTTACATCGGCCGTGTTTCGTCTTGCTGGATTCATCCGACGCCCAGTAGAACGCAACGTTCAGTCCCGTGGCCATTGACGTCGCAAATCTAGTGACCTCTACGAACGGACGTTAGAAGCTTATCCAATGCTGAATAGGTGTCCTAATCTCCCAACACTGCATCGTTACTGCGTTTGCCAATTCTGTTGAGCATTCGCTTAGGCTAGTAATGGTTGGTGTTGAAATCCTTCGTCCCGGAGTGCAGTTGTATGTTTCATTTTCACAGCAAAGATGGGTGTGTGTAACGGTGCTTTGTCCCCACTGATTGCACGGCAGAATGGGCTCCTGAGCGGCGTGCCATACCTCATGCTGTCCGTGCTTTCGCTTCTTGTCGGCTGGGCTGCAGACCTCGTCAGGCGACGCAACATTGCCACGGCGACCACAATAAGAAAATTCTGCGATTCTGTCTGTAAGCTTTTCTTTTTTTTATATACCTACTACCTCCAAAACAATTTGCTTGCGATGTTCGCCAATCTTGTTTTCGGATCTTCAGTTGTGTTGATGAAAATGCATGTCGGCGCACCCACAGTGATGTAAAAATAGATGTGCAGCGTGCTCACCTGGCACTCCGAGAACACTTTGTCCTAGAAGATTTCTTAGGTGTCCGAATATCTGTTTCTTTATTTAGCCGTTTATATTATGTTTTAGGAACTTATTTCAAGGTACTCAGTTATTGTTTCTAATCAGCAAGAAAACTACGAAGTAATTACATTAAGAAAATAGTTGAACCGCACTAGCTGACGATAACGGTGTGCGTAAAAGGCTCTTGCATTTTTTTTACTATCTTTTTTTCTAGCAAGTTTTTCTCTGATAAAACTTTCTGCACATTGTGTCTTGTGTTTTTTTTATTTTTGTTGGGTAAATTTCATTCAGGCATCGTACAATCCTCTTCTTTTCTACTTTTTCAGCTGAAATGTGATATTTGTTCATTTAAAAAATGTTCTACTGGCCAATGTGAGAAGAAAATCCGAGCATTTGCGCTTTCTATAACTAGAGTTTCGTATTTTCGGTGTTTATTTATTTTTTGCTCGAATTCATTTTTTTTTTCGTCGTTGTTTTGAAAGGGGGTATTTTGTCTTACAAATTTGGTGTTTTTGTGTAAATTGGCTAGGTTATAACTAATTTAGAAAAAAAAAACACCGAATCTATGAAAAAATATAACCACTGAAACAAAAACGCCCTCAAATTTAAAGAATATATATATATATATATATATATATATATATAAATATATATATATATATATATATATATATATATATATATATATATATATATATATATTATATATATATATATATATATATATATATATATATGCATATATATGTTTATATATATGTATATATAAACACATATATATATATATATGCATATATATGTTTATATATATGTATATATAAACACATATATATATATATATATATATATATATATATATATATATATATATATATATATATATATATATATATATATATATATATATATATATATATATACATATAAATTAACTTTGAAAACACGGAAGCCCACCTTTAACCCCTGAAGGTTCGAAAAAAAACAGACAGGCGAGGCGCTCTCTATAAGCTTGTGTTTATTACAACCACAGACAGGTTGAATATACGGCAGGGAGGTCTTGCAGTTGTCCCACCTCCAGCGCGAGTTTCCCACCTTCGATACCACTTTGCCGCTGTCCTCGTTTTCGTGACACTCTATGGTACTCCTCCCGCCCATCTGGGGGACCATGTGTTTTGCCCGCAGCGGCTTTTGGACCCGCGCTCTGCCTGATGGCGGTGACGGCGACGCCGTGCGAGCGCACCCTGGCGGTCTTCTGGTTCTGGCTGGCCATAGCTCTCATCTCCTTCGCCAACTCGGGATTCAACTGCACCCACGTCGACATGGCGCCCGCCTTCGCAGGTAACGCCATCGCTCCAACTGCGAGCAATCTCGTTAAATAAATGTTGTTTTTCCTGTAATCGCGATGGCACTTTTATTGTGGTCACCGAGAGCTTAAAAACTGCAGGATGCATCTCATTATTACCCAGGAGCCGATGAGATTGCGGCCATTTGCCGACAAAAGCTTCGAAGAACGAATCATGGCGCGAGAAGCGCGAATATTATGATCCACGCCAGGAGTTTCTTAAAATCCCCCACCGTCTCTTCATGCGAAACTGGGGAAGGCAGAGTTTCTTCGTTTGACGCATAGATCCCTCGTTCTTGCGATACTGATCTTTGGACATACCTAAACGTTTTTGTGTTTTTTTGTTTTTTCAAGCAGTTAGCGGGCGCGGTTTTTTTTTTTTTTTTTACGTGCTGCGATGTGGCCAGCAGAGATTGTCGTTACGCTTGAGGCGAGCGATCAGCTGTATGCGTTGACCATGATGATCGTTCTCAATTTTACGGGATCCAGAAAAGATGTCACTAGGTATAGACGTTTCCACTGTTTACAAAAATCACAGTCCACGCGTGTTAAATCACAGTTCAGAACGCGCACGTTCGTCGCTTCGGAAACCGAGCAAATCACGCGCCATACGCACGAACACTGAAAATGGAACCTGCCAAGTGCCCTTTTTTGGAAAGGTGTATAGGGAGTATTCACTGGCGGCCATATCTGTGTGCGTGGTTGCTGAGCGCGTGCTGACGGCGAGCTTCCACAGCTCTTTTGCAACGTGCATTCCACACCATCACGATTGCCGGTCTTAGCAGGCTATTAATGTAAGCTGGTTTTGAGCATGCGCCCTAAACATCGCCCAAATATGGCGTCCAGTGAATACTTCCTATAGAGATAATGATTTTAAGGAAACCGTTCTCTGGGCAATTCAGTGGTAATAGCGGTAGGTTAAATGTTTGATCCTGAAATTGTGAAAAAAAAATATTTAAGGTTGCTGAGGACAAGAAATATTCCCTCAACCACAACGGCAGGAATGTATTAACCCCGCAAAAATTAAGTAAACATTACAGGAGCGCGCTGAAACTTCGCGTTTAAGAGTGGCACGCGATAGATGAACATATAAATTTCCGCTCATTCCCAAGCCGCGCAAGCATATGTCTACGTGGCCTAGTCGGTAGCGTATGGTATTGGGTTCGAATCAAGCCATCGGCCGAAATTTTTCAAATTTGTTTTCTTTCGGCAAATGAATCACTTTATACAGTGGAATCCCTTGAGACCTGCGGCGACCTTTAATTCGCGTTACATTTCATGTTTTACTCACTTTCATTCCATGGATGACGTCACTTTTCACGTGAGCGCTGTGGGTTGTTTGAAATCCCCGCGCGAGGTCATTTGGCTGTGACGCCACCGATACCGACACCGGCACCGGCTTTTCTGCGACACGAGAAAGCTCGTGTCGCAGCAACCTAGCTTTTGCTAGGTTTGTCGTAGCAAAAGCTAGGTTTGTGCTTCAACCTAGCTTTTGCTTAAAGGGGCACTGACACACCAAAATCATATTTTTTTTTAATTTTCAGAAACGATCGAAAACGATGCCGGGACATTACCCTCAAAATTTGAAACTTTAAAATACAGTATTTGTGAATTAAAAAAACAATTTCCAAATGCCGAATTTGAAGTTCCCGCGCGATCCGCGCCAGTGCAGTGAGTCAAATTTTGCGGTCTCCTGCGACTCGACTTTCGTTCGGACCTCCGCCGTTGCCACGGCAACCCCAAGCGAGGAGGAGGTGCCTGGGACTGGCAATGACGGATGGGAAACAACCGGGGAACTTGGTTTTGCTCACGGACTCTAGGGCGGCGCTAAGACTCCTGGAGAAACCCGACAGGGCACCTGCACTGGCACGAGAGGTAATGGCCAAGGCTCAGAATCTCCAAAAGCGAGGATGGACGATCGCCTTTCAGTGGCTTCCGTCTCACTGCGGGATTGAGGGCAATGAAGCAGTTGACGCCCTCGCGGACCGGGCCCACGACGAGCCAAGCTGCCCCACTTCTGAGGTCCCCGCCTTCGCAGACGCTCGCCTATTGACGCGGCGAATTATCTCTGCACGCCATCCTGAGCTCGAGAATGGACCCCTACCCGCTAAAGTTCCCGGACGCCTGACGAGAAACGAGACGGCCGTCCTTCACAGGTTGCGCACCAGAAGCGCCTTCACTCCCGCCTACCTGGCAAAATGGAAGGACCACCGAGATGACGCATGCGGTACATGTAGGGTGACCGCAGACGACGAGCATCTTCTATGTGTGTGCCCCCTATACAAAGAAGAGCGGGACGAACTAAGACAAACCTACTCCACCCTTGGATTCCCAAGTGACACCCTGGAAGAGCTGATTAGGCCCACAGCAACAGCTGCCAAGGCGGAAAGAATGCTAACCGCGCTAGCCAAATTCTTGAGTCGCACGCGGCTATGCGACATAATATAGCGACACTACTGACGTTCCAGGAAGGTCTAACCGCCTAGGAAGATGAACAGAACCTCACTCCCGAGTGCTAGTCGCCATACGCAGGGACAGTCCGGCTTTTCCTCCGCCTAACCGAACAATTGCACTACAGCCCATGATACGCCGGATCCATACACGACAACGATGACGACACTATGACTGCCACATTCTCACTTTTATTTCTTTCTTTTCTTCTCTTCTTTATCCTTTTCTCCCCTCCCCCTCCCCCCTCAACGGTGACCTACGGGCCTGCATGGCCGCGCAACCCATCGTTGTTTTCTACAAAATAAGTAAAGTAAAGCTTACAACTACAACAAGGCGCGCGTGCGCGCGAAAATTTTTTTTTTCGCGATGCGGTTTTTTTTTTGCGTGTCTATGACCACAAGTTGCATCGTTTTAGACAATAAAAAAATTACGAACTTTTGGGTTGTCAGTGCCCCTTTAATGGAAAAGCTAGGTTGAAGAAAAAATTAAAGACGCTCGACAAAACGGGCTGCGCATCACGAAGCACGTTATTTAGCTTCATATAAAGGCCTGTTTGCATAACTAAATGTAGGTTTTGAGATGACCGAGAAAGCTACGTGAAGGCCGATAATTGCATCGATTAGGAATTAAGGTAGTTGCAACAATTATGATGAGCCTTCTACATATATTGGTGTTCCGGTCACGTTTCGTTCCAGGCACTCTATTTGGAATCACGAATTGCATAGGAAATACGACGGGAATAATTGCGCCGCAAGTCGTGGGCTTTCTGACGGAGACTCATGTGAGTTGCTTTGCTCGAAGTAGGAGTAGCTGAATTCGGTTTTGTCATACCTCCGTGTTTATTGCTCTTCTCGCTTTGAGAACAGCAAACTTTTATGATATTGGTTGAGAGACGCGCCATGGCGATGTTTTGTAGAAGTACTATAGAATTCTCTTAATTGTTTTGCAGCTCAGAAACAAAGAATGATAGTTAAGACAAATTTGGGTGTCCTCGATGGAACTAGGTAGATAATATAGACTCGTGAGAAATTTTGGTATTATGACCCGGACGTTTAGCTTTATGTTTTGGCCACCAGGAACTGTAAAATTTTGTTGCGGTCTGAGATAAGTGATAAATGATAAGTTATTTACTGGCACAGAAACGAGTGTGTACCCGGTGGTGTGCAAGGCAAAGCAGAGATATGTGCATATATCTACCTCAAGAAGCAGGAACAGCCTTCTTTGTGGCAGCATCAAAATGTAATACTCTGCCGCCTAAAATATAAAGTTCTTAAAATACATTGCAGTTTCGTAACAGCTGCAAATATCGCCATCGGACACTTACCTATGCCAATATAATAGAAGACCAATAATTGTTTTCAGGCGAGACCAGTATTATAAAATAACAGTGAGGTTGCAGGCGACTCATGATACCTAATCATAATGTATCACCTGAGATTGGTGCGGAAAAATTAAAAAAAAAGGACATGAAAGCCGAACAAAAAGACAACAATAGGAGAGCGTTTTATGTATGATTCTCATGTATAATTCAGTATTATGAACTCTTTAAAGGGACCATGAAGGCAATTTACTTTTTTTTAAAAAGAAGGTATTTTCAGAAGCATTGGGGTCCTGGCATGCCACACAATTTTTTCTAGAAGTTTGTGACTCTTATTTCTGTACCTGCAAATAAATCTGCGAAACCGAAACAAACATTCAGCTTTCTTCCCTTTTTCGCCTCTGGAAAGAGAAGTGACGTCAGGGAGCACTGTCGGCATCGGTAGTATTTAGTGCACACTCAGTGTGGTTCCCGTGGTTCGCTATAGTGCACGGCGGTCTGTGAAGAAAACCTGGAAGAAATGGGCGACAACGCCGCGCTCGCAAACGAGTTTGAGCTCCCGTTCAGCGACCTCACGCCGACTGAACGGGAGATGCTGGTAAGGACGCAGAACTCTGGATTGGCGCTTTACGAAGGCGCCCCAGACCTACCACCAGCTCCTCGGTCGCCGCCTCAGAGCGACTCCGGCTGACGTGAAGGTGCTGCTCAAAGTCTTCTGATCGGAAATGCAACGAAGAAATCCTGAGACCGCTGTCCACAGCTCTACGCAAGACGACGGCGCGCGACCAAATGCTGCGCATTGCTGCATCGGTCGGCAGTTTATGCAAACTAACGTCGCCCGATCGAACACACGTCTTTAGCCGACCTTTCGCGCAACCTACTACTGCACATAAACGCGGCATGATTGGTGAGTCACCAGCTCGCAAAGCGAACACGAGACGACACACGAAACCAGAACCAAAAGTCCGCCGCCCCCGGCGCTCGTACCTTTTTCTTTTTTTTTCCATGGTTGCTCGAGGCTTGTTACGCGCCCGAGGTAGCAGTGCGGGATGCGTTCAACCAGTGACAAACGGAGGGATCGCTTCAGATTATGCTTTTATACACGATATGAAACCTATTAATTCCCAACTACAACTTTAAAAGATTTTCCAACGTTCAAATGAACTTTTTCATCACATCTCACCACCGAAATCGAAACCAAGAGCGCGTCTATCGTTTGAACCAATCGCCAGACGAGGAGCCCGTTGTCGTCACGCTTCAACGGCGCACTTTAGTTCACCTTTCTGCCGCCGCCTCGGTGGGGTCTCAGGCATCGTTCCCGGCGCTATTATTACCGCGCCTGTTTGCTCGATTGGTGCGGCATCCAAACTTCTGTTCGGGCTAGAACTTGGTCAACAGTATCTGAGACGTGCCTGACATCCATTTCAATCGTCGAATAAAACTTCGAAACTGCCTTCATGGTCCCTTTAATATCGCGTTTTTTAATAATATAGTAATAATGCAACAAACGCAGCAAAAATATGCTAACACAAAGTGATGGGCAGGGCCACCAAGTAAAGCATAAGATGATTGACAAGAGCTTTCCTCTTGTCGGTCATCTTAAACGGGTAAAAAGACCTTACCAGTTATGAATATTTTGGCCGCTATATTACTTCGAGCACCAATTTTAGTCACAAATCCTTACATTCAAAATACAAAAAAAAAAAAAAAAAAAAAAAAAAAACGGGCATGCCGGAAGCAGATTGGCATTAAATTAATTTTTGCTTCTACTCATTTCCCTCCGGGACATTAGTTGAATCTTACTGCGCCAGTATAATGATTCCGCATACGGACACGCGCAATGACTTTCGTTTCGGCTCCTCACAAAATCTCCATGTCAAGTGCGCATAGAAAACAGACCCACGTTTCGATGTACTGGATTCGAACGCCTGTTACAAATTTTTTATTGTGACTTGCTCGAGTGTGTCTAGTAGTTGGCGGGTGCGGCGCAAAATATCCGCTAGCCGCCGCCTTATGCCAACGGTTCAGCCATACGCATTCATTCATCTAGCAAGTGTAAAATTTAGTTTTTTTCTTCTAGTTATTGGTAACTAGCGGGGAGAACACCTCCAACCCACCGCAAAACATTGCTTTCGCTAACTCTGCTCGCAGAACAACGTGGACAGCTGGAGGCTCGTCTTCTACATAACGGCCACCGTTTACACACTCGGCGCCGTTCTGTTCATCGCATTCGGCTCGGCCGAACCCCAGGAGTGGGCCAACCAAGCCCACACACCGAGGGAGGCCGAAACGTCTTCTTCCTACACTGCGTCGGGACTTTCAATGACGTCGCCCTACACCATGTCGGGATTTTCGATGGAATCATCTTACACCGCGTCGGGATATTCCACGTCGTCGACGATGAACGTGCCGATCTGCAAGGCCCCACTGAATTATTCGGGACAATATTCATCGAGGCCAGCGCATTAGATGTGCGGCGTTACGAAGGCGAGAAGAGGGTACACACTTAATCTGTGTCCGCAAAGGTTTCCCCAGTGGCGTAGCCAGGGGGGAGGCTTATGGGGCTTCACCCCCCCCGAAATCCAGCCGACCCTATAATATACATTTGCATTTTTTGCCCTTTTCCCCCTCTCCGCATCCCAAGTCATGGACATTCCAGCCACCCAAATTCCTGGCTACGCCACTGGGTTCCACCTAAATTAGCGTTCCACTTATTCTTTATGGAACAAGTCACAATTTTTATGTAGATCGGGAATTATATGTGGGACGCCGATTCTCTTCGCTTCATTGTTGTTGTTGTTGTTTTTGTTTTTTTTTTGTTCTTTATTGAAAACAGGTAGGTGCTACGTGGATTGTCGTTTCACTTATCCTGTTCCAATTAAGCGCCAATCTGCTACGGTAAAAATTTCCAAAAAATTGTTCGTTTTCACACTTGCATTGTTTACGATTATCAGTTACCTGAAACACATAGTACTGCTCTGTATAAACGAGGAAACGTGTGAGACACGCGGTTTCCCCCGGTTAAACGAAACTTTTTCCAAGCAAGTTCAGGTTCCGGACCCTAAGTGGAACGTTATTAAGAGTGTACCAGGGGCAACGGTTGCTCCTCCTCCTGGTAACACGTCATCTTGATGGGTTAATTTCTTAGCAGATACGGTCATTTGTTTTCCTTCTGACGCGGGACTTTTGCGGCGGCTGTTTTTTGTTCCACCTAGGTTGTGACGTCAATGCCGGCAGAACTGTATTCCAGAGTTTTTATGAGGTTCGATGTAATTGAAAGTGTGCACGCATTGGACACATGAGAGAGTACGATATGAACTCGTACGTTTACATCTCATAATATGTGAATAATAATTTCGTTATTACTCCTTCGTGTTTTGCTTTGATGAAGATATCAGATTTAATATGCGTAGCACGACGTACACGAATTCGCAGTCACAAAACAATAAAAAAATTAAGGCAACCAAATACTTTACAGGTGAACAGTGTTCATTGTCGACCGCAGTGAAGTTTCTGGTGCAGAATATTAGCTATACGTTTTTAGGCAGAAAAAAAAAACGAGTTTCCAAAAACTGCGGTTTAAATACAGCCGACAAAAATGAAACTGCACACATTTCTTTTTTTTTTAAGTTCTGGCTTTTTGCAATTGGCACATTAGGCTATTGCATTTTCCCTCAACCCGGCTATTTCAGAATTTCACACCGCAACATTTGGAAGGCGAGATGTGTATGTGTTTCTTAAGTTCGCATTTTTGACCATATTACACCATAACCCTCGATGACCTCTTCCGCGTTCTCAAATCTTTACAAAGAAAGCTGGCAATAATCTGCAGTTACTCCTAAAAACCGCAGTACGTTGACTCGAGAATTCTGGAGACTGTTACAACATAATAGCGGCGGGAAAAACGGCAACCCCAAATTCCCTCCCCCGTTTTTTTATTATTTTGTTTTTACTTTGTGGCAAACATGCAGTGTGTCCTTTTCCAAATTAGTGTTTACCAAAATAAAACTACTCCCAATGCTCTGTTTTACGCAGCACATTAAGTACAACAGTATAAAATAAGGAAAACATAGCATTTTATATATTTATTTCTAGGGGGTAGGGGGCGGGAAAGGGGGGGGGGGGTAGGGGGATTATTCCCTGCGGTTCTTATAACCGCGTTAAAATCTGGTGAGTAAAAACTAGAATGAAGGAAGAGAAGCGACGTGACCAAGTCAGCGATGAATTTTCGGCCTCACCTCAAAGAAGACAGCGCGAGACAGCGATTGGACACGAACACTGCGTCATCATTCGGCTAGAGCTCGTGTTCTCACGGATCGTACCCGAGTCTCAGCCGAACGCTGACGAAGTACTTGTGGCCTTTCTGTGCCCCGCGTTCTCCTCTTTTGGGTAAAGCCGAAGGTTCAGCGTTACGGCCTTGCTATCAGGAGGCGTTGACCAAGCGCTGTCGTATGTTACGCAGCAGTTATCCACTCTTCATGGTACGTTTACGCTTGCGAATTTACGGGCGGATCTGCGTCGGCGACGAGCGGAAAAGGGAGCTGAAAGGCGAACTCAGCTCGCCGCTGGCGGAAAATCTGGATCGGTCCGAGATCCAACTTTTTTCGCCAGGCGAAGCGTTTTGCCTTACGCGAGCCAATCAGCGTTTGCCGGAAGTTGCGTTGCGCGGTGTGTCCTTCCGGTTTTTCGATAAACATTCACCCGCGAGAGCGAAGGAGGCGGCGGCGTGCACGCTCAGTCTTTTCGGCGCGTCGACGAGTCACCGCCACCAACGGCACCGCTGCTGCTTTGGTGTGCGCTGAGTTTCCTGCAGCAAGTCGGGGCGCAAGGGAAATGAATGGTCGTGATCTAAGAAGAGCGTGATCGCATACCTAACATGATCGCCCGTGTCTACGTTTCGAACTTCGTCGTCTCTTCGAGAAAAGTCTACTCAAGTAATAAAACGTAGTACCTTACGACGAAAGGTATTCAGTGTGGCGTTTACTTGAGTTCTATATAAAATCAGAACAGCAGCACTTTGCGACGAGCGACTGCGTACGCCAGCACGCAGTCACTCGTCTCAAAGTGATGCCGGTCGCAGTTCGATACCATCCGAACCATGACCGGCTTAAAGAAAACACATTCTTCAAACACCACAGCCCTCTACTACATAATAAAACACACTGGAGCGACGAGCGATCAGCCCATAGGTCGAAGCATTTTTTTCTCTCCCCGAATTCGCCCAATTTCTTTCATAGATTGAAATGATCGTTCTCCGAGTGTTCTGGTAGCAAATAGCAGATAGAAGACTGAAACTCTCTTAGTTCACTGGGAGACTGTATGTTGCACCAAAGAATGCCCTACTCCCTTCCCCCTTCCCCCTCCCCCCCCCTCCCCCACTCCCCCCCCCCCCCCCCCCCCGGGGAGGCTATCCTCAACAAACATTCCCAAGGAAAGTAGGAAGACCTATTTCGCTTCCGTTGTTCCATCTTCAAAGGATGAATGAAGCTTCTTGATCAGTAGCGTGACGTCGCAGATCACCTGTAACACTCTTTCACGTTCGTAATCCTTCTGAAAGGCAGTAAAAATTGAGTTCATATAATTTCCTAGTAGCTTTGAAAAAACAAAAAAAACGTCTGTAGTGATATTTTAAGTCAAAACTCGGAATTTTCCGAGTTCGAGTGCACATTCTGCATTTCAAAGTCAACAATACTACTCGATTCACCTACACATTCTGCACCGGTGCACAAAAGTCTAAGGCAGTGTACTTCCGGTGTGCGCATTGAGATATACGACCCGAAGTTCACCGCCCTACACCTTTCTGCACCGGTGCGGAAGGTGCCGGTGCGAAAACAGCAAGCAATGCACAGTTGCCGGATGCGCAGTAACAAAAAAAAACAAAAAAACAAGACAAGTTTACGTAACTCCGCTTTCAATTAGACGAAGAAAAAATTAAGATTCAAAAAAGAAGAAATATGTTTTTTTCCACAGCTGAGAGACTTCGTACGCGTTCAAGTGGCAACGGCCAACTTCAGCACAAATCATGTTTCCTCCCAGGCACCAGGGACAACGGTGCCGTACCGGCAGCAGGAAATGCTCCTCCACACCCGCGCAAATTAAGGTTAGACCGATCCGTCAAGCGTGCAAAAGTCCCGGACGCCAAAAAAGCGCCCAGATTAAATCGGCAGAGGACCGCCCACAGTAATTTGACCAAACGACCGGTGTGGTCGGAGCGAGCCGACGAACCAATCGAGCGCATACTTCTGACACACAGCCAACCGGAAAGTGGCGCCAACGTACGCAAGAGCATAATAAAGACCCTCGTTCACTGCGCTGCTCCTGCCAAAAAGTGCACTGCATCACTGGGTCTCTGTGCGACCGAAAATCTCACCGAAAGCAGGAAGCAAAAAAACAAAACAAAACAAACGCGCTCAAGCCTGCGTTTTTTTGTTTGTTTTTTTCGACGATGAAAAACGCGAGTCACGTACTTGGAACGGTGGCGAGACGACGCACACTGCGCGGGTCGATGACGCCGCGGCGGCAAGTATACTTCCCGACCACAGTCTGGTCGGTCAACGGTTCCCTGCTCCACGCGTTGCACTTACCCGCGTAGCGTGAAAAAACTCGCTTCATTAAAGGGATACGGAACCGAAATTTCGAGCTCACTAAACAAGGACGGGCGGATAGGCGAGAAGCTGCAAAACAAAAAAATATCACTCATACGGCGATATATCTAACGGATCGCCGTATTTTTTTGGAAAAGAAGTGCGCGATTGAACCCGGCCGACGAGGCCGACGAAACAAGGCACGTCACGATTCCCATTCTCTCTCCTCCTCGCTACGTCCCGTCAAGCTGGTGAACCGAAGCGAGGTGGAGAGAAGCGAGGCCGCTTCTCCTCATTCTCAAAGTCTCCCGGAGGACAGTTACGTCAAAGAACTCGCTTCATCGCGCCCTTCTTTCCAAAAGTACGGCCATCCGTTTGAGATATCGATGTACGAGTGATGTTTTGGAGTTCGTAGCGTCCGGTTCAACACTTCTGCAGCCTTACTTTGCGAAATCCAAATTTCAGTTCAGTATCCCTTTAAGTCTTCCAACTACTCTCCGTTTCACTTTAGGTTCGACCACGGCTAACGCTATCATCCAATAGAGCCAATCAAGAAGAAGGTGCCAAAATTGGCTTGTCACGACGCTCGTTTGTCTTTGTGCGTTTGCTGACTAAATCCAATCACGCCCAGTGAATGGGTGCGATGATGTCAGACATCATCGCACACGGGGTGCGATGATGTCAGAACGCCGAGCTCCAATTGGCTGATCGTAAAAAAAAAAAAAAGAGTGGGTAGACCTCGAGGCATCTAGCATTGAGGTCTACCCACTATTCTTTCAATCAAAGCCAATCAGAGCTCGGCTTCGTTCTGACGTCACCGCAACTCCTGCGCAAGAAGCAGACGACTTGCTCTCCACATACGCCGCGATCTTGCGTTATTTTTGGTGACGTCAGAACGCCTAGCTCTGATTGGCTGTAATTGAAGGACAGTGGGTAGACCTCAAAGCTACCTTGAGGTCTACCCACTACCCTTCTATCGGAGTCAATCAGAGTTAGGCGTTCTGACGTCACTACGACCCCTGCAAAAGAAGCAGACGAACTTGGACTTCGTATTGTACAGGGTGAAACAAGGAGACGGCAGGCTCTTTAAATCGACCGGAAAATTCGGTTTCTTAACCTATCGCGCTACGCCTTTGTGCAGCGTTGCCCACAGATGGTGCATTTTTTTTTTTTTTGTAAAATTTGCAAAGAACGAACTTACCTGAGGAAAAAGTAAAGAAAGAAAAAGGCTTAGCTCCTATGGAAACGCAGCGACGCCACCGGTCTTCAAACAACTGGGCGCCGTTTCGCACGGAAGACGAGAGATGGCGCAAGCGGTCGCGACGCCAACTGCCGCCAACGAACGAGCAGACGACGCCGAGAGCCGGCGCTTTTAGCAGACAAGGAACTGCAGTTCCTTGTTGTTACCGCGCCTGTTTTTGTTTCTGCGACTGTCGCCGCCTGCGGAACGCGCGCCGCTTTTGTGTCGAAAAGTTCGTCTGCTAAAGAGGCCGGCTCTCGGCGCCCGTATGCTCGGTAATGCTCGTTCGTTGGCGGCGTTCGTTGCGCCATCTCTTGTCTCCGGTGCGAAACGACGCCGTGTTGTTTGCAGACCGGTGGCGTCACTGAGTTTCCATTGGAGCTTAGCCTTTTTCTTTCTTTATTTTTCCTCAGGTAAGTTCGCTCTTTGCAAATTTTACAAAAAAAAAATGCACCATTTGTGGGCAACGCTGCACAAAGTCGTAGCGCGATAGGTTAAGAAACCGAATTTTCCGGTAGATTTAAAGAGCCTGCCGCTCCTTGTTTCACCCTGTAGAATGGAGTATAACGCATTTACGACTGCATCCGGGGAGCTGATCAATACACTTGGTCTGTGTTGTTGAGGGGCACCAATTTTTATTCATTAATTTCAGACGGAACAAACACTGTAACATAAGTCTGCAAGTCCACTTTCCTTCAGAACACTGAGACGATCACGGGGAACAATAGAAGAATTAAAGCCCGTAGCTAGGACGGAGGGGAAGCGGAAAGGGGGCGGGGGGGCGACGCCGCGTGTACTTGGCCCGAGATCCGCATTCAATGCGGCAAGTACAGAAAACAGCTGACAAGTGCAAACGATATACCGCGAAGACTATAGCACCATATTTTTGAACCTGCCTTAAAAAGTAAACTCCTACGTTTGCTGTACAGGGCTTGCGATTTCTTAACATATTCAATCCAATTCTTTATTCGTGTTCCACACAAACACTAGAAGATCGGCTGGGATTAGGTTCAGGCTTTGCATTTTATTCCGGTTCGGTTCTGGTTCAGCGATGATTTTGAAATAACGGTTCGGTTACCGGTTCCACCAAGCGCAACCCAGTTCAAACCGGTTCTTAAAAAAAGGTCTTCAGCTCTTAGATGTTATGTAACGGCGATTTCAACACGACATCATCTGCATTCAAGAAATCATCAGAAGCCGTGCTGCGGAAACAAGGAGAGCAAAACAAATATATGCTTAGTTTATTTTTGCAATCTTGAATTTTTTACCCAAACACCGTTATATGAAAATTACGTTGTTATACGGGCGCTTGGATACAGTACCAAAGTATAGTACTCACATGTGGTGGCAATCAGCCAGCACGCACAGTGACACCGTGACGCTAGCACGCAACGTACTCACTAAGTATACCCACAAAAAAGAAATTGCCGTTAGTTGTTTAGACAGCCGGAGTATTGTCTGCCAGAGTATCGCGATATTTTTACCCACTGTAGATACAAAATTTAGCCAGTGGCAGTACGACTGCTAGCCTGGGGTCTTTAATGGACATCACGCAGTACAGCACTGATACACGACCGCACGCTGATGCGATGCTCATCCATATTGAAACGGCAAGCTATACCCACACCGCACGCACGAACACCTTAGATGAACGACCGAGTTAAAGAGGAGAAAGTCAGCGAAGCCGGTCAAAAGTCAATTAAAACAACAACAAAAAATTACATTAAAAAAGACAAGGGGCAACTTGCTGTTTCTATATAGAAAACGCACGCATAAAAAACGTTTCTTCAAGCAGCGTCCACGGCGTCCAGGGCTCTGCACGACTGCCGTCCCCGCGAGCAGCGTTGCAGTCTCGCGCTCGTCGCGGCGGCGCCTCTTGGCACCTCCAGGGGCCCTATACCTCACAGCATGACCACAAGCGGGACCAAGGCAGAGCCGTATATGTAGAGTTTGGCCATTCGTTGGGAAGTATAGGAGACAAATGAGGAGACGCCATTGACCGAAAGCGGGCTGGGCGTGTTCCATTCTATACTTCGTTTCAGCTTCGGTCCGAGCGCGGCCGATGTTATGAGCCAAAGGGCCAATCAAACACCGCAAAAAGCGCAGCAATCAAACAGCGAAAGAGGCACAACGTCATGGCGTGCTCTCTGCGCTTGATAAGACTAGCCGGCGGAGGAGCACGCACAGAGAGACGGCGAATACCGGCTGGTCCTATCAACTGCAGAGGGCACGCCATGACGTTGTGCCTCTTTCGCTGTTTGATTGGCCCTTCGGCTCATAACATCGGCCGCGCTCGGACTGGAGCTGAAACGAAGTATAGGGCGTCTTCACAAATTCGAATGTGGCCAACCAGAAGCCGGAAATATTACCCTGGCGGTGGCCGCGAGAAACAAACTTAATAAGTGTGTCAGAGTAACTCTCGGTGACTGAAAACATTGTGCACGTGATGTTTCAATCATCGTTATCCAAAATCATGGTGTAAGAGCGCGACTAGCGGAACGATCGTCATTATCCGTATACGCCAAGCGCCGAGGGCCGGGGATCTGCCATCCGAGCGGACACACTCAGTCCGAGCCAACGTTACTAGAACCACTCAGTTTGGAAACTGCCATACAGCCCGCTTGAAAAAGTGGCTCCGATCCCTAGTCGAAAATCGAGCTAATGGCGATCACAACACCGCCATTTCTCCCGCAGCGTCACTCCGGGAACTGCACGGCTGCACGTATTGGTTCAGGCCGAGTCGGGCTAGGGAGGCTCAATTGCCCTTACGAAAATGGCAGATATGGCCCTGATATATTTTATATACGGCCATATATGATAATATAAGTAGTCAGATCGGGAAATATACCGCTATATGTGGGAGCAGATACGCCCAGATATCGCCATATAAGTGGGCAAATACTGCCAGATGCGGCCGTATAAGTGCGTAAAACGACCATATCTCGCCATATACGCATGCAAATATTGCCCCTGATAATGATATATGGGCCCGTTTCGGTCGTGCAAGCAATAAGTCATGTACTCGCCAAGACAAGTTGATTGATCTATATTGCATGAGTCTCATATAGTGTGTTAATTATTGTTAACATCGTTAAAGTGAAGTTAGTCCAGGTATTTGGACCAATTAACCAATTGCGCATTTTGAAGATTGAAAGACAAATGAAATTTGGTTGTATGTTTGACGTGTGACATTATGACGAAGTGCATAAGATCGGAAAGCGAGTTAATCAAATAATGGATTTGAGATCGCAGCTCTTAGGCGCCCGTATCCAAGTTAAGCGGTTTCGGCGTCGCCATCGAGTAACCGCCCCGCTAAATTTAGCGAGAAATTGAATTGGTACTTATGTCACTTGACGTCAATTTTTCCGCTAAATCTAGCAGTGAAACTAATTTTGTTCGTGTTTCCCCGCTAAATTGAGTGGGGAAACACGAACCGTTAGCTTACTGAAGATGCAAGACGCTACTTCGTCGTCCCGAATCCTTTTTCCTTCGAACGCCTGCGAAGCCGTTGCGCCCTACGCAGTATCTTTCAAAAACCGTTCGCGCAGCAACGTAACCATCCGCTTGCAAGCGTCTGCGATTCATCGTGTGTTGAAAGTCAGAAGATGTGCTGTCCGTGGTGTCTTTTATGTGCAACTCTTTCGTAAAAAAATTTGAAATTTAAAAACGCGAATCTAACAGTGTACACATAATTTTAAATTTATTGGTAAAAAAATATATATACATATTTATTTATTTATTTATTTGTGGACATCGTGCGCAAAAAAAAAAATAGCCGCGCTTATTTCTTTATTTTAAATGATGATGTGGGTTATACGGCGTAAAACATATAGCGAATTCGCGTGGTTCTTTCTGCGCGCTCTCGAGCGCTCTTTCCAGAGCGCGTGAAATCGGGTGGTTGAAAGAGAGTGCTGTGGCCTGATCGGGTGGTTCATTCCGAGGGCGCCTCTCGCTCTCAGAGCGCTCCCTACACTCCGTCTGTAGCCGTCGGAGTGCGGAGCGGCGCAGGCGTCACGTGGTACTTGGACGAAGATCGCGTGGTTTTGTTGACGATGGTCGGCAGTGGTCTGTGGTGGTGTGCGGGGTACGGCATGACGGCGATTGATATCTGGTTCTACAAAGTGCTTGTGCATTCGACGGTGCGAGGATTACGCTGGACGGGACGACATTCGTTTGCGACCGTAGCAGGAAAAGTCGACGTGTGAAGTGTTCCCAGTGCTTTCACGAGATCGTTCATCTCACGGCGGTGAATCCGCTAAGCCTAACCAACGAAGGAACAGCTCGCCGAGCTCGCCGCTGTTTTACCGGGTTTTGTGGTCGCTTCAAGAAAGTTTCAGGTTTGGTAAAAGTGCGTTCGAAGGTTTGTGTTTTAAAATAAAGGGAGAGCCGAATATAATGCACTGTCATTTGTGTCACATGGCGATGCTTGCACAATATTTCGCCGTGAGAAAAATTCAGTTTATTAACCATTTTATATTTGCCTGCTCTGTCGTACGCATGACCGCTTATCGCAGCGTGTTCACTCTCAAAAACGCGATGAGTTGACAACGTTTTCCAAGCATTGGCTTTCGTTCCGTTCTGCAAAAATCAATTCGCATTCTGCTGTTCTTTTTTTTTTTTACATGCCGATGCGTAAAACAATTTACGTCACAACCGTTATTTTATCACGTTGCGAGCGTAAATTTTGCTCAATCGTCCACCGTACGCTGTAAAATCGTGTTTTTAATGCATTACCAATATCAAGAAATTTTAATTCCGTGAATTGTCTGAGAATGTCAGAGCGCTCTAAACCCAGCAGTTGTGATCGGCTGAAAAGGATCCCGAGTAGCTCTGGCGGCGAGGAGTGGGCGCTCTGCTGAATCGAGGTCAGAGGAGAGAGGCGACCACTCGAATTCACCAGTATCTTCAAACTCGCATCGTTTTGGGTCACTTTCGAGATAGACAGCTTCTTTGGAAGTTCAAAAGTTGGTCTTCATAGAGCTGTATGTTCACTCGGTATTGACAGCAGGGTATACGCTATGCATATTTTAGGCCAATCGTGTCTCCGGTTAGGTCACGTGACAACAGTCTCGAAGCTGGTGATAACGCTGAACACGGCACCTGCCTTAAGCCCAAAGCCACACATAGCATCCACTGCACTATCAACCTTGGGTCGAACTGTCAACAGGATATAGACATTTTCTTTAACGGCGCCGCCACCTTGAGAATTGCGGCGCCAACGACGCCGTCTACCGGCTTAGAAAAAGAAATACCGGCTAGTTCTGGCAGTACAGCTATCTGGGTAGGCAACGGTGTGGGTATGGGGGGCACTTGGCTAGACTTGGCTATGGTGGGCTGCAATAACTTGGTTGGAGCTTGTCCGGTTGAATCCAGGTGGCTACTCCCAGGCCATCACCTTGCCTCCTCGAGAGAACGACGACGAAGACGGTGGGGTGTTTTGAATGAGTTTTCCACAGCGAAGTATATACGAGTAGTTTAATGTAGTCTATGCAGGTAAGCTCTCGGCATTTGATAGCTCCACCTTGAGTGGTGGCATGTAGACGTTTTCATACCTTTCACATACCATGGGGCTTGCAGTGATAATCTAATTGGACCCCCTGCACCGGGAATTAAAATCGGTCCTTTTGTCATAGACGAAGTGGTCGTGAGCTTAAACGTGACGTTGAGTCTGATACAAATCTCTCGTGATTCAAGCTCGCAATCGACTGACTTCATAAATAAGGATTCTTGGGGAAAATGCGAAGCTCGATAATATTGCATCCACACTCGCGCTGCAGCTTCTTGTGCTCATGGCACACTTTCTGGAATACTGCTCTGCAGTTTGGTCTCCCCCTCAACAACACCTAATCGAAAGACTGGAGAGTGTGCAGCGCCGCGCAACCCGCAGAAAGTGTGCTCATGGCACACTTTCTGGAATACTGCTCTGCAGTTTGGTCTCCCCCTCAACAACACCTAATCGAAAGACTGGAGAGTGTGCAGCGCCGCGCAACCCGCAAAATCTGCGCTTGGTCCCCTGGCACGACCGACGTACCGCACCACACACGGCTCAGAACCCTCGGCTGGCGGCCCCTCGACCAGAGACGAAGGATTTCTCGAGTCCGCGTGCTGTGCCGATTGCTCGACGGATCTCTTTCGGGGACTCGCCTATCGGCCGCCGTACGCCTCGGTAGAAGATCAGGTCAGCCCGAACTTCTTCGAGGCAGGACTGTTCGTCACAGCGAATCCCTGCTGCCTGCCGCCATTAGAGACTTTTTGACCATCCCAATAGCTTCTCGTAGCCCTCTGCCCACATCACACGATGAATCCCGGGAACTTTGCAAAGTATTTGCGAGACGAATGCCTTCGGGTCCGCTGCCATCATCATAATTTTCACTCCCTCACCCCCTCTTCATCTTGAATCATAATCATCACCATCGCCACCGTCGTCAACAACATCCTCGTCATCATCACCTCCTCCATCACCACTGCCATCATAATTATAACGCTTCTAAAGCTGGGGTAGAACTATAACTACCAACGCACATGGCGGCAGGCTGGCAGACGCACACGCGTAAGGGTTTTTACCTATCTGCCTTGCCTGGCACGCCGTCGTGTGCGCACCAATTTAAGTGCAAATAAATCACTCACTCACTCACTCACTCACTCATTCTGCTATTCTTCTTATGCTTTTTAAAATTATTTATCCATCCGACGGCCACGCAGTGGTAGGCAGACAACCGTAGATTTTCGGAAATTGCAGCACGGTAAAAAGGAGCACTCGGAACTAACTCATGCACGACGTCCGTTTTTAAGCCTTTTCGCCGATACCCTTGGCGGTTGCATACCCTGTGTCAGCGGGCAATCCAAAAATTCACCAGGTCGAGGGTACGTCAGTTACTGGCTGGTTTGAGGTTATGCGAAAAAGGTCTATAAGTGACACATTCTCTCGTTCTGTTCATTGTTGGTATGCCCCTGAAGATTAGTCTTTGTGGTCGCACCCCCATTCTGGCCTTGAAGGAGCTCTGCTTTTCAACTCCTCTGTTTTCTCTCTCTCCCTAAGCTGAAAGCATTTTAGAAGGTGCGCACTCGGCGGACCAATAAACGATAGACTTTTCTTCGCTTGACTCAGCTCTCTGTGCGCGTGTAACGGAAGGAGCCTGATCATGTGGTTTGACGGATGACGCATTAGCCGTTGCCCATACCGGAATGCCTGCTTGCGGACCTAGTTTCGCGTGTCGTGCGGCCCGCGGGGCTGCGGTGAATTTCGCTTCTATGGTGAAGGGTATCTCGATAGAAAAGTCCTACCCGTATGTCGGCAACAAGCGATTTCTTCAAAGAAGCCCAAAAATTTTTTGTGATGCGTTCACAAAAATGTGCTCGGTTTCTACAAATGACAGCTTGTGCTACATCGTGTTGAATCTTCACGGACACCTTCCTTCTCGTTTTTGTGTTTGAGTGGTGATTCCGCCGTGGCCGTGTCGACATCTATCTCGGATTACCTTTCAAGTCCCGTCCCGTCAACGTAAGTGCGCTGCAACCTACTTCGCGACAATAGATCGTTTTCCTAAAAGCACTCTTCCAGATTACCTCTAGAATTAGGCCGTGTCTATCTCCTGGCAGCCGGGAGAATAATTGTGCAGAATGTTTCGGCATTGGTGCGATTGCGCTACAAGCAGAAAATTACGATATGCCGCCGACAAAGTTTTGACGTATCGCCAAAAAGAAGAACAACAAAGAATCTTAATTGCGCGTTCTAAAATTTCACGAGCGGCTTTACGAGTCGCTTGTAGATTGTTACGATTTTGCGAAATACTGGTAAACAACTCTAGGTTACCGTCATGCTCTAAACCCTGAGATAAGAATAAATCAAATAACGTACAACTCTCATTGACTCAGGGTTTATATTATGATGTTTCCTAACCGGCTTGCCTACATACTTTCGCTCCTTGCAAAGGTTACCGTCTTGCAGACGGCACAAACCGATCCCCTGACTGCGGCGTCTCGGCTAGCTTGCACACGGGGCCGCCGCCGCTCGATCGCAGTCTCGCCGGGCTCGCGGCGCGACAATCGCTCGAAGCGGGGAAACGGCGTTATGTAACGAAAGGCAAAGGGCATCTACACCACGAATGGGCAAAAGCCGATGCAAAGGCGTGCGCGAACGTAAACAACGGTAGAAAAGTGCAGTTGCTCGCCGCTATGAGATGCGTGCCGCAACCTCGGTAATCCGCGGACGTATCCCTCTCCTGCCGCTCGTACTTTCTCTAACTTGACGGACACTCTGCCTCGCGGTTCATGCCGACGAAACGATCGGACGATCGTCGGGATACCGGGTCACTGCTTACAGCCGAGCGCGGCACAGTTTACCATTGCTCTCGCTGTGCAGGGTCGAAGAGTCAACCACCAGCATGGTGGTTACCGGGGTTCGACGTCATGATGTGACGTACGTGCAATGCCTGAATACCGTTATTTTTTTTTTTTTATTCTTGCAGATTTGTTTTAAAAGAAGCCGTGAGAACTACACTTATGCGGTTTGTGCGAGTGAGTTATACGCCCAGGGGGACATTGTATACTTTGCTAATCTTTGCGATAAGTCGGCTTATTAATTAAAATTCACTAATTTACTTTTAATTAGAGGAAATAGACATATGGTTTCAATTAGAAACTTGCTGAGCGTCGTCCAAGACCCATAAATCAGTAATTTTTAGAAAGACTTTGAGCGCGTGTGAAGCGCAGTAGTGCGCTGAAGTTACCACTCGTGGACCAGGTACAAGGCTGTGGCTAGATAAGAGACGGAAAAATTGCGCGGGTGCCTGACCGAAACCGCTAGCCTTGTACCTGCTCCACGAGTGGTAACTTTCTCACACGCTGAAAGTCTTTCTGAAAATGACTGATGTAGGGATTTTGGACGACGTTCAGCAAGTTTCTAATTGGAACCATATGTCTATTTTCACTAATTGAAAAGTTAAGTAGTGAATTTCAAATCATTAGCCGACTTATTGCAAAGATTAGCCACCCACATAATGTCCCCCTGGGCGTATAACTCACTCGCACAAACCGCATAAGCGTAGCTTTCATGGCTTTTTTAAAAACAAATCTACAAGAATAAAAAAAACACCCTGTATATCAAGGTTGCCTTACGTGATTGGGACATATCTGCCCTGATATGGGAGGCAGATATACCCCTATTTAACAGACCCTGATATGGATATATAAAAAATTGGGCAGATCTGGCTTGATAAGGCTTATATAAACTGATTTACTTGATATGGCCAGATCTGCCCAATTTTTTATATAACCATATCTATTTTTTTTTATATAAGTCCAGATATGCCATTTTCGTAAGGGAAGTGAGGTTGGGTGCAACTGCTAGATCACGGGACATGGACGCCATTTAATTGCTAAATTTTGCTGGGAGTCTATGGGGCAAAGGGTCGTTTTATCTCCTAACTCAGGTCATAACAGCCCATTAAGGTGCTTGAATAATTTACAAAAGGTATAAATGATTACTTTTCCATAGCCGCCAGTTTTGTTGCGATAGGTTAAGTATTTTTTTAACTCGAAAAATGATAAATCCCGCCATCTTGGACGTTGCTGCTTGTCTGGCAACCCTGCTTTCTCCTCTCGACGTTTGCAATTCTCGGAGCGAGAAGGAAGTGAGAGAGGCTGCGCCAAGCCGTTCGTTACTTGCAATGGGAGGCGAGAGGAGGAAAGGCGCATGGAGCGACAGAGTTGCAACAGAGCGGGCGTCTGCTCTCGTGCAGGCAACATTGGCGCATATCCTTTCCCGAATCCTCTCCCTCAGGCGCCGCCATTAAATTGCAAACGCTCTCCAGGTTTTGAGTTGCACCCACCCTCACTAGAGCCTCCCTAAGTCGGGCAAGGGCCGGTGGCGCCATCTCGCCGGTTCATCTCGCCGTAGCTATATAAAGCAATTTTTTTTTTGTTTTAACTCGGCGCTAAAGGGTGGCACTGTTATCGTATATAGCTCGGTCTCGGTGGACGCCAGCGGTCCAGGTCTCAAGGGTGAGTTTACCAACTGAGTGTTTTAGTAACGTTGGTCCGAGCAGAACAGAGTTGAGCGGCACATTCGTTTTTTATATCTTTCTGCATGATCATGATCGAAACGTCCCGTGCACCCTATTTTCGACCATGAGGGGTTACTACACTTCACTCTTCCGCGCTTATAAAAACCATATAACAGCTTCTCGCCGCTAGGGGATTCTTTTAGGCTTCCGGTTGGCCAAGAGAGCATGTCAAACCCACTTTCTGCGTCTGGTGCACGCCCTGGCTCTGCCCGCGCCTCCCATTGACCAAACTCTCTCAATACACGACTCTGGACCAAGGGACCCGGGACAATGTCGACTGCTGCAATTGGTCAGCGCCATGCCTAGCAGACGGCGTTGTCTCGGTCCCTTGGTTTCACTTGGTGACGCCGTGGGACCCCTGATTTTGCCACCGCGGATCGAACGTGTCGGCAGCCGTCAACTTTTTGTTTCTATTTTGATATTTAAGTTCGCTTTCTCCTTGCTTGAGGTATATGGCTTAGCAGCAAGAAAAGAAAACGAACACACAAACACACAGAAAGAATAGCTCTTTAGCCTCTCGGCGTAATCAAGTTCAAGCGTGCGTCTCCACGCCGACTCGCCGACGCCAATTCGTGCTGTACATATACGTCAAATGTACCTTTTTGCTTCAGTATTATTGAGCTGTCTCTATGTCGTCGCTGCCGTTTGTTTAGTCAAAACTGAGCCGCTGACGCCGCCGTGACGATTATTTAATTGACTTAACGCCGCCGCCTGCCAGAAGGCGCGGCTCACATTTCGTGACGCCGAACCGTTTCCAATCAACCGGTAACGGCAACGTGAGATTACGGTTCCGTTTCTATTCGGGTTCAATATTAAATGTTTGATTTCACTTACAGTTTTGTTCCGGTTCAGTTAAAAATAACGGTTTTGCTCCGGTTACCGGTTCGGGTTCGGTTCCACACTCTGGTTAAAAGATACATGCTAATCGCGCATGATTACGACAGCCGTTTTGTCGCGTCTCGCGGCGCCGAGAACAACACCGTGTCCGTCTACAACTATTCAGTTTTGGTTGCTTCGCCTAGGGCTCTCCATTTTCGTCTTGGAAGGAGCATAAGCCAGTGAGACAATCCGTCAGTCACCTCGAGTGCAATGATGCTGTTTCAAGAGCCACTTATCATGCGCTAGCGAATTGCGCCATCAGCCCGTAGACCCTAGATGAAAATCGATACAGCTCGCATAAGAACAAGGCTCATACCATTTCCACTCCATTCCTGGCTAAAGTTATCTAATTCCATTCCCATTTCATTCCGGTGTCGCGAATGTGCGGAATGATTCCGGAATCATTCCAACTCCGGACTGGCAACTCTTCCCTCAAAGGGAAAATAAGAAAAAAAAAAGGAAATCCTGGCTGCGGGTGTGGAAAGATCCTAGCGAATAAGGAAGCTGAGTATATGTTTAGATCTGAAAAATACGATGTGTACAAGAATAATGAGCGAGTGAAACGCATGCTCAATGTCCCCAAGCATATCGCACGTTACTCTTGTTGTTGTTTTTGTATCGTCGTATTCCGGGCTTTGTTGTTACCTGGGATCCTTCTGTTGTTTGTCATGAAGGACTGTCTCCGTGTTCTGCAGGAAAGTGAACTCAGGTACTTTTTTAAAGACTGCACTACACTCAGTTTAACGTATATTAAGTTGGCTTAATTTTATTGCAAACCAACCTTTTCTTTATTTCTTAATACACTGCAAATCAATACAATCTTTATTTGCTTCTTAGAATACAGGTAAAATGTAAATCCCACATAAGCCGATACTAGCTTGTGCGTGGGGCGCAAAAAATTCCTGTTTTTTGTTTGTTTGTTTTTATTAGAGAATTAGGTAACTTGCACTAGAGCGTGACATTGCAAAATAAATGGAGCTTTTTTATCTTCAGAAATATACAGTTACAGTCTATTTCACTAATCCATTAAAGAGCAGTAATGTATAACATATGTTGGATTTTGCCCTTACTTACGTCACGTCGTTAGCTACAATTCAAGTTATCGAAACGAACCAATTTTCTAGGAGTGCTTTTTACTCTGTTCAAGTATCCAGGTAATTCTTTGCGGCTTTTTTGAGGGGAGGGGGGGGACTTATTTTATATTAATTCTTCAGGTAATGTCTTAAAACTCTTGGGTATATAATATTTTCTTGTGGACTCGCCATATTTGGTATAAATAAATGGTTAAATAAATTTTCTATTCGGTTCCCTTGGCATTTTCAACTTTATATTTGTTGTTCAAGAAATGTTTTATTATAATATCACACCTCATCTTGTCTCTAAAACGTAGCATTCCTTGTTCTTTATGCATATAGTTTTGTAGATCACTTTCTTCTCTTTGGTAACCTGTATTTAGCTATCATTTTTTTATCGATTCTATTTTTAGTTGTAGATATTTGGCACAGTGTCCATAGTCTGTTATTCCATACTGAAGCGTGGACTTGCCCAGTGAATTGTATATCATTCTTAGTATAGATCGAGGGACCAGGTCTTGTATGTGATACATCTGCGCCATTAATATCCGTAATTTTTTTACAAATTTGTTCAACAAGAATATTTTATTTAATATGTTTGTCTATGTGCATCCCTAGATATTTGACATTATCAGCGTATTTCAGCGGAACGCATGAGCAATTATTGCGATTCTGCTCGTACGCTTTTATTGGTAATTCAGTTAAGATTTATTTCCTCGAGTCTCTGGAGCATAATACTTGTGTTCTAGAAACGTTTACAACAATTTGATTTTTTCGGTCCCATTCTGGCAATTTATAAATGTCTTCTTGTATGGTCTTTACAGCTACGTCGTAATTTTCGCGTGCATGTACAATTACTGTATCGTCTGCGAATTGAAAGAGCTCACTTTTTCATTTCACTTCGGCTATTTCGTTAACGTATAAATGAAAAAGTAGTGGACCGAGTACTGTATCTTGCGGTACTCCCTGTTTGACTTTGATTTTTCTGCTATATATTAAGCCTAATCGTTCTATATGATACCGGTCATTAAGATAATTCTAGAATAAATCATGCATCTGTCTCCGAATACAACTGCTGTGTAATCTATCTAGTTATATATCATGGTTTATTGTTTCAAAGGCCCTTCTAAAGAAAATTAATAAAGCTAGAACATATTTACTTCTGCCCACATTTTCATTTACATAGTCAAAAAAGTCTTTTAACAGGTCACTGGTTCGTATGTGCTCCCTGTGTCCATACCGAGTAGACTACATCTTGAGATATAGTTTCGAAGTATCGTTTATATAAATGATCACCAACAGTAGGCACTGGTCTACAAATAAGAATTTTTTTCGCCTTTTTTGTGTATTGGCCGAACAATGGATGATTTAAGTTTCTTAGGAATATTGCCACTAGAAAATATACTATTGTATAATTGTAACAGTGAAGGTTTAAATATAATGACATGGCATTCAATATCTCGAGCTCTTATTTGGTCCAAACCCACTGCTTTATTAGTCTTAAGATGCTTAACAATTTCAATCAGATCACCGTCATTCATATCGGGAAAATATTAAATTCCTTTTTCTTTTTTTATTGTTTTTATTTTCATGCAGCCAAGGGTTTTGATTGATTGTACATATTTCGTATTGAAACTATTTGCCAGTACTTCTAAGTCTTGTTCTGGTCCAAACTTTGTATGAACTGTGTCCTCAATTTTGTTAACACTGTTCATTAATGTCCAGCATTGTGCAGTATCCCTTGGCTCAAAAAACTTGGTCCAATAAAAGTTTCTTTTTGTGGATCTTATCAGTGCGGTAGCTTGGTTCCTAATTTCTCTGTGTTTTCTTCATATTTGTCATTGTTAGGAAAATGCCTAAGTAATTGCAAAGCTTTCGTGTTTTTTTTTGTTTTTTTTTAACCAATGAATCAATTTCTTTAGTCACCTACTGGTTCTCTTGTTCACGCTTCTTCGTGATGCATATTTCAGTTGATTTTGCATAAAGATGATTGAATATCTTAACAAAAATATCGTATAATTCTTCTGGGTTATGTTCTTTAGCAACTTCGTTACAATCTATTCCTTCGGTATATAGATTCCCTTTCCTATTGATAATAAATGAGCGATTGATGGTTTTTTTTTCTTGGTATATTAAAAAAAATCCGCAATAGTTCCTGCTACGAAGTAGTGATCAGTTACTTTTTCCGGAAGTGACGTGCCCTTTTTACCGTCCCAAGCTCGTATGTGTATATGATTGATACACGATTGTGTTAGTTTCTCTCCTGCCATTTCATTTCTTGTAAACTCTTATATTATCGATTCCAATCCCGTATGTGCCATGTCAACTAGGTATTTATTGGTCAGTAAACACGGTTTCTTGTTGTCTATGTTAATGTGCCGTACAACTATCATGTCAGAGTCTTTGTTGTCTTTTAACCAGTTATTGATATCATCGAGAAATTCATTTACATTACCATGAGATCCTCTGTATATGCCTAGTATAGACGATTCTTCATTATTATATTCAATTTCAATATGAAGAGCCCTCGTTGAACAAAACATAATTTTATTGTTTTTTGGTTATCTACCATTTGCGGTTCATTATAATCATGCTTCATACTCCTATCCTCTCATCTTTATTACGTAAAAACACCTTGAAATTCTTCAAAAAAAAAAAAAGGTTTCTTCTTCTGATTTAGTTCTAGTTTCCGAAAATACAATTACGTCTGCAAAAATATTCCAAAAGCCGGGAATCATAATGATCAAGAAAACTGCGCCGACTTTACTTAACAAGAAGAACAATTTAATCAAACGTTTCGTCTCCCATACGGGAGACATCATCAGTGAAACCTCAAGCAGGAATGAGCGAAAAAACTTCAACAGTCCTATTTAAGCAAGTCCGCGTACACATCGGGGAGGGGGCCACGGTGGGAGTTGCAAGCCGATGAGTCACTTCGGATGAACCATGATTCCACGAACCTTCGTGGACCCCACCTTTGTTCACGCGCCAGAGTGGACGCATTATCAAAGTCGAAACTGTGACCCGTATTCCAACAATGGTCTACGAGTTCCGTCTTCGCTCTTGTCGCATGCGTGGCCTTCGCCACGTCCCTTTTGTGTTCTTTTAGGCGAGTGCAGCGCCTCCGGCCTGTCTCTCCAATGTAGGATGCGTCACAGTCTAGACAGTTCACTTTATACACGACACCGCACTGGGACTCTGGAGGTGTGTAATCTTTAGGTTTAGAAATGAGGTCACGTAGTTTGCGATGGGGTTTGAAAGCTGTGCGGATATTCAAAGGGGCGAGGGCCCTGCGAATAGATTCAGAAACACCTTTCAAATAGGGTATTGTTACTTGCCCTGTCCTAAGTCTTCCACCACGTCCCACAAAAGGGACGTGGCGAAGGCCACGCATGCGACAAGAGCGAAGACGGAACTCGTAGACCATTGTTGGAATACGGGTCACAGTTTCGACTTTGATAATGCGTCCACTCTGGCGCGTGAACAAAGGTGGGGTCCACGAAGGTTCGTGGAATCATGGTTCATCCGAAGTGACTCATCGGCTTGCAACTCCCACCGTGGCCCCCTCCCCGATGTGTACTCGGACTTGCTTAAATAGGACTGTTGAAGTTTTTTCGCTCATTCCTGCTTGAGGTTTCACTGATGATGTCTCCCGTATGGGAGACGAAACGTTTGATTAAATTGTTCTTCTTGTTAAGTAAAGTCGGCGCAGTTTTCTTGATCACAATTACGTCTTTATTACCCTAGTACGGACTACCAAGCTGTTTATTTCACTAAAATGTTTCCTAAGACTGCGAACATTGGCGTGCAGGAAAACAAAACAAAACTCGTTTACAGCATCGTCTATACTTTCCAGACTTGTGCCTATCTCAAATACTCTACTCAAGATACTGTATCTTAAATACTTTTTGGAGTATCTTAGTATCTTGCAAATACCTTTGACGGAGAGTATTTAATACTCTATTTTAATTACAATTCTAAGTATCTTGTACTCATTATCTTAAATAAATTTTTGACATTCCGCCATTTTCCGAGTTTTTCGGTAGGAAGTGGCGTGGGCGTGGCACGAGCAAACGTGAACATTCTTTCGAGCAACCGAATCCTGTTGCTAGCTCCGATTAGCTAAGGTGACTTTAACTGAGCTCGTGAAAATATCGCTTTTTCGCCAACTGTGACTCATCTTTCAGCCCAAAGTTCGTACAATGAAGGTTCTCCCCTCGTCTTCTCAAAGGCGCCTTTTTTTTGTATAAAGTTTCTCCCAAAAAAATCCTCAAACAAAAGGTGTGGTTTTACGGAAGTAAAGATGCCACCCTGACCCTGAGGTGCAATCAGACCGGGAAACGACCAACGAGAACAATGCAGACTTGAGTGTCAAGAAAATAACAAATAGAAGAAAATGAGAATTGGACACACAAAAAAGTAGACATTTTTGTTTCGCTTTTTGTATATTTGACCCCGCTAAGGCAAAACGTCGAGTTTTTTTTAATTTTCTTTGTGTTGTCAGTCCGGCCTTATTGCTCTCGCGAACACTGTCTGTAAGCGAACATTGATAAGCAGAGAACAGTACAGGAAACGAACTAGGAGCTGGATGACTCTCAAAATGCCAACAAAGTGTCCCCCGACGTTGAGTGCTTTTCTGAACGCAACCTACTTGAAGAAGGTGCGACCACTGCCGTGGCTATTATGGGTTCTCTTTGTTATTCATTCACTCATATCCGTGTCCCAAGTTCGTTTATAGTGAGCTCCCCGTATATGATGCGTCTAAGGTGCGGCGCAGGATGGGATATTCAGCGATGTCACTATTGGCGAAGCGCTCTGACCCGTTTGTCACCCCCACACCTCGGTGTTTACCCAACACAAGGCCTGTGCACATGCTCATAGGCCTTGTGGGCATGTTCGTGTTATCTTTTTTAATAGAGCGCAAGGCACAGTAATGAAAAAATACAAACAATTAGTTATGTGACGTTAAGTGCCGGATCTCCCCCGAAAGCAGTCGTCAGGGGATGCGAACTTGACCCACTTGGGCTTTTGTGCTGAGCTGGGCACTGTGCATGCTGCATTGTTCATGCAGGCCGGAGTGGTAACAAAAGAGCCCCTCTTTCCCCTCACCGGAGAACACGAACTCCAGCCGAACGCTGACGCCGCGTTCGGTTAAGTCAGCCGAGCGCTGAGCCATTGTATTTGTTGTCCCCATCCATCTAGTTCTAAAGTTAACCGCTTGGGGCGCCACGGTCTGATCTCCTCCCCAGTAGTTAAAGCGACCTCTTTCTTGTCCCAGAAATGTTTTGTAACATCATCAGTGATATTGCCACGCGCGTTGCCCAGCGAGCGCATGGCCGAATGGTCACCTCGCTCGGTAACCATTCGGCCGAGACTGGGACGAGACTGTCTTTGGACCGCCATTGGCGGTCCAGAGTCAGTCTCGTCCCAGCGGTCGATCTTGCTGTTTCGCCGACATCGACGCCTGCGACGCTAGCCTTTCTCTATTTTGTTTTGGGAACAAGTTAACCCCCCTTAAAGGTTTAGTTTCTTTAGTTATTCGCCGCCTCATCATTTATCATTCGTGACAATATTTTGCTCTTTATAGTCGGACTGCATAAAATAGCCCTACGATACTTTTTTCCCCCGTTTTGTGTTGTTGCGTGCTAATAAACCATTCTGGTAACCCAGATTTGCGTAGCTGCATAATTGTCGTTGTCAATGACGTCGATACAAATTAAGCAATGCGGAAGTATCTTCAAAAGTAACTGAAATACATTTCTAAGTATTTGTACTCTACTCAAGATACTTTACAGTGAAAGTAACTTGAGTAGTATTTTAAATACTTTATGAAGCAGGTATTTAGTAACTTAACTTAAATACTTTTATCGAGTATTTTGTCCAACACTGATACTTTCCCACCACATTTCAAACGAAGAGTACGTTTGTTTTCAGTTCATGACAAACCAAATAGGAACAGCAACTATACTCTATTTCACCTTATGATGTACCGCAGGAAAGGCTACAAACGCGAGCTCCTTGCTCTAGGGCACATCTCGGCGGCACAAGCTGCCAACGCTATGAACTCGCGCTTCTAGCCTTTTCTGCGGTACAACATAAGGTCACTTTCGTCTTCGAAGTCAATAGTGGGTTCGCCTTCTTTTTTTCGAACATATAAGCACCCTTATGCGATACAAACTTGTAGCTGAAGTGTTTTGCTTTTGTTATCTCATCAAAAAATAACTTTCGGTTCGACGCGGTCAAGTTTTCTTGTAGATAGACGTTATCTGCGTCTGTGCCGTTCCTCGGCTTTTGTTTGTTTTGAAGCCACGCGCTGTGATCGTGGCGATTAAAGAAACGCACAATCACCTTGGGCGCATTCATTTCTTTGGTTGGGACGCGATAAACTGCCTCCGCGCCATCAGTCGTTAATCTTGGTACTTCTGTCTGGTCAGGAATTTCGTTAAGTTTTTCTACGAGATTTTCGTAAGTGAGCCGTTTCGTCAGTCTTTTTCTCCTTTTCCAATTCGTTAACTCTCTTTCTTAGATCTTTAATCTCGCTGCCGTGCTCCTTACTTTTTTTTTAGCACCTCGTTGTAGTTGTCCGACATTGATTGGACTGACTTTTTTTTTTCCCTGACGGTCCGCTGATACGAACACTGGTTATGAAGAAAACGACGTCCGCTGATACGTCGTTTTCTTCATAACTAGTGTTCGTAACGTAACAATAAATTTTGGATGATTCAGGTACCGAAAGAAATTGTGTATAAGCATAGCGCCATGCGAAACGTTTTTTTTTTTTCTTTACGTAAACAAATTGCGCAACTTCTGTAATAAATGTTTAATCATCCGACTAAAACATTCATTAAATATAATTTTATGCAGGAGTCATTGTCGAAACGAGTGCTTTCATTGCGAGATTCGGAAGGCTGACATATTATTATGTACGGAGTACCACCTGTAAACAATTTCGGGCTCGTGAAGTATCGAGCGCATCCAACTGAGCACGAGCTATCAAGCGGTCAAGGACACGTCTGCCGTAGTATTAAAAAAAACATCAGCGGGCAGAGGATACCGAAGCCGCCATTAGGCTGAGCCTTTGGGTCGTAATGCTGCTACACGTCACGCGATGGCTTTATTTGGAAAGGCCGGGCCAAGCAGATACCGGTGCCTTTCTTTTATTTTCCGGCTTGGCTCACGCCGCAGCACCCAAACACAAAGGACATCGATGTCTCCACAGCGTTATGGGTAGATGTTCAAACCTAAACCACAGCCTTCCTATACCTAGACATGGTTATCCATTAAAACCGTAGCGTTATCATAGTGTATACGCTAGAGGTATATACAACTGGTGCTAGTGTGCGGTTTCAAATTGAAGCACGTGGCAACCAGTCTGAAATTGACTTCCTTTAATGCATTTCTATGGGAAATTCTGGTGTATTTTCTCGCTGCGCTTGATTATAAAAGCAAATATCTCGAATATTTTTACGTACTCGGTACCATGGAACACTTGGTGCTTTATTTTTTTTTCTCCTTATACTTACTTTGTTTCTTATGTGGATTCCCCCTCCCCCCCTGACTTGCAAATACTATCAATGTCTGCGTCTGAATTTCGATTTGTTTTATTGCTGTGTGTATGTTTCACTCTTGAAATTCAATGTATGTGACGACTGCACTGTCTCTCGCCTTCATGAATAATTTACGATTACGTTCGCTTGTTTTCTGGTTGTTACTGTCTCCACTTTATGTTTGTTTCGCATTCTCCCCGCATTTTTTTTTTCTTCTCGTATGTATTCTTGCATTTTTGCATGCCTTAAAGCGTACTTGTAGGTTATGTACATACCTGTGTGTTGCCCCTCGTATGTATTTATGAAAAGTTGCTTTTCCTTTCTCTAATGAGTTTTTTTCCTCCGTCGTCTGCTAACGTACGGTGCCCGAGGGCTCGTCAAGATGCCACTTAACAGCCTTTTCCCTCCATCCCCACCATCAACGATAAAAAATGAACGTATTATTATTATTTATCCGATATGCGGATGAAAAAACTGGTCCGTTACGACCTTTTTTTTTTTTTTTTTAAATGTATAGCATTACAAACGGTGCTAAAATAACTTCGTGCATGGAGTTATGCACACCTGACACTGTTGGCGCAAACACGGCATCGGCGCTCTTCTGCATTTTGGTTTACGTGCCGAAACAATAAAGAGCATCTCGAAAATCAAGAGAGAAGTCAAGAACTATACGCATTAACACTAGATCAGTACCTATCTGTGCATGTATACGATTAAAATAAACAAAAGCCCAGTAATCAGTGCGACTCGCCATAAATAACATTCGTTTCATTCACTCTGCTGTTAAATTACGGGTGCATGGGTAAGTTTGTCCCAGCGTTCAAAACTCATATCTGCATGATCTAAAACTTTTACAATAGGGAACAGCCAGGAAACTCGTATTGCCAGATACATTCAGCAGAGTAATACAAAGAAAATACCTTTTTAGTGTGCGTACTTTTACTCTTTACGCGTTTTAACAACTCCTAAAAGGAGGTCAGTTTAGTGCCATATAAATCTCGCAGATTATCAATATTAGCGTCATTAGGACATTGGCGCTCCTTAAACAACACTCTCAGAAATAGGGGTGTAGGGGGTTAAACCCCTTGTCCCATATGTAACACTTTAAAACAACAATTTGACGTTGTGTCTACCGACGTCGAACCGACGAAACAAAATTTTACGAGCGGCTTGATAGTCGAGCGATACAACTTATTAAAATAGCTAATGTACGCATTAAAGGCTACAATTAGACAATCAAGGTTTTTTTGGCCCTGCTGCAAAACCTAAATGTTTTTTCGTTTTTTTTTTTTTTTTTTTTTTTTTTTATACGCGCATTGGCTATTTAGTACGCTATATACAACAGCTAGCAAGCCGCTCGTAAAAGTTGGTATCGCCAGCTCGACATCAGTGAACTGAACGTCGAAATGTAGTTTTTGGGATGTTGCATATGAAACGAGAGGTGTACCTCTTACACCCCCTATTTCTGAGAGTGAAGTACTACACTCTGATCGACTGCTACTCTTGCTTAGATTCATCGCTTGCTTGCTGCGGGACATAAAACTTTGCCGGAATACTGAGGACTTAAACATCGCTCTCTGATCGTAAAAACACTGCAACTAGAGCAATTTAACTTTTACAATGTTAATAAAGCTGCACTATTTGCTACGACCCAAGTAACAAAATGAATTCCTGTGATTCTCCGGCAAATGGACAAAATGCACGCGCGTTTTCCCATAAGAATGCACGGGAGCACCGCAAAAGTGGACTGGTTGCTGTGTGTTTCAGCTTGAAACCGAAAGTCCCACAGGGGCCAGATGAACCTTTAGCGTACATTATTATGACCCTATGGTTCAAACCTAAAATAAACCTTATTGAAGATTGCAGCTGGTGTATGCACGGAAGCTAAGTTGTTCTCGTTTCTTCGTTAAAACGCGCTTTCAGCACTTATGTTAACACGGCTTGGAACATGAAGCCTATAAGTATAAATAATAAAAAATGAAAGCCGTTTACAACTCCCTGTAACTCCGAATTAGAGCGCAGCTCTTGAGGAGGAGGATAAGGCACGGGAGGGGGGGGGGGGGGGGGGTCACGTGACCTCGGGGGTAACGTTACCTCAGGGGGAGGTCACGTGGCCTGGGGGTCACGTGACCTTACGGTTACGCCGACGGCGACGCCGCTCAAGCCGGAAACGGGCGCCTAAGAGCTGCGCTCTAAAAGGAAACAAATTGATCAATACAGATTGAAAGGCGCTTTGCAGCAGCTGTTCACAGGTGCCACCATAAACGGCCTTCAGTTTTTTTTTTTTTTTTTTTTCTCTTATTCCGCTTACTTTGCTTTATAATTACCACAGCAGGCCAGGGATTTGCCATTTTAGAATCTGTTGTTTCCTACCCAGCATTGGCCTTGGTGGAGGCTCGTTAGCGCCCGTTTCAGTGGCTCGGTAACTCGGTAAGACAAGAGAAGGTCGACAATGGCCGCTGTAATCTGGCGCGTGTGTAAAGCGTCTATGGGTATATTACTGATTATATGTATACCGCGTGTACACTAACGCTTGGACACCAATTCTGACGGTCCGCAGAAATCGGTTTGTCGACGTATCGCGCTGGGATTTACTACGGACGTGCCCGAAGATGCTGCATTCATTGGGGAATTGTAGTAGACCGTTTCCGTAGCGCGCTAAGCACCCGGATAGCGCTCCGTAATCAGCCACAAGACCTTGAACTATGCAGACAAGGCTGGCGGCGCGCATGCGCAGCTGCGGCGTTTTCTTCACGGATACCGTAGCGGAGGAGGAAAACGGTCTACTACAATTCCCTAAAACATCTAAAGTCAGAATAAAAAAAAATGTTTTTTTTTTTTTATTAAAACAAATTTTCCTAAGCTTTTTTTTCAAAATCATCACAAAATCGTTTTGTGCATTTCTGGCGTTTATTACGACTGAAAAATGGGTGAAATGTAAAACACAAACTACAATTGGCTTACCTATTCCTTAATTTACATGGCCCAAATAACCGCCGTAGTCACAAAAAACTAATATTTAAGTGCACATGCAAGGTATAGGAAAATCATAGTTATCGATTTTTCGTGATTTACTCAAGTTAGCCACTCTCCGCAATTTTAGTGAAAGCTTCTACCAGCCTCGGGCAAATCGAAACGTTAGTGCACACGCTGTAGAGACTGCAAATGTTGGCGTCTCGGTCATGACTCTAGTAGTACAGTGTGTGAAAATGAAATATATTTTAAGTAGCTCCCAAAAAAGGCGCTACTGGTGGGGAGTCCTCTGAGGGTTCTCCGTGGACGTGAGTGGACGACTTTTCAGTCTAGACAGATCCACGCTAGAAAGCTAGAAACTTCAAACGCTGTTAGTCGGCATACGCGATCCTCATAATGCGATGCTAAAATCTATCGGAAGCCGTACTTTTCAGATTCTCAAAGCAGGAACGAAAACTGCATTTGTTAACGAGAGCGGAAAGGCGCTACTGGTGGGTACGTTTCAGAGAGGACTTCCATGAGCGTGAGTGGACGGCTCTTCAAATCCAGACGCATCCACGCTAGAGACTTCAAACGTTGTTCGTCGGCAAATGGGTTTGCTCGTAAAACGATGCTGAAATCTATCGGAAGCCCTATTTTTTTAGATTCTCCAAGCAAGAACAAACACAGCGTTTGTAATCGAGAGCAGAGAGGCCCTACTCGTGGGGACTTCTCAGAGAGGACTCCCTAGGTCAAGAAGGGACGGCTTTTCAATCCAGACGCATCGACGCTAGAGACTTCAAACGTTGTTCGTCGGCATAAGGGTTTGCTCCTAAAACAATGCTGAAATTTATCGGAAGCCGTATTTTTCAGATTCTCAAAGCAGGAACGAACACTGCATTTGTTAACGAGAGCGGAAAGGCGCTACTGATGGGTACGTTTCAGAGAGGACTTCCATGAGCGTGAGTGGACGGCTCTTCAAATCCAGACGCATCCACGCTAGAGACTTCAAACGTTGTTCGTCGGCATATGGGTTTGCTCCTAAAACAATGCTGAAATCTATCGGAAGCCGTATTTTTAGATTCTCCAAGCAAGAACAAACACAGCGTTTGTTATCGAGAGCAGAGAGGCCCTACTCGTGGGGACTTCTCAGAGAGGAGTCCCATGGTCAAGAAGGGACGGCTTTTCAATCCAGACGCATCCACGCTAGAGACTTCAAACGTTGTTCGTCGGCATAAGGGTTTGCTCCTAAAACAATGCTGAAATCTATCGGATGCCGTATTTTTCAGATTCTCCAGGCAGGAACGAAGCGTTTGTTAACGAGAGCAGAGAGGCCCTACTGGTGGGGACTTCTCAGAGAGGACTCCCATGGGCGAAAGTGGACGGTTTTTCAATCCAGACGCATCTACGCTAGAGACTTCAAACGTTGTTCGTCGGCATAAGGGTTTGCTCCTAAAACAATGCTGAAATTTATCGGAAGCCGTATTTTTCAGATTCTTTAGGCATAAACGAACATAGCGTTTGTTAACGAGAGCAGAGAGGCTTTACTGGTGGGGACTTCTCAGAGAGGACTCCCATGGGCGTGAGTGGGCGGCTTCTTAATTTAGACGCATCTACGCTAGAGACTTCAAACGTTGTTCGTCGGCATAAGGGTTTGCTCCTAAAACAATGCTGAAATTTATTGGAAGCCGTATTTTTCAGATTCTCCAGGCAGGAACGAACATAGCGTTTGTTAACGAGAGCAGAGAGGCCCTACTGGTGGGGACTTCTCAGAGAGGATTCCCATGGGCGTGAGTGGACGGCTTTTCAATTTAGACGCATCTACTCTAGCGACTTCAAACGTTGTTCGTCGGCATAACGGTTTGCTCCTAAAACAATGCTGACATTTATCGGAAGCCGTATTTTTTAGATTCTCCACGCAGGAACGAACATAGCGTTTGTCAACGAGAGCAGAGAGGCCCTACTGTTGGGGAGGTTTTCTCAGAGAGCACTGCCATGGGCGAAAGTGGACGGCTTTTCTATCCAGACGCATCCACGCTAGAAACTTCAAACGCTCTACGGCTGCATTCACTTTGGTGTTCGAATCGAAACCGCGAAGCGGATCCGCTGTTTTCATCATGAACTGCGCGTGAGTTTGTATTGTATCTTTAAGCAACCTTGTTAGTAACCGCTTTGCGGATGCGGTTGAGTCGCCAGTGTGTTGATGCGGCGTTCGTCAGCATAGGGGTTTGCTCATACATCAATGCTGAAATTTATCGGAAGCCGTATTTTTCAGATTCTCCAAGCAAGAACAAACACTGCGTGCGTTAACGAGAGCAGAGAGGCGCTACTGGTGGGTAGTCGTCAGTGAGGGCTTCCTATAGAGTTATTGTAGTTACGCTAGAATTTCAAATGACGCTTGTGTGCTGTGACAAATTGAAGCAGATAGCAACCAGTCGAAAATTCACTTCCGGTAACGCATTTCTATGGTAAAAAGTGAGTGCATTCTTTCCCCGCGCTCGATTATAAGAGCAAATATCCCGTATAATTCGTACGTACTTGGTAGCGTGGACATTTTTGAGTCAGGCAAACGAAATAATTAATCACTTGCGGCGTTTTCCTTTTTTTTTAGTTCATTGTATTAAAAACGGTGCTAAAACGGCTTCGTGCATGTATTTATGTGCATTGTCGGACACTGTTAGCGGGAACCCGGCGTCGACGCTTTTCAGAATGGGGGATATACGTGCCAAACAAATAAAGGGCCTATGGAAAACCAAGAGAGACGGCAAGGAGTACGCAATAACACTGGATCAGCAACTCGCTGTGCATGTACAATCAAAATAAATTGAAGGCCACGTAATATAGTACGATTTTCAATGAGTAAGTACTGCTTTATTCTTTTTGCTCTGTGCAAAGACATTTGTTCTACGTTCAAACCATTGCCCGCACGATCGAAATCTTTGAGGGAAAGTGCCTGATAAAGGCAGTCCGGCATATAAAATAATAAAAAGAGACGCCCTTCGTAACCCACGTACTTTATTCTTTTCGTTTTGAATGTTTTTAACCGCTCGTAAAGATGCAAGACGGGATAATTTTCGCATAGTGACAGGACTGGCGTATTTGTAATATATAAGACCCATCGGAATGCTGGCGAACCTTGAACACACTCTATATTCCTTTCGATTGATATTTTGCTTAGAATTGTCTCTTGTTTTTACACACCTGCTGTGAAACACAGGTTTGGCCCTGAAATGTAGCGAAGTTTAACATCATTCACTGATGGATAAAAAGGCGCTAACTAAAGCAATTACACTTTTACAATCCATACTGTTCGGTACAACCCAAATCGAAATGTCAAAAAAGTGTTCCACGTTATTTTCCGGCGAAAATAGAAAATGCACGCGCGTTTTCCCATAGGAGTGCACAGGAGCACCTCAAAAGTAGTCTGGATTCTGTCTGCTTAAATGTGCCTCCCGGAACGCTGCTCACGACTGACGCTGCTCACGACTGAAATGGCGCGCGTAGTGTAACTATGCAGACTTTAATTTTCGATGAACACTTTTTCTGTGGTTCGTTATCCACCAAATGCAGACCGCTGTGGTTGGCTCTCCAAGCGCTGCAGAACCCAGGGACCCTGGCTTCAATCCCCACCCTGCCCGTTTCGATCTGGATGAGCACCGTACCGGCGTGCAGTCGTGTATATCACTATCTGTGTTGTGCACGTTAAAGACCCAAGGCTAGCGGGTGTACTGTACGGGCTTGGTTCACTAAGTAACGGCTTTTTCTCAGACGTTTTAACAAAACTGACTGCCACCCTGAGGCCACCAAGAGCTTTCTTTTACGTTCCTACCATGGTCAGCTATCACTGTGTTTTATTTAAACATCAAGGATTGAAAGTAAGGTATCCCTCGTAATCTCACAAACTAGGCACATTAATTGGGGTTTACAAACCCTAGAGAACGCGTGTTTACTTGTTTCCGGAAGTTCATTCACGGTTTCGGGAAACACCCTCGCTAAACAGCACCCGGCGGCTATTCGGAGAGCAAGTCGTCTGCTTCTCGCGCAGGGGTTGTGGTGATGTCAGAAAGACGCCGAGTTCTGATTGGCTTGTATTAGAAGGATAGTGGGTTGACCTCACTGCTAGCTGCCTTGAGGTCTATCCACTATTTTTCTTTCCATCAGCCAATAAGACCTCCGCGCTATAGCATCATCGCAACCCCTGGGCAAGGAGCAGACAAACTTGCGCTCCGCATTGATCTTAATGCCCTGGTTGCGCCAGCGAATGATGAACGCGCAAGGTCGATTCAGCGACCCCTCCGCCGGGTGCCTCCGCCGCGGCTGGGGTCGCCGTGTCAACAACAACGCAGCCCTGCGGCTCTTTCGTTATATAGTTTATGCCCTTCCATTACAGTTTATGTCCTTCTAGTGCGCATGCCCGCGAAAGGGCGCTTCTGGTCGCCCATGCAGTTCCTCTTTGAGACGGGCGCTTTGCACAACAAGAGATCCGATTGTGTCGGAGCATGCCACCGCTGCCGCCTCCAAGGCCGAGGATCCCAACTCTCGTTGGCTAATCGTCGTGCGTAGGGGGAAGGAGAGGGTTTGCGACGTCGGGGAGTGCGTGCGCCAGGTCGTTACGTAGGCCCCTGCCTAAGCAACGAGCAGTCGTCTTGGCGATCTGGGTTAAATGTCTGCACGGGGAATTTCGCAGACCCGAACTGTTTCGGTGTTGTTTTGTTTTTTTTTTTGTTTTTTTTTTTTCCTTGGGGTTCATTAGGGTTCCACAGAAGGGCACTTGTAGTTAGATCGCTGTACATATAGAGACGGCGAAACAGCGACGAACAAACCCGCCGCTTCGCTCCTTTCGGAATAAGTAAACAACAATATGTGATGTTTCTTTCTGAAAGAAACATGATTGTCATATAGCTGAGTACATCCTTTGCGAGCACGAGACATAATTTGGATTTTGGAAATTCAGGGGTATCTTATATTTACGACCGGAATTAGAAATATTTTGTGAGTTCTATAGACCTGCAAGTATTCTTTCCCATATTGCGTGATGGGCGAAGTTTCCACGTATATGTTCGATTGGTTTTTTTTTTTTTATGTTCTCATATTACAGTTGGGAAACATGTCAGCGTAGCGGGAAAGTTGAATAAAACGATAGTATATTGCATTTATTTTCCTATACTGCAAAAGTGCTCAGCTCTTGACGGCGTTTATGCTGTCTGTGAGGTTCTATTCTGCTTCTATAAGTCAAACGTAACTCAGGACACTTGAGGCGGAAATACCTGTCTGAGTGGCAAGGGTGGAAAGTCTAAGGAAAATGAAAAGAACGACAAGTGAGGTTACCTATTGATTTGCATATGGTCACTGACAGCTAAGATAACGCAAGTCCTTGTTATTATAACGCTTATTGCATTATAATTTGTTCTTTGACCTTGTTATCGGTTAATGGCGCAGTCTCACCGGCGGCGAACCGTTAATAGATTGCTCTAACTTCTAGAAAACACGTTCCTGTCTCACGTCTGTCATCGCCTTCACTGAGGAATATTGCAGCGACTGTGTAGAATGTCAAAGATTGCTACCAAGACCAGCCTCGGTCACTCTTCGAGATTCCTTTCGAATCGCGATGGACACCCGAAGAGACGCACCAGACAGCACACAGAACGTTGTCAGAGTTGTAATCAGCCATCTGCGGGACATTCATCGTTTGTATTTTAAGATGCAGTTCTTCAAAAGATGTGATTGGTCCGTATTATATCACACCCATCATACGAGGCAACCACCTTTAAAAAAATAGTATCTCTTGGTTGTGCATTAAGTCGCAATCCCACTGGCCACACATTATACAAAAGGCATGGTGTTGCACTGCGGGCACGATGACAAAACTATATATGGGAACACGTTAAACATGTCTGCTGACAGTTTTTGTATGATGTATTTTCAATGTGACCGCGCCTTTAGACGTCACCCGGATAACGTATACATCACACATCTTATAATGTGATGTGAGCCTTTTTTTTTATTGTAGGATCGGTCAGCCGCACACAACACGAGGATCCCGCTGCATATTAATCAGCTCTTCGTGTCTGCAGCACGTGGGCCTTCAAATGTTCGGTCGAACCAACTTCCGAAAATTCCAACAAATACTTGGAGAGAGAACAAAAAGCTTATCCGTTTGCTATTGGGCAGTTCTCCACATCACGTCGCCGTCGGAAACAGCTTCCAAGCACGGCTCGCTCACCGCTCTATACTGCTGCCATCAAGTAAAACTGTCCCCCACTTTAGCGAATTCATTGTCGAGGACCTTCCGTCGGGCGACCCGAGTGATCACACAAATGGTCCGCGCCCGTGGCTCTTCATGGAAGCCACAGGAGAGAAGGTTTTGGTAAGGGAGGGTGTCCAGTCGGGTTCACTGACCTCTGACCCAAATTTGACAGGCCCCCCCTAGCGCTCGCTGCCGTGGTTTTGGAGAGCGCTTTATCGATTTTGAGGATCCTCGGAGACTGAGAATGCTGCCGGTGTGGGCGGCCAAGCCGACAATGGTGGGCAGGTGGGGGGAGGGGGGAGGGGGGGGGGGGGGGCACGTCATGGTCTACTGACCGGCTCCTAGTCTGGTGATGAATCTGATCGCGGTTGCTAGAAAACAGTATGGGTAGGCTGTGCATGTGTTACCCCGGGAAGACCCATGGTAGACTTTTATGCCTGGCGGTACCCAGCAACCTTTTGAGATTAAAGTGGCGGAGCGAAGAGTCGCCAAAATTCATGTTCACGTTGTCACGACTTCCTACCACCAGTCTGGCTGCAACACTGGTTTTTAGCTCTCTGTTCTGAAACTTTGAATTTGGAAACAAAGATTAATAAGTACTTTTACGCCTAAATTTAGAATCAGTCGCATATTATGAAATTAGCGTGTCGGATAGAGTGCGAAAAGCGTGATTGATTGGCACCTCGTGCGGGTGGATATTCATTTTTTTTAATCCATAATCAGTACGCTCAAGCTAAGACCGATAAAAAACGACAATATTTTAATGTTCAATTGCTATGTTCTTTTGCACTGTGTGTCTTCCAAAAGAGGATAAATGTTCGTCAATCTGTCTCGGCATTGCTTTTTTTTTTACGTTGGTGTTCTCCATTAATGTAATGTAAATGGAAAGAAAAATAAATTATAGATATTAATATCATTAAACTCAAACTAAAAAATAAAATCGATTCACAAAACATCAAAACATTAGGCTTGCGCAAACCTTCTTGTCAAGGTTCCGGAGTTATCACTACCCTGAGTTAGGCTCAGGTTAACACTCGCAAATTATAATTAAATAGGTTCCATTTAAAACGCAATGTGCGTCCGTGCATCTTTTTTTTTTTTTTTATTGGAGGGGGGTGAGGCATTTCGTTTGTGGCAAATATGGGCAGAGCAAGCACCAACCAAACTTCCCGGAACAGAAAAACCCGTTAAACCGTAGTGAATTAACGTCGAACTAGCAGAGCGCTGCCGCTCACCGCCTCACAAACACAGTTCCCGCGAAAAATACCCAGCGGAAAACCCCACCGGCTCTCTCATGTTACCCCACCGGAGTCGACCAAGCGGCACAAATACCGCTGCCGTCGCCCCATACCGAAACCCAGGGTCCGAACACCGAAGCGTAAAAATGCCGACAGAGCAGCGCGAACCCCTTTCCCCCTTCACCGCGACCGAAACTCCCGTCCGTCGCCATGGCGACGTGGACTGGCGCGTCTTGTTCGAAGCGCTGAACGACAGTTCTACCGACGGACGCGAGGACGCGCGGAACTTGGTCAAGACTGGCTGCCCGGATGGCCGCTTGACGTGTCCTCACTTCGCTTCCGAACCCGGTGCATTATGAAAGAAAGTTGAAAACAGCAACGTCATGCGCACAGGAGCGATGGGGTCTAGGGTTAGCTGACTTTTGAAAATGAAGACAATCCAGAAGCCAGAAGACATCTGAGAAGACACCCCAGGAGAAATCATCCCAGAAGACATCCCGGAAGACAGCCCAGAAGGTAGGCTAGAAGACAGGCCAGAAGACAGGCCAGAAGACTTGCAGACGGCGGTCGGCTCTAGAAGCCAAGCAGACCACCTCGGGTCCGAACAAATCGCCGAGTCATCGTGAGGTGCCTGTCCGCGTCTGACGTTTTGCCCAAAGTGGAAGGTGTTCGATGGCCGCAAGCAGTGATGAGGACAGTGATGGGAATTCAAAACTGCCAAGGGTCGCGGCTGAGAAGTCGGATTCTCGCTGGGTGTTTATGTTCCTGAACGGCGACGAGTACTTCAAGCCGCTGAGGACTCTAGTGAACCAACGCCACTACAGAAGTCTCGAGTCCCTTCTGGAAAAACTTACTGAGAGGATCAGACCCAGCTTCGGGGCCATTCGAAGTGTGTACACCCCGAGGCAGGGACATCGGGTGGGCTCCATTGAAGAGCTGCACAGCAACGAGCGCTACGTCGCGGCCGGATACGAAAAGTTCAGGCAGCTGCCACAGGGGTGAGTGAACTGGCGCCCTTCAAACATTATCTCGAAGAGAGACCTTGTCGCACCCGCAGCCAAAGCCCGGCCGAAGGCGATTAGTGCATGCTGGAGGCGGACCACCTACTGGCTTCTTAATTTTTCACATACTATAATTAAATATAGCTAAATTGGGTGACTTCATCTTTACTTTGCTCGGGCTAGTGACATCAAACCACTTTCGCCCAACATTTTTTTTTTTTTTTTTTTTTTTAGAAACGCGTGAAAGAGCATTTTTGGTCATGAGCTCTTAGCATTGACCGCGCTACGAGGTATTTTGTTTCTGGCTATTTTTTCTTATATATTTTTATGTGAGCTCGTGCCGTGGGCGCGGGGTACCACAGAAAGTGCCATCTGATCTATCGCTAAATTACCCAAGCACCAACAAGAATGCTGGGAATTTTAGTATAGACCTTTCCAATGTTTACAAAATCACAGTCCAGCGTGCGATCTTCACAGCCCAGCACGTGCGTGTTCGTCGCTTCGGAAAGCGAGGAAAGCACGCGCCATACGCACGAACACTCAAGATGGCACCGGCCACACGCTCTTTTTTGGAAAGGTCTATATACGCCTCACGCGCTCGCCTCCCCCTTTAAAAGATGCGAAGTAAATAACCAAAATAAGGCGTTGAACGCGCGTGCTAGCTGCCATTTTATTTTGGTTATCTACTTCAAAGCTTTTATACAGGGAAAGTGAGCGCGTATGCGGCGAGTATACCTACATTCCCAGCACCCTCCTGGATGCTTGGGCAATTTAGCAAACAGGTCTATTAGGGCACGCTAGAGCTCACACGTCGTGTTTTCTTCAGTACAATGACACACGTCACGTTTCGTTTTGTTTTCATCCTTGAATCTCACCGGGTTCACTTTAGGTATGATCAGGTGTGGTGTATTTAATAAAATACCGCTTGTTAAGCATGGTCATGTTACTTGATTTAGGCGTATTCAACCAAGGAGATAGAAGAGAACCGCGGCAGCTAACTCTTAACGTTTATGAGACCTTCGCACGGAATCTTTCCACTGCCTTGGTGGTTTTATTTTTAGTATAAAATAGGGGTCTCTAAATGTGTTGGTTAAGGTCGGAGTTAGGAGCGTGTTGCACTTTTGAGAGCCGGAAAATAGATAAGACAATATAAATATGAAAATTCTAAATAAATATGCCTAAACCAGCATTTAAATATAGAAATTTTTTTTGTATGCATGTTTATTCTAGTTCAGCTGGCCTTATTTGAAGTGCGAACCAAACTAGCTCAGCTTAAGCCTGTTATAAAAGTTTTAACTTGAGCAAGAACTCAATAAAAACAAATGTAAGGTGAATGAATACCGACATTTTATTTTTAAATCCAATGTTGCTAATTACGTCATTACCAAATAGTTGGGACCAAGAAGACTCACCAGGCATAAATCAAGGCGCATGGGAACTTTGCATGGGAACAGACGGTGCAAGAAACTAATTTAAATGGTAGATCTGACGATGGCAATATGCAATAGTTACAACACACGACACTAGGCAACAAGAGAACACAGGGGAAGTTCAACATAGTTCCACGGACTAGAGACAGTAATACGGCGTGATGACAATGCGTAACACATAATAGGGCAGAAGAACCCGCGTTTCATTCAGTAAATATTTTATTCGTGTTCTTCTGGTCCGCGTCGCGGCGCCCTTTACTTTTTTTTTTTTTTTTTCACGTTTGTTTATTATTGGGTTGGTAGCAGGGGGCCGTGTTCCGGACGTCTCGAAAAGACCGCGACCGCCCAAGGACCGGGGTTCGGAAACCGCCGGTATAGAAGGCGAAGAGGTCCCCAGAATTGATGCGAGAATCACTCGATAGAAGAAAGAGGAAGAGTTACTGCTCTTCGATGCATATTAGTAAAAGAGAATATACCATTATTAAAAATATTGTCCTACCCTAATTATAAATTTTTGGCGACCGCATATCTTCTGCTAATCACAAAATAAATGTGTAGAGTCTTTTTTTTTAATTTGGGGCGTTTTTTACTTTTTTTTTTGTTTTCTTGATGTATCTGATGCATTTTTGTTTTAGGCAGCCATCATATCAATGGCGGAAAGGGGGGGGAGGGGGCGGGGCTCAATTTTCTGTCTGATTTGGGGCACGCTAAGATGTGTGTTTGCAGTTTGTTAAACAAGCAAAATAGGTGGCTAGGTGGCGTTTCTTGATTGCACTAGAGAGATATGTATTTTGGAGAAGTTATCCGTCGTTGAAAAGACACTTGGCTCCGAGACTAGACGTGGCAGTGATGACTGTGCTGTAATACAATCGCTCTAAATATATTTTTTCCAATAGCGACGAATTTAATTTATTACGTTGCCATTTATACCATTTAGTAACTTAATTATCACATTACAATAAAAAAATTAGTTTCAGTGTTTTATCACATAACGTTGTCACTACAACATTGCAGCATTTTTTTTTTATTTATTCATACTGCAGGCCATTTCAGGCCCAAGCAGGGTGGGACAACAAGAAAGAAAAGACATAACTAAACAGAGTTTAGTTATGTTATGTTAGTTAGAGCCTTCTTAGATAAAGTACACATAAGAGGTAAAGGCACTAGCACAGTATGGCATAGGGCTACATAGGGGTAGTGTTCTGGAGTCAGCGAGCGTCATCGCTATTACACAAAAAAGCTAACGTGTGCGTTCTCAGCTTATCTTCGCTCTTGAATAATTTAGAAATAAATAACCTGTCAATCTCAATGCACAGAACAAATTAAAAAGAATGTTCTAACTTAAAGTATATTTTAACTACGTACCTGGCTATGAAATGAAGGTAATTTGTAACGTAAAAATTACCAACGGTAAGAAACGTTTTCCTATCTTTGAGATATATATCAGGCTGTTTCATCAGTTCTGCAAAGCTCAGCGTACACACGCATGGTTACCTTTACTATTACTTCTTAAATACGGTTAGCAATAATTTGCTCTTCTACCTTGACAAGTAACCATCCTTGTGCAAAAATTAAAAAAAAACTGCCCAACAATATAAAAACCCCAAAAATATTCCGCCTTTTGATGTTTTAGAGTTGAGGGTCACTGACCGCCGCCCGCAGACGCTAGTTTTTTTTCCCCTGTTGTTACAGTTTCAAACTGACATGTGTTTTTAACTCCAGTCGTGCTACCAGTTTAACCACTCTACCTTTAGAAAAAAAAAAAACATATTTCAAGCTAGAGGAAAAATCTGGGCGTTAAATTCAACTTGCATTGATTTGACTCATTCGCCTCTCAAGGCTCGCGCCTTCACTACTTTGGAGTAAAGTGGGCGTTCTTCGCGCTTAGCTTGACAGCGCTGCCAGGGAAAGAGCGGCAGTAGGAATAGGAGAAGCCAGCCGCCTTCTCCAAAACTCACTGCATACTTTTAGACATCGATCATCTTAGTATCGATGCTTTGTCGTCTTTAGAAAGGATCAAGGACGCCGCCACCGCCATTTACAGCGTACTTTTTTTTTGTTTTTTTTATGAGGGACGGTGGTTTGGCCTTCCGTGGCTACCGCCGCTCGCGTGCTTGAATGGGGATTGCGGGAGTGTGTGTGTATGTTTTTTTTTCTTTTGTATTTGTGTTTTTATAGCTCGTTTTTTTTTTCTTTTTTTCTTCTTCTTTTTGAGGGACATTGATTTTCGGGTGAGCAGGTTTTGGGTCAACCTTGAAAAAAAGCTCCGATTTCTCTGGCTCCAGCCTTTGATTAGGTAGAGGTACTGGTAACAAGGGGGTAAGTTTTACTAGTTGGTGATCGTTGTGCATGATGTAAAACAGCGCTCAAAGGGACGAGACGGGACAAAGGAATGCGGACACGAGGCACATGCACACGTTGTGTGTGTTTCCTGTGTTAACTCCTAACATCATGTACTCGTAAGAACGCGAAAGATTAAGAGTGATTGCTTACTCATACCTAGTTGTCCCTTGGTCAGTATCAACATTTTAAATAGTTATAAACATTTGGAAGTTCCCTTCAGGCCCCCTTAATTTACCCGTGGATTAGTAGTAGACGTAGTCAGTTTAGCTAGTTTGTTGGTCTTGCTTTGTTCGTATCCTTTAGTTTGTTCCGGCTTCTGGTATTCAGAAAAAAAAAAAAAGTGATGAATACGCGCCGAACAATTCTTCGCTGTTTCCCGTGTTCCTCGTTTTTCTTACTATTCATATTTTATCAATATTTTTTTATGGTGTTTTCTCCATACTTATTACAAAATGTGCTTAATGTAAAACCCTATCATTTTTTTTTTGAGCTGCCACCGTGTGCGTACCCCAAGAGACAGCTTTGCATGGCGAAGTTGTATTTTTGATGATGCATGCAATGATGCGTTCTCAGGAAAAACCAAACAAAAACAAAGACCACTATTCTCTTGGGACTCAAAATGCAACAATAAATCTTAAAGGGGTTGTTATACATATATATATATATATATATATATATATATATATATATATATATATATATATATATATATATATATATTTATCACACCCGAGTCAAAGCACTGACGCTAGCTGTCTGACGTTGGTAACCCAGTTTCTGCGGAACTTTCTATTTTTCGCAGACAGCCCGCGTGAATGGCGCCCCTTTTAAGACAAGGGGCCAGTGGGAACTGACGCGTCTGCTTAGTATCTTCGGCGTTCCTGACCTTTGCTAAAGGTGGAAGGCACCGAAAGAACCACCAGAACGCTCCTCCTTGATTGGTTAGCTACGAGCTGAAGGCGGGTCCTACTGAGAGGTTGAGCAGAAAATAGACCGGGCAGGTTTAGTCGCTTGAGCTCACTCGGAGAAAACGCTACGTGAGCATATCAGCTGCGTGTTGGATTGATAACAACGGAGCCACATTGAGAGCCTGTTAGCACCTTGAATACTGGTATGTATCGACGCTTTATTTATTCGAGGACGTTTCTTCAGTATAGTATGTGGAAAACCCGATCGAAAGTATAGTTCTTCAAAACGTGGGCCCCCTTGTTTAGCATTTTGAGACCTGGCGTCATTCTTTCACAGATGCAAATTTGACTCAAGAAATATGTTCGTTCGTTTTTTGTCAGAATAAGTTTTTGATGGTAGAATCACTGGCACAGCTAGCCAGAATACATGGCCACCAGTTTCTTATATACGTTTCTTTGAAAACGTTTCAACGCCCCAGTCAAGACTCAGTTACGTGGTATGTTCATATGTGCGTTATAAAACTTCTCTATGTTTTACGTGCCTCTCTGTATCCTACGTGCCCATCTGTCTTCTAGGTGAACCTGTAGTTAAACAAGATTCAAACAAGCCCGCACCCTATACTGAAACCGATAGATTTCTGCACTGCATATTTAAGCACACGCGATAGTGTGCTCTCAAAATGGGTTTTCCGGGGTGCCATAGGATAGAATATCAGCTGACTTGTCGCTAAAAGGCTTCGCCCAGATGGTAGTACATTTAGGCAAAACTTCGACTGCCAGTTTGGGGTTCACTACAGACGGTGCTGCCCGTATTACAATGATATAAGTCACGCGCAGATTTTTACAGTGTTCCCTAAAATTGCTCAATTTGGACACGTATCGAGGTTTCGGTTTCTTATCAGAGCGTCTCTCCGCTCCAGATATACGCCCCCCCCCCCCCCCCCCCCCAATGACCAAAACGCGCAACGCGCATGCACCGCCACGCATCGCACGTAAAGGTGCGTCTTCACACTGGCACCGACGTCAAAAATGCGAACCTCGTGTGGTAGTCCGGAGGCGCGGCGAGAACCACGATAGGGGGCGCCTCTAAGCAGCACGTGACTGTCATTTGATACCCGGAATGTTAGGATGCGGGGTTTGTTTATATCGCGTGTTCCCCGCCGTGTGCCATAGCGGTACGGTGCGAACGCTTGCTTCCGGACGGGGCGCGGTGGTTCCTTATTGTTATGTCCCCAGTAGCATAACCTACGCGACCGAAAAACGTGTAATTTCCCATCCAAATCTAAGAGGTATACAACATCGAAGTCGAGATGGTATTAAGACTAGGACTGCCTTGTGATAATTTACAGCATCCTCGATCACCCGCACCAGTGCGCACCGGGCCAGCGAGGTTCGCCCCATCGTCTTCGATCAAGTGCGCCGGTGCGCACCCTCCCGGTGCAGCTTTTCGTTGCCCCGACGCGCATCAAGAAAATCGACAATGCGCCGGGGTGCAGTCCCATCAGGCATTGCGGCCAGGAGCAGGAATCGAGGAGATGGCGGGAATAGCAGACGCGCAGCCTGCTTGGCATACTTGGGTAGTAATTCAATTACAGTAATCGAATTACTGTAACTTAATTACTTTTCTTGGTAATTTGTAATTACAATTAATTACTTCCGGCTAAAATGAACTGTAATTGTAATTTAATTACTTTCTAGCGTCAGCAATTGCAAAATTTCAGGCACAACTACAATTACTTTTGCAAAACTTTGTGGCGCCGACGGAACGTCTCTGAAAGCCTCAGCGCTAGCACAAGCGGCCTAGCTCTCAGTGAAGCACTAGCACACAGACACGCACTCACACACACGCACAACATAAATAGCGTCGCATTGTTCGTTGTTTTGTTGCTTCCACTGCGGGCTGAGAGACAATCCTCTTTCGAGCCTACCTCAACGGCGCCGTGTAGCGCCGTCTGCAGTGTGAGCAGAAAACAATGCCCTAAGCATGCCAAAATATTGAAAGAAGAATAATTTAGCTTCAGCTTCCAGCTGAGGTTCGGAACTTTAATTGTCTATGAAGTTATTTCTCTTTCTTTTTTGCCACAATTTTACGTCCCTCTTCCAATACTGTCGCATGTTTGTATCTTTATTATTTTCAAGTTTATTTCCTGTTGGACTTACTTCGGATATTATTTTCATAAGCATTTTGGAGAGTGACCTCGCACCTGTGAATATTGACACCAATGGTTCGGGAGCCCCAATTCGGTTCTTATATATTTCTGAGCAATTACCATTTCAACTCGATGCAAATAATGTCCAATGCCATGATGTTTGTATGTGAATACGGTCGTATTAGCTTGTGTGGATTTTAGTTTTATATTAACACTTGTAAAATAGTCATAGATGACTAATTGGCGCATTTTTATTTGCCTGGCTAACAAAAGTCTGTCAATCCAATTGTTTCGTCAGCGGTTTGGCGTCTTCCAGCATATGAACTAATTCAATATTATTTATTAAAAATATAAGAACGTAGTAATTCATTGCCTCAAACCGTCAATTTCTATCATGTATTTAACAAAATTCATAAAAGGAAAGTACAATGCGTGACATTTATGCACCGATGCCTAAGCCTACTCAAACATTGGGGCAAGGAATGAACAAATACGTTGCATTCTATACAACACATTTAAAGTTATATGGCCCAAGTCGGGTCTCTCTCAGAAATAAGTGATTTAAAAAGTAATTGCATTACTTTTTAAAAGTAATTTGTAATCGTAATTAATTATTTTTCACGTAGTAGTAATTGTAATTGTAGTTAAAATGCTTTTGAAGCAAAGTAATTGTTATTGTAATTAAATTACATTTTGGAAGTAATTTACCCATGTATGCTATCAAGATGGCGGCCTTGCGAAGACGAACACCTCAGCTCTTCTCAGAGCGAGACGACGATCTTCTTACCATCGCCGCGATTACCGTCGATTGCTGCGGTGGCAAGGGGCGCCCGAAAGGTATGAACTTCGTGGAAAGCGTTGCGAGGAGTTTCTATGACACCGAGTATACGGCCATTATGTGGTGGTTCTCTTTCTGGAAACACCAATGATGGACAGCACATACCTGTTTGTCGACGTAGCGCACTGGAGAAACTGTCACTCAAGCATTCACACACCCAAAGAACACACCTCTCAGACAGCGCTCACTAACATCTTTGTATTTCGTGTTTAACTTCGGCTTCTACTTCCACTTCAGTTTGAGACAATTTGCAAATAGAAAAAGACGAACTATGAGTCAAAAATTCCCGTCTAACGCTTAGGCTAATTTGCGGCTAAATAATTAATCTCTTTTCGTGATAATGTTATCGACGGCGTACTAACACATGTCCTCTAGTCGTATGATGTTCTCAGCTTCGATGATTTCCCTTGTTAATTGGTTAAACACTTTTGCCCAACACGGTGCTGTTGTTGAAATGTGCGACACACCCACAATCCCGACAGTGTATCCCCAAGTGGTAGAGTTGGCGTTTACGATGTTGTTGTTATGTTTTCGAAGGCGGTCATTTAGACATCGCCCAGTTTGTTCAACGTATTCGCAACTTTCACGACCTATAGGGGGCGCACTGGTGCCTATCAAAATGGCTGTCATCTGGATGATCGTCGTAGAACAGCGGTACGAGGCTGGGTCTGCGACACGTAAGTAATTCTTGTTTTGCTATATACGAGCACTGTCAGAAGCTTACGTTATTTTTTCACGTCAGGAACGTGTAGGCAAGCACCTTTATTATGAGGCCAATCATCCAGGAGCTAGGGAGCGCGATTCTCACACCGCGGTACCACCATCGCTGAAAGTTGCGAATTGCCTTCCGCAGGAAAGGGGGAATGAATAGACAACCTGGTCCTATGCTTCTTGGAGCAGCAGATTGCATGATTTGAGGGTGTGGTGACGTGTTTGCAAAGGCTGGACAGTCTTATGACGACGTTGCTGCTGCATCCCAAGTCCACTTCGTCCGCACGGGGAGTGTTGTCTGTCTTTCCTGTGTATACCTCCAGATCGTAGGAAAATCCAGAAGCACCTGACAAGACGTAGATTTTGTATCCCCACTTGTGGGGATTTTGAGGGTTGTATTGCTTGATACAACTGCGGCCCTTGAATGGAACTATTTGTTCGTCGACACAAAGGCTCCTTTCCATCGGAATTTCCTTGAACCTAGCTTTTACCATATCAATGATGGGCCTGATGCGATACAGTTTGTCATCCTTGTCGAGTGTGCTGTTGTCGTTGAAATGTATAAACCGCTTGGTTTCTTCAAACTCGTTGACGCTCATCACTTCAGTAACCTTGTCAAACTGTAAGGCAGAAGACCAATAGGATCGCGTCCTTGGCATCTTGGCAAGCGACATGTAAAGCACCACGCCAATAAATTCCTCAATTTGCTTTGGCGAGAATTTTACTGCATGCTCTGGCCTGCTCTGGACGGAGTACAGCGTGCTCTGCTCTGCGATGTGCTGGAAAATGTCGTCTCCAATGAAGTACTTGAAGAACTGTATAGGCGAATCCAGGTTCATTACGCCGCTTGGCAAAGTAGTCTGTCCAGAGAATTCCAGATCTGCTTCGGTTTTCTTTAGGCAACCTTTCTTCCATCTGACAACGGGCCGACTCGAAGAAGCTATGGACGGTGGTAGTTCTTCATCTTCGTCGACGCTCGCATCCTCGTCACTTGGAGCTCTTGACGTGGCTTGCGAAGCGGGAGGGAGATCTGCAATATTAAATCGGCAATCCTGTATGATGCGTTGATGAGATTTACACCTCACATGATTAGCCATTGAAACACTTACAGTCAGGATCATCATCTGACAGATCCTCATCCTCGCTTTCGGGAGGAGGGGGCACCCCATAGAACGTCCGTGTCTCCATTCTTGAATTTCTAAAATAAGGTTCAAACGGATTTACTGCAACTTAGACAATGAGGTCATTGTGAACAACAGATTTGAAGCTTCAAACAGCATGCGCTTTATGATATGGCGCCAAGCGTGCCCCGTAGCTGACATAGTACAATGGGTGCATGTTGTAGCATATCTGCTACAGAGCTCTTTTCTTAAATAAAAACAGTCTTAGTGCCTTTCAGCAAGAATCATTGAATGTAATGGAATCCCAGGTGCTTAAAGAACACGCACAAATTATGTTCGCTTTATAGAAACAGCCAGTCAACTGAAAATAGCGCTTGATTTCACTTGAAAGACGCGAAACTCACCTTCACGTGCGTGACGCCATTGTTTTTCTGGCAGTGGTTGGTGAGCGCTCTCCTAGATGGCGCCAAATGCAAGGAGCGGCCAGAAGCTGTAGCAGATGTGCTACATAGTGCGTACGGTGTCCAAAATAAATTCCGTTCCGAAATATTAACTCTTTTTCGGCTTGTAGCATATCTGCTACACTATGCAATATAGGGTTAACGCACCCATTGTGGAATCTCTTGTCGGAGTGCCGAAAACGGTCCGCTTCGATATGAAGCGCGGTCGATGGCGCGAAACCCGCAAAGTATCTCACTAACTGCTATCGCAGTAAAAAAAGAAAAAAAGAAAAAATGAAAATTTATTAGCGAGACAGCGAGGCTGAACGAAAGCCCATTCAGCTCTGAGAAGCGGCGCCGGCGTCGGGAGCGTCGTGAGAGTCCTCACTCGTGGGTTGTGCCGGGCTTCCGCTAGATGGCGACACCGAAATTTCTCGCCGCGAGGGGTGTGGGTTTGCTAGAGCGGAGATGCCTTCCGACAAGAAACCGAAACCTAGAAACGCGTTCAAATTGAGCAATTTTTCGGAAAACCATAAATTGCTGCATGTGACTTATATCAGTGTATTAATAATAATAATAATAATAATTGTTTATTGCTACCAGCAAAGAAAATTTTAGTATTGCGGATGCATCAAAGCCAACAGGAGGCTTGTGCGACGCCATCCTCCAATAAAAAAACGATATGTAGCGGTGTAGCTACGGAAAATACAATAATATAAAACATACAAAAAAGAGAAATATAAACACAATTCTATGAAGTTAGTCACTCTAGTTATAACGTGAAGATTTTACGCGACAAGATATTATGCACATACTAAAACGGAAATCAAGAGCAATGTCAAAGCAAAATGAAATACCACAAAACTGGAAAATATGCGAAAACAATTCACGGAAGGTGCCTTCTGTTAAAATGTCCTACAAACAGCAGAATATTCATTAATGTTCCAGAAAGGCAGGCGCTTAAAAGTTGCACACATTATTAAGCAAAATGCGTCTACAATATAAATAAACAGGATAGAGACCGAAACCAATAGTTCCCTATTAAAACGAAATACCTCTAAGCATCTTTTTAACTTTGCCCAAGGATATTTGGTTTAGAAGTTCAGGTGGTAAGTGAGAAAAAATATATGGCACATAGAACGCACGCATACTTTCGCCATAACGAGTGCGGGAAAGAGGAATGTGAAAAGGGTGCGTATGTCGAAGATCACGTGAGGGTGGGCTTGAGATTTTGAAATCAGAGTTCCAAAAGTGCCGCAATACCACTGAATGAACATAAAGGATTTGGAAGTTAGGTAGTTGCAAATATTCAAAAAGATTAGCGTTGTCAGGTATTTTAAGTTTATAAGAGACACTTTTCAGGATAGCTTTCAGGATACAGTCCACTTTGGTTTTCCAATAGTCAGAAGAATGTCGGAAAACGGTGATGGAGTAGCGAAGGACGCTATATGCAAGCGAATGGGCAATCATTCTTCGAACAGATACAGGAAAAAATATTTTGTATTATATAATAGGCAACTAATGCTTCTCAGTTTTTACAGATGTATGTAAAATGAACATTCCATTTAAGACCGCTGACAAAATATATGCCTAGATACTTCACACTATCTGTATACTCAACCGGAATGCAGTTGCATTGATGACAGAAAGAAGAGTGCAGAACTAATGGAATGTTGAGAGTGACTGTTTTGAGTGGATTATAGAAGCATACTAGTCTTGTCTTTTTAACATTTATATCAAGAAGGTTTTTTTTTTGTTTTTTTTTGTTTTTTTTTAACCAGTCCATAATTGCTATGGCTTGAGATTGCAACTGGCTGATGGAATTGGCATAGTTGATATGTTGGGTCATAATTACAGTGTCGTCCGCGTATTGATAGAGCTTACATCCCGGTACCATGGTGGCGATGTCATTGACAAAAATATTAAACAAAAGAGGTGATAGAATAGATCCCTGTGGTACTCCCGCTTTTAGTTCAGTTCGAGAACTCTGAAATCCAGATGCGCACATCAGTTGAGAGCGATGAGAAAGATAGTTTTTAAGAAGGCAAAAAAATGAACCACGAAACCCTAGGCTGTACAGTTTCTTCAACAGTATCGTATGGCTTACTGTATCGAAAGCTTTGGACACATCTAAGAATAGTGCGGAGGTAACAAGATTGTGATTGAATGCTGAGTATAGGTGATCTGCGAAATCTTCTAGAAGAGGCTGAGTGCCCTTTCCTTGCACAAAACCAAATTGAGTTAGAGATGAGATATTAAATTTTTCTAAAAAAGATGTCATAATATTAAACACATGTTTTTCGAGAATCTGAGCGATGATTGGCAAGAAAGAAATTGGGCGATAGTTTTCAATATTGTTTCTGGTACCACCTTTATACAAAGGACGTACAATAGATGTTTTAAGTTCATCGGGAAGTACCTTGGTTTCAATAAAACCATTTACCATAAATAGAAGTACGTCTTTCAGAATGCCTATATTTCAGCGAAGGTCAGATAGACGGATTCCGCCTATACCAGGGGACTTGTTGTTCTTGAAACTAGACAAGATGGAATATAAATCAGCTTCCTGAAAAGATGGAAGGAACGCTGAGGAAGAGACTAGGTTATCAAACGCATCTAGGCTATCTCTCGCCTGACCAGAAAAAGTAGCAAATAAACGTTAAAATCCTCTACAATTGATTGCAAATTATCGCCAAAATGTCGTTTCAGTGTATCATCAATGGAGTGTGTTTGGTGTTCACGGAGTTCATTTATCAAAGACCAAGTTTTACGTGCATCCGAATGAGATTGGGAGAATTTTCTGTGATAAGAAATGCGCTTAGCCGATCGAATCATCGCGTTTACTTTGTTACGGCAGGATTTAAAGTTTATTCGTAGGTGTGCATCATTGGGTGAACGACGGCAGCGAGCCCATAGTGCATTTTTTTTCCCTTATCGCGTCTAAAATATTCGCATTCAGTCATACAAGATCAGGGTTGCGTTTCTTTACGAATATTTCTCTCCAGCATCTTTCATAGAACTGTTTGAAAACCAGCACAAATTTTGGATAGACGTCGGTGTAGTTAACGGTCCTCAAAAAGTGGTTCCAGTCAAAAGCTGAGACCAACTTATCAAAGGCTGTGGTGTCGATACCTGTAACATTAATGCGACTTGATGTTTCGCGCAATTTAAGAATGCCGATTGACCAGCGGCAGGACAAAAAGTAGTGGTCGGCAAGTTTTTCCTTAATAACTGCTGATTTCACGACAGTCAAAGATGTTCTTAGGTTAATATGGTCAATGCATGAGGAAACAAGTCTCCTTAAAAGGAACTCTTCACATGTTGGACAATTAATAACGGACTCAATACCGTGAGTTGCCAAAATGTTGAGGTAATTGCATACAATAGATTTGGTCCCTTTCAAGATGTCAATATTAAAGTCTCCTATAATGCATAATTTAAATTGACCATACGAACTCAGATCAGTAATGTTTTCTTTGAATTCCACAAGAAAAGACCCTATATTTGTGGACGGTGGTCTATACATTGCGAGCAAACATATGCAATTGATTGCATTCTCCACAGAAAGGGTAATGAACTCGGCCTGAGCGAACGTCAACGAAATATTTGAAAATGACCATTTGTCACTCACGAAAACCGCGATACCACCACCATGACCCATATCTCGAGTGGAAAAAGTGCCACGATACCCCGGTAAAGAAAACTGATCTGTTGCAGAAGAGGGGATGTTAATTTCTGTTAAGACAAATACATCTACTGAAGAAGCAATAGCTCTTGAGATAATTTCGAATTCTGCCCAATGTTTACGTATACTCCGAATATTAACGTGTACTACAGAAAAAAAAACATTTCATCACAGTTTCCAAAGATATTTCGAAGAGATGAAAAATTTGAAACCTGAGCGAAATCTGTCATACGTCTAAAGAATATTTTCAAGGTCTAGCGAACTGTTAATTCTCACTGGTGGAGAACCCACCGCCTTTTTTGCGTAGATTTTCGCTCTGGTTACCCAGACGAACTTATAACCAAAGTCAATGGTATTTGTTATAACCCTGTTTTTTGCCCTTCTGTCTTGCTCGCCAAAACAGCTCCTTGTTCGCGTGGGTCAGGTTGTCATTTAAGTACAGTTTGGGAGGAGAACTATCCTGACCCAGCGAACGAAGCGTACCCCGCGCTGCCATCCAGGATTCTTTCATGTGGACAGACGCGAATCTGATCAGAATCGGTGGGTTTTTGACATATTTGGTTGGCAAGCGATGAAGAGCAAGAATGTCAGATTTCTGAAAGTTTGAGATCTTCAGCTTTTTCGATAGAGTCTCAGCAAACGACATAAGACCTTCATCCGGTGAGACAGGAAGTCCGTGCACTTCCAGGTTTGGCAGACGGCTGTGCTGCTCGTTGCCGTTTAGGGCGACCCGCATCTCTTGGATCTCGGATGATTCCCATCAAGTTCATATTTGAAACCGTACATATAAAGTTAATATTTACAATATTAGTTACTAACCGGGAGTCGGCCCTTTGGCATAGACCAGGGGTGGCCAGGCTGACCCGGCCTAAGAGCCGCAAACAAAACCACGAAACTCCTAAGAGCCGTGGGGGGGGGGGGGGGGGGGGGGGGGGGGGAGAGAGAGAGACTTCTGTTTATAGAAATAAACGAAACTCAAGCTACTTTCGATCTATCCGAGTCAAAAGCAGTCTAACTGTACGTAAGGTAGCAGTAGCACAACACTACGAAACCACAACCTGTCTTTCGATTTAAGACGCGTTCCATTTCTCTTTTTGTGGAAGTGCTCGTGTGACCGGGAGGGAGGCGGGGGAGTGTGTGTGTGTGTGTGTGTGTGTGGGGGGGGGGGGGGGGGGGGGGTTGGGGAGGGTGCCGCGAGCCTCTGCTTGGCCACCCCTGGCATAAACCATTACAACATCGACCTTCCTTTTTTTTTGTGTGTGCAAGGCGTAGTTTTTGCGGGAGCGAGTTGGCCTACTTTTTCAAAAACATCCTTTATATGCAATGCAGTGTACAATCTAAATACCGTAAAGAAATAAAGTCTTAAGTTCTTTGTGGTGACGTTGCGCCTTAGTCGCTGATGGAGCACGAGCTGACGCACTATTGAAACTTTTTTTCTAATTAGACTTTATTCTTGTGGAGCAGTTTAACTCCACTCTTCAAAGTGTCCATTAGCATATATACTTTTCCGCTGAGCCCCCGAAACAAGAAAATGACTACGGCCTCCACTACGCACTCGTCATTGGCCTCCGCGAATGACGAGTGCCAACTTATGTGTAGACCTACAAGTCGGCGGGCGACACTGAGCACGATGTTTCATGCACTTACGTGGTAATCAGTGTCACATCGGAGGCTTAATTTTCAAGTCTAAAAATGGTTTTGGTTTTGTCATTCGCCAATCTCCCTCCGTAGATCCCCTCTCCCGGAAGAGGGAGGGGGGGGGGGGGGGAGTGAAAGAAAGAAAGAGTCAATTGTGTATTCGCTGAGGGCGAATTTGTCACTGACTCTACTTCTCACAGGTGAGATACACACGACTGCTTGAGAGCAATAAACCGTTCATTTCTACTTATGTTCTTTTTCTCAAGCTATCCCGACGTGGAGCAGTTGGGGCGTCTGAACCAGGCTCGAAAGCTTGCCGCAAAGGTAACCAAGTCTTGACGCTGTATGTTTTGCACTATACGTATAACGCCAACATTTTCGTCATGCAGGCCAACCAGATGCAAGCACCAAGAAAAACCGTCGGAGGACCAGCCTTCAACCGACTGAACAGATTCGAAGCGCCAATCACTGTCTAGTGAGCATGAATGTCAAGTTTTTATTGCGTGTGCTTTTAATTCTGAGTATTTAAAAAAAAAAAAAGACAGATTGGATAAGTTTGGAAAATACCCACGATTATTTATCTTTATTCTTTGACGTCATTCCAGTATTCACAAGAATGGCTCGCAGAGAGAGGCCCCTGTTCGCTGCGTCCTGATTGGCCGAGACCGCATCAACATGATCCGGGTCCTGCTCGTAATTGGCCAGAGAATGAAGTTAGAAGCAAGCTACGTTAAAAAGTAAGCGACGTTCCTGCCTGTCCATTTCTTTGGGGTAGAACAATGTTTAACCTTTCTTTCGGCTTAGGCGTGTGGCTTCTGTTTATACTGAGGCTAGAGTTGTAGAGTCGTCTTAAATAAAAACTGAGACGTCAAAATGCAAAGCGTTGTGACCTAGCTGCGGTTATCAGCTCTTCTTTCCTAAGATGCACTTTTGTTTGTTTCTTGACATGCAACATTTCAGTCCGGGATTGATGGTGGACAGGTAATAACTAGCGCACTGTACTTACTAGTTTAGCTTGCAGACAACACAGTATGTAGATTAGGGTAGCCCTAGTGTATATTTATAGATGCATGAGCGTCTTATTTGTTGTGGCACAACAGTTCGTAAAGCCTATCTACTGTTTTCATTTCCGTTTTTCAACTACCGCGCTTGCCGAATTGTCGATCTACAGGGGAGATACAAAAAGCAGTTTTAATACCCCGTTCACACGGCCAGCATGGAGGTACCTTTAACATAGGTCTCCTTGTAATCGGCGAATCAGCCAGCGCTCTCGGGTCGCGACCACATGCCACGCGCGGAGAATCGCGAACTGATTCGCCGCCGACCATAAAGGTTCCTTAGCTAAAGAAACCTTTATCCTCGTGTGGATGGGGTAAAGTGTAGTTTAACTGTCATCTGCCTAAATCATCAGACACATACAATTTTTTTTTACTGGGCTTGAAGGCCTCAATTACCTCTCCAAGGCCGCTGGCAGTGACGATATTGTCACGAATGACAATTGATGAGGCGACGAAACTCAGATAAGGCATCTGGTGACTTAGATTACCAGTGTTTTTGCTTGCAGGAAAGAAACAAAAAAAAATAGCAAAGTAAAATTAAATTAAGAAATAAAAGTACGATGGTGTGGTCATGCTAACAAATGTAACTTTACATTATAGCTTCGAAAGTAAATTTAAGTTTAAGGTAGCGATAACACACAGCACGTCTGAGAGCAACTAAAATGTTTCTGAATCCAGGCGGTGAGGAAACGAAATGTTGCTTATGCTCCCTTCGTCGTTTTGCATTTCCCACAGGTTATGTTTTCCAGAGGGCAACCTTGTTCAAGATGTAGAAGACCTCAAGAATGGAGGGCACTACGTCGCGCTGCTTCCGCATGAGTCTTTCAAGAAACCGTCCTCTAAACTTCCAAACAATTACATGTACGTTTACGGTGATTACTCTTCTGACACATAAGAAACTCCAAACACAAAGCAAAGCGAATTACTGTAGAGATACAAATTATTATAATCATATTAAACATCACGCTCCAAAAGAACGAGCAATACTAAAGCAAGTGCACCTTACCAGTACAGAAATGATGTCTTTAAATACTCTTTCTTTTGTCGGACTATTATTGAGTGAAACACCCTGCCAGAGCAAGTTGTCAATTGTTGTAGTCCTGAACTATTTGAAGCACAGCTGAATGAATTGTTTAGGTTAAGTTTTGCATGTGAAAATGTACATTTTGAGTATGCGTGGGTAGCTGCAACCTACCTGCGCTCGCTTCACACGGTGAGTGCATGATTGAGTTCCTTATTTTCTGTGTGTTGTTTTTTTCCCCTCCTGTGTAGACCGACAGGTCCACAGTATTTCAAATAAATAAATAAATAAACCCCTTTGAACAGAATCAGTATGGTGGCCGGTGTTTTGTTATGAGACGTGGAATTAAGAGAACAGTTATTTCGTTTCTCCATCGTCTGATAACGTTTTGCTTTGTTTGGACATTCATCGGATATATTAGCAGACGTACCCCAATATGGCTGAATTTATTCAATTTATAATTTCGCGTATTCAGAAATCTGGCATTTTGTTTGGTATTTACAGGCATTATGATTTATTTTGCAGGAGAACTTACGAGACGTTGGCTCACAACGCATCAGGAAAGCCGGCTTCTACAATCGCAGCAACGGATTACGAACAAGAAGACGACGATCGTCCAGAAGTCACACTAAAGAATTCAACGGAGGAAATTGTTCCCATGAAAGAGGCTTCCACTTCCACCACAGAGGACAAGGCCACCACAACCCCGACATCACACGAAGATGATGCGCAACCGCCAGAAGACATCGGTGCACCTAAAGTAACTGATGAACCGGCACAGCCGGAGTCTCAATCTGAGAACCTAGCAACACCAGAAAAATCCCAGACCGACCAACCGATTGCAAAGGCAAAAAATGAGGTAGATACTTCTAGAGAGGTCCAACAAGAGCAGCAAACGAGACTGCACTCAGAAGCTTCCAATGCGAGTGCTGCACCAAAACAAGCAACTCCCGAGAAAACTGAGACACCTAGACCTTCCAATGTCATAGTTAATCAAAGTGAAAATACTGAAGGTTTGTTACAAGATGAACTGGCGGAGGATGGACTTGAAATAGCGTACGCAGCTCCAATCAATGACGAGAAGCGTTTACAAGAGCTAGCGGAACATCTTCACTACCTGTCTCATAGTGCTAACCAGAAAAATGAGACGTCTAGCCTCGACAAGCGTCCGAAAACCCAAGGAGACGATAATATGAGTATCACGTCATTGAATAGCTTCTACGAGAAAGAACAAGCTCAACAGGAAGCCGAAAGAGCAGTCAGCACTAAAAGGAGCGCGTCCCAGCAAAGTCAGAAGCGCGACTCCTTTAGCGCACTACAAGAACAGTGGGAATTTGACCGTGGCATCAAGGAAGACGTCGAAACAGGAGAACCGTTCACAAATGGTGATCCTAGCGCAGACGTTCCAGCAGAATCACGGTTTTCCGGCCATTCAAATGGCAGACGAGGTTCGGAAGACGGAAGCCGAAACAGGACTCTTTCCCATCGGAAGTCGTCCGAATCAATTCACAGTGGCAAATCAATCGGTGCTGAACCAATTCCTGCGTCGAACCAGGACATCACGACGCCCCAGAACAACGAACCTGCCGAACGCAGTGAAACCCGCAAGGAAAGACGCGCTTCGGACGTAAGCCTGGCATCCCTCACGCGGTATCGAGAGGCACCCGAAGCCAATGAGCGGGGCACCAGCCATAGCAGGCGCCTGTCTCTACAAGAATCAGTGGGAAGTCGGATGTCGGACCGGAAGAGCTCTAGGGGTGACGACCGTTCGAGCACTCGAGGCGTTCGGGAGCGGTCTTCTCAAGGTCGAATTCCTAATGGCGGCATTCCAGAAAAAGCTTTACCCAAAAACGTAGCACCCAGCGGTTCATCGTCGGCCGCCAGAAAGTCTGTGGACGAATCGAGGGTTGTCTCGCAGACGAAGTCCTTTAGGAGAGGCCCGGACAAGAAGGCCGTCGGCACCAAAAGCGGCAAGCGTTCCACCGACGAAGACAGCGGTAACAGAGGATGGTCCAGGGCCTCGTCCGACGACTCGCTCAAGTCCAACAAGGACAGCGGTTACTCCCCGGCTTCGGTGAGGTCCAAGGACAGTTCGGAAACACCGCAACGTCAAAAGAAAGATGAGAAGACGTCTCAAGCTCAAGCCGCGGCGAGGGTGTCCTCTAAAGACTTTCAGGAGACACTCGAGACTTACAGCATCTCTCCGCCGCATTCACCGATCAGGACTTACGCGTACCTGCTGCAGCCGAAACCCGCGGAGCCGTCATACGAGTTTCAGATCTCTGAGAGTGGTCGCGTTGGTCAGGCGACGTACTCGGCTGCGCCACTCAGGTATTCTTCGACGGCGAGAAACCAGTGGAAGCCCGACACGTACCCGATACTCGAAGAGGAGGACGTATTCTACGCCAAACCGTCCAGAGGGAGGAAGTTCGAGGCGCCGTACAAGGAAGTAGACCTGGACGAAGGTGAGCGCGTGAGGCATCAGAAACATTGTCTTTTGTGAGCGTCAGTTTATCTTTAATTTTGAACAGCGAAAAAGAGAGAAAAGAATTTTTTTTTTTTTACACAAGAGTGAGCGCGCAGGCGAGCTGGCGAATACTTGACATGGCCGAGCCTGAGACAAGGAGAAGACATTCTTCTGTCTCAGGTTCAGTCATGGCAAGGGTTTTGGGAGTGCCACCTTATTTCCAATGCACCTCGGCTCATTGAACGCTTAGCGGAGCGTTATTTTCTTTTTTCTTTTTTTGTAGGCGGAATTTTATTTGTAGTTCTTATGTTGCAAGCAGACTTGTACGGTACTCGTTTCAAGTAATCAAATTACTTGTAATCGAGTACTTTTCGGAGTGATTTTGTAATCATTCGAAAACATCTATTAGAAAGTAATAACAAGTGTAATATTATTATTTTTAGACGTACTAAAATGACTCATTAACGCTACTATTTTTCCCTCCCCTTTCTAATGGCACCTTTTTTGTTCAAGTTTCCTACCACTATCAGTGAATTCTTGAACCAAGTATAAGACAGGAGGAAGGTTCATCGGACATGGTGGATTGAGAAGATAAGTACTAGTTCATAATTCGGTGATTCTAATTCAATATTTGGCAGTACGAAAGACCCTTCAAATCAACAGATATATCTATTGTTTCAAAAACCTGAGGTATTCGGAAAAGTGATGATTACTTTTTCGGCCACTTACATTTTTTTTCTCAAGTAATCAAGTGATCCATTTGAATACTTTCTAACCAAGGGTTATTGTAATTTTAAGTTGTTTTTTTTTTTTTTTTCGTTCTAGTAACGTGTACAAGATTGGTTTGCAAGGGACCATATAGGGCGCGCTTTGCACGGCTCTTCGGTCTAGCCTGGTTTATCCCGCACTCAGGTGTGCTGGCGTATTTAAATATAAGGTGGCTGCTTGCTTGACGTATGACGCTATAGGGAATCACCAGTTCCACTTGAAACACGCTCTATACTGCCGAACAGACGATGCGAAAGTTTTTTTGTCTTGTCGTTGATTTTAGATTGGGTTCGAACCGGCGAATACATTTTGTCAGCGGCCGGTTCCTATATATCAGGGGTCTCAAACACGCGGCCCGCGGGCCGCATGCGGCCCGCGACTCTCTGGAATGTGGCCCGCAAGCCTTCCGCGGATTCGAACCTCTATTCCCATGCCTCGAGCGACATTATTAATACTTTATATTGTCGATTCATTTTCGATCGAAAAAGATCTCTGCTCATATAACATGTTCACACAATTTGTACTATTCCGTTTTCTTTTGGGCGGAGTACCACTTCGTCTAAATATTTGCTTCTCGGAACGGCACTACCACTATTAGGCCACAAGTGCGAGCTTTTTGCTCAGGGAGGCACCTCGGATGCACGAACTGTTGCTTAGCAGGAGCAACTGCCGAAGATAAAGCTATGAGCTCGGACTTCTAGCTGACAGAAAAACATTTACAATGCAAGAATTTTCCCCCTAGAAACAAAAAAAAACTGCCATATAAAGATGTTTTTTTCATGCCCGTTGAGGCTAGTGAATGGTGCGACGGGTCAAGGCCAGTGTGCTTGTTCTAGATACAGTGAAAACTGCCAGTACGTTCATGTTCTAAATCTTCTTATAACATCAGGAGTGGGCCCAAAGTAGTCGTATATGGAAATCAAAGCTAAATGTGGCAAAACGGTGAGCTTACAAAAAGCAGAAAACACGCGGTTCCTTTTCAAGAAAACCGAAAGTGTTAGTGGGACAGTCGACGTCTGCAGCGTGAAACAACACTGCCGATTGATTCTTTATATTTTTGTCCCAAAATAGCAAAACATTGCCCCAAAAAGACTAGAGCAAACTGAGAGGGTGGAGGGGTGGGGGGGGGGGGGGGGGGGGGTGCTCTCCCTTGGCCCTTGCTCTTTCGGGGATGAGCAATCTGGCCCTCACACTCGAATGAGTTTGAGACCCCTGCTATATATGTATTCGACAGGTTCACAGGCCAGCATTGTTTCTGCTGACCTCCCGCTCACGCGAGCCTCCACTAACGTACCCGTGACGCGTACTACTTCGGTCCCTTATACGTTAAACGCCCTTATTTTCGGAACCCGGAGCGCAAGTCCCTCTGCCTCTTTTGCAGGGGCTTTGGTGACGTCAGAACGACGCCGAGCTATGATTGGCTCTGATTTAAAGATGGTGGGTAGACCTCAAAGCAAGCTGCCTTGAGGTCTACCCACTATCCCTCCATCAGAGCCAATCAGAGCTCAGCGTCGCTCTGACTTCAAAAGAAGCAGACGAACTTGCGCTCCGCATGTAGTACTTCCCGGATGATAAGTGGGAGATCGTTAGGAAGCTGAGCTGTGAACAGCTCGCTGAATGAAAATTATACGCGGCTTCCATCGACGTCATATCGGTTGTCATTGCGCGTAAACTCGTGTTGCAGAGCGCGTGCACCCTGGGCAGCACGCATTACTCACCTCAAAATTTGTTGTTGTTGTTGTTTTTCTCGGCAAGACCACAAGAATTACCGAGAGCATATGGTGAAATGAGGCCACGTGCATGCCATATAAGGTTTGTTTTATTATAAAAACCGCCAAAGCGGCTCCGCCATCCGTTTCAAGAGAAAAATGGCATCCTTGCGCCACCGACAGTACGAACGCGCCGGTCATCGTGGAAAAAGAGGAGCACTTGTCATCTCCCTTATCTTAAGAATGAGAACAATGAAAAATGAAGTGTCGCTTAAGAGAGGCGGGGCGTGGTGAGTCCTGGGCAACTCATTAGCACCCCGCAGCCAATGAGATTGCGCCATTAGCCAACAAGAATGCCCAACAACCAATCGCGAAACGAGAACCGTGAACGTCATGAGACACGTCCCGCCTTCTTTATGCAGTCGGCAACGTAGCTTAGCTAGCCCAATCAACCTTAGTACAATAGGCACTGAGCAAAGCCTTATTTTTTGTGGACGGAAAATTTTTTTGCAGTTCTAATATATACAAAACGGTCATTTATATGTGTATTAAATTTAACAATGAAAAAAAAAGAATACTATCGCAAATGCGACAGTATGGGCGGGCAACGGCGCAATAACGGCACGTTCGCTTCGCAATCGGGTTCTCTATAAAAAGGTATGTGCATTGGTCCGGTGCCGACGGCCCTCAAACGGGAGAAAGGCGATTTAACGAAGGCAGCAACGAATTGATCGGGCTTGTCTATTCAAACGACCAACAACAGCTGTCGTCGGGGCGAGATTTATAGGTATCGATCTCTGGCTTCCCAAGAAAACATCGGCTTCGCGTATATACCCTTGCTCTGCCTTGCACAGACAACGGAGGAGTGTTCCGGGCGAGACAGCGAGCCTCCGAGCCGGGCGCTGCCGTCGAGGTCCAGGACAGCAAGGACACCAAGGTCGACGTCCCCATCGACGACATGGAGGCGCTCGAAGTTGAAGTGAGAACATCCCGTTGGGGAGAGGAATTTCAGTATGATATGGTTCCCTCGAAGCCGCACCCAGACTGCGAAGACATCGTACAAAAGACGGTCTCCAGAACATCCCCTACGGTACGATGGGCCCTCCGGTACGCACTGCGCATGCGCTACCGCAGAAGACTCGCATGTGTGCATTTTGTACCGGAAGGGCCATATCGTATACCGTATCGGATGCGTCAAAACGGTTCCCTAAAACTCTCTACTGTCTGTGTCGTGTCTCTTCCTTGCATATGATTGTCCTGTCACAACGGTCATACTAAAACTGTTTGCAGACAGCATGCATGTGCACGAAGTGAACATGCTTCGATCAAGCTTGAGGCGCGTCCGCGGACAATTATGTCATCATGTCCGCAGAGAACTCCGTGTCTCCTTGTATGATGTGTGAGTGGTACGACTGCGGCTTAGTAGGGAAGGCCACTGTGACGATGAAATACTAGTTTTGCACGCACGCACGCGCAATTACGTTAAATTCATTAGTATGTTCATCCTCCTTCTGCTGCATGTTCGAAAGTTTTATATTTATTTGGGATGAAGCTTGATTTCCTGGTCTTCGAGATGTTCAGAAACTGTCGTATGGGATTCTTCTTCGTTCGTATAATCTTGAAAGGCGAAGAGCAGGGAAGCTGACAAGGAGAACCTAGTCGAACAAGAGTATCACTGCTGATGTTTTGGAAAATAGGTCGCCTCTCCTGGATACCAAAGACGCTGAGTGTAGCGGAGCGCCTCTTTGCTAATTTTGCTATCAAATAAAAATTGGTAAGCGTTGTACCATACTCAGGCACACAATCTGTGTACAGCACGGTGACGGGTGTAAAAGCGAGAGCACTGCATTTCAGATTGCTATATCGTTCTATGCAAAATCCAACGCGAGAAAAGCGTTTGCTGAAACTCTACGCGCTTGTGCCAGTTCCTCTCACAACGCTGAACGGGTCCGGGAGATGTATCGTAGCTTCCTCTTTTTTTTTTTTTTTTCGTTTTGCTTATTAAGGACGAGTGACGTGTCCCAGACGTCTTCAGGGGACCCGGACTCGCACGTATAGTACATCACGTTTCACTTTTCCCCAGGAGGAGTACCTGCCCCCGGAACACAGGCGAATCGAACGCGACGCTTCCGGAGGTCCTGGTCATCGCATCGTGACTTTCCTGCCGAGTGCCGGTAGCAGCCGCTGCATCTCGTCGTCCGACCGACGGAACATGGCGCGACTCTTGACCAGGGAGGACATCCAGCGAATGATCCTCTGACAGGACGAGGTTCGTGTGCACTCGCGGTCGTGACATCACGAACACAAAACAAGATGGCGCCAACCGAAACGTTGTCGAGACGAAGGGCGCTCCCGGACCGCTGCCCCTTTCCAGTTGAATAGTGCTTAATCCAGCAGGTAGTTTGTTCATGCATTGCCTGAAAACGAATTAATTTATCGAATGACTACGGTTTGCTGCCCCTGGGGTCAAATGTTTCTTGAGAAGAAAATTATACAGAGGTCCCCCCCCCCCCTCCCCCCCAAAAAAAAAAAAAAATTACAGTGTTTTTTTTTTTTTTTTTTTTTTTAGCGTAAAAATAAACTATGCATCGCTGAATTCTCATTCTCCTCCCAAAGGTTGCACTAGAGCAGTGGTTCTCAAATGGGGGTCCGCGGACCCTTTGGGGTTCGCGAAGGCATTCTAGGGGACCGCGAAGCACTGACTCAGCAGTCAAGCCCGGCAATAAAAGTTGTTTTTTCTTAGATTGAGAAGAAACGTTATATTTTTCGGGTGCGTTTTCTCGTGTATATGTCAATAGGAGAACTCTACTTCCCACTAGCACTTAGTTATATTCATTTAATAAAGCTTTATCATATTTAACCTATACTTTTCCTTTCCCTCACCACGAACGGGGTCCTCCATCGTCCCCGCCGATTCACAAGGGGTCCGCGAAGCATCAGTGGCTGAGAACCACTGCACTAGAGGTCCGAACCAAATGCCAAAGTTTCAGCCCGAACCGATATGTTATTTAAAAGTTATAACTGATTTTGTGAAAATTGCAATGGGAAAATGGGGCCCATTTTCGGCCGCTTTCGGTTACTGGCGCAGTAGAGATCCATGTATTTGCGAGCTCCGTCGGCCGCCATTTTCCCATTGAAATTTTCAGAAAATCACTTATAACTTTTGAATAAGATATCGGTTCGGGCTGAAACTTTGGCATCTGGTTTCAGACCTCTGGTGCTACCTTTTGGCAAATAATAAGCGTTCGGCAATGCGTAGTTTATTTTTGCGAAGAAAACCCTGTAAATCTTTGTTTGGAGCACCCTGTACTTCGAAGATGACTGCTTTGACACGAGCGGTCAAACGAGAAGATTTTGACCGGGTAGCATTCCAACTGTGTTCCCTGCGTTTCCGGCATACCTGCGGAAAGCTGAGTATCATAGCGACTGTGAACGCTCGAGACGATGCGCTTATAACAGCCATGCATTTGCAAAACAAGTACAGTACTATAAATAGGGCTCCATGTTTTCGGAGTATATTTTTCGTGAAATTCGGAGGGTGTTTTTCGGAGTTTATTTTTTAGCGAAAATTCGGTGTCTATCGGAGTTTATTTTTCGGAAATCCCCAATTCTCCGAAATTCGGAGATTAATTTCGCAGTGTTTCCTATTAAAACAATAACCGGATGCAAACGTATGCCAGAAAAAAAAAAAAATGAAACGCGCTTGTATCAATTAAGATTTCTTCAGTTGAATTTGGCATTGGTGTCATTGGCAATACTAATTTGTCCGACGACAAACGTCGCACACAAGTGTGGCTTCGATAAACGTCTATACCTTAAAATCAATAAACTGCCGAAGGTAGCCGCAAGGAAGCTCGTAGTCATCCCATCAATCTATCCCGCGGCCGCGCGAGGTGGAGTGGTTAAGGATGTAATAGAGAAGTTTCAACTGCCCCTCTTCCCTATTTTATACAACCTCTATCGTCCATAGCTTTCACTGTTACCCCCAGAAACATACCCTCTCCTTTCTCTAAATCCTAAATCTCATGGCCCAAACTGGAAACCAAAAGAGTGGCTTTTGTCGTGACACGAATGGTACGATGACCTGTTTCCCTGAACCAACCTTGACGAGACAAGCCGTACACTCTAAGAAATGCCTGCGCGTCTACTTACCCGCAAAGCACTCAAAGAGCCAATCTCTGCGTTCTACAAAATCAGCTCAGCGAATGATGAGGCGGAACATCTGTTAAGACCTAAAAATGAAGTCTGCGCTATGGCATTACGCAATGCAAAGCGTCATGCTTGCATTGCGTAATGCCACAGCGCAGACTTTGATTGTAGATTTTGTAGAACGCAGAGATTGGCTCTTTGAGTGCTTTGCGGGTAAGTAGACGCGCGGGCATTTCTTAGAGTGTAAGACAACGGTCCGAGGCTTGAAAGATAATTATGGTGTCATTTTCCCAGGACCATTAATCCTGCGCTACTCATATTGTAAAAAAAAAAAATTAAAAATATTACTTTTTTTGTTGTTGTTGTGTGTGTGTGTGTGTGTGTTGGGGGGGGGGGGGTGGCATGGGCACATAGCAATTTGGAGTTTATCGGATAAATCAGAATTGACAAGAATTTTACCGGCGGGTGTTTTTCGGAGTTTTTCGGATTTATCCGAAAACACGGAGCCCTAACTCTAAACGACTTTATTTTCGCGTGCTTTATGTTTCTCCAATTTCTCATTTTCGGTGATAGTTCACGTGCACGAATTTTCGCGATTGTGAGAGGTATGCTATTGTTTTATTACGAAAACATTAAATAGGCTGAACACAACTGGATAACGAGTTGCTGTGAAGGAAAATTAGTCTGAATTGAATCATTTTAGCGTTTGATAATAGTTTTGTGAAAACAATAGAGTATATTTTCACCGATTTTGCCTCTCTCAGCAGCCTGCCGGGGAGCAATGGCTCTTTCAACATGTTTAGTTAATTTACTGTATTCAGCTTATCATTGTGAGCGTTATGTTTTATGTAAGTACTGCAAATAAATAAACAGGCTCAAAAAGAAGAAAAAATATGAAAGGCGTGAGTCCTGACCAGTGGCGTCACTATAGGGTCGGCGACACCCCCTCCCCCGCTCGTTGCCCGCCGCAACACCCCCCGGAGCGCTGCACCCGGGGCGGTCCGCCCCCCCCCCCCCCCCGCACCCCCCTTGTGACGCCACTGGTCCCGACACCCCCCCCCCCCCCTAAAAAAAAAAAAAAAGTTTTTATTTTTTGCCAGGCGATCCATTATGGTGTCAGAAGACTACCCGATCTATTTATTAAAGTACAAAAACACAACTGCTCGAAACCGAAACCAAACTGGGGAGGAAGTAATAAGAGGAGAAAGTTATCAAAAGTCATGTGGCTGTGCAACCATTTTTTTTTTTTTTTTTTTTTACGTATTTGCAGCTACTTTAAGCCACAAAAATGGGTATCATATCCTTTGTCTATTTTTAGCATTGAGTGTGCTCGATGACCTAGGACTTTGATCTTCTTTGGTGGTTGTGTCTAAACTATAGAAAACGGCACGTGACCACGTAGAAGAGAGTGAGCGCGACATAAACCGACCTTGTTCTCGATCGGAAAGTAAAAACCTTGGCGAACATAAATACCCTGTCAGTGTCCCTTGAAAGAAGGAAACATCTTTGGGAGTGTCTACATCCACGCGCGGGGATGTAGCCAAATCGGGAGGAGATAAGGCGCCATCCATGCACTACGTCACTTCCGGTGTGGATGTACTGCCAACATCTTTTGGTTCTTCTAGAGCACTATATAGCTCCTACGGAGCAGAGTAGCGCAATCCTTTGATCCGCGTGTTTTGCCGACAACATGGGAGAATACATGGAGATCGACGCAACACGACTAATTAAAAAATAAACAGCGAGTTCACACTTTTCAAAACTAGTCTGTCGTGAAGTTGGTAATTCACTAAACACTTTATGAAAGTTTTAATAATATCGGATGCGTGTGCAAATTTTGAGAAGGCAATTTCCAAGGCAATGGCGTTTGAAGCAGACGATTTTTGCACGCAGCGGAGATGGGCTCTTTGGGTTGGCCGGAGCGGGTCACGTGGACGCTGTGACGTTGCCGCGTCGTCTGCTGCATGATGCCGCTCGTGCAATTTTTAAAAACAAATTACGTCCTTACTTGGCACAAAACTCGCCGCAAATGATTCTAAAATGTTCCTTTATTATGTCAAAAACTATTGTCGTTCCGTACATCTCCACAACATTGAAGAAACAACGATTTTTTCACGTTCCCCATGCATTTCTGACCGGAGTTGGAACCTCCGGGCGTTTGCCGCTAGTCGCCGAGAGACGGCGTTCTAGATTGCGCTACTCTGCTCCGAAGGAGCTATATAGTGCTCTAGGTTCTTCCACACGGTCTCAATACTTCTGTAATATTTCGGAGGTAGCTCCAAAGTTATAATAAGATATCCGAGAAAAAGGAATTCAACGTGTCTTAAGCGGCCTTCAAATCATTTAAAAGAAAAAAAAAATAATTGTTTTGCTTTCCTTGTAATACGCATCCCCAAAAAGGCAACAGAGCACTGCTAGCGCCACCTCTCTTTTGCTCCGAGTAAGATGGCCGCCGACCGGCAAAACTGGCTTCACCTGGTCGCGTGGGAGACCACCACTTATATAACCTTTTTGGCTGTAGCCAACGTTACTAAAACCCTCAGTTGAAAAACTCACCCTTGAAACCTGGGCCGCTGGCGTCCACCGAGACCGAGCTAAATACGATAACAGTGCCACCCTTTAGCGACGAGCTGAAACATGAAAGTTGCTTTACATAGCTACTGCGAGATGGCCCTGCGAGATGGCGCCACCGGCCCTTGCCCGACTCTATGTGCAGCCGTGCAGTTCCAGGAGTGGACGCTGCGGGAGAAATGGCAGCGTTGCGATCGCCATTAGCTCGGTTCTCGAGCACGGATCGGAGCCACTTTTTTAAAGCAGGCTCTATGGTAGTTTCCCAACAGAGTGGTTCTAGTAACGTCAGAGCCGTATATGTAGAGAGTTTGGCCATTCGTTGGGAAGTATAGGAGACAAATGAGGAGGCGCCATTGGCCGAAAGCGGGCTGGGCGTGTTCCAGGGCGTCTTCAGAAATTCGAATGTGACCAACCAGAAGCCGGAAATAATACACTGGCGGTGGTCGCGAGAAACAAACCTGATAACTGCATTGGAGTAACTCTCAATGACTGAAAATATGGTACACGTGATGTTTCAATGACGTTCATCCAAAATGATGGTGGAAGAGTGCGACTAGCGGAACGATCGACATAATCCGTACGCCAAGCGCCGAGGGCCGGGAATCTGCCGTCCGAGCGGTCACACTCCGTCGGAGCAAAACAGAGTTGAGCGGCGCATTCGTTTCTTACATCTTTCTGCATGATCATGATCAAAACAACACGTGCACCCTATTTTCAACCACGAAGAGTCACTACATTTCACTCTTACGCGCTTATTAAAACCATATACGAACATAGACCTTTGATCAGAACTGTTTCTCGCTACCACCGCCAGGGGATTCTTTTCGGCTTCTGGTTGGTCAAGAGAGCATGCCAAGCCCTCTTCCCGAGTCTGGCGCACGCCCTGGCTCTGTCCGCACCTCCCATTGACCAAACTCTCTACATATACGGCTCTGAGTAACGTTGGCTGCAGCTTGTTCGCTACAGCGCGAGTGCGGCCACCAGACGGTCATTATGCATGCCGTTTTTTCTCATTTTGCTAGCGTTGCAGAGGCCGACGGCAGCATGCTAAAGACGCGTTTTCTACTCATTCGTCGTCATTCGCCGAAGACGTTCTTTAAGATCCGGTGTGAGGCGTGATACTTGCCGCTGAGAACACATAGAAATTTTTACGAAAGCGCAGTGCCGTGGGAAAAAGGCGCAACTCGTCGAAAGCAAGTTTTGCCGGTCTGCTTCGCACGCCTGGATACCGATCAAGAATCGATGCCGTGTGAATGTTTTGCGAGTGCGATGCGCGTGAAGCCGTATGTGCTTCTAGATCAGCGTCTTACTTTACTCTGACGACTGTATACTTGCACTCGCGGTCAAGAAACGAGCTCAATCCAGCGTCCAGTGGCGACGGAAGAGGGGGGAAGGTACGCCTTTTTTTCGTCCTTAGACGATATACAGAATACTGTGCAAAACAGCTCCTCATCACTGATCAGTGCTGGCTCATTATCAACCTACTTAATTGCATTCGACGTTTGAGCGCGGCTCGCGCAATTGTGATTGGTCAACAGATTGCACACGACCATATGGGCCGCGCTTCAAAGATTTTCATTCTCGCAGTCTTGTACTTTTGCCTTCGAAAGCCCTCCTTGCTCCACAGCGTTGCCCTATTCGTGCTTCCATATGATCCATTAGAGTAGATTTGGAACATAGTCATGGTTATTAGTACATAAGGGCACGTACAGAACCCCCCATCCCTTTATTGATAGCAACTCTATGGAACAGCTGGACAATCCAGAACTCCGTGGTCGATATATATATATGATCTAAAAACATCTATGCGCGACACACCTTCAGAGCTTTGGTGCGGCGTAGATTCTTGATCGGTACCCAAGCGTGCGAAGGCACAAAGATGCAGCACTCGGCGTGCCAAGGAAGCTTTGATCACGCCACGAGACCGGCGACACTTGCTTGCAACGAGTTTTACTTTTACATACGGCTTCACACACATTGCACTCGCAAACCACATCCACACGGCGTCGATTCTTGGTTGGTATCCCAGTGTGCAAAGGCACAGAGACACAGCACTTCGACGTGCCAAGGAAGTTTTGAACACGCCGCGAGACCGGCGAAACTTGCTTTCGACGAGTTGTGCCTTTTTCCTGCGGCACTGCGCTTTCATAAAAATTTCCACGTGTTCTCGACGGCAAGTATTACGCCTCACACAGGATCTTGAAGTATGTCTTCCGCGAAAGACGACAAACGAGTACAAAACGCACCTTTAGCACGCTGCCGCTGGCCTCTGCAATGCTAGCAAAACGAAAAAAACAAAAAAAACTGCATGCAAGATGGCCGTTTGCTGGCCGCACTCGCAGAGCGGGGATGCGTGATCCAGCGATTGTCATTGAGATCAGTGAAGGCGAACTTTAGTGAAAGTTCGAAGGTTCGGCATCAAAATCGAGGTTCGACAAAAGTTTGCGACACCCCTAGAATGTTCTAGATTGTCAACGAACTTTCAATTAAGACTGATTGGGGTTGCTAAGAGCATTTGAATATTATTACTATAGATCAACGTGCGCTGATAACGTCACACCGCAGACCATTTTCACAAGGGCGCCCCCATCTTGAATTGTCATCACTTCCATTATGGGCGAAAACATTTTGCCGTCGTCATGCATATAGAATACATTTAGGATATAAGCGTAACAGTCACCGATTCTCGTTTTGCCTCCCCTCTTTTTTTTTACTATTTGCAGGTGGAAATTATTTATATTTTCGTCGTGCATACCGGATATGCCTACCACGTGGCTGGGGACAAGAGTAAATGCTGCATCCTAGTTTCCCCTCATGCGTATCTGGTTTCTGTGCAAGCGCAGTGACTACACCTGGTGTGGGCAGACGCAGACTTGTTTCGAAGCAACGCGTTGAACTAATAGACCAGTGTCTAAAATCCTAGACCCCATAGATAAAAATGAGAAATAATGATCTCGAACGAGGGCTCCTGTGAAGAGAGGGGCTGCACATAAAACAAGATTTTTGCTTTTTACAGCACTCTTGGTATCTTTGTTGTTCTTGGAGTTTTGCAACTAGGCATTTCCGACGTCCTTGCACTACGTTGCGTGCAAAGGTTTCTAAAAAATGAAACCTTGCAAAAAGTGAAGCCCCTCCCTACTGTGTCATGGTATCAGCATAAACAAACATGGGTTTCTAAAAAATAGAACCTTGCAAAAAGCGACGCCCCCCTTACTGTGTCATGGTATCCGCATAAACAAACATGGCAGCATCCATGGAACAGAAGAGACACTGGTTTATATTTGCTATGCGAGACTGAGTTTGGTGCATCTGGCAATTATCTAATATTAAGTCCACTGCTGCGGTTTCCTCGCAGACGTCCGACGTCGACGAAGAATAGTGCGGACTTCCAGCTGGTGGTGCCCTTGTGCGAAGACCTGCGAGCTCAAAAACGTCCAGCAAGTTTCTTGGAACCAAGCGTGTTCCAAAGACGAAGGACTTCTTTTTTTATACGTGCTATTACACTACAACGCAGCTCCTAGAATGTTCTGAAAGGTAAACTCTTCACCGATCCACGAAAGCAAACTGTAATCACTCGTCTCTGCTACAGTCACTGACAGAACGAGAACAGGAAGAAAGTCTCAATCGTCCCACCTCCAGCGCAAACTTCCTGCCATCTGTGCTTCAGTGTTTCGTGAGCTTTGGCCATGCGTGCACGACCAAAGCCAGATAGAACGGTATGAGCCCGTGCTGGGAACAGGGCATCTGAGAGAGACGCCAGGCCGTTTTCATCTTGTCAGTGACTATAGACACGCAGCGCATCTGGGAAAACCAACGTTGGCAATGTCTTATTGGTACTGCAGATTTAGTGTAGATACTTGTCACGTGTCCGATTAGCTTCGCAGCGTCTCTTCTTTTCTGCGGAGGAGGCAGCCTACATTTATTACCCGAGTAATAAACTCTGTAGTACATTATTCGAACATGCGTTTTATTATTGTTCTCATATTGGAGTATTTGTAGGTGTGCCACCTAGGATGCTGTTTCGAAACCAAACTCCTCAGAAAGGTGTCGAAGGAGGTCGTCCTTCTCCGATTGAGGCAAGAAACAGGATCTGGCCGCATTGATATTCTGAAAAGGAAGTTCATAGCACATTGGTTTGCGTCAGTTGCCCTAAAAAGACATGCTTTTAGCGCAAAAAAAAAAAAAAAGGAATTTTGTTGTGCGTTTGTTTAGACAGCAGCAAGTTAGTCACCCCAGTGTCTCCACGTAGATGAGTAGGCAGTGAGATACGGATGTTAGCCTGGGGTTTTCAAACTTGCGTCACGCTGTAGTAATACACGACCGCACGTCGGTCCGTTGCTTATCCAGATTGAACCTTCAGCAAACGCAATGCAACATGGGAGCAGGAAGGCATAGCACCTTACTGCTTTCCCTGTAGTTCATATTTCAGTGATTACTGTGGGAAAAAGAAGAGATGACGTACATAAAAACAAAAGCTACTCGCAAAGGCGATTCTTTTTTTATTCAAGAACTACATGCGCGTAGAATCACCCAGTGACTGTTTTTGTTAGAATGAGTAAGCGCTAAAACGCACTTCAACAGCTTGTTTTAGCGTGTACTCATGTCAAACCCCTGTCCGTTTTGATCTGGATGAGCACACTGGCTTGCGGTTGTGCACAGACTACTGCTTAGTGCACGTTAAAATCCCCAGGCTAGCATTAGTACAGCACTCGCCGAATTTCTCATCTAGAGCAGAGACACCAGACGCCCATTGGAGCTAACTATAGCTTCAGGTAGAGCGGTGTATACAGAGAGTTTGGTCAATGGGAGGCGCGGGCAGAGTCAGGGCGTGCACCGGACGGAGATAGAGGGCTTGGCGTGCTCTCTTGGCCAACCAGAAGCCGAAAAGAATCCCCTTGCAGTGGTAGCGAGAAACAGTTCTAATCGTTTTAATAAGCGCATAAGAGTTAAATGTAGTTACCCTTTATGGTTGAAAATAGGGTTCACGTGATGTTTCGATCATGATCATGCAGAAAGATGTAAGAAAGGAATGTGCCGCTCAAACTCTGTTTTGCTCGGACAGAGTGTGACCGCTTCGACGGCAGATTCCCGGCCCTCAACGCCTGACATACAGATTATGTCGATCGTTTCGCTAGTCGCACTCTTCCACCATGATTTTGGATGACCGTGATTGAAACATCACATGCACCATATTTTCAGTCACCGAGAGTTACTCCGACACACTTACTAAGTTTGTTTCTCGCGACCAGTGCCAGAGCATTATTTCCGACTTCTGGTTGGCCACATTCGAATTTGTGAAGGCGCCCTGGAACACGCCCAGCCCGCTTTTGGCCAATGGTGCCTCCTCATTTGTCTCCTATACTTCCCAATGAATGGTCAAACTCTCTACATATACAGCTCTGGCTTCAGGCTGTCTGAACACACACACATCACAATTACTTTTACCACCTCACTGGACCAACTCAACATCAGAAAAAGTTGCTCACAGGGACGCGACCGTGCACACTTGCTAGCCGAGCGAATTAATTGCTACCTAGTCAAAAAAATCTGCAGAAAAGCACTTTTTTACAGCGGAGCTGTTAAGGGCTAGGTTCCCCAGGATCGTGTCCGTGTATGTCGAAACAAACCTACCTGGACAGCTACTGCCAGCTATAAGCGACGGCGGCAAGCACACAACCAGTATGGTTTCCGCCGTCGCTCGTAGATGGCGGCAACCTTTCCAGCTATAATAGAAGAATGGATAGTTGGGCGCGTTGGTGGGAATTCATCGTAGGAAACAGCGAGAAAAACAAATGACGACAAAGAAGAAGCACACAGTGTGTCGAGCACAGCTCCGCTGGTCTTCCTTCTTCACGAGAGTGGAAAGGCTGTTTTCTCTTTAAGCATAATTCCTTAAACACATATACTGTATACATTCTCAAAACACAAAGCTTCAATAGTTTCAAAACACATCCGAAATTTTATTAGGTTTGTTTTACTCTGCCCTGTTTCGAGCACTCTTAAAGTGCAGCGGTTGGGGCACTCCAAGGTATACAAGATATCTGCTCTGGAACCCAATCAAGTTTTTTCAGCTTGGAGGCTGCAAATAACGCAGCACTTTTTAAACTCGGGGATTCATGACTTTACCCCCTTCCTGCCCTGCGCTTATCGCCCAGGCAAAAAGTGCAGAGTCACAGGGTCCTAAACGCATGTGTGACTTATGCACCGAGAAGCTGAGGAAGAGAAGGAGACAAGAGTGTGTGGGGACATCAAAAGGCCGAGCTCTGGGGCCCTAATCTGGACACTTGGCGAAAAGTTGGCAAGAAATCTGGCAAGCGTGATTGGCCAACGTTGTACTTGACCTTGGCGCCGGCCAATCATTGCCGCCAGATTTCTCGCCGACCTTTTTGCCGAGTGTCCAGATTAGGGCCCCTGGTTGAAATGATTAGTGGATAGACCTAAACTAAACGAGTGCAGTGGAGACAAGGGCTAGCTGCCCTTGTCTCCACTGCACTCGTAGAACGCGTTTGAATGCAAAAGCCAAACAGCCGACACCGGCGTTCAGTGTCCTAATGCGTTCCACGAGTGCAGTGGAAACAAGGGCATGCAGCTAGGTTTAGTTTGACACACCAATCGTTCCAACCAGATCTCGGCGTACCGAAGTCCCGGCACATTCTCGTCTCCTCCTCTTTCAGTGTCTCGGCGCATATTTCGCAGAAAGCTGCTACGTATGCTCAGAATGAGTCTCTTTTTGTCGGTCTCGTTCATTTTTCTGTTCCTTCGATGATTGGCGAAAATGCGGTACTCGAACGAGCAACGTCGCTCAACCTTCAGGCAATGGCGCAACAATTGGACGACTTGAAATGTGACGTCGTTTACCGTGAAGATCCGTCAAATCTGCAGACGCAAAGTTTCTAACACCAGTTCTTACTAGTGATGGGACGAATCTTTATCCGAATCAAGATTCGGAGCCGAATCGGAAAGATTCGGAAGAGTAGCCGAATCTCAAGCGATTCGGAAAAGTTTGGAAAGATTCAGAGCGTTGCCATAGTTGCCAGATCACGTTGATGAGTGTTTCAACTTTTCGTGATATTAAATTCACTAAATTTTACAAACTGCACAAAATAATAAGGTAATATAATATCATAGTAATAAATAAAATGTTCCGCTTTGTTTATATTATTTTGGATGTTTGTCGAGAACGGTAGCCAGACATCGCGGAAAAATTGGTTTCGGTTCCGCATTACGACAAACATCAGCATGCTTGGTGCACGTGGAAATACAAGCGCATGTTTTTATCGCCGCAAGAGATCGATGCCGTACGTGCTGTTCGGCACAGGCTCATTTCATGCTCATAATTACGGTCATAGCGGCACACACCACACAAGTGAGTACGTTCGATTCGATTATCTTCAACGCGAGTCCACTGAGGTATTGCTATCGAAACACGGGAAACAATCTAAAACTCCTTGCGCCGTAGTATTACAGTCTTTCAGGTTAATGATATCCGATTGAGGTAATGTTTGTTTCCGAACAATAAAGTTGCGTTGGACACCCCTGTGTTGGGTTTCTTTTTCATCAAGTAAAGTTCACGTACACAAAACTTACTGCCGAGACGGAAAAACGACAGTGCGACGTTTTTCTTTGCCACCGGTGCCGGTACGTGGTCGAAGTTGTGACGAGCAACATTCATCTCGCTCTCGCGCCTTAAAGGTACAGACATATGCAGCTCTAGAGAAGGAGACGAATCATTTCCTTGCCTGAATATATTTATTGTGCGTTGCGCCACATTATGTATAATACAGAGCATTTCGCTACATTTTACCGATCACTGGAAACCGCACAGCAACAGAGACCGTGCATTGGTTAAGCCTAGGTCAACCACACCGATCAGCTCAGCTGGACCTGGGCACGTGCCAAGGTTTAGATTAACAGTACGGTACAGTACATACCATACGCTGATATAAACAAGACGAAATCTGATTACATGCAGTAACAGTAAGTACCTAGAAAAGACAGAACTGACCGCACTCGCGAGGTTTACGACAAGGCTCACGCTGCCATCTGCAACCAGCGACGAATCTGACGAATCTCCGAATCTGCCGAATATTCGTCGCGGGAAGTTCGGAACTTTCCGAATCTGGGCGGATCCGAATCTCCGGTGATTCGTCCCATCACTAGTTCTTACTCGTGTGTAGGTGTGAGCGAAGCTTGCTGACAGAAAAAGACGCGTTTCAAGTTAAGACGTGCAGCCGCCTTGCTCCAGCGATGAGCAGTTCTACATCGAGCGTCCGAAAAAAGGTATAGACGAACCACGTGTTTGCAACACCAGAGCAACTTACACCCTCGCACCGAGCAGTCTTGTTCATGTTACTAGAAAAAAATAATTGATTAGAATTACTATATTTACTCTCGTTTAAAAAGTATTCAATTAGATTACTTGATTACTTAAGAAAAAGTAATTGGCCGTTACTTAAAGGGCAACTCCGCTTCATTTTTGATATTTAGAAAACTATGCAGCCCTCTTCAGTATCATATAGGAAGACCCCATGTCAAATATTACGATCTAATTCTGTCTATATATTTAATAAACTGGCCAGCAAACTTTCAAATGAGCCAAGTCGCCGAAATCTGCTAACTCTAGTGTGCGACGCGAGGCGCAATCGTCAGCGCAGTCAATGCGACGGAGTTGGAGTGGCCAACGTTGAGCCACTACGTCAGAGGCATGTCTACGTCATTCTCACGTTTTGTTTGTTTTTACTTCTCAGAGCGAAATTGAACGATGACGTCATGAGTTTCTCCTCCCGGTGTTGGTTCAACGGCGTCCACGTGATCACCGTAACACAAATGCGCTAGTTTGCGCTGTCCTGCGCGCTTATCGCTCTATTTTTCCGCTCCCCCTCTCCTCTTTTGGCTTCTCCCCTTCCCCTTCTCCCCCGGGTCACCACCGTCCACGCCATGCGAAGCGACCTGCCCGCGTCGCGTGTCCTGTACCTCGCCCCCACGAACGTCACAAGACCACGTGGTTCGACGTGACGTGGCCATACCTCTGACGACACGAGACCAATGTTGCCTGACGCAACCGAAGTTTCGGCTTCAGTATCAGCTGATATTTAAATTAAGATTACACAAATAATATTCCACATTTCGCGAATCCGAAGACGTAGAGCTGTTTACTAATGCTTTGTGAAACGAAATCACATGTAAGCCTAAATTTTTCGGAATTGAGCGGAGCTGCCCTTTAAAAAGATAACCATTACGTTTTCCGATTACTTCAGATTCTCGAAACGGCAGATATTTCTGTTGGTTTAGAGAAGAGTCTTCCATACTGTCTGTCATCGAATTAGAATCACCGAATTATAAACTTGTAGTTATCTGCTTAATCCACAGTTTCGATAAACTTTCCCCCTATCAATACTTGGTTCAACTATTCCCTGGCATGAAACTTGAACAAAAGTGCCATCAGAAAAGAGAGGGAAGAACAGTAACGGTCACAAGTAATTTTAGTATTTCTAAAAATATAATCAGATTACACTTGTCATTATTTCCTAATAAATATATTCAAATGACTACAAAATTACTCATAAAAGTAATTACGAGTAATATGATTGCTTGTAATGAGCATGGTGCAAGTCTGGCATGGAGCAACTCACAGCTCGCACAAGGTGGGCTTCCGTGAGACCCAGCTGCTTGAGGTAAGTGTACTCGTCGTCCAGAGTGCTTCCGGTGATCGTGCTGTCGTCCTTGCTGATGGAGAAGTTCATCTTGTCCTCCGCGAGCCTGCGAAAACAAAGTTGCACGTCCCATGACTTCTGTGGACCTCTCGTGCGGCGTATCGGAACCCCGACACGAGAGGACGTCAGTCTGCATGTTCAGAGTGTATAGAGCCCAAAATGTTCTTCCCGGCTGTGGTTTCTGCATGTTTTTCAAGTAGAGACCTGCTGAGCGCATTGCCCGGGCAGGCTTTTAGAAATCAAATGGTCCTGGCCGGCCGTTCTGCCTATGCTACTTTTTGTTGCCCGCTCGCAATGCGACGCACATTTGGTTTCTCGTTTGAAAGCGACATACAGACACAATTCAGTGCGCGAGTAATCGTCCGTCGGCACTGTCAAGGAACTCAGAAAACTTCATGCGTTCATATAGCCGATTGAAATATTTTTGGACTATGATTCACCTAAGTAAATTTTGTTTATAATGCTTGTCTTACGACTCCACTAATCTCTTATGCATTCTTCGTTTATCTTCCTGTCTGGTACAAACAAAGCTTGAGTTTGGCAGTGTAGTATGGAATTCTTTGCCGGCTACTGATGCGTCGCATATTGAAGCCGTTCAAAAACGTTTTAATTCAAATCATTTATGATAGGAATTTTAATAGAAGATGTTATTACCACTATGAATACATACTGAAAAGTCTGAGTCTTAAATGTTTATTAACTCGCAGCCTCTCTTGCGGCTTGTTGTTTATACACAAAATAATCTACGGAAACTCTGAGGCTGACTCTTTACGCTGCGTTAATTTTCATGTATTGACTCAGCTGTGCAGAAGCCCTTCTTTATTTTATCCTTCTCTTAAAAAAAATGTCACCACTAATTTGCAATATTCAACGATTTAGCATCACCAAATTTAGATATTTTTGGTGGATTGGACCCCATTAAGCATGAACTGGACCACATATTGTAACACTGTTTTAAGATAGCATTGTTACGATGCACACTTTTTATTTTCAATGTATGGATGTGCCATCACATCAAAACTATAAGGTTGCTCTGGGGCACAGAGCAAACAAGGAATTATTGTTATTGTTAATATGATTATTATGAAAAAAAGGATAAATTATTTTTATTCGATAGGCTTTCCGAGTTTCTAGCCAGCTATATACAGAGCGAGACTCTTCCAATTCTGACGAGTCACTCTACACGACCAGTCACGGACAGCTCGAGAAACCCGGGGTGTGGCATGTCCCAAGCTTCTCGTTATCACTCCGTAGCCGATGGGATTGCGCCATTGGCCGATAAGGATGCCGAAGAACGAATCACGAAGCAAGGAGCGTGAACGCAACAAGCCTCGGCCCGTGTTTCTTAAAGGGGCCCTGCAATCATATTTAAGCGTCTACCTTTTTTGCGGTTTCCACGTCTCTTGGGGTTTGGGCAAGCCAGCGGGCACGGAGAGAGTAACTAAATATCAGTGCATCATATTTTAACCGGACGACGCGGAAACCTCCTCCGCCTACGGGGGCGACCCGCGGTGCCGAAACCGCGCGAAATGTGACATTTTTGGTCCTGGGCTTACTACTGGTCAGAGCCGCTAAAAGCTTTTTTTTAGTCGAAATACAAAATATAAGTGGGGCGAGCCGTTTCAATTATTTATAAAAGTAGTTTTTGTTTAGTATTTTAGATCAGAAAAGAAACAAATGCAGTTTATAAAGTACGGAAACAAGAAATGACCCGTCGACATACCCGCCACCAAGCGGTGGAAAAGGCGGCGCATATTAGAAAGGTGTAGTGAATCAGGCGCCGACGAGCGGCGAGCGTAGAAAGGTCCCGGATGTACACGAAGGAACTGCGCTCAAGGACCCAACCGGTTCCAAGCGTTCCGAAGGCCTTCGGCGAGCAGCTTTGGCTTGCGGTTTGGCCCTTTGGTGGTATGGCAGCGCGAAGTGGTTCCCGTTCTGAACTGATCTTTACCCCGTGCTTACTGTCGTTTGAGGCCAATGAAGTGTCATGCCGAATTAGTCTAATTGCGCAGCAAATGCAATGCGAGCCGCCCTGGCCGCCCGCTTCATACAGCCTATCCAACACATGCGTTAGTAGCGCCCTCTCGAGCCGTCGACACGGAGTGCAGCAGTTGTGAGCGCTCGCTGAGCTCACTACCCTTCCTCTAGTTCACGGCCACTCAAGCGACCAAGGAAGTCATAACAAGGTTATTTTTTGCTTGTTTTTGTAATTTTAATTTGCCAATAACTTTTAAAATAAAGCAAAATTCGAGAAAAGAAAAGTTTAAGTGACTATGCTCAGTGCGCTCAGGTTCGGTGCAAATTAAAAACCAGTAAAAAAGTCATTGCAGGGCGCCTTTAAAGGGGCAATGCAACGATTTGCTAACTTCTGCCAAATAATTGTGGGAGTTGGTCTTGGTCATTTCTAGATCCAAGAAGAGAAAACCATTTCTGCTTTCGCGAGCTAGTTTTTGTTTTAAAAAAATGGCAAAGGTCGAAGTTATCGGCGCCTCTCAACTCGTGCATCAGCGACAGAGTACTTCCGAGTCACATGCACAGTGACTTCTCTGGCAGGTCATGTCACTTCAGGATGGGCTCTATGACCTCTGTTTTTTGGTCCTCCAGCACTCCTCCTCCTGTGATTCTGAACACCGTGTGAACCATGTTCTCGGCCAATGCGGCATCATGGCGTGTTGGTCTTTGACACCACGCACCCCTGAAGGGTTCCTCATGCGGTAGACGATGGTAGAGGAGATTTTGGTTTACGAACAGGGGACTCTGGTACGGGTACAAGAAAACACCGCATCCGGTAAGCATTACACGTGATCGCGGCGGACAATACTATCGTACATTGAGAAACACGAGGAAACGAAAGTTCAGACTCTTATCTGCTCCTTGAACAAACCAAACTGCTAGACATTACTCTAGACATTGTCGAAGCTCTTTAATCTATTTACAAATATTTACACAAGGTGTGCTCATGGCACATAACGGGACACTGGCAGACTGTTGGGTAAACCAAGCAGTTCGATCATCGCTCCTGCATTGGCCGACGAGACTCTCCTTTTTTGTTGTCTTTAGTGCGCTCCCACACACACAGAAATAAGATGCTGTCTGAGATGCAGCACAAACAAACTCGGGAACGACGGGGAGGGTAGCTGCGCAGGGGGGATGGTTTTCTCGACTTCCAATAGATGGCGCCACGACAATTTAATAAATTTTAGGGATAATACTAGACTTTGCACTCATTGCTCTATGCTCAAACGACAAGATTTTTAAAAAATAACCTTAAATTAAGCACAAAATTGCACAAATCGCTAAGTTACAAACGACATCCCCCAGAGGATGTCACACAGCAATTCCTGTAACAGCTACATGCAGCTGCACATCGGCAAATTCCTTTTTTTTTTCGCGATAACGCAGCGGAATCGCTCCATTTCAGGGGAAGGATGCATGTTTTTGTTTACTCGCGGAACGATAAGCAATATAAAAAATGCAAACAATAATTTTTTTCAAACCTTAAAATCGTTGTACTGCCCGTTTAAGCCGTCAGTAACAGTAAAGGACAGCGCCGATTTGCCATTTGGGTTGACTGCATGGCAGTGTAGGTGCCCGTACCTGACGATGGAGTGCCTCTTGGTGCTGAGGGGGCAGCCTCCCGTGAGCACGCTAGAGTACGGGCACACCTCAAAGTGGAGGTTCTGCTGGCGCGCCATCCGGTACGTCTCGCCCGTCGGGTCTTGGAAGACCCTGTAGCCGTGACCCACGCGGTCGCATTGGAGCTCTTCCATGGCCTCGCGCACCGTCGTGTAGGGACCGCTCTCACCAGCGTGGGCGGTCCTCGGGATGCCCAGTTGCTTGGCCCTCTGTAAGGCAGGTGGTCATGGAAGCTCAGCGAACGAGGCTACGAGCAATATGCCTTCCAATGGCAGATTCAAATTCAGTTTAAAAGACCAATTTTTTCTCGTGCTCACGCCTAAAAATATTAATGAAAGTGTGTCCTTGTTGGTTCTTTTTTTGCATGCGAAAAAGTACAATCTGGTGTCGAGCTCAGTTTTTATTCGCTACGGACTCATATTTTCTATGAGAAACAAGAAATGTCAAAACCGAGAGTAGAGAATAACCAGTGCAATGCACTATGACGTCATAGTGAACAGAAATCGCGATGAGTAACCTTTTATTTTTAAATCAATGTTTTTATAGTGTTTTGTTTGTCATACAAAGCATGTTTCATTAATTATTTTACTTCCGCTAAGGACCCCTAAACGTCTTACAAATACGAAAATATTTTGTGCACTATGACGTCGTCACAAGTGACGCTGGAAGAGAGAGAGCAGACATGGACGCAGTATTCGCAGCTAGCAATTTTCGCGCAGATAAAATAAAACAAATTTTTGTAGACAAATATTTTTTCCTGGGGATTCGGCGGCAGTAGAACGTGTTTTGGTCAAATTTCGGTAAACGTGAACGCCATCGGTATCCCTTTAAATGAACCTTGCGAAGGATATAAGAGTGCCAGTCTATTATTATCATAGCGTCAGCCTAGCTTCTTCTGGGCTTCAGAGCTTAGCTTTGAAGAAAGCAAGTTGGCATTTTGAAAAGAAACATTTTCTTAAGAGACAAAGCTTTGTCATGGCTTAGCTCAATTCTGAAGACATATTGTGGCGCGCAGGAGCTTCCTTTTGAGTTATTCCTATGAGCTTCGACTACATCCGTGTTCAGTTTGTTTTACTTGTAGTCTCTTTTTATATCATGCTAGGCTACAGAAATAATCACTGAATTACAGTCGCCGACCGATTTTTCGGACGCCGATAATTCAGATTTGTTTGATATTTCGGACCTAAAGGAGGAACTGTGACCTACCCGATAGAAACAGTGCATATTCACGTCCAAAGTTTCGGACAGCTTGAAGTCCGAAAGTTCAATTTTTCGGACAAAATCGTCGCGAGCGATCAGCGGGAAACACCACCAAGAAGCGGCCATTTTGGATTTTATGTTGGCTGCACATGGATTGGCTTGGTTTGGCAGTGCTACTTAAATACTGCCGAGTCCTACTGCTAGATGACACTGTATGGCTTCTTTTTTTTTCTCTAGATGAGCGTCATTATCATCATCATTGTTATTTCCACTTTGCTTTGTACATTCGCCATTGCAGTCATGGACCTTGCGCCTCTCATCTCAACTCTGTGAATCGTGTTTTCGGACTACGCTGGCTTGGACATCATTGCCCCATCTCTTCTTCTGCCACCACGATCTGTTGCTAAGAAGCGCAGAAAGTACTCGACCGTAACTCTCGAAAAGAAGGCAGTGTTTCTCAAGCTAACAGAAAGTTGCCGACAAACGGAGGCGTAACCTGAAGCAAGGCACTATCTACGACTTTTTAAAGCCCGCTTAGACGTAATAAAGGCAAGTTTCGTAATCTGCTAATTTTTCAAACTGCTCTATTATTCGGATGTTTCTTCAGTCCCTGCGAAGTTTGAAAAATCGGTCGGCGACTGCATAGGTACATCACCAAGCCTCTTGCTTGCACACACCCATTCCACAAAAAAATTATTTTGCGTCCTAATAGCCTCGACAAACACAGATTTTTGTTTGGCGACACCACAATATTCTGTGTCGCTGATGCTGTCCCACTGTAACGACCAACACCACCGATAAACTATCGATGACTGACAAGTTCTTGTTTGTCGTTGGACTTGAAGCGCCGCAAGCAGGCCCACAGAACATCTTTTGGAAACAAACTTATCCTCCTCGCCCACTCGTACCCCCTGTTGCCTCTCTTCCCATTCTTCTATCCTTCCTCTTGTTCCTCCCGTGGCTCACTCCACCCCTCGACAGTAAGAGAAGGCCTTGGCAGCCACTCATCGTTCCCGCAGTTTCCGTCCCTCGATTGCTTGCAGTGGTTGTGGCTTGCTTGCTAGCGGTCGTGTTGCGAAAGGGAATTTGCTGTGGCTGGTTTTTCTCGCGAAAATCTGGTGTGCAAGGTAGTGCTTCAAGATGGCGAGGTCTACGCCCCAGCACCAGGATGGATACACCAACACTCGAGGACTGACCACACAAAGTAAGACCGCTCACCACAAAGTAGGACATGACGCTCCAATAAGGCGTTCCGGCAAACGAGAGACTTGTCATCACATTCTGTGATAATCGGGATGCCGTATGTCCCCCCAAAAATGCCTGCTCTCGATCATTCGGATTTAAAGTTATAAACATCCTCAAAATCGGCGTGAAATTCCATGGCACTCACCTAGAATGATTTCGAACAACCCGAGAAAAAAACGATTCGGGAATTCTAGTTCAAAAAAAGTTTGATGTCGATTGTCACGACTGTTTGCGGAAAGTCGCCAACGGCAAATGAAGACTAGAGGAAGCTTTAATCGTGAAGTAAATTAATCTTCTCCACTTTCACAGTGTTTGACGGTGCATTTCACGCCCGAAGAGCGAAACACGAAAACCGTTTCGCCAGACTCTGTTTGTCTGTGTATTTTGAAGTGTTTTGTTAACAACTCCAGTCCCACTAGGAAACAAGTTTGCTTTCCCCGTGTTCTGTGTCGTGTCCGCCAGGTGGGACGGCGGACTCCGACAAACAGGCTGTCTGTCGGTGTCGTTTGTCGCTCGTTGTCGTATGTCGCTGTCGTTGGTTGCTGTTTGTCACTTTAGTGGGATGCGGCTATAAGAGATGGTCAACTCTTGTGATAAAGGCTCGATTCAAGAGAAGGAAATTTTGGATTTGAAGTACAAACGTGATTGTGTTACACATTGTTAACCGAACAGATCGTACACACATTAGATGGACCATGGGAACGGGTTTTGAACGGCACGGTACTGCAATTTGCTACGGGAGACAGGTCGGGCAAATACTTGTTTTTGTGTCGGTATATCAATGGATGAAAATTACCCGTACCAAAGCGTGCTGACCTCGCAGCCTTTGCTTTTAGACAAGTGTTCTTTTTTCTTCTCTCATCTGGTATGACTTCTGCACTTCAATAGACCACTTGCTAAATCCCCCAAGCGCCCCAGGATCGCACTCGAGGAATCATGGGAACGGTGTCCTTTAAGTTCCCTAGTGGTTGGTAATTTCGACCAATTCGATGCTTACACACTTTTGAGTGTAATCTTGAGTCATTCTGAATAAGCGTCATGCACAGGGTGGCACAAAAAAAAAAATTTACAGGTTTTTTTTACCACAAAAATAAACTAGGTATCGCCGAACGCTCATTCTCCGCCCAAAGGTAGCGCTAGAGGTCACAACCAGATGCCAAAGTTTCAGCCCAATCTGATAACTTAATCAAAAGTTATAAGTGATTTTCTGAAAATTTCAATGGGAAAAGGGTGCCCATTTTTGCTTGTTTTCGGTTTCTGGTGCCATAGAGCCCCATGTATTCGAAAACTCCGTCGGCCGCCATTTTCATATTGAAATTTTCAGAAAATCACTTATAACTTTTGATTAAGTTATCGGATCGGGCTGAAACTTTGGCATCTGGTTGCGACCTCTAGCGCTACCCTTGGGCGGAGAATGAGCGTTCGGCGATGCCTAGTTTATTTTTGCGGTAAAAAAAACCCTGTAAATTTTCTTTTGTGACACCCTGTAGATTGCAGAGACCTGCACATCACTTTTAAAATTTCTTGTCAATGTCAGCATTTTTCACACTGTCTATGACAGTGGTTCTCAAATGGGGTTCTACGGACCCTTCGGGGTCCGCGAAGGCATTCTACGGGTCCGCGAAGCACTGTCTAATCAGTCAAGCCCGGCAACACAATGCGCCCTTACGGGATTTTACGGTATACATTTCCCTTCCCCTCACCCCACACGGGGTCTTCCATCATCTCCGGCGATCAACAAGGGGTCCGCGAATTATCAATGGTTGAGAACCACTGGTCTATAACTGGCTGAACTGTATAAATCTCTTACAATATTATCATTCTTGTACAGCTTCAAAGATGCTGATATTAACTTAGAAACGCTAAAAATGCTATAAACAGCCCCACTTGCTCCGAGTTAAACCCTAGTTTCGGTTGTTGTGAATTCTCGGCTTTTTAAGCAGTTCCTGCTAAAATAACAACCACAAGAATTATATGTCTGTAAGAGATTTATGCAGCTCAGTCAGGTTGAAGGGTGGATGGCATGCATGGTATCAAAAATGCCGACATTGAGGAGGAATTTTAAAAGTGATATGACATGTCTCTGCAATCTACACAACGCTTATTCAGGATGACTCCGGATTACACTAAAAGAAAGGTAAGCATCAAATTGGTCGAAATTACCGAGCACTAAGGAACTGAGGGAACACCGTTCCCATGATTCCTTGGGTGCGGGCTGGGGCACTTGGGGGATTTACCAAATGGTCTATTTTGTTTTTGCAGATTTCGGAGATAGCTTATTGTGCACTGTACTGAGGAAAGGAAGAGAATTCACCTGATAAACTTTGACTTCTCCAGGAGTGTACCCGGGTGTCTGAGTTTCGTCTTTGGCGATGTCTATGCCAACCACTCCAAGGGTTTGATATTCTTCACACAGTTTCAGGCACTCTATGGCCCATTCTGAAAGCGATGAACAGAAAAAAAACCACAGTCATGCTGAAAAGCTGCAAACGCAATTATGCAAAAATGTGGTCATAGTGTTCCTCATTAACTTGGCTTTCTTTGTAAAAAAAAAAGTATGGATTTTTTTGTTTTTCCTGTTGCCACAGGTGATTTAATTTGATAGCATTTGGGCCTCCTTTGCACCTTATCAGACATCTGTTAATGGTCTCGGTCTGCTTCGGCGCAGCACCGTTTTTATGAGGATATTTTTATAAATTGGTGTATAATTACTATTAGCGATGGGCCGAACTTTTGCCAAATCGAAAAATCGGCGCCGAATCTTGGGATTCGGCAAAGCCAAAATTTTCCCAAACTTTCATAAAGATTCGGCAAAAATACATTGTCGCCAGACTTCAAAGTTTATCTTTCGTTTTTTTCGGACGAAAACACTTTTTAGGTATTTTTTTAGGGGTGTGCGAATATTGAATTTTTAGAATATGAATCAAATACGAATAAGACAAAAAAAGGGGCTTCGAATATCGAATTGAATATCAAACAAGTGTATAGTAAACAAAAATTACAAAACAAGAGGTAACAGCAGGTTTTATTGCCTTCCTAAAATAAATCAATGCAATTGCATTTTACTGGGCTGCAGCAGGCTAAAGATACTTTTAGTAATGCACTCATTACAAATTATTGTGTAGGAAAATTAACTGCTCAACGTGTTCAGAAAGTAAGTGCTCCCTACGCGCCGTGACAACATTTCCGTCAGTAGAAAGACCCTTTCACTCAGGAAATCTGCGGAATTTCACTAAAGTTTGAAGAAGTTTGACTTATGGACATTGTTGCCCGGCTGCTACACAAATATTTCGATTTTTGAGAAACAATAAATTTAAAAAGTAGTTTATTTTATATTTTATAAAATGGTTACCAATGTTTACACCATATAAAAGCAAAAATATTCGCTTTTAACACCTTCATTAATTATTCATGTGAACCAGTGATGCCTGTAAACCCAACAAATAGTGCATTTTTCCTCCGCCAGGTGAAGTCAACTAGATTTTTTTTTTTTTAATTTTCGCGCATGCGCACAAAAGTCGAGCTTCAGTCGAACCTTTGTCGAACATCATGTTGAAAGTGCGAAAAAGTCGAACTTGGTCGCACTCAAACCTGGGCAGGTTTCCTAGTTTTGACTGCGCGGGAGTGGCAGGAGTTGTTGTCGATGGCGATGCAATGTTCTGTTCGCACCTAGCTTTTTTCTTTTTAATTTTCAAAGATTTATGATAACACTCTAGAGATTTATTTTATATTTATATTTCACTCTCGAGGTTTATTTTATTTCATCAATTTATAGAATGCGCAATTACATCACGTATTGCTATAAAAGTGCCACACAATAAAGGGCTTGGTGAAAAAGAAACCGAAACTGATCCTCTCTTGCTGCCATCGGACAGATAGAAACAGAGCAGACCGATAACGCACGTATCATACGCCTTTCTCAGTGAATAAACATTCATAGGGGAATGCGTGGCAGGCACATTATTCGTTACTTACTCGAATATTCACAGTTTGTGCGAATATTCGCCGCTTTTCACGAATATTCGGCTTTGGCCGTATATTCGGGAACTTCCGCATATGCAATTTTCGAATCTAATACGTTTCGAATAAGGAAAATATTCGATTCGTATTCGAAATTTCGAATATTCGCACACCCCTAGTATTTTTAACGCATAGTGACAGAGTTATTACTAAGTAAGGTGATATTCTACAAGATAACTGTATCGGTGTCATGTATGTGTTTCCTGGCAATTTGTACGGTGGCTTTTTGCAGAAGTGGTGTGACAACAAGGTTGAGTAGTAGAGGAGACAGTCGATATGCGAGTTTCGGTTTTAAGGCCTCATCAGCGCAAGCCAGTAAGTGTGAACATTGTTAAAATAAAGGCGGTAACACTGTGTTCTTACTTTCTCTGCGAGTCACTGTTTCATGCACGAAAATGAATGCAACGGCTGCTGAGCCTTCATCAGAAGAGATTATTGTAAATATGCATGTTTTTCGATTTGAGTCACTTGACACCAGCTTTCCATGAAAGTGTGCATTCCATATTTGCACATCTCGTTCTTAACTTTAAAATGCCGGTTTCTGTCGTCAGGACACACACGGACGTTTAGGAAGATGGGAAGAGTTAGGAATGTCAGAGGTGCAACGTCAAGCATGATAGTTCTGCGTTTAGTTTTATAGAGATGTAGATAAAAACCGTGAAATAATAAAAAGCAATATCAATTTGTTTTCGCATGAACTACTTGTGAGCCGAAAACAAGATTGCTATATTTGCGAGGAGTGCTTTAAAGTACTTGTCAATGCTGCAACTACCTCATTGCATCACCGGAAAGATCAAATGAAAATCGCGTTATCCAGAAGGTACCGCACCATTTGTCACTTGCGCAGTGAACTGCGTTTATTACTGGTCGATCATTTGTTCTTGAGGCAGAAAATATTGAAGAGAACCACACTCGCAAAGGCTGACAAACAGACAGTTACCATGTTGCCTATTCCGCACCTTGCCGTAACCGCTGATAGTACTACGCTGCACGATGGTGACCGCACGACTGCACAGCGTCCAGTTGCAATCCATAGCCCTGTTGCATTCTCGCGCATGCGTGTGCAGACGTTTGCAAAATTTTTGCCGAACTTTCCTTCAAAAGTTTGGCATGTGCCGAACTTTGCCGAATCTGAAGTTCGGCAGATTCCGTCCATCACTAATAATTATAAACCAATCTTTTTTTTTCTTTTGAGGGCGGGGGGGGGGGGGGGGGGGGGGTATATTTTAGCAGATAGATTGAATTGATCTATTATTGTGCACCAATTCACGTTTTCCAGCTAAACATAGCTATTGGCCCATGACAGGGCGGATGCACGCAGTCTCACGGTCTAGTGGTCTTAGAAATGTTACCGTAATATTACCGAGAGATGTCTTATCCCCGGAAGATAACCTACCCCTACTTTTAGCAGGATTTGCTATTTTTCAAAAACATAGAAAGATAGCCCACTTTCAGTAATTGCACGGCCCTGGCCAACTGTGACCTCGACACAAATGGTGCTACTTAGCCACGATGGGGGATAAGCAAACATTTCTGACTAGGAAGGACAGTCGTGTTTGGTTCATCCCTGCCATCACAAGTTTCGCAGGTCACAAAATCTAAAACTAACATTGTTTTTACTTTTTTTGATCACACACCGAAAATCAGCCCACTTCATATTTTCACCCGATTTGCTTTCGCGTTTAGGTAGGTTATCTCTCAATATACAACAGCACTGCATTAAGAAAAAAAACATTGAGCTGCTGGTCCTTAAAGGGGCCGTGCAACAATGTTTGAAATTCAAATAATTGTGGCAGTTGTTTCCTTTCACATACGGATTAAAGAACTGAAAAGAAATTTTGCCTACGCGCACCGATTCTTTAGAAAAACAAAAGTAAAGCAATCGACGTTTTGGGCGCCTCCAAACCACCCTCAACTCTTGGACCTTCTTCCGAGTCATGTGCACAGTGATGCGCAGTGGGGATAGAGAGTATTCGGTTGGGATCTCTTTCAGAGCCTTCAGCGCGCGTGGCTTCTGCTTGCTATTCACATGGCAACCTTGAAGGTTTGTCCGAGACTCTGAGCGATATGGAGAGAGAGAGAGAGAGGGAAGGGGGGGGGGGGGCAAGAGGAAAGAGCTTGCCTTTTTGAAAGGAAGTTAGAACTGACGTAGTAGCACAACGAGGTGAGGCTCAAGGGAGGAATAGTGTCTTTCACCCTAAAGCTGAATATAACTTTGTCAATGACATGAGGTTTTTGACGTATTTACTCACGTTGAAACAACAATATTTATCAAATAAGGCATTATATTGAGCACATAATGGCACACCTTGCCAACCTATTACATTATACCCATCGCACGTCACGCCTTAGTTCCCGTGGCCGCCGCAGCTTAAATCGCGAAATATTCACGTTCTTTTCTTTGCTACTACACAACGGAATCGCAATATTTCAAAAGAATGAGGCAGTTTCTCCGTTCCTTTTGGTAAGATAAACAATGTTAAATTTAAAACTACAAATTCTTTTGAAGTTAATATTGTTGCATCGCCCCTTTAACGTCGAAAGAAAATGACCTGAATATTTATGCACTATATTTTGTTTAAGGCAAATTAAGGGTGGGAACGTAGAGTAAGAGTAGGAGGTACGAGAAATAAGAAAGATTATGGGTTTTGTTTTAATCGATTTTAACTTTCGAAACTAAGGTGTGTGTGAAATTACGTCAGACAAGTTACCCCTATCGTTAACGTAAGAATGAAGAGAAGATCCACCCCTGAATTCCTAAAGGAATAAATAGTATGACGTCTCTATGCTAATTATAAGATTGCGCCATTTTTCTGGCGTCGCAGAAAAGAAGCATTCATTAGCACCTTTTGTTTCTTTTTTTTAGATTGGCGCATGCCAAAAGCTTTGCTTAACGGTCAATGCTCTTTTGTACAGTGAATGGAGTAACTTTTTTTTATTTGTGGGCGATGCTTGTTTTTTTGCGAAAGACTATATAGTTATCTTATTGCAGGCATACATACAAGTTTTAAAACTAAGCTTTTCTATCCATCTATTATACTGTACTGAACAAGCGTGATCACATGCCACATTGCAGCACAGTTAAAATTTGGGTATCATATAAGGTTATATGTTCCATATTTTAACTGGTCCATTCACCATTTTGATTGTATTTTTGTGCGAAAGGAAAGACACGTTGCTCGCAAAAAAAACTTCGAAAGTGGCCTCAGTTTTCTAAGGTGAAACGAAGCGCCGTTGAATCTCGTGAAAGAGAGAGTACCGGTCGCACCTTCGTTGGAGCCTACTACGGCCAGGATGGAACGTGCTTTGAGGTTGAAGTCCCTCTCGCCTCGCGCCAGGCCCTTGCTCACAGCTTGGACGGCGAGTGCCGGCGTGACGGAAGAACCCTCGGAGGCCAGCAGTTGCGGCGAGTATCGGGCCTCGAAGTAGGCAACGCCCTCCTTGGCCTGGTCCTCGCACAACTCGTACGAGATGCGCTCGATTGCCTCCAAGTCACCACTGGGCACATTGGGAAGAACAAAGAGCACCCCGCAAAAGGTGATTATTCTGTAGGCAATATTAGAGCAGGAAACACTTTTTAACCCTTTCGTGCCCACAGTTGTTCAGGAACAAACATTCCAAATCATACTTTTTCTCCATACAGGTTTTGTCCGATACCCGCAAATGCCCAACATAGCTTCGAGAACCTTACAATGTTTCACTTTTAGCAACAAAGATGGTGGCGCTCATCTTGTCCCTCGTCCTACACTATGTTTGGTTTAGGTTGGCAGCCATCCCAGGCGAAAATCAGTCCACTTCAGCTGGATTATGGAACTGGAAATGAGGCAGTCCAGCTGGATTCCAGCTGGGTCCAGTTGGATTCCAGCTGGTTCCAGCTGGAATCCAGATGGACTGCCTCATTTCCAGTTCTATAATCCAGCTGAAAGTGGACTGATTTTCGCCTGGGATGTGTATTTGAATGTACCCCCAAGGTGAACATGATTCTAAATATCACACCCTGCAATGTTCGTTCAAGAAAAAAAATATATATCCGAAACTCACAAGAACAGAAGTACATCAGCATAAATACTGACATTGAATGTTTTACTAACCCTCACGTGGAATGCAAACTGTTGTTGCTCTGGAGCACCAATGGCCATTCGTGTCGCTGCTGGCTGAGAACAAGGTTCAGACCAGCTCCAAAGCCTGCTGTTTTATTGTGATATACAGTGTGCATATTCAATGCGATTGCTATTTCTACCTTCGTGGTGAGTTTTTAAAAAAACTCTACAAATGGCAGGCTCTTAGTGCACTTACACACATTGTTCCATTGTATTTTTTTTTCCATATTTGTTTTATTTGCATTTTTTGTGAGATGTCACCTGTCGTGGCAATTGGTTACTACTTCCATTTTGGGAGTAATCACATATCTATCTAAATGAACTTATTGTTTAAAAATTGTGATGTCTTCCCGTTTCTCGGTATTTTACACTGCCTAGGTGAATGGTACTAGATGAAATCAAAAACTCCCTGAAAAAGAAATTGATGAGCTAATATTTTTCATTGACAGAGGTGCATACTGCAGCAAGTGTAGCACACACGTATGCCTGATTTAAAGGGTTTCTCAATGAGTAGAGCCCTGCGCGGATAACATTTTATCACCCACATCTGATCCGCATCCGCAAAATTCGGAATCGCATCCAACCCTCAATTTACGCATTCATTTTACATCATGAAATCAAGCATGAATCAAAAATTTAAACAAACATCGAGATGGTATTCTATATGCCGTCTGCTTACCTTTATACAAAGAACTCTTCATGTCAAAATATACTGAAAGTTATTTTATCGTATCCAGTTTTATAGTATTTATAAAATAAGCGATCATCCTTCCAGAGACACTTTGCATTGCTGGAAAGATGATTGCAGTTATGAGAGTGTCTTGGGAGTCCGTAACATTGACACTCTGTCCAAAAGATGTGTTCCAAAAAAAAAAGGAAATTCTAATACATATATTTTTTGTTTTGCTTAGTAAAGCCCACTTCAAGCAGACGCATACCTAATTTATAATAATGAAATTTAACAAAGGACAGACTAAGGTTACAAGTCAAGAAGGTAGCGGCAAATGCCCCTCAAAGGGAATCAGATATCCCTCTGCCACCTCCGCATCCAATAGCGTCCCATCGTTTCCGTGACGTCGCGGCCAACGCGCGAGGAGGGTCTTGCCTTTCTGTACATATTTGCTTTATCTTTCGACTTTGACTTAGCATTGTGGAAGCCACGAGAGGGAGATTAGAGACTTCCCCTTCCGATGCAAACGAAGACGACTTTCGGGGATTAGCGTCCCCCTCCTATGGATACAAAGGCTGCTTTCAGGGGCTCGGTTCCCTCTCCGATGAATACAAAGGTCGCTTTCTTAAAACGTGGGGGTCGGAGACAAGTTGCCACCACTCTGTGGCCATTATCTATCCATTGAAGCGGAACAAGAAGCGTTTCCAGTGAACTCTTCTTTCAATTGCGGAGGGATTCGAAACCTGCGCACCACACTTGTGGGAGGAGCTTCTCCTACCTTCTTAACTTGTAACCGACTATAATAACATTGTGACATTTTATTTAGGCCAAACAGTAAAAACGTGGGAGAGGAAAGGCACTCACCGCAGCATATATGTGGTAAGGAACGAGTACATCACTCGGAAAATATCACAATATTCAATAATGGCAACACCTCCTATCCAATGCGGAAGTCCTGCATTGTTTTTAAAGAAACCAGACAAAAACCTGCCTTCTCATCAAAATGCTGTGACTGGGGCTGTGCCAAAAGGGTCAGGAAAGGTTTGAAGGTCAGTTTTCATGTGCTTGGTTCGTCCGAGAACGTGAATATGTGCCTTGAAAAGGGAAGACCAGACGCGGTCAGACCACGATCACTTGGGCGGGAAGCACTTTGGGTTGAATTCACAGATACTTGTGGTCATCAAATTTATTTGCTTCGTTCCAACTAAAACACGGGAAAATCCGTCAAGTTATACGGACCACCTGCGGACTACGTTCAATGAGTCTTCAAGTTCAAACGGCCACCTGATCGTTGGCCTGTAGACCAAATGTAGGCCCGGTAATTGCAATAAGGAGTAAGTGCAGGCCTCACAAAGACATTCAAGTTTGAAGGTTGGTTGGGGTAAGCAGGCTCGGTGTAAAAGTAGATACAAGGAGATGTTGATCATTGTTAGCAGTGACCATCATCGACTTGTTATTCCTGGCTCACTCAGTCCGATTCTGCTAGCGATTCTCAGTATCGACGTCGACCATCTCAGCTTCGGTTCACGCTTTCGCAGCCCGAGCGACGTAGCGACTGAAAATTGCGAGCAGAATCTCATAATGCAAATCGGGCTTTAGCGTGCATTCTGCAGCGTCCACACGGAATGAACCACCGCTTTTCACAATATTCACGCAAAGTTTTGCAGTGTAACGACCCTCGGTAATTTCGCTGAGGCCGCTAAGTAGTCAGACATTGCCAGGAAGAAGACGTAGAATCAACAATTCCAATGCGAAAAAGAGCACGGGGACTCATACCAACACCGACAACATTGTATTTCAATGGTTTGCTTATGGGCGATGGCGAGCTTCTTGCCCACACTCCGTCGCGCATGCGCGGCACCGGTGGCGTCCGCTAGGGGCGCTCCGGTTTGTTTGTAAACATGAGTTGGTCTAAAACAACTCAGTGCCAACTGCCGAGAAAAAGAAAATGCACACACACGCAACGTTTCACTTTTCAAGGTTGCTGAGCAGAAGAAACAGAATATCATCAACATAGACGGATTCAGACCGTTTCACCTCTCTTAAATTAATGTCTACTAATGAGAAGTCTCTCTCTGTTGGCACACTTGATGCTGGGGTGGCTTGCACGAACTGCGCAACAAGAATGAGGTACGGAAACTCGAACTGGCACAAGTTCCACCACTCCAGAAGATTGAATTCAGTCTCCTCAATGTATACTTGTAAACGAAGAAGCCACTTGCTGCTTTCTTGTGGCTTGTACGTTTTGGGTTTTCTTTGCCCAAAGGACGTTTTCCGCTCTCCCTGCCAGTCAAGAACATGCTTTCCCGGGACAGATGATGCCCCTGCATTTTTTACTTTTTCTAGGGACAATATCTTTGGTGAGATGGAACGTTTTAAAATGATCTTTGATGATAATCAAATCTTTTTAGACGTAGAGAACAATTTTCTCCCCCGTTGGTACCTTTTATTTAAGAGTGTAGTGTGCTCCTGCAATACATTCAATGGTGCACTTCATAGCACCATTCACTCATTCACTCTACACTGTGCGGTCGCACATGTTTGTGGGCCGCCACGGCAAAAATGTAAATCTGGACCCGTGGATATCCACATCCAATCCACATGTGCAGCCCCTGGCATCCGTATCCAATCCACAATTTGCCAAATCTGATTCATCCTTATCCGCATCCACCAATTTACTACGAATATCTGCGGATTTGCAGGGTTCCACCAATGAGTAACGGGAATGAATGCTCAATGTTGCTCAGGAAAAACATTATATAGCGGTGAAACCAGTACGAAGAAATTTCTTTTTTATTGCTTTTGGAATTTTTTTTTTTTTTTATAATTCAGAAAGATTGATCTGATTTTTCTGTGGAGAAGGTAGTTTGGGCATGAAAGTGCTAACAAACACTCCACTCCCAAAAAAATGTTTTTGTCCATCTGTGTATAATCGAGCGAGGGAAATTCATGCCACGAGGCCTAAGCACCACTTCAGTTTCTTGGCTAAGTTTAGCGGGAAAACTGCACACACACAAGTTCAGTTTCCCTGCTAAATTTGGCGGGGAAATCGATATCACGTGACTTAGGCACCAAATCAGTTTCCCCACTATATTAACAAGAAATAGATGGTTCTCCACTCCCCGAAACGATTGCTTAATGCCTTCTAAACAAATTTAAACAATTGCTCATGAAATGCCGCATTTAATGCATTTTTTTAACTTTGGGAGATAAATGTTGTTGCCGATATTCTGTAATCATTTAGGCCTACGAATGGCTTGTAGTGATGTCACATCGGCGGTCATTGCGGTGGCCTTGCTGCTGAGCACGTGCACGCTTCTGGAGCACACACTTCACACTACTTATTTCATGTTTTTTTGTTTCGTTTTTTCGAAAAGAACAAGTTGGATTAATTGTTAGCATAGTGCGATGACGTCTTGTGTAAGCCGTGCGTAGTCACTGGCAGGATGAGAATTGCAGAGAGGTCCTCGAATAGCCCTACCACCAGCGAGAGCTTCCTATCTTCTCTAAAGTTTCGGTGCCTCGTGAGCTTTGAGCGTGCACTCGCAGCCAAAGCACGACAACAGGCAATGAGCACATGCCCGAGGTGGGGCGTCGTAAAAAGACTCCCTGCTGTTCTCATCTTGCGAGTGATTAAAGCAACTTTGTTTTAGATGCATCAGTGGACATGCTACTACTTTCAAGACACCTATATCTTGTGGACCCCCTGGCACTGAATGCAAGAATGACGATAGGAGCAGAAGAAAAGTCGTTTTAGATTTTTTTACACCAACAGGGTTGCTTCTCACTACGGTCGACGTCAACAAGCTCACCCGTGTGGCCTCGTGGTGGATATTGGTGGGATGTCTTTTGGCTGACCTGTCTACGGCGTAACGTTTCAGCAGTTGCGACGGCCAGACCATCACGAAGAGTCGTCAACATTCATAACGGGAAACACAGAACGTTAAAACCCGAGATTCTGTTTAACGCGTAAATGTGTAAACGGGGCGACTCACCAGAAGGTCGGCAAGAAGATCTGGAAACGGTCCAAGAAGTCTTTGAGAGAGGACGACTCGACCTTCTGAAGCCTCCACTTAAGTCCGGAGATGCAGGAACAGCCCAGGTCGATTCCCTTTTTGCTTCGCAACAAAATACGAGGCAACATTTGAGGACATATGTCATTTGAGCGAGGCAAATTAGACGTACAGATAGCATGAAATCAGTCTGCCATAATATGGCGACACTGGATTACGCAGTAGACGAGAACTTCAGCCAGTGCAGGACGACTTCTGGCGGATCTTTAACTTGCATTGCACAATAATGACGCACGACCGCATGACGCTAGTCCAGATTAAGACAAGCCAGAACGCCATCTGATGGCCTCACTTTAAGAGCAGGTTGAATCGCGAGACATTGCATCTTTTGCTCGATCTGTGGTTACAATGAAACTACAATCTTCACGATTTTGTCTTATAGAATTTTTCGTCAGTTTAGGCAAGCTTTCGTAGGCATAGGACGCCCTCGAGGGGCCAAGTGTACTTCTCTATCGACCATAAAGTGAATGGCCGTATGTTGGGTTCGTCCCGTCGAAACGAATGGGAATGTTACACGTAGGGGTGCGTGAAATGTGTACTCACTGTGCTAGCTCCCATATGGTCTCGAACCGAACAGAACCATCTAGGTGAAGGTGGAGTTCCACCTGAATATAAAAAAGAAATCATCCCAATAATCACCGACATTTTAAGAAATGGAGGGCATTGCTTGTCCCGAGCATCTTAACATTACCCTGCAGCCAGCAAGATTGCGACATTGGCTGATAAGAATGCCGAAGAATCAGTGTTTGGTAAAGTACATCTAAAAAGTACTTCCAGTAAAGTACAAAGTAAGTGAGAGGTGCTGCTCTTTAAAATGGCGCAACATAGAGTATAATTCCGTTGCTTGCCGCAGCAGCGAAATGACGGTACAAGCTTTGTTCTTCGATAATAGACCCTTTCCAAAATAGCTCTTAGCAACAATGAGCCGCTTGCTTGACGGCGCTCGAAAGTGTGGCTGGGCACTATGATCGGGCAAGGCACTGCCCGATCATAGAAAATGTGGGAGGGAAGAATACAGAAAAAGATCAGCTCTAACAATGTACAGGTCACAAAAACAGGACATAAGAAAGAAAACGTGTTTGACAATTTACTGGGAAGTTCTTCGCTGTTCGGGGCGAGAACGGGTGTTTTGAGGACGAGGACTTATAGGGCTAAATTTCAAGAGAGAGACACATTATGTGCTACGTGCCATAATGCGAGCAAGACACTAAAGCACTTGGTTTTAAAGTGCACGGGGCTTCGCCCTGCCCTCCCTGAAGGGGTAACGGATTTGGACGGGGCCCTGGGTTTTGCTGGCGATGATGAAAGGACAGAAGAGTTAGTATTACAGTCACAAAGAGGCGAATAGAAGAAGAAGAAATTATCCAGGGAAATTTGAGTAATGCGCAACTAACTATGGCACAGCTGGGGACAGAGGAAAGTTGGGACTCTATCCCACATGGCTCCGGCCCAAAGTCTCAACCCTGTCTCCCTGCGAGTCCGGTGGTGGGGCAACGCCGACAAGGTTTGACCAGAGGAAAAATGGCGACTCCCTTGCCGGAAGGGGGGAGAGGCGAAGGGTGATGTTTTTAGTTTTTTTTGCCCAATCCCCCGAAAGTCATCTTGGTGGTATCCCAAACTGCCTGGTGATATTTAGAGGGAGAAAATCGGTCCTAGAAGGGGGGGAGGAATCATATGTTTGTCTTTTCAGAGTTAGGCTAGGTCGCGCAAGCTACCGCCCGTTACAAAGGGTATGGCCATTACCATTCATCAATCCATCCACCCATGCCATTATGGGGTATGCGCCTGCGATTGCGAGCACCACTGCCGCTGGTCCAGATTCGCTATCGTGGACCAGGACTTTGATTGACATTCGAAATCGGTCTCTACGGATAAAGTAGATGACAACTACGTCGCCCACAAGACGAGCAACCAACACCGAAGAAGCAGTTCCAAGTTTGTGACTAAAAGCAACGTGGAGGCACCTTCGTACGCAACGGTGATTTTGTTTTCGCAGCTTTTACGGAATACCCCCCTGTGGAGAGGGTATTCTCGGCTATGAAGATTTTGTAAAAAGAAGAAAGAAATTGTAAGTGTGTTGAACTTGTCCAGGTAGAGTTGCAGGGAAAGCTGAACTTCCGGGTGAAGTGCAACTACTTTTGCGAATACATTCACCAGCAAGAGGAAGTGTTGCAAGCAGCAAGTAGTCAGCAGAAGTAAATGCTTCAAGAGGCCACAGCAATAAAGGAACGACGGATTGACGGAGTTATCTGGAAGTGGAACTGTAAGGTGCCGCAGTAAAAAAAGAACCGATTTCACTAACTCCCTATGTAAGCGTACCGTCCCCCCTTTCGAGGATCCTTGGGCTTCCACTGCCATGAAAAGTTCCGACGCTATGGTGGTCGCCATCGAGGATCGTTGTGCAGAAGTCTGCACATCTTCCGTGCTCTTTGGACGTTGTGCACCAATAACTTGAAATTTTAAAACCATCCCCACCGTCCCTACACAGCACAAAAAGATCTAACGGGCCTGGTCACTAGGCCCGCCCAAACAGTGAAGCAAATATGAAAATAAATATGTATATACAACAGAAACCACTAGACTCGGCAGGAGTGAGGCACTCCTAGAGCACTGCATGGGCCCGGTCCAGCCCAAAGTCCCGATCCCGGCCCGAGCTCGGCCCTGGTCGCAGGACGGGCTAGGGGCGGATAGAACGCATTTTCTCGGGCCCGGACCGGGCTCGGGCCTGAACAAATCTTTTTCGGGCCGTGCCGGCCCGGGCAGTCGTGCGTCGCAAATTCTAAATTGTTGATAACAAAAAGTGTGCTCACTGATCTTTTAGGTTCCGTGAAAACAAACAAGCGAAGTGCAAAGTCACTATAAGGCGCCGTCAGAAAAAAAATAACACGACGTCTCGCACTTGGAAAGCTTTCAAGTGGATAAAAGAAAACGTATGGACTTCATCAGCACAGTGGGAGTGTGCATGCATGCTTTATGTTTAAATAGTTTTATTGAAAAAGTTTGCAGATTCAAGCCTGCAAACTTTTCCAGCTCACGTCTAAAACTTCTGTCGGGCTCGGGCCGGGCCGGGCCTAGACATTCCGGCCCGTGCAGTGCTCTAACTCACCCTCGTTCTGGGTTTCTTGAATGGATCGGCATGCCGCAGGAAACTCATGGCTCACTCCGGGACAACCTAAAAGCGAGGGAGCGACGACCAGCTTTCAACGTCGAATTCTCGTTCCCGATCTCTCTTCCAAAAACAGCACCGACCTTGCGAACTACCTGCCGCGAAGCTGTGCGCAATACGCGCTTTGCAGCTGCCGCCCCTCCACACGACAGGGTTCTCTCCCTCTTTTTCAGATCCACACAGGTGCCACAGGTGCCACTCCAACGTTGATTCGATTTTTTTTTTTTCTTTCTTTTATTTCAGTATACGCTGAAGCAGCCTCTCAAAGCGAGCGGAACGTGACTTTATATGATAGTTAAAGAAAAGGAACTCCCGCCCCTTGCCCTTATCGCTTGGCTTGAGTTGCGAGTACGACGGCGCGGTCTGGCGCGGTCGTGTTGGACGCAGGAAAGCGGGGAAAGTTTGCGCCGGCCGGTATCTCGTGAGTCGTGACCCAGGTTGCCGCTGGAACTTTTTCGTGCGACACTCCGCGACAGTGGTGTTAACTTAGCGAGAAAGTCGCTAAATTTAGAGTGTTTTCAGTCGTCCTAACGACAATTTAGTGTTTTTGGAGCCGGGAACTTTTTTTTTTTCATTTATGTAAGTCGTTGTTACTAAAGCTACGTGGACGGGGGGGGGGGGGGGGGGGGAATATGCAAATATGTCAGTCGGATAGCTCTCCGGTGGCTCTGGATGTCACTCTCACTCATTCATCCTGTGGTGCACTGGTGGCAACGTTGACTGGTGGGTGAGGTGACGTTCTCCAACCCCGAAGCACTTTAAAACCACTCCATTTTTCAGGGATTATCAGGTGTTTAAAAAAATCCTTTTGGAACCGTCGAAAAAAAAAAAAAAAAAACTCGCGTGTTTAAAGGGATACTTCAACGAAATTTTAAATATTCCCGTCGTGTTCAAAAATAGGTTGAATATGATCCACAATATCCGTAAATGACAATCGCACGTTTGTATTTTGATCCTGGTGGCTGTATTTTTCGTTATAAACGGCCCACTCTGGCAAGCGCTCGGAGAAGGCCCAGCTTAGAGCACGTGACATCCAACGCAATCGTGACGTAGGTCGTCTCGAGACGAGCAAAGCTACGGCGAGGCTGACGCCGAGAGGATGGCCTAGTCGTTCCAGCCACCGAAGCGGCTGCTTTTGTACAAATTTTGAGTGACGGGTTAATCTTCTATAATCTTGTAGGGGGACAATAGCGACTTCTGCGACACACAAAAGGGATTCTCGGGAAGAGGGGAGTTCCTCCTTCCCCCCTTCTCTCGTCGTGGCCGGAGGGAGACAACCTCCGTCACTAGCTGTCAAGGTTCCTAGACGAGCATTACAAACGAGGCGTTAGCGACATCCACCAGGTGCTCTTTGCTAATCGTTTAATTCGTTTTAAAATTCCTTTTCGATACTTTTTTAACAAGATATTGGTATGTTCCATGTGATACTGCTCTTTTGAACAGATATAGACCAAAAAATGAGCGCCAAAATTTCGTTGTAGTATCCCTTTAAAGCGAGGGTTTTGTTCGATAAGGATGAAGCAGAACAGCCTTCCGCTGTTTTGTTCTTGAACCAGGATCTTCTCGCCAAAGTAGCGCAATCTAGAACGCCATCTCTCGGCGGCTAGCGGCGAACACCCGGAGATTCCAACTCCGGTCAGAAATGCATGGGGAACGTGAGAAAATCATTGTTTCTTCAATATTGTGGAGATATACGGAGCGACAGTAGTTTTTGACATAATAAAGGAACTTTTTAGAATAATTTGCGCTGAGTTGTGTGCCAAGTAAGGAGAGGACGTAATTCTTTTTTTTTAAATTGCATGAGCGGCATCATGCAGCAGACGACGCGGCGACGTCGCAGCGTTCACGTGACCCGCTCCGGCCAACCCAAAAAGCCCATCTCTGCTGCGTGCAAAAATCGTCTGCTTCGAACGCCATTGCCTTGGAAATGGCCTCACTGTCTTTTTGGTAGAGTTCGTAGAGTTATATCACCTCTAGCCAAGATACAGCTGCTGAAGCCAGTTGGCAGCCACCATCATGCATCCATGGCAGACGGCGTTTTGGCAGTTGTGGTGGCAGGCTGCCATCAAAATAGCGTGGGTGATATTCCGTGATTGATTGAAATTGTTTGACGAAACATGTTTTTAAAACCCGGCGTGAACGGTAGCCCGGTCTTTAAGGACCCGGTGAAAGTTTCACGAAATCGCACAGCACCGGGGAAAAGCAGCACAGCACGCATCAAAAGTCGCATCGAAAAAAGCATAGAAAGCAGACGCCGGTACGTAGTCTGCTTTCGATGCGAGCTGCGCTGCTTTCCCCCGGTGCTGCGCTTTCGTAGAACTTTCGCCTGGTCCTCAAAGACGAGGCTACCGTTCACGCCGGGTTTCAAGAATCTGCTTCGTCGAACAACTTCAATCAAGCACGAAATATCACACAGGGTACAGTGTACTAGATCTACGGCTATTTTATGGCAGCCTGCCGCCATTGCGCTGTCCGCCATATTACTATATTGGCTAGAGATGATATAACTCTACCAACTCTACCAAAAAGATGGCCGACCGTGGCCGCATTCCCGTCCATAGGCGGTGCTGGTCAAACGCGATCCAGCAATTGTCATTGAGATCAGTGAATGGCCTTCTCAAAATTTGCACACGCATCCGATATTATTAAAACTTTGATAAAGTGTTTAATGCTTTACTAACTTCGCGACAGACTAGTATTGAAAAGTGTGAACGCGCCGTTTATTTTTTAATCAGCCGTGTTGCGTCGATCTCCATGTATTCTCCCATAGGGCGGGCCGCCTCCTGGAACCCTGAGTACCACGTGACTCGCGCCGAGCTGCTCTGTCGGCCATGTTGTCGGCAAAACACGCGGATCAAAGGATTGCGCTACTCTGCTCCGTAGGAGCTATATAGTGCTCTACCAACGCCTTGAGTCACTCAAGGTGTTGGCGAGTCCCTTGGGAATGGGACGGCCGGCTCCGACTACTCACTTGTCTCGTCACAAAAAAAAATAATAAATAAAATTCCAAAAAAGGTCATCATCATCATCACCCCTCAGCGACTTTTTGCTAAAACTGGCGACTTTTAGACCGCGTCCTGGCGACTTCGCCGAAAAAAACTTAACAGCACTCAACGTTATTAAACCACTCAGTTGGGAAACTGCCATAGAGACTGCCTTCAAAAAGTGTCTCCGATCTGTCCTCCAGCACCGAGCTAATGACGAACACAACGCCACCATTTTTCCCGCAGCGGCCATTCGAAGATAGTATTCTTTCTAGGGATGCCGCGAACCACCCTAGGTTCGAATTCAAAAGGTTTCGATATTTTCGAACCGAACTGATGTTCGAAATCGAAAGGTTTCGATATTTTCGACCGCACGGAGGTTCGAATTCGAAAAATTCGCAATTTTCAAAAATCGTGGAGTTTCGAATTCGAAAACTTCGAAGCTTTCATGGTTTCTAAAAGTTTGTGTTCGATTATTTCGAATATTGTTTTACTTGAGGTTCAAGAAATTCGAAGATTTCGAACTTTCCTAACTTGAAAATTTGAGAGATTCGAATGTTTCGAATTTATTTGGATCGGAAATTCGAACGTTTCGAATTCTTATAAACATAAAGTTCGATGAATTCGAAGATTTCGAATTTCTTTCTAGATAAAGGTAGAAAAGTTAGAAAGTTTCGATTCTCTTTCAGGGCTAATTTCGAAAAAAAAAAACTTCGAAGGTTTCCAATTTCTTTGACGTCCAAGTACGCAAAGTTCGAGGTCCGGTTTCAATGTTCCGCCACAGTTTCAGTTTCAAATAACGTTTTCACGCCTCACTGGTTTTCACGAAATCAGGCTTAGAAAAGTTCGGGTGTGATATTTAGACTGCGCGAAGTTGGTCAGGCAATTAAATGAGACGACGAGTTTCCCGGATGTGTTGAATATTTGCCAGTGCAGAGTGACGTTTGACCATAGATCAGTAATTGTGACCGCCAGCCCGGGGTGGTCATGAACGTGCATCACGAAGTAGTGATCACACGAACGCACTGTTTAACGATACTCATCCAGTTTGAAACGGCCAGGGGCAGGCAGGTGGTTGAGGCTCAGAAAAACCATGAAGCGATCTGGCAAACAGCCTCCCTACCTCCTTGTACGCTGGTAGTAATCCGATCGAACGCCGCCCAAGTGACGCTGGCATATAGTAAGTTTAGTTTGTACATGATGCAAAACCCTGAGACTGGGAATGAAATTTGAAAGAAAAAGTGTAAGAAGACAGAAAAAAGGGGACAGGATAACGCCTCATACTCAGCTCTGAGAATGAAATTTGAAAGAAAAAGTGTAAGAAGACAGAAAAAAGGGGGCAGGAGAACGTCTCAAACTCAGCTCAGGACAACGTCTCAAACTCAACTCAGCTGAAAAGTCAGCTCAGGACAACGTCTCAAACTCAACTCAGCTGAGTTCGAGACGTTATCCTGTCCCCTTTTTTCTTTCTTCTTACACTATTTCTTGCGAATTTCATTCCCAGTCTCGGGATTTTGCATCATGATCAACATATATCAGCTCGCCTGCACCTTGACAATTTTTTTGTTTGTAATTGCTTTGGAGGTTTATTTTCCGGGACGGAAGAAACGCCGAGCAAAAAGCACAGAAGCTGATACAACTTGAGGTCGAGGAGCGTTCTACCATACCAGTGGCGTCGGAAAAGGAAAAACGGGGGGCTCCAGTCTCTTCGCCCCCCCCCCCCCCCCCCAGATATTTCGGACTGTTAAAGTAAACAATGCGGGGAAAGAGGGCATGGTCGAGCTTATTTTAATCCGAAATTATTTATGCATATGTATAGCTACTGTCGCTCTTCACTGCATAAAAGATCGCGTAGATGGTCATTGTTAGAAACTCGTTGTCAGAAGGCTCTACTCGTCACATGCTCGGTGGCTCGGAAGTTCAAAGCTATGTGTTTTCGACCTAAATAACTGTGTCATTGGTAAAAGATAATGAATAAATAAACATAACAATAAATGCAAAAATGAAAAGCTGGAGAGAAAAAAAAAACTGTCAAGAACCCGCCGGAAGTGTTGTATTCTTGCATATTCAGAGGCACAAAACTATGAAACAAGTTTCTCCTACCAAAATGTGTACAGGCCAAAAGAAACACGTCACAGGAACGTGAAATGAGAAAAAAAAATTAAAATTGTTTTTTTATGACGTGCTGAACTTGAACAATTTTAGAAATCTTCTCCCATGAGTTAATTTATTCCTCAACGTGAAAAAAACAATAAATACATTATTTTGTATTCTGCAGATGGTAATGATATGTACTGTCTGTGGCGTTAATTTAAATGCGATACCTCAAACAATGTAGACGAAACAAATTACTAAGTTTAGGGCATAATTGCCCGTAGATACATGTTTGGATATTTCTTCGAAACTCGTTTTGAATAACAATAATCATATCTTAAGACGACACTTACCTAGGCTATACATAGATCATTCTTAAAAAGTTTAACATCTCTACCATAAACAGCTTCGGCTATAGCACGCTTCAAATATGGCACAAACGACAATTGTCAAAAGCCCGTCGTCCTTCCTCGCTCCTTCGGGAATCTATTTCTTTAAAACCAAGCATGCCAGATGATTGAAATAAACGGCATTGTCTTTCGCAAGGAATGTGGCACCGCATGTAAAATTGAAAAAAAAAAAATTACGAATGTACCTCACTGCTTGAATCCAAATGAAACCGCCTGCTGGTCTTTTGAAGTTCGACGAACTTCGAACTTTTACCTTAAAAGTTCGAAGTTCGTCGAACTTTAGATTTTTCAGGAATCGAAAGTTCGACAATTTTCGAATTCTTTAGATTAATAAGGTCGAAAGTTCGAAACTTATCGAATTTCTTAGCGTAGGAAGTTCGAAAGTTCGAAAAGCTTCGAACTTTTTAGTGCAAGAAGTTAGAAAGTTCAAAAATTATCGAATTTTTTTGTCTATCAAGTTCAAAAGTTCGACGAGCATCGAATTTTGCAGCGTAATAAGTTCGCAATTTCGAACAGCGTCGAACTTCTTAGTTTAATAAGTTCGAAAATTCTACTTCCGTCGAATTTCTCGATATAGAAAGTTCGAAAATTCGAAATCTTTCAAAGCTTTCGAACCGCTTGATTTGATCATCGAACCTTCGGTTCGAAAAAAGTTCGCGGCATCCCTAATTCTTTCAACCATCCGTTTGTACGATATCTTGCATTAGTGATTGCATTCAACTTCAGAACGACTTGATTACCCTAGAAACATGGTGTAAAAAGTGGCAAACGCAAATCAACATCCTAAAAACAAAATTCTTAAACTTCAACACTAAGCTAAGTGCCACAGTGTTTAGCTACTCTCTTTTTAATACGCCCATTGAACATGTGCACACATACAAATATCTTGGGGTTCATTTCATGTCAAACTTATCATGGGAAGCTCATATTAATCACGCCGTTGTAAAGGCAAACCAAAGCCTCGGTTTTTTGAGACAAACACTACATATGGCTAACTGGCCGGGAGACAAAACTCGTAGCTTACATTGCCCTTGTTCGCCCACAGCTCGAATATGCATCTACAACATGGAACCCCCACCAGGCTTACTTAATACAGAAATTAGAGTCGATCCAAAACAGGGCAACTCGGTTCATTCTTAAAAACTACACACACACTAGCATTACTACGCTAAAAAAAAGAACTCGGCCTTCCACTGCTCGCGGAAAGAAGGAAACTGACCAGACTAGTTTCATTACACACTTTGTATTATCAAGCCCCTTTAAAGGGATTGTCCGGTCGAAACCGGAAGTACTTAAGTTCTTGCGCTCGTTACGTCGAGGGAGCCTTCATGTAGACAAACGTCATTTTTATTTTGATATATGATTTCCCGTTATTAATTAAACCTTTCATGAGCCTATGTACGAAACTGCACCCCGAATTTCGCCAGTGTCAATGGCTGACATCCGTAGGTGCTGCGTGACGTCACAAAACGCAAAGGCCTGTCGGATGGTCGGGATAACAAGCGTTGGTCGATGGATGTCTTGTATTTTGTTTCGAATTATATAGTCTCCTAGGCTGTACCCTACTTAAATACGGTTCTTTTAATGCAGTTCCCAAGCATTTGCAAAAAAAGCCACGCCTTTTAGCAGGAAATTACTCGCAGACAGCCATAAGCTTCGAGCAAGCGTATGCCGTTTCGCGCAAACACAACTGCGACGGCCACCAATCGAACTAGAGGCGCTTGCAAAGCAAAGGATGCAGATTTAGCCTCTGAAGCGGCACCTAAGTACACGAAGCGGCATCTGGGTACACATGTCAGCGGATCCAGTGGATCGGTGATGAGGCTGCGGGTCGTTCCCTCAGAGGCGATGTCCGCGGGTCGAAGACAAACGGCGAATCGTTCAAATGCATGTCGTCACTTGACTTGGACGAGCTTGGTGAATCGTAGTCACGTTCCATTTTCACACGCGGGTCAAACAGAATCGGGCTGCACGCGTGCTAAAAACAACTTCTGGCATCGTTTCCAGATGGCCTAGCTGTTGGTTTCGGTTTCGCTGCATAATCAAATTGATTGATCTGATTTAGGCGAGGAGTGGATGGACGTAGTTTAATATCGTTGGCACAGCGTCACACCTCAGCTTACGAGCCTTCTGTTCGCTTAGAGCTCAGCTCGTAGCTCTCTTCTGTGAGATAATTGCTGCATAAGCGGGATCTCGATCTTGACGGGAACCCATTCCCTACGCACGGCAACGATCCACTTCGCTCGGCACTGCACGTCTCGTGGAAAAGTGTGGAAGTCATGTCTTGGCTCGCATGTGCTGCCCGGTGGTTGTGGCACTCAACCGCGCAACAAAAAACTCACCCAACTACCAAACAAGTTGAGCACAACAACAAAAACGAAGCACACTGAGGCAGACAAAAATTCTCGCTTTGTGTTTTGTGACGTCAGAGCTTCAATGTTGCCAACGAAAGCAGCGTTTACGCTAGAATGCGATTGGAGCAGCATAAATTCAATTACTCACGCAGAGGGGCGTATAAAATTCAGATATTGCACGTACGATCCTTATCGAGGCAATAACAATGATATTCAATTGTTTTCTCGAATACAAAATTTGACCGGACAATCCCTTTAAAGAGAGAATTGTACTGTCCTGCGGCACGACCAAAGCCTGATGGAAGGGTATGAGCCCGTGCTGGGAACCAGGCACCTGAAAGAGACACCAGGCCGTTTTCATCTTGTCAGTGACTATAGACACGCAGCACATTTGGAAAACCAATGGTAGCAATGTTTTATTGGTACTGCAGATTTAGCGTAGATACTTTTCACGTGTCCGACTAGCTTCGCGGCGTCTCTTCTTTTCTGAGGAGGAGGCGAGCCTACACTTATTATCCGAGTAATAAACTCTCTAGTACATTATCCGAACATGCGTTTTATTATTGCTCTTATATTGGAGTATTTGTAGGTGTGCCACCTAGGATGCTGTTTCGAAACCAAACTCCTCAGAAAGGTGTCGAAGGAGGTCGTCCTTCTCCGATTGAGGCAAGAAACAGGATCTGGCCGCATTGATATTCTGAAAAGGAAGTTCATAGCACATTGGTTTGCGTCAGTTGCCCCGAGAAGACATGCTGTTAGCGCAAAAAAGAAAAAAAAGGAATTTTGTTGTGCGTTTGTTTAGACAGCAGAAAGTTAGTCACCCCCAGTGTCTCCCTGTAGATTAGCAGGCAGTGCGATACGGATGTTAGCCTGGGGTTTTCAAACTTTTGTCACGCTGTAGTAATACACGACCGCACGTCGGTACGTTGCTTATCCAGATTGAACCTTCAGCAAACGCGATGCAACATGGGAGCAGGAAGGCGTAACACCTTACTGCTTTCCCTGTGGTTCATACTTCAGTGATTATTGTGGGGAAAAGAAGAGATTAAGTACACAAAAACAAAAGCTACTCGCAAAAGTGATTCCTTTTTTATTCAGGAACTACACGCGCATGGAATGACCCAGTGACTCTTTTTGTTGGAACGTGTAAGCGCTAAAACGCACTTCAAGAGCTTGTTTTAGCGTGTACTCATTCCAAGATTGTCAAACCCCTGTCCGTTTTGATCTGGATGAGCACACTGGCTTGCGGTTGTGTACGAATACTGCGTGGTGCACGTTAAAATCCCTAGGCTAGCATTGGTACAGCACTCGCCAAATTTCTCATCTACAGCAGAGACACCAGACGCCCATTGGAGCTAACTAGCTTCAGGGAGAGCCGTGTACACAGAGAGTTTGGTCAATGGGAGGTGCAGGCAGAGCCAGGGCGTGCACCAGATGTAGAAAGGGGCCTTGGCATGCTCTCTTGGCCAACCAGAAGCCGAAAAGAATCCCCTAGCGGTGGTAGCGAGAAACAGTATTAATAAGCGCGTAAGAGTTAAATGTAGTAACCCTTTATGGTTGAAAATAGGATTCACGTGATGTTTCGATCATGATCATGCAGAAAGATGTAAGAAACGAATGTGCCGCTCAAACTATCTTTTGGTCAGACAGAGTGTGACCACTTGGACGGCAGATTCCCGGCCCTCGGCGCACGAATTATGTCGATCATTCCACTAGTCGCACTCTTCCACCGTGATTTTGGATGACTGATTGAAACATCACATGCACCATATTTTCAGTCACCGAGAGTTACTCCGACGCACTTATCAAGTCTGTTTCCCACAACCACCGCCAGGGCATTATTTCCGGCTTCTGGTTGGCCACAATCGAAATTGTGAAGACACCATTGGCCCAGCCCTGCTTTTGGCCAATGGTGCCCTTATTGGTCTCCTATACTTACCAATGAATGGCCAAATTCTCTACATATACAGCTCTGGCTTCAGGCTGTCTGAACATACACACATCACAATTACTTTTACCACCTCACTGGACCAACTCAACGTCGAAAAAAGTAGCTCGCAGCGACGCAGCCGTGCACACTTGCTAGCCGAGCGAATTAATTGCTACCTAGTCGAGAAAATCTGCAGAAGAGCACTTTTTTTCTCTTTAAGCATAATTCCTTAAACAGATATACTGTATACATTCTCGAAACACAAAGCTTCAGAAGTTTCAAAACACATCCAAAATTTTATTAGTTTTGTTTTACCCTGCACCGTTTCGAGCGCTCTAAAGTGCAGCGGTTGCGGCACTCCAAGGTATACAAGATATTTGCTCTGCAATCAAGTATTTTCAGCTTGGAGGCTGTGAATGACGCAGCACTTTTTAAACCCAGGGATTGAGGACTTTACCCCCTTCCTGTCGGGCGCTTATCGCCCAGGCAAAAAGTGCAGAGTCACAGGGTCGTGGACGCATGTGCGACTTCTTATGCACAGAGAAACTGAAGAAGAGAAGGAGCAAAGAGCCTGTGGGGGGGACATCAGAAGGCTGATCTCTGAGGCCCTAATCTGGACACTTGGCGAAAAGGTCGGCGAGTAATCTGGCAGCCGTGATTGGCCATCGCCACACTTGACCTTGGCACCGGCCAATCATAGCCGCCGGATTTCTCGCCCACCTTTTCGTTCAGTGTCCAGATGAGAGCCCCTGGTTGGAATAATTAGTGGTAGACCTAAAGCTAGCTGCCCTTGTCACTACTGCACTCGTGGAACACGTTTGAATGCAAGAGCCAAACAGCCGACGCCAGCGTTTCGTGTCCTAACGCGTTTGACGAGTTCAGTGGAAACAAGGGCATGCAGATAGCTTTAGGCCAACCGACCAGTCATTCCAACCAGATCTCGGCGTTCCGACGCGTTCTCGTCTCCTCCTCTCTTTCAGTGTCACGGCGCATATTTCGCAGAAAGCTGCTACGTACGCTCAGAATGCGTCTCTTTTTGTCAATGTTGTTCATTTTTCTGTTCCTTCATTGACCAGCGAAGCACCACACAGTCTCGAAAATGCGGAACTCAGACAAGCAACGTCGCTCAACCTTCAGGCAATGGTGCGAGAATTGGACGACTTGAAACGTGACGTCGTTTACCGTGAAGATCTGTCAAATCTGCAGATGCAAATTTTCTGACAACAGTTCTTACTCGTGTGTAGGTGTGAGCGAAGCTTGCTGACAGAGAAAGACGCGTTTCATGTTAAGACGTGCAGCCGCTTTGCTCCAGCGATGAGCAGTTCTACATTATGTGTCCAAAAGAGGTATAGACAAACCACGTGTTTACAATACCGGAGCAACTTACACCCTCCCACAAAGCAGTCTTGTATGTGTTACTAGAAAAAAATAATTGATTAGAATTACTATTTACTCTCGTTTAAAAAGTATTCACTTAGATTACTTGATCACTTAATTAATTAAGGGAAAAGTAATTGGTCGTTACTTAAAAAGGTAACCATTACGTTTTCCGATTACTTCAGATTTTCGAAACGGCAGATATTTCTGTTGGTTTAGAGAAGAGTCTTCCATACTGTCTGACATTGAATTAGAATCACCGAATTATAAACTAGTAGTAATCTGCTTAATCCACACTTTCGATAAACCTTCCCCCTATCAAAACTTGCTTCAACTATTCCCTGGCATGAAACTTGAACAAAGGTGCCATTAGAAAAGAAAGAACAGTAATGGTCACAAGTAATTTTAGTATTTCTACAAGTATAATCAGATTACACTTGTCCTTACTTCCTAAAAAATGTATTCAAATGATTACAAAATTACTCATAAAAGTAATTACGAGTAATTTGATTGCTTGTAATGAATGAGCACGGTACGAGTCTGGCATGGAGCAACTCACAGCTCGCACGATGTGGGCTTCCGTGAGACCCAGCTGCTTGAGGTAAGCGTACTCGTCGTCCAGAGTGCTTCCAGTGATCGTGCTGTCGTCCTTGCTGATGGAGAAGTTCACCTTGTCCTCCGCAAACCTACGAAAAAAAAGTTGCGCGTCCCGTGACTTCCGTCGACCTCTCGTGCGGCCTATCGGAACTCCAACAAGAGAAGACGTCAGTGTGCGTGTCTAGAGTGTATAGAGCCCCAAATGTTCTTCACGTCTGTGGTTTATGCATGTTTTTCAAGTGGAGACCTGCCGAGTGCATTGCCCGGGCAGGCAGTTTAGAAATCAAATGGTCCTGGTCGGGAGCGTTGACTCGGGAAAACGCAGTTCTGTCTATGCTACTTTTTGTTGCCTCAAAATATTCTGGCGGGCTAGTTGGTTACACATACTAAATTACGAATAGCACTAAGACAAGGACAGACAAAGAAGTGGACAAGATCTGTCCTGTCCACTTCTTTGTCTGTCTTTGTCTTAGCGCTATTTGTAATTTAGTTTTTGTTGCCCGCTCGCAACGCGGCGCACATTTGGTTTTTTGTTTGAAAGCGACATACAGACACAATTCAGTGCGCAAGTGATGCTTCGTCGACACCGTCAAGGAACTCGGAGATGTCCATGTGTTCATATAGCTCAGGGATGGCCAGAGTGACATGGGGTTAAAGCTGCGGTCAAAACTACAAAAGTTCAGAGAGTCACAGAGAAAAAGGGTGGGGGGGGGGGGGGGGGGTGTACTTTTAAGAAGAAACGATATGGAAGGAACAGTCCTTTCCAAAAGGGACAACTATAACAGTTGACTACAACAAAAAATTAAAGGAAGATCTATTGCGGATCTTTAGGGAACGCGTTAGCATGACCCTCGAGAAACACCACACAGTTCCCTTTTTGGGAAGCTCCAACGCTTTCCCCTTCACGTTTCTGTTTTGGCTTTCTCTTTTGTTTTCTCTATTTTTTGCTGCCTCCTTTTGGCTTAGTTACGGGGTCAGTGTTACCATTTCCCAAAAGGGGACATATGTGGCGTTTCTCAATGGTCCGTGAACACATTCCCTAAAGATCACCAATGGCTCATCCTTTAATTTTTTCCAGCGAAGCGGGCGCTTTGAGCACCGCTTCGTTCCAGCCTCTGTTGCACGCAGACCCGTGTCGGCTTGCCGCTTCTTGCGCCGCATATTGGCCTGCCGAGCTAGGAGCTCCTTTCGGTCCTATAACTTGTTCGCCTGCAAGTTCAGGCTCGCCCCAGCATCTGCGTGCTTCCGCTTCGTGATGTCGCCTCCCCTCTCGCCTCTGTCCTTCACTACTCTCCTTCTCTCTTTGCGGCACGCTTTCCTTTCCAGTGTTTTGTCCACAGACAGACGCCGTCAGCTTTTCCCTGCCATGTAGGTACAAATTGTAACGCATTAATACCTCCACGCAGCAGACCGTTTCTTCAACCGCTAAGAAAAAATGAATGCATGGTTCGCTAGCTAGCCCCTGACGCCAGTTATGCGTATAGGGTTCAAAATTCTTTCTAGAGCAATAAAGAAACAGGGTCACTGGACACATCTATGTGTCAAAAAGATGTCCAGCTATATGCACACAGTGTAGTACAAAGAAAGACTGTGAGCTTTTTTTTTTTTAAATTATAGAATTCTTTTTGTTTTAGGGTCATTAGGGTCACAGGAGAGGAAGGGGGGCACGCCTACTATCAGGGAGCCGCGAGCTGCACTTGGACCCGCGAAGAGCCGCATGCGGCTCGCGAGCCGCAGTTTGGCCACCCCTGATATAGCCGATTGAAATATTTTGGGACTTTGATTCACCTAAGTAAATTTTGTTTATAACGCTTGTCTTATGACTTCACTAATTTCTTTTGCATTGTTTGTTTATTTTCATGTCTGGTATGTACAAAGCTTGAGTTTGGCAGTGTAATATGTAATTCTTTGTCGGCTACTAATTCGTCACATATTGAATCCGTTCTAAAACGTTTTATTCAGAAACAGGGTCACTGGACACATCTATGTGTCAAAAAGATGTCCAGCTATATGCACACAGTGTAGTACAAAGAAAGACTGTGAGCTTTTTTTTTTTTAAATTATAGAATTCTTTTTGTTTTAGGGTCATTAGGGTCACAGGAGAGGAAGGGGGGCACGCCTATCAGGGAGCCGCGAGCTGCACTTGGACCCGCGAAGAGCCGCATGCGGCTCGCGAGCCGCAGTTTGGCCACCCCTGATATAGCCGATTGAAATATTTTGGGACTTTGATTCACCTAAGTAAATTTTGTTTATAACGCTTGTCTTATGACTTCACTAATTTCTTTTGCATTGTTTGTTTATTTTCCTGTCTGGTATGCACAAAGCTTGAGTTTGGCAGTGTAATATGTAATTCTTTGTCGGCTACTAATTCGTCACATATTGAATCCGTTCTAAAACGTTTTATTCATATTATTTATGATAGGTATTTTAATAGATGTTATTACGACTATGAATACACACCGAAAAGTCTATGTCTACAATGTTTATTACTAGGGATGGGCGAATATTCGGTTATTACGAATAGCCAATCGAATTCTGTTCTATTCGGCATTTGCTTCGAATCGAATTTAAGTATTCAACAATATCGAATTATTCGACAATATCAAATTATTCGACAATATCGAATTATTCGACCTTTCTAAATACAGTCAAACCCGACTATATCGAACCCGTTTACATTGAATTATTCCTTATATCGAACAATTTTTGTGCACAGTAATGTTACAGTGATAATATATAGCAAAAACTACGGCTACATCGAACAAAAAATTACACCATCTTCCCGAGGGGAACCATGGGGTGATGCGGAGCATCGTGTTGGTTCCGAGGAAAGAGTCAGTTGCGTGCTGACGTCGAGAGATGGCGCCACCGACTGCCCTAGCGTTACCCCCTACGCGAGCCTTCGTCGCGGCTCGCGGCAGAGAAACTTGGAACGCTCGCCGCTCGCCGTTTATTTTTTTTCACACTTGAAGGAGAGGAGACTAGAGGAGGAGAATTGCGCGTGCGCGCGCGGTGTGAGGAGAAGCGAACGCACGCGCAGTGCACGCAGCTGGTAGAGAGAGAGAGCGGAGAGAGTAACGCGCAGCTGTTGGAGAGAGGGAAGGAGGAGAGTTGCGCGTGCGTAGTTCGAGTGCCGACTACAACGCCGACGTCGCGGGACATAGACCCGAGCAAGAGATGCTCCGCATCTAAAATAGCAGCCGCTACCGATATATCGAACTGCCAAGAGCGCCGTTTTGCTCTGCAAGCTGGCTTTCCCACAACGCGATTGTTCGCATCGGGGAAAGCCAGCTTGCAAAGCACGCTGGCTTTTTTTTTTTTTTTTCCGGGCGGCCGCGTTGATTAGGGAGTTTTCGTAGACCGCGTTTCCCCCCTCCGCTAAGCCCTCCGCAACGGAGACGTTGCTACTGCGCCTGCGCGCCGATAGCCTTGACTGTAGAGTTCCGGGTATTGTAGCGGATTGCGGAGGGCGTTGCGGGACGGCGAAAACGATCTACGAAAACTCCCCATTGTCTCTCCCCGCTCCGTCCGCAAAAGAGAATATTATTTTTTCTTCCAAACAATTGACGCGGCCGCCCCCCAAAAAAAAAAAAAAAAAGAAAAAGCCACCTTGCTTTGCTAGCTGGCTTCCCCCAACGAAACACCTGTCTTAGGGGAAAGCCAACTTGCAGAGCAAAACGGCGCTCTGCAGGAGAAGGTGCTCCTGCTCGGACTTACTCCGTGCTCTCGGCATAGTTCGGCGCTAATGCGCGAATATAGAAGGCAGCGGCCTCAGCATTTTGGAGCCCGTCGATAGCGTAGAAAAATATTGTTATCGCGGATGCAATGAAGAAAAAGCAGCAGAAGATGCAAGACTATTTCATTGTGTAATATTTCAGCAGAAAGTGGATTTTTGAGTCAAATTCATTAAAACTTTTATATCGAATTACCCGCTATATCGAACTGGTAGACGGTTTTTTGCGAGTTCGATATAAACGGGTTTGACTCACTCTGGCTTGGATTTCCGGCCAGGTGGTGCAAGCTTCCGACCATTTCGACCATTTCGTGCTCCCGAACTCAATACACTTAAAATTAACAATTACAGTACTTCTAATACCAAATAAGAGCAAATATAAAACTATAGTTTAAACATATCTTGTGGTATTTGTTGCTTGTACTATTCAAACTATTCGATTCGAAATTATTCGGCCAAAATCACTATTCGCTTCGAATTCGATTCGGACCCAAAATCCTCTATTCGCCCATGCCTATTTATTACCTCGCAGACTCTCTCGCGAATTGTTGTTTCTACACAAAATAATCCATGGAAACTTTGACGCTGACTTGTTACGCTGCATTAATTTTCACGTACCGGCTCGGTTGTGCAGAAGCCCTTCTTCATTTTATCGTTCTTTTCGAAAAAAAAAAAGTCACCACGTAATTCAATTGCAAATATAATTCAACGATTTAGCACCACCAAATTTAGATATTTCTGGTGAATTGGACCCCATCAAGCATAAACTGGACCACACATTTTAACACTGTTTTAAGACATCATTGTTACGATGCACACTTTTTTATTTTCAATGTATACAACATATGTGCCACCACACCAAACCATAACAATGTTCTGGGGCAGAGAGCAAATAATAGATTATTATTATTATTATTATGAGAAAAAGGATAAATTATTTTTATTCGATAAGCTTTCTGCGGGTGTAGCCGGCTATGTATCGAGCTAGACTCTTCCGATTCCGACGAGTGGCTCTACGCGACCAGCCACTGACAGCTGAAGAAACTCGGGGTGTGGCGTGTCTCAAGCTTCTTGTTATCACCCTGTAGCCAATGAGATTGCAGCATTGACCGATAAGAATGCCGAAGAACGAATCACGACACAAGGAGCATCAATGCAAAAAGCCTCGGCCTGCATTTCTTAAAGGGGGGGTGTAACGATTTTAAAGGAGCTGTGCAATGATCTTAACGTTGAAAGAATTGGCATCTTCTACTTTTGACATTGTTCATCTTGTCACAAAGGATAGAAAACACACCTCCTTCCTTCGAAATGTTGCAATTCCGCCGCGTAATCGCGAGGCAAAAATTAGAATATCCCCCGACCTGCAGCCGCGAGCGGCGGCCATGAGAAACACGTGGTATGACATCAATGGGGGGTCTTGTAGAAAGACAGCAAGTTGTGCGAATACCTGCTCGATAAAAGGTAACTTTTCTATAAATATTGTCGTTCCAACATAAATATGAATGCGTCAAAAACCTGGTAACATCGACAAAACTTTTATTATACGGAGTTTTAGTGGCGCCATCTATCCTAGGTCCACCAAACCGTCAGCTCTATCTGCTGCCGCAAACAGCCGCCAAAAGCCGGAGGGAGACGGGGACAGGGCCGGACGGGGATGGCCGGACGCCAGACCCGGATAAGATTTTTCTCCTTTCACAACGTTGCGCCCGCCAGCACGTGGTCGCGAGCGGATGAGTTCTCGCTGCTCACTGATGGCTCTAGAGAGAGAGCTTCACCGGAACCCCGTGCAAACCCCATTGACGTCACAGCGCACGTGACTCGGAAGATGGTGAAGGAGTTGAGAGGTGCCGAAAACCTCAATCTTTGTCCATTTTAAAAATAAAAACTAGGACATGCAGGCAAAAGCGGTTTTTGTTCTTTACTTCAGAAAGGTCGAGACACCAACTCCCAAATTATTTAAGCAAAGCACTGAAACTGTTGCACAGCTCCTTTAAGATTGAAAGAAATTTCACCTCGTCATTTTTACGTTGTTTATAGTGTCCCGGAGGATAGAGAAAACATCTCCTTCGTTAAAAATGTTGTGATTCCGCTGCATAATCGCAAAGCCAAAGACGAGCTTTTTCCCCCACCTGCAGCCGATAGTGGCAGCCGAAGGAACTACGGTGATAAGATTACGTGACCTCGCTCGGCTCCAAGCTGCAGCATAAGGCCCGCTAATATCAGCAGAGAGAGGGAGAGGAAGCGTCCTCCGAAAGGGCACACGAGAAGCTACACGGCACCTCGAATTATGTCACTAGGAGTGCAACCAGGTGTGACCCAGAAGACTGGGAGTGAGTTGAGGGGTACCAGAAATGCCAATATTTCTTTTTTTTTTACACAACTAGGACACGCAGGCAAAATCGGTTTTCTGTTCTTTACTTCAGTAGTGTCAGAGGGCAACTTCCACAAATTTTTGACAGAAGTCCGTAAACCGTTGCACCCCCCCCCTTTAAAAACGGGCGGTGCAACGATTTTCGAACTTCGGCCAAATAATTGTGGGAACTGGTCTCAGTCCTTTCTAGATCCAAAAACAGAAAAACATTTGTGCTTTCGTGCGCTAATTTTTATTTTTTTAAAAAATGTCAATGGTGGAAGTTTTCGGCACCTCTCAACCCGTGCATCGGCGACAAAGTACTTCCGAGTCACAGGCACAGTGACATCCCTGGGGGATCATGTCACTTCCGGACGGGCTCTGTGACCTCCATTTATGGTTCTCCAGCGCTCCACCTCCTGTGGTTCTGAACACCGTGTCAACAATGTTGTCAACCAACGCAGCGTCACGGCGTGTTGGTTTCTGTCACCACGCACCCCCGAGGGGTTCCTCATACAGTAGACGATGATAGAGGAGATTTTGGTTTACGAACAGGAGACTCTGGTCCGGGCACAACAAAACAACGTACCCGGTAAGCATCACCCGTGATCGTGGCGGGCAATACAATGGTACATTGAGAAACACGAAAAAACGAAAGTTCAGACTCTTATCTGCTCCTCGAACAAACCAAACTGCAAGACATTATTCGAGACAGTGTCGAAGCTCTTCATGTACATCTATGTACAAATATTTACACAAGGCGTGCTGTTGGCATATAACAGGACATCGGCAGACCATTGGATAGACCAAGCAGTTCGATCATCGCTCGCGCGTAGGCTTACGAGACTCATCTTTGTCGTCATCGTTACAGTAAAACCTTGTTAATTCAACCCCCGCTAATTCGGAAATTCGGATAATTTGAAGTGCCGATCCGGTCCCATCAAACGTATGTATTAGTCAATGGCAGCAAACGCTCATTAATTCGGAGGGAACGCAGCGCGCTACGGTTAATTCAAACAAATTCGGCAGGTGGCGCTAGCTACCGTCCGTTCCAAAGGATATGACCGCTATCCATCCGAGATGCACTCGTGGTTTTTCCGGTTTTCCCATGGTTCTTCGCTCTTCCGATTCTCCGTGTTTCGCACCACTTTTGCTCTGGATTGCCGTGCGTCAGCACGTTACTCTCCTGGCATGGAAGCGGCAGAAGCATAGCTGCAATGGAAAGAGAGTAGCACAAGTGACCGACGACCGGAATGGCAAAATCGCGACACGCGGTGCTCTTGTTCCCGAGCGCACCGATAGTGAGAGTGACAGTCACGTTTCATGCCTCAACGCGGGGTGGCCAGCAGAACCAGCCCATCCTAAAGCCCGCATTTTAGCAGCTCTCTTATCCCCAAATTTTTCGCCGGCCACCCCCGCGTTGAAACATGCAACGTGACCGGCATTCTCGCTATCGGCGCGCTCGGGAAGAATAACGCCGGGTGTCGCGATTTCGCCGCTCCGATCATCGATCAATTGTGCTACTCGTTTTTCATTGCAGCTGTACCAGGCCAAGAATTTAGCGACGAAAGTGGAAATACTGAGGGCCTTGAAGGATGGCGTCTCTCGACAACAAGTGATGGAAAGTTACGACGTCAAGAGAAGCACTTTGGCCACGTACGTGAAAATTGAGGCCGAGATCCTACAGGCTTTTGAGAACAAGAAGTTCAACGCGAAAAGAAAGCGGCTGTGGAAGGTGGTGCACCCGAAACTAGAAGAGGCCTTGCTGTGCTAAATCGTCAGCGCACGGGATTCGTAGCTTAGACAGTGCGAGTGCGGTAGAGCACTCGACCGCGCTAAGGAAAGTTGCCGTCTCCGCCCAAATGTCGCACAGAAAGCAGGCGGCAATAACAGACTTCTTCTCAAAATAAAGGTATGTCACAGGGAAACGTTTTTGCACAGTTTTTTTTGTCCTTTCGATATTTTGACTTTCAGATAATTCGGACATTTTGCCAGTCCCATGAGATCCGAATAACAAGGTTTTACTGTAGTGCGCTCCCACGCACACAGAAATAAGATGCTGCCCGAGACGCAGCACAAACAAACTCGGGAACGACGGGGAGGGTTGCTGCAAAGGGGGGATGGTTTTGTCGACTTCCGGTAGATGGCGCCACGACAATTTGATAAATTTTAGGGATGACTTCACGCAATGCTCTATGCTCAGACAACAAGATTTTTAAAAAATAACCTTAAATTAAGCACAAAATTGCACAAATCGCCAACTTACAAACGACATCCTCCAGAGTATGTCACACAGCAATTCCTGTCACAGCTACACGCGGCTGCAGATCAGCAAATATTCCTTTTTTTTTTTTCTTCGCGATTATGCAGCGGAATCGCTCCATTTCGGAAGAAAGATGCATGTTTTTGTTTACTCGCGGACGATAAGCAATATAAAAAATACAAACAATAAATTCTTTCAACCTAAACATTGTTGTCCTGCCCGTTTAAGCCATCAGTAACAGTAAAGGACAGCGCCGATTTGCCGTTCGGGTTGACAGCATGGCAGGGTAGGTGCCTGTACCTGACGATGGAGTGCCTCTTGGTGCTAAGGGGGCAGCCTCCCGTGAGCACGCTCGAGTACGGGCACACCTCGAAGTGAAGGTTCAGCTGGCGCGCCATCCGGTATGTCTCGCCCGTCGGGTCTTGGAAGACCCTGTAGCCGTGACCCACGCGGTCGCATTGGAGCTCTTCCATGGCCTCGCGCACCGTCGTGTAGAGACCGCTCTCACCAGCGTGGGCGGTCCTCGGAACGCCCAATTGCTTGGCCCTCTGTAAGGCAGGTGGTCGCCGAGGCTCAGCGAATGAGGCTACGAGCAATCGGCCTTCCAACGGCATCCCAGTTAGTTGCTCCAAAGTCTCAAAGAATCTTGTTTTTTTCGGGCAAATGCCTAAAAATATTAATGAAAGTGCATCCTTGTTGCTTTTTGTTGCGCGCGAAAAAGTAAAATCTGGTGTCGAGCTCAGTTTTTATTCACTACGGACTCGTTTTTACTATGAGAAATGAGAAATGACAAACCAAGAGTAGGGAATAAACAGTGCGATGCACTATGACGTCATAGTGTACAGAAATTGCGATGAGTAACATTTTTGTTTTTTTTATCAATGTTTTATATAGTGCTTTGTTTGTCATAAAAATCATGTTTCATTAATTATTTTACTTCTGCTGAGACCCCTAAACAACTTACAACTCTGAAAATATTTTGTGCACTACGACGTCGCCGTAAGTGATGCTGGAAGAGAGACAGCAGACGTGGAGGCAGTATTCCCGGCCAGCAATTTTCGCGCAGATAAAATAAAACAAATTTTTGTAGGCAAATATGTTTTCCTGGGGATTCGACGGCAGTGAACGTGCTTTGATCAAAATGTCGGTAAACGTGAACGCCATCAGTATCCCTTTAAATGAACCTTGAAAAGCATAAGAGTGCTAGTCTATTATCATAACGTTGGCCTAGCTTCTTCTTGGCTTCAGAGCTTAGCCTTGAAGAAACCAAGTTGGCATTTTGAAAATAAACATTTTTTTAAGAGACAAAGCTACGTCGTGGCTTAGCTCACTTCCAAAAACGTACTGTGGCGCTCAGGAGCTTCCTTTCGAGTTATCCCTACAAGCTTCGACTACATTCGCGTTTAGTACGTTCTACTTGTAGTCCCTTTTTATCTCATGTTAGGCTATGGAAATAATTGTTGGATTATAGCCTCCTCAAGCCTCTTGCACACACCCGTACCACAAAAAAATTACTTAGCGTCCTAAGAGATGATCAACTCTTGTGATAGAGGCTCGAATCGAGAAAAGGAAATTCTGGATTTGAAGCACAAACGTGATTGTGTTCCATGTTGAGCACCAAACAGATCATACACACATTAGATCGACCATGGGAACGGGTTTCGAAAGGCACGATGCTGTAATTTGCTACGGGAGACAATTCGGGCAAATACTTCTTTTCGTGCCAATATGTCGGTGGATGAAAATTACCTGCAATGACCTCGCAGCCTTTGCTTTTAGACAAGTGTTATTTTTTCTTCTCTCATCTGGTACGACTTCTGCACTTCAATAGACCACTTGCTAAGTCACCCAAGTGCCCTGGCCCACACTCGAGGAATCATGGGAACGGTGTTCTTTCAGTTCCCTAGTGGTAATTTCAACCAATTCGATGCTTACACACTTTTGAGTCTAATCTGGAGTCATCCTGACTGAGCGTCGTGTAGATTGCAGTGACCTGTCATATCACTTTTAAAGTTTCTCGTCAATGTCAGCGTTTCTTACACTGTCAATGACATCCACCCTTCAACCTGGCTGAGCTGCAGAAATCTCTTACAATACGATCATTCTCGTACAGCTTCAAAGAAGCTGATATTAACTTAGAAACGCTAAAAATGCTATAAATAGCCTTGCTGGCTCCGAGCTAAACCCTTGTTTTGGTTGTTGTGAATTCTCGGCTTTTTAAGCAATCCCTGCTAAAACAACAATCACGAGAATTATATTACTAAGAGATTTCTGCCGCTCAGCCAGGTTGAAGGGTGGATGGCATGCATGGTATCAAAAACGCTGACATTGACAAGGAATTTTAAAAGTGATAAGACAGGTCTCTGCAATCTACACAACGCTTATTCAGGATGACTCCGGATTACATTCAAAGAAATGTAAGCATCACATTGGTGTAGTAAAGTGGTCATTTGAGCTAGTTGGTACATCACTAATATTAAACAGCGCACAAAACGTCGGCGGAAAAGAAGAGGACAGTAGAACGAAAGAGCGCCGACTTCCAACTGATTTATTTAGAAAGAAGTGAAAAGAAGGAAAAAGAAGCCACGGAAAATTGAACCCCACGTGAAGCGAATACAAGATAAAAGAAACAAAGAAAACGAAGAAGAATCACATTGGTGGTAATTACCGATCACTAAGGAACTGAGGGAACACCGTTTCCATGATTCCGTGGGTGCGAGCTGGGGTACTTAAAGGGATACTAGAACAAAATTTTGGCGCTTATTTTTTTATCTAGTATATGCGTTCAAAGGACCAGTATCACATAGGACACACCAATATCCTGTTAAAAAAGTCACGGAAAGGAATTTTAAAACGAATTAAACGATTAGCAAAGAGCACCTGGTGGATGTCACTAACGCCTCATTTTTGATGCCCGTCTAGGAACCTTGACAGGTAATGACGTTAACTGTCTCGCCCCCGGCCACCACGAAAGTAGAGAAGCAGGAGGAACTCCTCCCTCCCCGAGGATCTCTTTTGTGAGCCCCAGAAGTCGCTATTGTCCCTCTACAAGATTATAGAAAATTACCGTATTTACTCGAATGCGACGCGAGTTTTTTTTCAAAATTTCCCTCACCTAATTTGGGGGTTCGCGTTATAATCGAAACGCCTCAAACTTTGCCTTGGCGGTGTCGCGGCACAGGCTCTTTAAAATGGCTATAACAAATCTCGCAATCTTTCAATCTTGTGCTGGCAACATATACACGCTGGCAACAGCCAATCCAATCCTTGTTAGCGACTCGTAGCGCCCATGTTAGGGTTACCTTACCCATGCGCCCGTGTTTCGCGGGCTGCTGCCTCGTGCTTCCGTGACTGGATTCGAGCAAATGGCAACGCGACGAGCTCAGTACGACGCCCGCTGTAAAAGAAGTGCAATTCTGATGGCTGAGGAAATCGGAAACTCTGCCGCGGCTCGACGGCTAGATGTGACAGAATCGACTATCGGTGGGTGGAGGCTAGAGCGTGAAGCGCTCTTCAAGTGTGAGCCCGGCCGAAAAGGCTTCCGCGGACCTCGTTGTGGCCGTCACTGATGGCGAAAGCGACGAGTGAGCAAACTCATTTTATTTTTAGAAACTGCAGATGTTGGCCACTATGTGCAACAAATAAAGGTACATTTTTCTCATCACTTTACTCGCGTCACATTCGTGTTCTTTTTTTTTGGCGCTGTGAAAAGTCACTTCTTGCGTTACAATCATGGTCGCGTTACATTCGAGTAAATACGGTAACCCGTCACTCAAAATTTGTACAAGAGCAGCCGCTTCGGCTGCTGGAACGACTACGACATCCTCTTGACGTCAGCCTCGCCGCAGCTTTGCTCGTCCCAAGAAGAACTACGTCACGATTGCGGGAGATGTCACGTGCTCTCCGCTGGCTGCTCTCCGAGCGCTTGCCAGAGTGGGCCGTTTATAACGAAAAATACAACCACCAGGCTCTAAATACAACCGTGCGATTGTCATTTACGGCTATTAGGGATCCTATTCCACCTATTTTTGAACACGACGGGTATATTTCAAATTTCGTTGAAGTATCCCTACTACGGCATGGGCGGAGCCAACATTGAGCTAAACGTCATCTTCATGGCCCCCTTTTGCTTGTTTTTACCTCTCCGATCGAGCGTAGCGCATGACGTCAGCAACGTTGCCTCTCTGCGCTCAGCGGTGTCCACGTGATTGGCGTACGCGCCTGCGCAGCGCGCTTCTTGGGAGCAGACCGGCCACCCGCCGTGGTCCCGCCGTTACCGCCGTCTTTCGCGTCACAACCACTGTCGTCTCACCGTTTGTGATTATTGTCTCTCGGAGTTTCGTCCACACTATATGGACACCACGTGCGCAGACCTATGCCACAGTTATGCAGACGTCGTCGAATGCCGTAGACACCAAAACGTGGCGAAGAGTGCGGTGCAGAGCAGACGACACTCGCGCCTGCCACACGCCCGCCCCCATCCCACCCGTCGTTGGGCCGAGGGTCACGTGACATCTAGTACCACGTGATGGCCATGTACTTGGCGGCCCGAGGCCAATGTTGCCGGACGGACTTTAAGGGATTTAGCAAACGATCCATTTGTTTTTTTGCAGATTTCAAAGATAGCTTATTGTGCACTGTACTGAGGAAAGGAAGAGAATTCACCTGATAAACTTTGACTTCTCCAGGAGTGTACCCAGGTGTCTGAGTTTCATCTTTGGCGATGTCTATGCCAACCACTCCAAGGGTTTGGTATTCTTCACACAGTTTCAGGCACTCTATGGCCCATTCTGAAAGCAATGAACAGAGCAAAACCAAAGTCAAGCTGAGAAGCTGCAAACACAATTATGCAAAAATGTGGTCATAGTGTTCCTCATTAACTTAGCTTTCTTTGTACAAAAAAAAAAAAAGTATAAATTTTTTTGTTTTTATTGTTGTCACAGGCAATTTAATTTGATAGCAATTTGGGCCTCCTCTGCACCTCATCAGACATCCGTCGATGCTTTCGGTCTGCATCGGCGCAGCACCATTTTAAGCCTTTCCCTACCATGGACGAACTGAGTTCGTTCGCACTGTTCGTACCGTTCCCCCCGAAGACGAGCTGGGCTCGTCCACGTTGATTCGGGCTCCAATACGCTACCATGGAAAATTGTTCCAACGCAGGCAACAGGGGATTTAAAAATGGCGACGTCCACTTCTGGTCGCTGCGTTCATAGTGACGATCTTGCCTCAAAATTGAGGGGAAAACGAAAATACTGTGACGTCTCTTCAGATTCAGAAGACGAGGAAATGAATCTTTCATCGAACAGCGAGAGCAATGCAACTGAGTTATTAGATTTGAGACCAGACGACTCTGATTTCGATGAGGCCATCGTGTCGGCATGGACTAGAATCAGTTTAGAAAATCCCCCTCCAGCCCCTCCACGTTTTGCGTTCACTTTGCGTGCAATGTGATGTGAACTGTCTGCAGTACTGCTACTCCGGCCTGAACGTCCATGTGCAAGGTGATGTGAACTGTCTGCGGTAATGCAGTGAAGCGGAACTTTAGTCACTTTTTCTTTTGCAGTGTGTTCAAAGATTTCTCATATAATAAATATTTTGGCATTTGTTTTTGGCCTTTGTATTGCATATTAAATTTATAGGGCACGTAAAAAAATTCAGTATTTTCAAATCGTTTTTTTTTTAATTTTTGCGGTAGGCAAAGGGTTAATGAGGATATTTTTCTAAATTGGTGTATAATTACTATTAGCGATGGGCCGAACTTTTGCCGAATCGAGAAATCGGCGCTGAATCTTGGGATTCGGCAAAGCCAAAATTTTGCCAAACTTTCATAGATTCGGCAAAAATACATTGTTGCCAGACTTAAAAGTTGATATTTCATATTTTCGGGCAAAAACAATTTTTAGGTATTTTTACTGGATATTGACACAGTTATTACTAAATAAGGTGATAGTCTACAAGATAATTGTATCGGTGTCATTTTGTGTGTTTACTGGCAATTTTACAGTGGCCTTTTGCAGAAGTGGTGCGGCAACAAGGTTGGGTAGTAGAAAACACAGTCGATAAGCGTGTCTCGGTTTTGAGGCCTCATCAGCACAAGCCAGTAAGTGTGTACAATTGTTAAAATAAAGGCGGTAACACTATGTTCTTACTTTCTCTGCGAGTCACTGTTTCATGCGCGAAAACGAATGCAACGGCTGCTGAGCCTTTACCAGAAGAGAACAATATTATTGTAAATATACATGCTTTTCAATTTGAGTCACTTGATGCCAGCTTTGCATGAAAGTGTGCATCCCATATTTGCACGTCTTGTTCTTAACTTTTAAAATGCCGGGTTTCTGATGTCAGGGCACACATGGACGTTTGGGAAGATGGCAAGAGTTAGGAATGTAAGATGTACAACGTCAAGCATAATAGTTCTGTGTTTAGTTTTATACGGATAGATGAAAAGCGCGAAATAATGCTAATTAAAAAGCAAATTTGTTTTGTTTTGGCACGAACTACTTGTGAGTCGAAAATAAGATCTCTATAATTGCAAGGAGTGCTTTAAAGTACTTGTCAACTGGAAAGATCAAATAAAAATCACATTATCCAGAATGTACCGCATCATTTGTCACTTGCGCAGTGAACTGCCTCAATTCCTGGCTGATCATTTGTTCTTGAGGCAGAAAATACTGAAGAGAACCACACTCACAAGGGCTGACAAACAGACAGATACCATGTTGCCTACTCCGCACCTTGCCGTAACCACTGGTACAACACTGTACGATGGTAACCACACGACTGCACGGCATCCATTTTGCAATCCGTGGCCCCGTCGCATTCTCACGCATGTGCAGACGTTTGCCAAATTTTCGCCGAACTTTCCTTCAAAATTTTGGAATGTGCCGAACTTTGCCAACTCTGAAGTTCGGCAGATTCGGTCCATCACTAATAATAATAACCCAGTTCCCTTTTTTTATCTTTTTTTGGTTGGGGGGGGGGGGGGGGGGGTTATTTTAGCGGATAGATTGAATTGATCTATTATTGTGCACCAATTCAGATTTTCCAGCTAAATATAGCTATCGGCCCTAGACGGGCGGATGCACAAAGTGTCACGGTCTAGTGGCCCTAAAAATGTTACCATGATATTACCGAGAGATGTCCCACCCCCGAAAGATAACCTACCCCTGCTTTTTGCAGAATTTGCTCTTTTGCATGGCCCTGGCCAATTGTGACCTCAGCAGAAATGGTGCTACTTAGCCACGAAGGGAGATAAGCAAACGTTGCTGACTGGGAAGGAAAGTCGTGTACGGTTCATCCCTGCCATCACAAGTTTTGCAGGTCACATAATATAAAACTTGCTCCGTTTTTACTTTTTTTTTGATCGCACACCATTGCCAGCCCCCTCCACAAGTTTCACCAGATTTGCTTTCGCTTTTAGGTAGGTTATCTCTCAATATACAACAGCACTGCATTAAGAAAAAAACATTCAGCTGCTGGTTCTTTAACGGGCCGTGCAACAATGTTTGAACTTCAAATAATTGTGGTAGTTGTTCCCTGTCACGTATAAATTAAAGAACTGAAAAAAAGAAAAAAAAAACATTTTGCCTACGCGCGCTTGTTCTTTAGAAAAAAAAAGTAAAGCAATCAACGTTTTGGGCACCTCCAAACCACCATCAACTCTTGGACCTTCTTCCGACTCATGTGCACAGTGACGCGCAATGGGGATAGAGAGTATCCGGTTGGGATCTTTGTCAAAGCCTTCGGCGCGCGTGGCCTCTGCTTGCTATTCACATGGCGACTTCGAAGGTTAGTCTAGAGACTTTGGGCAATGTAGAGAGGGGGAGGGGGGGGGGGGGGAGCAAAGAGCTTGCCTTTTTGTAAGGAAGTTCGACTGACGTAGTAGCACAGCCAGGTGAGCCACTAAAACTGAATGTAGTACAACTTTGTCGATGACATGAGGTTTTTGACGTATTTACTCATGTTGAAACGACAATATTTATAAAATATGGCATTAGATTGAGCACATAATGGCACATCCTGCCAACCTATTACATTATACCCATTGTGCGTCACACCTTAGTTCCTGTGGCCACCACGGTGCGAATCGCGAAATATTCCCGTTCTTTTCTTTTCTATTAAGCAACAAAATTGCGATATATCAAAAGAATGAGGCGGTTTCTCCGTTCCCTTTGGAAAGATAAACAATGTAAAAATTTAAAACTGCAAATTCTTTCGAAGTCAATATTTTTGCATCACCCCTTTAACGTCGGAAGAAAATGATCCAAATATTTATGCGTTATATTTTGTTTAAGGCAAATTAGTGGTGGGAATGTAGAGTAAGAGTAGGAGGTACGATTTTAACTTTCGAAACTAAGGCACGTGTGAAATCACGTCAGACAAGTTCCCCCTATCATCAACGTAAGAACAAGGAGAGGATCCACCCCTCAATTCCTGAAGGAATAAATCGCATGACGTCTCTATGCCAATTATAATATTTGCGCCATTTTTCTGGCGTCGCAGAAAAAAAGCATTCACTAGCGCCTTTTTTTTTTTTTTGAAAGATTTGTGCATGTTAATAGATTTGCTTAACGGTCAATGTTCTTTTGTACAATGAGCGGAGTAACTTCTTTTTTATTTGTGGACGGAGCTTGTTTTTTGCGAAAGACTATAAGTTATCATATTGCAGGCATACATATAAGTTTTAAAACTATGCTTTTCTATCCGTCTATTATATTCTATCAAGAAGAATACAGCACAGTAAAAATTTGGGTGTGCACTATATTGTACAAGGTTTTATGTTCCCTATATTCACTGGTCCATTCGCCATTTTGATTGGTGTATTTTCGGGCGAAAAGAAAAACACGTCGCCCGCAAAATAAACTTTGCAAGTGGCCTCAGTGTCCAAAAGGTAAAACGAAGTGCCGTTGAATCTCGTGAAAGAGAGAATACCGGTCACACCTTCGTTGGCGCCAACCACGGCCAGGATGGAACGTGCTTTGAGGTTGAAGTCCCTCTCGCCTCGCGCCAGGCCCTTGCTCACGGCTTGGACCGCGAGTGCCGGGGTGACGGAAGAACCCTCGGGGGCCAGCAGTTGCGGCGAGTATCGGGCCTCGAAGTAGGCAACGCCTTCCTTGGCCTCGTCCTCGCACAACTCGTACGAGATGCGCTCGATTGCCTCCAAGTCACCACTGGGCACATTGGGAAGAACAAAGAGCACCACGCAAAAGGTGATTATTCTGTAGGCGGTATTAGAGCACGAAACACTTTTTAACCCTTTCGTGCCCACAGTCGTTCAGGAACAAACATTCCAAATCATACTTTTTCTCCATACAAGTTTTGTCGGGTACCCACAAATGCCCATTGTAGCTCCGAAAACCTTTCAATGTTTCACTTTTAGCAACAAAGATGGTGGCGCTCATCTTGTCCCCCGTCCTACACTATGTTTGGTTTGGGTTGGCAGCCGTGTGTATTTGAATGTACCCCCAAGGTGAATATGATTCTAAATATCACACCCTGCAATGTTCGTTCAAGGAAACAAATATATATCCGAAACTCACAAGAACAGAAGTACATCAGCATTAATACTGACAGTGAATATTTTACTAACCCCCCCGTGGAATGCAAACTGTTGTTGCTCTGGAGCACCAATGGCCATTCGTGTCGCTGCTGGCTGAGAACAAGGTTCAGACCAGCTCCAAAGCCTGCTGTTTTATTGTGATATACAGTGTGCATATTCAACGCGGTTGCTATTTCTACCTTCGTGGTGAGTTTTTAAGAAAACTTTACAAATGGCAGGCTGTTAGTGAACTTACACACATTGTTCCATTGTATTTTTTTTTTTTTCATATTTCTGTTTTATTTGCCTTTTTTGTGAGATGTCACCTGTCGTGGCAATTGGTTACTACTTTCATTTTGGGAGTAATCACATATCTATTTAAATGAACCTATTGTTTAAAAATTGTGATGTCTTCCCGTTTCTCGGTATTTTACAATGCCTAGGTGAGTGGTACTAGATGAAATCAAAAACTCCCTGAAAAAGAAATTAATGAGCTAATATTTTTCATTGACAGAGGTGCATACTGCAGCAAGTGTAGCACACACGCATGCCTGATTTAAAGGGTTTCTCAATGAGTAGAGCCCTGCGCGGATAACATTTTATCACCCACATCTGATCCGCATCCGCAAAATTCGGAATCTTATCCGACCCTCAATTTACGCATTCATTTTACATCATGAAATCAAGCATGAATCAAAAATTTATAAAAGCATCTAGATGGTATTCTATATGCCGTCTGCTTACCTTTATACAAAGAACTCTTCAAGTCAAAATATACTGGAAGTTATTTTATCGTATCCTGTTTTATCGTATTTATAAAATAAGCGATCATCCTTCCAGAGACACTTCGCATCGCTGGGAAGATGATTGCAGTTATGAGAGTGTCTTGGGAATCCGTAACATTGACACCCTGTCCAAAAGATGCGCTCAAAAAAAAAAAAGAAAAGGAAATTTTAATATTTATTTTTTGTTTTGCTTAGTAAAACCCACTTCGAGCAGACGCATAATTTATAAACATGAAATTTAACAAAGGACAGACTAATAACATTGTGACATTTTATTTAGGCCAAACAGTAAAAAAGTGGGAAAGGAAAGGCACTCACTCACTGCACCATATATGTGGTAAGGCACGAGTACACCACTGGGAAAATATCACAATATTCAATAATGGCAACACCTCCTATCGGTTTCAGTTTTAAACACGAACCCTCGACTGAGTGCTTAGAACAAACTTATACACGAACTCAACTCTGTTACGTCACAGCGCGGTGGTGGCATGTCGAGCGCACTTCTGGTCTGGGGCTGTGGGCGGAGGTCCTGCATTGTTTTTTAAAGAAACCAGACAAAAACCTGCCTTCTCATCAAAACGCCGTGACTGGGGCTGTGCCAAAAAAGTCAGGAAAGGTTTGAAGGTCAGTTTTCATGTGCTCGGTTCGTCCGAGAACGTGAATATGTTCCTTGAAAAGGGAAAACCAGACGCGGTCAGACCACGACCACTTGGGCGGGAATCACTTTGGGTTGAATTCACAGATACTTGTGGTCATCAGATTTATTTGTTTTGTTCCAACTAAAACGCGGCAAAACCTTCAAGTTATACGGACCACCTGCGAACTACGTTTGGTGCGTCTCCAAGTTTAAACGGCCACCTGATCGTTCGAACTGTCGTCTGCACTTTCAAATCTTTCAAACGTTTCTGCTTGTCTGCTTGTCGTCTGCTCTTTCAGACGACACCGGCCTGTTGACGAAACGTTGGCCAAGTAATTGCAATAAGGAGTAAGTGCAGGCCTCACGAAGACATTTAAGTTTGAAGGTTGGTTGGTGTAAGCAGGCTCGGTGTAAAAGTAGATACAAGGAGATGTTGATCATTGTTACCAGTGGCCATCATCGACTTGCTATTCCTGGTTCACTCAGTCCGATTCTGCTAGCGATTTTCAGTATCGACGTCGACCATCTCAGCTTCGGTTCACGCTTTTGCAGCCCGAGCGACGTCACGACTGAAAATTGTGAGCGGAATCTCATCATGCAAATCGGGCTTTAGCGTGCATTCCGCGGCGTCCACGCGGGATGAACCACCGCTTGTCACATTATTCACGCAAAGTTTTGCGGTGTAACGAGCCTTGGTAATTTCGCTGAGGCCGCTAAGTAGTCAGACATTGCCAGGAAGACGTAGAATCAACAATTCCATTGCGAAAAAGAGCACGGGGACTCATACCAACACCGACAACATTGTATTTCAATGGTTTGTTCATGGGCGATGGCGAGCTTCTTGCCCACACTCCGTCGCGCATGCGCGGCACCGGTGGCGTTTGCTAGGGGTGCTCCGGTTTGTTTGTACGCATGAGTTGGTCTATAAACAACTCAGTGCAAACTGTCAATAACAAGAAAATGCACACACATGCAACGTTTCACTTGGCAAGGTTGCTGAGTAGAAGAAACAGAATATCATCAACATAGACAGATTCAGACTGTTTCACCTCTCTTAAATTAATGTCCACTAATGAGTAGCCTCTCTCTGTTGGTGCACTTGATGCTGGGGTGGCTTGCACAAACTGTGTAACAAGAATGAGGTGCGGAAACTCGAACTGGCACAAGTTCCACCACTCCAGAAGATTGAATTCAGTCTCCTCAATGTATACTTGTAAACAAAGAAGCCACTTGCTGCTTTCTTGTGGCTTGTACGTTTTGGGTTTTCTTTGCCCAAAGGACGTTTTCCGCTCTTTCCCTGCCAGTCAAGAACACACTTTCCCGGGACGGATGATGCCCCTGCATTTTTTACTTTTTCTAGGGACAATATTTTTGGTGAGATGGAACGTTTTAAAATAATCTTTGATGATAATCAAATCTTTTTAGACGTAGAGAACAATTTTCTCGCTCCTTTGTACCTTTTATTTAAGAGTGTAGTGTGCTCCTGCAATACATTCAATGGCGCACTTCAAAGTACCATTCACTCATTCACTCTACACTGTGCGGTCGCACATGTTTGTGGGCCGCCACGGCAAAAATGTAAATCTGGACCCGTGGATATCCACATCCAATCCACATCTGCAGCCCCTGGCATCCGTATCTAATCCACAATTTTGCCAAATCTGATTCTTTTTTATCCGCATCCATCAATTTACTACGAATATCTGCGGATTTGGAGGGCTCCACCAATGAGTAATGGGAATTAATGCTCAACGTTGCGCAGGAAAAACATTATATAGTGGTGCAACCAGTACGAAGAAATTTTTTTTATTGCTTTTGGAAATTGTTTTTTTTTTCTTCTTTTTTTTTAGATTAATTCAGAAAGATTTATCTGATTTTTCTGTGGAGAAGGTAGTATGGGCATGAAAGTGCTAACAAACAACCCACCCTCAAAAATTTTGTACATCTGTCTATAATCTAGCGGGGGAAATTCATGCCACGAGACCTAAGCACCACTTCAGTTTTCCTGCTAAATTTAGAGGGAAAATTGAATTCACGTGTCCAGTCGCGAGCCCCCATATGCCAATTAAGTTTCCCCGCTAAACTCAGCAGGAAAACTTGCATCGTAGACGGATACACAAGTTCAGTTTCCCTGCTAAATTTAGCGGGGAAATCAATATCACGTGACTTAGGCACCAAATCAGTTTCCCCGCTATATTGACAAGATATAGATGGTTCTCCACTCTCCGAAATGATTGCTTAATGCCTTCTAAGCAAATTTAAACAATTGCTCATGAAATGCCACATTTAATGTATTTTTTTAACTTGGGGAGATAAACGTTGCCGCCGATATTCTGTAATCATTTAAGGCCTACGAATGGCTTGTAGTGACGTCACATTGGCGGTCATTGCGGTGGCCTTGCTGCTGAGCGCATGCACTCTTCTGGAGCACACATTCCGCACTACTTATTTCATGCTTTTTTTTTTTTTAAAAGAACAAGTTGGATTGATTGTTAGCATAGTGCGATGACATTTTGTGCAAGCCGTGCGTAGTCACTGCCAAGATGAGAATGAAAGAGAGGTCCTCGAGTAGCCCTACCACCAGCGAGAGCTTCTTATCTTCTATAAAGCTTCGGTGCCTCGTGAGCTTTGAGCGTGCACTCGCAGCCAAAGCATGACAAAAGGCGATGAGCACATACTCGAGGTGGGGCGTCGTAAAAAGACTCCCTGCTGTTCTCATCCAGCGAGCGATTAAAGCCGCTTTGTTTTAGATGTGTCAGTGGACATGCTACTACTTTCAAGACACCTATATCTTGTGGACCCCCTGGCGCTAAATGCAAGAATGACGATAGAAGCAGAAGAAAAGTCGTTTCGATTTTTTTACACCCACAGGGTTGCTGATCGCTACGGTTGACGTCAACAAGCTCGGCCATGTGGCCTCGTGTTAGATCTTGGTGGGACGTCTTTGAGCTAAGCAGCCTACGGCGTAACGTTTCAGCAGTTGCGCCGGCCAGAGTATCACGAAGAGTCGTCAACAGTCATAACGGCAAACACACAACGTTAAAACCCGAGATTCAGTTTAACGTGTAAATGTGTAAATCGGTCGACTCACCAGAAGGTGGGCATGAAGATCTGGAAACGGTCCAAGAAGTCTTTGAGAGAGGACGACTCGACCTTCTGAAGCCTCCACTTGAGTCCGGAGATGCAGGAACAGCCCAGGTCGATTCCCTTTTTGCTTCACAACAAAATACGAGGCAAAATTTGAGGTCATATGTCATTTGAGCGAGGCAAATTAGACGTACGGATAGCGTGAAATCAGTCTGCCATAACATGGCGACACTGGATTACGCAGTAGAAGAGGACTTCAGCCAATGCAGCACGACTTCTGGCCTAGGATCTTTAACTTGCATCGCACAATAATAACGCACGACCGTACGACGCACGTCCAGATTAAGACAAGCCGGTACACCATCTGAAGGTCTCGCTTTTATGAACAGGTTGAATTGCGAGACATTGCATTTTTCGCTCGGTCTATGGTTACAATGAAAGTACAATCTTCACTATTCTGTCTTATACAATTTTTCGTCAGTTTACGCAAGCTTTCGTAGGCATAAGACGCCCTCGAGGAGCCAAGTGTACTTCTCTATCGACCATAAAGTGAATGGCCGTATATTTGGTCCGTTCCGTCGAAACGAAGGGGAATGTTACACGTAGGGGTGCGTGAAATGTGTACTCACTGTGCTAGCTCCCATATGGTCTCGAGCCGAACAGAACCCTCTAGGTGAAGGTGGAGTTCAACCTGAATATGAAAAAAAATCACCCCAATAGTCACAGACATTTTAAGAAATGGAGGGCACTGCTTGTCTCGAGCATCTTAACATTACCTTGCAGCCAGCGAGATTGCGACATTGGATGATAAGAATGCCGAAGAATCAGTGTTGCGTAAAGTACATCTAAAATGTACTTCAAGTAAAGTACACAGTAAGTGAGAGGTGCTGCTCTTTAAAATGGCGCAACATAGAGTATAATACCGTTGCTTGCCGCAGCAGCGAAATGACGGTAAAAGCTTTGTTCTTCGATAATAGACCTTTTCCAAAATAGCTCTTGGCAACAATGAGCCGCTGCCTTGACGGTGCTCGAAAGTGTGGCTAGCCACTATGATCAAGCAAGGCACTGACCGATCACAGAAAATGTGGGAGGGAAGAATACAGAAAAAAAAATCGGCTCTAATAATGTAGTACAGGTAACAAAAACAGGTCATAAGAAAGAAAAACATGTTTGACAATTTTCTGGGAAGTTCTTTGCTGTTCGGGGCGAGAACAGGAGTTTTGAGGACGAGGAGTTATAGGGCTAAAATTCAAGAGAGAGACATTATGTGCCACCTGCCATAATGCGAGCAAGACACTGAAGCACTTGATTTTAAAGTGCACGGGGCTTCGCCCTGCCCTCCCTGAAGGGGTAACGGATTTGGCTGGGGCCCTGGGTTTTGCTGGCGACGATGGAAGGACTGAAGAATTAAGCATTACAGTCACAAAGAGGTGATTATTAGAAGAAGGAATTATCCAGGGAAATTGGAGTGATGCGCAACTAACTATGGCACAGCTGGGGACAGGCAGGACAGAGGAAAGTTGGGACTCTATCCCACATGGCTCCGGCCCAAAGTCTCAACCCTGTCTCCCTGTGGGTTCGGTGGTGGGGCAACGCCGACAAGGTTTGATCAGAGGAAAAATGGCGACTCCCTTGCCGGAAAAGGGCAGAGGCGGAGGGTGATGTTTTTAGTTTTTTTTGCCCAATCCCCCGAAGGTCATCCTGGTGGTATCCCAAACTGCCTGGTGATATTTAGAGGGAGAAAATTGGTCCGAGAAGGGCAGGAGGAATCATATGTTTGTCTTTTCAAAGTTAGGCTAGGTCGCGTAAGCTACCGCCCGTTACAAAGGGTATAGCCATTAACATCCATCAATCCATCCACCCATGCCATTATGGGGTATGCGCTTGCGATTGCGAGCACCACTGCCACTGGTCCTAGATTCGCTATCGTGGACCAGGACCTTGATTGACATTCGAAATCAGTACACTACGGATAGAGTAGATGACAACTACGTCGCCCACAAGACGGGCAGCCAAAACCGAAGAACCAGTTCCAAGTTTGTGACTAAAAGCAACAGTGGAGGCACCTTCGTACGCAACGGTGATTTTGTTTTCGCAGCTTTTACGGAATACCCCCCTGTGGACAGGGTATTCTCGGCTATGAAGATTTTGTGAAGAGACGAAAGAAATTGTAAGTGTGTTGAACTTGTCCAGGCAGAGTTGCAGGTAAAGCTGAACTTCCGGGAGAAGTGCAACTACTTTTGCGAGTACATTAATTCTCCAGCAAGAGGAAGTGTTGCAAGCAGCAAGTAGTCAGCAGAAGTATATGCTTCAAGAGGCCACAGCAATAAAGGAACGACGGATTGACTTATTTATCTGGAAGTGGAACTGTAAGATGCCGCTGTATAAAAAGAACCGATTTCGCTAACTCCCTATGTAAGCGCCGTTAGAGAGAAAAAAAAACAAAACAAAAAAACAAGACGTCTTGCACTTGGAAAGCTTTCAAGTGGATAAAAGAAAACGTATGGACTTCACCAGCACAGTGGGAGAGTGCATGCTTTATGTTTAAACAGTTTTATTGAAAAAGTTTGCAGATTGTAGCCTGCAAACTTTTTCGTGCTCACGTCTAAAACTTCTGTCCGGCTCGGGCCGGGCCTAGACATTCCGGCCCATGCAGTGCTCCAACTCACCCTCGTTCTGGGTTTCTTGAATGGATCGGCATGCCGCAGGAAACTCATGGCTCACACCGGGACAACCTAAAAGCAAAGCGGCGACGACCAGCTTCCAACGTCGAATTCTCGTCCCCGATCTCTCTTCCAAAAACAGCACCTACCTTGCGAACTACCGGTTGCGAAGCTGTTCGCACGCAATACGCGCTTTGCAGCTGCCGCCCCTCCACACGACAGGGTTCTCTCCCTCTTTTCCAGATCCACACAGGTGCCACAGGTCGTTGATTCGATTTTTTTTTTCTTTCTTTCTTTTACTATAGTTAAAGAAAAGGAACTAGCAGTTTATTGTTATCTGACTAGTCCCGCCCCTTATCGCTCGGCCGCTCGGCTTGAGAGTTGCGAGTACGGCGGCGCGGCCGTGCTGGACGCAGGGAAAGTTTGCGCCGTTCACTTTACCCCCACTACCCCCCCAACCCCCCCTGATCTGGTTGCCCCACAGTACCCACAGCATAGAGATCATTGCTCAGGTTGCCGCTGGATACCGCTGGAGCGATACCAGTGACGCCGCATCGTGGCGCAAATTCGCCCTGTCGCTTCGGGATCTCGGAAGCCATGCCCTGATGTTAAAAGGCCCCTGCCTGATGTTGGCTCGTCACCGTCACGTCCAGTTCCCGTCGCGCTGCCAATTGAAAGGGCGGGCATCGCGTTGCGATATTTTTAAGGCGAAAGCCTTATATGTCTCATCGTTCAGTCGACCTTCAAAGTCCTTAGTTCCACCGTACTCTATGGTGCACACAGTTCGTAAACGAAAATCTAGATGGCGCTTCGAACGACAAAATTGTTACAAAATTGGGGGTTGTGTGGATATTTATACGAGTCGTTGGTCAGCCATTTTTAATGTTGCGACGAGTCACTCGCTGTAGATGAGCAATTTAGCCAGTGCAGTACAACCGCTAGCCTGGGGTCTTTAACGTGCACCACGCAGTAGTGATCAGGGTGTAAGATAGACAGGTGGGGAAACCGGATTGTGTACTCGTCTGCTTGCGGGCTCCGCCGATTTGCGACAGATGACGCTGCGGCGAGAAGAAAAAAAATTTAACCGGATTTGCATGGAACTCTGTGGGAGAGTGCTCAAAATAAACCGAGAGCACGACAGTCTTCCATTGAAAATCCACGAGAACCCATCTTCATCAGTTTAGCCAATCGCCACCGGTCGCCCGCCCGGAGTGAGAGCTCGCGGTGCTCCACATAGATGGCGCCACAGAAAAAAAGAAAACCGAGGGGGACACAATCAGGTCGCTCATTTGACTCTCGTTTCCCCACCTGTCTATCTTACACCCTGGTAGTGATACACGACCGCACGCCGGTACGATGCTCATCCAGATCGAAACGGGCAGGGGTGGGGATAGAACCCAGCATCCCTGGGTTCTGCAGCGCGAGCTTTCGCTCCACGTGCTCCGAGCTGGTGTGCGCTAGTGCCACTAAATAAGCTACGCTTCAGAGCAGTGTTGCCAACTCCTTTATGAAATTCCCGCTAGACACATGCCCGAAAACGGCTAGATTTGGAGTAAAAAAAGCTAGATATTAAATGTGGTAAAAAAACTTTTTTTTATTTTCATAACGAGGTTACATTGAATAGAATACCACACACCCACTGGTTTCGAAGCAAATAAATCATCAGCTATCACATTTTCATGACACGATATGCACAAGCAATCTTCTTGATGTTCACATGTCTACATGTGTAGATCTAGAAAAGTTTAAGAATGTCATCGGCTACGACATCTGGCTCATAGCCTTCTTCACGCTGTGATTAGGTCCGCGCTGCTTGGACTTTCCAGCGTGCTCGAGTCAGCACAGGCCGCAGGTGCCAGAAAAGGCTGCGCTCATTTCTCCGCTGCTAGCGGGCTAGGTGTGCGACCAGCCCCACTCAAGGAGATTCGGGTTCTCCAGAGGGTCAGACCACGTGACAACAAAGACAAAGCGACGAGGTCCCGCCTAGGGTGCCTTCATGAAGGCTCCCTAGTCCCGCCTAGGTGGTGTTGCGCTAGTGGCGGATAGTGTAGGTTGGGTAGATATGTTTTCGGAGCGGGTGAGGTCACTGGAATGCGAGGCCGATTAACTTTAGGAACACGACTCGTACCATATTTTTAAACAAAAGTATTTAAAATAGCTATTTAAAAAAAAGCTAGAAAACCCACTAGATTTTATACAAACAAGCTAGAATTTCCCGCTAGCCGCTAGACCATATTTTTGCCAGCTAGACGACCACCAAAAAAGGCTAAATCTAGCGGGAAAAAAGCTAAGTTGGCAACACTGCTTCAGAGTATCGACACTTGGCCATATTTAGGGGTGTCGCGAACTTTTGTCGAACCAGATTTTTAGGTCGAACTTTTGAGGTTCGACTGGGTCGAACCGGTTCGACGAACCTTCGAACTTTTCACCAGATTCGACCGGTTCGACTTTGTGGACAGTGTGGCCAGACCTTGATACAAAAATGTCTACGTTTGGAGAATTTTTTTTTATGCAAAGGGTTATTTTATTTTTTAAACAGTTGCAATTAAAAGAAACCAATTCTAATCACTGAAGAAGTTAATAACTTAATTTTTTGTACTGTATTAACTGAAATAACCAATCAGCGCTGCCCTTAATTCATCCCTTAGCCATCCTCATCCAATCCGAAGCCAACTGGTCAGCCTGTCGCGCATGCGCACACGAGTCGAACCTCAATACAAGGTTCGTCGAATTTTCCACTAATAGTTCGAAAAAGTCGAACCTGGTCGAACTCGAACCTCGGGCGGTTCGCGACACCCCTAGCCATATTTAGGGGTGTCGCGAACTTTTGTCGAACCGGATTTTTAGGTCGAACTTTCGGGGTTCGACTGGGTCGAACCGGTTCGACGAACCTTCGAACTTTTCGCCAGATTCGACCGGTTCGACTTTGTGGACATTGTGGCCAGACCTTCATACAAGCATGTCTAGGTTTGGAGAATTTTTTTTTATGCAATGGGTTATTTTTTTTTTATGAACAGTTGCAATTAGAAGAAATCAATTCTTATCACTGAAGAAGTTAATAGCTTAATTTTTTGTACTGTATTAACTGAAAGAACCAATCAGCGCTGCCATTGATTCATCCCTTAGCCATCGCCGTCCAATCCGAAGCCAACTGGACAGCCTGTCGCGCATGCGCATACGAGTCGAACCTCAATACAAGGTTCGCCGAACTTTTCACTAAAAGTTCGAAAAAGTCGAACCTGGTCGAACTCGAATCGCGGCCGGTTCGCGACACCCCTAGCCATATTGTGTCTTAAAATCATGGTTGCCGATTGTCTGAAGCTTTATCTGAAATCACAGGAAACGCTTTTCCGTCCTCCACAAATGTTTTAACAGCTCGCGACAGAGAAAAGCAATATTACATGAGCTTCAGAACACAGAATTTAACCCTGAGGAAGTCGTACTTTTGAATTATGACGATCGGCAATTGCGTCTGCTCTGCATACGAGCCAAAATGGCGGCGCCCAGAACAATGTCGGGGAACGGAGTGCCGATACTCTAAGCGCAGCTTATTTAGTGGCTCTAGTGTGCGCTAGCCCACTCGGCCACCGATCCCCCTGCTTCGAACGACAGGAGGCTAGAGTGCCTTCATACACACGCGCGTTTTTGCTTGAGTGGTGACATCTCAGCCATTTTTCCGCCCAATCGTTTTTTTATGCATTTTGAAGTGCGCGCACTCCGGTGTCACTCAGCTCGAGCGCGTAGCTTTGGCTAATGCATAGACGCCATTTTATCGTCCAACTTACGCACCAAGTGCGCGAGAGCGTCACGCGCTGGCACATTCAGGGCAACAATGGATGTCTTCACCCTGAGACAGACAGACATGTAGGCACCCTACAGGAGGCGGACTGAAGTGAGTGAGGGGGGGAAGGGCGAAGGGGCCCCAGGGGCTGCCAACTCGAGGGAAATTTCCCAGATTAAGGTAATATTCAGGTCTATGTGGGAATAAGGGAAATCTTGGTAGTTCGAGGGAAATTTTGGGCATTGAATACGTGAATTATATACTTATTTATTTATTTTTTCGAGATAACATCGAATTTTTGGTGGCTGTCTACATTTGGGTTATTTCCTCCAGCTGTTTGGCGGCTTGCCCCCAGAAACTTAGGAGTCGAAGATTCTGAGAGCGTCGCTGTGCCTTCTCGAAAGAAAAAAAAAAAAAAAATTAGTACAAGAAGAAATACTGCAATGTCGGGAGACTTTAAGAACAAGCGCCAACTACACGAGCTGCAGAGCAACAAGTACACGTCAGCGAAATGTATTTTTTCTGCAACTGGACTTGGCAAGAGTGCCTTCGATAGAATCGGGGGTCGTGTCAAGCACCAGGCAACGTTCCACAACCTCCGACGGCCCACCACGTCGGTGATGAACTCGGCGTCAGAGATGGTTGCCCCAGCCCCACTGAACACTAAACCGCAGAACGTGAAACTAATCCACCTCCCGAAAGCTGACGTCAAAGCGTTCAGGGACTTGAAAGCAAAGAAGTTGGACTCTGTTTCTGTCGTGCGTGGAATTCAGTCCTTTCAGTTAATTGTGGCAGTGTACGCAGTTTGACACTTCGCAACCACAGCTGTTATAGCAAGAACAGTAGACGCAGAAAAGATATACCTTTGAAAGTAAAGTCGCCTATGGCTGCGAAAAGCGGATCGAGGTCACGAGCTTGTGGTGCCACTGAGAAGAAACGAACAGTGATCGCTACAGGCCAAATGGAAAAAAAAAAAAAAAAAAAAGTTTCCTTCTCGGAGTGCCAGGAGAGCGCCGTGACCGACTCGGGTCAGCGTCCGGCAGAAAGAATGCACGCGACAAGCGCCGAATGTGAGCACAATTCCACTTTAAACACGCGTTGTTGCCAAACCAATACATGGGTTGCACGTGACGTCATATCCTTCCTCCTTTCTGGTGGCCAAAACCTGCTGTTATACTTCGTTTCACCTTATGTGTGAGCGAAGACAAAGCTGGAAGCGCGAGCACGAAAGCTCCGTGCCTTCAGGCTTTGCTCGAGCGCGCGAGCTGGGCAGAAACGCAAAAAGCGCTGCTCTCGCGCTTCTAGCTTTGGCTTCGCTCGCAGATAAAGTGAAACGAAGTATAATGAAGCTGTGCTCACTCGTTTCCGCTCGCTCGCGACGCTCGTGTACTGCTCGCAGAATATGCACAGTAAAGGCTACGCTCGAGGAAGTTCGGCCACCAGAAAGGAGGACAAAATTACGTCAGTGCAACCTATGTATGCAATAAAGGAAAAAAAAAAAAAAGAAGTTCTGGTGGGCGAGTGGGCTAGCGCACACCAGCGTCGGAGCACGTGGAGCGAAAGCTCGCACTGCAGAACCCAGGATACTGGGTTCAATCCCCGCCCCTGCCCGTTTCGATCTGGATGAGCATCGTACCGGCGTGCGGTCGTGTATCACTACTGCGTGACGCACGTTAAAGGGATGCTGAACCGAAAAACAGAATCTAAATTCTTTGTCGTTTTGATATTTACAGCACACGAATGGCTCTTAAATGACGGTACTTGAAACAATAAAGTAGTCTAAATTATATGATTTATGTCGCCCTTGAAGGCAGACCAAGTTCTAGGCTGTATAAACATACACACAACCCAATTTTTTTTTATCACTATTTAAACCTGGTCGTCAGCAGCCCAGCCTCCCTATGAAGGGTAGGCTCCGAAAGTCACTGATTCAAGAAATCTGTATTTACATTGTTGACTTGTGCTTGAAACTAACCTGTAATCTTTCGTATAAATTCTTACTTTTCACGAACCCTGTCACAGTGTTTTCTCTTCACAGACTTCCTACATTTTTCGACCCCTTTCTTGCCCTTGTTTGAAATCGGCAACGTCCTATCTTTCTCTACTCCCGTTACGGCAATTCTGTATATTTAATGCTCTGTAAAATAAAAAAAAAATATATTGCAAATCATTTTTGAAGGGCCTGATAGGACAGCCTGATAGGACAGATTATGAGCCTCGATCTGTGAAAAGTAAGAGAAAAATTAAGATGGCCTTCATTTTAAAACGATTTTCCATTTATTGCAAAATCGGTAACCGGTCTACATTTCAGTGTATTTTTTAGAAAGGTTATCGTTTTCAATTTAAATTAAAATCTATGCGAATATTAAACAAACACGTCCAAAACATGTTAAATTTTTATTAAGCCTAAGGCGACAACAGTTTTTCTTTTATGAATATCCAAAGGGACGGTTTCACGCAAGTCGCAAAAACGTGCGCGTACTCCGACAGCGACTTTGTGATTTTTTTTTTAAATTTTATTTTCCGCAAAAAAAAAAAAAAAAGGTTTAAATATGTTTTTGCGGTTACACAACAAGTGAAATATATATTTTGGTCAAAATAAAAAATAAAAAATAAAAAAATGTCGACCAAACATGGTCGTTCGGTCCTATCTGAAAATGCCCAATACATGCAATCTCAATCAATCAGATTTTTTTTTAAGTATATGTTGTGCGGCCCACCACGGCGGCGGATCTAGTTCAGGTTCTGCCGCGCCCTATACCTCCTATATCTTGTTACCGCCCGCCAAGGTTGTAGGCTGATCTGTTTGCAAAGTCGCTCCGGTTGTTTCCTTTATGTCGCGTAGACGGAGACGCTACACGCCGGCTGTTAAAACAAGCACCGCGAAGCATGTTACAGGGTGGCACCTCTCGATCGCTCCGGCCCGTGGGCATTGTTGGGTCGGTTGTTGGAAAATATATTAGCAATTTTCCCTTCAAAATTACCGTCCACCTCTGTGTTGTCAATTTGTCTTTTCCTGACCACCCCGTAACATTGTTACCTTTTCAAATCATAATGAAATTGTGAAGAACGGATATGTGCACGCCCCATTTATGCCAACCACGTTAGCGTCAATTTGGCCTATATTTTTCGCTTTATAACTTCAAAGCCACACAAATATTGCATTCTGTTTTTGCAGACTCGGTTAGTACATATTGAAACGTCAATTTCGGAGAATTTAAAGAATATTATAGGTGGCTTTTTTATGATTTTCAGAAATAATTAATATTTAGTTAAATGCCCCTGTGTGAGCAATTCTTGTAAATTACTCCCGCTAGCCATTTCAACGATATTTCATGCAAACATGAACTATATACAGGGCAACACACTGGCAAAGTCTGAAGTTCTTAGCTTTGATAGATACGGAGAAAACAAATCTTTTATCCGGAGCGTTATTGCGCAATGTGCCGTGTTTGCGATTTTGTTTCTCAAAATAACGACCCTAATACTCGGTGATTAATACTTTTTTCCAATCCTTCCTATGCCTAATTTCTCAGTAAATATTTCTAGACCCGTAGCCAGAACAGTTGTTTGGGAGAAGCCGCCCGAAATGCGAACATCGCGCGATACGCAAAACGCGCACGTGGGTGATTATAATTTTTTTTTTCGCAAAGACAATTTTTTATATATATATATATATAAGGATTGGTTTTATTGTTTTGGGCATGGAGCCAGCAATTTTTTTTTTCATCAAAATTAAAAATGTTCACCGGACATGGTTGTTCGATCTTATTTGAAAACGCCCTCTAGTCATAGCCCCAAAACATTTATTTTCAGATAAAGATCGGTTACTCTCTGGCATAATGTGACCTACGTTAGTTTGAAATAATATTTTTTTTTCATCTACTGACTGGCACATCGCCCTTGGTGATTATGTTCGCTGTTCATCTTACATTCGCAGCAAGGAGTGTACTCCGTTATTTTGTTGCCTTTTTAAACTATTTCGGTCAGCATCTAAACATATCATCTCCCGTATTGACCTGACTTAAACTCATTTTCTCCTAAACTTTATATCTTTCTTTGATTTAAGTTCATGAGAGTACTTATGTGGTGAGAAGCTAGCAATCCGCATTGTTTTTTAATTAATCTTTTTTTTTTATACATATTTGATGTTGGGTGACTTGGGCTCAAGGGCAATGGCAAGGACGTTGTTTAAAGGGTCATTTGCAAAATAAATCTCTAGCGACCTTTGGTAGCCTATGTATCTTGTCTCCATATTTTTGTTGTTCCTCTGTCTGAGATTTTCCAAGGTGGAAAGTTACCAGTTCAATTGCTTATTTTTTGTAGTATTTAAATAGTAGACTACCGTTCAATGTGGTGGTCTATATCGTATATTATGACATTTGTATAGTTTAACATTTTCTTATTGTGAATTAGTTTATTGTTGATGTTATTTCGTAATCTGGGAAATGGCTAGCCACTGGTTGTGACACTTGGAAAACTCAATGTCATGCAATATATGTGTATTTACTCTAATTTGTCTATTCTTTTTCTCATTGTAAACTAGGAGTACGAATACACGGAGTAGCGCGCCAATCAAAATGAGGCACCAATTGTCACCTGAAGGCTAGTGGAAGTCCTCTCCTGTGTTCTGAAGTCGGCATATCTAGTGTCCGAACCGTGATTGCTGCTGATTTCTCCACAGTCTGCGCATGATTTGTTGATCAATGTGAAACATATGAAGCGTGACGAACCATCAAGCGCGTTCTAATTGCCTCCATCATACTGTAACGCGTAGAGTTTACAGCAATTCCATGAATGTTGTGGACTGTATAGTAAGTTTGACGTCTCAAAGCTTCCAGGATATTGAGGAGGCGACCAACAGCGCTTGAAAGCACTCTTTCAAGGCTTTGATATCATCTGCTTGCTGAAAATACTTTCAATGTTTTCAACTTATTTTTTTTTTATGATCATTAGTAGAACTAGACGCTGCAGTCGTTACATGTGTGGGGGTACGTGCTGTGTGTCGTCGCCATCATGCCGAAGGGACGCGGCACTGAAACGACAAGTCTACTAAGACGTCATGTTGATGGAACAACAGAAAATAGACAGGCCAGCTAATGAACTTGCATTATTATGAAAACTCAAAATTAAAGAATAGGAAGAAAAAAAGTAAAAGAAAAACTGAACACGCACAAAGGCCTGTGTCTATTTTTAGTGCTTTTTTTTTTTCTCGATATCAAATTTTATACAGCTGTCATTTTGTTTACTCATAACTGGCTTTGTTGCACATGCTACCGCGTTGTGCACACGAACGCATGGCTGTCGTCATTTATTAAAACAAAACAAAGCATGAATTGTATAAAATTTGATTTTTTTGTTTTCTTACCTGAGTTTGGTCTTATTTATTCTCGGGAATTCGAAAACGGCTTTGAATCGAATGGCGCAGTGTCCTACGCCATGATATATGGCGTCTCCTCCATCGAATCCAGGACGCTGTGAATGACACGGCTCTATTCGATTCGAAACCATTATTCGCACATTCATATGGTTGTGCCCTTGGAGTCACTAGGGCGGGGGAATGGGGGGGGGGGGGGGGGGGTGCCACTGATTCTAGTGACGCCACTGGTTGTGCCATTGCAAAACGTCCGGTAAGTCTTTGTTCCACGCAGCCATCGTTTGGTCGCGTGTTGGTCCGCTCAACGAAGCTGCGTCGCGGTGATTTGCCTCTCTTCCGAAAGATGGCAGGCCTCATAACTCGCCTCACTCACCTCAAAGGCTCTGCTTGCCTCTCTTCTCGCATTCTGCCGCCTTTGTTTGCCTCATCTCAGCGTTTTTATCGCATGCGAGATCGCGTTTTATTCGGTAGAGTATTGAACATGGTCTGTCGTGTTTTACTAAAATTACGTATGTCTCCAACTAAATGAACTTTTCGCGCATCAAAGGAACCAATGTAATAATGTTTACCTTAACTACGAATTTACTTATATAAGGGTATGATTGCGAAATTAGTTAATAACTCTACCGTATATTCGATGAATGCATTAATCACCGACGAATTTCTTTGGTCGAAATCGTACGCCTCGATGCGGTTTTCACTTTATTGTAGTCAAACCCTCTGCATCCGGCAAAAGGAATTGGAATACTTTATTTATGTGACTAGTAGAACCAAATTAAATCATATTGCCAATAATTAATAGTATTACTGCATGTGCTGTTATTTATTATAATTGCAAAAAAAAATAGTGCCTGTTGGCTTTGTGTAACTCATGCCTCTGAAATTGCGTTTGTATAAACTAGTCATTCGTTTTGTTTTCCTGAAGGATTAGTACCGCACTGGCTATTTACAGTACGAAAGTTATAAACAAAGTTGTCTAAAACCCATACTATACATTTACTCGCTTGCTTCCTGCTGGAGATTCCTTATTAATGGCATTGTGTTTCGTTTTCCATCTTCCATTTTTAAGATGTTTTTAAACTATGTCTATGATATGTTGCATTCCGTTATATTTTAATTGAAATCAGTTAAGAACCGCGCTGTTCTTGTTTTAATCAAATGTTTCCTTTCAAGACCAATGAATATTTCCGTAAAAACTTTCAATTACTTATATACTGTAGCTGACAACTTGACATCAGTAAAAAGGTGTACTCACTTTGTTCTTACCTTTCCTCTACTACATATACAAAAATCAATAATTAAAATGGGTTTATTAAATCGAACTTGCTGCATCTTTATAGCAGTACGAATCCCAGCAATTATGTCTTTCAAATTACATTTACATTCTAAATGGGCAATACTTTCCAAATTTTATCAGAATTTACATTAAACCGAATAAACGTAAATGTTTAATTAATAAACTTAAAGCCAACGATTAATCCGTTAAGCAGTCTTAATTGGTACACAACCTTATTATTATATGTTCCGCGCAATTACGCCGATCCGGAATTTATGATCTCAAAAACGACATGCGAACACAATTTTCCTGTCTTTTTCGATTGCGTTTAATTCAATGTTCATCTATTTCTTTTCTATACTGCTATTGCGTGGTACTAAAACATATCTTCCTTGGAAGTCTTGTTGACTTAATTGAAGGGTCTTGAAAGGTGCCTCGTTTGTTGTGTGAGCAAGAAGCCCGTTGAAGCCAATGTACAATGTACTAGGATTCATGTCCATTATCTGGTTTGTGAATCGTCTTATAATTATTATTGTTGTTATTTCAGTTATTGATACTACCGAATGCCGAGGGGTGCTTCGTTCAAGGTATGAGTTGTACGGGTGAAAATTTATCGCATAAAATGAAATCAGTGCTTAGACACATTAATCATACATTGACTACTTACATCCGGACACTCATTCACATGAGTACTCATTAAACACATACGCATCAAATACGTCGCTTGTACATCTCAGATTCTAATTTGATCTGAATTTTAAGCAGCGACCTGGTACCCAGATGTCACACCTAAATATTTGAATCTACAACCTGCGAAACATCCCTGAGACGCCATGGATAACATTTTTAGACGAACGCCTTTGAAGTGTGTTTAATTTTCTCCCTGGAAGATTGAATAGCTGTAATCCGAAGAGGAGGTGAACAGCAAGAGTGAGCTATTCGAAGTAGTCGAAAAATCTCAAAATCAGTCAATGAAGAAAAAAAAAAAAGTTAAGGCAAAATGTTACATTCTGAAGAGCGGCAGCGTGTTGCTTATAATCAAACACGACAAACAGGAGCAAACTGGAGATGTCTTGTCGATGTCACTACGCAAGTCCGCAGGGGTACAGTGTCATAACCATCCACGGCACCTTTTTCGATTTACGAAAGAGGCACCCTCGTCCCTTCGCATATGTTCAACGTCTCACATAATCATATCACAGTGATTTGACTGCATTTTAACAATGTTCCTGGCGGTAAAAAAAGTAAAAAAAAAATCCTGATTCATGCAGGTATGTACATAGTGGAACACATTTAATTTGAACATGTAATCCCTACCTTTTTTGTTTCCTTTTTTTTTTCAATGCCGAAAAACCTGCGCTTGCTTGTTAGTGCTAGCTGTTCCGAGATCTGTACATCCATACATCGACGTACCTACCGTTGTTGAAACCTGAGCAGTTTCCATGCAGAAGGAGTTGACCTTGAAAGTTGGTTTATTGGCATACGCAACCCGGTGAGAAAATATTTTATCACACTGGTTGGAGAGGTTACAAAGAGAGAGGGGAGCAACGTCCTGTCCCACGTGCATCGACGTGCCCTACTAAAGTAGGGCAACATCCCACTGCTGCTTATTGCATTGAAGGTCGCAAAGCTGCGTTTTTTTGTTTTGTTTCATAGCCAACATATTGAATGCACCCTTGAAGATCTGAGAACAGTAATAAATTGTGAATAAGAAAAAAAAGAAGAAAAGAAGAAAAAGAAAGGTACATTGAATTGCGACAGGTATTTGTTCGTCCTTTCCGTTTGAGGTCATTGTCTCAAATGTTTTTGGCGCTGATACCTCACGGCTAGGTGATTGCAGCGGCAAGAAACCGCTCTGAGTGCTCCTTCGACCAAACAATGGTGGGGCTACGCTCAATAAATTGCACGAGAAATGTCCCCACCCTCCTCTTACACATAGCCTAGGGATCTGGATGATCCTCGGGATTTTCCGGGCTGAAACTATACTCGAGCTCGAGATTTTAATATAAGCGAGATTCAAACGGCGTCCCATGGTGCTCATCACAACCTATACCCCTAAAAAAAATCGTTGTATACATGTGAACCTACCAAAAAAAGCGAGCGGCTCGTGAGAGTGTATAAAAAATAAAAAAACAAGGTAAACGGGATCATGAGTCAAAAACGGGACAAAACCGAGGTTTGCGACGACGATGGTCGAGTATTCTTCATCATTTCGCTCGAGCTCCTTGTGAGAAAATCGTTCGCGGCAGGGTCGTCTCCTCGTGCGGAGGAGATTTTACGCGGTGGATCCGGCGCGAAACCTAGGCCTAGACGGGTTTTTGGTTTTGGTGTTGCCCCCGAACCGCCTGTTGCCCCGCTCTCCGTCCGTCGAGGCCGGCGATTCCGTCGTGCTGCGGTCCCGCTTGCGGCCCGAGGCTCCGCCGTTGAAGCGGCCGTTGGCACCGCCGTTCTTGCTGCTCGATGCCGTGGACGTCTTGGTCTTGGCCGTCGTCCTGGCGACTCGGGGCTCCTCGGTGACGGCGCTTCGGGGCTTGGGCGTCACCGTGGTCGATATGGCGCCGAGCGGTGGAGGGTGCTTGATGAAGCTGGGAAGGGTGGGCCGGGGTCGGGCGGCGTAGTGGACGTTGGGTCGGTGGAGCCGGTTTTTCCGAGGCGCCAGGAACAGGGTGGACGGAGAGATGGGGCCAGACTTCTTAACCTCTTCCTCGGGTTCTGGGGGAGCCGGTTTGGGCTCGGCAGGCTTGGCCCTGCAGAGACAATGACAAGTAGAATGAATACGTAAAGAAAGCCATGCCTATAGACTGTGTTTCCTTTTTGAAGCCGATAGTTAATATACAGCGATGTGTTGGCGTGTGTCTTCATTTGTCATTGTGTCCGTTTACGTTGTCTTACGTTCCTTGTAACATGTACCGACTGGTACATCTAGCAATGCTGTTGCATTTCGTTATCTTTCACTGATATTGTGTAACACGTGTTCGTGTCCAGGCCACCTGAACTTGCAAAGATCTAGGGTTTTTATTGAATAAATAAATTATATCAAATAAAGGAAAATCATGGTGGCTTCGCGAAGAAACCAATTAAGGTTTTGCATTCAGTGGTAGCGTGCGCACTTCGAAATTGGATGTTGCGCCGTCGTTCACAGTTTTGGCTTCCCTGCTCTGCACTAGGACAGTGCAGCAAAACATGCCGACCCAAACGGCTTCCCCGGAGAATAACAAACATATCAACAGTCGAAAGGGCTTGGATTAGAGATAATTTAGGTGGCATCTATATGTCTCTCGTTCGGTTTAGGTATGCACAATTATAGCCAGCACCAGAGGAAGGTATTGCTACAAATCATTAGGGATATCGATTGTGCATAGAAGCTAGTTATTGTGTGTTTCCAACCGTTCCGTTCAGTTTTAGACTCTTCAAAATATCTGCACCTACACAATGAATTAATAGGCGTTCTAAGAATTGTTACTCTCTCTGAGGAGCGTCAGCAGGAGGGAGGGACAATTACTCATTCACAGCTTGCACGTGACGTCCTCCAATCACCCAGGTGGTCATCCTTACTCTTTCTTGTGGATAAAAGCAAAACAGATTAGGGGGTGCGAAATATGTGTTGCAGAGGGTACGCGCTTAGCAGCAAGGACACAAGAATGGCCGCTCACGTGACGTCAGTGCAAGCCATTTACCGTTTCAGCTGATGAACGGAAGCCGCAACCCTGACACCGGCATTCAGGTCGAGTTATAAACAGTGTTATAGGCGTTACCAAAAAAAAAAAAAAAAGCCAAATGCGTTTTATTTTTTATTTATTAGTTAAGACGTTAATTTTTTTTTTTCTCGTTACGGATGCGCATAAGCGCCGTATTTCAAGAGATATCATGTCCATGCAGACACTTAACATAATTGCCTTAACGGGTTTTTTTTTTTTTGTTTTTTTTTCGGGAATGCACACGAGGAAAAGTGCGCCTAGGGACACTAAATATATAGAAGTGTGATGTTCTTGAAGTCTTGGGAAGAAGACGTGACGGGTAACGGAACTACGTTACCCGTTACACTAAATAAGTAACGTAAGTACACTATGCATCACTGTTTTGAAAAACGTAACGAGTGCGTTACTATGTTACCCATGAGAGTGACGCGTTACCGGTACCGCCGTTACTTGTAACGCGTTACGGCCAACACTGTTTATTAGCTGGGCGCACTCTACATGAGGTCTGCTCGGCGAAAGGCAATAGAGAGTTCTAGTATAGGGGGTATTCAATGGACGCCATATTTGAAGGCGCAGTTTAGAGCGCATGCTCAGAACGAGTCACATTATTAGGCTGCTAAGACCGGCAATCTTGATGGTAATGAATGCACGTTCCAAAAGAACTGCAGAAGCTCACCATCGGCACGCGTTCTGCAGTCGCGCGCACAGCTATGGCCGCTAGTGAATACTCCCTATTCACGGTGAGAAGCTCGTAAAGGACGCTTCTGTTTTCCTCAATATGGGTAGTGAACGTGCTACCCACGCGGGTATGTTTTAATTTCCATAGTGCATAGAAGCTTGGCATTGTACGTGCTTCCACCAGCAAAGAGAGTTGAAGTATCCTCACTCTGGGTTGTGAAAAAATTCCACCAGGCGGCGATACCCAAACTTCTCTCCGCGAATAGGCGTGTTCCAACACTTGCGACTGCTTACGACCGGATTCTTGTGGTCGTTTATAACATTGTCAAGAGTTTTTTAAGCCAAAAAAGAAGGAAATACGCGAAAAAGAATAGAAAATAAACGGAATTGCCAAGTGTTACACGGTTAACCGATGGATGGCGCCAGTGTGTCTTCTCGTCGTAAGACATTTTAAGGGGTTCTAAGGCACACGGGCGTAAGCAGTCGCAAGTGTGTGAACCAGCCTTTAGGTCACCATATTCTTAAAGTCCTTAAATTTTGTAAGCTCGGTGAAAAAAAAAAAAAAATCAGACCTAGACGAAGACGTGGAGGCTGCGGCGGGCTTGGCCGTGGACGCCGACTTGGACGGCGCCGATTTTGAAGGCGCCGCCTTGGCCGGCGGTGCGTCGTAGTCTTCGTCGGCGGGCTCCGACTTTCTAGAGCCACTCCCGGCGGCGCCGGAGCTCGAACTGCCGGCGCTCCCGCCGCGGCCGTGGCCTCCCGCTGCGGCCGCGCCCTTATCCCCCTTCTTGGGCGAGTCCTCGTCACCGGGGTCCTCGTAGTAGTAGTCGTCCTCGTAGGACGGTGCCTCCGTGCTGGGGCGCCTGGCCTGGCTCTGGCCTCGGCTCCGCTGGCTGGACGCGAGCGGGAGCAGGACGGCCAGGGCCACGAGGCTTAGTAGCAGGATAGGGGTGCGCTACGAAAGAGGACATTTGCACGGTTAGCCTCAAAACCGGTTGAACGACGTTTCATCGACAGATTGCTTCATCGACAGTTTGTTTCATCGAAAGGCTTCCCGCGTTTGTTTCATCTACATACATTGAGACGTTCCGCCGCACACAAAAAACCCTGCTGTTTTCGCAACGAACTTTTTACGTCTCGTCTCGTTTACGGGATAGATAAAAGAGGGGGGGGGGGGGGGGGGTCAAGGTTCGGTAAACACGCTTCAGTGAATCACGCGCTAGCTTTTAGAGGCTTCCAGGTTTTATTACGCATTTCGGGAAAACTGACGTTGTCGACAAAACGTCGCAGGACCATGTGTCTGCGAAACGAGTTTCCACGAAACGCCACAGTGTCGACGAACCGTTTGTCCATGAAACGTGCATCCACGAAAACTTGGCCACGAGACGATTTTCCACGAAACGTGTTCTGAAGAACCCCCTCAAAGCTATGGGTATCTTACCGGCGTGCTGTCGTGTATCGCTACTGCGCGATGCACGTTAAAGACCCCAGGCTAGCATTGGTATTGCACTGGGTAAATTTCTGATCTAGAGCCTAAACGAGTGTCGCCGTACTTCAAAGGCAGACCGACCTTACTCTGCCTAAACAGGAACCTCAATTCTTGTTTTCCTCAAAACTGCAAGAAAGGTGCAGCGGCTAAATCCAGTAAATAAGTTATGCTTCTAAGTAACGACACTTCGTCCATCTTGGTACTTAAAATCATGGTTGCCTTTCACCTGAAGCTTCATCTGAAATCGTACGAATCGATCCCCCTCCTTCATGAATGTTGAAGCAGTTCGCGAAAGAGCAAGGGGATATCGCTTGACCTTCCTGACGCCATTCAGAAGCTAAGGAAGATAACTTTTCGAAACGCAAGGATCGCCAGTCACGCCGGCTCTGAACTAAGCAGCAAGATTATATGGTTCCTAGACCGCGTCTCCGACTGGTCCGTTTAGCGTCCCATCCCGCCGGTACATCAAAAGTGGTCCCCAAGAAACCACAAATGACGTCACAAAAGCCGGAGTGTCGCGCTGTCGGACGTCGCGATCCTGGCGGTCGGTCGTAGTAATTCTGGCGAAAAGCACGAGCGAACGCGAGTGTCGCTGTCGTCGCGGCGTCCAAACTCCTGACTGCGGAGGCTTCCGAGGACATGTCAAGCGGGAGAGCGACTCGCCGCAGAACAGGCGTCTGCCACGTCCAGCACCGCTGTTGGGACACCGCTAGGATCGCGACCGGCGGCAGCGTGACACTTCTATGACGCGATCACCAGGCGGAAATTCAGGGACCCCATTTTAGGACGCGGTAAACACACCAGTCGGAGACGCGTTCCAGGCACCATAGAGAAGATGGCGGCGCCCGCAAGAAAAACGGGGAATGGTGTGCCCTGAGCGTAGCTTATTTATAGTTACGGCATGGCCAGTCCCGAGCATCTCGTTATCAGTCCGCAGCCAATCATATTGCAGCATTAGCGGATAAGAACGCCGAATAACGAATCACGAAGCTTGAACGTCAAAAGCCACGCCCCGCGTCTCTTAAGCTGCCAGCGACTATGCGGAGCGCAAGTTCGACTGCTGCTTCCTCGGGGGTGCGGTGACGTTAAAACGCAGAGCTCTGATCGGCTCTGATGGGAAGGACAGTGGGTACATCTCAATGCTAGATGCTTTAAGGCATCTTGCATTGAAATCTACCCAGTGTCCTTCCAATCAGAGCCAATCAGGGCTCGGCGTTCTGACGTCACTGCAACCACTGCGCAGGAAGCAGACGAATTTGCCCTTCGCGTAGCTCTAGCAGTGACCGGCTGCGGCGTTTTTTCGCTCTCAACACGACATTTTCTGGTAGCTGTTGGCACGTTGAATTAAGACGCATCCGAACTGAGGTAAAATATACTGTAGTCGGCAATGGGCCAAGAAAGCAACAGAAACTCTGTCTCCGATACGTTCTGGTTGCATCCCACGGGGCACTGGCTGCGCGTGCACCGAAAGCACCGCCAACTCTCCGCGCCCACCGGTCGTCTGCGTCGAAGCACGTCGTTGAAATCTGGAAATATGTTGCTCTCGCTTTTCACAGGAACGCAGTTACGCCTCGAAACCTTACGGGGTAAAATTTACCGCGAAAACGGACGTTCGATAAAAGACTTAGCTCGCTACAGGTAAACATAGATTCTTGTCGTTCATTTGAAATCGAGCTTCGGCATCGAGACCACCCTGTTAATCCACATTCTACGATTTCTCGAACAATCTACGGATCATTACACGCACTTTGAGTTCGCGTCTACCGCGAACAAGCGTGAGCGATTTAAAGTTCAAAGGAAAACAATCTGATTATCGTCGTTCCGTAGGCACGAACAATGGACCTCGGCGGCATTCCACCTTCGCTAAGGCGTACTACCTAGCACACACACAGTGCGAGCGTCGAGACGTAGGTACCGTAGTATTGCAACTGGGTCGCGTTTTAAGCATGTTGCTGTCCTTTCTTTTTTTTTTTTACTTCTCTTTTTTGTTTTTACTGCCTCGTAGTTTCTCCGGACGTCGCGAGGAGTGGGCGTCATCGTCGGAAACGCGACCTGCTACATAATTATCATAGTTTTCTTTTGATTCTTCCTTCTTGGGAGGAGAATTTTGAAGCGTTTTAACAAAGGTAGGGGGGAGGTGGGTTCCACCGTGGGTGGTGCGGGCCCTTTTAGCCCGACGAAAACACGCGGGCGAGACATTAGAGCAGCTTGGGGGAGGAAGGGAAGGAGAAAGGGGGGGGGGGGACGGAGAAGGGGAAGACAGTTCCTCCCCCCTTTCGTGCACGATGTAGGCCAAGCGTGAGGAATAACTATACAACGCGTTGCTGCGGCTGCGGCTTCGCGAGCGCGGGCAGCGACGAGTTTGCACGGGAAACCGTGCACCAACATCACACGGGTTCGGGTTTGTGCTGTCGGAGCCTCAGCCTTTTTTTTTTTTTTTTTTTTTCCCGGTGTAATGCCTCCCTTGTTGTTTCCTCGCCGATTTTGTTGTTTTCTTTGGTCTTTTCTTTTGTTTCCGTCGTCTTAACATCTTTTTTTTTTTCTTCTTGACTCTCGATCGTTTGGGGGTTTGGGGCTTGCCGGAGCGTACGTTTGTTGTGTTTCCCGACGTTGACATGTTACGCGCGTGTTTTGTTTGGCGTGTTTTCTTTTATTGGCGTTGTTGTTTTGTAGGTGAGGGTTAGGTTGAGGAGTGCGACTTGCAAACGCCCCACCTCCGCTTTTGGAGAATAGTGCCTGAAGAATCGGTGTGTTTTGCGCGCCTTGCTTTCAACTTGTCTTTGTTTTGGGCGGAGGCGGAATGTGTCGCGAAGACCTCGGGGCTTGCTCTGATTGTTTAATATACGTAAAGATGCCTTTGTATTCGCGTCTTTCACTGGCTATTTCCTCGTTGTTACTGAGCTTGCGGCGTTTGGGTGTGAATACTTCGTAAGAAAAAAAGTAAAAGAAGAATAGACACAACGCGTCATCTGCCACACTTTGTGGAGACAGCTTGCATTTTGTATGTTCTACAAAACACAATAAATAAAACGAGTTAAAGGGTGAGGAGAGAGCATGTTTGAAAATCAAAGCTGTTAACCAGTTAGCCAGAATTAGGCGATCACTGATGTCATGGCCAACTTTCTGGGACATTCCGTGGAATAAAAAGTTTTCGAGGAAATATCAAAATTCTAATTGATTTGCTCTCTGTCATTCCCAGAAAATTACAGTCCTCGGGAACATTGCGACCTACCTCGTAAAAAAAATTCGAAATTGACAATTGTGTAAATAAGGCCGAAATAATTCAATGTAAAAAAAAAAAAAAGTCGTAGAGCCGTGGAATGAAAACTATACGCGTCCAAAATATTAATTACTGCGTATTGATATTCTAAAACATTGCGATGCGTGTTGTTGTTCAGTTGAAATTCTCATTTTAGTGCACGCGCCGAGGCGTTGATGTCACAGAAATTGGGGGATGAAAATTGGTAAGAAGGTTAACAACAGAGAAAAAGTAACTTCGGGTGGTAAGACCAATGGGCTAGACACGCATGCATGCAGCAGCATGTATGCATAAAGAAACATGCATTATGCTTTTCCGGTATTCGCACTTGTTTATTTTTTGAGTTCTTATATATATATTTTAAAATTAAGCACATCGTTGAAATTTCTTAATGTTAGTATGCCGCCAGACATGGTACCAGTTTACCTAAAAAGAAGAAATTACACGAGTCATGCAAGCCAATTAAACTAATCTTGTCAATCGTGTACGACAGCGAGCTTAAGCTCAACATTTTTTTTAACTTTTTTTCTTACGTAGTAAAAACAGTTAATAACTATCCCCGTACTAGTTACTCTGTTTCTTTTTTTTTTTAATTTGGAGTGTTCAAAACATGCTTTATATTTTCTTAAAATATTAAGTATGAATACAACTCTTCAACGTTTGCCCTCTTTACCTCCTTTAGGTCAACGTAAAGATGTCGACATCACGTGTTAGAGCTACCTAGGTACTGTAAATATGCATATTTTGTCAAAATCCCACGGATCGCAGCATAATTCGGTAATCCAACTTACGAATGACTTTTACGGTGCGGCGTTTCGTCTATGTACACCAGGTTTCTTTGCCATTTCATTGCTGACTTTAACCGTCAGTTTAATCGCAGTAGCGGCTGTTTTCTTTCTATAGGATGTTATGTGGAGCTTTTCCTTCAAGTAAAGTCAGCTACAGGTTCATTTCAAATTCTTCCAAAGAAAGTGAGTTTAGATATTTTCAAATATTTCACAACGCTAGAATCTGGTAAATATTTAATGCATTTAAAAATTTTCTTCATCAATCTAAGCTATGAGTTTCTCGTACAGAAAATGCTTGGCTGTTTTAACAAATAAACTTATCTGATCAAATTGCATTACAGCTTTCCTTGCCTGTTATCTGTTCTAAGGTTAAACGAGAACGTGAATACAAGACAATAATCAAGATTTTTGCCTTCTAAAGACGAGCTGCGACTAATGAGAAATAATTGCCCTTACTAATCTATAACGTTTCGTACGGTTCTTCTACCTTTTGGTCTATGTTGAAATCCTATATCCTGGAGTTTTCAAACTTGATCATGATCGCTAGCAGCATTTTCACGCGCAATTTGAGCTGACTTTAATCCGTATAGAAGGTTTTTGCTAAAGTGTTTACAGGGGGTGATAACCAAGTCCACTGCTACTGAGTTCGTGTTGACCGCGCGCATGTTCAACCCAATGGCAACCTGCAATACGCACCATCATGATCGTCACTTTCAATAGCGATAAATAGGAACTCGCTCTATCATGCGCAATAAGCAGCGTATTGAGACATGGCGTCCAGAGATTATCACCTTTTAGACCAAGCACAAATACGCGACGATACTTCCTAATAAACATACATCCCATACACAATTAGCCTATGTATAAATATCAATCACAGAGGTGTAGCAATGGCTATTTCATAGAAGCGTACACACTAAAATCTTTTACACATTTAAAGGAGTGAGTAAGCTAGTCACACGGTTAATACACGAGGGTTTTACAGCAATTCCCTTAGGGTGCCGATGAACACCTTCAAAATAAAGTGCTGGCGATTTTCATAGCATCTTAGAAATGTTGGTTTCCCAGCAAAAAGTTTACAAGCAAGATACACCAAGTATACAGTTATCACGCGTGCACAGGAACAGCAAATGCGGACGTGATGAAGCACACACAAGATCAGACTCTGTTGACCGCGTAACAGCCTTACATTCTAGAGAACTGCAGTACACTCACTCGCGAATGATCGCCCCGTAATTACGAAGGTTACACGTATGTTGATTTGTTCTAGCCATTTTACATATAAAATATACCATCTCAAAGTTCAGGGAATGTATCCCCAAGTAAAAAAGCGTCGGCACAGGCAATACTTGTTTGGTTTATTCGGTCAAACGCCTCCTGGGAAAGCTGTTTGAAGTGGGAATGTTGCCGCTTCCCCATACTGCATCGCAACACCCTTTTTTTTTGTATTTTTCACACCATTCAGAAAATGAAGAGAGTTCGGATCAACCGCCTCCTACTGCATGATCATAAAGTGCGTATTACTCTACACAAGGGCGCTCACAAAATATAGCCATGGGCGTAACTTCCGAAATACCTTTTTCACACCCTTGAGCGGCGTTCGCAAGAAGGAGAAACACGCGGAAGAATGTACACATAGCCAAGGTTTGCATCTTTGACGCATCATCTACACAGTGATATTTTCTAGAGTCTTCTCTGAACAGAACTTCTTCTTTCTAGGACAAAGAACAAAGAAAGTCGACAAACGAAAGAAAAACGAAAAGAAAACAACAGTCATTGATATGGGAGGCATAAAGCTCCATATTTGGACCAAACCTCAAAACCCCGACGTTTAGAGTCGGTGACAGGTGAAGAACGAAGTGGAAGCTCCTCCCACCCCTTTACACTTCAGCGGAGCGAAAGGGTGGAGAGGAGGTCACCTTCTCTCCAGCGTTCGCACTACTAAAGTGGAAAGAGGTGGAGGAGCTGCCTGACCGTAATTTCGGTACAAGATTAGAGAGTTTTAGGGAACCGTTTTTGCACATCCGGTACGGTACGATGGGCCCTCCGGTACGAAGTGCGCATGCGCTTGTGTTCCGCGATCTTACCGTAATGTGCTGCTCGAACCGTAAGGCACGACCGGCACGACCAATGGCCGACATGGACAGTCTCGCTTAGTTAGCAAAACGGCTATTTCGCTGGCGGAGAGAGCGTGCCGTGGTTTCAAACATGAATAAAATAACTCGTGGTAGTACCTAGCAGGAGCGCCATATGTGACAGCAAGTGCATAAAGTTGGAATCAGCAAATAAAAAAGAAAATACAGATCGAAACGCAATAAGACATCCTCGATAGAAATAAATTAATGTTTAGCAGCAGCGAAAATTGTTTGCTCAGTGGCGCAGTGGATTAGAGCGTCCATTTCGTGAGCTCGTGGGGTGCGGTAGTGGAGAGTTCGAATCCGGTTGGCCCATCCACCTTTTTTTTCATATTTTAATTTGTTTTTATTTTTAAGTTTTTTTTATTTTAGGTTTTTATATTTTAAGTTTTTTATATTTCAAGTTTTTTTTATATTTCAAGTTTTTTTATATTTCAAGTTTTTATATTTCAAGTTTTTTTATATTTCAAGTTTTTTTATATTTCAAGTTTTTTTTTATATTTCAAGTTTTTTTTACATTTCAAGTTTTTTTTATATTTCAAGTTTTTTTATATTTCAAGTTTTTTATATTTCAAGCTTTTTTTATATTTCAAGTTTTTTTATATTTCAAGTTTTTTATATTCAAGTTTTTTATATTTCAAGTTTTTTTATATTTCAAGTTTTTTTATATTTCAAGTTTTTTTTATATTTCAAGTTTTTTTATATTTCAAGTTTTTTTTATATTTCAAGGTTTTTTTTATATTTCAAGTTTTTTATATTTCAAGTTTTTTATATTTTAAGTTTTTATATTTTAAAGTTTTTATATTTTGAAGTTTTTTATATTTTAAGTTTTTTTACATTTTAAGTTTTTAAATTTTAAGTTGTTTTAAATTTTACGTTTTTTTAAATTTTAAGTTTTTTTTAATTTTAAGTTGTTTTACATTTTAAGCTTTTTATATTTTTTAGCTTTTATATTTTAAGTTTTTTTATATTTTAAGTTTTTTTTATATTTTAAGTTTTTTTTTCATATTTTAAGCTTTTTTTTTTTTCATACAGACGTTGGGATGTGCATTTCGAGCTCTTATCACCCGTTTTTACAGCTGCTTTATGACTGAGGGTTATCTGTAGTGTCAACAGAGTGAGCAACAGCCTTCTGGATCAAGGATCTGGATACTTTATAGTTTAAAAATTTTGCATGAATTAAAAATTTGTGTTCTAATGCTAATCACATATATTCTATAAAACGAGCCCTTTAAATATTGGGTGATAGTTGTAATAAATGCACAGCAGTAAAGTTACAGGTTTTCCTTTATTAATTAATTTTTTTTTTCCGTGGTAGTACCGTACACGGCACAACGATCGGTTCGCGGGCGTCCGACCGTGATCGTCTGCTATCTTTACCGTAAGAGAGCAACATGGGCGCCGTATCTACCTCCGTCCCTCCGCCTCCTCCTCGCAAGCGGTTTTCAGCGGAAGATGATACCTTCCTACTTCGGGAGGTGCTAGGCGCTAATCCTTTTTTTACTCCAGCCCTTTGGGATGACGTCCTTAAAGGCTTAAACGCGGCGTCGAAAAAAAAACTTCTCGTTGCGAGGAGCGAACGGATTGACCTCCTCGTAACTTTGTACAAGAAAAATGACCGCCTCAACCTGAGAAATGATTATATTTCTGTTATTTTTGTATTTTCTTCGCGATTTAATATTTCTAGTTTTATTTGTCCATAACTTTCTTAATACTCGACCCTGCAGTGGGCCTCGAGGGAAAGACACAGGATCGCTGGCAGACGACTTCGAATGTTGATGATAAGCGCGCGCGAGCGTGTTCTTATTTGTGTGTCAAATCGAGTTTGCTGTCGGCGACTTTTCAGCATATCAGGACGTGGTTGGAGTAAACATCATATTTGGTTGATGTAAAACACCAAAGCTTGCCCACTGAGAAGAACGTATGACTTACAAACCAAGTTACCATGTACGACCGAGGAACTATTTTATTCCCCGAGGATATAAATCGGGTAAACTAAAAAAAAAAAAAAAGAAAAAAAAAAAGAAAAGAAACGGTGGCAAACGAGCCTCCGACACCCAGATTCAGCCGTTGGCTGTCAACGTCTCCGGGATGCGCAGCGCCGATCGGAGATGGGGCAGATCCTCCTTTGTGAACCTGAACTGCCGTACGACGTCCTCCTCGTCCATCGATGCCAAGTTGAAAGTCCCATACCTTGCCGCCAACAAGTGCCTTCTCTTAGTACGCAGACAGTCGTACAAAATAACGTTTTGTAAATTGTTTTCGCCGAATAGAACCAACTCCAAGTCATCGTCAAAAAGATCGAGCGCCATGGTTGTCTGAAAGCTCGTCTGCTCCTTTAGCAGACGAACATTTTAGAACTTCGCAGTGCCAGTGGCGACACGCCATGGAGCGCCAGGTTTTGTATGGAGCTGCTGACCGTAATTTCGGTACAAGATCGAAACAATCGGGCAGGAATGGCAGAGTACCATTTGTTTCGGCGTTCATTTAATTCAACCGCGGGAGCAACTTTCTCCTCATCTTTGACGTTCATAACGAGGAGGTGTCGGTGAGAGGGGTTGTTTGCACCCCCCGAGCATGCATCCTCCACCTCTTTGCCGCGGAGCTGACCTCACCTGGCCTCCTCGCAAAATCACGACGTTTGATCGTCACGTGATACGCATCCCGCGAAAAAAATCGGCCGTATTTCTCCCTCTCATGAATACACCCTTTTAGGGAGTCAATGTTTGTATAGTCGTTGACAGGATGGGAACGACAGGGAGGTCTTTCGGTTGTGCTGCCTCCGTTGAGAGCCCTTCGATAACACTTCGGCGTGCTATACGGGCTTTCACGCGCAGCCAACAGCACGTCGTAAGGCGGCGAGCGCCTGCTGGAGTCTGGGCATTGTACACCTTGCCATTCTCATTCTTCCAGTGACTATACATGACTTGCACTGACGTCACATTAGCTGCCATTGTGGTGGCCATGCGGCTGAACGCGTACATTTGCTGCGTACATTTCGCCCCACCGATTTTGTTTTTGTATTTTTTTTTTCGGGCAAACACATATAAAACTGACCACCAGCATGGTTGCGATAGTGTCACATCTAAGCCATATATATGCGGAGCGCAAGTTCGTCTGCTTCTTTTGCAGGGGTTGTGGTGACGTCAGAACGCTGAGCTCTGATTGTTTCTGACTAGAGAATAGTGGGTAGACCTCAAGGCAGCTTACTTTGAGGTCTACCCAGTATCTTTCAACCAGAGCCAATCAGAGCTCGGCCTTCTGATGTTACCACAACCCCTGCAAAAGAAGCAGACGAACTTGCGCTCCGCATATTAACGGACAAAGTGAGAACGGACAAGGCGTGTCTTTCGAACGCCCGGGCCGTCGGCACGCGCTTCAACCGCTGTGTTTCGTCTGCGCGCGCGTGCGTGAGTGCACGAGATGCCGAAGTGTCGTCGAAAGTGAGAAGCTCGCGCTGGAGGTGGGATGCCTGAAACATTTCCATGCCCTTCTTCTCACCTTGTCAGTGAATATATAATGTGCACCATACCCTCGCGAACGTGGGTCTTAATGGGGACCTGTTGGAGATCGTTCGCGAGAGCTTTGCGTCGCTAGCGGGAGCTAAAGTCACTGGATCCTAAGAAGCAGCGCCATTGCCTTCCCTGCCTGCTAGCCGGACACAAACAAATACAAACATATAGACGGCCGATCCTCGCAAGGTAACTGGCTGATCTGTCTCAGTTGCTATGAAAATCGCCATTTCGGTCCATTCTAACTCCGAAGCTACGAAAGGGACGATCTGAACCAGTAGCTCTAAAATCACTATATTGCATCATCGTGTCTGAAAGCGTTCACCTAAAGAAGCTAAACAAATACAAGGACGAGGAAGTAAACAGACACTGTCTGTTTACTTTATCGTCCTTGTATCTTTCGCGCTTCTTTAGGTGATCATGAACCAACTGGCCTAAAGTGCTACCTTAATGCTGAAAGCGTTCCTCGCCAGTATAAGCTTCTTTTGCACTGTGCATGCAATCAACTTATCAATCATGGTTACCTCCACAGATCTCTTACAATGATGTTGCTCTTCTTGCGTATTTCAAGACAGGAAAATTATTTTTTTAACGCCTCCAAGCACTGACGCCGCATATGGTGGCGGCACGAAGATTTACACTTGTTTCGCCGGTGTGTGGATAGAGAAATCTCGGTATACAAGAAACGTCTCTACAAAGCTACTCGTCACCGGGAAATTTAGCTCGGCTCATCAAGAAAGGGGAGCTCAAAAAGAAATGGCTGATTCCATGAACCAAAATGGCGACCTGACGGGGAGCTTGGCGCTACTTTTCCAGGATCCAGCTACTTTAGCGGGAGCTATAGAGGGAGCTCGTGCCACCACTTTGAGCACGGTTTGATGTGCGCCTACAGGGTATGCAGCTCGCAGCTTACGAGCCGCCCAAAAGTCTTAAATATCAAATCTGGCGATGGTAGGAACGCGAATCTGACTTGCCCCCCTTTCATCCCTGTTTTATTGTCGAATAAATAACGCGTGTAAGGAAAGAAAGGACCGTTTTGGCGCGAGTGAAATGCAAACGACGCTGTGGTTGCGCAACCGGCGATTACAGCGCGCGTTCGCGAAGCACAAGGTCGCGTAGCCTTTGACCCAGACGGAACGCGGTTCGACCGGACTGCCACAAGTCCCGGCGACGAAGAGAACGCCAGCCAAACTGTTAACGCAAGCCCTGGTAATAGTCAGGCTTCGACGTAGAGACTGCGGCCAAGATGTGCGCCGAGGAAGAATGGACGTTCACGTCAACCGCGTCTGTGCAATGGTTTCCGCCGGTTTTGGCACGCCGCAGTGTTTGATCGTGCGCCTTGGTGTCCTATACCTTCCCGGTGAAGCTATATTTCTCTTGGAGTGTCGCCATGAATTCTCAATTGCGACGTAGCGTGCTTGTTGCAGAGATGAGTTGCATGACGTCGTAACGGGGACACATCTATAGCAGACAACCATATTCAAAAGGAAAAATGTTTTATGTGATTTGGCCAATGAGCACGAGCGGCTACAGACTGTTGTTCCCTTGCGAATATACTCAGCTACGTTTGAGATTTTGTGTCGTCTTGTCTGTTAGTTTATTTCTCCTTTTGCCCCATGGTTAGATTATGATGTCGCATATAAGGTTTTACACCATAGAGCAGTGGTTCTCAAATGGAGGTCCGCGGACCCTTTGGAGTCTGCGTAGGCATTCTAGAGGTCCGCGAAGCTCTGCCTCATCAGCCAAGCACGGCAATAAAAGTTTTTTTTTTTTTTTTTTTCAAATTGAGAAGAAGCGTTCCAATTTTCGGGTGAGTTTTCTAGTGTGTATGTCAACGAGAGAAGTCTACTTTACACTAGCCCTTAGTCATATCCATTTATTAAATCATTTTTATATTTACCTTATAATTTTCCCCCTCCCTTCACCACGAAAGGGGTCCTCCATCATCTCCGCCGATCTACAAGGGGTCCGCGAAGCATCAACGGTTGAGAACCACTGCCATGGAAGATCGGTGTTCGAGTGCGTTAAAGCACTGCAGTTCGGAGCACGTGGAATGAAAGCTCGTGCTGGAGAACCCGTTCAGTCCCCACTCCTCCAGGTTTTGATCTGGTCGAGCATCATACCGGCATGCGGCATGCGGTATGAAACTCTAGGCTTGCAGTGATACTGCACTGGCTTAATTTCTCATCTACAACGGAGACACCAGTCGCTCCTCTGGGGCTGACCAACTGTTCGCTGTTTAAACATACATTATTCCACAAATATTTTTACTGATATTATCTCATAAATGTCTCGTATTTTTATCGAAAAAAATGCAACTAATTGTTTTCACTAGGGAAAGAGAATAGGTCTAAGCTTTGGTTTCAAGCTTTCATTTGTAACCAACTATTCAAACATCTCTAGTTTCACGAACATTTAGAAGCGTCGAAATAAAATTGAATCTAATATCCACGAGTTAATGTTCGACATAATTGCAGACAGGTGTAAAATATATTCCTTTCGTTGTATCGGTAAACGAAATTTATGTTGATTCCCCACGTTTTGTGTTGTCTACTGATCCGATTAAGGAGCATCAGTGATTGTGAAAATCAGAAAGGATTTGTTTGCTACATCACCTACCAATGCGAGTTTAATGGGTAATCTAGCATAAAACTTTTATCATTTGTATTTTTTTTTTTGCTCAGCAACTTAAATATATATTAGTCAGATTAAGTTACACAACAAGTTAAAGACTGCTGGGTTCTAAGCAAGTTTTCATCGGGCTATAAAGGGCTATTGCAAGGGCTGTCAAACTCCGACTCCTTTTGGGTAATTCAATTCTTATAATGGGGAAGCTTTCAAAACGATAAAGTTGGGACCAAGCAAGTATATATAAAAAAAAAAAAAATGTTGCGTTGAAAAATTTGCTCAAATATTTTTCAGTTACAATCTGTCCCCGTGAAGCTGTTGTGTGCATTGAGTTGACAGTCTGAAAAAGAAAAGAAAAAAGACTAATCATGCTGGCAACGCACATTACCTTGAATTGAGTGTGTACCTTGTAACAGGGTAGAAAAGTGGGTTAGTTGAAGGAAATATTTTATTGTAAAACATGGCGCTGATATTCAGCGCTACTAAAATAAACACGCAAGTCACACCAGACGCTCTATTGTGTGTGGGTGTGTTTTGCTTAGTTCAGGCATTTTAACTAGGCCGGACTTTCACCCGTTCGCAGTCTATATCTTACATTGAGCTCTTTTTTGTTTGATGTTATGCCCCCGTTAAAAGACACCACCTTAATTCGTTTTTTTTTTTTTTTATAGTCCTACTGGTTTGAGTGCTTTTTTTATTACTGCACCTTGAAATTCGCAAAGATATTCCTTGTCTGTCCAGATGCATCGTGAGATTTAGGTTTTGTGTTTTTGTGCTTACGGGTGTATAGATGGTAAGACATTTAGTTGCCTTACATTTTTTACCTTGCTTATTTTCTTTATCTCTGGCATCGCGTAGCCAGTCCTCCGCGTCCCACGGAAAGCTGCTAAAGTTATTCGAGCGAGGTAGGACTGATAAGCTTTCTCCAGTGGATGGGGAACGCTTAATTTACAAGGATTCATGGTGGATGCCGATGAGAGTCATCAAACTGGAGAACTAGACTAAGCTATAGGAGCGCGTACAAGATTGTTTACCATGATGTTTTGAACCCGAGACTCGGGCACAAGGAGTAAATGTTTTACAGTTAAAGAGAAAGAGACAGGGACAAACAGCGTCTCTAACTCAGCTAATAAATTTATAAAACCAACCTCCTTATATACATAACTACAACCGTCACAAAATTACAGAACATCCTGTTTTTCAAGGTCGCGCGCATTAACCCTCACCCACATCACAAAACAAACTAAGTGATGCCACCTACAAAGCACCACCACTCTTCGGTTTATACGAAACACCTTCTAGACGGCGAGAGGTCACAAAACATATGCAATGCTTTTGAACTATGGCATACACATACCCAGTGATACTTTTGGTTGGTTTAGAGTTAGACGAAACGCTTCTGAACTACTATGTAAAAAAAACACACTAACAAAACAAAAAATCTGTGACACATCGCCAAGGTTTGCATCCTTGACGCATCATCTACATTCTACACAGTGATCTTCTCAATAGAGTCTTGAGTGAACAGAACTTTTTCTTCCTAGGACAAAGAACAAAGAAAGTTGACAAAAAAAAAAAAGAAAAACCAGTCATTGCTGAGGGAGGCATAAAGCTCCATATTTGACCCAAACCTCGCAACCCCGACTTCTAGTTCCACCAGATCGCCTGCGCACTGACCGTAATTTCGTTGACTGTAATTTCGGCACAAGATTGTAGCGCCCGAAACGCTGGAGCATAGATGGTAGGCGACCATTTTACTCAGCGCTACTTTAATTCTCAGTATTTAAGTACGTTAGATATAAATCCGCCCTCTCTTCGCATGACATTCTTACAAAGTTTTGTTCAAGGTGTTTACCTGTTGGAGTGACTATTACAGTCGAAACAAGTATTACACCAGATACAAATTAATCGAAGAGTTATTTAAACAATTGTATAGATTTAATCAAGAAATGAAGTGAACATTACCTTGATATGATATATTGGTCGTTACATTGCACATCTATAGACTATACATTCGTACATTATCTATTTTATGACTTCCTCATTAGTGCAAAACGTACGATGCCCACTACAATCTTCATTAAAAAGATGTAATTATTGCCACTTGAGCCCGGAAAGCCGTGTCCACTCTGTAATACATTTTATGAGCAAAGATTTCTCTATTCTTGGGCATTATTCTGTCAAACGAACAGTAAGCAGATTAGTAACGCCGAAAATTCAGGCAAGGAGATTAAGTTTTTTTAAAGGACACTCAGAAAATTACAGCTCACATCTGAAAGTAAACAGATATGTTGACAAATTTATGTTGTTGACGCAAAGTGTATACAAGTATATTATACGTTGACAATAAAAGTATACCTGTAAATCTTTGACTCAGACTTGCTTCAGGGCCTCAAAAACTACCGAAAGAAAGGTGACGTCATAATACCAAGATACCGCTATAAGATAAATGAAGTGAGTTAAGTACTACACAAACTTGAATCTTCAAAAGCGTAATCAATTACATTGTTCACTACCGAGCTCCAAAATTAACCCACTTCTTTACCTCAACTCTGAGGCGTTACTTTTCTACTTCCAACGGACATCAAATGAGCGAATAAACCTTGGCAAATCAAGTTTACATTTAGTTGTGTGTACTCATGCTTACAAAAAATGTATACAAATTAGTGTCAATCTATGCTTTTTCCATAAGTTTTGTGACTGTAAATAAACACTTCCTCAAGCGCTATTTCCAGACCCGTACGTCTTACACATTAACTACATATCAATATTATTACGCATCAGTAATCAATTAAAAGTTGGGATCCCCCGCTGCAGCTCGTCTATTTATAATGACTCTTTCTTTCCCCAAATCATCATTGATTGAATCGCCTTCCTGCAGCCATTGTCGCAATTACTGAAACTGCAATGTTAAAATGTTATTACTATTCTTTGCAACAATGTTTCATGGTAGTTTTGTACGTTTTCCTTTTCAATGTTTTACTTTGGAATTGTCAAATAACCCCACACTCGTCTCTGTAAGTCATCGGGACCCTGAGCTAAAAATAAACGGAATTAAATGAAACACGTTATAAGAGAACGCTCCATCGTGCGTGTGGCTTACCAGGTTCACGCCATTCTTTCTTCGTGATTCCTCTTATGGCGTTTCTAGTGGCCAACGCCGCAATCTCATTGGCCACGGAGCGATAATCAAATCATCATCATAATCCGCACTATCATCATCATCATCATCATCATCATCATCATCATTTTATTATATGTGCTTATGAACAGCGAGAGGCTCGAGACACGCCACGCCCTTTGTTTCCTGTAAGGTGGGGTGAGAATTTGGAAATGAAACTAATTAAGCGGATTCTAAAATGTGCATAAATGAAGTAAGGCTAATTAAGTTCAAATGTTATCGTTAGATTGTGGATGCTTATAAAATATTAAATTGGGACTTTAATATTTGTTTTTCTGCATATGTATTTTTTTTATCAACTGTACAGTCTACTTCATTAAAAGAATGTGCAGGGTTGTATTTATGCTTTGAGATCGAATGAACTAAAGTCAATAGACTACTTCCAAAATTTTCTGCATGCAACGCTACGCACGTTGCATTATGGAACCTCTTTGGCCATAGGGAAGGGAATGGTTTCGGCTTCGATTGCCCCTTTGACGGGACAGTGAATCTGAGCACTGCATGAAAATGAAGTCAGGGCTCGCTTGCATTACACCTTTCATCTTCGTGAAAGCCTTCCTTAAAACACGGACATCGAGCGGCCGTAAGGACCTGCCTAGACTTAGCGAGGGGTAAGACTACAGCCGGCCACGTTTCAAACGTTTCTGACGGCCTAGCTAACACTCCACACCCTCCCGGCTCACAGATCCTTTAAAAAAAGCTTAGGACATTCAGGAGACAATAGAACAGGATGATCGGTACAGCCTACTTGTTGATAATGCAAGTAAATGGTTCAATCCCAGGACCAGGCGGATTTTTTTTTCGGTCGCGCACCAGTCACCTAACCGTGTTTGGAGATATGTGCTTGTCCTTCGTCCCCCTTGTTCCCCTTGTCCAGGGATTATTTTCGCCAGTCTACTTCTCTTTCTTCTATCTTCTATCGTAGTTTTGTGTTTACCTGCTCACAAACACTGGCACGTCCGGAGCCCCCAAAATGGGCCCCGGCATTCTATACGTATTGGTAGGCAACACCAGCAGTATCATAAATTTAGGGAAAGTAACGTAAGTATTCAAAAATCCCACCACAGCATTTTGTCGTGACCGGATGTCGTGAAGTGAGATTGGAAAATTCAAAATCGAAACGGAAACTGTTGTCAATGGGATCCCTAAATACTTAGTGCGGCACTGCGCCGCTAGGATCGCTTCGATTTTGCAAGAATTCAATTGTTTGTCTTGGCATAGAATTGTTGAATAAATATAAACAAAAAAACATATTTCATATCTATTTATTTTTACGAAAGCTTCCTGTTTTAGTATTAGGTATGCAGGAATACGGGAGCTCTCTACGTACTAAGTTTAATAAATCAGAAACAAGTTCTTTTTTTGTTGTTGTAAAAAGGTGCAAATAACAAAGAGCACAAAACTTACGAACTAAAAATAAATTGATGTATTAGTTTATTTTTTATGTACCTACCTTTTATTGATAACAATTCTATTAAACTGTACGAACCTTGCTTCAGTTATGAAAATCTTAAAAACACTTTGTTAGTTTTGTTTCCAAACTTTCATCCCACCAAAGGTTGTCAGTTCGTATAGACTGACCCCTGGTTAAAATCCCTGTGGAAAAAATAATACAAAAAACAAAACCATCAAAGAAAAAAAAAAAAACTTGAGACGTGGCCAACACAGAATGAGGGCAAGGTTGCCCTTATTCCGCTCAAATCCGGTTTTTTTGGAACGTTTAAACTCGCTGCCGCCGACGCGGTTATTTCCCCGAAGAGAAGGTGACTACAGGTAGAAAGGCAAACGCGACGTTGACTTCACGGAGCTGCTTCGCGTGGAGAATGCCTGCCCCGCTAGGATTGTGACACTGAGCTGGACGCGTTGAAGTGACACTAAGACAATATTTTTATAGTTCGCTTAAAGACTATTCAAAACGAATTATCCGCGTTGATAAAGCATGAAACATCTATCCGATAGTTTTCCTACATCAATAACTTTTCCATTGAAAAAAGTTTAACTTTGACTAGGCTTGGATTGTTCTTTCAATCCCATCCGTGATTGTTTTTTCATCAATTGAGTGCTCAAGAAAATGCGGTGTAAAATCGCGTGCGGTTTAAAATCTATTAAAGCAGTGTTACCCCTATATGAATACTAATTCGTTTAGTAAATCTTGCTGGAGGATAAACAAGACGCTTGCTTCATTGAGGTCATAAAGCAACTAAAACCTCTCTACCTCTCAAGTAATCATATTGTTTGGACATTTGATGTATCACCAAAACCTCACAGTGACGTAGTGCCATGCAGCACTGCGTCATTGTTTTTCCCTACTATATTAATGACTTTCATCCTCGCTAAGTGTGACTGACTTATTCAAACCTCTGAAATTTTGAAACAGAACGACTTTTTTTTTTATCTGAGGATTGTGAGAAATTTTAGATATTATTAGGATAGTTGTTTAAGTCAATCGGGCTTGAATTGTTCTTGTTCTTTTCGAGACGGCTCCTAAGGTAGAGAGGTCATCATGGTTGTATGCAGAGGTGCCATTCACGGCGTCAGTAACACAGCCTTTTTGCACATCAGCAACCTTTTGTCCCTGTTTGATGCTCTTAGATGTTGATTAGAACAAGCTCAGTGTTATCATGACCCAAAGAATTTAAGAATGAGATGTTTAACGTTCTCTTTGTTATATAAAATCTTTAGCAAGTAATAAATACGCATTGGCTAAGTTGCGTGAGCAGAACGCCGATTCGAGGAATACAGCTGTATTTGATTGTTCATCAGTCATAACTCAATTTCCTTACCCTTGAAAAAGCATGCAACTGCTACGTCCAATGGTCACGTTATACCGCTGATTTCACAGAATGACACAGAGTAGGAAAGCGTATGATTGTCGAGAGACGGGTACGCTTGTCCTTGAGTAAGAGTCAAAGTGATTTCGCCTTGATTATTCTTGAGGATAGGTTTAGTTTTAGACCATTTATTTTTAATTGTGATGCATTCCCAGGAGCCTGCTATACTCTGTTGCAGTTTGCAGGACAAATTTATCCCCAACGCCCTTCCCTCGTTCCACTTGAACAGTGAAAACGCTGGAACTCCCCTCCTCTCTCATTTCTTCTCTAGCGTTTGCTTTGCTAAAGTGGAAAGAGCGGAGGGCTTTGCGAGAGTAGCTTCTCCTGCTTTTCTTAACCTGCAGCAGAGTACATTCAAAATGTGCTCGTGATTGACTTACCAGCAGGCTAAGAAGACCATTCAACTCGCTCAGCTTCGTTGTCATATTTATAACAAAAAGTTTAACTCATTAACTACAGGTGACGATTACGAAGCCGTTTTTTACTTTTTACAGACCTTATTATTTTTTTTTTGTTTGAAGAGGGCGCTTATTTATGTTTTTGTTTTCAAGTCTGTGCGAGATAATCGTCTGGCTTAGAAAACTTTTTTTTTTTTTTTACCGCACAGGGATATCTGGTTCGCAATAAGAACCTTTCTGCGCCTTGATTCGTTGGTGTTGGGAATCGAATATGATTATTATTTTTATGTCGTTAGCATTTTCATGTGCTGCTCATAGATACATAAACCTAACATGTGTTGCAAATAAACAGTCGCATCTTTGTGAATTGCTGTTTCCTTTGTGTCTTTTTGTTTGCTCAAAACCAAATGAAATTTGCAACTTAGTTTTTTTTTTTTTTTTTTTTTACAACTACAGGCTGAAGGAGTGGAACTTCGGCAGTATAGCGTTCTCTTAATTATGCAATGCAACAGACGACATCAAACCTGTTTCCTCGTGCAGCGGATTAAAAAAAAAGATCACAAAATGAAGAGATTGTTCCGAGTCACTCGCAACGTGCCCGTTCGGTCAAACATTGTTAGCGCTCCGTGTACACACACACTGCAAACAGCGGTGGCGGTAGTTCCCATCGAAACCTGTCTCCTCTTATTTGCTGCTCCCACTTCGACAAGACGGGGTTCTCTCGCGCATCAGACACTTTCCAGCTGCCGCCGTGCTACGGCACACTTCCTCGAACCTTCCACTTATGCAATCCCGGAAACGACACAAAAAGAGCCTTTTTTCTTTGCTGCCGGTCTTCGTTTTGACTTCTTTGCCGCCCTCTTGGTGCCACCGTGTGTGTGCGCGCGCGCCCAAGACCATGCCACCCAGCGGCTTTGCGCGGGACCGCCAGGACCCAATGCGTCCACACACTTCCGGTTAGCTTCCGTCGGTATTCTCTCCAACCCCCCCCCCCCTCCCCCCAGATAAATAAATAAACAAATAAATAAATAAATAAATAAATAAATAAATAAATAAATAAATAAATAAAAGCCAAGAAGCGAAAGTCGACTTTCGAACATGTTGCGTTTCCCGATTGAGACACTTTTATCCGTCGAGGAAACTCGTTACTTTTCCTTTTGCAATTTGTGTTGCTTTCATTTCTGCCTCGAGCCAACTGACCTTCCTCGTACCGCCTGTTGTGGTCCGCCTTATAAAACGGAACGGGAAAACTTCATAATTGACTTCTTCGTCCGAATGACATTCTGCGGAGTCGGAGGTGTACGATTGAAGTAGCCAACAGCAATTGCGTGCAAAAGAAAAAACCGACGACCTATACAGTCTTTCAGCGCTTACCAAACAGGCAAAAAAATGCCGATTCACTGGACTGTGAACGCTTGCGCGGAGTCTAATGTTCCGCGGAGGAGAGCAATTCCGCATACGGACGGCGTTCCGTACTACTCGTGCCCGTGCCCAGCGCTTGATCGTGCACGAGAGTGTAAAGAATACAGTTCACAGTTCTTAATACAGTACACTTTGGATAAACACAGAGCTCCGTGAAAAACGAGCTGAACAGAGTACCCCCCCCCCCCCCCCTTTCCCCCGAATAGCTCGATCTCCTCTCTTTGTTTTACTGTCTGAGCTGAGCCCAAAGTTTCTGTTCGTTTTATTTCTGCGCGAACGGGCGATGCTTTAGACATATTCAGGGAACTAAAATGTCGTCCAGCAAAAGGAAGTTTGGTTGGTAGCACGTAAATCAGAATTAAGTTACGTGCAATGCGAAAATTTGGGGCCACGGACTATTGGAACTTTTGCGGTGACGTCATCGACCACACAACTTGCTTTTGACTCCCAGATTATTTCAGGTCCCTGTATTTGATAAAAGTAAAAGGTGACACCACACCCTTAAAAAAAAAAAAAAAATCAGTTCTAGAAAGGTTGTTTGACGCCCCAAGAACTCTTTCAGCTCGTGAAGAACGGTTTCGTGCCTCAAGCACTATCGCCCCCCTGGCGCACTACAAAGCCAACTGGGCGATAAAGAACTATCTTGCATCGAAATAGGAGCTTAACAGAACCCCTTACAAGTTTTCCACGAATAACCCTTTTAGGGGGTGCTTAAAAGAACCTTTGAGGGTACAAAATATGGACAAGCCGAAGCCTCCCCAAAAAAATTCTTTTATGACCAGGTTCTTTTTTTTAGAGGGCAAGATCGAAACTTACGTTGTCCGCAAATATTGTCCCGAGCTTTCCTTGCCGACCACACTAGGAGTTTGCAACGTACATTGTTTTTGACTGTAAAGGCTTTGTTATGCTTCGACGTCGAGCGTAGCAAAGGCGGCGTGGCGCGGTGGACACCGCTACTGATTGGTCGCAGATACCAAATTCCTGCTCGCCGGCCAATGAAAGGACCACGTTTTGCACCACGCTACGTTCGCTGCGCTCAACGTGGATTCCTTGCAGGTCATTGTAACGAGCTTCTAGCTGATGTTTTGTATCGATAGAAACTACTGTCGCAAACAGTATGCCCTTGATCGTGCTTCTCTGACCAATTAGTTCCCGAAGAAGCTCTGATCCAGGCTAGTGCAAAAGTGTAAAGTTTATGTTTCAGCTTCTGAATCAGTAATGTGTCGCTATAAAGTAATCGATACAGTGTAGAGCTGGTGGATACCGTAGGCACAGCAAGACGTCAACTCGAGGGTTGGAGGTTATGCTATCCGCGGGCTGCATGCACCGAAACAAAGCTGTCCCTGTACTCCACATGTCAAGGTATTAAATCGGGGAACGACATGCTACAATTCAATACTTTAAAATCGCATGCCACCCGCGAACATGCACGTCACGGCTGTCGAAGTCATTGTTTTGTTGGGACTTCAATTGATAAAATGCATCCAGCTAACTATAACTTACGTGTCCGTGAGCCTTTGTTATGAATCTAGTGTTGTTCGAGAAGCGCAATTTAATATAGCTGAAGTTCTTTGGAATGCAGATCAACGAATGAATGCCTGAACACGGCTGAACCTTTTGAATCAGGTGTAAGTTTATCCCACCATGACAGTGTTTTTAATTTAACAAAAAAAGTTTACAAAACCATTTTCAAAATGGCGCGCAATCTAATTACTACTGCGCTAATCATTGCAGGCAGACATCTGGGATTCTCAGCAACTATTGAACACAAGTTCCGCGCATCCGATACGCATGGATCTTGCACCATTCCGTGCTCGCAGGTGGCCGCATGGTTTCGAGCACACCGTGAACCCACACCAACACCCTGTCATCGTTTTTTTTTGTCCAGGCACGCGCTGGATGTTGCCAGCACCGGCTAACCCATAGCCACCCACCGCCAGCATTGTTTGATGTGGTTTTGAAAATAGCTTATGGGCGATTCAGGTCTCTTTCCCAAGATTAACTTGGTGTAACTTCCAGACACGGCTTGAGCGTGGACACCTACACGTCGCTAGTTTATTTCTATTGTGATTACCCGAGGCACATTTTGATTTCAGTATTTGAGCCACGGTTTCTTTTCCTTTAAAGTATAACGTATCGTCCAGACTATAAGTCACGGTTTTTCTCCCAAACGTCCGTTTGTGAGTCTTATGCACGGGTGCCACTGATATTTATCTACAAGGCGTTTGATTTAAATTCGAGCTTACCTTAACAGAAATTCGTAAAAGGTACACTAATGCGGTCTGCGCAGGTGAATTGTACAAACAGGGGACGGGGGAGGGGGGCATAATACAGGGGGCTAATTCTTACGATTAGTCGAATAATTCATTAAAATATGATAATGATATAACTTCTTAATTAGCGAGAATAAACATATGGTTCCAATTAAAATACTCGCTGAGCGTCATCGAAAACTACTCGATCATTTTATAAAGACTTGACGCGCGTGTGTATTGCGGGGGTGCGCCAAAGTGACCACTCGTGCAAGGGGCACAAGGGTAACGGTACCAGCGTCTTTCCACCACTAGCCTGTTGCACGAGCGGAAATTTTGGCGCACCCGCGCGCGTCAAGCCGGCGTAAAATTGACTGCCTTAGTCATTTTAGATGACGCCCAGCAAATTTATATTTGGAACCATACGTTTATTTTCACTAATTAAAAAAAAGATAATTAACCAATTTCAGTTCAAACTTTGAATTATGGCGAGGTTTAACCACTTATAATTTGTCTCCCTGGCCGTATAAACCGCCTGTACAGGTAGCATTATTCTATCTTTCACGGACTTTCTTTTTTAAATTAAATATGTGCGAACTAAAAATCACACACCCTGCATATACGTATACTACATATGTTCACACACCACCAACACTTCCAAGTGCCTTTTATTACTGCATATTGTTCGGCATCCTGTGCTTCATTTTTCCCCCGCTATATATCCTGTGTGTGTGTGTGTGTGTGTGTGTGTGTGTGTGTGTGTGTGTGTGTGTGTGTGTGTGTGTGTGTGTGTGTATGCGTGCGTGCGTGCGTGCGTGCGTGCGTGCGTGCGTGCGTGCGTGCGTGTGCGTGTGCGTGTGCGTGTGCGTGTGTGTGTGTGTGTGTGTGTGTGTGTGTGTGTGTGTGTGTGTGTGTGTGTGTGTGTGTGTGTGTGAACGTTTATAGGGGAGAGCGGCTTATACAACGGTGCGAACTACAGATCGGAAACTACGGTACTTGGCACGTTCGCGTTCAGTTGTCTCGTTCGTGCGAGAAGTGAACGGTACAACAAACCGTTCACTTCTCGTTTCGGCATCCTGAGCCTGACCTTTGTTCTAGAATGGCTACGTCGCGCATATTCATGACGCGGGGGCCGGCTGGGGTCGAGTCACGCGGCGAGTTTTTTGCAGCCAGCGTTTTTCCTTCGCCCGGACAGGCGGCAAATGATGCCGCCGCACTGAATCCCTCCTTCTTCGGAGCCCGGTCAGACGACTCGGAGACGCTGAGGCCATTGCGTCACCTTTGGCCCCAACGCCGGAGCCTGGCGCGCATTAATCATTGCGAAAAGGATGCCTCCGACGCTGTTGGCTTCTTGCTTCCTTTTGTTTTCTTTCTTTCTTCTTTTTTCCTTACTCATTTCAATTGGCATCTAACGGCAAAAGAGAGTGAGAGAGAGAGAGAGAAAGGATGCAAGGTGTGCAGAGGGGCCGCGGTATACTTACGCCACGCGTGGGCAGAAAAGAAGCGTGTCATCGACGGATTTTTCGTTTCGACATGCCGTTTAAACTTTGTTCACACAAGTCGTCTTCCCGATAACGGCGCCGCTGCCGTTAGGCAATGAACAGAGTCCCGTTGGCGGTCAGTTGGCGCGTTACCCGTTCGACAAGAGAACGGGGAAGGGAGCATTTCGAGGCGACGCACGCCTGCGGGGTTTGTTCCGTCGCGTTTGTTAACGAAACGCCGCTAGGTTTAGAGTATGATGTCATGGCTAGCGAGGTTCCATGTTCATGTCTGGTTGTGCGACATTGGGAACTTTTTCCGGAAATGTTCGGCGCTGTCCAGCGGCAAACCAGGGAGTGTTTAATAAATCATAAATATTTTAATCGGCTATGACGGGTGTTTTTGTTGTTGAAGCGATGTTTATTAGAAAATCGACGTTGTAGTTAGTTGCGCTTTGGGCGCACATGTCACTGTCGATGGGAAAGGGAAATAGGGAAAAATAGATAGAGGAGTAGAGAGGGGGGAGAGGGAAAGGTAAAGGAAGATTCATTGGTTGATTCTTAGGGAATGCGTTAGCATGACCCTTGGGAAACGCCATACACGTCCCACTTTGGAAAACACTAATTTTTCTGTTTTGGCTTTCAATTTTGCCTGCTTTATTTTTGGTGCCTCTTTTTGCCTTCGTTACGGGGTCAGTGTTAGCGTTTCCTACGAGAGGACGTGTGTGGCGTTTCCCAAGGGGCATGCTACCCCATTCCCTAAGGATCCACCAATGGATCTTCCTTTAATTCTTTTGCCGCCTACTTGAACCAGCGCTAGTACTTAGTTCACAGTCCATTTCGTAGAACAATCCAAGGCATACTCGCTCCGCACACCTGCAAGTTCAGACTCTCCCCAGCATCCGCGCGCACATTGGCTTCCACCCCGTGACGTCACCTCCTTCACTACTCCTTTGTCCTTCACTACTCTCCTCCTCTCTACACGGCCCGCTTCCCTCTCTACTGTTTTGTCCACAGATGGACGCCGTCAGGTTTTCCCTGTCATGTGGGTACTAATGATAACGCAGTAAAAACTTTCGGCGTGTTGCAGTTGAGATTTATGGCTACCTTTGCTTCCACACTCCTGCTGACTACCGACTCTTTCATGTAGATTCCCCTCCAACATGGTAAAATTCCGCCTGTGCGGCAACTACGCTCGCGCGTAGGCAATCACGTTAAAGGTTATTTCATTAGATGCAGCTATACATTTCAGAAACTCGTATTGAATTAAGCGCTCGCTACTTTATTTTTCTTTTTTTTTTCTTTTAGTTGCCGTTTGCTGTTTCTACGACCTACTTTATATCAACTTCACAGTTCCTCGGAAGCATACTGAAGTTTATTCAATCGGGTGTTTTCTCAATTCGCCACAAGGGGCAACTCTTTTATGGGCCATATAGCGCGTGTACAGCTAAAGAAACATTTCGTCAGTCGCTGACGACGCAGAGGTTACAGCTGAACTTATACGGCTGGAGTGGACTGGACTGAGTACATGGACTAACGACCCATAAGTAACATTTCAAACAATACAAGTGAAGGGGGTAATACACACATGACACGCTATTCGTTCCCCGGGGCTCTGATGGTAAAACTAGACAAATTTGAAATTACGACAGCACTAGAAACGTTACGTAATATCAACTAACAAGAACGAATGACATGAAAATCAGGCACACATTTGTATCCATGGGAGCGGGTTTACATTATGACAACAAAATGACTCGAAAGCTTTCGCTTTTTCTTTTTTTTTAAGAAAAAGAAACTGACGTCATTTTAGTTTTTCTTTTATTTTCTACAACCTACATTCGTTTGTTTTTTTTATTTCGAGGCTCGCGCGGTTTTAAAAACATTTGCTGTATTCGTGCAAGAAAATGTGCACATGAAATAGGTTTAGAAATATATGGATTTAACATTCCACAGAAAATACAGGAGTGTGGACTGAAGCTTAAGTAAAAAACAACGAATGTGTAAAAACCGACTTTGAGACACTTGCCATCAAAGTCGACAAATACTCTGACAAAAGGCTTGTTTCCATTCAAAAAATTTCCCGAAAAAAATTTTTTTTTTAATGATTAAGGGGTCTTATAACGAATGCCGGTGGTGTCTGTGTATGGGCACTTTGAGAAGTTCTCGTGTGTGTAGTGCACCACAATGCACTCGAAATACCAATCGCTGCCATTCGCTCAATGCTTTCGACCAGCATGCCTGCTCCCAAGTGGCAAGCAAAGGTGAAGTCAATTTTGCCACTAAGACTGCTTACCCGTTGGGGCATTGGTTAAACACACAAAAAAGGTGTTTGTGTTTATTTACCATTATGTGATTTTCTTTTTTTTTTTTTTTGGGGGGGGGGGGGGGATCAGAATGTTTTACAACGCTTCTACTCTTGCCTTTAAACAAAGCTTTGATGCCTGTCCGGTTTTTCACGCGTGCAGTCAATACCACAATACCATTTTTCGGGGCGATTTATCTGCTATTGCACAACGGCAACATCAGTGAGAAAAAGCGAAAATTAACTTCTTGTCATTGCGCTACCTGAAGCATCGATCTTCGAATCGCCTTTTGGTTCTCCTCGCTGCACTTACCAGTCCCTCGCACTCCTCGTTTGTACTGAACGGCCTAAAATAATTTATGAAAAAACAGAGAGTGCGCAGGCGGGCTGGTGGATGTTGACCATGATGTAGAATACCCGAGACTGTGGTAAAACAGGGGAACTTGGTGGAAGAAAAATGACAGAGGAAGAAGAATGTCTCAATCTTAGAGCTGAGATTGAGAAGTACTTCCTCCTTTGTCATTTTTCTTCCACCTAGTCCCCCTCTTTTGCAACAGTCTCGCGTATTCTACGTCATGATCAAATAATTTATTAGGCTGATTGATATTTGCGGCCAAATGTCGTTGTGACACACGAGCCCGTCTGTGACATCATGTTCGGTCGATAGGCAAAAATGAAAGGAAACAAAAATCTATCGATTGTAGTCCAAATTGCGAGTGTGCTATTATACACTAATTGTAAAGATCTCGTCCGTTAGAACTTCAAAGATTCTGTCTTTTAGCGAAACTTCTGCTACAACCCTTCGGTTTGCAGGAGGTGCCTTCCCATCTTCCTTCCATAGTTAGGGACAGTTTGAAAAACGGTAGGTGTGACTTTTTTATGTTCGCGCTTCTTGCTTTGTGATTAGTTTTTTGGCATCCTTAGTGACTAGCACTGCAACCACGTTGGCTAGCGAGTGATAATTAGGTGCTCGAAAATCCCCACGCTAAGCAGTCAGCAGCTATACCGGCTCTGACTACACCATTGTGTATTGTTTAAAAAGAGCCTAATGCAATTAAATAGCATTTAGCACACGGAAAACAACCAAGCTGTCGAGAGATACACTTGGTGTAGGCAGGACAAAGGGCGAAGGCTACAGGAGCATGCTCGCAGCCTCGGTAAGAGCTCTCGCAACACGAGCATTTTTAAGGCCCATTCACAAACTTGCGTTTGCTTTGAACCGATTTTTTGCGATCTCTCAGGACGAGAGAACGCACAGGCATGCTGAAGCCATCTAAGAGGTGACACATGGAGCTGCATTTTACTAGAGTGTATGCTTTGCGACATTTACGCGACCAATTGTACGCACTATCTATGAGAAATGGTCTTTTATACCGTTGTAAAAAGGGTTCTTCTTTTTTCCAAGATAACAAAAAAAAAATGATGCGCGAAAACAAAAATAATATTTACGGTAACTGAGGGTGCTTCACAGCTATCCGACAGATGGCGCCAGTAGAAGTTTCAAGCCGTCAGCAGTCACAAGTGTGCTAATCAGCCTTTACAGGCAAAACTGTAAATCTACGGCTTCTTGCTAGAAACAGATAGGACGAGCCGGTAACATAAACCTCGAATATACACTCTAAAGAATCCGGAGAATCTGGAGCAGCTGGCGAATGACGAATCTGAAACTATGTCTACAGAAAAAAAAATAAATAAATAAAGAAAAGTCTGCGTTATGACATTGATGATGTTGTTTTGCCATGCTCATTGTCACATCGCAGACCATATTTGTTTTATATTCTAAACATGTTTTCAACCCCGTCATTTATTAATTAAGCTCCCACCGTAGACTAAAGCGGTTGGCTCTCCTAAGTGTTTTGCGGGAAAGTAATCAACCCGTATTTCCTAGAGCGCAGCTACGCGCAATGTGCAACGTAAAGCATTCACGTATATCTGTTGCTGCCGTTTTGTCTCTTCAAAATGAAGTGCGCGTGTTCACCGGTGCATCTAAATGTCGTAATCAAAAACGAGAAACCAGACTAGAATGTTCGACCAAGAATTGATAACTGCGCGTTTCACTCATCCAAGGTGATCTTGTCTGCACGCGCGTTTTTATCATTCCGTCCCTGGAGGTTTAGTAACTCAACGGTGTCGACCTTATAACACGGGAAGTCCTTGGAAGGCTGCACAGATGTCGGGATTCCATGTTTCACCATGGTCGCGACCTTGAGCGGTGCAGACCGATGTAGCGCCAATCGCCTTCAAATCATTCGGCTAATCTGCACGTCTCAATCTGAGGCGAATCGAGACACGAGCATGATTTCTGACCTTCCTGGTCACGGCCATTTTCTTCGCGTGCGTGCGTTGATTGCTTGTTCGTTTATGTAAAGCTACGACTTTTTTTTTTTTTTTTGCTCTAAAACGTAATACACATAACGTTGTTCCTGTGCAAAGAAACCTGGTGCGGGTTGTTATCAAGTATTTATGTTGAGGTTAAGAAAGGTAAAAGAGTATTATCCAAAGACACGATGAAATTTGTCAAATAGATGTTGTTTTAGTGAACAATGAAGATATTCCTTTTGAAGGGGCCGAACAACTATAGTGGATTGGGATGTTTCTCACTTTTATCCAACTTACTGTCACCAGTATGGTCCAAGTATACTAGCAGGCAACGCCACTGACCAAGACGATGTTTTCGTTCTGTAGTTTAAGAAATAAAAGCAGGCTTTTTTTTTAGTTTATTTATCGCAAAGGTTGATATCGTATAGGCACGGGAATCGCACTGTTGACGTTAGATCGGGGAATATCCAATGGTGACAATATCTGAATGTGACCCATAGATTGGCCACAAGCACTACATGAACACTGGATTTGGCCTCGAGACCGCCTCGACGAGCATTCGGGTAGTGGCTCGTGTCCAATAACATCAATGAGGGGAATGGTAAAACCCTAACAATGTGTGGATCTCATAAAGTTACTTGTGCTTGCCAGCCCCAGAGCGCGGCAACGATAAACATGGATGGCATATCATCGGCCCTTGACCAATTGACCGCCTGTTCTGGCTGCGAGTTGAAGAGACGAACGCTGCTCGTTTTACTCCAATTGTTTTCGCAAGCGCCATTGGGTGGAGAAAAAAAACAAAAAAACTAAAGCGTTCTTTGGGTTATTAACGTCAAGAAAAAATTTTAAGTCGTAATTACTGAAAGCATTATTACCGTTGCATTGCGCCTTTAAAAGAGCTGCTATTTTAGATTTATATTAGAAACATATTAAAGGATAACATACAAGTGTCATAATAGTAACTGGCGGCAATTGATCACAACGTGTGTTCATATATTTATAATAAACCCTGAAAAACGTTTCTGGGCAAATGTCACCGATAAAAAGTGTCACCCAACTCGGAATACCTTTCTGATTCCTAATCATAAATTATAATTAAATTTCAGCTCCGGAGAAAGTACTGTCGGCCACCTGTGCATTATTAGATTTAAAATGTTTTCATTACTTCTGTTTTGAACAACAGAAAAAATTGCTCTAAATATTAACGCAAAAAAAAAACACCTTTACTAGGGGAATACAGGACAGTGCCCAGGAATACATAGAAAAAAGTCGACAACGGAGATCTGCGGAAACACGCGTGACGGTGGCAGAGGTACCATCTTCGCATCCGCGACCACGACAACCGCACCGCATTCAGAGGCGTCGTTTTCACTTGCTCTGTCGGCGAGAGGAAGGGGGTTGAGGGAGAGAGGCATCGCTAAATAAACCACTCCACCAGGGGTGGTTTATGGCGCGGCCGTCGTTCTGTCTAATGCAAATCAGGAGAGTCTCTTGTATCCCCATAGTAAAGTATTTGAAACAAACAAGATTACAGAGGGTCAGTAGTGACTGTTCTATCCATTAATTGAAGACACAGAATATATATGTGCTCAAGTCCGACCTCCCAGATAACTTTTGACGTTATATGATAAGAATAAGGAACAAAGTGCAATTCAAATAATAAGAATTTACCGTGTGACATTTGTAATTTGTTATAGTGTTTGGCAACGGTGTTCTACAAACACGAGATGACAACGCGTCATGTAATGTTGAAGCACGGTGCAAGGCGCAAAAAACAACGGGCACTAGGAAGCAGACACACAGGTGGCGCCTGTGTGTGTGTTTTCCTTGTGTCCGTTGTTTATTGTGCCTTGCACCATGCTTCATGACGTTCACCGACTAGTCCAATTACAAGTCATTTTACAGGGATGTAGTTGTCTTAGCAAAAACATCCCTTATTTACTAGAATTGTTTAGGTGGATAGCATATTCCTTATCCAAACGATGAAAAGGCGTTTAGTTCACATGCACTGAAGGCCAAACTGGAAAGGGAAGTCGGAAGTAAAATAGGAAAAGATGGGAAGGACGGCACCCATGGAAAGAGTCAGAATGTCAGCAAAAAATCGGTAAATCATGTTGCCAATGGAAGTCCATTCACGACGTTGTATAAATCCACGAGACAACGCCACCATTCAAACTGTTCTGAAAGAATGAACTTGGACATAAATATCGACTGTCATCTCCCAATGATGTTACTATGTCAGGGTTAGAAAAATTATGGCCTCTGATAATGTACAACTCGTATCAGCGAAACTGTTTTCAGAAAATGTAAATTTGATTTTTATTTTCCCCTTGGTTTGTAGTTTCACGTAGCGTTTCTACGGCACTTTACGCCAGCCAAGAAACAGGGAGAATGACGAAAAAGCGCAGTTACTCGAAAATTCCGGTTTTATTCAGCTTTGCAAGCTCGTCACTTGTTTTTCTTTTGCTATTTAATTTTTCTGCTGAACTAGCCATTCACTCATGCGGAAATGAGCAGCTGAAGCGAGATAAAATTTTCTTTCTGTTAAATATGCAATAACATTATAGGACACTTAAGGTCAATTAGTTTCAGAAGCTTAAAGAGCAAATCGGACACGGTTTTTAGCAAGGGACTTTTTTAGTAAGGGACACTTTAAATGGTACAGATTGCTGATCTTGTGATTTTACACGCTTGATGTTCCTGAGAGAAGCTCTTTTGTAATATGCGTTAACCCTGACATATATGTTAACGCTCTCTTGCCGCACACTTATTTTCAAACTGGAAGCGTACGATCGAGGGGGAAGATTTAGAAACCAGTTCAGAACACTCCACTGGCGAATATAGTTACGTTAATTTTTTTCGTTTTACCACACTGATTCCTGTTACTTTACGAGATAGGAACATATCCATTCGTAAATGATTATTCAATCTCATTGTTCAAATATTATATACCAAAGGTTTTTTTCTGGTTTTTCCTAATGATAATTTGAACCGTTAAGCTATCTGTTTCAGTATGCTGTTGTGGGCTTATCTGGATTTTATACACATCACCTAAATCAATTAGATTATTTTCACGTTTCTTTTTTTAAATCTTTATCACTATATTTTTAATTTTACGAGTAAGTTTACCCACTTGTGTTTGCCTTTAAAGCGTGCCATGAATATCTGTAAACAAAGTATGTACTTATTTGGAATAGTTGGTAACTCAATGTAAATACTAAAATCACAAAAAAGAACAAAACAAACAAATAAAAAAAAAACATCGAACAAGCGAACGAAAGAGGAGCACCAAAGAACGCTCTGTTTTGTTCCTCATTTTTTGACTCGTCCGTTCTTTTTTTGCGCTTTTATCGCCTACAGCGTTGTGGCAAACTAAGGCTACAAAACAACGACTGGTTAGAAACTCAGACTTGTTCATTTCTGCACAGTTGCATACCTTACGTTTGCGCGTGTTGATGACTGGTCGGTGAAACTATACTCCCAAGTCATGTATTTATAGCAGTGTTGTGGGCGTTACCGAAAAAAAGTAACGAAATACGTTACTCGTTAATTGCAAATAAAAAGAACGCATTACCGTCCTTCGTTACCTTAAAATAAAAAGAACGCGTTACCGGTACCGTCACCGATAGAAAGCAACGAGCCCGGTACTTTTGCATTACCTTTTTTTTTAAATATAAATGAACACGTTTTACTTTTCTGAGGTTACAGGTACGCATAAGCCTCATATTTAAAGAAACATTATGTTCATGCAGAAACTGAACATAATTACTTTATATTTTTTTACGGTTTCACCTAAGTACTCACAAAAAAGGCAAAACAAAAAGCAAAAAAAAAAAAAAACTCGAAAATTACATAGTTTGGCGTTAAGAAACACACAAACAAATTGAAGTGTACATTTTTTAAGTCTTGGGAAGAAAAAGTAGAGTAACGTAAATACGTTACAGGTTACAACAAATAAGTAACGTGAATACGTTACACGTTACTCCGAAAAAGTAACGTAAGTACGTTACCAGTTAATAGAGAGTTTTAGTGGATCGTTCCGATACCTCCGATACCCCCGATAACGATACTATATATGTAAGCGCAAAGGCGGAGGCAGAGTATCGGGTATCGTTATCGGAGTCATCGGAACGATCTACTAAAACTCTCTACTGTTTCGAAAAAGTAACGAGTACGCAACTATACGTTACCAAAAGAACTAACGCGTTACCGGTAACGCCGCTACTTGTAACGCGTTACCGCCAGCACTAGTTTATAGTCACCGGCTGCTAAACGAACTCGGGGTGGGGCGTGTTTTGGACATCTCATTATGGCCCCACAGCCAATCAGATTGCCGTATTAGCCGCCGTATAACCAATCACGACGCCAGAACTGCGAACTGCGTTCTTATTAGTTAATGCTGAACTACCACTGGCTCCGGGCACGCTGAGAACTCTCCATGCCCTGGGTTTCCAAAGATGGCTGCGACTATGCGGAGAGCAAGTCGTCTGCTTCTTGCGCGGGAGTTGCAATGACGTCAGAACGAAGCCGAACTCTGATTGGCTTTGATTGAAAGAACAGCAGGTTGACCTCAATGCTAGATGTCATAAGGTATAATCATCATTTTTTTCAATCAGCCAATAAGAGCTCGACGTTCTGAGTCCTGACATCGTTGCAACCCTTGTGCAAGAAGCAGACGACTTGCGGAGCGCGATTGGCATAGTCATTGGCAAGGACAGGCTTTGTGCATGAAAAGTGAAAAGGGAATACATTTCTGTGAGAAGAGAGGAGGTTACAAGCACTGCGCCAACACCACCTAGAATAATCGAGGCCTGCGAGCATCCTCCTCCTCTTCCGCCATAAAACATCGTCACGGTCGGTCGGATGGCTGCAACTCAGCCTTTGGACCCGAGCCCGAATCCGAGCGTCCTTGGACGCGTTGATTGGACACGAGGGCCAGCCGAACGCCGACTCAACACTCGTATCCAATCGGCGTCTACGTTTCGATCTCACTGTGATGACGTCAAAATTCTAGTGCACAGGCTTTGATTATTCTCGGCGTTGACTGCGCGCGCTATAAATATCTCCGAAAAACGTGGTAACTATCGTTCATGACGTAAGCGGGCCCATTTCTTTTTTTTTTTTAATCTTCGTATGTTTATTAGACGCTGCAATGATGCCGATTCGCCCAAATTACCAAACGATTCTTCCAATGACGTGCTTTGATTGGCAATAGCGGCCAGCAGCCCATAATAGAAATTTATTTTACGATCCGTGTATCTCGCTCTCTCTGTTATGTGGAATAACTCAAAAATAAATTGACAAAAAGTACAGAAAAACTAAAACAAAACAAGTACACCCCGAGATACAGCTATTTGCACGCGTTGCTTCTTTTTCTTTTCTTTTTTTTTTTTGGGGGGGGGGGGAGGGGGAGACTAGCTTACAATAGTGCCCGTACTCTGAAAGAACTTGCCCATTAAACCAGAGAAAGAAATCCAAATGTTCCACTGGAATACTGATACTTTTTTCAGCGGACAATACATTTCCTAACCCGCTTTCATTTCGTACACTAAAAAGCTTACAAAAAACATGCAACTTTAATGAGTCTAGATGCTTATCAAATGATTAGAAGGGAACATTCGACCCTTCGTGTAAGCCTACAAAAAGGAATGTTCTTAAGCCTTCGTAGGAATGCACGTATGTTACGGTGCATCCCCAACCAGGTATCCTTACAGTTTTCCAATCGCTAGCTTCTAGTCGGATGTCTTCAAGAAAGCATTGTTTGAATAAAATATCTCTGTAGACTGAAGAGACATACTGTGAGAATATCTGCATATTTTTCTCGTGAAGTAATTCAAAGCACAACTTTATTTTACTTACTTATAAAACTACTAAATTCTAGAAGGGTGTTGCAAACCCCGTTTCTCAGTTATTGTTACACATTTTTTCCTAATATGTTTCAAGAATAGACAAAATTATATATGTGTATTCTGAGAAACCATTATGACCGGACCAGGCGGCCGTTAAGCTGGCACGGTTCGCTTTAAAAGCCTGTTACTAAACATTCGGAATTCCGCTCGATGAAAACCGGACCTGGCACGGAGGAAACAGGTTCGCTACAAGCCTTACACGACTCGCATGAGCGATACGGACAGCGCCGTTCAAATATCCAGATCCATTATGCAGGATAAAAATGTCGTCCCTCATTGAAAAAAAAAAAAAAAAATATGCAGTCCGGAGTAAAGTTCGGGCACACACTCGGAGACTAATCGAAGCAACACGGGGGCCCCGATAGGAAACACGAGGGGTTCTCGAAGACACGGCAACTGGGGAAGCAGACAACGGCCAAGCACGGAACTGTCTTCCTGGTACACGCTAAGCCTAACGGAGCACCAGGGCCGTTTGGAACCTGCCCGGAGTCCGTGAGCCCGAGTCCAGAACACGAAGGGATACTTGAAAGAATCTTGTGTCCACTCACCATGATGCAGCGGCCACGTCAATCCAAAGCTGGGCGACACGTCACACTGGGCGAGGGAAAATAGGACGCAGTGTCGCCGAGGGGGGAGGTGGGTGGGGAGGGGTGGGGGGAGGTTTCTATTTCCAACTCCCCGGGCCGTCGTATGCAAATCGGAGGGTCAAAAACGTCGGAATGTGGCAGAAAAGAAGACACGCGGGTCGGCTCGGCACAAGGGCCTACCCGTGCTTGAAAGAGTGGAGCACGCGCTAAAGGAAGGCTGCCCGAGTCGCAAGTGGTTTTTATACGACCAGTGCTCGCATGACCTAGTGGCCTGCCCGGCTGGTCACGTGGCGTCTAGGAAGACAGTTTGTGGCGGAGGGGGTGAGGGCGGACGGAGAAAGCGGCGCTGCAAGAGATGGAAAAGGTTCTTCGGAAAGTGAGCCAAGCTCCGGAGAGGGACTCGCAGAGCTCCTCACGCTCGAGGAACCGGTGTTGTTGGCTGCACCGATGCATCCTCCCCTATCGTGTCGTCCTCCGCCGGGGGTGGGATGGCCTACGACGCGCCAGCGCAATGCCAGCTTCTTGCCTCTTGGCTTCCGCCGGCCGTTCCCGGCAAGAGGTCCCGAACTCGTGCGCGAGAGGGCACGTGCAGCAGGCGCGGGACGTCCCACTGCCTGGTCGTGCTGAGTGGATGCCTTTCCTCTGCCCGACGGCGGAAGTTCTGGAGAGTCCAGGACTAGAGGAACGGCGACGTCCTGGCGGATGAGTTTCAATTTGAGGGGTTCGGATGTTTGAGACAATTTGTCGAAAGGGGGCAGGAGGACTCAAGGCTCTGCGTTAAGTTTGAGAAGAAGTTGTCCTGAATAATCCTAGTTGTAAGCAAGTATAAATTGACTACCCCCTGAAATAGAGCGTAACTCGAGCCCCCTAGGCGACTGGTGGCCGCTGAAAAATACCGCCTGGTTCGGGAAACCTCTCCGAGACAAGTGGAGCACTCTACCAACTTAGCTAACCAGCAGCTAGCTAGCCGTCAGTAGAGCAAACGAATGTTAACGGTTGCCACGCTCCTTGGTTGTAACCACCTCAAGGGTGAGGGATCAGCGTGAGGTTAAACGCCTGATCTCACTCTTGTGGTGGTTACGATCAAAACTGGTGGCAACTTGCAACATACGTTTGTTCTACAGACAACTAGCTTTTGGTCAACTTGCTTGGTAGAGCGCTCCGTTAGACTTGGAGACGTCCAAGGATTGATTCCCGGAGCCGGCGGATTTTTTCAGCGGCCACAATTTCACCTAGAGGGCGCGGGCTGGGTTCCATTTCAAGTGGAAGTAAATGTATTTTTGCGTATAACTTCTCTAGCTTTGGAACTTCGCCTGAAATCATTATATCTAATCCTAGACGGCTAATTTGAGAATTCTTGACTCTTCGGGCTCAACCCTCTTTTCGAAGAGCAGTATAACACCAAACGTTCTTGTTCCCTGACCGGAGAGAGCACCGATATTTTCGGAAAATGACTATGGGTACTTATTGTTCTCGAACTAAAATAAAAAAAAAAGTTGCAATTGCTTTACTGAAAGTACTAGCTGCAAACCCACGTATCTGATATGTTGCATTCTTCGAGTAGGTTTCTTCTCTCCTGCACTACCAAGTGTGCCCTCAACTGAGCATCCAACATAAGGGGACAAACTATGTTCAAGCATATTAAAATCTAGCAAGATGTTGTATCTCCTAACATTATAGGAAACCAAAATGACTGCAAAAAACACGCAACTGTCGGCATGATAATGACCTTTGTCCGTTTCATTCACCTGTATTCGTTCGTACTCAGGTACTGGGATCTCGCAATAATGAAATCAACAGCTCTTGTCACTCTTCCCTTTGATTCCTATAAAATGTATGAGTGGGGGCTTAGGGATTTAAAGGTGTCACTTTTAAAATTCATAAATTTTCGAAGCTCTACCCATATCATTTTCATTAAACAAATCCTGAACGCGCATTGCCTACCCCAAAACCCAATATAACTTTTCGCTATCTGGATTATGCAACTGGAAATCTCTTTGGATTCTATCTGGATTTCATGTTTTCCGAAATGATTCCTTTGTCTGCAATCTGGATTTCAGGATTCCAGAAACCATTACAGTTAGATTTCCAGTTCCATAATCCAGATAGCGAAAAGTTACATTGGGTTTTGGAGTGAGACTGCATTTATTTTTTTTATCTCAAAGGAGAAGCGGTTGCTACGTCTGGTATCTCTACTCTGTCATAGAGAACCACAACATGGCAACTGTGCATCTGAGTTCAAATAAAATGTATCTTTACCATCACATTAGAGATAGAGAAAACCTGTAAATAATAGTGTGACTTTAAGTTTCAGCTCCACACCAAGTTTAGAGTAGTTGAAGAAAAAAATACAGAAATAAGATTAAGATATTTATAAGAAAGGGCAAGGACAATAAAAACAAAAACAATGACAACAGCTATACAATCCACAACAGAAACTTAAAGGAATGTTCAAACTCCACTAAAATGTGCACAATGTACAGCAGCAACCTAAAGAAAAGCACATAGTATGTCGCTTCCGATCCGGGATATTCGGAAGATATTCATATCGACATGATATAAACAGTGCAAACGATGCGCATAACCAATTAATAATGTACTCTAGAAATATTCAGGAAAAATGATGAGGTATTGATTTGTCAAGAAGTAGCTGTGTTTGTATGTTTCGCGTAAAAGTGCCATTATGAACAGTGCGTAAAGTAGCTGCATAATCCTTCGCTTGCAGAAGCTGGTTCCTAACAGTATAGTATTTAGTTTTGTATTCATTTATGTTTATTTATTGATGCCCACCAACAGCGACATGTCTTCCCGGTGGTGCATCACAACACAGACAAAAAGAAAACACACATCAAACACTCTACCATTCTGCACACAAAAATACCGAACCTAAAGAAAAAAGCACATATTCTGCTCAAGTTCTAACATTACTAAGATTGCTTTAATAGCTTAAATTAATAAATATGTTGATTACAGTTGACAAAACATTATTGAAGAAAGCTTTCATTCGGGTGGCAAGTCAAAGCTGGGAGCGCCCACAAACATGGAACAGTTCCATTGACCTCGAAGAGCAAGAAGACTCACAAAAGCCTACGGTGGTATAACAAACTTGAGCATAACACTTTGCCGTTTAAAAGTTCGTGCAAAAATATCAAATCATGCCATAGCAGTTGGTGTTGTGCTTAAAGAGAAGTTGAAACACTTCTTGAAAAAGACGAGTTAGAGGTAAACTTGGCGTAGTTTTACCCCGTGATTGTGAATATCACGTACGCTTTCCACAAAGATATAACTAAACGCGAGAAAACACGAAAAACCTCCGACCAGTCGTGACGTCATACTATAGGATCTTTGGACCGCCAAGCCCGTATCGCTCGTGTGGTCAGCGCGTGCAATTGCAAACTTGCCAAGTATGTTCACCCGCACTGACACCAGTCGTGAAGACTCCTTCTGACCTTTCTGAAAAAGAAAGAGTGTGCGTGCATAGCTTTGATAGGCGCTGAAGATGCGCGAGAGCGGAGATTCTGGAAACTCTTAATATGACGTCACGCCCCGGGAAGAAAAGGCTTCAGCAGTAGTTTGAAAATTAATTTTTGCAGCCTCCGTGCACCAAATTTAAAGTTAATCTTGATATTCATGATCCTGGAGGACAAATGATGAGGATTTAAGTGTATTTTTTCAAATACAAAACCGCTTTAGTTTTCTTTAATATGTTGGCATTGGGTGATCCTCTTAAATGCTAGCGAGTTTAAGTATTATATATAGCATTTTCCTTTTGTAGTATTTACGTAATGAAAGATGAGACTCTGCTTATAAAAATAAAACAATCTGAGACATTACAGATGTCTAACAAAGTCACTCATGGTTGAAAATATGGAACAGTCGCTATAATTCTTGGAGCCTTTTTTAAGTTTATCTTTAACTGAATAATGTTCAGCCAGTGGTGCTTCACGCTAGCTGCCCGAAGCATAGTTGAAAATAAAAGAAAAGGAATTGTGCAGCACGGTTTTGACATAGATGGGTGAACAATATCTATGCTTATTCATTACACATATGACTGCAAAGTTACCCTTGCAGGGAGTGTACATGTTCGTCCAAGACATGTTGCTTGAGAATGTGTTACCTGAAGGTTTGCCTTTGTTGCTAGATCTACACTTGTCAGTGGACTACTTAAAAGAGGGAATGAAAAGATCATTAAAAGATTTTAGTTTATTAGTCTATTGATTGTTATGATTATCCTTTCATCTAATGTACGCCAAGCCCGATACATGAGCAATAAAGACGGCATTCATGTACCGGCCAACACCTTTTTAGAAAAAAAAATTGTTCAAATTTAAATCAAGCACGCTGCATATAAAGTAAACAGGAGAGTGTCAAGAATGCTACCTTGAAAAGGATTTGAAGGTATGTGTTCTAAGGCGAGTATTTTACCTATAGAGACGGATAGACAACGAAAGTCAAAGTAGAACTTTATGAGGAACAGCGATACTCCTGCACTATAAAAGTATCAGCTTCAGATATCTGTTTCGGCAGATGCCGTACTCGTACAAACGTCCAGTCTGTGTATTACTAAGACCTCCACCCGCATGCTGATTTTGTTTGCTTGATTTCATTTCCCGTTTTATTTTTCTTCAATCAGCAGGAGACAGCCCAACGTACCAGGAAAGACATTGAATACGCGCCGTGTACTACTTGTGTTTCTTTTATTAGTTCAGCAGGTATACCTATAGCAACACCCGAAAAACTCACTCCTTGGACAACAGACCTTTACGAAAATATGTGGCGTTTGCAATGTCTGGTTGACGCATTGCGACGCTTCGATGTACGGCACTTGAGATTATCCAGGAATCGAAGACGAAGTTGACGTTGGTTTAACATTTTGTGATTTCAGAGCCCAGACAGAGCAGAAGGAAAGCAAACAAAATAAATAAATAAATAAAAACATTTTTTTTTAATTAAAAGAGCTCCGAGGACCGGAGTCCTCGCACCGCGATGACCTTGTGGCCTGGCATCGTCTTCTGGGGAAATTCTGGAAGTGGGTTTAAATGCACGATGTCAGGCCGTCTGTAGATATATATACGCTAACAGCGATCTGGGCACCCGAGTATTTCCTTGGGAAACACCCGCGGGGTGCGTATAGTCTCGGAGACTGCTCGGCCGTTCGGTTTGTTTCATCTTGCTGAAGATGAGGCGCCTGTACGTTTTTAGACCTTCGCAGTCCCAGGGTATGTGGTGTAAACTGGGGCAAGAGTCCAACTCCCTAAGAAATTTGCAGCGGGGCTCAGGCGGTACTGCGTAGTGGTGTTCTTTCTGGAGAGCATAAAGTTCTAATTTGTGTTGGATGCTGGGAGTCACCGTTACACCGGTGCGAATGCGCCGTAGCAGCACCATTTCTTTTCTCCGAAATGTGTCTTTCGGGATTGGGTGTTTTTCTGGTGACCATGCATGATCTTTCTAGGAGGCGTTTCCTTGTTCGTTGGTCTAGTGGCATTTCTTCAACGGTGTCGTACGTACCTTGGTCCTCATGAGGGTCGTTGCAATCGCTTGGTTGTGGGCGTGACGGGCTGATGTCCGAAGGCCGGAGCTGCAGGGACGGGTGCGTGGGGTTTCTCATCACCTGCTGCGTGGCTTTGTGTGTAAGCTCGTTGCCGGGAACTCCCTCGTGTCCGGGAACCCACCTGATGCTAATCTTGGCCCACCTGTTCCGGTACAGTTGGATTGCGGAGTCAAATATTGCATTTATGGTGGGACTCACAAAGTATTTGTGTTGTTTAAGTTCTCTAACCAGTTTTTGGGAGTCAGTATAGAGAACTAGCCGCTGGTCAGTTCCTAAGTGGGGTGTAGCCCCCTCCGATGGCTTGCTGCAGGACGGCCTTGCGCTCTGAATATTCTGGTGTGATGGCCTTGGGGTCTGCCTTGGGTCACTGTCCAGGTTGCGTTGTTCTTGAGGTAAATGACTGCACTGGCCCGGCCCGTGGTGCCGAGGCTATAGCGTCTGCGTACGCCACCACGTTGTTAGCGATTGTTAGCATTTGTGCTAGATCTTTCCTGTGTTGTCTTCCGTAATGTTCCCGGTGTATCTTATGTTTATCTGCATGCATGTTCTTAGGTAGAGGTTTCGAGCCTCCTGTGACAACGATGAGTTCCTATGGGGGTGGTCTTCTGGGGATTGGAACATCTGCCTGGATTTGTATGCCCATAAATTTTGCAATCGTTCTTCCTGCGTTCGTATCTTGTAGACGAGAAGATTGAGAGCCTTTCTGCTGCTTGATTAAATCCCCGATATCCGGAATGAAAATGCGCTTGGCTAGTTCTTCACTGCGGGTGTGTTTCCGTAGTCTGAGGATAGTTCTTCTTGCTTCATTTTCCAAGGTTTTGAGTTGGTTGTGGTGTCGCTGGGTGAGGAGGTAAAATATTGCCGCGTAGGTAATTTTTCAGACTAGTACTTACATGAAAGCTTCTTTGCTGTCTTTTCCCCCGCCCCGCCCATTTTAGGTGAGATTAGCTTAACCAGATTAATGCCCTGTTTCCATTTTTTAAGCGTTTCAGTTACCAAGGATGTAGTGTTCTTTGGCGTGTATTCAAAGTTTACTCCTAAAATGTTTATGGAGTTTTCTCGTTGGAGTTGGTTTCCGGCAAAGGTGAGCTTTAGGTGTTTGTTGTTCTGATTCCTTCCATATATGGTCTAGTTCGTTTTTTTCAGGTGAAGGGTACATTCTTACTTTGTTGAGATATGATTCGATGGTGTTGAGTCCTCTCTGAAGAGCCGTTACTTGCAGTTCGGGGTTCCCTTCGTGCGTCCATATGATCACATCGCCTGCGTACGCATTGGCTTTGAGGTGGGAAATTGCATACAGTTTCCATAAGAGCGGTACCATTACTGGATGGGATAGGGTGGGGGATAGCACTGCATGGTCCGTCCGAAACGTCAATGTTGTTATTGCACGTCGGTCCCTCCCTGCCGTCTTTGCCATAACCAAAAACATTATATTATGTGTGTTTGTTTATACAGCCTAGTACTTGGTCTGCCTCAACGGGTGACGAGTCTTCCAGTTGTAGATGAGAAATTTAGCCAGTGCAGTACAACCGCTAGCCTGGGGGCTTTTTAACGTGCATCACGTAGTAGTGATACACGACCGCACGTCGGTACGATGCTCATCCAGATCGAAAGGGGCAGGGATGTCTTGAGTGCTAAGATTTGCCCTAAAACTTGCTTGCATGGGATGTAACATGCCTAGAATTTCTACGTTGTATAAGGTTCTGGCAAGCACCATGCGCTCATGGAGTTTCCCCATTATAGATGTAAGCGAAATTGGTCGTACGTTTTTGGGATCCGTCGCTGGTTTCCCTGGCTTGGGTATGGGAGTGACGAAAGGTAGGTTCTATTCCTGGGGTCTTCAACGACATCTGGGAATCTCCCTGATTCCCATATATCGTTGAACCATTCTAGGATAGCGAGTTTGGTTGTATGGTATGTATTTCTAAGCATTCAGACCGTTATTCTATCGTGGCCTGGTGCACCATTTGTTCGGCATTGGTGAATCGCAGCTTTAAATTCCCACTCGGTAAAGGGGAGGTCTTGGGGTTTGTCCGACGGTCCTGCATGCTTGGGCATATATATCTCGGCTCTTGGTTTGGTTGTGGGTTGCGGGAAGAGCGTTTCCCCCAGTTTGTCTAGGATGTCCTCTGTTACTTCGTTGGAGAGAAGGGCTATTAATGAGATGGGGCTGACTTCCTTTCTTTTGCACAACATAGAGTTGAAAGTTCTCCCCACATTCCCAATGCTGGTGCTCTTGTCGAAGGTTTTGCAATAATCCAACCATCGTTTGGTGGCTAGTTGTCGTGCATACTTGTCTGTTTCCTCGGTTAGTTCATTAACTTTGTCGAGATGTTTGTTTTGTATTCCTTTCCAGTACTTTTCAAGGGCTTTGGATCTCTTGTCCCAAACGGCCAAGAGGTGGTAGTCTGGTTCGAGTGTGTCATCCCTGACTTCTCAAACAGCAGACGGAAAACAAAAAGACTATGTGATTACCTCATTTTTTGTTTGCTTCATTTTTCGTGCTTTCTGAGCTCGTAATGATAAGAGAGAATTAATCGTGCCGCTTCCAGGGCATACGAAGCGTTCGAGGCAGCACGATGGCACATAAAACAGCGCTACAGTTTCCCTTCCTTCGAGGTCTCCTGGGATTTTTCGGAAGGGTCCATTGAGGTCCTGCTGTTTCTCATCCTACTTTAAGTCTTTACTTACTACCCAATGTACATCTATTCCAAAACGATTACTGTGCAGTTATTGCGAAGGGGGGGGGGGGGGGGTGAGCAAGGATCCAGTATTTTGTCTGCTACGTTCGGTTAGTAGTTAAGACTGATTCACACACTTGTGGCCGATTCCGGCACAACTTGCTTTTAGGCCGCTTGCGAGTGCTTACTACAGGCAGCGCGGCAGCAAGGATGGCGGTAGTAAGTGGCTGAAGAGCTGGCTGTGTCGGTCGCAAATCACTCGAATGCAAATATATAAACCAGCCTTTAGTCTCGCCATAATTGAGAGGGAAATCGAAGGCTACAGGACACATAGCCGTTTATATTGAGAGAGTTTGACCAATGGGCGGCGCTTGTTTCCCGCTAGATCACATAACACAAAATGGAGTTACTTCTTTCTCTTCTTTATTTCCTAGAAATCGCATAAAATGTCTATGAGTGAGGGGCTTAAAATGACGAACAGAAGTAGTCATTCCCTGGTTGTTGGCCTACTCTCTTGTGGTTGCCAGACTGCCAAAATTTAAGAAGGCCAAACTCTCAGTATAAACTGCTCTGAGAAGACATTTAAACAGAGGCGCACAGTGTACAAGCGCAAGCCCATAGTGCATTCAATGCGCCTGATTGGTACAACCGGTAATAGCACACACAAATAAAGACAACAGACGCCGTGACTCGGCGCTTTTGACGTTGCTCGATCGGGCTGATCTGCTAGAATACCATTAGCTTTGCTGAGATTTACGATGAAACCAGGTACGAGGGGTGTTCGTAAAGTCCACGTTATTTCCACGACGAAAGAGAGCTGCGAAGACGAGCGTCGGGGGTAAGGTTATAGTCCGTCTCCACTTATGCATCACACAAGTCGACACACTTCTCGCAGATGGTAGTAAGCTGGCGGATACTCTGGTTGTAGAAGTCTCCATTTGGCTCCGAGGAAGGGTTCCACCTCCCTCGTCATCATCCTGAAAACGCTTCTCACACAGTAGGTTCCTCGTGAGAAAAGAAGAAAAAGGTTAAGGTCACTGTGTTCCAGGAAGGGGGAATACGGAGACAGTGGCAGAATTTCAGAGACAAAAGCAGCCGCAGGCTTCATCGGTGCATTGCGGTGGAGCGAGCGCAATCAATATGTAAGGTTTTCCTGGCGCTTGACGGCCTCCCTTAACCTGGTGAGGAGGTCCCGGTAATATTTCCTCGTGGCTGTCTTGCCCTTATAAACCTAATCTATTTGGAGCACACCATTGCAGTTCCAGAACCGCTAATCACTACCTTCCTCAATGACGACTCCGCCTTCACTTTTGTTGGGCGACGTCGAACTATACCTGCTCGCACTGATTGCTTTGTTTCTTCGTCTCGGGGGCAATAAAAGCACACCCAACACTCATTCATGGTGATCAGGCGATCAAAGAAGTCGTCAGGGTTGGTTTGGCAAAGCTGCAACATTTCCGTCGGAAACTCCATTCGACGCTGTTTTTGTGCAAGGGCGTGAGCCGTCGCGAAAGCCAGCGGGTGGGGACGAGGACCTTCGTCATGTGTAAGACACTCGGCATTGTGAGAGGACCATTTTGGATGTGATGAGACCAGTGTTGGCGGTAACATGTTACCAGTAGCAGCGTTAAAAGAAACGTGTTATTTTCTTTTCTCTAACATAGTAACGTATTTGTTACTTTTTTTTTCTTCAAAACAAAGGCGGATAACTTACTTCCGTTACTTATTTAGAGACACGGGTGGCGTAGGTATACGTTTCATGTTGTATGTTCTTTCCAATACTTAAAAATAAAAATTACACTTAATTTTTTTTTTGTGTGTGCTTTAAGGTTAGTCTACATTTTTCCTTTTTTATATGCCTCTTTCTCTGCGCTTTTCCTCGTGAGCATTCAGGTGGAACCGTAAAAAAAGTTAATTATGCTAAGTTTCTGCATGGACACGTTTCTTGAATTATGGCGCTACCTGGAACGTCAAAACAGTAAAACGATTTAATTTATGAATAAAAAGAAGCCCCTTACACTCTAATGGTAACAGTAACACGTTTTGTTTATTTTGATCTACCGTGGATCAATAACGCGTTTTCTTTTCTTCACTAGTACCGAGTAACGTATTTCGTTGCATTTTATGTTAACGTCTACAACTTTGGTCGGGACTACAGGGACATGAGTTTGCCCCGCAGCGCGAGTTATGGCAATAGTCATTTTTTTCTTTTTTTCTTGCGAATAATAGGTCAAACATTATAAACGCCCTTTGTATAGTTATCGACCGGGGACGCGGAATGAGAAAGGTGGTTTTTCGATGGGACCTCCGGCATTCGTAAGATGTGTGACAAAATGCAAACCGCGATTTAGAGAAGAAGCATAACCTTGGGGTCCCTTTTTTTTTCTTCGCTTTCACCCGACATTCCCCCGCGTCCTCGTCGCCTTATCGTTCCGAAGGCGCTGTTGTAAATCGCGGCGAGTGGTCTTATACCTGCGACCCCCTGAATCGAAGACCTTCGAAAAAAAAAAAAGGATAGGCATAATATCGACATTTCGAAACCAATTCCGCGGAGTTACTTTATCGGTCCCGACTCTAAATACTTCCTTTTACGACCTTAGGACACCGCGGAGAAGAGGAAGATGGCGTCTGTTTTTAACTACGTTCCTCCTAGACTGTGTTTTTTACCTTACGATGAACCGCAGCGGAAGCTACGGGACGTCCCGGCCAAATCCAGCGCTGCCAACGCATAACGTGGAAACGCGCCCGTCCCGAAGGGCATGTGACACACACACCCACAGCATTGGATGGGCTCCGATGGCTCGCACCGTCCATTGTGGTCCGTTCTCAATGTGAAGCGTAGTATATAGAGCGTCCCTCCTAACGTTATCTGTTGCCTCCCGTCGGTACTCAAACTCCCAAACCGAATCCACGCGGTTCGCATCTTCCCCTTTATTTAGAGGGATGTTTGTTTCGGATTTTGTTCTTCTCTCGCAGTTTAATTCGGTCGAGAGATCGCGACGATAGCGAGACGGCTAAACGGGGGTCCTCCCGCTGCCCGCGTCTGCTTCGTTGACAAACATTCCCGGCAACCTTTTTTCTTTCTTTTTCTTTTACAACGAGAGTTTTTTTTATTTATTTAGAAAAAAAAAAAAGAAATACCTAAATAAAGAAGAAAAATACCCGCGCAATAATTCCAGTCTTGCAAGATTCGAAACGACGGCAGTTAAGGGAAGAACCGGTTTGAAAAGATTCAGGTTTTGCATCGTCAGGCTCGCGTTGGATCGAGAGCCACACACCGAGCGAGCGAGCGAGCGCTAGCTGTTGCTGCTTGCCGCACGCGCGCGCGTGATTTCGTGGCGTTGTATGCACCGAGTGGCCCTCACGACGAGCAGGGAGCGAACCTTCACACCGCATACCTCGGCGAGACCGCGGCGCCCCGTGCGTTCGTGTCCGAGAAGTCCTCGCCTTCCTCGCTTCAAAAAAAGGAAGTAATCGGAATAACAGATGAGAGAACTCGTGATGCCGTCGTCCTCTAGAAGCTTCCGAATTGGTCGCTGATCTCACTCAGAGCGCGCTTTTTTTTTTTTTTTGCTTCTTTTGCTCTTCTTTTGGCGGGCTTGTGCGTCTGCAGAAGGACGTGCAAGCATCGCCAAGGGGACGACGAGCAACAGGTTTTGTTTCGAGTCTGCAGGTTTCTCGTGGGGGGACGTCCGCACAGGGAATGCTTACGTAAGGTAGGAGGGAATGCAGCCGTTATCCGACGATGGAAGTTATTCCAATTTGGCACCGTTCGTGAAAATTGTCTCAATAGGAGGTATTCGCTTGTCGAGATAAGCACGAGTTATGGGTAGAGCAAGTGGTTTCCTGCTGTGAACAACACACGGGTTGGCGGCGCGAAAGAAATCTGACGAACGATAGTCGTCAACACACGCTTAACCGTAAGGCCGGGGTCACACTGCTTATTGGCGACGTGACCGATCGAAAGCGTCACGGTGGTCGGCCCTCCACGATTGGTCGAATGCTGACTTTGACGTCAGCAAAGGATACCTCATCGACGGAAATAAGAGTAATGTAAGAACTTCGATTTTGACGGTGTTGGCAGTATTGGTTTAAAAGCGCAATGATTTCCAGCTTCCACCATGCTAATTACAAGCACCATCGAACTTGTTGTTCACAGGGTAATGACGTCACGAAAAGTAACCATTGGAGGGCGCCACCTAAACATATCGCCGCTAATACGCATCATACAAAAGACAGTCTGCACACAGATTCGAGCGCCAGTCACCACGAGATTCGTGCTTCGAATGCCGCGTGGCAATGAGTTCGAGGAGAAACTTGGCACGCGGCATTTGAACCACGGGTATTGCGGTGACTCGTATTTGCAGACGGTCTTTTGTATGATGTACGAGCAGAGTGAGAGTGGCTTAAAGCACGCAGCTATGGCAGACAGTGGAGGATACTTCCTGCATACCCCTAGGTTGTCGGAGGCGCGCAACGGAATGCATCACTTCAAAAAGTGCGATCACTTCCCGAAGTGCAACCACGTCTGTACCTTTGATAACGCCAAAATATCCCGCGAGCTGATTTGCACTTTTCAGTGCGATCCAAGCCTAAGCTAGAAGCGCGAGCATGCTGCCACGACATATGCCCTGTAGCATAACCTCCTCTATACTCACAAGGCCTGGCAGCTCGACGACGGAGCCCTAGAGTGCCGGTCGCAGATTTGGAGCTCGAGGATCTGGTAGCACAGAGCATCAAAGAGCCATTTCTCGGGGAACCTGGATGTCAGCGCACAGCTTTTACAGCGGCGAAGATCCGAAACACACTTTTTTTCGCTCGGGAGAAGTGTGTTTCGGCGTCTCGCCGCAGCGGGGCACCATGCAGTCACGTGGCTCTCCTCTCCTCCGCTGTCTGCCGCTCCACCTTTTCCATTTCGGCGGCCGCTTCTCGTGGTGATCTGCCAGGCTTTGTCAGTACATATGAGGCTATGCCTTGTAGTCACTGACAGGTCAAGACGAGAAAGGCGTCTCTTTCGGGTGTCCAGGCTCCGGCACGCGCTTGTTGCCTTCCGTCGTGCTTTAGCTGTGCGTGCACGCTCGAAAATTACGAGACGCCCAAGCGTTCTCAAAACCTGGGACTGAAGGTGAGACAATGGAAAGACGCCCCCCTGGCGTTCTCATCCTGTCAGGGACCTATTTTATAGAGCATGGTAAATGAGCCAACCGTTTCAACATCCAGTAATTTCCACTCATCCATCTAGCTGGCTGTGTTGTCGCTTTTATTGTGTGTGTGTGTGTGTGTGTGTTTTTTTGTACATGGCCAACCTTTTGGGACATTTCGTGGAATAAAACGTTGTCAGCGAAATATCAAAATTATAATTTATTTGCGTTTATGATAAATAGGCAATTTTTTTCCTCAGTAGCATTACGATCTTTCGTCGAAAAAAGCAGAAATTGGTAATTTTGTGAACGTCCCCCATGAAGCTCAATGCAAAAAAAAAAAAAAGTTTTTAAAATATTTTGGAGCCTTCAACTAAAATGTATGCGCGTCCAAAATTCTACTGCTTATTATATTCCCTGGGAACATTGCGATGGTTGTTGTTGTTCAGTTGGAATTCTAATTTTAGTGCATGCGCCAATACGTTGATGTCGGAGACAGTTGGAGATGATAAACTTTATTCGACACTTTGTACGACAATATTTTTTCGACAATCATCTTTCCTCAGAAAGATTCTGCCGGTTGCCATTTTGGCCGTTGGTGCGTCTCAGGGAAAATTTTCCTCGCTTGCTTCAATGAGGATGTCGCTCCACTGGCTCCATCGCAAGATGAGCTTAGTTTTTTTTTTTTTTTTTTCCTTTGTGGACAAGGATATATTATATAGTGGCCGTCCCAAGAGTTTAATGAAAAGTAGTGGGAGACATTGGTTTGAGTATGCCATTTTAGAAAGTGTTTTCCTATCGCGAGCTTTGGTACGAGTGAAGCTACTGGCTCGTGCACATGTGCCTTTGAATGGGCTACACACTTCTCGTGGTATGATGCATAAACGAATTTAAAAAGTGGTGCAAGAACTTCACCCTTTGTTTTCTTTTAAGCCGCTTCTACACTTCGTCATTTTGGCCACATGTGAAGTTACTGCGTTCATGAGACCACCACCTTACGGGGTATCCTCTCGGAGGAGAAATCCGCCACTTTCCTCCGCGGATCGCGCATCACGTGGAACATACGTCATCCCTTTTTGACGCCTCGCGGCGGCGTATTTAGGTGCTTTTAGCGATACTCTTTTGCCTCGTCTGGCCACGGGGGTCACTGCGTTCTTTTCGCGCTTTCGGAATTGCCTGCGCCAATACTGTTGTAGTAGAGTGGTGGTAGAACAGCAAAAATGAAGGACGACGCTGATAGGCACAAGCGAGCCAGTAGTTCAACGAAGACGTCATGGGGCTCTTCGTGCAACTGGTTCTGTATACCAAGTTCTTCCTTCTCCATCCAACCTTTCACCCAGAACCTTCTTTTAGTAGGTAGAATGTCGACGTCGTCCGTTTCTAGCAGCGCTGCTGCCACAGCGGCAAAACGCCGCTCCATCTGCGCCACCGTTTTCCTACTCTCGGCTACCGGCACGCGCGCTCCCTTCAGCGTGCTCCGAGCGTTGTTGTCGAGAGTGCGACCGCTAGATTCGGCTGGTAACACTGATATTCCTCAGGACTCCTTGCCGTCCGTGTAGATGCTGGAGCCGTGGACGGAGTTTTTCAGTTTGCGGACGTCACGGCATCCGTCCGCGGAGTTCTCCTTCGTACACCCCTTTAGCGTCACCAACGTATGCGTGTTTAAAGATTCTGACACGGGGGATACAAAACAAGCACGCTTAAAAGGTGCTTATCTGTTCAGTTATGAGAGAGAGACAGTGGAACGCGATAATTGCACATCACATACTCCAACGACTAACACGAGTGAATTGTTTTTAAAGTTTGGATTCAACAAACAAATACAATATATGGCAGTCTTCATTACAAACCTGCTAGCATTTTTATCTGCTCGTATATTATATTACCGTCTTGCTCTTCCATGCAATTGTGGCATCCTAAATAGCATTTGTTTCCCCTGTAGCAGGCGTACGAAATAGAGTAGATCTCGGCCACATTCAAACCCATTCATAGTTGATAGTTACATGGCTCGGTCACATCTCGATAGTTTCAATTATAAACTTGGACGCTGTGAAGTAAACTTTGCAGAAGCGATAGCTGCCAGCACGCGTTCAGCAACAAACGTAGACGGCAATAGCTCGGGACGCTGTTAGTGGCATAGCGGCTGAAGGAGATTAAGAACAACAAACGCCACCGTTTACTTTTATTAAAGCGCGTTCAGGGTTTAACGATTGCAACCTATCCGTGGCATGCTCGCATCGAAAAAAAAATGTTTCTAGCAGGGCCTTGAGCGGGCTGGCTTGCCTCCAATGCGTGTCTTGCTCAAAGAAGCTGCATTGCATTCCTCCGGGCAAGATGCACGCCATCGACGCATAGCGCTCGCCCCCCGACTCGTTAATCGATTTTCCACTCTTATTGAGCGTTGCCGTGCTTCGATCTCGAAAGATGAGTGCAGAACCGGAATTAACAACAAATAACATCCGAGAATACTCCAAGGATGTGTTGCCAAATCTTTTTTTTTTTTTTTTTCAAATAAACGTGTTTAAGGATTGCATGTAAAATTCGCAACTTTCAGCAATTGTGGTGCCGCGGTGTGAGATGTGCACTACCTATACCTCCTGGCTGACCGGCTTCAAAATGAAAGTGCTCGCGTACACCTTCCTAACGTGGAAGTATGGGGCAAAGGCCGGTTCACACATTTGCAACGGTTGCCTTCGCATGCAACCGAAACAACCGTACGTGACCAAAACCCCGCAACAACCGTGACTCATGGATTGCTTCGCGAAGCTACCCCTCGCATCGCTTGCCATGCTGTGTACGGCAAACACCGGTGACTTTGTCGTTACGATCGTTTCGGTTTTCACGCGAATGCAACCAACGCAGATCTGTGAACCAGTCTTTAGGCTCCTATATCGCTCGTATTTCACACAATTAAAATTACTTACGCGTCGCAGACCCAACCTCGTACTGCTGTTCTACGACAATCATCCAGATGACAATCGTTTTCATAGGAAATAGTGCGCCCCCTTATAGACAATGAAAGTTGCGAATTACAACATATATTAAAACAAAAACTTTATTTCTTACTTGAGCTTAAATTAAGTTTACCTTTGTCCTTTAGAGTTATAATGCGTTTCAGCTTTAGTCCGATCGTAGCCAACAAAATGATTCGATTTAACCATTCGAGCAGCACAAAAAAAATTTATATCGTGAATGCGCTCCCCAGTTTTGTGCGCTTGCTCATTGTAGAAGTAGAAGCTCTGACTTCATAATGACATAGTAGAAGTAGAACACCAAGGAGTGGTGTCGCGAGAGGAAAAGGTTATCAAAAGTGCATTTGTCACACAATACGAGAAATTATTTAATTGCCAGAACTTAAAAAAAAGGCTTTCAAGCCGAGTTTTTATCTTTAATGCCGACGATAGATAGTGAAGGGAACGATTTCCTGGAGGCGCCGATAACTCTTTCGGAGATAAAGAGAGCGATAGACGACTTGAAACCTGGAAAATCGCCTGGCCCTGAGGATTGACGGTAGTTTTTTTTTTTTTTTTATGACATCCATAGTAAACCTGAGACGTAGGAACCAGACACAAAATTAAGACAGAAATGTTTACCTCCCGCGTGTTTGCGTACGCATACTGTCTGGATCCCTAAGTATGAGGATCCGTTTAAACTTGGTAGTGTAAATTCATACCGTCCTGTTAGTCTCGCCAACACTGATTATAAAATCACAATGAATGTCCTTGCTTGACGGTTGCAGCACGTGATAAAGAGTATTGTAGGGCCACACCAAACGCGTCAAATTCAGGGCTGGAGCATTTTGAACAACGTCCATGTTGCGCGCAGTATCTTTGAGTGTTGTGATGCCGAGATAAGGAAGGCAGTACAATGATGCAAGGTGATTTGGAGAAAGCTTTTGACAAAGTGTCCCCATGAAGTTCTTTATAGCATTCTGGACCATTTAGGTGTACGTTTTGTCATTTTGGAGGGAGTGCGAATGGCGTACCACAATTGTACGACCAGTCTTATAATTAATAAGAGTGTAAGCGACCGCATCCCAGTCGTAACCTCTGTTAAACAGGGATGCCCTCTTTCTCCGCTTCTTCTTGCTTTGTATGAAGGACCTTTTTGCTTTCGAATAATCCGTGACCCTAGTGTTCTGGGCTTTACGTTGAATTATTTCTAGGTCAGAATACTGGCTTAGGCGGGCGACATCGCGGTTCTTTGTAATGATAGAGAAAGCGTTAAGGAAGTAGTTCAAATCACAAATGCCTTTTGCTTGCAAACTGGGCGCTTCTTGAAGTGTGCAAAGTGTACGGAAGTTTGGCACGATGATTGGCCATCCAAGCCAAAAGTGTACGCACAATTTTGAATGGTCCTCTCTACCTACCCGCCATCTGGGTGTACCTTTAGAGCACTACCGGGACAACGCTTCTTTGTGGGGGCAGAAAACTGACAAGCTCCGGGAGAAAACAACACAGAACGGTTGTCGCCTTATGTCAATTTTCGTACGAGCTACAATTTAAAATTTTATTTTTCCGCCAAGTATTACACTGTTCACGTCTTTCCATCCATAGCCTGCACCGGATTTTCGCAGTCTTCGTATGGACATCCTCAGGGAAGCTAGCATATCAGTCGGGATAATTTGTTTAGACGTGTTTGCTGTTAGAGTCTTTCTTTGTGTTATTTGTTTATTCGTGAAGTTGTTAATCACTTTATTTTTATACATGACCAAAGTGATTCCTTTCTGCGGACGTTTCTTCAGGTTCAATTGTGTGGGGCCTTGCCAGATTTTGTGGTTTGTCTGTCGGCGGCGTAACTAGCCCACTGAGTGCATGCTTAAAAGAAGTGTTTGGCGCCTATAGATTTTTAGCCGCGCGTTTTTCTGTATAATATTTGTCTAGTGTTTAGCAAAAACGGCTTTCGGAAGATTAATTGATTTGTTTTTTTGCGACCCCAATGTGTAGCAACCAGAAACTATCGAGCATGTTTACCTGGATTACTGGGGCGCTGCGTTTTATTGGGACGTTCTCCAGCGAAACTTGAAAAAACACCACCCGTTAAGTGCATACGGGGTAGGTTTCTTGCCTGTAGAGAACGACTGACCCTGTTCCTTATGATTTAATTTTGGTCATCGGGCTCCACAGTATTTGGCTGAGCCGTCTGACTGTACGGCATGCAGGCGTAAACGCGCGGCGAGTGTGTCACTATTTCTCCCAAAGCATCCGTAGAATTAGTAAAGTTTACAGAACCTTTGAAGAAAGCTTCGATTGGCTGCCAGTCATGGACGCCCCGGTTACTTTAAAATGTGTCTTATTACTCCACGCCAGTCAGGGCTTGGCCGGTGTGCATGTATAGGTCTCGGTACGCATTCTGAGATGTCATTTTGTAAATTTGGCGAATGTCACCAAACTTGAGAAATGTATGTTTGTGTAATGTCAACCTGGCAATAAAAAAAATTTAAAAAGCGTGTCTCTGACCGAATGGTCATCGTGTTTGGCTCCCACGCAAAGAGCCGAGGTTCGATGCCTGGCCGTAGATACACATTTTTGTTGTTTTTGTAAATGTCACGTTCTGGTGAATTCGAGAACCGTGTTACTTATTGACCCCGTAAGTGATGACGTCACAACAAGGCGTCTGGGTCCAAACAAACCGTTGCTAGGGACGTTTCTATGGACTAATGCACGGAGACTCCACATGAGACTAGATTTTTGCTTACAAGTAAGTAAATATTTTTTTGTAAGCAACCTAACTTTTGGATATCGAATTATGAAGAGGTTCTTGTCGTCTCAGTGTCGTATCGCAACGATGAAAGCCATTTCTGAAGACTTACATTCCGCTTTGCTTTGGTAGCAGACGACACGATAGATTTGCTGGCCTCTGTTGCAGCGGGCGTCTTCATTGAATTGCGTCGGTAAACGAGCGACAAAAACAAGTGCATCACCATGGCCGTGGAGGCCTCCGCAATGTGCGTTTTTTTTTTTTTTTCCTGTGAAGAACCCAGATTAGTTACGAGGGGTGAAAATGCAGTAAAATCAAACCACGTCATGCAGATCAGTTACGACGACGACCTGAAGTGCATTACCGGCGTAGTGCAGGCCAGCATGAGAAACAAATCGTACGCCGTCGAGGCAAGTCGTTTGTTATTATTATTATTGTGGTTGTCAGGTTATTAAAGAATTGCATGTCTATCGCAATTTCGCAGTATTTTGCTTTTTTTCCCCTTGGTATACATAAAAATCCGTGGATGTGCTCTTTTGGGGAAGATCTCCATCGAACCCGCGATGCGAGTACAATCTGTAATGAACTCACCTTATGTGTTTTATCCAGTTCTTTCGCGCATTTGGGGTCTTGCGGAAATCTGAAGAAACGGCAAGGGTCTTTCACCACGCGATGGTTAAAACCAGGTATACGAAGCACCCTCGCATAGCGCGAGTCCACCAACAAAATTTGGGATCTCTACCGATCGCCTGAAGTGATTTTCTCACGGGTGCAATGCGATCTTTTAGGAGACGATCATCTCGATCGACTCCCGGACTTTCGATAAACCATATTTTGCATCGCACCCCACTATGAATTCTTATATGTGTCTGAAACTCATTATATTTCAAACAAATGCGATGTCAGAGTATCGTCTTTATTCACACGATTCAAACGACGGTACCTGCTTGGCCGACTGGCGTGTGGCAGACGGCATTCTTCTTGCATTCGTCGTCTGCTACAGGCATCTTGAGGACCGGAAGTGGCAGTCGTAAATATTTCAGAAACGAGCGATTACCGGCAAACTTCTGTCGAAACATATATGATATTCAAGCTTTCTATATCTGTGATTTTTAGAAGTTTAAATCCTACTCCTGATTTTTGAACGGTCGGGTTTTCGTAGCGAAACCTAGCCACATGTATTTGTCCATAACAACGACCCTAGCAACGGTTTGTTTGGACCCATGACGTCACACTTACGGAGTCAATTCGAGGTCAGAATGTTCCACGCGCCGAACTTTCTACGCCAATCCGTCCAGACGTCCACGTGTGTACTAAGGGGCTCCGCGTGGCGAGCCGGAGTCAGTCTCGCTCTTGCGGTCGATCGTGCTACTCGGCCGACCTTCGACGCCTGTTACGCTACTTCTTTGTATTTTTGTTTTCGGCACAAGTTCGCCAAAATAAACGTTTAGTTTTTGTTCATTCGTCGTCTTATCATCTATCATTCGTGACAATATTTATAAAACTACACACAGTATCGAGAAAAAAAAAATATAGCTTATAATTCAAGGTCACCGCGTTAGCTAAAAACAGTCGTTATCCCAAATTCAAAAATATTGACCGGAGTTTCCTTCTACATGACCGCAACAGTATTGACCAGAGTTGCCCTTTAAGCGCCGTTCACACAATTTTTGCAACCGAGTACGACTGAGAGAGACAAGACCGGTTTTTAAGCCTGTTGCGACGGCGGAGGACCGGACGCGCTGCTGGGGAGCAGGTTCTATGCCGTCGCAAGAGGTTTAAAAACCGGTCTTGTCTCTCTACGTCGTACTCCGTTGCAAGTGTGTGAATGGGCCTCAAAGGCCCGTTCACACACTTGCATTTGACTACAGCCGACTAGACAAAACAGGTTTTTAATCCCCTTTTGACTACTTACGGCCAGTTCCGCCGCAGCGCATCCGGTCGTAAGCCGTTGCAAAAGGCTTAAAAACCGGTTTTATCTCACTCGGCCGTACTCGGAGGCAAGTGTGTGAATGGGCTTTTATGCCTGTGGGGGCTGTGCTTTTAGGCTCATGTTCGCGGTACATGTGTCACGTCCGTGCGTGAGTAAAGCAATTCGTTTTAATTGCAAATAAATGGCCCATTTATCTTCAATATCTTAAGGCAGAATATGACATCTATCTCTGCAAACATAACTCGAGAAAAAAAAAAAAAAAAAAACGCAAGTTTTGATATATTCAAAGATATTCCTCTACGAAATCTATGTTTCTAGATATGGAATGCAACCAAGTCGCGTTTTTATTTTATTAATAAATAGATAAATGATACGTGCAATCTCATATTTACGTCCTTTTCGGAATTGGTGCACACATTTTTATTTTTTAAAGTTTTTATACAAATTAAAAGTGTCATAACTCAGTGTAGCCTTGTAACTGAGCAACGAAATGTAAAAGCCTATTTCTGATGAACCTAGCAACCTTGCATAAAAAATATGAGAAGCGCAACTTCAGCTGTTTAGTCGTAAACTCTGCCATGAAAAGCTCAACTTTCGAAATTACATCCTAGGAGATCTATTTTTTCCCGTATAGCATTATAGTTGCTGGTCTGACGTTTCGTTTTTTAATTGTGTGCTAGCAGAGCTGGATTCATCTTTTATAGGGCTATATTTTTTTATTTGTGTTCAAAGTCGTTTAAAATAATTTCACAGTAAAGCAATATTATAAAGCTGGAGTATGTTGGCCAAAAAACTCATTTAAAAGAAAAGGAGAGCTATCTTGAAAGTGAATTTGCTGTGATAATGTTCCTCAGTCCATCTAAAATTGCTTTCCACAATTATAATTTTTGGAAAGCTAACTAATTGTTCTAAGTACCGAATATCATTTCAGCTGTAGCAAATGACTAGGGTTCCGCGTTTTCGGATAAACTTAAAAAAAACTCGGAACACTCACCGGGAAAAGTTTGGTCTATTCGGATTTACACGATAAACTCCGAGTTTTCTTCTACAATTAAGTTTGATCAGTGCACAGGGTCGATGGTCCTGGGAAAATGCCACCACAGTTATCTTTCAAATCTAGTACCATTGTCAAAAGGGGTCTTGCTGTTTATCTCGTCAAGGTTCATTCAGGATAACAAGTCGTTGTTTTTTCGGGTCACGATAAACGCCACAGTTTTGGTTTTCAGCTTGGGCCATTTTATTTGTGCTTTAGAGGAAAGAGAGGTTGAGTTTTTTGTAACAGTGAGAGCTATGAACCATAGAGACTGTATAGACGCTTTACAGCAACTGTGCATGGGCGCCGCCATAACCGACCTTCAGTTTTTGGTTCCTCTTTTTTTTATCACTTGCCTGCATCATTACCACGGCAGGGCAGGTTATTGCCACTTCAGATTCGACTGTGTCCTTCCCCCCAGCGTTTGCCTTTGTGGAGGCTCGCCAAAGCCCTCTTCAGTGGCTCGGTATCTCGGTAAGACAGGAAAGGTCGGCAATGGCGGCTGTAATCTGGCGCGTGTGTAAAGCGTCTATACTGGGGAACTGGGGCAGTTGAAACTTCTCTATTCCTTTATCACTCCACCTCGCGCGGGGGAATAGGACGCGATGAATACGAGCTTCCCAGCGACTACCTTCAGGAGTCTATTGATTTTAAGATATCGACGTTTATTGAAACAACACTCGTGTGCAACTTTTGTCTTGGGACAAATTATTATTGCCAATACCACCGGCACCAACGCCAAATCTAGATTAATAAATATAATTTATACAAGCGCGTTTTATTTTATTTTAATTTTATCTAGCATGCGTTTACAGCCGGATATTAGTTGTTGTTCTTTTTTCTTGTTTTTTTTTTAATAGAAAACACTGAGAAATTAAAGTCAGAGTTTTGAAGAGTTGGAAATCGAACAAAAATAAGCTTTGATAAACTCCGAAAAACGCCCTCGGAATTTGACGAAAAATAAACTCCGAAAACACGCAATCCTACAGATGACGCACACTTACGCCATCTCTTGCTTATATAGATAAGCAGTTCTAGGGGATGTTCCCGAAGACGATATGGATGTCATCGGAAGGATGGATGTTAATGGCTACACCCTTTGTAGCGGGCGGTAGCTGCGCTAACTAGCCCAAGTCTAAAAAGACAAATATATGATTCCTCCCGCCCTTCTAAGCCAATTTTCTCCCCCTATCACAAGGCAGTGTGGGATATCACCGGGATGACCTTTGGGGGATCGGGCAAAAAACTAAAAAAACATCACCCCCCACCTCTTCCCCGGAGTCGCCATTTTCCTCTGGTTAAATCTTGTCGGCGTTATCACAGCACCAAACTTACTGGAGGACAGAATTGAGACTCTGGGCCGGAGCCACGCGGGAAGAAGTCCCAATTTTCCTCTTTCCGCCTGTCCCCAGCTGTGCTAGATGGTTGTACATCATTCAATTTTCCCTAGATAATTTCCACCAATCTTCTAATCGCCTCTTTTTTACTGTTATCTTTTTGTCTTCCGTCCTTCCATCGTCGCCAGCGAAACCCAGGGCCCCGGCCAAATCTGTTACCCCTTCAGGGAGGGCAGGGCGAAGCGCCATGCACTTCAAAACCAAGGGCTCTCGCTTTCATTATGGCAGGCAGCTCATAATGTGTCTGTCTCCTGAAATTTAGCTTTATACGTCCTCGTCCTCAAAACTGCCGTTCTCGCCTCAAGCAGTAAAGGGCTTCCCAGTGAATTGTCAAACAGGTTTTCCTTTCTCATGTCCTGTTTTTGTGTCCTATACATTGTTAGAGCTGATGTTTCCTGCATTATTACCTGCCAGATTCTTCTTTCTGTCTCTTTCAGTCCCGTTTCCACTGGAGTAGTCTGCTCAGCTTCATCACTAGTGTGTTTGTATTTAAATGTAAGCTTTCGGGTTTGGTTTGTTCATTTTGTGTTTAAACTTTTCATGTACAGATACTTGAATGTTTTCCGTGCCCACCACGTATCATCCATTTTTGGTCAACCTTTGTTTAAATTTCAACTTACTAATTGCTTCTCTGCTCTCAAAAGACCAACCCATGTCCCCCTGCGCTCCCTCATTTGGTGTCTTTCCATTTGTTCCCAGTGCCAATCTGCCTACCCTTCTTTGTCGAGTTTCTCATTCTGATTGAACCTATAATTTTATGCACAGTACCCCACTGCCAAAAGACAGTCCTGGAATCACAACTTCTTTTCATATACCTCTGACCACTTCATATCTATTATAGTTCCACAGTGCCCTGAACTTCGTAATCAATGACTTTCTTTTACATTTTCTAATTATATTCTCCTCATGTTCCTCTAGATATTTCCTTCCCTCATTGAGCCAGACTCCCAGATATTTGTATTTTACTACACGTTCTATTACAATGTCTTGTATCCTCAAGGGCTCCCTCTTTTCGTCGTTAAACACAATTACTTCAGATTTGTCACTAAAGAAACTCATGCCCAAGGTGTCCCCTTCCTTTCCACATATTCCAGCTAGTTTCTGTAACGTATCCTGGTTATCTGTCATAAGTACTATGTCGTCCACATACACCATTCCTGACATTACCTGTACTACATTTCTCCCTCCTTCTTTATAAATCACATCAAAACCTAAGTTGCTCTGCTCTAATTTCTTTTCCATTTCACTGAGATAAATCATGAAGAGCAGAGGTGACAGTGGACAGCCCTGCCTGAATCCTTTTTATATTGCTGCGGGTTATATTGCCCATGTTATAACTACCTTATTGTCCGCGTGCACTTGATGAAGAAACCTAACCAAATTTGCATCTTATTTATACACCATCAGCTGAGCCCAGAGTTTTTCCTGGCTCACATTGTCGTACGCTCTCTTGATGTCTAAAAAAGATAGGCATAAAGGAGTTTGGTTCTTCAGTACTATCTCTATACGTTGCGTGGCGACAAATAAGTTATCTTCCAGTCTTCCATCTCTTCGGAATCAATTTTGGAGCTCACCCCGTATTTGCGTATCTTCTACTCATTACTCCATTCTCCGCTTTACTATCTGCATAGCTAATCTGTATATAACTGGTTACCGTTATTGGGCGATACGCCTTAATGTTGTATTTGTTTCCTTTGCCTTTATATATTAATCTCATTTGACCTAGTTTCTAATCATTGGGTGCTTCTACTCCCATAATTATTTGATTAATCACACACCGTAACTTCAATTTGCTTGTCTTTCCTAGTGGTTTATTGAGTTCCATAGATATGTCGTCTGGGCCTGTCGCTGTACCTGCACCTTACTTTCTGCCTTATCCCATTTTCTTGTGGTAGTCTCCAGTATTACAGAATTCTGCTCCTCCTCTACACTGCTGCTGTCAGTGCTATCCACTGTTCCCCTCTGATCAAGCTCAGAGAAAGCTTCTTCGATTGTCCACCTAATATATTCCCGTGCCTCTTCCCCTTCTACTGTTCTCTTCTCCTGTGTGGTCAGTATGTGTTGGAAACCCTCTGTCTTTCTCCCCTCCGCTTTAATGTGCTCCCAAAATGTTTTCCCCGCACTGCTATTTTTTTTTTATTTATTTCCATCATCCACTGCACTCCTGCACTCCCACTTTTGGCCTGTATTAAATTTGATGTCTTCCTTTTCCGCTCTTGAAAGTTCTGCCATTTTGATGCTACTTCAGCTGGCAAGGCTCTGCTTCCCTTTGCCCACCGATGCTCCCTAGATGGCTTTTGGCGCAACAATATGACTGCTTTGACCTCCTTGGCCCACCACCTTTTTGATTTGTGTCTTCATTTTTGCTTTCCTCTTTGTGTAATTTGATGCTTCTCTGATTCTCTTTTAAAGATTCCTATTAAATCCTCATACGTCCGTTGTCTTTTTGGTTGTTTCAATACTATGTTCTCAATACTTCAAGATACTTGTTGTATTTGAGCATCACTTAGTTTCGGCTTATCCGCTCGTTCCTGAGTTTGTTGTTCTGGTTCGGATGCGCCAAATTTAATCTTAATTCTTTCGTGGAAACTTCCTAAGCATTTTTGCACCTTCCTCATCTATTTCCAAACTTCCTAGCCTGTCATACAGTATGTGCAACATGAAGCAGTAGTCTATTGTTGAACGTGAGTTGTTTCGTTCTCACGTTATTTTCCCGTCCGATTTTATTCTAGCAACCTTTCGTTTGTATCAGTGAATCCGTAAAACTCCTCTAAGTGGGCATTCATGTCTCCTATGATAAGTATTTCCTGATTAAGGTCAATTTTTTTTATGTCCCTCGATATACATCTAAAGGGTTCTGCATTTTCCTCCCTTGAGCCATTTCCTGTTTTTATGTAAGCAAACCCCAGAAGAGTGTTCAGACATGTTACCCTACCTTTCAGCCATAATTGCTCTCTGCAGCTTTCCTTCTTTCTTTCCCAGTTCTGTCCTTTAATTAACATGCCTAGACCTCCGCCTTTGCTTTCACATCCCCTCCGGTTTCATCCCATCAAGGAGTAGTCTGGCATGTCCGGTGGTTCCTCTTCATCTCTAAAGTGAGTTTCAGCTACCCCATACACTGTGAAATGTTCAGCCTCTAATTTTTCACCAATATCCTCTTACTTTATTTTGTTTCTACCTCCCTGCATGTTTATGATGCCTTAATGAGTGGATTCTTTCTCTTATTTCTACGGGGTTTCCTCCCTGCTCTCCCTGCTACTCTTGCGGTACTCACACTCAAGAGCTTCCCCCGACTTTGGTACTGGTACATCTACACCGCTGCCCTCCGGGCTCGGTGGGTACCCGAAAAGTCTACGACATGACGCCCCATCCTACGACATGGCGCCCCCCCCCCCCTCCGAGGTTACGTGACCGACCCCCTCCCCGAGGTCACGTGACCGCCCGCCTCTCCGAGGTCACTTAACGCCCCCCCCCCCCCCCCCCAGGTCAAATGACCCCCCCCCCCCCCCAGTACCCTTCCTTCCTCCTCCTCAAGAGCTGCGCTCTAATTCGGCGTTACAGGGGATTGTTAAACGGCTTTCACTTTTTTTTGTTCGAAAGTCTGAAGACATGCGTGCCATTCCGATCATGGGCCAAGATGACCTTGACTGCTTGGCAGACTAGATAAGATAGACTCGAGGCGTTTTCTTGTGTTTGTTTCTGTGCACATGACTAACCTTGACGTCTGCTTTCCTTTCGACTTGTGAATAATTTTTTATAACAAGACAATTAAACCATTTTCTGTTTTTCATTTAAACGAGCGGTCGGCAAGTAACAAAAGTGATGAGCTTGACATTCTTCTCAATGACTTCGGATTTTCTTTGGACGTGCTAATGCTGACCGAGACGTGGTTTATGCAGAATTGAGATGTTCTCGACTGTGATAATAATGCGACATTTTATTTAAATCGCTGCACAAGGCGCGGTGGTGGAATAGTCATGTATATCAGAAAAGATATTCAGTGCATTCTCATGATAGATCTTACTACTATGACTACTAATTATGAATGCCTATGTGTGAAACTCGGAACACTCTTCTTGCAGTAATATATAGACCTCCAAATGGTGATTCATCTGCTTTTTGGGGATTTCTTAGGAAGAATCTTTCAGTATGGTGGTGAAAACGGCTACAGCCTAATTTTAGGTGATGATTTTAACATAAATATGAGTTGTGCTACTGCTTGTCAAGTTGAGTTTTCTTCTCTGTTCTTATCTTTTGGTTTTTCTAATGTGATCACAAATGCTACTCGAGTGATGCCACTCAGTGAAACGATTCTTGACTTATTTATTACAAATATACCTCGGACCCAGATAACTGCGGGTGTGGTGTGCACTGGTGTCAGTGATCATTTCCCTTTTTGTTTCTGATTTCGGTAACCAAGAAAAAAAAACGTGTCATGATAGAGCTTTTTTTTTTTCCTGTTGTTAACGCGGAAACGCTAGATGTGTTCAGACACCGTGTAGAATCTGAAAATTGGGACGGGATAATCTCAATGGACTCGGCCGATGAAGCGTATGATTGGTTTATTTATAAATTATGTCTATTATATGAAGAGCGTTTTAATCTTCGAAAGAGAACACGACACAAATAGTCTAAAAAACCCTGGATTACCAGAAGTATACTAAAAATTATAAGAAAGAAAAACAAGCTTTATGAGCGTTTTTTAGACCTAGATGTGCTTAAAATGTTTAAAAAGTGGCGAAATGAGGTAACCAGTATGTTAAGAAAAGCAAAAAGTGCTTATTACTCTAAAATGTTTCATAATGAAAATAGAAGTGGCGTTATCTGGAAAAAAAATCAATTATACCTTTAAGCAGAAACGGTCAAGAAAACGCTATCAAAGAACTTGTAATTAAAGGTTAAACTTTAACTGGGGTAGAGTTAGCAAATAAATGTAATGACTATTTTACGAATCTATTTCCCCCCGTTTAATTAGAGAGTGGTAACTTCTGTCTAACCCAACGCATCGCTTTAAACTGCTTCCTTTTCCTACTGATGAGTGTGAAGAGTAGGTTCGGTGTTATTAAACCTTAAAAACAGTAAATGTTGTTATTTTAATGGAATACAGTTGCAGCCGGTAAAATATCTGATTGACATTATTACGCCCTGCCCCACGCATATTTTTAATTTCTCGCTCTGGACTGGCATTTTTCCAAAGGGTATGCAGATTCCGAAGGTGTCTGTTTCATAAAATTGCCTGGAGATATAAACAATATTTCAATTAAAGACCAATTTCAGTCTTGCCCGTTTTTTGTAAGGGCCTAGAGAAGGTTATACGTGTTAGACTTAACAACTTTTGGGAAAAATGCGATATTTACTGATTCTAAATATGACTGTCGGAAAAGTCACTCCACAGAACTATCTCTTCTACAACAAAAAGAAATTAAACTTGGATTGAGCGCGTTGGTAATAGATTCAAAAATATACGAGAGAGTCAGACAAAGATGTATGTTTGTCCTGTCCGTTCTCTTTGTCTGACTCTTTCGTATATATTTGAAAAAGAAATTATTCTAAACAATATTGAAAACAAACTCTTGACGTTGGAAATTTTTATGGATTTCTCAAACGCTTTCGACCGGCTAAATCATAAAATTTTATTAAAAATCTAAATTTTTATGGAATTCGAAGACATTCTCTTGTACCGGTCGAGGGCTACTTAAGCTATCTGATGCAAATAGTTGAAATCAACGAATTTTCTTCAATTCTGAAAGCAGTCCGAAAAGGTGGGCCTCGAGGTAATGTCCTAGGACCATTGCTTTTTAATTTGTTTATAAAAGATATAGTCTCTATTGCAAGTAACACCTCATTTGTCATTTATGTCGACGATACTATTATATTTTTTTTCAGGAGACAACATTGATAGATCAGTTACCGATGCAAACATATGTCTGAAAAACTTAGTTTATGGACTGCCTCAAATTCCTCAGAAATGAATGAAAATAAGACACGAACCGTTATCTTTAAATAAAAAGGTACAGTGTGCAATGCTACTGAAAGCTTAATGTTGAACTTTTCGGAAATTGAATTTGTAAGCACTGTTAAAACTTTGGGTGTAACTTTTCACGAACGTATGCTATGGGACTCCCATATTCAAAATCTTATCACTTAAACTCTCGAATAAAGTAGGTATTTTATATAAACATCGCCATATGTTACCATCTAATGTTAGACTCGGAATTTATAATGCATTGTTCAATTCTCGTATATCATATTGTCACCTAGTGTGGGCAACCACGATTAGTACAAACCTTAATAAACTTTTTTTATTGCAGAAGAATGATATCCGAGGCGTAGCCAGTGCGTCGTATTTCGCACACACTAATCCCCTTTTTTATAAGCATAAAGTACTAACAATGCCAGAATATTACAAATATAAGCTTGCGACAGTATACGCGGCATCCCTGAAATGTTTTAACCACCCATTACCGCGGTTTTCTAGACTAACGTTTAAAAATATGGTATATGGAATACGTAGCGCCGCATCCCTGAGAGTACCTCGTCCTAGAACAAAACTAAGGGCTTCAAATGGTATAGTATACACTTCCAAACTAATACTATACTTTTTAAAATACCAACACGTTTCTATTGATGCACTTAATAAGAAAACAATACGCAAAATGTTCTCCTCTAACTTTTAAAAATTTCTCCTGCATGGCACTGCTTGTTTCTTTCCGTCTTCAAAATGCTGTGTTGATTTTTCCTGCCTGCCGATCTGCCGTTAAGAAGCAGGGACTTCGTCACGTTGCGCCTTTTGCAGTTTTCCTTGTTTCCTTCACCCATATGTATGAGGGGAGTAACTAAATAAATTGAATTGAATTGACAAAAGGCGCTAGTAGACTCCGGAAGCCATTCCATACGAGTGAGTACCATCCTTTTCATGGTTTTGCAAACGCGGGTAAGCGAGATGGGTCTGTAACAGGGGCGGATGCAGGAATTTCCTGAGGGGGGGGGGGGGGGGGGGTCAGGTGTTGGTCAGCGAACCATTTGTTTAGGAACCCCCTCCCCCTCTCCCTCGTTTCACGCCCTAAATTTTACACATGCAGAAATCAAGAGGGGGGGTCAGGACATCCGGACCCCCCCTCTAAATCCGCCCCTGGTCTGTAATTGCCGATGTTTCCTTTGTCCTTCCCTGGCCTGGGAATGGGAGTTACGAAGGACCGTTTCCAGTGAGCTGGAAGCTCGCCTGGGCTGCAGGTATGGTTTTTTCATTCCAAGACCTGAAGTTTGGCGTCTTTTGGTAGATTTTTCAACATTGTCCGGGTGATCTTGTTCGGTCCTGGCTCCGATCGGGACTTGCTCTCGTGGATGGCCCACTTGAGTTCCCAATTCGTAAACGGTCGATCCATACCGCTGTCCGGGACTGTGATTTCTTTTAAGTACATCTCTTCCCATGGCTTGCCGTCAAGGTCCGGCTGAGGAAAGTACATTTCGCCAGTCAAATCCGACAGTTCGTTATCGGACTTGTCCATTTTGAGTGCTAACGTGTGGATCCCTCCATATGTCTTCGCGTTTCCAAGAAGTGCCCGGGTTGTGATCCAAAGCCTCTCGACGGAGGATTTCTCGAAAAGCGAGGAGCTGAAGCCCAGCCATCGGTTGTTTTGCAGTGTCCTAGCGTGCACTTTAGCCTCCACCGTAGCCCTCGTGATGACTTGGCGAGCTGCAGGGATCCTCCGACCTTTGCGGTACTTTTGTACCGACTGAAGCCGTTTAGCACAGAGCTTGAGAAGATGAAGGTCGCTGGATCCTACGCTGGATCCTGTGATGGCTCCTTGGAGCGTGTTGTGCAGGAGATCTTCAAAGCCGGAGTCTGCGAAGTCGTCTCCCGTCAGGAGTTGTCTGAATTTATCCCACTATACGACTTTTACCTTCTTCACTATCGTGCCGTTCTTCAGTTTACGTGTTGGCGAGAACTATATGACTGTCGGGAAGTGGTCACTGCCCCAGGTGTCTGGGAAGCTTTTCCATTTGTGATGGTGCGTGAACGTGTTCGAAGTTGAAATCAGGTGCGGAGAGGTGTCCTTCTGCCCTGCTCTCGGTGACATCCTGGTCTTGACGCGTTGTTCATTCATGAGATGAAGGTGGAATGTCTGCATTTCGCCCAGCAGATCGTCCGCTTTTTCGTCTTGTAGTCGGAGCCCCTAGCCGTGAGTTGGAGATTAAAATCTCCGCCACACAGCCTCTGGTCTCTCGGGTACAGATGGTGTAGGTTGGCGATCCAGCCGCGATCAACCTTCTTGATGCCGGCCTGTAGTAGATCGATTCGACGATGATGTGGTGGTGCTTATGGACCGAGGTTCGCACCGCGATGACTTCTTGGTTTTCAGTGCAAAACTGCCTGAGTTCAACTTGATGCTGAGGCCAGTCGCTGCGCACGTAGGCCACTGCATAACCTGATTTGTATGGGGATGACGGGTCAGTCTGTCCTCTCACTGTGGTGATCGTAAGGCACGCGTAGCACGACTATTCCCAAGTTTGATTTGTATGGAGTAAGCTTCCTGAAGTAAAAGAACGTCCGGGCGCTCGTTGGGTAGGTCCATTTGTCTCAGTCGTATAGCTCAGCCGCTCTCTGGCCGAGACACCGGTAGTTCCACTGAACAACACTTACCATGCTATTGTAATGGCCGGCTGAATATTGATCTGGCTTAAGTCAGGATCGACTGGTGTTTCTTGTTCCTCTTGCTGTGTCTTGAAGGCCGCGTTGACCCTGTCCAGCTCAGCCTTCAGGAAGTTGAACATGTTGCCTAGTTCTTGAATTACGGCCCTCATGTTGGATGGCGGTGACGGTGTTGTGCCTTGCGTCACCTTGTTGATCCACAAGGAGCCTCTTGAGGAGACCGGGACCCTGTTTACCCTGATCTCGGCTTCGGCTTGTTGTCGCTGCAGCTTCTGCTGGTGCTGCTGCTGTTGAAGCAGTTTCTGTTGTTCCTGGAGCTTGTAGTGCTCTCGGTGTCTACTAACGTCCTCTCTCATCCTCTTGTTGATCCCTTGCCATGTCGGACATTGGCGGCTCGTTCCAAGATGGCCCTTTTTCTTGCACTTTTAGCAGAAAGGTGTAGAGTCTGGGCATGCAGATTCCTGCGTAGGGCTGGTCGGGGCTGGGTGTTGATTTCCTCAGCGCGGGCACACGGCACTGTTGGGCAGATGTCAGGTTTGTGGCCGGTGCGATGGCAGTTGCTGCATGTAGCCGCTTTGGGCTTGAAGGGGAACACTTGCATGTACCTCTTACCGTAGAACACGGATCTTGGAAATCTCTCGCCGTCAAAGGTGAGGATTGCAGTATTTGATTTCTCGAGCCGGCGAGCCGCAACTACGTGGATCTTCTCGCACTCAATCTCGTTATTGAGAGTGTCGTCTTGAGGGTCCTCTTGGAGGGGGCAGATATTATTTATAGAGAACACCATTGCTGCAGGTCGCACAATAAGTTCTGAATGCCTGAACGGGAATGTTTTGTTCCTCGATGATGACCGCCGTGATCTTCTCAAGGGATTCGGCCAATTCTTTCGAGTCCATGCGTACCGAGATTGTGTATTCCCTTTCTATGAGGTGCGTGAAGAATGCAGCGGCTATTTCTGTGCCTTGGAGATGTATATTCAGTTTTGGTAGAAGCGGGTTGATTGAGACCCTAGATCGCATCAGGCTGATCTTGTACTTGTACTTGTACTGACACTTCTTCGGAGTTTTGGCTTTCGAAAGTTCTTGAGGTAGAGCGGAATCTCGACGGAGTCGCTTCCCTTTCCTTTTGCTCATGGCTGTCTTCCGCTCGTCTCCTGTCTCTTCGGTAGGGCTCGTCAAAGTGTCACCTCCCGACTCTGCGTTTTTAAAGAGTGGCGTCTTGCTTTACGCAGCCGCCGCCGCCGCGCTAGAATCGCACTTCGTTCTGATGCTTTTTTCCGGGGGATGCTTCGGCATCTTGGCTACGGTTTCCTTTTTAAATTGCCTTCTTCGCGGTCCGCTTTTTCTTTTTTTTTTTTCCTTTGGGCATGATTTTTTTGACGGGGTCATGAAACGATATCCGTTTGGAATGTTCATGACTTTGCAGAGGAGTACTGGCCCTAGTATGGCCAAAGTATACTCGCACAGACCGCAACTGATTTAAAAGCTTCTTTGTCGCGGTGAAATTATGAGGATAAAAGGTGACTATTTCCTTCAGTCTTGTCTTCGCAAAGCTTGATGATGGAATTGTGGGATCGAAATCACCCGCTTGACGACAATCGAGTGCGGCTCATGGATTGAACACGAGAACTGCGTGAGCGCTCGACTTCGGCTCGTAACAATCAATGCGTCGGTGGACACTCGGGTGCACGGTGGCTCGTGTCCAACCGCTGCGGTGATCAGAATAGCCGACTTCTAACATTGCCTGGAGCTCAGCGCACGTTTTCTACATTGCCAACTTCAGCACGTGGCTATGACAGACGTTGGCAATAGGATAAGCACCAGGGCCGGTTTGCTCATCTTGCGGACGCGGCCGCGGCTGCGGCCAAGAGAGATTTTTCTAATTAATTCCATTTGTTGATCTAAAGCCATTTTATGTGTTTGCGTTAGAGAGATGGTTTGCGATGTCGACGCCTGATTCATTTTTGAATGCGGTTGTGATCGTCTGCTATTCTAACTAAAATTCAAGAAGTAATGTGTTAATATTACAAAACGATTTCCACAACAAAATTTAAAGAGTAAAAATATACCTTTTATCACATTCCATAAAAGTAAAAGTATGATCTCTTTTATTTCGGTTTTACTACTTTCTCAGACGTTTGACTTGCTGCCTTGCCTGTAGGATTTCGCTCAATCAATGCATCCACAGCTGCTAGTCTTTTTTTCTTTTTGCTTATTTTGTGGAAGTTTTTTTTTTAATTGTCACAACTGCAGTTTTTATTAGTACTAAATAGGCGTATCCTGTTATTGAAAAGAGTCGTAGCAAGAGCGTTGTATATTTAAAAACACATAAAAATGTAGTTGCTGGGGAAGGGATGCCCTTTTCGGCTCCGTTTGTGTGAAAGCCAGACCGATGCTGTTACCTTGGTTTCCTTCTAATGAACATTATGAAACAATTTTATTAGCGCGTTAACTTGCCTTGATCTTTTTTTTTCTTCTCGGTGTTTCGATTGAACCGGTGGGACTAAAGCCTGGTTCAGACAGTTGCGTTTGACTGCGTTTGACTGCGTTGCGGCGGCGAGAAACCAGGACATCCCTGGTGCTTCTATCGCGTGCCAAGATGATTCCTTGAATTGGATTCCACTCTTCATACGAAGCACAGATGTGCCGGTGACTCGCTTTCGGTTCTCGACGCAACGCAGTCAACCGCACTCAAACGCAAGTGTCTGAACCGGCCTTAACAGTAAAAACAGTGTAAAGGCCGGTTCAGACACTTGCGGTTGAGTGCGTTTGACTGCGTTGTGGCGAGAACCGAAAGCCAGTCACCGGCACATCTGTGCTTCGTATGAAGCGTGGAACCCAATTTAAGGAATCTCTTGGCACGCGCTATGAGCAGGAGGAATGTCCTGGTTTCTCGCTGCCGCAACGCAGTCAAACGCAGTCAAACGCAACTGCCTGAACCAGGCTTTAGACGCAGTAGTGCAAATGGATTATTCCTAAAAGGATCACAATTAAAAAGTAAGGCACGCGCAAAATAAAAAAAAAGAGGTTGCTAGCGCGATTTGAACCCGGAACTTTCACGCCGCGACGACAAGTACCGACGCTCTAACCTCTCGACCACAGCAAAGGCGCGAACCGCCGGCACTGGCGGAGGTATATAAATATACTGCCCCCGCTTTTATCACGCGTGGTTTTATCTTCATTTTGGCTTATATTTACCCTCCCAGGCCCTAACGTTACCTGCCGCTCCTACAGTATAAAGGGGCGGTCAATTGGACCCCAGTTGAAAGTCCCTGCAGTCAGTTTCTGCGAGCGAAATTAGGCTTTTGTGCTTGAAGCGATACGGATTTCTCCGCCATTAGGCTGGGACGCTAGGTACTTCCTTGTCCCCAAGGAGCTGGTCACGTGACAAAAAAATCCCTCTTGGCCGCAGCCGCGGCCGCAGCCGCAAGATGAGCAAACCGGCCCAGGCCACGTGGCTTGCCCTGGCTCCTAGTTGAGGGGATGAACGAGGTTCATATTTCTCGAAGTTTTTTGGCGACTGCCGTAGACTCGAAAGAAAAACTAAGGCAAGTTTATTCGGGTATTAACGTTAAGGAGGGATTCTAAGTAGCATTTAGCGAAAGTAGAAAAATCGCCTCATGGCCTCTTTAATCAGCTGCTCGCTTTTGGAATTTCTATGGCCATTACTAGTTGAACGATGTGGTGGATTTGTCTTTGTCATACATGTTTATTCTTTCTTTAATCGTGACCCACACCAACGCGCTCTTCGTCCAACAATACTGCTTCTAGTTTATAAAATGTAATAAATAATAATAACGAAACAGTACAAGTCTCAAACCGAATTTGCAAGCCTTATAAACCCCCAATCTTAATTGGGATGTATTCATATGAAGCGAATATTAAACTGCAGTCAACAAACATAGGGGCCACCAAGTTTCTAACACCCAAAAGTTTAAAAGAAACATTCGTGGTTTAATAAGGGTAATTACGAATAGGCTTATACTATACTCTTGCGGTTTAAGAAGCGAATAATTTGGTTTTTCCCCGTGTTCTGTAAGATGAATTACATATGTTCTTAAAAAAGAACAAAGCCCAAAACTAGGAATGCATTTCAGGACGAAATCGTGTGTACGATAATTATAGTAAACAAGTGGTCAAACCTTTCCGTACGAAAATAAGCCCAAATGAGTAACTTGAACAAGCTAAGCTTTTATCAGTCAACAAAAGCAACAAAAAAACAATTACTAAAAAGCGACTTTCCAATGTTTTGTCTTTTTTTTTACGAAGATGCCTGTCTGAATCTAATATGCATAAGAAAACTTTCCCAATTTATAACTCCGCCCTACCCTCTTGAATTGTTATACCAACGTTGCTATTTTAGGTTTATAGTACTTGCCTCCGCGAGTGTTTTTGCTTTTTCATACACTTGCCTAGACTCGTGCAATTACATTTTAAAATGCTCGTATTACTTATTGTGCAAAAACAACTCCACATCTGAAGCTGTCTATGCAGTCTATATATATCCTCTGTTTTCGTATCACTTCGGCTTACAAGATTGGGCCTCAGTGTGGTATAATTCTTCCAAGCAAAGGGGCCAATATCCTCGCCTAAAGGCCTACTTAACTATCACATCACGTACTGTTGATTCAGTCGAAGTGCACATGCTTTCACGGAGGTCACGCACGTGTGTGCCATCCTTCGACGTCATTCTTAAATTAACGTAGGTCGTGCGATTGAAAAGCAACTCTTTGTACATTAGTAGCTTCTAAATTGTGTTTACTGTATTTAATATTTACTGCTGCGGTGGTTTCTAAAAGCCCCAGTTTTGGGGAAGTTACACAAAGAAATGTAAGAACGGTGCAACGCAGTGCAGTTAGGCAATTATTAAAAGCCAGGCGTGTTACTTTCCAATTCCTTTTTTATGGAGCTTTAAAATATCCATCGCAAGAAAGCTAACGAGGTATGCAAAGGCCCACTACATTTGGCTGTGTCACTGCAAGCGGCGATCAAGTGAATCGCGACCAAAACCGCCGCTGGTATAGAGATGACAGGGACGTAATGTTTTAAAGCTTTCAGCCCCCATCCAATGCTTTTTTATCATTCGTAGAATCCACTTTTATTTTCAGGTACCAAAAATAAATTGCGTTATTTAATTTCGACGAAACAGTAAATGAAAAGCTAGATTAACATATATGACTCGACATCTTTTCTTTTTTTTTTTTTTTACTTGAGTCGCATATATTTTACTTAAATCTAAATGTTATTAGTCTGGTGGGTCGCCTAATTTACGCGTGGTTGGTACAACTTTGCGTCGCAGTATTAAAAGTCGAATCCCGCTGTGCTTGTGACTTAGAAATTAATTACAGCGCATACAATCATGACATTGGCACGTCCTCGCCACATATTTTCTAGAATGTAGTTTATCAAATACGTTTCACAATATATATGATCACGATGCAACTGAGCAAAAAGCAATTATATTTTCAGAATGTCAGGAAAGTTTTAGGACCAACCCTTCCAGTCTACCTTTTATAGAAACACTGAGAGGCAAGCACAACGCTTGCATCCCTGACCAATATTGTTTACACTCAGCACCTGATGCAGGCGAATAATTGTGCAGAAAAGAGTTACATTCGTATTCAGATGGGATCTGGCGTAAAATAGCGCGCAGCGAAGTGAACATTTTAGACATAGCTTGGCGTTTGAGGTTTGTTCTTGACAAGATGTCGGTCAATTCAATTTGCAAATAAGCATCAGCCTTGCTATTTTTATTGTTAAATAAAACAAAGTAGTATTTCATGGTCTACTCGACATTACAACTACTTAATTGGTCGTTCTCTGACGGTCTGCGTGCGCAATCATTGTAGTTCCACCACGCGCCACTGTGTATTTGGTTTTCACTCAGCCCACATACACATACAATTGCTGTTCATCAAATAAAAAAAGCAACAGACTTCTATATGTTTGAGAAGTTGTATATGCGCCAGGAACACATGCTACTTAAATCAGCTTCTAAATAAAAGAAAAGTTAAAGTTTTTCCCAAATCACTTATACACGTGTCTCTCGAGGATAAAAACGCCAGAAAGGATTTGCAGATCATAATATAATATAGATAATTTGTGTGTGCATTTACTTATGATGCTTAACATTAGTGTGATCGGCCCTTTGTATATGTTGTCAAGTCTTCAGGCACTAATAAAATATTTGTTATTGTCATCAATAAATATGAGTGTATGAAGTTCACATAACCGCTTGAGACCGACACGGGAGGACGATACCGGAAAATACGCCAGTTGTTGGAGTCAGCGGAACGTGCTTTTTTTGTTCGCTGTTAGGAAGTGTGAAAAACCGGGTCGCGGGGAATGTCAACAAGAACTGTGTGCTCACGCTATAGATCTGAAGGAAAATACACGAAATATGCAGAAAGAGAAATAATAAATGACATTCTTCTGTATATTCCTATATACGACGCCTTACACTCTAAAAAAAGCCCGTGCGTTTACTTTTCCGCACAACACTCGGAGAACCAATCACCGCAACGTACGGAGGCAGCTCAGCGAATGACGATGCCGAAACATATGTTTAGACCAAAAAACGCAGTCTGAGTTGTGACATTAGGCAATGCAAGCGTGACGTTTTGCATTGCTTAATGTCACAACTCAGACTGGGTATTTTGGTCTAAACATATGTTTCGGCATCGTCATTCGCTGAGCTGCCTCCGTAAGTTGCGGTGATTGGCTCTCCGAGTGTTTTGCGGGAAAGTGAACGCACGGGCTTTTTTTGGAGTGTACGGCAAAAAGAAATATATGGAGACGCAGGTTTTAAACGTAAACACGTTTGACGGAACTCCGTCTGGTTGAGTCAAAAATTTGAGAAATACAGACCTTCACAAACCAAGTCCTAAACATTTAGTGGCCCCACGTTTCAATAGGTCGGGCTCAATAGGTCAACAGCCACTTAATCATCGGCGTTGTCAACGAACTAGGGCACTTGAAGAAGAAAAAGTGAGTGAAGCAAACGACACACCGTAGATAGAAAAGACGCTGCGGCTCTCCATCGTGCAAATAGTCTCCCCTGATGAAAAAAAAAATCGGTTTTGAAACTTCGGATTCCTTACTGTTCAGGACTTGGTTGGTTATGGTCCGTATTTCTCTAGCAGAAATGCGTGCAATGATGTTCCTAATTACACATAAGTACCACGAATAACAGGCAATATATTTCTAATTTAAATCACATTTAAACATCGGATTGCACGAGCTCGAAACTTCGCAGAATACTGTTTCGGGAGGCTAAAGTTATATTTGGTTTTACGTGCATTTCTTTTGGGGCCTAATATTACAACCCCTTGCTTTATCAGTCATGCATGCTCTAACATTTTATTAGGCTGTCGCATATCATCGCGAGACTACTAGTATATTTATCGCAGAACTTTACAATTCGGACATCCCCTTTTGCTATACTTCGTTTCAGCTTAAAGCGGCATTAGAAAGGGACGAAGAAAACCAAATGCTGCTTCGAACGGCGTGCCTTTTGTGTCAAACACGAGCGTTCAGGGGCGGCATTGGTCAAGAACGTCGGATAATGACGACATAAAATTCTAGAGGTAGGACTGACTCAATAGGCGCAAGGACACCTCATTTTTTCAAGCATGTGACTCTCACTCATATATTTGCTTGGAACACCCGTAAATTGGTGGGGCGTTCACATCTTCATAACTTGGTGTAAATTTCCAACACTTTCGAAGATTGCGCATGGTTGTTGCACGCTCTTGTCGTTTCGCTTCTCTATTGGCTTAGACCAAGGACGTCATCAACAAAAGAAAATGTGCTTAAAGGGGTCATGAAACGATTTTCCTACTTCTTCCTCCTTAGCTTTAATCCTCAACTCAAATGCAAATTGTGAAATCACGTCGCCGTGACATTCTTCGGCACCGGTGCGATGACTCCTAGCTTCCACCGTGCTGTTTATGCACACCATAGAACTTGTCATTCCCCACTGACGATAAGTTCCGTCAGGGCACTCATTGGCCACGAACGCGAATCCGAATATTCGTCGACGGATTTATTGTTGACGAGCGCATACGTTCGAGTGACGCAGTTCTCGTGTCCAATGCGTGAGCTGGGCTTGGCTGACGTCAGTTTGGCACCGCTGACGCGCTTTGGGAACCGCGGATGTATCATAGTGAAAAGGCGGAGAGCTTTCGAAAGAAAGAAGGTACAAAATAGTCCGCTATATTTTCAAATGTTCGTACCGAAAAGCTGGCTGTTGACTTTCTACCCTCTTTCTTTTGGCACACTACACGATATGCGATTAGTAAAGTCCCAATTTAAAATCATTTATCCCAGCCCAAAATTCGTTTCATGGCCCCTTTAACATTCTGAACCTCCTTCACCTATTATGTTCAAAATACGCCAGATGTTTTGTTTATTTTATGTTTAATGTGTTGCTATACTCTGTTTCATACTTAGCGTGCAACGCTGTCAAAGCTACTGGCGCGAGCGCGTGGCTTCATCTATGGTTTTGTTTGCGCGAGAACGCGTGCAAATGCTCTATGAGATCAAGCCCCACGCTCGCGCCAGTAGCTTTGACAGCGTTGCACGCTAAGTATGAAACAGAGTATAGAGTCCCAGTCACTAGATCGAGCGAAAGCAATGCAAATTAAAAACATGGCCAGAAACGCTTTGCATGTCCAGATGCAGCCGATGCTACAAGCGCGAGCCTGTGGCCCTGACCACTTGCACTGCTGGAGCGCGCGTGCTTGGACGCTGACAGCCCGGAGCTCGATCTTTCAGCTTCTGCTACGCAAAGGAGTATACTTTTGAGAACATCACATTTCACCAGAAAACTGAACTGTTTAACATGTTTTTCACGTGACATCATCGCACTATATGCTAGTAGAGCCCCTCTATCCTGGGAAAAGTGGCGCCATTTAATGTTGTAGAAATGCTCGAGGCACGTGCCGCACGCCACTTCTGGGAAATTCATGGCGTCTGAAATCTAGCTATGTGCTGCGTTGTGCCGCCATGATCTTCCCAAGGACTACACGTTGCACGTACCTCGTTCATCGACGCAGCTTGCGCTACTTTTGAAACATGAAGGGGCTTTATATGCTAGTGGTCAGAGATTTGTTTTTGCTGAGAAAATCAAATCTCGTGGTGCAAAATGCACGCTGCAGAAGGTTCGAATAAAGGAGAGAAACAGCTTTCCCCTCCTCAACTCGCGATTAGAACAAGCGGCGACGTGATCTGTGGCCAATTGTATGCCCGCCGGTGTTCATCATAGTCATGCGCTGGCGTTGGCAAAGAATAAAGCATGGGTTGAGCTTTCGAAATTGTTACAGTTCGGCTATTCTCATTTTTGATTGAACACGAGCCAACACGAATGTTTGGCGATGCTAATTGTCATGAACCCGAGCACTCGACTCGCGCTCGTGACAATCGAGTACGTCACGGTGTCACATGACTCACGGTGAGAAGTCGTGATGGCATGTGACGTCACGGTGTCAACAACGCTGATACATCTATAGTCCGTTGCAACTCAGGAGGGTAGGGTGAGGGAAAAAAAGTCCGGGGAGGAAGAAGCAGACGAAACGTTGGAGAAGAGAGGAGGAAACCTCCTCCTCTCTCCTGCGTTCTGCCTGCTTCTTCCCCCCCGGCCTTCCTTTCCCTGGCCCTACCTTCTTGAGTTCCAACGAACTATATTGACGTTCTGAATTTAAGTCGACTTAACGCGGTGAGTCACGCGATTATGCCACGGGGCCATGTGACGTGACATTATTTGACAGCACGTCTTGACACCATGACGTCACGTGACACACGATTAATCGCAGTGCCAATACAAAAGCCCCATGAAACCCCAAAATTTCTCATACATTGGGATTCGGTATATGACAACTTGATCACTACATAGAAATACAGCTGCTAATTTTTACTTATCAAGCACTCATTTTGTAATAAAAAATAAAATGACCGTGAACCGTTTTGAACCGGTTACCATTATATTTTTTTCAGGTTCAGTTCCGGTTCAGTTGCAAGATGGCGGCGAAGCTTTCGGTTCGGTTCAGTTCATTTCCGGTTCGACTAAAAATAACGGTTCGGTTCCGGGTTCCGGTTCGGTTCCGTTTCGACACTCTGGTCGAGACGTTCCGGAAAAAAGCACGAGCAAACGCGAGATGTCGCTGTCGTCACGGCGTCCCTAAAGCCCCTCGATGTGTTTCTTTAGGCGTCCCAACTCCCGTCTGCCAAAAGCTTCCGTGGACTGTCGAGCTGCGAGAGCGACCTGCACCAGAACAGGCGTCTGCCACATCCACCAGCCGCTGCTGTGACGCCATCAGGATCGCTACAGGCGACAGCATGACACTTCAATGGCATAATAAAACGGAAATCGAGGAACCACTTCTACTTTTTTAGCTTTTTTTTTTTTACGTGGTAAACAGATTAGTCGGGGACGCGTTCCGAACACCATACCTATGCGGAGAGCAAGTCGTCTGCTTCTTGCGCAGGAGTCGTGGTGACGTCAGAACGAAGCCGATCTCTGATTGGCTTTGAGTAAAAGAATAAATGGGTAGACCTCAAAGCAAGCTGCCTTCAGGTCTACCCCCTATCCTTCAACCGGAGCCAATCAGAGCTCTGCGTTCTGACGTCACCACAACCCCTGCAAAAGAAGCAGACGAACTTGCGCTCCGCATAGTTTCCGATAACTTAAAAAAAAACACCGTGCGTGTCCAGTTCCGAGTATCTTATTATCGCACTATAACCAATTATATTAATGCATTAGCCGTAAGAGCACCGAACAGTTCATCGCGAAACAGAAAGTGTGAACATAATAAAACAAACCACGTCCTGCCTCAGTGACAATAGTAACGGGTACCGGTATTTGCGGTTAGAGACAACTTAATAAACCTAAGGCGTCGCGAGTTCCGAGAATTTTATTATTGCTCCTCGGCCAATGATATTGCACCACTAGCTGACAAGAGCGCCAAAGATTGAATCAAGAAACAAGAAGCATAAGCGTCCTATGAGCGACGCCCTGCTCGAAACTTGTTTTACCTCAAGTCGCTCTATCGCCATTCGGATTTGTAGCTCGCTTTGATCAAACTGGCAGCGGGACTATGCAGAAAGTACACCCCCTGTCGTTTTCCGTTCTGTCTGTGAATCTATAGTCGGTGACCGGTTAAGGAGGCAGTGTAGAAGCTCCGCCTCTAGCGCGAACTTTCGCTTCGATATTGATCTGTAGCTCTCAAGTTTTGAACGGCGTTCCCTGCAAGCAAAATCGGATTCTTCTTTTTTTTTTTTTGTTCTTAGTTGCGTTTTGATTGTGCGTCACCACGCTCCCTCACGTCGACATACGGTCATAAGATGAAAACAACAGTACCAAAAAAAAAAGGTTAAAGAAAATTACGGTGATTTGATAATGCATACGCTGAAGGCGCGAGTGGCTACCGTTCTTTCGTTAATAATTTATTTAAAATACCTTTCCTTTTTTAGTTATTTCGTGCCCTCTGCTCTAGTGCGTGCGTGCGTGCGTGTGCGTGTGCGTGTGCGTGTGCGTGTGCGTGTGTGTGTGCGTGTGTGTGTGCGTGTGCGTGTGTGTGTGCGTGTGCGTGTGCGTGTGTGTGTGTGTGTGTACTGATGCTGTCAGACGCCAAAGGTTCTGTTATACTCCGGCGTTGAGCGTAGCAAACGCGACGCAGCGCAGAGCACGCAGATACTGATTGGTCGCAAATACCAAGTTCCTGCTCGTCGGCCGATGAAAGGCCCACGTTCTGCACTACGGTGCGTCCGCTGCGCTCAACGTCGGAGTATAACAGGGCCTTACCAGGTTGCTAGCCGTATAGTGACTAACAAGGTGAGAACGGGAGGGAGGGGCTTCGGTGAACTTGCCACCAACGCGAGCTTCCTACCTTCGACAACGCTCCGCTGTCTCGTGCACGTCAAGCGCGCGCGCTGCCAAAGCACGGTGGAAGGCATGGAGCGCGTGCTGGAGGCCAGAAGTTCTTAAGACACGCCCTAACGTCTAACGCTCTCACTCTGTCAGTGATTGTAACGAGGAGCTCGTGCCGTCACGTTGACTAGGAATTAAACGCGAGCACTCAAGGCCCGAGAAGGGTCATGAAACGATATCGGGTTGGAATGTTTATGACTTTGCAGAGGCGTACTGGTCTTAGCCTGGCCCAAGTATACTCGCACAGACCGCCACTGGTTCAGAAGCTTCTTTCTCGCGGTGAAATTACGACAATAAAGGGGGACTATTCATTTCAGTCTTGCCTCCGCAAGGATTGATGACGTAATTGTGGGATCGAAACCACCCGCCTGACGACAGTCGAGCGCGGCTCATGGATTGGACACGAGAACTGCGTGAGCACTCGACTTCGGCTCGTAACAATCGATGCCTCGGCGGACACTCGGGTAGTGGCTAGTGTCCATTTTCTGCGGTGATGAGAATAGCCAAACTCTAACGATTCCTGGAGCTCAGCCCGCGTTTTCTACTTTGCCAACCCCAGTGCGTGAGCGCGGCTATGATTAACGTTGGCGGCCTAAAATAGGCACCAGGCAACCTGGCCGCTTGTTCTGGCTGAGTTGAGGGGATGAACGATGCTCTTAGTTCTTGACTTTTTTTGGTGACTGTCGTTTCCTATAGAAAACACAACTAAGGCTAGTTTATTCAGTTATTAGCGTTATGGGGTGATTTTAAGTAGTATTTATTGTAAGTATAAAAATCGTTTCATGGCACCTTTAATTCACACGAGGGATGCTTTTTGTGGAAAGTTGTGCGTGACGTCAGTGATCGGCGGTACCTGCGGGACTTCCTCCCCGACTCGAGCATTCACACGAACGGCGGGGAGCCGACACGGATGTCAGTGTTATCACACGCATTTAGCGGTCGCACTCTAGAAACAAGACTTGGTATGCGTTAACGAGAGTATAGAAAATGGAGGCGTACATAAAACGGCGATGCGCGATTATTGCAGCAGCGTTGTTAGATGCAGAAGACGAGGAACTGCTTCCTGCTAAAAGAAAGATGCTTTCTGAGTGGAAGGGAGGGATACAACAGAGAGGACGTGGAATCAAAAATTAGTTGTAGCAGGAGCGGCTTGAGGAGTGTATTGGTGAATCTCGAAGACTTCTTCGGATGCCTCGGACGAAATGCGCAACAACGCAAGCCACAACAAGCTAAGCAATCCCGACGCCACCGCCGGCATCTCGCTGAGCAAACTCTGTAAATTTGCCAGACACGCGAACAAACTACCTCCAGTTCCAAAGAGATTTCGCGCCAAGGCGGGGAGCGTTTGTGCAGCCCGACCAACCCCCCCTCCCGGGAAGTCTTCGTCAGCGCGGCTCCGCGCGAAAGCGTGACGTTGTTACCACGTGATGCACATCCCGGGGAAGCAAAGGGAAGGATGTCTCCCTCGTGTGAATACCCCTCTACAGAATGACCCTTATTAAATACTCGTGCTTCGCAACGCTAGCGCAGGCAACAGTGCCTCTTTTGTGGTTGCGCATTGCGGATGCAACAGCCGAGAGGCCTATTGCACTACTGCGAGCGAAACCAAAGCACAACGGAAGGCGACGAGTGCGTGCTGAGGCGGAGCTTCTACTCGTTACGCAGAAGACTAAAGTACGGTTACGTCACCGCGCTCCGCTAGGTCGCTCGCGAGTTGCACGGGGTTACCTCGGACGCTGCAAGCTCGACGAGGCACAAAGGCCTTGGTGCTCGCTGTTGGAGAGAGCGGGCCAATCGGGCGGAGACAAACGCTCTAAAGTTGCGCTGTTTTCCTCAAACATGACCTGAATAGTGCACCATTAACCGGCGGGCCGGTTAACGGACAACACACGCAATCCTTCGACGACGTCCGGGGAATCCCAGCGATGCAAAGATAGGTCCGAGGACTTGCACAGCGCCCGCTGTAAGTCCCGTGTGGACTGACTCAGGTTCTATGTTTATACCACAAGACAAATGGTAGGGTGCGCTTAAAAGAGGGTGCAGTGTTTTGTCGTTGCGAAGCTCGTGGACCCTATCAAAAGGACACACCAAAAACAGCAACAAACAGCTGTTTTTTTTTTTCAGCAAATTTACTTTGGTTTCTATTTTCACTAAAGCAGGATATATTCTAACGGCGAAAATTTTGCTTGCGTTTTACTTGCCTTGCTTCAAATAATAAACTTTTAGCGACAACAAACAAAAACATTCCTTTCTGTATTGCAATTGTTGAAGTTGAGCAGATTCGTAAACAAACCTCCAGGATATAAATTCTTGCGGCATTGATGCATCGACAGATGTGCGGTTGTCGCCATCCAGAACCAGTTGGAGTTGTCGTCACAGGCAGTGTTTCTAAAACCAAATGTTTGGTTTCTTTCTTGACGTTTTGGTTGGCCAAGTAATACAGTCATTTCTTTTTAATTTATGTTTGTTTTGTTATTGTTACGTTTGGCGAAAATGAAATGGCAGAAAGAGACACCTGGTTAAATATGGTACACTGAATTGCTGACATCAATTTCACAGTTTCAGCTTTAGGTTCCTCCCTCCTTCTTGTTCCCCGTCTCCAAAAAGCCCGATTCGCTGTCCTGGGAACATGCAAAACCTCGCCCTTCTTTCTTAGTGTCTCCGTTCCCTCCCCCACTGCAATTGCGGTTTAGAAAAAAGAGAACGCGAAGAGAAGGACATGGAGGACAACACAGACGACACAAGCCTGTGCCGTCTGTATCGTCTTCTACGACCCTCTTTCGTTTTCGTTATTTAGACAACACGCTCAACCATCCACATAATTATCCGCCTCGCTGATAACAAAAATTGTTCGCCCATTCTGATGCCCCTTTCACGCGACGCACTTTTTAATCGATTTAACTTTAGGTACAAAGCCTACCAGTTACTTTGTATCACTATTGGTACGAGCATCATACTGCAGTTCAGACCTGTAATCGGTACTGCGTTATGTACGTTAAATCTCCCATGGCTTGCAGTCGTATACAGCACCGACCAAATTGTCCCTGTACAATACTGCACTGCTATATCTAAATCCCAAAGGCATATGTGGGTCTCACGCTGTGTAAGCATTCACAACATCGAATTCGTAGTTGTTGTTTTTATGCACCTTATCATTTTCTGCATCTACTTGTCTAACACTTGAGATGCCCAACCAACATTACTAAATAGTGGTTTTATGTGAAAAAGCAAAAACAAAAAAAAACATTGGTTACTCGTTTTCTTCGAGAGAGCGGATGAAGTTGTTCAGTTTTTTTTTTTTTTTTTTGCGAAAATAGTGCCGCGACTCAAGGTGAGGCATTGCTTGCAATTGACTACGTTTATATCAGACGCTAAAAGAAACGAATGTCGCTTATAGCAAGGTGTTAATCGTAGCTTCTTAAAACTTAAGTTCTGGAGAGAAAAACAAACTTGATCACGAAAATAATTAAAGACCTCTTAGGGCAAATATGTAGTTGATTCATTTGCTACTTTAAACACTCAATAGCGAAACTAAACACCCGTTTGGCTGTCCTTAAAAAAGAACACAAGGAGATGATTGTTTATGCATTTTTCTACGGGAGATCGGTCCGACACTTGAGATTTGGCTGCCCTGACTCAACGGCGTAGAGGAGCAATTTAGATACTAGTGCAGTGCTGCAGCTCACCTGAGGTATTTGACGCTCATCATGCAGATGTTATCACCCGACAGCATGCTCGTTCAATGCCCAGCTAAGTCGAGACGGACAGAGATCAGGTGTTTGGCCCCTCTACCGGTTTTGTATTGGGCGCGCTTTTGCAATGTTTTTTCGCTTGTTCAAAAGATGTCGCCACCATTCAAAACCAACCGCTAGGGAAATGGTGCCGTTCATGGTGCTGCGACTACGCACCAGATGGAACTAGTGATATTACTTCATTGAACTTTTCTTCCCGGGATTGTTATTTGGTGCAACAATTTAATTTCGGGGTTCGCGCTCGTTGAACTCGACTTTATTTTGAAAAAAATCTAAAGGCTTACTTTATAGAAAAACAAGGCTACCAGACTGCACAAATAGAACAAGAATAAAATTAGTCAAAGCACTCATTAGATTTACTTATTTATTTCATTATGCATTTATTTATTTATTTCGGTATTCTAAAGGGCCTCTCAGGCAAACCCCCCTCCCCCCCCCCCCACCCACTCGGTCTAGGTGAAGCATTTAAAGGGGTACGGAAACGAAATGTTTGTCCTTATTTCTGTTTAGATATGCTCTATGTTGTGGCGGCAGCCCAGAAACACCAGCCTTGACTATTGTTTCTGGGCTGCCGGCAGAAAAGTCAAGAAAACTAATTTTAAAACAAATGAACATATTTCAAGATTGCCCCTGGTGGCGGTCTGTGAAGCTCCGTTGGAATGCAGCAACGTCATCGGCCTTTAAGAAGCAGCTCCAGTTTGCGGCGGTATGGCTCTCTCGTGCAGTTACTTATCCTGAATGCGACTCGGCAGAAAACGCTAACGAGTTTACTACGTTGTATGTGTTAACTTCCACAGTGCTTCCTCAACGTGCATTCCACACCAAGAAGATCGCCGTTGCAGACGTTAGGTAGTAGCTTCATCTGAGAATGTGAGGACCTCTACCAGGCCAACTCTGGTGTCATCCTGACCGTGTTATCACACTGTTGTGTCATCACTGATATGTCATACTAACCGACCTGTGCTCATGACCGCGTTCGCTCGCCTCTTATCGAATGTACGGCGCGTGGCAATATACGACGCGTGGAATAAACCAAGGGGTTCGTTCTGCTGGGAACTACGTTGCTGTCTGTTCCTTCCTCGCGCCGCAAGGCACACGACATGGGCCGTGTTCCAAAATTTACTCGATATTACTCCGGGGTAAGGGTTTTGTACCGTGGCGTTCTAAAACCTATCCGCGTCCAGCGTTTTCCAATCTGTGTTGTCACGTGAGACGACCCGCCGGAGTTACGGGATCCATCTGGGTATTATTTGGAACACAGCCATGGTGTCAGTGTGATAACACCACTGATCTCTATGACAATTGCTGGATCTCGTTTGTCCGCTCCGCGAATGCGGCCACTGGCGGCCATCTTTTTGGTAGAGTTACAGTATATTACCTCTAGCCTACGTACAGCTCAACCAACGAGGTCTACCTCGTTGAGCTCAACGAGGTAGGTACAGCTGCTGCAGCCACTATCATCCATCCATGGCAGACAGCGCTGTGGCAGTTGCGGTCAACGTTAGTTGTGGTCAACGTTATTAGAACAACTCAGTTCTGGAACTCCGCTCCGGAGGGGGGTCCCTTTGCGTGGCGCCTGTTAGAAGGCGCGCGCTCCGCATTAATACTCGCTATCATCGTCATTGACGGCGCGGTTCTGGCCTTTCTTACGGATAACAGCAGCAGACAACTTTCAAATTGTTTCTGCTGCTGTTGGTAGTCACATTTTTACTTTTTACTGGCGAAAGAGCAAAAACTAACCCAAAATTATGCTGAACCTCGAGAGGAGTCGGGACTCAAAAGCAGCCGCGGAGCAGTAGCAGACGAAAACGCGTGGATTAATGCGCCGGCAGCGCCACCTAGCTGCAAAAAAAAAAAAAGAACCGGACACGGTTTCGGACCCCCTCTAATGTACAGCGTTCATGGGAAGTTCCATAACTGAGTTGATCTAGTAACGGTGGTTGTGGTTGCAGGCTGCCATCAAAATAGCGTGGGGGATATTTCGTCCTTGATTAAAATTGTTTGACCAAACATATTTTTCAAACCTGGCGTGAACGGTAGCCCAGTTTTTGAGGACACGATGAAAGTTTCACGAAATCGCAGCACCGGGGAAAAGCAGCACAGCACGCATCGAAAGTCGCATCGAAAGAAGCATCGAAAGCAGACGCCGGTACGGAGTCTGCTTTCCCCCGGTGCTGCGCTTTCGTAGAACTTTCGCCGGGTCCTCAAAGATGGGGCTACCGTTTACGCCGGGTCAGAGCCGTTTATACTGAGAGAGTTTGGCCAATGGGCGGAGCTTGTTGGCCGCTAGAACAAGCGGATTTCGCGATAACACAATATGGCGTTACTTCTTTGTCTTGTTCATTCCTGAGAAATCGCGTAGAGTTCCTATGAGTCAGAGCCACAATATGGCGGACGGAAGTAGTCATCCCCCGGTTGTCAGACTACGCTGCTGTGGTTGTCAGGCTGTCAAAATCTCCTTAAGAAGGCCAAACTCTCTCAGTATAAAAGGCTCTGCGCCGGGTTTCAAGAATCTGCTTCGTCGAACAACTTCAATTAAGCACCAAATATCACCCACCGTACAGTGTACTAGATCTACGGCTATTTTATGGCAGCCTGCCGCCATAGCGCTGTCCGCCATATTACTATGATGGCTAGAGATAATATAACTCTACCAAAAAGATGGCCGACCGTGGCCGCATTCCCGCCTATTAGCGGCGAGATGTTTTAGTGGCGCCCTCCTATGGTTACCTTTCGTGACGTCATTACCCTGCGAACGACAAGTTCGATGGTCTTTGTGAGGAGCATGGTGGAAGCTTGAAATCATTGCACTCTTAAAGAAACACTACTAACACCGTTGAAATTGAAGTTCTTCCGTTCCTCTTATTTCTGTCGAAAAGAAATCCTTTGCTGACGTCATAGTCAGCATTCGGCCAATCATGGAAGGCCGACCACAGCGACGCTTTCGATCGCGCACGTCGCCAATAGGCGGAGCTAGTCAAACGCGATCCAGCAAATAAACATAGAGATCAGTGGATAACACGGTCAGGAGACACCACACGAACTATACCACTCCCTTCTATTTTAATTATCTGGATTTTCGGGGTTAGACCAATAGCCCATCAAACATCCAAAGACCACGCAGCTAACAAATCGCGTAGCGCAATAATAAAAAGAAATATAAGAAACAGCATTAGAAAGGCATTGGAATAGAGAGCGATACGGTACAGTCTCGTTTTCAGACATTTGCGTTCGAGTGGTGATCGACCAAGCGCGTTAACGAACGCTTACCACCGCTTACGGCGAGAGAATACACTGGCGCCATCTGTCGGGGAGCCCCGAAACACTACTCATTTCCTTACATTTCGTAATTTTTTACGTGTCGTTCTTTCACCGCGGGCTTGAAATAATTCTGACGATGTTATAAGCGATCGTTTCTCATGGATAGTGGGTACATTTTATCTCGCAAATACTGCAAGACCGTCAGTCTTGTTATACGAATACATGGAAGTGTTCCAGTGCCATCTCACAGATGGCGCCAGCTATTCCCTTATGTCCTCGCGTCGTAGGCGCTGCGGTTGCAACACGCTCGGTCGAACTCAGGTTGGAGAATAAAAATCAACATGATTTAAATTGGGATTTAAATCACAGTAGTTTTTCTATGATAATTTAAATCAAACTTTTTCGCGAACATATAATTCTGACAATATTTTTAATTTTTTTTATTTCCCGTTGGTCTATCATTTGGTGCTTTCTATGTGCTTTTGATTTGTATTTAGATCAAGCAATAACGAAGCGGGAAAGATTCATATCAATCTAAACACGAGCAAAAAGATGTGCTTTTTCCTCCAAATCTGAGTGTTGAAAATGAATTCACTTCGTTCGTCAGCAACGTGACGTCATGCATTGCAACGAAATCAAAACGCAAAAGTAAGCGAAAATTCCAAAAGCAATGTTCTACTGCAGTGAAGTCAGACCTTGAAGGAAAAATCAAACAAAGTTTTCTTCTAACTAAAAAATTCAATCTTTTTGTTCTAGTATAGCGGCGACTATACAGCAATAAAAACAAGTTAATTGGACACTTTACATTTACAGTAATTCTCTCTCCCTCATTATTGTCAGTAATAGGATATATTGACCAATCAGTCTGCCATGTTAAAAATATACAAGTTGCAGTGATTTAAACCAAATTAATCGAATTATATCAAATAAATCTGATTGATATCAAATAACTAAAATTTAAGTCAAATACCTCTGATTTAATAGTTGCTTCTTTTATAAAAAAGCGTATTTGTTTTGTTTTTTCCCTGGTCAGAGTCAAACGCAAATGAGTGATCTAGCGTAGCGAGTTTGAGAATAGTGTACCCAAATGCTCTGCGTACGCAAAGAAATAGCGTCGTCGCCATGTGCCAATCTGAAATGCGGTTTGGGTTCGGCGCATGCGCAATTGCGACGACGCTAATTCCTTACGTGTGCAAAGCTTTTTTTTTTTTTTTTTTGTGGACGCCTAAAGCTTTTTAATAGATACTTTTTCGTAGATCCTACGCTGGAACTTTGCGCTGCTAGCGGGAGCTCGTGGTGCGGCCACCCGAGCAGTGCGCAGGAACTGCAATCCGCAGGGGACGGTCCGCGCAATGTCCATGTGAAACGCGTGTGGGTTTCCTAATTTATGATACACGTCATTCGCGGAATACGGACGGCTTCGAACAAGTTTTTTTTTTTAAATTTATTTGCACAGATAATGCGGTCGTACTACACACACCTAAGCTCATCACCTAGTCATTTTAACGGGTTCAAAGTTAACGAGGAGAAAATATACCTGAATTCATAAAGCTTTTTTTTCATGTCAGGCAGATTAGTTTAAAGCGGTTAAAACTTACTCATTCAATCATTGGTGCCAAAGAAGGCTAAGGGAGCCGTCATGCTTGGAACCTCAAAACACGTATACAGCAGCGACTGTTCAGTATAGTCACTCCGAATCAATGCAGAGTGCAGGAGTTGCGGTGATGTCAGAATGCCGAGCTCTGATTGGCTCTCGATGATATGGATAATGGGTAGACCTCAGAGCAAGCTGCCTTGAGGCCTACCCACTATCCTTCACTCAGAGCCAATCAGAGCTCGGCGTCGTTCTGACGTCATCACAACCCCCTGCAAAAGAAGCAGACGAACTTATGCCTCGTTCGCACTTCTGAACCGGCGGCCGGATCCGCGAGAATTCTAACGCCCGGCGACGAAAGCAGGCAGAATTTTCGGCGGAGAGCAAGATCGCTCTGGGACCAATTTTGAAAGCCGGAAAAAGTTTTTTCTCGCCGCTAGCCAATCGGAACGCACGGGGGAAGTGGCGCTTGCTGGCGTCAGAGATCCCCGCTGACGAGCTAGCGGTGATAGCGACGAGACGCGCGCGCGCAAGGAGGTGGTTTGGGAGCTTTCGCCAGCTTTCGTCTGTTCGAGAAACTGCGAGACGCTCGCGCCGCGTACTCCGCAGGCGGCAACAAATGTGAACGGCCCGATCTTTTTTCTGTGAACGAATCTAGTCGGCGGCGAGTGCTTATTTCGCAAGTGTGAACGAGCCATTACGGTCCGAGCTCTGATCGAGCTCGACGACGCCGAGCTCTGATCGACCCTGATTGAAGGATAGTGGGAAGACCTCAAAGCAAGCTGCCTTGAGGTCTACCCACTATCCTTCAGTCAGAGCCAATCGGAGCTCGGCGTTTTGACGTCACCACAAGCCCTGCAAAAGAAGCAGACGAACTTGCAGTCCGCATTGGCTCTATAGGACAGGGGTGTCAGACTCCTTGACTGAGAAGCCGGATTAAAAGGGACCACTAAATGATTTTTAAACTTCTGCTCCTCGGCTTTTAACTCAAAAGCGAAATGAGAGATCACGTGGCCGTGACGTGCTTGGGTATCGGAGGCGATGACTCCGAGCTTCCACAGTGCTTTTGTTAAGCACACCATGGAACTTGCCATTCTCAAGCTATGATAAATGCAGACACGGCACTCAATTGGCCATTGAACGCGGGTTCAAATATCCGCCGACGGATTGATTGTCGACGAGCGCATACGTCCGAGTGACGCAATGCTCGTGTCCAATGCGCGAGCTGGGTTCGGCTGACGTGTTGTGGCACCACGGATGCACCACATTGAAAAGGCGGAGAAATTTCGAAGTAAAGAAGGTACGAACTATTCCGCTATATTTTGAAATTTGTGTTCCGAAAAGAATGCTTTAGGCTTTCTACGCTCGTCTAGTATATTTATTTTGGCGCACTAAACAATATGCGATTAGTAAAATCCCAATTTAGCCCAGTCGAAAATTCATTTCATGGTCCCTTAAAGGGTTCATGAGACGATGTTTCTACTTTCGATAAATACTCCTTAGAATCACTCCCTAATGTCAATAACTGCATAAGGTTGCCTACGTTTTTTTTTGTTTTTTTTTGTTTTCTTTCTAAACAATGGCAGTCACAAAAAAAAAAAAAAAAAAATTAGGGAAATATGAGCATCGTTCATCCTTTCAACTCGGAGCCAGAACAAACGGCCACGTGGCCTGTTGCCTATCTTATTGCCAATGTTAATCATAGCCACGCTCTGGGGCTGGCAAAGTAGAAAACGCGTGCTGAGCTCCAGACGTTTTAGAGTTCGGCTATTCTCATTACCGCGGTGGTCGGACACGAGCCACTACCCGAGTGTCCGCCGAGGCATTGATTGTAACAAGCTCAAGTCGAGTGCTTACGCAGTTCTCGTGTCTAATCTATGAGCCGCGCTCGACTGTCATCAGGCGGGTGGTTTCGATCCCACAATTACATCATCAAGCTTTGCAAAGGACAGACTGTAAGAAAAAGTCGCCTTTTATCCTCGCCATTTCACTGCGACAAAGAAGCTTCTGAACCAGAGGCGATCTGTGCAAGTATACTTGGGCCAGACTTGGGCCAGCACGCCTCTGCAAAGTCATGAATATTCTGACCCGATATCGATTCATGATCTGTCGGCGTCTCAAGGGCCGGGAAACGAAAAGTAGTTATTAAAGAGGAAACACGAAATAAATAAACTTAAATAAGCATTAAGCATATAAATGAATCTCGCAGTAAGTATTCAATACTCATACGGTTAGTGAATCGGTGTTGGGCAAAATACTCGATAAAAGTATTTAAGTTAAGTTAGTAAATACCTGCTTCATAGAGTGTTTAAAATACTACTCAAGTTATATTCACCGTAAAGTATCTTGAGTAGGGTACAAATACTTAGAAATGTAATTCAATTACTTTTGAAGATACTTCCGCATTGCGTAATTTGCATCGACGTCAGTCACAACGGCAATTATACAGCTGCGCAAATCTGGGTTACCAAAATGGTTTATTAGCACGCAACAACACAAAACAAAAAAGAAAGTTTCGTAGGGCTATTTTCTGCAACCCAACTATAAGGAGCAGGATATCTTCACGAATGACAAATGATGAGGCGTCGAAAATCTGAAGAAATTATGCGTTTAATGGGGCGAACTTGTGCCCAAAACAAAATAGAGAAAGGCTAGCGTCACAGGCGTCGATGTCGGCGAAACAGCAGGATCGAGCGCTGGGGCGAGACTGACTCCGGACCGCCACTCGGAGCACTTTTTGTACCCGCGTGGGTTTCTGGAACATTCGGCGTTGAAAGTTCGGCGGGTAGAACATTCGTAACTCGATCAGACGACAAGGTTCTTGAACGTCCGAGAAAAGCAAGTTGAAAGAATAAATTAAAAGACGAGTCAGCTCCCTGGTATCAAACGTGGAGCCTCCGCGCGAGAGCCAAGCGCGGTAACTATTCGGCCACGCGCTCGCTCGGGAACGCGCGTGGCAATATCACTGATACATGTTACAAAACATTCCTGTGACAAGGAAGAGGTCGCTTTAGCTATTGCGGAGGAGATCAGATGGTGGCGCCCCAAGCGGTCAGCTTTAGAACTACACGAATGGGAACAACGAATAACAATGACTCAGCGCTCGGCTGACATAACCGAACGCGGAGTCAGCGTTCGGCTGGAGTTCGCGTTTTCCGGTGAGGGGGAGGGGGGGCTCTTTAGTTATCACTCCGGCCTGAATGAACAATGCAGCATGCACGGTGCCCAGCTCAGCACAAAAGCCCAAGTGGTCAAGCTCACATCCTCTGACGACTGCTTTCGGGAGAGATCCGGCACTTAACGTCACTTCGCTAATTGTTGGTATTTTTACATTGCACTGTGCCCCGCGATCTATTAAAAAAGATGACATGAACATACCCACAAGGCCTGTGGGCATGTGCATAGGCCTTGTGTTGGGTAGACACCGAGGTGTGGGGGCAACAAACCGGTCAGAGCGCCTCGCCAATAGTGACATCGCTGAATATCACGTCCTGCGGCGCACCTTAGACGCATCGTTTAACCACAATCCATATTTTGACCACAACGTAAAAGGAGGAGAGGGAAGCTGCTTTTGTAAGAATTGTGAGTGACAGGTTAATCTTCTCTAATCTTCTGGGAGGAGAATAACGACGTCTGTGCATATCCGGGAGGCACAAAGGAGGATCGTGATAAGAGGGGAGCTCCTTTTTCCCCTTTTCTCGGGAGGTCATTGGAGCGCTCTTTCATTGGCGTCATGGATATGTGTGAATGGATAACAAAGAGAACCCACATATTAGCCATGGCAGTGGTCGCACCTTCTTCAAGTAGGTTTCGTTCAGAAAGACACTCAACGTTGGGGGACACTGTTTGCATTTTGAGAGGTCATCCAGCTCGTAGTTCGTTTCCTTTCCTGTTCTCTGCTTATCAATGTCCGGTTACAGACAGGGTTCGCGTGAGTAATAAGTGACGGTCTGACAAAAAAAAAAAAGAAACAAAAGAAAACCTCGACCTTTTGCTGTAGCGGGGTCAAATATACAAAAAGCAAAACAAAAATGTACTTTTTTTGTGTGTGTGTCCACGTCTCATTTTCTTCTATTTGTTATTTTCTAGACATTCAAGTCTGTTGTCGTAGGTCGTTTCCCGGTCTGCGTTGCGCCTCAGTGTGGCGGTCTTTACTTCCGTAAAACCACCCCTTTTGTTTGAGGATTTTTTGGGGGAAACTTTAGGAAACAAAATGCGTCTTTGGGAAGGCGAGGGAAAAACCTTCATTGTACGAACTTAGGGCTGAAATATGAGTTTCAAGCGTAAAAAAAAACTATCTTTTCACGAGCTCAATCAAAGTCACCGTACACTCTAAGAAATGCCTGCGCGTCTACTTACCCGCAGAACACTGGAAGAGCCAATCTCTGCGATCTACGAAATCAGCTCAGCGGATGATGAGGCGGAACATCTCTTTAGACCTAAAAATGAAGTCTGCGCTGTGGCATTACGCAATGCAAGCATGACGCTTTGAATTGCGTAATGCCACAGCGCAGACTTCATTTTTAGGTCTAAACAGATGTTCCGCCTCATCATTCGCTGAGCTGATTTCGTAGATCGCAGAGATTGGCTCTTCGAGTGTTCTGCGGGTAAATAGACGCGCAGGAATTTCTAAGAGTGTAGCTAATCGGAGCTAGCAACAGGATTCGGTTGCTCGAAAGAATGCTCACGTTTGCTTGTGCCACGCCCACGCCACTTCGTACCGAAAAACTCGGAAAATGGCGAAATATTAAAAATGTATTTGAGATATGACTATAAAATAGTCAGAAACGTAATTAAAATAGAGTAGTCAAATACTCTCGATCAAAAGTATTTGCAAGATACCAAGATACTTCAAAAAGTATTTAAAATACAGTATCTTGAGTAGTGTATTTGAGATAGGCACAAGTCTGGGGTGAATACATAATCTTCAATTTAAAATGTAATATTTAGGTAATCATGACACTACACAACAATTGCGGTCAAGAAAGAAAAACTCACCAGGCATAAATCAAAAGCGCTCGGGAACTTCGGCTCATTCGCGGAGTCAAAAAAAGAAATGATAGAAGTAATGCTAACAACTTGCGATTTGTGACAGAGGACAAGCACAATGTGCATGAGAACGCAAAGGAGTTTAAAATGGTTACACACGAATCAGGGAACTAAGAATTGTGATGCATGGTGATGGCAGTGTTCAATGAATAATGTGGCGGGAGGAGCCGCCTTACGAAGCAGTTTCTCTCGTTCATTCTGGTATCGATGGACGAAGTGCGTGTTGGTGCGCGCTAAGATTGACGAAAGAATAAACATGTGAAAGGAAGAATACACAACCACACCTTCCAAGTAGCAGCGGACATATAGAAATTCCAAAAACCGAGCAACCGGTTAAAGACGGGAAAATCGAGTCACTTTCCCTTTCCTATATTCCTGCCTACAAATTGGGGACTCGGATTTTGGTATTCCTATATGTCCGCTGCTAGTTCAAAGATGTGGTTGTGTCGTCTTCGCCCTACAGCTTTTGTGTTTTTTCATATATTTTGCAAATCTTTCTGGTACTCTTGATTGAGACATTCTTTTCCCCTGTCTTTCTTCTTCGACCAAGTTTCCCTGCTTTTACCACAGTCTCGGGTTTTCTACATCATGATCTGGTATTTTCGTTTGCGCATTTGGAGCGCGTCTCGGCGCCTTTTCTTTACAGGCCCTTCTTGTGCCAGTAACATGCAGGTCTGCTTGAAGCGAGCCGCGGACCAGACCTCATTGGAAGGACCGCCGCCAACCGCGGGCCGGTACTGAAGACCTTTGCGGGCCGGATATGACCCGCGGGCCGGGGTTCGGAGACCCCTGCTGTAGCGTGACGACCAGGAACCTAAGAGGCTGAATACCTTCCAGCCGCCGCTAATGCGTGGGTGATTGCTTCTTGCTCGCGTGCCAAGGGGGTCGACGGAGCCTTAACCTCTGCGCCGTTCTCCGGTCGTGTCCAGCGGAAGCACCAGTGACCGGCGCAAGCTCTTTCGCATCGTCTCTTACATCACTCTCTCTTTCTTTCTTTTTGCAAATCCGTGTCCTAAATTTTGTTCGTGGCGTTCCTCGCACTCCCCGACTTGTCCGGCCCTTGTCGAAGCGGTGCCGAAGGTCACGACGACGTCTCGCCTTCTTGTGTTTATTGTTGTCGGCTTTTTTTTTCTTTTTTTTTCGAGGACGCATGTCCCTGTTTGATGAAGCATTAACAAGGTTTCCACAGCGTCCACAGTTCGGTCTTCGCCTACGACGGAAAGAGGCCGACCCGTGCGGTCCAGAGGTCTTTCACGAACCTCGAGCCGCCATGACAATCAGTTGAAACCGTCGATGGAAAAAGCTTCGATGTAAGTGTTTCGAAAGTTACTAGTGAGATATGATAATCGCTCATCCTTTAAACTGCCATCCATGACACAAACCAGCTGAAGTTCTACTTCGTTTTACGCCTAGTCCGAAGGCAGCCAATCACGCAACGCCAAAACGACATCGTCATGGCTCTCGTCGCCTTTGTACGTTTGCAATCGCCAGCTGAACCATTCACGCACCAAAAAAAAAAAAAGCGCATATTCATGACGCAATTGACGTGCGTGATTGGTTTAGCCGGTGATAAAAAAAGGTATTTTTTTCGCCCACAATGTGCGAAGAAACAAAAGCGATATGCTGTAGGGCAGTCGCGCAATGCGGGTGGAACGGTGCCGTCAAGTCTCTGAGGACGTATGTGTGACGTGGTTAATTCTCATAGCCGTCGCGGTTGGCGTCGTGGATGCCACGATCACGACCGCCACCAGTACTCGGTGATCCGTGAAGTAAATGATTAAGCGCGGTGGAAGTTTCTAAAACCATCTGACATTACGCGTAGCAACTGGATACTGCCGAAGCGGGATTGCGCATAACGCGAGTAATGTTTGAAAACAGGTATTTGAAGCTGACGACACGGAAGACTCTCCCTTCGTCGCGTTTTTACTGGCGGGATACCGGGCCTCCCCGCTCTTCTCTCTCCGCACTGCGCAGCCAATGGGAAAACCCGACTTCCCTGGACTCGCACAAGCAGAGAGAAAAAAAAAAAAATTTTGCCCTTCGAGTTTCATCCAGTTTCATAAATTCAGAACAAATTTAAACAACCCAGCGTTTTGAAAGTACTCAACTGTTTTATTCTCACCTCGTGTTTTTTTTTTAATTTTTATTATTAACAACCACAACAGGTATTTTGTTCGCGCATGATCAGAAGCGCTTGCACATCGCTGACTTGAGAGATTCACAAAAAGAATCAATTCTGTGGTGAAAAAAATACAAAAACACGAAAGGATAAACAGCTCCCACACAATGTGAAAGTGACAACCGAAGTCAATCATCATGATAAAATAAAATTCACCAAGAAGAGTCGAGAGCAGGATCCGACCCACGGAGTGCTCATCGACCACCAGAAGGAACACTTAATTAGCTCTAAACAAGACGAGAAAAAAAATCTGGAAAAGACAATCACTCGCTCCTCCCCCTCAACCAGTAGAAATCTACACAGCTGCGGGGACTGCAGCCTCTGTGACCGGCGTCGCTTCAACCTTCGTCGTCGTGGTGTCGCTTACAGCAGGACTCGCGCTGGACGTGTCCTCTGAAGCACTAGAAGACACTGCAGCCTGGGTCGACGTGGACACCTCTTCAGCTTTGTGGGTCGACGACAGCACTTCTTCAGCTGCCTTTTCTACGCTGAGGGCAGCCTTGGGGAGAGCCTCTGCGGATTCGGTGCCACTGGAAGCAACAGCAGACACATCCGTAGAGGCCTTGACTTCCGGCGCAGCTGTAGAGGTCGCGTGGTCAACCAATGTGACGCCCCCGGAAGTGGTATGATGACTTGCAGTTTCTGTTGTGACCTTTTCGGCTTCCATGGTCTCGGCGGGCTTCTCGACAGCCTCTTTGCGTTCCGTTTCGGCGGGAGGGGCGACAGTACGCTCGCTGAGGTCGGATTCAGACTGGACCGGCTCGTCAATGTCCTTTTCCTCAGCGGCGGCGACGACATCGACTTTAGGGGCCGAGACCTCTTCGGTAGATTGGGTTACCGTGGAGGCTTCGGAATGTTCGACAGCAGCAGCGGGGACTTCAGCGTGGGCTTCCATTGCTGCATGACCTTCAACAGGAGTGGGCTCGTGGGACGCTGGGGCATCTGGAGATACGTCGGTGGCTTGAGTGGTGGCTGGGGAAGACTCAGGTTCACCTGTCTTGGTCTCGACGGCGGCGGGTTCCTCGTGGACAGCGTCACTGGCCTCTGGCTGCTTGGACTCTGGGGCGGGCTCGGCGGCTTTCTCCTGTCCCTCTACCGCAACAGCATCTTCGGGCTTTCTCTCCACAGCTTCCTTGGCTGGCTCTGGAACGGCTTCAACAGCCGGCTTCTCCGTCTGAAAGTAAAGAAAGTCGAGCGGTTTGAATTTTAAAGAAAATATACGGAGAGTCGTTTTGCCTAGGTGAATTAGGCGGATGTTATACGCAGATAGGTATAACAGGCGCCATTACGTAGATTGTTCTCGAATGCCCCATTGTAAAACAAGTTCCAGGAGCATACCTGGCCGCCTTTAGTAAGGACAACTGTTCTGGCTTAGTTGTAGTGAAAAGAGCACAAATTCAATGAAGGCAGATAATTATATTCGAATGGGAGAACACTGAGATTCATTCTTGGTGTTACGGAATGATAACGTACTAGAGGTACGATGAGTAAGGATCGCTCCCTGAGAGCTAGAGGTCGAGATGTCTTCAAACGCCAAATGAACATAAGCTTCTTGTGCTCTGTAACGTGGCGATAGTCGGGACCTACCGTCCACTTTATTTGTAACAGTCCTCAGTGGCTATACGAAAGGTAACCACTGTATTTCTTATTAGCACAGACCTCTATTAGCACTGTTGCTGCACTCCACTAATCAATCAATAGCCGGAGTGCAGTCACATACCTGCTCCGTACGTCCTTCCACCCTCTCTTTGACGGCGTCCACTTCCTTGGCAGGCTCTTCGGTTTGCGGCTTCTCATCCGACTTGGCTTCTTCCGCCACGGGACTAGGCTGGTCGGCTTGAACCTGAGCAGGTGTGGAGCTCGGCAAAGAGGAAGCGGTCACTTGAACCACCTCTTTCTCGTCGGCTTGCTGTGCCTCCGCGGCGGGAACTGACGTCACTTCCGATGACGTCGTCGTAGATGAAGACGTAGTGGAGGTTTCCGTGGACTTGGAAGCCTGCTCCGACACGGCGACCACTGTGGCCGAGTCGTCGCTTCGCGGTTCAGCCTTTTCCGTGCTAGAGGCATCCGTGGTGGACGGCGCGTGGGTGGTGTCGGTCATGGCGTGTACGCTGACCTGGGTCGATGATCCGACCAGGGTCATGACGGGAGCGGCCCGCGCTAGCCAGGCAGAGCAGAGCACCAGGCATGCCAGGGAGGCCAGTTGAAGGAATCCCTGCGAAGAGCGCGGCAACGTGACCATTCAAGCCTACCAAGAATAGATCCTGCACTATGGTGACATTTGATTTTTTTTTAATAACGCGAAATACTGGCTTACTGAAACAAATATTATTGATTCAATGGGTGATTAAGGTCTACTGTGCTGGCGTGGTACATTTAACGTGAGACTCAACAAGCCCGAAAACTACGTCGTTGTTTTGTCAAAATCGTTTTTAGTGTAGAACATCAAACTTTACAATCACAAGTAGGCTTGTAAAAAAAAAAAAAAAGCTAAAAAATAAGTAGTTGCGTGCTTTGGTTAACCGTGTCACTCTACCTGCGAACTCAAGTAATTCAGCTGATTAGAAGTGTTACCAAGGTATACAAGAATATAAAGATTAATATTTGAATAATACATACTTCAGTGACAGCACTCAAGCTTCCAACACGCAAATTATATCCTCACTGCTCTTCCATGGTAAGTGATGAGGTCGTATCATTTCAAACATATTAAAGACATGCGTTAATAATTCTTAAAGAGAAGCTCCGGCAGTTCCTCACTCATTTTAGAATGCCCATGTTTTTTGCTCTTTTCGGCTTGCTATTTATCATTTCTAAATTCAAAATCGCCATTGAGAAAACAGCAAAGGAAGATGATGCCGAAACCAACAACCAACAACGTTCTCCGGGGGTCATACATTGCATGGTGTATAACCTTCTGCAAATCAAGCAAACAGTGTGAAAAAACAAAACAAAAAACGACATCGAGATGCGCGTGTTTTCTCGTTTTGCTGGTGCTGAGCGCGTGCTGACGGCGGGCTTCCACAGTTGTTATGCAACGTGCATTCCGCACCATCAAGACTGCCGGTCTTAGCAGGCTATTAATGCATGTGAGCTCGTTCTGAGCGTGCGCTTTAAACATCGCCCTCAAATATGGCGTCCGGTGAATACCCTATATTCATTTCGTACCATTAAACTTCTTGTAACCCGTGGGAAGAACGCTGTACTGCCCCTACATTGCCCCGTATTACATCTGACGGCACGTTTTCAGCCAGTTGAGCCTCCCAGCCTCTCAGACCAAATTTAAAACTTCAGTAACTTCGCGAAAAAAACTGTATTGCGACTTGAAACTTTGGTTCCTAGTTCAGACGTGCATTTTAATGCGTTGAACAAATTTTAAGACAAATCAGTGACTATCTCAATTTCGTCTCTTTGGGATTAACTAGATTAAAACACTAGTCAAATGCTATATAATGTAAAATAACGATAAAATGCTTAAACAAAATATAATATCTAATATCTCGTCTTCGCCATTTTTTGCAAAACTCGGCAAGGATTCCTTTGCATCCGTTCTCGCTGAACGAATGACTGCGCAGCGGGGTCATGGCTTTTACAGTGAGTTTTTTGTCCGTTTGTATTTGTTATAGTTGAAGATAATAGTCCGTAGAATCTCTGAACCATGTCCTTGAATTTCTGCTAAATTTCTTTGTAACAGTATCTTTTTTTTTAGAAGTGTTGCGATTTGTTGCTATGGGCTGAATGCACCAGTTGCTGCTGCCGTTTGTGGTTTCTTTGTTCCATCAGGTCGCAATGGAGCGTTCCTTCTTATTTAGAAGTTGTCTATGCGAGGATTCAAATCCACTCAGGCAATACTGAACGGCGATCAAATCATTGTTGTCCGCAAAACAATGGTAGGCTAGAGTGACGTCATAAAACGGAAGTAATTCAGACATATGAGACCCTTTTATAGAACGACGTTCTCAAAGTGAGAGAAAAGACCGCAGGAACGGTGCATCCTAGTTCGGAGGGCATTACGTGCAATATTTTGGTATCCAAGTCTTGAAATACGAGCCAAGTTTCCATATACAATGCATGGAAACTGTTTAATGGACAAGAGTTTGTGCTTCTAGTCTGCCATTCATTTTTGCGTAAAAGCAGAACAGTAAATCTTTATTGTTTGAAGACAAATGCATCAGGTCCCACGTGCGTTCACTATAGATGCGTCTAACCCCTTCGAACTCCGTTTAGTTGTATAACATCTGTAAATCCTGTATCCATGTGGTATTTCTTTCCAACACCACCTAGAATAATCAAAGCCTGTGAACAGCCTCTTCTAACTCTACGTAATGTCATTAAATTCGGATGGTACGCTTAACAACTGCCCCCCCCCCCCCCCCAAAAAAAAAAAAAAAAAAGAGTCCGTTGTTTTTTGTGATTAAATCAGCATATCACGTAATCGCTTGACAGTGACTGAAGAGCAAGACGGAACAAAACTACGTTCAAATTAGGTGCGGTTGACGTCTATGACGTCGGCCGCTCCGCCGACACTTTAAATTCTGGGCAGTGACCTCAACGACGGAGAGGCCCGGAGGGACAGTCATCCGACAGCGGTCCTCTTGCCTTCCGACACCGCTGGAGAGCCCATACGTTTAAGAGAGGGAGCAACTCAAACCGTCGAAAGCGTTTGCAGTTTCATGGCGGACACTTCCTGCGCAGACTGCTGGTGCTCATGCGCGTGCGTGAGTTGCCTCGTGGGGATGAGGACAGCGGGCGGAGAAGTTGAACGAAACCTGTGAGACGTTTGACGCGAAAATCCAATGTCCTTGGCACCAACAAATTCTGTGTATGTGAAACGGCTGGACGCGCGCAACCTCGGGGTTTCCCCTTTGGACGTGGAAAGGGTGGCTGCCGCCATCTATCGTCGTGGAAACCGATCTACACAGCGGAGACGTCTTGGCGAATCCGGTGTCTCGGTATGTCGGCGGCTTGAACTCGTGTTCAAGCCGCTCGGGGAGAATTATTTCATGCTGAAGGCTTGCTGTCTCATGCAACTGAGCGAAGTAGAATGTATCCCTCCTAGTAAATTATTTGTTGACGCTTTCCAACACCTCCTAGGGTAAGAAAGCCTTAGTGCTGAATTTTTCCGCGTCATCAAAGAAACCACCGCAGGTTCATAGGTTGAACAAAAGTGCTCCGTCAGCGTTAGGCTTGAACTCGTATTCAATCATCGAGTCCCAGCTGAACACTTGTGTTCAATCAACTAGTCCCGGCTGAACTCGAGTCTCGTGTTTAATCTGTGCCAAGCGGCGGTCTTTACTTTTTAGTGACTCCGAAAAATTCAGCATTACAAGGCCTTTTCATCTAGAAGACGTTCCTCTCGTTCTTCTTTCGACTCCTCCTCGCAGCTTGTGTACTGCAAAGGCGGCCCATAAAACACGTGACCCCAAAGGAGCAGTTGGACACACTCTGAAATCTAGGCATACACCATCGACACCGCACCGGCGGAACCGGTGGACCGCTGTGCTTTCTCGCGGGGGCGAGATCGGGGGCACGAGTCACGTCGTCTCGCCTCTCTGTGACCTTGGCCGGGCAACTCGTCCCTCGTTTTCATCATCGTCGTGATTATCGACGCTGGCAGCGGCCATCTTGTCCGAGCACGTCCGTGCGAGGGGCGCTTTCACATTCAACGCGGGGCTTCGCCGAAAACCCCGGTCAATAGCGCGACGCGCCGGTTCCCGACCACTTTGGATGCGGTGCACGCGACGGAGAGGTCGTGCAAAGGTTCCGTCAGCCACAGCGTCAGCGGCATATGAGTCGGCGTACGATTGTGAGCAACTTGTTATCACTTGTGAAGGTGTATGTATGTACTCGAAAGAAAACGCGTGTGTGTGTGTGTGTGTGGGGGGGGGGGGGGGAGGGGGGGAGTTGCTTTATAAAGTTTAAAGAAAAAGTTTTTTTTTTTTTTTAATTTCAAATGGGAGAACATGTTGCTGAAACGTATGCTTCAAATTAGCGCTCGCCCGCCCAGTCTAAAGTGTGAATAGAAAAACAATATCGAGCTTTGTGCCCCGATGCGTATTCTGCTACTTACCATTCAGCGAACTTAAAAAAAAAAAAAAAAACTTTGTCGTATGGCGGTTTAGACACAGCGTTAAGTTGTTTCGCCTTGAAGCTGTAGATTGGCAATTTAGCTAGTGCGGCACGACACCTAATTTGTTTACTGTTGAAAATGTCTTTACTACACGGCAAAGTTATATTCCGGTACCTGATGTCAAGCCATAAGTATTCCTTTTTTTTTATTTTTAGACATGTTTCACGCAGTAGGGGCTACACAACCCCATTCTGGTGAAGAAGTTCTCACAAGGAATCGGACAGAGACGGGGGAACGAGCCCAGGAATTACTGAGATAGAATTCAATAGGGTATATCTGTGTATTCTAACAGAAATGACACCTTTACTCACATTTATTGAAAACCATAAACGTTTTTTAGTCAAGGAACACCGAAAGAATAAGACACAGATGTGGGACGAGGGACCGACGTACACCTCCTTTCATCGAAAGAAAGTGTACTTCGCCTCTCGTAGCACCTGTGTCTTATTTTTTCGGTGTTCCTCAACTCAACCAACACACTGGTCAGTCTACGTTGTTTTAAGTCAAATTTGCATGAGAGGTTGGCTAAGAAGTTTTACGACGAAACAGCAGAAAGCACCGCGTCAATAACGCCACAACAACTTGGTAATTTATTGCCCTAAACTAATAGCGTTTATTAGGAGAGGCTAAATCGGCAGACTCTCAAATTTCACTGGGCATCGTTAAAATTTAAGGATAGTTGACGTATATTCACCGATAACGCCGACAAGACGTTCGTATCAACCGAACGTGCAGTTTATCACTCTAAAAAACGCCCGTGCGTCTACTTTCTTGCACAAGACTCGGAGAGCCAATCACCGCAGCTTACGGAGGCAGCTCAGCGAGTGACGATGCCGAAACACATGTTTAGACCAAAAAACGCAGTCTGAGTTGTGACGTTAAGCAATGCAAGCATGACGTTTTGCATTGCTTCATTGCTTAATGTCACAACTCAGACTGCGTTTTTTGGTCTAAACATATGTTTCGGCATCGTCAATCGCTGAGCTGTCTCCGTAGTTGCGGTGATTGGCTCTCCGAGTGTTGTGCGGGAAAGTAGACGCACTGGCTTTTTTTTAGAGTGTAGCATTCTTTACGAACGTTAAGGACAGCCGGAAGCGAGACTACATCGAGATACGGCTCCTCGTTTGACTGCCTCGGAGGAGCAACTTGGCGAGTGCAGTAAGACTCTGGTGGCAGTAGGGTTAGTGACACCGCAGTAATGTTTACGATAGCCCATGGATGTAACTTCTAGCACGTAAACACCGCGTGACGGTTTTCGCTATACAGATGCCTGCAGGTTGGAAAGCATGTGAGAGTTGAACAAGGAAGAGAAAGTCATGTTGGAGTTGATCCAAGCCTCGTTTCATCCGAGACAATGCGCGCCTGAAGACCGTTGTGAACGCGAAGGCGCCATGGGAAGACCCGTTGCAGACGGACGATGCGTGACCTACATTTTTTCTCTCTCACGCTCTCATCGTCTATTGTCATATTTTCATTGTTTATTTTTGCTGACCTTTTTGTATTAAATTCATTGTTACGAGCGAACGTGACTTGAGTCGGGGATGAAACTTTCTCCTGCATCCCCGCGCGAGCACTGTCGTGGGTGACGGCCGCGCCACCTCGGAGTATATATATTTTCCTATGCTTCACTCGTTTCTCGAAACGTGGAGGTGTATAACTTGTGCGGCTCGTGGGGTGCATTGCATGCGCTCTTCTTCCTTTTTTCCGCCTGGTTCCATGTGGGTTTGTGTCATTGTACACGCCACAAGTTTTATGTTCATTATTGCATAAAAGCAGGACGCATATTAATGCGTCATGATATAGCTTTGAAACATCTTTCGTACACCCTATCGTGGTTTTTTTGGTGTGGTAAATTTTGTCGTGTGCATATTTCGAACGTAGAGCCTACAAGACAGCATGACACAGATACCGACTACGAGACTCGGCAACTGTGACATGGTGCTTTTTCATCGATTTAAAGTTTAGAAATCGCTACTGAGTACTTTGGTTAATTGATACAATGTCTCGTGTGGTAATCATTACGCGTAACCAATTTATTGCTTTGCCGGCTTGATGCTTGTCACAATACATAAACATTTAATCTAGTCTTGAGCTACGCGATCGTTTTGGTATAGCTGATAAATTCTCCAGCGGTCTTTTCGCATTGCAATTGAATATCGCTTGTGAACTGACTTCTCTATTGTCACGAACACTGGCAAAGAAAAATAAACCGTAGTTGATTTTCTCTTGTGTTTGTCGTTCTCGTATAAAACGTTCGACTCCCTCTTATTAGGATAAAGGATTTTTCATCAAGAAAGGCGGCAGCGTTTTTGTTGTGCATATTTTGGTATAAGGGCGGGGAATCAAACACCACTTGCGTTAAAAACCGAACTAGCACTACACAAAGTTTCGAGATATATTAGTGCTTTGAGCTCTACCAACGAAGAAATAAATTGAGTCGGTCTACTCAGACATGTTCACTGAATTTTACATAACTATAAGTAAAACGGGTTGATGTCCCGGTCGTGTCGTGTCAACCAGTTATATTCCGAAACTTCAATTTTCCCGAGAATCTTTACGCTGTTTTTTTTTTTTTTTTTTTTCAGCAACTTACTTGTTTAATTTCACTTCCGTCATTGAAACTTACTTCTTTTTTTTTTTACCGTGTTGAAAAAAAGACAAACTGAAGAAATTTCCTCATTGCGAAGACATAGAAAAAGATCAGAAAAGCTAAATTCCTTCGCAACTTTCGCCTTATCCTAACACCTCCCTAATCGATAAATAGTCTGTCGCTCTTCGCATTGCAATTGAATGCCATTCGAAGAGACGATAACAAACATAAAAAAAGGAAAAAAAGAGAAAAGATACCCAGGCAAAACGAAACAAGAGACGTTCGGTACGCCCGACAATGATTTCACTCTGGCCAACTTTCCATATATAGGATTCCACACCAGATTTCACTGCGTGCAGTGCTATTCTAATTCACTGCGCGTTTCCTCGTGAGCTATCCGTTGGTACGAGTATAAATGAGAGACGTACCGTACCGCCGCTTCGTCTTCTTTGAAGCGGCTACACTTCGTCTCACCTTAGGCCAGACCGCACAAAGACGCTACGTGCTATCGAAGCCGACCCAAAGCCGTGCGAGAGCCACGTGACCTTGGAGAAGAGGCGTCGTGGCGCTCAGGGCACCAATCACGTGATATAAGTTAACGACGCTGTATTGGCTGGGGTGGCTCGAAGAGCGTCGGCTGCGGTCCCACCGTAATGTGAAACGGGGTATAACCTCCGCGGCACAACGGGGCCTGCTTTGAGGTCAGGACGATTTCGTCGCTGATGAACTCCGGGCACTGCGGACGATTGCCCGCCGCGCGACGCGTTTCACGGGCGACGCTGAGCTCTACGTCTTTGCTGCCGAGGCGAATGAGTCACCGGCCTGAGCACGCGTGGTACAACGGACCCGTTTCGCAGCTGATTTTTTTTCTTATGTTTGAGCTGGAAAGGTGACAAACAAGTTTCTTACTTTCTTCATTTTCTTATTTCATTATATTTTTTGTAGGAATTGATATGAGACGTGGAGTCGAGTTTTATCAAAGGCTAGGAGAAGCCGCCCTTGTTGCGGTAGGGTTTACAACTGGCTGAATGCTCACGAAACTAGTAAGCGAAGTCAGAGACGAACGCGAAAAAGTGTACACGGGCAAGCGCTTCTCTGTGTTCTCTTCTTCGCATCCGTCTTTGTTTGCGCTTGCAAGTTAAGGAAGCAACGTGCGCATAAACCTACCTTAATGCACAAACGAGATGCCGTACGAAGAGCTCTCCTCTGAATATTGTTATTTTATGTGATTATTCTTGCTCGTGTGTTTGTTTTTGTTTAGCGAAGGTATTTCATCGTTGTGTCGTCGTTTATAATTTGCCTTACGAGACGACAAATAGCTCACCTAATTATCGTACGACATTTGGTCTGTCCAAATTTTACAGCATCTGTACAAACCGCTTTCGAAATCGTGTTGGGTATGCAGACATTCATAACCTGGGACCTGACTTCCATCTAAATCTAGCATTTATGAACTCAAATCAAGAGAGTGTGATCAATACTTTTTTTTTTTCAACCTCTTTCGTAAATATTTGTTTTAAGTTCACAGCTAGAGAAACACGAAATAATAAAAACGTAGATTGACAAGGTCAGATACTTTACCAACACCTTTCTTGTTTATATAATGCTATATAATTGCATGGGATCCAGAAAAGCAAAGTACTCGGTTAAAAACAACATTTCTCAGCTCTCTAATAATAATCGTATGATCTTATTGATCGGCCTCTGGAAGAAAGTATTAATAAACAAATGAAAGACATGCCTGTGATAAAAGTTTTTTTTTTTTTTTTTAATATGAAGTGACTTATCTTCCATAAAACTAAAAACGGTAGTAATTGTGTTAGTATAATTACGTTACTCTAATTGAGTTGTTCCCTTGCTGTTACCAGATCGAAGTCTTTAGCCAATTTCCATCTGAATCTGTGTTAGGCCGCCGTGTTTGCACGCAACCACGCGACTCTGAGATGTACCCTAAAGGAACCCTGAAATGAATCTTTCGTTTGGAACTCCCAGCAAGATATTTGTACATGGAATGTTTTTAGAGGCACTGACTGACATTTTGCATGCAACACGTGCCTCGCGCACCTCATAGACTTCAGACGCAATTTCGACGAACGCCCAGGCAAGAATTTTGATCAACTTTGATAAGGGATTTGAATTAACACCCCAGGCTAGCTTGGCTGATACATTCGAATGCGTCATCACACTATAACCAACTAGGAATGCAAAATTTTCGAAAACTTTAAGATAAAAACAAAATAAAAGACGGGGTTTTTTTTTTTTTTAAACTCTGGAAACATTTGGAAATTTCTTTTTCAAGAGTACTGCAGCAATCTTTTGAAAGATACCGACATATATAAACAACGGCAAAAAATTTCCGCCAGTTTTGGGGGTAGTACAGTTAGTTACCTTATACTATTTTTGAATGTTTATGAGAACTTTGTCAATTTGGCAGATTATTGACTACACATACGCATCTGGTAATAACAATACACTCGATCTTCATTATGCTAAATGCTGTTTTGGGTTTACTGAAACATGTACACATGGTGGTGCAGAATTGGAGGCTCGCTCGCCTGTTATATACAGTCCCATGTTTTTCATTGACTGAGGCCGTGGCAATGTATTGGACGGAAAATACGTGATAGCTGGCATAAAACAAAAACGCTTCGTTACGTACATGCACATACCACATGAATAAATCTAAGGCAGCACTAAATTATCACAACTCTCCTTTAAAGTTTTGAAACCGTTATTTTGATATTTTTAACATATATAGCCATACTGCTGCACAATTCATACTGAACAACAAAATAATACTCATTTTGTGTATGCTTTTAGGCAGTGTTGTACACGTTCCTCACAAAAAGGAACGAAAGCTGGTTTCTCGTTCCTTCTCATTTTTGGAACGCGTTCTCGTTGCAAGTTCCATCTGTGAAAAAGGAACTCGTTCCCGTCACAGTTAAAAATGGGACAGATTGTTTGCTGATTACCATATTTAGTTAGACTAAGCAAAGTTTTATTTTTTTTTATCTATTCCATCAAATGGGAACATACGAATTTCAATGCCGTGGTGGAAGGGCACAAGTATAAGAAAACAAGCGATAGCAAGGTTTCATTTGTTGATATATTCAAGTTTACAAATCTCAGCTTTTAACCATATAATTTTATATATATATAATTTTAACCATATTAAGTTTTGTGGTGGACGATTCAGACGAGCCAAATGTACTGTTACACCACATTGCTCGAGCGTTTAACAACAGCCTCACACGTTTCAATCCAACAAAGTCCCTTGTTCGAACTTAACAAAAGTTGCTTCTCGATGTTGCTGTCCGCAAGACGAGCAAGTGAAGGAGAAGGTAGGGCTTTCGGAAAGTCAGTCTTGAAAACTACAAGTGCTTCTTCGTGAAGGTTGGATTCGCTGTCCAGTTTGAAGGTGATGGATAAGGGGACAAGGAATATAGGTTAATTTTTGTGTATCTTTCAACTTTCAAGTGACCACTGTTCGGGATACAAGGGTGTGTTAGATGTCTGGTAGCCTGTTATTTTGTTGTAATTGTACGTCTCTTAGTGGAAATTCAGTGATGGCAGTAGTCGGCCTTAGCTTTCTGGGTGTTTGATTCCTGGAAGCAAAGAAAGTAGCTGAGTTTGAAACGTCCCTCTTTCTGTGTCTTTCCCTCCGACTAAAAGTTTTGCTTTTCATACTGCAGTCTCGGGCACTCAAAAAAAAAAAAAAAAAATGTCCGCTAGCTTCTCTGCACCCGACTGTTTCCTAGCGAGGACCACACAAAATAAGCCCTAAGATAAGTAGAGTAACCAAAACATTAACGAGATCCTGCACTTCGTAAAGCTATTGTTTTAATACTTATAGAATTTCCCTCTTAGAAATAGAATACAAATTACCCCACAGCACGAAAAAAAAAGGAACGACGTTTTTTTTTTGTTTTTTTTTTCGTTCCAGTAAATATATAACGAGTTCCCGTTCCAGTTCACCAATGCAAAATGGAATGGCGACGTTCCTTTCTTTCCGTATAAAAGGAACCCGTTTCAGGAACGCCGTTCCGTACAACACTGCTTTTAGGGCGACGCGACCTGCACTGTAGACAAAATGACGTTCCATAGGATTACTTTAATGTTAATTTTACCGTATGGTGTAGAAATTTTCTTAATAGGCCCGTTAAAATTCAAATAAATGAGGTATAACTTTTTTTCTCGCTTTTCATTAAAAAATATGATTAATTTTTTTTTACGAGCTTTCCGATAACTAGCAAAGACCAATGTTGGCGCTAACGCGTTACTATAGCAACGGCGTCAGCTGTAACGTGTTAATTTCTTCGGTAACACGTAGTAACGTACCCGTTACGTTTTAGAAACGGTAGAGGATACTTATGCTACTTATTTCGAGTAATGGGTTCTTCCCAAGACTTGAAAACCAAAATTACACCTGAATTTTTTTCGTGTTTGTGACTTCAAGTATATAAACTCTTGCACCAGATTAGGCCAAGAGACATCCGCTATCACTTGGAGGAACTAAATGAGGTACCCCTCGTCTTACTAAACAACGTTTTCAGGACTGGGCTGATGGCAAACAGGTTGAAAGTATCAGTCATTAGACCCGTCTATAAAAAGGGGAACAAAAAAGTACTCGCTACTTGCTGCCTGTTGTTTCCCGGGTCGTGGAAAGTTTCTCCAGAGATATCCAGTCATTCCGACAGGGAAAAAGCATTACATTATTCCTTGAAAATTTCACCAAGTGCATTCATGAAAATATTGATGCTAATAAACATTTTCTGTCACGATTTAAAGATATTTAGGAAAGCCTCTGATACAAAATAGTACTAACTATTAATTAAAAAAACTGGAAAATATTGGATTCAGGGGACTATTTTTAAAAGTGATGGAAGATGATTTTTCTAATCGAACTCAGAGTTAATATTGGTACCAGTCTCAGTGACGCAATACGTGCTGACTGCGGTGTCTTACAAGGGTCGGTCTTGGGATAATTTATTTATTTATTTTTTTATTTACGCGAATGACTTAGGCCTACTACCCTTCGGACCAAGAATCTATCAATATCCCGGCGACGGAACACTGGTATTGCCTCATCAAAGCTATGAAACAACAGGCGTAATATCTCAAAAAGGACATTCAAAAGTTAATCGACTGGTTTTCTGAAAATCGTATATTTGTTAATAACACGAAAACAAACTTAATTTGTTTGCGAAGCCCTCAAAAACGATTCAACCTTCTTAGGCCACTTTACTTGCGTTCACCTCACTGCACTCAATGTAACTGTCAAGGGTTACGTTATGCCGTGGAAACAAAATAACGTGGCCTCATTTTCGACGAAACTTTGTCGTGGAATCTGAATAAAGACCACCGGGTAAAATGAATGCGTGTGTTGTCGGCCTACCTATATAGACTAAATGGAGGGAAGATTCAAATACGACGTACGGTTTATGTGGCCCTAGAGGAGTCATTACTGCGCCATGGAATTTCCGTCTAAGGACCTGGCTGTAACTACAGAAATCATAAAATGAATATTATAATTAAAAGAATCGCGAAGAACATAACTGATGGGTTCAGCCTAGGATGTTTTGACTTCGAAGAAAAAATGCTTCAATTTAATATTGTGTTCTTTGAGAGACTACGCGAATTTATAGTTTTAACTAAGTATTACTACATCTCTAACTTCGGTGCATATGCTGATAGGCAGAAACAGCTGAAACACACAGAGACATGCCTGGTACCAAGAAGTTTTTTTACTAATTATGGTCGATGGCTGAGAAGGTTCTATGACCCGTGCTGTTGCAATGAACTACCGTCAAGTTTTCTTGATCTAGGATCTCTGTTCGATGGTAAAAATGAAACTAAAAAAGTGGTGTGCTGAAAGGGACAAACATGAAGGTGTATCTCGACTCGTATAAAATGTTCTAAGGCAACTTTTTTTTGTGCTTTGTGGTTTGGGCTGAGTGTGTCTGAGGAAAGTCTTTACGCTCATAATTTGCATCATGTTGAGTCAAATGTACTTTTTTTTTGCAGTGTGTATGTCATTATGTATTATGTGTATGATGCGTGGCTTTCGCTTATATTCATTTCCTTTTTAATATTTTTTGTTGAGTCAGGCCTTGGCATTGTGCACACTCAGTCGTTCGAGTGTTCGTAACAACTAATTCTTGTGTTTGGATTTGTTTGTGTTACTATAAATTTGAACTTCGTTTCGGTTTACAAGTAATGATATACCTAAATGCCGAATCAGCGCCAGGCACCGCGCACAAGGACGCCAGTGCTTATGCGAACTGGGGCACACTGTGCTTTAAAATGTTAGTATTTCTTTTCTTCTTCTTCCATACGAATAAACTTTCCCCTCCACTCGACCCACATACCTTCAAAATCAGAACACTAAAAAAATAAAAAGAGAAGGTAATTATATTAAGTTTTTGCATGGACATAATGTTTTTTTTTTCCTCTTAAATATGGCACTTTTAGGCATACCTGTAACCCAAAATGGTAAAACATTGAATTCATAAATCAAAATGTAATGCAAAAGTATACGTTCGTTACTTTTTATCGGTAACGGTAACGCGTTTGTATTACTTTGAAAAAAACAAATAACGTGTTTTGTTCCTTCTTTTTTAAGTGTAATGCTTAAAACACTGGCTAAATTTAAATCTAGCTCGACTGTGCACCGTGCTCTACAGACTGAAATAAATTGTGCCTCGTTAGTGTTCTGCCCGGACTTGTGCTCAATTATTCCATCAAAAAACACTCGCCGCAAGATTCGGCTTTGCCAAAATGTGACGACACTTTATAAAATAAAAAAAAAAAAATAAAAAAAAGAGGAGGCAGTGAAGGAGTCTTGAGTTTTTATAGCCATTGACTGGTTAAAAACGGAAAGCGTGGTAAGCTTTGAACATCTTACTTTTTGCTGCGCAATCAATGAGATTGATCAAAGCACGAATCGCAAAGCAAGAAGCGTGTACGAGTCGCACCCTATATTTCTTAAGCGGTTATGGTCACCGACAACTTAAGAAAAAGAGGGCGTGACGTGTACGAACCCCTTATTATTGCTCTGGAGCCAATGATATTGTAACAATAGCCGATAAAAATGAAAAAAAAAACATAATTGAGGCAAGAAATTAACGTGTCAGTGCGTATAGCAGCGACTATTCGCCGTGAGAAATTCGCAAGGGACACTTCTGTTTTCTTCACTACGGGTAGTGCACGTGCCACCCACGCGGTTAGGTTTGAACTTTTATAGTGCACAGAAGCTTGCCATTGCACGTGCTTGCACCAGCAGAGGAAGTTGACCTCACTTTGGGTTGTGAAAAAATTCCACCAGGCGGCGGTACCCAAACTTCTCGCCGCGAATACGCCAACCCAATTCTATGACGTCACGCTACAGCGGTGGCGCTGCTATCGGCACTGCGCTTGCGCAGATGCGTCATCTCTGCGCGAATCTGGTTTCTGCGCAAGCGCAGTGGTGTGGGCGAACGCCGAGTTGTTTGTGAACAGTGAGTGTGTCCGTCTGTACACGGGGCTGTTTGGCTGCGTGAATGTACACCGACTTATACTACTGATGGCATCACGTCAAGGCGATGGCGTTGGCCATATTCCCGGGTGCTTATGTGGCTCTCTCGTGAAAGCGGGTTTGCGCACGTGTGCAGTGCCAACATCTAGTTAGGTGGTATCGTCACACACAGCTCCTGTGCGCACGAAGGATTATTATGTAAACGAGGAGTGGGTGTATGGTTCGAATGAAGATAGTCTCCCTTATTGAGTCTCGTTTTATGAAAAGAAAAATAGCACACGTACAGCAAAAAATAATAATTTCTAAAGCGTCGGAACATGTTGTCAAGACGCCACCGCTATAACTGGTTGCTGCAGAGTCACATGTTGTATGAGAAAACGTTACAGAGTTCAACTCGCTTGCACCTTCGCATTAACCAGAGGGCTAGTGTGGGCAAATGTGACGTCATATACTAAGCAAGCAGCGTGGGTTGTTTCGACACCTCGCCCCCTCTCCCAACTAAATTTTAATATTTTTTAACACGTTTCCGGGGCTTATCTGTTGAAGACTATGTTGCTTGGATTATCCTATGTTTAACACTAAATATGTACTATATACGGCTTAAAGCACCTCAAATATTTCAATGTCTGTATCGTCATCGCACGTGACTCAGGAAGCGGGAGTGAAGAAAATCCTGAACGATCAATTCTTGACGGCCTGTTGTCGCAAATATTCATGTCTTGGTGGTGGGACCCTTATGTCACTTCCGTGAAAATCTAGGCATGACTAATGCCTCAATAATTTCGGAAGTCTCAAACTAAGCGCTGCCAATGCTACGGCACACGCTGAGGTCGCACCTCGTGCGCTAGTGCTCCCCAGCCGTTGGCAATGGTTTTATTAAAGGCGAACGAGCTGATTTGAAATCAAATCAAACGAGCTGATTTGATTTCGAGCGACCTAGTGCAAGACGTTAAAATAAAAACATTTTATTTATCTTTTTTTCTAAAGTGCCTTTTCGTCTAAAATTACGACAAAAAAATTACGGGTCTTTTTTAGCCTTCTAATTAAAAATAGACATCAATAAAGAAAGCTCCTCAAAACTGCGGTTATCGTTTTTTAATTGTTTTTTTTTTATGAGGCAATGCATTTAGCGATTGCCCAAATTGCTACTCTGAACTTTGTAAAACCAAGCCCTAAAGCTTGAGGTGTAGCTCCTGGTAACAATAAATACTTTGTAAACCAACTACATCGTAAAGGGTATAATTGATCAAGATAAGCTTCGTCCAGATCACTACTCGAGAACTATATTATAATTCAATGCATGCCGAGGTGCCCGCAATCTGACCAAAGCAAAAACATGTACATATATATACGTATATCAATGGCCACTAAAAAAAAAAAAAAAAAAAAAAAGACGGGAGGAGGTTTAAGTTAATTTTTAGTCCTTCCCTGGGGCGTGCCAGATGCACTTCGTTGGTTCGGCATGTCAACCCCAATATTTGCCGTACTCCTATAACAATGTTGCGTGCGTGATTCTAAAAACTGTTCTAGTAAGTTTTAAAAACGTTTTACTGTCGGGGCCTGTTATAACAAAGTCGGTTATAACGAAATAGCGGATATAGCGAAGTAATTTCCGATTCCCGTTGACTTCGTTATAACCGGTCTTGACAGTATACGATACTGTAAACACTACCGATGGTAATGAATGTGAAGAGCATAATATACATTACTACATAAATGCACCAAAAATAACGAGGGAAAAGAAGTAGGACTTAACACGCGGAGCGTTACTGACAACTAAAATTTATCTGAAAAACATGGACGTGTAAACACACCTGATTGTACCTCACTCAAAATAAATCTGACTTTTATCTGAAAATACAAGTAACGAAGCACTGATGTAGACGTCATCCCACTTAACACTGATTGTAAACGCCTCAAACCTTTCCTTCCCTATTTCGGTTTTACACTTGCCCAGAGTCTGCTCTATCGAGAGCACAATCACACGGACACAGAGAACGGTTGAGTTTCCCGAAAGAAACCGCTTTAAAGAAAGTTGACGCTGTTGCGCCGTTTCATTAATGCATTTACCTCTCTGCGCTATGTGTGATCGCCCGCGTGTCGTTGGTATTTTGTAGACCACCAAGATGGCGCCTTCTACATATTTCTTTGCGTGTTTTCTGTGCACATGCTTTCTGTGCGCGTATTCTTGTTTACTATTTGGCACAATCTAGATAGCATAATGGTGTGTTTCGAGATTTGTGTTTGTCCTTGGTTCCTCTTCCTTGTTCCCCTTCTCCAGGGAATTTTATCGTCATTCTTGTCCAGCTCGCTTGCACCTTTGCATTAATTGTATTATCATCATAACCTTAAAATGCAGTCCCTTCACAATTGTTAATGCTATACGGGTGGCAGGTGATAAACACGTTGATCTACTGGCGCCTCACTCTTGGTTAGCTCAATTGGTAGACTGCTCCACTCGAAATGAAGAGGTCCCCGGTTCGATGCCAGGACTAGGCGGATTTTTTTGGTCGCGCACCAGTCACCTCGCAGTGTTTGGAGATTTGTGTTTGTCCTTTGTCCCCCTTGTTCCCCTTCTCCAGGAATCATTATCGTCATTCTTGTCCAGCACGCTTGCACCTTTGCATTAATTGCATTATCAAGATTACCTCGAGCGTGAAAGTCTAGCCCTGGGAATTGTTCAAAGACACTGTCAGCGAACCATTGATTCAATCTTCATTCACAACCATACGCGTTGGCGCGCCAACACCAGAAAATCGTCTACGTACCTTAAGATTTTAAAGTCTCCGTTTTCACAAGTACTCCGCTAATTTCTTTGTCGCACTCTTGAAAAAAAAAAAGTTATCGCACAGGATGGGGGTGACGCGGGACCCCATACAAATTCCACTTCTTTCTCCTCGTTGATGCGGTTTGTTGTTCTATTTTTTGTTAAATTTTACGTAGTATTTTTTGTATCAACTAGCCCATTTGCACATTCTGTCACAATATATGGCTAATCTGAATAAAGCATAACCTAAAAGAAAACTTAGTTAATACTGAAATTGTGAGGAGTAAAGTACAACAGTAAAATAATTTTAACGTAGTAATAGTTCTTGAAAAAGGGAATCAAAGTTAAACACGGACGGTCTTAGTGGTAATTATGCGCAACATATTTATAATCACTTTAAGGAAGGCAGGGTGCGGCGAGTCCCTATCATCTCATTATGGCTATGCAGTCAATGAGATTGTAGCATTAGCCGAAAGGTTGCCGAAGCACCAATCACGAAACAAGAAGCGCAATCACGACCGGTCATGGTCTGCATTTCTGAAACGGTCAGTGACTACTGCATGTTTTTCACTCCATGGAGCACGATTTCGTCGGAATATTAAATTACGATTTTGAAATTATTAATCTTTCTTCTTTTTTTGGTATTGAATTCGTTATTTAACAAACTAAACACAATTTGCACTACTCGGTTTGAAAGTCTCGTTTTTCATCATTTTCCCTAAGATCTGTTAACTAGTCTTGCATCCGGACGAGCAACACACTCAAAAGCCATTTCAGGCTCGTCCGAGCCCTTGCGGCGGCCTGACACCTCAGGCGGTCTAATATGCCTAATCCGACCATAGCCGGCCATTACCGCCGGTACGGTGACCCCTTCCACATTTTCTTGACCAAAAAGGGTGGCACATTTCCGAGGAAAAGCTGCATTCAACTGACAAGTGGAGATTGGGCTGAAGCTTTCGGCAATTGGAAGGTTTCCTGCCCCCTCTCTCCCTCTCGCTCTCTCTCCCGTGGCTCGGCGAGTCATCGTCCCTTTGAAAGCAGACAATCGACCGGAGAACTACCACAAAATGGCCAGCACCTGTTTGGGGACGAAGGAAGGGGTCATTTGTCAAGAGTTCTGTTGGGGACTATCCTGTCAGTCGGGCCTTGCCGTCAGCTGGGCCTTGCCGAGTGTGGCGCCGAAGATGGGAATGGAATGACTGCGCGCCGCCGTCAAAATGAGCTCTTTCTTTCGTGTGGGTTGGAGCTGAAATATTTTCTTATAATGGTGAGCGCTGATACTCGAGACGGGAGCAAGTGGAGACGTCCCGCGTCCTATCTTCGTTCTCATGGTTGCTCTCCCTTTATTCCAGTAGCACGCTCTAATTCATCGAGACCGTTTCACAGCAACGTAGCCAACCAAGCGGTGCCAAAAAGTTCGCCGTCACGTCGCTCGTTCGCTCGTCATCTTTGACCACTTGCTATCGCGGGCTAAGCCTATCGCGCGCGGTGGATGAATGACTAATCACTGGACTTTGAGCGCTCGCGCGGCGTATACTATTTTCTCGGAAGAGAGCTTATTGCGCGTGCGCAGAGTGCATTCCACAGACCGGTAAGACCAAGATGGCAGCCCGCAGAAGGTGATTATTGAAATGGCCTCGCAGAACCTCAAGCTCAAACTTCTCAAAAAGGCGTGTATACAAAAAGACAACCATTACTCATTACCTCTTCAAAAAAGAGTGCCTACCGCAGCCGCATCACAGGTGCAAAAAAGTGAATTAAAGCGTGTTTTCAATAAAAAAAAAAAGAGTGGAGCAGCAGGCATACGTAAAGATGGTTAGGTGATTTGAAGTGTCTTCATTCACACGGACGAATTCCGATTTGCTCTACCGCAATAAGGTTCCAAGGAGGATTCTCGGCAATACGGCGAGTAAGTGTTCTAAAATGCGTCTTTGGCACATGGAGACGTAAAGAGGGGCAAGGCCAATCAAAACTGTAGTGGGCCCAAAGTACGTTTGCACTTTGACCATGCATCAGTTTTTTGTTCTCTTATTCCCGTGCTCACTGGCGTTCTCAAATGACTCATTGTATGATTTGATTCGGGACTCTGAGATTCCGCGAACCATCTTCATTCTAACAAACAGCGTGTCACCGAAAAATTATAAAATGATTTTTCACCGAAAAAAACAAAATTCTACGTGTCACCAAATGTTCTCCACCCAAATCTATATAGCGCAAGCGGTGCGAATCAGATGCCAAAGTTTCAGAGCCTAGCCGCTATCTTACTTAAAAGTAATAGGTGATTTTCTGAAGCTTCCGATGGGAAAATTGGGTCAGTTCCCGGTAGTTGACGCCGTTCATCCCTGTGTATTCGTGCGCTTCGTCGGTCAACATTCCCTCATCGAGAATTCACGAAAATCGCTTATAAGATAAGATAATGGTTAGCTCTGAAACGTTGGCCTCTGGTCCGAACCACTATAGTGCTACGTTTCGGATGACACTAAAAATAGTTTATCCTTGCAATACAATTTTTTTTTGTGTGTGTGTGTGTGTATTTTTTGTACACTTTGAAAATGAGCACCAAAAGTGAAGGAAAGGCTTCGAAATACGGGGAACCAGAAGTCTCTTGGAATCGATTCCACTTAAAATTACGCAGGCTTCAGGAACGTTGTCGAAATCGTCCCGTCTTTCGCATGACTCGCGGATGAGTTGGGTTTCACTTCGGCGCAGCTGGTAATCAGCGGAAAAGCCGGCGGTGCCGCTACCGAGCGTTTTGGGTAATGATCCTGGTGGTCGGCTAGAGACGTGCTCGGCCGCACCCCAAAGATAAACAGGTCGTTCGCGTGACTCTGCGCATGGACAGTACTCGTGGTGGAAGGTGTTCGCCGTCAGGAAAGTGTCCGCCGCCCAAGCTCTTCTGACATTTTTTGCTTCTTTTTTTTTAGCGTGTCGTAAACATTTGTTGTTTGGGAAACCTAACCACGCGCTGCGTGACCTTGAATTCGCCGATGAATGGCGCTAACGTTTCTTCGCTTGTTCGAGGCCTCCTCACTGTTCTCTGGATGTTAAATTAGTGAAGGCTACGATTACGCAGTCGGAGCTAAAACTACGGTGTATTTTAACGGGAACGGCTTTTGAATTTATTGTACTATGCTGAACACGTATTAAAACACAACCTCCAGGAGTGTTTGTTTTTTTTTTCGTTTGACTTTGTGCTTTATACGTTCATTGAAGAACAGGAAATATATTAAAGGGAAGCTGAAGCGGTTCTGTATTTGAGTAAAAACACTTAAGTCGTCTTCACTTGGCCTCCAGGATCACGAATATCGAGAATACGTTTCAATTTGGTGCACGGAGGCTGCAGAATAAAATTTTCAAAGTACCGCTGAAGCCCCTCCTTCTCGGAGCGTGACGCCATAAAAGGAGTAATCGGAATCTTTGCTCTCGCGCATCTTCAGCGCCTATCAAATCTATGCACGCGCACTTTTGCTATTTTCAAAAAGGTCAGAAAGAAACGTCAGTTTGGGTGGGGGGCGGGGGGGGGCGGAATATACCTGGCAAGCTTGTAATAGCACGCGCTGCCCACACGAGCGACAAGTTTTTCGTCTTTTCTAGCGTTTAGATACATCTTCGGGGAAAGCGAATGTGATATCCAGATTCACGGGGAAAAAATACTCTAAAATTCACCTCCAACTCGTTGTTGTTGTTTTTTTCGACAACCTTTTCAGCTATTTTTAATCAACCGGTTAGTCAGATCAAATTACTTTTTGGACGTAGTGTATGAAAGCTTCTGGCAATTTCGTCTGTCATTAGAGAGTTTCAGAATAGGGGGCCTCAACGTATTGGTTCTCCCAAACAGCTTGAGGCGTCGCACTGAGCATGCGCGCAACGTCGGCGCATGCCCAGTGCGATGTGCCAACCTGTTAAAAGGGGGGGGGGGTCAGTACGCTTGGGTTTCCTATTTTAAGACTATTCTAAAATGCATATTTTCTCCATTCTTTCAGTCACTCAAAATTGTGTCACTCCTGCGGTGCTTCATGCGGCATTTCTATTACTTCGTCAAGTTCACCTTAATAATGCGCCCATCGACTAACTACAAAGTGTGAGCTCCTGGGTTTTGATTGGGCTTCGGCTGCACGAACGCTCTGGAGCACCAGCCACGTAGGCCTTTGGGCTTATTCCGAGCCAAGATGAGACGAAGTAAAGGCCTACATGTATAAAAAAAAAATCCATATACTATACTTCCTGGATTGTCTTGGACGCTAACAGATTACTTCTCTGGATGAGGCTACACCAACTTCGTTCGCAAAGCAGAAGCAGGACATATTCAGTTTCCCTTTTTAACGAGAAACAAAAGTGTATAATGAAAAGCGACGTTCGAGTATCAGTCGCACACAATATACCTCAAGTGAAAATTACATCGGCAGTTGGGATAGGGGTACCAGCAATTTTTATGGCTTCTCATTGTTGAGTTACCGAAGCAGCGAGCTGTTTTTCTTTGTTTTTTTCATTGTGATACCGGACCTGTTGGGGCATCGTGTAAAAGCACTTTCTGTCTTCCGGCATACCTTCAAAGCAAGTCAAACAAGAAAGAAGAAAACGGGCTCGTGGAGAGCACGAGAACGTGCTTCTCTGTCAGCGTCTTATGGTCTACTTTGCACAGACACTGTCACTCACCGGAGAACTTTTTTGTTTTTTAATTAGCCTGCACCGGAAAAATAAACTGTCTCGCTGTTCTGCTTAAAGTAGTATGGGGTTAGAATAAATATACGTTATCAATATAACTTTATGTTCCAGAACCAAAGTCTGAACCTTGGCGCCGCACTCCAGACGTCGGCAAGCAGAATCGTTCTGCAAACAAACTGTTTCTATTCATTTTTTTGCATAATAATACTCATTTCTATAGTCCATGACAATTTACGAATCCAGTAAAAATCACGCCGGGCTTTGTTTGCGCGTGCAACGAGGTGCTATAAGAGGCAGAAAGCTGTGCTGAATCCGTAACTTATCACAGACAATGATAAAGGTTGATTTAGATTCGAGAAGCACGTTGTAAAGTCGGTTTGCCAGAAAAATAATTTTCCAGTTCGCACTCTTCAACCTGCCCACAATTATTATACACTCTAGAGTGCAGAGGATATATCTGTGCTGTTACCTTCACTGCATGCGAGTATATATTGGTCAAGTACCTACAACGGGGACAAAACAAAAAGTAGGGTCATTCATGCAATGGGGTGTTTTTTGTTATTTTTAAAATTAATGTTGATGTGGTGCCCGCATCAAGGGATGAAACATGTACATCTCATATCAGCCCGCACTTTTTCTTTTGTTCACGTAGAATACCTAACACGTGACGAAACTGCTAGAGCACGTGGTGCTTATGAAAACTAAACAAAGATCACATTCCTAGACCGTAAATTGTGCCCGAAATCCACTCACCATGACGCTGTTGGAAGAGAAGAGCACTCGACGCGATGCTTCCGCCCGAGAAAAACAAAAAGAAAAGAAAAAAAAAAGCAAGTCAAGCCGGAAAGTCAAAGAAAGGTTGGGAAGAAGATCTGGATGCGGAGCTGCAGTTCTCTTCACTGGGCAAAAAGTCAGTCAGGCAGGCGAGCAAAGTCCGGCGATTGTCACTGCAGAATGGCGGAGATGCGGTTAAGACTTTTTAGGCGGCGAAGAGGAACAGTTGTGTTCGGTGCTAGCGATCAGCGTACACTGACGCTTCCCAGGGATGGAAGGTCGGCTTTAGCGGCGGCGGCAGCGTGCTTTCCCCCTCGCCCTTCGCCCCCTTTGCTCTTGGCTTGTTTCGGCCGCCACAGTCCTCCCCCCCCCCCCTTCCCTTACCTGCCCCACCTCGACCTGCCGACCGGCGGTAGCGCCGCGGGGCCCGTTCCATGTACGGGGTAGCCCCCCCAACCCATTCCAAACACCCTATGTCCCCCCCCCCTTCCCCCCAATCTGTAAGTATGAGCTACCCCATTGGTCGTGGCGACGATGGCGCCTAGCGACCTTTGGGCTTTACAGAGTGCCAGCAGGAAGGAAGAACAGGGAGGGGGGGAGACTGTGAAGAAGAGATTCCCGCCACCACTCATCTGCATCAATGTAGTTGCTTTTCTTGGTGTAATAATAGTTGCCGGCGGTTTTTGTACCTTGAGAGAGGTTTCGATCGGTCTCACCGATGGTTCAAATAAAAGCTTATTCTTGTTGGTGTTTTTTTTTTTTTTGCGTTTTGTTCGCGGGCTTAGGCAGTACCTCGGGGACATTTAAATAATGGGGAGGGGTGGCGGGCGTCGCGAATATATTGTACCACGCTCATTCTCGCACCCACGGAGGAGCCGTTCGGTTCGTGGTGTCAGACGACGAGAGGGGGACTGGTTTATTTTGTTTGTTTGTACGTTTTTTTTTCTTTTTCTTTAATTTGGTCTTGGCAGTCTGTCTGACAGCTCGTGGAAGATTCGTGTTTCCGAAGATGGAATGCGTATACTGACCGTCTCTCTTGGGTGTTATGCGATACACGCGTCGCTGCGGAAATAGGCCCTTGCCAACTGCCATTCCTGCGTCGGCGCGTTTCACGCCTACCTTTTGGTCAGTTGCAGAAAGCGATGCTGGGACATTCTGAGTCAGCGCCGAGAAGGGCTCGCTATATATATGCAGTAGGCACCCGCTTCGACAGTGATTCATTTGCACGTCGATACGACTCAGTTATTGCACTCAGCGAAACCCATATGTTTTAGAACTATACCATAATATTACTTAGAACTGTAAATCAATCAATCATGTGTTTTACTGTGCTTCCAAACAGCCGGTAGGACTTAGGAGGGGTGCACGTATGTATGAGGCAAAAAAGAAAAAAAAAATAACTGGAGAGGAATCATGAGTAGTACACTTTTCTTAAACTTTTCGAAATTAGCGAAGTCCAAGTCAGAGTAATTGAAGGGGCGGTGCGACAATTTTCGTACTTTGCCTAAATACTACTTAGGATAAATCCATGACGTTTGCATCCCATGAAACACGTGTTAGTTCTCCTTGTGCGATGGTTGTAGCAAGAAAAAAATTAAAGGAAAACGAGCAGCGTCCTTCCCCTCAACTTGCAGCCAGAACAAGTGGCCAAGTGATCTGGAGCCGATTATGAGTCAGCAATAGTTTCTTTCGATTTACCTGCACCTCCTTCACCTGTGTGGAAAAGAATAGGGAGGTGTACTTCCGGTCTTATTTAAGTACACACACCGGAAGTACACTGTCCTGCACTTTTCTGCGCCGGTGCAGGAGGTGCAGGTAATCGAACGAAGCCAGTGTTTATCATAGCCACGCGCTGGGGTTGACAAAGCACAGGACACGCACTGAGTTCCAGACATTGTTAGAATTCAGGTATTGCCGTCATTGAAGCGATTGGGCACGAGCCACTATTCGAATGCTTGTCGGGCTATTGATTATCGCGAGCACAAATCGAGTGCTCACACAGTTATCTATGAGTCGCATTCAAATATCGTCACTGGGGAACACTGCGACTTCCAAACTACGTCATCACGTTTTGCGAAGGAGACATTGAAAGAAAACGCTCGCTTTAATTCTTGAAATTGCACCGCAACAAAGAGGGTTCTTGGTCAATGGCCTTGCGAGCGAGGGTACTTTGGTCCATGGTGCCAGTAAGCTCGTGTAAAATGAAAAACATTCCAACTGAAAATCGTTGCACCACCCCTTTAAGCGCGTCGTGCATAAGCTGCATACGTGTCAATGGAGAGACATATTCTAAGTCAAACGGGTAAAAAAAAAAAAGTCGCGGAACTATTTTGTCATTGGGGAATATAGAATGAGATTCTACTAAGCCGCAGAGGAGAGTCAATAACTGCGTTGAGCACATTAAAGACACACACTATGATAAACGACATGGCGTCTATCGACCCAAGTGCACTCGTTTCCGCAGTTTGCTTAGCTATTGAATTTAAAACGCCACTTCTGAAAAGTCGAACAGGTCACTTGATTTCGCTGCATTAACTGTGGGGTCGTGTTCCAGGGACAAGGAGATCGAAACTCACGGACTTCACACCATACTCTTTTGTTCTTTTTCCGCGAAACTGAATTATATGTATTCCTGGAAACTATACTATATTCGCTCGACTATTACCACAGAGTGATGTGACAGTCCGTTTTATGTTAAGCTTAGAACTTAAAAAAAATTACAACGAAGAAAAAAAAAGAGAGAAGGGGTAAATATCACTTCGTGTCTGTCAAATTGCTTTTGCCTTGACTCTTTGAACTACGCCCGCAAAGGTCTACGATGGAGTTGTCAGAGGAACGCTTTCTCTCCTCTTCTTCATTTCGTCTTTTTATTTAATATTTGCATTGCCAGAGCCAACTTCGCTTATCTGTTTTCTCTCTTACATTTTCTGCGTGCCAAACTTATTGTGATATCTATCCGTTGCCTCACCAAACCATCTGTTAAGTTCGATATTCTGCCGTTCTTTTTTTATAGTCCGTAGACAGTGACCAAACTTTGTAAGAAACAAAAGCAATGCAGAGGGCAAGTCGTCTGCTTCTTGAGCAGGGGTTGGGGTGACATCAGAACGACGCCGAGCTCTGATTGGCTTTCATTGGAAAGATATAGTGGGTAGACCTGAATGCTAGATGCATCGAGGTCTACCCACTATTTTTGTTTTTTCAATCAACCAATAAGAGTTTGGCGTTCTGACGTCATCGCAACCCCTGGGCAAGGAGCAGACGAACTTTCGCTCCGTATAGTTTATTCGACGCAGAACCAACAAAGCTATCTGACTTTGCCTCCACTGCACTCGTCCAATGCGTTCGAATCCGAAAGCCATACACCGAACGGCAGCGTTCCGCGTTTTAACGCGCTCGACGATCGTGCAGGGGAGACAAAGGCTGCATATATCCGTGCTGCTGAGCACGCATATATTACCTTCTGCAATATAGACTCCACACGATCTATCTTCTCTCTCTCTCTCCCCAAAATCAAGTAGAAATGACGGACACTATGATTTTATGATGTCGCGTGCAAGACATATATTGCAATATTGACCAAGATGGCGTCAAACTTTATGCGGAGAGAAAGTCGTCTGCTTCTAGCACATGATTTGCGGTGTCGTCAGAAGGACGCCGAGCTCTGATTGGCTTTGATTGAAAGAATAGTGGCTAGACCTCAATCCTAAACGCCTTGAGGTCTACCCACTATCTCTTTTTTTTTTCAACCAGCCAATAAGAGCTCGGCGTTCTGACATCATCGCAACCCCTGCAAAGAAGCAGACGAACTTGCGCTCAGAGCGTGACCTATTATGATCACGCGCCTTGATACGTAGGTTCGTATACTTTAGAATCTTTCTAATCGACTAAAGCTGCGAATTTTATTGGCTGAGGAATGATAATGAAATGCACAGGACTCGCCCCGCCCTCTGTTTCTTAAGCCGCTGTCCCACCGCTCATATGTATCATACAAAAAGAGACACGGAGCTTCTCTCCGCGGAAATGATGACAAAATTATCTGCGGATACGCCTCAGTCCCGTCCCAAACATGCTTGCTTCATAAAAAAAAAAAAAAAAAGTCTCTGCAGACTGTTTGTTTTTTATTTCACCTTAAAAGCCGACGACCAAACCCGAGATTCTGCAAGGCAGAAGATCTTCCTCACCATGGGGGAGGAGAAAAAAGGCAACGGTGGATAGGGTAGAAGGGGGGAAAGAAGGGAGCGGGGAAAAAGTGGAAAGCCCGAACTGGTCGTCGGTCTTCAAGGGCACGATTAGGGCATTACATAAGGAGGAATGGGGGAGGGGGTGAGATAATACATGTTTATAGAAATCAAAAGACACAAAATGCAGGTTAATTTAATGCATTCACGATATACTTAGTTAAACATAAAATCCCCCCAACGAAATCGTCCATCATGCTGGTTGTCCATAATGACGAGACAAAAATGCACCTATTAATGCGATGGCATTATCAAGCTACTCACCGCAGATTTCTGGGTTTCTGGCCTCTAATATTCTTCGCTAAATTTAGCAGAAAAATTGACGTCACGACCCTTGCCCCAATTTAGTTTGCCAAATAAATTCGGCGAGAAAATTGATGTCACGTGACCTGACTTCACTTGATCTATGCTCCAATTGAATTTCTCCTCTAAATTTGGCGGAAAAATTGATAACACGTGACCTGACGTCACGGGACCTAAAGACAAATTCAAGTTCCCCGCTAAATTTAGTGGGGAACATGAATTTAGCGGGCCTTATAACAAAAGGAGGCAAACATGACGTATGCTAAAGCAATTCATAGATAACCAACAATAGTGGTTTCTGCAGTCATTTTTCCCCCCAGTTTGTCTCCAAAAATGGTGTCCACATAGCGGGATATCCATATTAACGGGGTTCGTATTCACAAGACATGACTGTACTGATAACAAGAAAAATGAACCCGAAAACTTGAGAGAAAAACTCCGGGGTCTATTCGATGGTGACGATGGAAGATGGTACGCTGTTCCAGTCGCAGATGGTTTGAGGGAGGAAAGACTGATTAAATGCGTTTGTATAAGCGAATATACGTTTAATTGTCCAGCAGTTGTTCAGGCGGGAACGATGTTCTGTCAGGAGGTGATAAAAAGGAGTTCTTGAGGTCGGGACAATTATTATAGACTCTATGGAGAATACACAAGCGAGAGAGCTTCCTGCAGAGCTGCAGTGAAGACAAGGTCAGTTGACTTTTTAAGGCGAATACATTGGCCGAAAAATCGTATACACTTGGCTGCTATTTAAGCTGTCACCGACTCACCGACCCTAGTGTTCGAGAGTCACACCCGATAACGCACAATCGAACGTTGTTCCTCATTGATTAGCCCGGGTGGGCGTATATATACGCCCGTTGTCCGTGGTATACGTCCTTCACTCCGGACCTTCAAAGCCACGGAAATCCGCGCGCGCTCATTCCAGGAGAGATCCTAGAACGTTTCGTGGAAGGACTTCCGAACGGGCGTTTCTGGAATGGCCGCCAGCGTCGGAGTGAGCGCCGTTCTGATGCTGCCAGTGCACGTCTCCATAAATCTGACATCCGCCTCTTGGCTCACCCGGCGACTCGTCATCTGATATGCGTCACGGGCGTTCTCTTTGAAGCCGACGAGAGGAACCCATACCTGAAGTTCGGGCCTTGCCAAGAGGGAAAACTGTTCTCGTCAGTCTTCGAGTACTGGAGCTGACTGTTGTTAAGAGGCGTATGCGGACAATCAGGAGTAGGAGTTCCAAAACTCTGTGGCGTCGTAGACTCTCGGCTGACCTTGGGATCACGACTATTCAACGCGGCATGACACGGAATTGGTTTTGAGCTCTATATGTTGTCATTCATCCGCTCCTCCGTTTACATCAGTAAAGGCCGAGCCGTGTAAAGTAATAACTTACGAAACCTCACTATGTTTGTTTAATTCCAAGCAAACACCTTTACTCACAAGAGGTCTAATTTCAAGAGCGAGGCATTGCCGCATGTTCCGTCTCACCACCACCACCTAGGCATGGCGTCAGGGCCATGAAACGAGTTTGCTACTTTCGCCAAATACTACTTAGAATAACTCCCTAACGTTAATAACTGAAAAAAAAAAAAAAACTTACCTTAGTTTTTCTTTCTAGGCGATGGCAGTCGCCAAAAAATTCGATAAATATGAGCATCGTTCATCCTCTCAAACTCGGAGCCAGAACAAGCGGCCACGTGGCCTGGTGCCTATCCTATGCCGCCAACGTTAATCCTAACCAAGCGCCGGGGGTGGCAAAGTAGGAAACGTGTGCTGAGCTCCAGGCAGGGTTAGAGTTCGGCTATTCTCATCACTGCAGTGGTTGGACACGAGCCACTACCCGAGTGTCCGATAAGGCATTGACTGTTACGAGCCGAAGTCGAGTGCTCACGCAGCTCTTGCGTCCAATTCATGAGCCGCGTTCGGCGGTCGTCAGACGGGTGGTTTCGATTCCACTATTACGTCATCAAGCTTTGCGAAGGCAAGACTGAAAGAAATAGTCCCCTTTTATCCTCGCAAATTCACCGCGACAAAACAGTTTCTGGATCAGTGGCGGTCTGTGCAAGTATATATAATTGGGCCAGACTATAGACCAGTACGCCTCTGCAAAGTCATGAATATTCCAACCCGATATCGTTTTATGACCCCTTTAAGTTATTCTAAAAAAAAAATTTGTTAGCCTTTTTTTTTAAATGAAATTTTGACGTAGCCGGATTGGAGTAAAATACCGGTGTTTCAATTGCCGATTGTAAGGTGCTAGAACTCAAAGGGTTCATTCATACCATTAGTTCACAAGTTTCTAAAAATTGTTTTTTTTTTTAACTTCTTGTTATGAAAAAAAATAGATTTTTCTATTTCTTACTTGAAGGTCAACTTTTCTTTTTATATATACGAGTACAAACTGAGAGAGAGGACAAGTTCTCAGCACGCTAGAGTAACCAGAATATGACGATTGAATCTATTATACAGACGAACCAGTATAAGTGTCGGTGTTCCCACATTCAAACAAAGTCAGACGCTCTCACGAAGCAAAAGTGGCGTCATTATCGACGGCCTCGTTCACCAAAAAAAAAAAAACGGAAGCAACCTAGCTCCTCCTTTTGTGCCTCCTTTTCCCACGTGTTATATATATGCCGGAAATAGCCACAAGAAGGTCCGAGCTCACAACAAGGTTCGTTAGTGAACAATGCGCGTAACCGTCTTTTCATCGTAATATTCAACGTAATGACCTAAAAAGCACAAAAACTCTGAAGCAGAGAGTTTTCTGCGTTATATTTATACCCGAGCGCCTTTTAAAATAAGCAGGGTTGTTTCAAACTGGCATCACAATATATGTACCTTTCTAGAGGTAGGTATCAGGCAAGGTGTTAACAACCCCACCCTTGAAGTGTCTTGTCCAGCCACTGGGCTCATTTTCTAAGCTTTGCGATCGTCAGGCTGTTAAGCACTAGGTATAATAAATGACTCGTTCATACGCCTCTGGTTCAAAACGTAAAGCTATGCGTCTTTCACCAGTTAAGATAGAGCCCCTGAAATGAGAAGAATTTACATTCGATGTAGAGTTATTATCTCTTTGCCCGAATTATTCTGGTTCACCGCATGCATGCTAGGCAGTAGCCAAGTCATGACGGGTGCTGTTATTTAGCGTTGTACTAAACGGTAGGAGCCCGTAATCGCAGAACATCGGTAAAGCCGATGTTGGACGGCTTACGCTGCTCTCACTGTATAGCTGTGCACTGTTCTAAGCTCGCAGTCCCTTGTTCTCGCGTGTGTCATTTGCGCCGCAGTTTCTCTGTCGGTTGTGGAGCTTTAAGTTAGACACTCGGCGAGAAAGTCGGCGAGTTCGCCGAATTCCTCGTCGAATGTCAAGCTTACAGACCCTGGTTGTGCGTTCGAATTTCCACAAATTGTCACGAAAAAACGAACACGCCGCTCTAAGAAGAGTGACGTCATAAACTAGCATGCCCGCTTCGGAAGTGTCGTGTCTACTGGGCCAGAAAGCGTACATGGTAGGACGGTCATTCTCCCTTTCTAAATTGAATCGGTTCGCATTACTAGACAGTTGTTGCAATTCAAATAATGTTTGCATGGTCGCAAATAGCACGAACGACTCTTCAAGAGTATAGACCAACACGTGGCCCTGACGTCACGTAGCTGCGGTGGCGCTGTCGACGGCACTGCGCATGCGCAGACGCTTCACTTCACGCGAATTCGGTTTCTGCACACGCGCAGTGCCCACACCTTGTGTGGGCAAACGCGGGCTTGTTTGTAAACAGCGTGTCCATCTATAGACCTTTCCACAAATGGGCTCCTCCATGGTCGGTTCCATTTTCAGTGCTCGTGCGTATGGCGCGTGATTTGCTCGCTTTCCGAATCGACGAACATGCGCGTGCTGGGTTGAGGAGATCGCACGCTGGGCTGAGTACTTGTAATTATTGAAATGGTGCATAATATCAGGGGGTGCCGAGAATCTTATTCCGCCTGCTTGGCATTCGAGCGTATCCTGGAAGTAGTTTCCTTTCAACGCCACTGGGAATACCGTATTCAGTTTCGCGGGCCACGCCACGACCTCTAAAAATAGACACAACACAATTATTTTACTAATCGCAAATGTTATACTTTTTTTGTTTTTTGTTTTAATTTTTATTAGATAAGAATTATAGAATTATAGGACGGGCATGCCTGTGATGGCGTGGCAATATCGAAATTGATGCTCGTCGTATATGTGTTGCTACTGTAGTTTCATTGATTATCCGATGGCGATAAGATGATTGAAGCTGACCTCCTCCTGTGGCTTCCAAGTTGTCACTGAATATGGACCAACTAAAAAACGGGCTCTTGACTGTTGCTATTTTCAGCGTTTGTGCGTATGGCGCGGGCTTTGCCCGCTTTACGAAGCGATGAACATGCTCGTGATGGACTTTGAATGTCACACGCGAATCTGGGATTTTGTAAACATTGAAACGGCGCATGATTGCTCTCTCGTTGTAGTCCTGTCTGTGCCTTTCCCGGTCACGCGCACCTAACGGCCACCAGGCGAGGACAGCCGATACCACATGTTCAACTTTCCTTGGAAATGGTGAATCGTCCGTTTACACTGCCAGTATTTCCAAATTCACGGCCATAGCCTCCTCTGTACTTACAAAGCCTGGCAGTTCGAAAACGGAGCCCTGTCGTAGATTTGCAGCGCGAGGATCTGGTAGCAATGAGTATCAAAGAGCCGTTTCTCGGGGAACCTGGACGTCAACGCACAGCTTTTGCAGCGGCGAGGACCCGAAACACACTTTTTCGCTCGGGAGAAGTGTGTTTCGGCGTCTCGCCGCAGCAGGGCACCAGTCACGTGGCTCTCCTCTCATCCGTTGTCTGCCGCTCCACCTTTTCCATTTCGGCGGCCGCTTCTCGTGGCGATCTGCCAGGTTTTGTCAGTATATAGGAGGCTATGCCACAGCCCAGCACGCGCGTGTTCGTAGCTTCACAAAGCGAGCAAATCACGATACGCACGAACGCTAAAAATGGCAGCGGCCACAAGCCCTTTTCTAAAGCTTCAAATGCATTTTTAATGGAACCACCAATCCAAACATTTTATCCGTCCGTCCGTCCGTCATTCCGTCCGTTCGTACATTTCCCTCGAAATTTATGGGGGAAACTGAATTTGTGCTCAGTTCAAGTGATGTTAATTGACATCAAGTGACCTGTAGTCACGTGATCTTATGCCAATACACTTTCCCCTTTAAACATAGCGGGAATTTGATGGCAAGTGACCTGACGTCACAAGGCCTATACACCAATATGCTTTTTTCGCTATATTTTGCAGAATTATTGACTTCACATAACCGACACGCCAATTCAGTTTCCCCGCTAAATATGGCGGAGAAATTAATGTCACGTGACCTAAACAGCTCCAGTTTCCCGCTGCGTTTAGCGGGAAAATTGACATCATCTGACCTGAAGACACGTGCCACATACATCAATACAATTTCTCCACTCAATCTAGCAGGAAAATTGACGTCATGTGTTATAGGCCAATTTAGTTTCCCCGTTAAATTTAGCGGGGAAATTGATGCCACGAGACGGACGCGCCCAGTTTTCCCGCTCAATGTAGTGGGGAATCGATAAAATTAAAGGTTCTTCACTTGCCCAAACCGATGTCTTCTAAATAAGTTTAAACGATCGCATCTTAAATACTGTTGAGTTCAGCTGAACTGTTGAACAGAGAAGATGACGGGAGAGATGTGAGCTCTCTTTAAGGAGCAAGTTGCTAACCGACTTAGGAGAGGGGAGAACCAAAGGAGGTTAATGCATGGACAAAGGGTAAATGCAAAAATAAATTGGGTTTGCTAAAAATAAAATAGGGGCTGGGTATCAAATAATGTTGTGCTCGTCAGTTGGTCATTGTTCACAAACGTTCTGTAAGTCAATTGCTTCTCTTAAAAAGGCCAGCAGGTCCTTGTAAGCTTGAGCGACTTGCGCATGAGGGCCCTCAGGGAAGAGCAGCTCATGCGGTGTGGAACAGGCAAGGCCGCTGGTGGAGTAGTGATTTAAGAGAACTTGTCGTTCCTCGCCATACTCGGGACACACAAAGACCACGTGTGTAAGGTTCTCTCGAGCCCCAAAGTTCTCGTAATTTGAATCACTGACAAGCTCAAGCTTGTGCAGAGCAGAACAGGTGCTCGCGCAGTTAGCTCGCAGGTGGTGCAACAGGGATGTCTCCGCTCTCGGTAGCTCTCTAGGTATCGGACAGAAAGGTCGTCCGTCAGCAACCCCCGACTGCGTGTGACGCCTCTGGCGGAAGGCTCGTATGAAGCGTCGTGCCTCGGTGCAGTGGCGGAGCGACTCTGTGGGTGTCTCAAGTTTGTGAGCCTCGGTGGCGAGGGCATCCGCCCTCTCTTTTCCAGAGATGCCAGTGTGCGCTGGCAGCCACTGGAAGTCTGGTTCCCAGCCTAAGCGTATAGCTGCTGCGGCAGCAGCTGCTGTTGTTGCAACCAGTGGAGAACCTTAAACGAGTTCTTGAAGGAGATGGAGGGCTGCCCTTGGGAGTCTGTCAAGATTACTGCTTTCACCGGTGGTCTAGTTTTCACCGTAAGTTCCAAAGCTCTCCGGATAGTTAAATACTGCCTTCAGGGCATTATAGATCTTTCGAGATAAAGGTTGCTGTCAATTTTCGGAAAGGTCTATATATAGCAACCCGGACATCTAGTGCAGTGTGCTTTTTTGGCGCAAGGATGCGAGGTGTCCTCGTATTCCTCTCGCCACCGTTTCGGGCAGACTGTCGCTGGTAGGAGTCGCTAAATTTGTGTAGGTCGGACTGGGGAGGTCATTGGCTTAGGCAGATGTGCACGATTTCTTCGCACGACGCTTTGGTCGGTGTCCATGAGATATGAGCGGGGCTTCGCTTTTGGATCATCCTGCGGTTCCCTTACGGTGGAGATCGACAACTAATACGTCCGTTCAAGATGCTACGTCGGACACATTGCGAGCACTGTGGTCTCGCTCGTAGGCCGGCATTGCTTGACCCGGTAGCCTGCTTCAAACTTCTTGAGCCGCGGGTGGTTTGGAGACGCTTGTCTTAGCAGTCTGTTCGCGACGGAAAGTGTTGACCGTACTTCTTTTTCTTTTCTTAATACATAGCTTGCATTCACGTCACTTGAGTGGCCATTCTGATGACCTTGCTGCTGAGCGCGTACATTCGGCAGTAGATATTTTGTACCATCGCATTTGTCTACTTGGCAATAACAAGGAGCAATGACTACTAACATCATACAATGACGTAACGTGCAAGTCATGTATAGGCAGCTGGATACAAAAAAAAAGAGAAATTGTTGTGTGTATGTTTATACAGCCGGAAGTTAGTCTGCCTCAGTGGGCGTCTGTTTTTTGATAAGAGACTAGGGTCTCATAGGGATTTCTGGAGTCCTAACTATTAAAGCATGAAATGCCTTTTAACGCTATCCCCAATCCTAAAGACGTCCGTTCGACCGTCCGTTCGTCTGTCGGTGCATTTCCAGCTACATTTAGCGAGAAAATTGATGTCTCGGGACCTAAACACTAATTCAGTTTCTCCTCTAAATTTCGCGGGAAAGTTGATGTCACGTGACCTACCGTCACGGGACCTACAGACCAATTCAGCTTCCCCGCTAAATTTAGCAAAAAAAAAAAAAATTGACGTCATATGACCTATACATCAATTCAATTTCCCCGTCAAATTTGGCGAAACAATTGATGTCACGTAGCCTGACGTCACGAGAACTATACACAAATAGAGTCGCCCGGCCAAATATAGCGGGAAAATTGACGTCACGTGACACGAGCTCACGTGACCTAAGCAAAAAAAAATGGTTACTTCTGGATAGAAAGGGCCGCACGAATATCTTAGAAGTCGTATTCATTAACAAAGGTGGCAGGATCTGAGTTTGGTACACGAGAAAATTGTGGACTATTGTCTGAGATGACAACTTTTCAAACGCCATGTCGGGCAAAGATAAACTTTCATTTTTCACTATCACGTGTGTGGTTGTGTTCTTCAGACGAGCCATCTCTGAATATTGGAAGTAATGGTGGGTCATTGTTAGTCACGATTGGCCATTCCTGCCCCTTATTCATTGCAACCAGTTGTCAAGGTCTTTCAGTCTTGCATGTCCTTGCCTTACTCGAGTTCTGCTATAACCAGGTTGCTTTCTCTGGCTTTGAGCCAGCATCTAAGTAAATTTCCAGGTTTCGCGCGCCTAGTATATTCTCACCGGCACAAGGCCTGGTCAGGCGATACCACACAGCTACGGAAATATAAAGACAAATTCCTCGGCATCCAGCGTTCCTGAAAAGCACGCGAGGTGCCCGGTTGCTCTACGGAAAAGTATAGGTGCAGAAATTCTTCAAAAGAACACTCACGGCGGGATATTGACCCTTCTTCTGTTTATCCGAGTAACGGTTGTGGAAACGTTAGACATTATCCTACACCCGATTCGACCAAGCCACGCTCCAGTCGTTCCCAAGGAAGTCACACAACGCAACATCAAACGGTTTACTAACTCACATTCCGTCGCCCCAATTCCCGTTCTCTTCCGGTGGCGGCTGCAACAGAATGGCCCCCTCCATGAGGACTTTAATCAAGACCCTCTACTAAAGACTACCTATGCGTTGACTGTCGAGACTCTCTCTACTAAAGACTTCCCATGAAGCCTCCCGAAAGAGGCCCCCCGGTGGTTGTCCCTCAAAGACTTCTAACTCAAGACCCTAACTGAAGAGTGAAGACCGTCAAATCAAGACTCCAGACCCCCTCCTGCTATCACCTTATTTAGTCAGCCCGACCCCTTTGTGTTCCGCCCCCTTCTCACTCCCCCCGAGAATATCATGCCCATATAAGGCCACGGGCGAGCGCCACGGCGCCTGTCTAGTAAAAAATCACAGTTCAGTACTGTTATGCAAACTCAACGGATGTTCGCCGGTGGACAAGCGGAGCATGCATCCTCGACGATGCATGTTTAAGTGACGGGGTTCAAAGGGCCCTCTGGCTGGGAATGTCGGCTTTGGCACTGGAGAAGCTGGGCGAGTCAACAAGTGTTCACACCGGCGAGGAATGTGGGCTTCGACACCGGGACGTGGAGACATAGCCAAAGGTTCTCCACACTTGGAATTTGGGCTTTGACACCGCGACGTGGAGGCAAAGCCAAACGTTCTCCATACTGTTCAATGTTTTCTGAAAATCTCAACAGGAACGTATAGTTCATATCTGTGTCGAACCGCCGTCGCGTGCAACCTCACGAATAAACGCGCGACCTTTTCGTCATCTGACGGCAATCACTGTCTTCGCAAACGCCCATGCCTCACGCGCGTCGTCGATAATAACAGAGCTTTATTTCTCGTAAGGTGCCCGTCAAACCTCCATTCTCTCAACGGGCGTCGTATCCTCCTAACGGACTCCACGCTTCAATACAAGACACAACGCCTTTGTGGATGTAGCAGGTTCCTCCTGGTTTCCGAGAAGAAAATTGAAGGATGTCCTCCTACTACAACGTGTTTATGTGTATGCGTGTTTTTTTGTTCGCGCGTCCTTCGCAGTCGTCGCGGCACCGAACGTTTGATGAGAGCTCCCGATCGCCAGAAGCGGACTTTCGGTATACCAGGGCCCAGGGTTAAGTCACCCTCGCGTTTTCTGTTAAGCTACGCTTCCCTGACGACGTCTTGGCGCCGCGAAAACGGTGGCTCGAGGCACGGGATGGCTCGGCCGTGATGTCACACGCGATAACGCCCAAGGCGCGCGAAAGTGTGGAGCCCCGGGAGAGGTTGCGGCGGTGAAGCCTGTAATCGTCGGGGGTTCCGCGAAACGCCGAAGGAAGTGATGACTTGATTCTTGCGTGTCACGTGTCATGAAAAGAAAGCGCGGGATGCTTCCTACGTGACTACACCCCCCCCCCCCCCCCCCCCCCCGAATGATTCCATACAGAAGAAAAGTGAGTTCACTCCCCGTGGAGGGGATTCGATTGGACCCGGGTTTTGTGTGTTCAAGGTGGTGCTATTGAATCCATTACCAGCTCGTAACACGTACGCGCTCAAGCCTATGAAACGAATGATGTAGTACATGCAGGGTCAACTTCTTGTGGCTATTAAAACGAAGTGAATAGTGCACATGTAAGGGGCGTGATCGCCGCCGCCGTTGATATAGCTGCTCAAGTGGTGCGAGCGCGAGGAACCCATAGGAAGGCGAGCGCGCGTGCAGCGCGTGAACATACTTTCCCAGCATTCTCTTTTGGTGCTTCGCTAATTTAGCGAAATACCTACTATAGAGAATAGACCCATTTCCAAAATTCAGTGCCATCTGGTGGCTAAAAAGCAGTTTATTATCGACAATCTAGGGTGGTCATAAAACTGTATACGGGCACCGTCCGTTTCGCATGTCAATGGCAGATGAGATTTGGTTCTTATCACCTTACAATTTCTAGATTTCCGCCGTCAAAGGCTTCAGAGCCAAACTTGTGCCTGGAGACTGATTAGACCAGCTTCCGAAACGAAGGCTTGTTGTACCTAATTCGTGCGTTCTGTTGTACCAACGCCCTCAAACGTATCAGCAGTTTGAAAGACCGCCGTTTGTTTGGCACAGATACTATACACCGAGACGATAGTAATCAAAGTTTCCAGACTAAATTCTGAAACGGGTCTATTTCCTTCGTGAATTTGGAGATGTTTCGATGCTTTCTTTTGTATAGTATCTTCTCGGGCGTGCAAGCGCGCGCTCGCATCCACCGCGCAAAAAACATCTAGCACGGAGCGCTATTGGATCGCTCTAAATTCACCAAAACATTTCCACATTTGACAAACCTTCTCAGGAGATCTGGCAAATGAGCACCAATAAAGTTGCTATTGCTATTGAAAGAACTGTGGCTGTCATCTTTTCGTCTCCTTGTGTGTGTGCATTCGTTCGTCCTGCACCAATGTTATCAACACGCCCCGCTCTTTTATAACACAGTATGAATATATCTACATCCTAGAGCTCAGTGTGAGCTTTGAATATCAATTTCTAACGTGAGCATTATACTCGGAGTTGGCTTTTCTGTGGGATAACACTGCCAAGGCCAGTGTAGTTTTCACAGTGTTGCAGGCCCGCAAGGTTGCGCAAGCATATGGCATCGTTCGAAGTCTCCTTCGCACACACTGTCGTGCCATGGTCGTGCGAAGCGGACGCCGAACGAAGCCACGCTCTCGCACTTTTCCAGAACCACGCTAGCATTGACAACGTCGAACAGAAAAGTTGATATGCTGTGCATAGATATATTGAACAAGTTAGCCGAAGTAAACGGTGAGCATGCACTTATAGAAAACTTTGAAGTTTTCTATAAGTGCTCTTTGCTTCTCGGCCACCTCTTGTAAAAAAAAAAAAAAAAAAAAACTTGGACGTTTTGAAAAATAAATTTAAACTTGTTTTCACCATTCAGATAAACCCCGAGAGCCCAGAATATGTCGTGTTTGCGTTATGCGTGCGTTATAATTTCTTATGCTTGGTTACGGAGTGCTTCTGGCGGCTTCGAAGGAATTGCACGCACGACACGCTCGTGTACTCCCGGAGCTGTCAGAATGATAGACAAGTTCATACCCCATTCACACGACCGTAAAGGTACCTTTAGCTAAGGGACCTTTATTCTCTGCGGCCAATCAATTAATGATCTTCCGCGCGTGGCGTGTGCTTGCGACCCAAGAGCACGGACTGATTCGCCGATAGCAAAGGGACCTATGTTAAAGGTACCCTTATGCTGACCGTGCGAATGTGGTATTAGATTGATTGGGGACCCATGTGGGTCGTGAGATAACGTGGGGAGTTATAGGCTTCGCCACTCGGAAGCCAGCTATACACGCGCCGACCGTCGCCTGTTACTGCAGGCTCCCTTGAGTCATACATAGTCCAGCTGCTTGCACTACCGTCCGCCATCTCCTCGTGGCTCCGAGATAAGGTGTCGGAGCGCAAATTGCGCGGTCCGGGGTTCGATACCCGCTGCACCGCTCGGTAAATCTTACAAATTAAGATTACGCGATTAATTATAATTGATCATGTCTCTCTCTATTTATTTTTGTGTGTGCATCTCAATTGCTTGCTACGTGCTATGTGTGATTCATGTTGCCTTGGCCCGAGTGTAACGGCTTTTCGTTACACACGAGCGTAACGCTTTTCGCTCAAAATCCAAATTATGTGTCTAAATTATAACGTAACTATGGAGGAAAATAGGTGGGTTCTCTATGTAGAAGCATCCTGTCCCAAGACTGCTTGTAGTTTTCACGCGGCGAGTCATGAGCACTTATCGCTGCTAGGCTCTTTTCACAACGTACGCCATGAATTGAAATAATGACACATCGTTTTTTAATTTTATTTTAAAACCGACCGTTACTCACGATAATGCTTGGAGAGAAACGTTTTCCATCGTCCACTCCTGGAAAAAGAAAAAGTGGCCTTTCCAGTTGTTAAGGGAAAAAAAAAAAAAAAAAACAGCGGTTGCCGCGATTTGGGAGGAAGAAAAACCGTTATGGCTTGCTTATTGGCAGCTGCCATAGTGTCTTTCAATTTTTGGTTTGCGTTTTTTTTTTTTCTTTCGTTTTTTGCTCGCTACTTGGTCGCGGTGCTTGGAGGATTGAGGCGGGGGTGCGTAGTGGATCGTGATTTCCGGAGGACCGTGGAGAAAGCGCCTGGTCACAAAGGCTTACTTTCGTCATGAGTCGACGGGTAATGCAACTAACGCGTGTTGCTTGCTTGCATAACGATCTTCAGACGGTGTTGCTCACCTCCTGAACAGGCCACTTGCCTTGGAATCGAAAAGACCTGGTCACCATCCATCCGTCATGGCGACGGCTGCGGCTGCTGCGGGTTGCGTCTCTTACTCCTCCTGCGCGCCGAGGCTCCAGCGGCTTTATTGTGTCTGTTGTTTTCTTGGCCGGGTAGTTTGTCGGGTGAAAACAGAGCGCGGTTGACCCAAACCGCTCCTTCGAAACTTTCCACGGCGAAACGCGTCGTAAAGGTCACATTCCGTTGAGACGGGTTCAGCCGGCGAAGGAAGACAGGATGATTCAATGAATGATGATAAGGCCGTCATTCTTCTTGAGCGGGGTGCTACGATTTTTAGGAAAGCTGTTGGCTACGTGTTTAGAGAAATCGGGGCAACTTTCTTTCAATGAATCTGGGCGCTTTCAGGCTACGAACTACAGGCGACGTTCTTAGAGTGATTTTAGAGGTATGCAGTACGTTTTAGAGAACTGTGGACCACGCACTCTTGGTGACATTCTTAGAGGGGCCTTAGAGAAATGTGCTACTCTTTAGAGAACCGTGGGTCACACAATGTAAGCCACATTCTTAGGCTATTTTTTATGTATACTACGTTTTAAAAAATTGTAGGATACGGACTGTGGCGACGTTCTTAGAGTGGTTTTAGGTATATGTGCTAAGTTTTAGAAAACTGTGATCGGCATTCTTAGTGGGGTTTTAGATTAATCAAATTGCTACGTTAAAAAAAAAAAAAAAGCTGTGGGCTACACATCGTGGGCACCGTTCTTGTGGTGAAAGGGAAATGTACTACGTCCTTAGATAATTGTAGGTTACGGATTATGGGCGATATCTTTTAGTGGTTTTAAAGGACTGTATTACTCGAGAGCGCACGACCCGAGGGCGCGCAACCTGTTAACGCTCGTTACCAGAGCGCATATTTGCGCTGTTATTTGACGGTCACTTCTCGATAAAGAAAGAAGCCTTCAAAGGGTCGTGCTCTACTCGGTTCAACGGAATCCTTGGAACAGTTCTGTTCTTGTTTTTTCGTCGTCTTTTAAACAGGGTAGTATAATATCTTGTATATAAAAAAAAAATACTCTTGTCTCATGTTTTTATTATCTAACATTGATTTAAGTGGTACTTCCTGCCGATTACAAGCAAAAAAATAAAAATAACCCTATCACGAGATTTCGACGCCGACTACAAATAGTCCAGTTTGGTTATTAATAGCCCAATCTACTAACCCCGGTATGGCATGATCAAGGCGAGGCAAAAATGTCATGGCCAAAATGGTCCCATACAAAATGATCTCCGACAGAATTGCACACCGAGATTAGTCTTAGAGGCTGTAGTCTAAGTCGAATTCGGACATTTTTTCAACGCGTCGTACGATTTCGTCGTTCATGTGGCTGCTGTGTCCACTAAATACATTTATCGCAATGCTCAAACTCACCCATCAGCCCCATTAGCACTCCCGAGGCGCTCTCCCGTTTTAGTGATATGTGCTATCGTTTTAAAGAACTGCGGACCACGCACTGTGGTCAAGGTTCTTGGAAGGGTTTTAGAGAAATGTACCACGTTTTTAAAGGACCGTATGCTCCGAACTGTGGGCAATGTTCTTAGAGTGGTTTTAGCGGCATGTGCTACGTCTAGAGAGCTCTGCGAATGAACTTCTTAGGGGGCTTTAGAGAAATGTACTTACGTGCTACGTATTTTTTGAGAACTGATGGCTGTGAACTGCGGACGAAGTTCTCAAATGGAATTCTTGAGAAATGTGGGCTATGTTTGAGAGAACTGTGGGAAACGGACTGTGGCGTGACTTTTGTAATGTGTTTCTTTTTTATAAATAGTTTCGTTTCATGAACCTCTGAGCGATGTATAAAAAAAAACTCTGGGCAACGTTTTAGACGACATTTTGGAAGAACAACGAGCGCTACAGTTTAAAAATCTTTTGGCTGTTTTTTTTTTTTTTTTTTTTACTGAGGGCAATTTTTAGAGTGGTTTTCAGACAAATGTGGGCTACGTTTTTAGAAAACTGTGGGCCACAAACTGTAGGCCATCGTTTTTTAGAAAACTCTAAATCTCGCACTGTTGGCGACTTTCTTAAAGGCATTTTAGAGAAAAGTGCCACGTTTTTAGAGAACTGTGGATTACGGACTGTTGGCGACGTTCTCAGAGGGGTTTCAGAGATGTGCGCTACGTTTTACAGAACTATGGACCACGCAATGTGGGCGACGTTTTTGGAAAGGTTTCAGAGATGTGTGCTACGTGTTAGAGAACTCTGGACCACGCACTGTGGGCAACTTTCTTAAAGGGGTTTTAGTGAAATGTGCCACGTTTGTAGATAACTGTTGGCTACGGACTGTAGGCGACATTCTTATAGTGGTTTTAAAGAGAAATGTTTTACGTTTTAGAGAACTGCGGGACACGCACTGCGGGCGAAGTTCTTAGGGGTTTTAGAGAAATGTGCTACGTTGTTAGCGAACTGTTGGCTACGGATTGTGGGCGAAGTTCTCAGAGTGGTTCTTGAGATATGCGGGCTATGTTTTAGAGAACTGTGGAAAACGGACTATAAGCAAATTTGGCATGTTTCTTTCTGTTTTTTTTTATGTGTCCTTTGTTTTAAGAAGCTTTGAGCAATGTACGTATAAATGATACTCTGGGCAAAGTTTTGGGGCAACACTTTTAAAGAACAGCGAGATACATTTTGGAAAACTTGTCGGTCGTTTTAAGAGAACTGAGGACGATTTGTCAGAGGGTAGAAGAGAAATATGGGCGACGTTTATAGAGAACTGTGGCCTATGTTTAAAAAAAAAAGTTGTGGATTACCTTTTCAAAGTTGATCAATGAGGTTCAATTGAGTTTTTAACGTATTCCTATAGAGTCAATTGAAACTCAATAAGAACTCAACGTTTAATGAGTTTGAAATAAGAAACTCATTATCGATTCTGTTGAATTTACTCAGTAGGAATGCAATTGAGTTTGGTGATAGGAAACTCAATGTCGATTTTATTGAATTTAATCATTAAGAATGCAATTGAGTATGGTTATTAAGAACTCAACATATATTATTTTGAACTTACTCCATAGGAATTCAATTGAGTCCGGTCATAAGAAACTCAATATCGATTTTATTGAATGTGCTCATTAGGAATGCAATTGAGTTTGGTCATAATAATGCAATATATATTCTTTTGAATTAACGCACCAAGAATGCGATTGAGTTTGCTCATTATAAACTCAATCTATATTCTTTAGAATGTAATCATTAAGAATGCATTTGAGTGTGCTCTTTTAGAACTCAATATCCATTCATTTTAATTTACTCATTAGATATGCAAACGAGTGTGGATTTAGCGACTGCACCGAACGATAATTCATTTTACCAATGTATTTTTGTTTTGTTTTGTTTTTACTAAGGGATATGATCTAATGACGTCGAAACACTGTTTATCATTTATCAGACTTCCGAGGAGGGGATAGCATCGTGGTAAACTTAATAAATGCTGAGGTGGTCACCGGCCGAATGAATGCCTTTCATATGTAGGGTATATAAGGCAGGAGAGTAGTCAAGGTGAGTGTGATAAGTGTGTCGTGAGTGCTTTATAATGTTTGTGTTATGTGCTTCGTTTCCTCCATGTTCCATGCTTTAAGAAATTCCCCACACGTTGCAGGATGTTTTTTAAACGCAGTTGCAATAAATTCCATTGAAACTCAATTTCAAAAATTCAATTAAAACACTATTGCCAAAACTTTACTGAAATGCAATTGCTAAAAATTCAATTAAACGCAGTGGCCAATGCCCTGTGAAGGTTCAATAGGACTCAAAAGAAAAAAATCTATTGAGTTTCAATTGAGACTCAAGTAAATCCTTTATCTTTTCACTTGAAACTCCTTTCATTTTTTGTTTTTGTAAGGGTAAAGTTACAAAGAACTGTTGGCTACGTGTCTAATTCTGGGCAACGTTCTTCGAGTGACTTTAGAGAAATGTGAGCTACGGAATGTGGTCGATGTCCTTAGAACATTTTTAGATAAGTTCGGGCTAAAGTTTTAGTGAACGTCAACGACGTATCTAGAAAACACTGAGCAACGTTTAAAGAAAACAACTGAGAACGCTGCCCAGAGCCCAGTGACTCGGCATTTTGCATTCAGGAGATAAGCGCTGGAGCGCTGTACAGAGCCGCCGCGCATGTTTGTAAACACAAGCCCCCGACATACAGACACGATGAGTCATTAGCTACAGAAAAAAGCGCGAAAGAAAACTTCATTAACGATCAGCTCTCCTCTGCCGCCTCGTAGCTTATGTGAAAGCCTGAGAGTTTCTTTATCTTGTCGTGCGGACCATGGGGTGTATGAGCGAACGGCGTTCAAGGCGACGGTTCAGGGCGAACGTGCTTGTACAGTTCCGTGCCGCTAATGGACTGGACTTCCCTTTTCGTGGCAGGACGCTATTTTCTCTCGTGCCGAAAGCGACCAACTCTCAAGGAGCGGGCACCGCACGAGCCATAAGGTTACACGTCTAATCGAGTTGTTGCTCACGGCATATAGCGAAGCCTTTTTTTTTTTTTTTGCCAAGTGATAGAAGGGGACCCTGAACGAGCCCTTTTCGGCGTCACTCAGATCCACGGATTAACAACATCATCTGCCTTCCTCGTCCCCCTCCTCTTGTTGGGGGGGCTTCCGCTTGTCGTTAGAGCCGCACGTTTCAAGACGAGCAAGAGTGAACGACGCAGGCGCCGTTTAGGGCTCCTTTTATAAAGTCGGCGTTTGTGGTCTTTGAATGCTTCGCGAGAGGCAATCATGCGATTCGCCGGACAGAATTGCCAACTAAACTCGTGAGTTGAGCACAATGGGAGTCAGCTGAGTGTCACAACTTCTCGCGGCTAAGTAATTGCGGTCGTTGGGGCACCCACGTGCTCTCCCGCAAATAAAAAAGAAAAAAAAAGAAAATTATATTTAACCGACTGATCAGCGCCAAGACTCCGATTGGGACATCCGACGTATGATAACCGATAAAGGCCTGAGGCTTGCAGTGGCGTTATATCGGCTGCCATTGTGTTGTCCTTGCTGCTGAGCGCGTGCTTTTTGCAAAGCACATTTCACACCACCGATTTTGTTTTTAGAAAAACAGGTAGGATTGGTTACTGTCATGATGCTATGTCGACACGGGAAAGTCATGCGGCTTTTAGGTCGTCATGGTACTCACGTGCTTTCCCGGCTAGAAAGACACATAACCAACTTTTCGGCGTTAAGAGTTTGGCCATATAAAACGTATGCCCGTGTTGTCAGAGTACGTGCCATTAGCGTTTTTTTTTTCAGTTTTGGGTCTTGCAGGGAAAGACAGACCCATACGAGACGCGTCCAGAAAGTCAGTCTTGTTTTAACTTTTAAGATAAGAAAGCAGAGGCAGCATTATTTGTGGAATTCATTATTTTCAATAATTTCCAGGTATCTTAATGCTAGATGTAATTCCATCCGATGTTATGGCCTTTGTCATATTGTGAAGTAAGTTACTGGCTATACACCCATAAGAGTCTCCCGCCTGAGTCTCGAACGAATATCTTTGCCCTCCCCACCCCCCCCCCCCCCCCTCTCAAAAATAATTTCCGATACTAAAGTTGTTTTTTTTTTTACGATTTTGTGACACAGTGATTTTTAAACTGGGATCTATGTTGAGGGATCAGAAGTTGCAAAAAACGCCGGTTTTCTAGAAATATTTTATTGACTTCCCACATTCACGACAAAACAAATTCAATACTGATCTGCGTTGCGTCGTGAACCCTTCATAAAATAATATTCCAACTCGATTCCGTAACGATTCCGTATACCATTCGTAAATCTATGGACGAATCACTCGTAGTCCGTGGTTTGATATTTGGGAATATTAGATAACACACCAAAACGACGAGCGCAGTGACGATGCACTCTTTGGTGCGGCTGAATTGGTTTCATCTGATCATATAGAGTCTATTCACATGACGTCAGACCGCCTTTTAATGTCGAGTCACTACACACAAGCATGGCCGCCGAAGGCCATAGCGGTTTGCCGATAGGCGAGTTTGCTTTGCCTTCTTTTATTTTTCACCAAGCTCACGAATAAAAGTTCCGCTTTATCGCGCGGCGGCAATGTTTGTGGGTGATGACTCAGCAAGTGAATAGACCCTATAGCGTCGTCTGCTGTAATATTGTAAAACTCAAACAGCAAAACAAAGCAAAAATTCAAAGACACACGAAATTTTTAGCGTGTCACCAATGGAACGCAACACAGCGCGTAAACGGCGCTAAGTCAAAATACTTTCGTGAAACGCTCGCGCAAACAGAGCTTCTTCTTTTTCCCCTTTCTGGATGCGTCTCGTATATTGTTAATAAATCCTCGTTCTCTCAACGACTCAATAATTAAGCGAACGCATCGATGCGCAGAAAAAGGGGGGAACATTTCCTTTTAACAAGAACGGGGAACGTGTGAATATGCCGCGGGGGGTGCGCGTCACAGCAACAAGGTATAAACAAGCCGATTCACAAAACAGCCTTCGACGGCCGCGATGGTCTCTCTATACGACGGAAGGGCACCTGATGAATGAAGCGAAAATCGTGTATGCGCGGGCGGTTCCGATTTCGTTGCGGGTCCGGGCACTTTCACTTTTGTGTCACGAAGAGGGGGAGGGCTGCAAGGACGCTTGCGTTCTCATTAGTCCCATGCGACCCTGAAAATATGACGCTGCGCGGCGCTCACACCAAAAAACAAAACGAAAAAAATGAACGCGCGATAATGGCTTTTAATTAACCTTGTTGCTCTTCGCGCCTCTCCTTTGGGCCGACTACCTTGGGTTTGATGTGACCAGCGCGCCCGATTCCGGCGGATGTGCACCTCTGTCCGCTGCATGTATACTCGCAGGTTTGACTCAAACTAACGCCGCTATCTGTTTTTTTTTTTTTTTCACTGTTTTTTCTATGTTTTTATGTTTGTGGTAATGAGTGGGGTTTAATCAACACTGAATTAAGTGGACAGCTGAATGGGCAGAGTCGCCGGCGTCCTTACCGGGCTTATGGCTCGCGGGCGAGGGTGCCCCATAGACCCTATATCGCACACGCGTACATAGGCTCTCATAGAGAGACGCGCAGGTGTATACTCGCTTGTGTGTCGAGCTAGCGGATTTATGCACTTGCATGTCACAACACATACGCCCATGGTTCGTTTATTTCAATCAATGATGCGCATGACAAGCTTTGTCCGCTTTTTCCTCCAACAGCGCTACACAAAAACGCTCAAGATATATAAGGTAGCTTCACCACGCCCGGATTTGGTGGAACTGTATACTGCCGATGCAAATCCACCATAAAGCTTAAATTCAGCAGTCCCCTGTATACGCTACTGCTTTCTCTGCGTGCAGCCTAACTTGCGCGGTTCGAGGTAGTGTTTTATTCTTGTTTAATTTTTTTTAAAGGTATCACTCGTGAAAGTCGTGGTCGGCGCGTAAAAAAAAAAAAAAAAGTTTGTTTGTACCTTAATTATTTTAATCACGCGAACTCCAGAATACGGCAAACGAAATCAACGTTTCAATATCCGCCGCTTGCTCCTATATAGTTTCTTCGGACGACAAGTTCGAACGGAAATGGCGTGGAAAACTCGCGAGGAATAACGCAAATTCTGCGGGGAAAAAAAATACCCAACTCATTCGCGCGATTACCTATACGCACTTGCCGAATGTGAAATAGCGGCCCCATTGTACGAGTCACGTGGGTATATATTCAAAGAAAAGAGTAACTGGCGTTTCTTTGTTGTTGTTGTTTTTGTTCTCTTGCCACGCAATATTTCTTGGCTCATTCGACGTTTGCGGCCTTTTTGGACTCTGTACCTAATGCGGAGGCACTTATATATACCAAAATCACGAAAGCGTACCCCTGTATATCCTGGTACTCAGTTCTCGCTGCAATCATCGCGCCATTCCAAGCATCCCAAAGTGGCGCTTGAACGACGACGAACGCCCGATTCGATTTCCCTCGAATTCAACGCAGGACGTGGCGTCACTACAGCCAATTTTACCATATACGCGGCTTTCTTCTTCAATCGTCATCGCCACTGGATTTACGCAACGCATGCCGCGCCAGTGTGTCTTGCAGCGTCGAAGAACGAGCGCGACGCAGGCACGCGGCAACGACAGGCACACGCGTCTGCCGTTTTGCAGCGTATACTCTTCTCGTCAAGCTTCGGCGTGTTTGACGCTTGGGGCGCCTCGGAGATCCGCCAACGATGACGTCATAAGCAAGCCTCGTCTTCTAGGGAGTATTTCCAGGCCGTGGTCTGTCGACCGGGTAAACAACACACGAGTTCGCAAAAAAGAAGTTTAAAGTAAAAGAGAAAGAAAAACAAAGAAGAATGATGTAGTGTGGCTTATGAAATAAACGAAAGCTCCAATCCCCAAGGGCTGTTGTGCGCGGTTGGAGATGGATCATTAATGGTCTCATTCGCGAGCATCCAAAGATGGTAGGCTTGTACGGTTGTCTTGGGAGGGAAAAAAAAAAAAAAAACTGGTGAAGGTCACTGGTACACACCGCGATTCCTTTGTGTGTTTCTTTTAGCTATCTCTTTTTTTTTTTTAATTTTGCAGAGGGCATGCAATGGAGGAAAGTGTGTATAGGGGTAAACCAGGGTGACCGCGACTCGATTCGGATCTTTGGACTGTACACAGTGTCGCCCTAGGATCGTTAAGGTTCGCTATACTGTTCGGACACAGGAGGAAACAACTTCTGCGGGAGGATAATCGAAAGCCTGTACGTCGTCTGCTAATCACCGGATGTTGACGTAACATCATCAGGGCGGATACGATTTGACTGGCGTACTTTCTGCTCGATGTCACCGTCCTATAATAACTGTCGAAACGCCTTCTTGTACGCTTTTTTTGTTTATCTCCTTGTCATCTTTAAAGGCACCGCAAGAGGGCGCTTGCATTACCGGTGGCTCGGAGCAATAGATAGGGGAAGAGTTATGTAACGTTCAAAAGACAAGTCAAACGCATCCATCGCCATCTTACTTTTTATTCTCTTCTTTTTTTCCCTAGATTTCGTGCTACTTTGTTTTCTTTGCCTTTTGGGCTTTCTTCACGCTCCCTCACTTGCAAATGCATTCCTCCTGAAATTATATTTATAGACGTTGGTGATGGGTGCCACCTGTACGTGCTGTTGGGTCCAGTGTACCACATCGTTTTGAGAAGCCCTTGTTGTACAGCCGTTTCGATGACTTGGTACGGCCCCTTAAACTGTTAATCAGATCTTGGCAGGCCTTTTTATACCAAGACGAAATCACCCGCTCGTAGCCTTGGAAGTTCATTATTGTGTCGCATATCAAAATGTTTTTTTCATCTGACATCAGTATTTTTCTTGTTGAGCTTCAGTCTTTCTGCATTCTTTGAGAGCTGCTTGTCCCGCAATCCCGAGCATGCTGTCAGCCATCAGAAGCGTAGCTTTTCCTGAGATCACGAAGAGAGGACTGTACCCTAACCCTGCTGTTTAGGGCCGATTATAATGGGCTACAGCAGCCTCAAGTGAACATTTTCAGCCACCTGGGAAGTTGGGGTACATGTTCCTATATTGTTTGACGTTTCAAATGACACACTCTTCTAGGCCAATTGCAGAAGGATGGAATTATTCTGTGAATCGGAGGTTTAACTGGCGGTTTTCTGCCCAATCTTTTCGTCTGCGGCTACGAAAAGCTGGTCCATTGTCTGAAACGACAACCTTGACTTTTGTGTACATATCTCTGCTGAGCAAAGAGATCATACTGTTAGCGTCTTCCCTACCAGGTTTTGCTGCCACCATTCCGGTGCACTGATCAATGCACTGTAGAAATTTCTGAGTTTTCTGCACTTCTTTGCTCTTTTTCTTGATCTCCGCGAAGTCAAGATGCTCATCTTGACTTCGCGGAGATCAAGCTTCGGAGTGCTTCAAAGCACTCTGAAGGGTGTCTTGCAGTGTTCAGGTAGCGTAATTTTGTCCGTAGGTTGTTTGTACTTCACTTTGTAGATCTGGCACTCATGACAGGACCTGATGTATTGTCTTATGTCGTCTTTTATGTGTGGCCACATGAAGCGCTTGGTCAGCTTCATATAAACCCGCCAGCACCCGTCATGACCACCTGACTCTGGGCTTATGTGGTACAATTCAAGAATCTGAGGAGCCATGGATTATGGACGGGCCGTGAATCTTTCCATGTGTTTCAAGTTCTGGGTGTTTTGTCCCTTCCCAGGATTTAGATGAATTCACCGCTTCAGGTGAGTCTGCAGAGGTTGGAACCAAAAATCGTGATATCGCGTCGGAATCTTTCAAGGAACCTCCAGGACGATGAGTTACTTTGAAATCAAGCTGCTGCAGCTCATTAATCCAGTGAGCTATCTTTCCCTTCAGCTCAGTCATTTTTAGTAGGAAGGTAAGTGCTTGATGGTCAGTAAATAGTTTGAATTTAAAACATTTAGGTAGGAACGAAAGTACCTCATCGCCTTCAGCATCGCCAGCGCTTTCTTCTCAGTGGTAGTGTAGTTCACTTCTGTCTTCGTGAACGTTTAACTGTGGTATTTCACAACGTGAAGCTGTTGAGGAGCCGGCTTTTCGGGGTCACGTAGGTAAAGCACTGCACCTGTTACATAGCTAGAAGCGTCTGTGTTGAGCTCGAATTGTAGCTTGAAATCAGGCAAGCAAAGAACAGGGTCAGATTAGATGATCTTTACCAGGTTCTTATATGCGTCTTCGCACTCCCTGCTCCGGTCAAACTTTGCATACTTTTGTGTCTGCTTGGTGAGGCACTGACATATTGAACCATAGTCTTGTATAAATCCTCTGAAATGTCCTGCAAGGCCCAGAAATACACGGAGCAAGTGAACATTGTAGGGCTTCGTAGGTTGGGAAATATGGGTAATTGACTCTTGCTTCGTATTTTTGGTTGCTCCGTCCAGAGCTCTGCCTAGAAATGCAATTTTGCTTTTTAAGAATTCACCTATTTTAAAGTTGGCCTTGAGCTTGGCATTACAAAGGGCGGGCAAAATGTGTGCCAGATGTTTCTCGTGGTTCCTTTCTGTCTTGGAAGATATGAAATTGTTATCAAGATAGACCTTGCAGAAATTTCCAATGTAAAGGTGCAAGACTGCATACATCATCTTTTGGAACCAGCTTGGTGAATTTTTCCATCCAATGGTAGGCGGTTCTATTCATAGATGTTGAATAGCGTTATATAAACACCACGAAGTTCTTGGTGCCCTCTCGAAGAGGGACTTGCCAGAACCCTTTGCACAAATGTCTTCTTGAGAAGTACTTACAGCCTCCTGTGTTATCGATTTTACTGTTAATGCGGGAATTTGAAAAAGGAATGAGTGATGTCTGTTCGTTTACTGCTCGGTAATTCGTGCAAAGATGGAATGTGCCATAGTCCTTCGGAGCGATAATGATGGGAAATGAAAAAAAAAAAAACAGAAGGCTTGATGATGTTAAATTCCTGCATGTCCTGCAACTCTGTCTTTAGTCGCATCTTCTTTTCTCGCGTCATGTTGTAAGGTTTTTCTTTCTCACTACACTCTTGTCTTCAAGCTCTAAGAGTACTTGAAACCTGGGAGTACAAGGTGGATATCCCCCTACACACACCAGTTCTAGATAAACTTTAGAAACATCGTCAGTTGACTTGATGGTGCGAAGTAGGGCGGTAGTACCGTCGGAGGCTGTCGAGCATTCAGGTGGTGAACTAACCGGAACCACATTATTCCAGTAAAAATTTAGCTTCAGTTGTTTCATGTCTGGGCGTGACAAAAGGAAATCGTACTCCACTCCGTCCATTACTGGGGCTTGAATATATACTGTGTTAGACAAGAACTTGACTGTCAGGTCCACCCACTCCGAGTGTTGTCTTGTGCGTCCACCGTATACTTCGAACACTGTCTGGCCTTCCTTTGAATATGTGGCTCGGGTCAATCTAGCCTTTCTTGATTATGAAAATGGAAGCTCCAGTATCTACAAGAGCTTGCATTGGCTGTCTATTGACTGAAATCTGAATATGTAACAAACTTAAAGAAGTTAGGCATACAGTCTCGATTGGAGTCTTCAAGTCAGACTGCCAACCCTCCTTTATTCGTTTTTTTTTTTTGCATTTTCGTTGTCAACGACGGATGTGGATTGCGACACTTGGCCATTCGCAAAGTGCACTGCAGATGAGTGGGATGGAGCCTACGAAGCATGCTCTGCGGGTCGTCTGCGCCACTGGTCGCCTCTCCCAAGAACAGAGCTGGTTGGAAAGCTTGTGGCGGGTTGTCTGCGCCCTTCCTTTCAGGAACAGAGGCTGATAGAGCTGAGGCGTCCGGGCGGGTCGAAAAATCTTGCAAAGCCTGCAGCAAGTCCTCGATGGTCTTGGGTGCTCTAACTTGCACTTGTTCGTGCTATTCTCGGAAAAACCCAGTGGGCGATGTGCGCAATAGCAGATGGTGGTAATTTAGGCTCAACAAGCTGCAAAAAAAAAAATACTCCAGAGCTGTACCGAACATGAAGAGAAAGTGCACGCGTCTTGATCCCACCTTTCTACAGCATTTCCTTGGGACGTTGTCAAAAAGTTGGATTTCCATTCGGTCCGAGACTCCGTTTGCGTTGTCAGCTAAGCGCAACTCATACAATTGCTTGGCTACTCCGCCAAGAAAGAGGCTCATGTTTAGTACGCAATTTCGTTTTAAGGTCCAGGCGTTTTTTTTTTTTTTTTCTCGCAGGCGTGTTTTTAGAAGGAAATCCAACATTCTTGATTAGTTGATTGCCGGTCAAAGGTGTCTGGCTTTATTATTTCGAATTTGGGTCTCTTGTTTTCCACTTTAAGCGTTGACATGAAGACTTGAATCTTGATGTTTTGTTGCGAAACTTGCTCCTGTTTTACATGAATCGCTCGGAGCACGGCAACAACATCAGAGGCCGGAGAACACTGTGAAATTGCCGGGGCCGGAGCCGCGACTTCCAGGTCATAGCCGCAAACGCGCTGCAACACAAGCTTGGGAAATACAGCCATCTGTATATTGATCTTGACAAACATCTTTTTAATCAGCTCCTCCGATGAAATGTTACCTTTCTGGAGGACAACTTCGATGAGCTCCGGAGATATGACATTTTATTTTTGGTTATTTTCTGATGCCCGTCTGGTGTTCTAATAAAGTGTATATTCTGCAGTTTGTGAACACCGTAATATCAAGGAATACGTCAAGAATAACATGCAATAAACCAACCACTACAGTTCAACGAAAACCGACGGCAAGAACATGCCTCGTCGCAAACCGACAAACCCGCAAGTTCACGATATCATACTGAGGACAACTTTTCTTTTTTTTAATAATGCAGTCGAAGGCCTGAGCGCCAGTTAAAGATTTTCATACGCATTGCTGCACTCTTCGTAAATGCCAGTGAAAGTTTGACCTTGAGCATATATAGTCAAAACCGTCCGCCATCGGGCAGACAGCAATGTCACCATGAAGATATCACACCCCGGCCATTACCACCGGAAGCACACAGTGTCCAAGCCGCAGCCGACGAAACACATTCCTCTCTGAGACGACCCATCCAGGAAGTGATCACGATAAACCTAATACACGAGCACACTCGACAAAGACCCATTAACCGGAACACCGCATTACCTCTCGGTGTGTCGTCTTCTGTGTGTAGACAGAGCTCTCTAGAGAAAGGAATCTCGCGATCCTTTAACAGAACGACCACGGTAATGCAGCACTCTGTTTGTTCGGGTCCCTATAAAGTTGAACGAGGACCATCATTAGCCCCCCGCCTCCCCCCACCCCTCTTTCCATTAGGGATTGCATAAGAGCTCCTAAACGAGATTAACGTAAGCCGCTATCGTCGAAGCCGGCCGCTCCTGCAGTGAACGGGGGAAGAAACGACCAACGCTCGTGCGGCAGGAATGCAATTTATTACACCAACCGCGAAGAAACGGATGTTTCTTCGTGCTTGTTGGCGCCCGAGGGGTCCCAGCCAGCTTCTTGTAATCGAGTTTTCATTTCTCGCGCACACTGCTGGAGTCTAAGACCGGGGGCAACTCCCGGTGGCTCGTCTGGATGGGCTGGCGCCGCTTCCGCCTGTCATTCGTGTCTGAGTGTCTTGTCTTGAGTTGGACAAGCCTACAATGGCGCAGTTGGTTGAATTTGTCTGAGGGCGCTTTGGTGGCGGTGTTGTGAGGACCGGCGAGCTGGGGGCCGAAGAACTAAAAGACCTGTAACTAGTTTTGTTTCTTTGCTGCAGACGGATCTGGAGAAAGCTCAATGTCCTCTTTTGGAAGGAACGTTGTATAGGGCTTTTTGTCATCTCTTTTTATTGCTGTGTTCGGTGGAGCAGGATTCAATGGAGGTAATTGATGACAACCGTTTTGCACGTGGCACGAGCAGGCGGACGTTTTGTTTGGGGAAGTAGCGTTTGGGTGTACAACGAGGCATGAGCACGCGATAAGTTCTGGTTTCACGGCACCGCACGCAAGCCGAAACTGGGAGGAGATTAGTTAGGGTGGTTAGGTAGGTTTTTCTATTTTTTTTTTAAATATATAGCTTATGTTTAAAAGTCTACGCGTGCGTGTTGTGGCTGTTTACGCTGCATTCGTGCTTACTCAAGCATGGTGAAGATATCAACTGTACACTTCATCTCAAAAGCTCCGCACAGCTTCGTGCAAATGCACGAGCGTGCTCGATCACGTGGCTTTAGAAAGTACTTGCTGGTGCAAATATATCTTTCTGCAATATGTTTAACGATCTCTTTACTCAGCTTTATATGTTTGCAACTAAGTGCTGTGAGGTATATTGAATATACGGCAGTTATTTCCAGATATCTGTACGTTACCATGATGGTAACGAAACCCAATATGCAGAACTGTCAGAAATAGCTGCAGCCGTGTATTTGTGACCACGCCAAGAGTTTGAAGCCCTTGTAATTACCAAAATAAAAATCTGTGCAAAGGTTCGCTGGGATTGCCATTATAATGACAGCGCTACCTACGAGCAGTGTGATGTGGTATTAGGTATCTTAGGGCCCATGCATGACTGCTCTAAATATCACTCTACCTTACTATATGCCATATACGGCATACAAGGTAAAGGTAGAGATCGCAAATGGGTTACTGATGAGTACCCAAATTCGGCCGTGAATTGCTTCAGACAATATCACTACAGCAAAGTTACTTTGTTTTGCTTTATTAGTTGCAATAAAAGGTCAGGATCTATTTTGTTTCCTATTTTTATGAACTACCTGAGACTCAATGAAAAGACCAGGTTCTTGGTTACTCCCGAGCGTGACTTTGTGTTTTTCAATTAAAGATTATTTAAATTATATTACCGCCAGTCTTGTACACGTTACTACAAAAAAGTAATCGATTACAATTACTATTACTCTTGGCTAAAAGTATTCGATTAGATTACTTGATTACTCGACGGCAAAAGTAATTGGACATTACTTAAAGAAGTAACCGTTACTTTTCCGATTACTATATTGTGTGAAGACACATCTTTAGAGCTCATAACAATGAACTACCTTCAACCTATATTTCACATTTGCACAAGTATTGAAGAAGAAAAACTGGTTCCCTCTTCGTGGTCGTTGCACCTTCACAATGCGGACACAAGCATAGAATTCGTTTGAAGAAGTTTGATGATTTGGGCGTTCGCCAGTGTGTGTGTGTTTGGGAGCGGAGGGGGTTCTAGATCTTGTTAGCTTGAGCAAGGGTTGTCGCTCAAAGTTTGCGTCGCTCATTTTATTATTCACATGTGGATAAGCAGCAGCTCCAGGATTTGAAACGGATCATGTGTAGTATCAATTAGCGGAAGAGATCGCCCCGACCACTTCTCAACTCGAAACATTGATTGTCACAGAGACCACATAGGGGAAACGGGGAAATATTTCAACTGGCTTTGTTATATTTTTCATCCGCTTTAGGCATTCTTCGGTTCTGGTTCTCCTACGAGCTGCGAGTAGGTACCCTAAGCAGGATTTATTTTTTTTATTTCTGTGTGTGTGTACGTGAGGGGGCTAGTTTGAACGAAGGACTTACAAAGCTACATTCTGCCCCCTCAAACTTCGCCCTGCATGGCCTTTGTCACGCATTGTGGCTTCCCTGAGGCTTCCCACTCCCAGTCCCAGCTCGAAAGAAAAAAAAAAAAAAACGGACATTCCACAGAAACTGTACATAGAAAGGGATTGACCTCGTTTCCTACAGCTCTACAAAAATCTTTCTTTTTTTCCGTTCGAAAAAAGAAGCAAATTTTTTGTCATTTCAGAAAAAAAAGGCGTGTGCCCGGGGGGGGGGGGTCAGTGGAAAAATAGTAACGGTTACAAGTAATTTTATTACTTCAAAAAGTAATCAGATTACTCTTTTGATTACTGCCTAATAAAAGTAATCAACTGATTACAAAATTACTCCAAAAAGTAATCAATTACAAGTAATTTGATTACTTGTAATGCGTACGGTACAAGTCTGATTACCGCATAATTTCGTCCAAATGATTGCCATCTAAAGAGAAGGTAGAAATAAAGGAGGAGGAGTCTGCACAAGTCGTGAACCTACTTAGTTGAAGTAATTGCATGTCTTTAATCAAATCTCTTTTCTTTCTCACAAGTTGTACTCTTTTAAGAAAATATTCGCTTTTTCGTCACTCCTTTAATTTAACTTACTCAAGCACATTATACTCGCTTCCAGAAGTCATCCAGACGCGTCTTTGCAGGGCGGTAATAAAAAACTTAGAATTGCTTTTGTATTCTTTAGTACACCGCTCATGAACAGCCCTGCATGAAAAGCATGGTCTGTAGTGGCATAGGATCTCAGCACTTATTAAAGGGAAACTGAAGCGTTTATGTAGTTGAGGGAAAACGCTTAAATCTTCTTTATTTGGCCTCCAAAATTACAAACATAAAAAATGTTTTTTTTTGTTTTTTGTTTTTAGTTTGCTGCACGGAGGCTGCAGAAAATCCTTTTTGAAGTACCGCTGAAACTCCCATTTCCCGGAGCGTTACGTCATAGCCAGAGTTTTTTTGGAATCTGCGCTCTCGCGCATCTTCAGCGCCTATCAAAGATAGCTATTCACGCGCACTCTTGACATTTTCAATAAGGCAAGAAAAGGACGTCACGACTGGTATCAGTACCGATGAATATACCTGGCAAGCCACGCGCTTGGCTTCCGAAATATCTTTTTATGACGTAACAACACGGAGGTTTTTCGTCTTTTCTCGCGTTTAGTTACATGTTATTGGAAAACGAACGTGATATTCAGATCAAAATATTCAGACGTGATATTCAGACGAACGTGATATTCAGATCAAAACAAAATAATATTGCTTTTTAATTGGCGTTATTTAGCGGTTTTCATCTATCCGCATAAAACTAAACACAGAACTATCACGCTCGACGTTGCATATCCGATATTCCTAATTCTTCCCACCTTCCTAAACGTTCGCGTGTGTCCTAACATCAGAAAACGACATCTTAAAAATCGAAAACGAGACGTTGCGAATATGGGACGAACACTTTTATGCAAAGCTGGCGTCAAACGGCCCAAATCGAAAAACCTGTATAGTTACAATAACAAAAGCGTTACCTCTTCTGGCGAAGGCTCAGCAGCCGTTGCATTCATTTTCGCGCACGAAGCAGTGACTCCCAGAGAAAGAAAGAACATATAGTGTTACCGCCTTTATTTTAACAATATACACACTTACAGGCTGGCGCTGATGAGGCTTCAAAACCGAAACTCGCGTTTCACGGCGCCTTCTACTACCCAACCTTGTTGTGTAAAAGGGCACTATAAAATTGCCAGTAAACACACAAAAATGACACCGATACAATTATCTTTAAGAATATCACATGTTTTAGTAATAACTGTGTCAATACGCATCAGAAAAACATAAAAACCTTTTTCCACGAAAAAACAAAATACTAGCTTTTAAGTCTGCCAACACTGTATTTTTGCTGAATCTTTGCCGAATCTTTAAAAACGTTCGGCAAAACTTCGGCTTTGCCGAATCCCAAGATTCGGCCCCGAATTTTCGATTCAGCGAAAGTTCAGCCCATCACTACTTTTAAGTAAAACTTCTGAAGCCAAATGTTTCCGTACGTCTTATGCCTCCTAATAAATCGATGCTCACTGAACATCAAAGTACATCATATGCCGAGGTAAGCACCACATCCGCAATTCGAACAATTCCATGGTCCAAAAGGACACCGTAAATCTTCTATCGTACTCCATTATTTGTGACTGGTTCTTTGGAAGTCTTTACGGCTGGTGCCCCACTCTCATAGGCCGCGGAGCCATAATGAGATGCTGGTGACTTGCCCCGCCCTGCCTTTCTTAAACGGGTCATTAAACGATATCGGGTTGGATTGTTCATGACTTTTCAGAGGTCTACTGGTCCTAGTCTGGCCCAAGTATACTGGCACAGACCGCCTCTGGTTCAGAAGCTTCTTTGTCGCGGTAAAATTGCGAGAATAAAAGGGGACTATTTCTTTCAGTCTTGCCTTCGCAAAGCTTGATGACGTAATTGTGGGATCGAAACCACCCGCCTGACGACAGTCTAGCAGCGGGGACACGAGAATTCCTTGAGCACTCGACTTCAACTGGTAACAATCAATGTCTCGGCGACACTCGGGTAATTGCTCGTGTGCGCCACTGCGGTGATGAGCATAGCCGAACTCTAACGATGTCTGGAACTCAGCACGCGTTTTCTCCTTCGCCGGCCCCAGCGCGTGGATATATGATTATTGTTGGTGGCATAGGATATAGGCACCAGGCCACGTGGCCGCTTGGTTGGCTCCGAGTTGAGAGGATGAACGATGCTCAATTTTTTTTAATTAATTTGGTGACTGCCATTGCCTAGAAATAAAAGGTAAGGAAAGTTCATTCAGTTATTAACGTTAGGGAGCGATTCTAAGTAGTATTTAGCAAAAGTACAAAGAAATTCTTTTATGGCACCTTCAAGCTGTCCCTGACTACAGATGAGAAGGCCTTCCTGCACTTACAGTGCACGGCTGTTATCAAACGTTTTGCACTACTTAAGTTTCGTAAGTTCTGGAGAATTATGAGGGCACTTGCTTATGTCGGCGTATACGTGGTTCCTCCCTGAGACCGCCGTTATACTATGTTGGTTTCCGAGACGGTTCGCAGAAACTGGCCCGGATTTCAGAGACTTCGGGTCGATCGCTCATCTTTCCCCGCTCACATCGAGATAATAACAACAGGGCGCGCGCTCACAAACGTCGAACTTCGCTTCCGCGTTTGCATACCTCTTATACACTGGGTTAGGAGGGAGATGATAGCCCGTGCTGAGGGCACCGTCCAGAGCAGGAGTGGCCAGCATGCAGGCTCTACTGATTTGCCTTTTTCTTGGGCTCGGCATCGAGACCCTTTTGTTTCTTTGCCACGGAACCCCGGCCGTTACGAGCGTTGTCGTGTTCGGAAAGGGCTGAACTTCTCCGAAACTGGCCTGCCTTGACGAGGTCGGTCAGACCACTTAAAGCGAGAACACATTCGCAGAGACGTCCGAAACGTACACACCGGATCCTCCCGCAGTGATTTCCCAAACGTATAACGAGTGCTGGAGGGACGCTCGGCCAATAACCGAATCTCCGGTGGTACCGAAAGGCCGTGTCCTGGTAGACCTGTACCTTCTGGAGATGTGTCTGCGGATATAATACGCACCGGACTGCGTTCCTGCATAATTGCGCCATTGCCCCCTCTTGTTGTTCTGGGCAGGGGCTCCTGTGAGGACCCCCCTCCCCCGGAGGTAGCCATCTTCAGAAGTCATGTACTCTAACTCCGTTTCGAGACTGATCGCTGGTGGCGCCATCCCATTGTGACTTCCTGGTGGCAGTCGGAGTGCCTTGGGCTTTCTTGCGAGAGTCGCCTCCTTTTCGCTGTGGCCCCTGGGGGCTCTCAAGTTGGCTTGCGGAAGAGCCTTCCGTCATGACTGGTTTCTTTCTTTTTTGTTTTTGTATCGTTTCGCGAGGACCCCAATGGCGCGTCTTGCTCGCGTTCGCGGGCTTCCCCGATCGATTAATAATTGACGCTCGGCTTCTCAAGGTCGTCCCAGAAATTTCGAACGTGTCTTAATGCGCCTCCGTCATTTCTGTTCACCTAGCGGCATGAACGACGACTGCTGCGAATGTCTTCTCTTTTGTTTATTGAATGTGGTAGTACTGTCATGCTCACCACGCCATGAGTTTGTGTGCGCCCGTCCGTAGCACTTCGATAGCTCAATTGAGTAAAACATTGTTCCCGCTAAACGTAGCGGGAAATGTGTAGCTGCTAGATTAAGCGGGAAAACTGGTGCATAGATCACGTGACGTAGATTTGCCGCTAAATTTAGCGGAAAATCTACGTCATGTGACCTATGCACCAGTACAGCTTCTTCCTAACCTGCCCGTGTGTGCAACGATAAATGCTATCGCATTCATAGACATACACCCCTGCGGTTTCTACATTTCTTTTTAAGTATACACCCGTAAATTTTTATTATAATAAATGCATTACCTAAAGACGCCTCTATGAAAAGTTTAATTCAATTGAATGACTGACTGATCTATACGGCTTTTCTTTTACGACTGAACGGAGCTTGACAAAAAAAAAAAAAAATCTTGTAGGGTTACCTTGCAATTTATATCACTTTACGGTGCACAACTCTAGACATGACTTGCACCGACGTCGCACAAGTGGCCATTGCGGCGGCTATGCTGCTTTTGCAGCACACATTTCGAGCCACCGAATTTGTTTTCCTCGGTAAGGACAAGTAGAAATGATTGTCAGCATAGTGCGATGACGTGACGTGCAAGCCATATATTACCAACGGACCTTTATATTCGAGACATCGTTGAACGTACGCCAAGAGTTGCGCCTCCCGCAACACGACACAAACAGATTGCGTGAACTATTGCTTTTGACCCGCTGTTTTTAGCATAACTGGCTCGTCCGCGAAGGAGAACGGCATTCTAGACTTGAAGCATTACGACGATTCAAAATTGCGCTTGCTGTATCAGTGAACATTTGACACCACTAAACCTTTCGTTGAAACGTCAAGGCGAACGTCTATTTCTTGTTTTCATGATGTAAAAAATGATTTCATGAAGAGGAAAGTTTTAGGAGCGGGCGCGCTTCAAAGGATCTAACGACGCTTCTGTTCGGTCTTGAGCGCTCGAAGCGAGTGTCGCTCCCCAATAATAATGGATCTGTTTTGGAATCCTTGAACTAGTTCTTCATTTTTTCTACTTCCCCGTCGGCATCCCTGGCATTTTTTGTGTGCTTTTGCGGAAAGCGTCGGAAAGCTCATCTGGCACCCGACCTTTTGAGGGACCTGAAGAAATACTCAAATAAACTTTAAGTTCGGACCAAAAAAAAAAAGATTTTTTGTTGACTTTTTTTTTTATGAAGACTTCGGCAATGTTTCGTATTTGAATGGACCATCGAGCCTTCGTCATATGGCCTCTCAGATCACGAATGTGATATTTTGCCTCTTTACACATAGTTATACAAACCAAAACGATATTAAAGTTAGAACAAAATCCTCCCCCGCCCAAGAAGCTGACTCTAATCAAACCGTGAAGTGACGTCATTCTTTTGCACCAAAATTGTGCGTTAAACGTGAGTTTTCCTTTTCCTACTGGGGTAGGAAGAGGAAAACGCAAAGAAGCACAAAAAAAAAAGACTAGTCCACGTCTCAAAATCACACCGTCACTACAATCACCAAAAGCAACAAAATCCCACGACAAGAGGACACACTAAAACAAGAATGTAAAAAAAAAAAAACCACCCACACACACAGTTTTTGACAAAAACGGGGGTAAACTTTCTCTTACTTCCCCTAACTTCGGCTGTGGAACATTTATACAAAGGGTCACAGTTAAGCACAACCACCTCCTTGCCCTCCAGGAACGTAAGGGGTAAACAACTGAACACAAAGAAATAACAAAAGAACGAACCAAAATATACTAAAACAGTGCTTTCTATAACAAACCACACAGTGCAAAGATATACGCATAGACACAGCTAACACTTCGAAACTGCCTACTCGAATCCGCGACCTTGTCATCACAGAAATTGTTTACACTCATTCCCAAACTGCAACGACGCCTGACATATACAGTTGCCATGACCTCGTTATACGAATAGTTTCTTGAACTACACGTTTGATACCATTACGTTTTTTGTGAATTACTTCCGTTTCGGACCGATTCGCTTTACAAGCGTGGCATTCCTGAAGGTGCCTGGCTAACTCGGAGTTGGAAACGTTGTTTCTCACATTCTCTTTGGGTTCAGTCAATCTATCATTTACACACTTTGACGTCTCAGCTACGTATTTAAACACGCACTCCAAAGGGATCTGGTAAACCACAGATTTCTCACGCGGAACTGACCTTTCGCGATGTCCTTTTTGGCATTATTTCTGTACCGATTCAAAGGGCGTAAGTTCACACACCTTAAAATTGGACGTGAACACATCCTTCACTCCAAACTTCTTCACAGATGCTTTTATGTGTGAGAAAGTATGTGTGTGTGTGTTTTTATTATCTTGTAAGTATGTGCAATCGATGCACTAATACACGAGGTGCGTTCTCCTTGTCCCGTACAGCTCCTAAAATGTTGAACGCACAGGCAGCGACTTCTTTAGGCACTTAGCTAAACATAAGCTAAACTATCAAGACGTCATGTTTCTCCAGACTTGATGTAGAGGCTAGCTGCTACAGCTGCAGCTCTTTGCTGTTGAGCGCTTGTTAACAACGAACTTTCATAAAATTTATTTTTATTATAATTTAACTTTAATTATTAAAAAAAATCAATATCATCAGTTTCTTTCGCACTGTCATAGTTTGTATGTTTGCTCTTGGCAGAAAATAAATATCATCTTCCACAGCTAGCGCAAACGACCACACAAAAATACAGTGTGCCCTGTCTTGTGGGACATAGAGGAACATGCTCATCTATGTTAGTACGATGCGCTCACATACGTTTTTGCAACTAAAACAGCCTGTAAAGCACACAGTTTTATTCAATTCAATTAATTTATTTCAACACGTACTGGTGTGGTTTTTCAGGTGAAAAAGTTGTCACAGGGAAAGTGCTTGGGATCCGCACAGCATATACTTGCACATGAGCGAGTGGCCTGCTGTCTTTGACATAATTCACTATCATGATTGTATTATAGTCATGTCCCGTTAATATGGATACTCCGCTATATAGACACCATTTTCGGAGACAAATTAAAAAAGAAATACAGGAATTTTTGTCACGTTATTATGGACAACTCACATTATGTACGATTTTTTAGCGAACGGAGTTGTCCATATTAACGAGACATCGCTGTACCACTTGAGAAAGCACAAATTCATTTTTTTTTTTTCACGCTGGGAATTTTAAATTTTCTTTTCCGTAATGATGACGCACATGTGAAATCATCGATTAAAACAGAGACCCGAGAAGTGTGCTTGGGATCAAATTTAATATAGCTTGACACTGATGCGCGAAATACACATGACCTGAGAAATAACACGTGCCGTGGAATAGGAGGGGAAAAAAGGGACAACGCAATATTTAACGGCACACAATGCGAAAAGGACGTTCAATCATTCTAAACGCGTCGCATTCTGGAGCTGTAACCATATACACGCTTCCGAGATCACTGAGTTCCGAACAACATGACATTAAAATACGAAACAGCATCATAATTCACGACAATTGATGGTTATCGTCAATACATGTCACTTATAAATAAAGAAAAGAAAACTCTATGCTAATACAGGCACTGACAGCCTAAAAACAAACGCAGGGCGTGCAGAGTCCTAATTAGCATCTCATTATGGCTCCGCAGCCAATCAGATTGCGGCGTTAGGCAATAAGAAAGCCCAAGAACCAATCACAAACAAGAAGCATAACAAGACACGCCTTGCGTCTCTTAAACTGCCAATCACCATTCAGTGAACTATACAATCGTTGCATGCCCCTTTCTCCGGGGCATGCAATGATTGTAATAAACGCTTCAACTCACATAATTGTAATCAACAAAGCTCATCTTTATACTTCGTCTCACCCAGAGCCGTATATTAGGAGAGTTTGGACAATAGGCGGAGCAAAGGCCGCCGCCAGCGCCGAATATTCCCCCCACGCTTAGAGCGTAAACTAAATTTGTGACACAGCGTCGACCAATCAGGAGACCTCTACTCCATCTCACAAATGTCGACAGTGAAGACAAAGGCACAGGCGCGTGAGTCTAGCTCAGCGAAACGCTATTGTTTGTACCAGACCTCGTGCATATGAGGCACTTTCCAAAGCCACGTGCTCGTGCCCATGCCTTTGTCTGCACTGCTAGAACAGCGTCCTGAGACTGGCTGAAAGAAAGCAGTGCAAAGGGTGGGGTGCGCGAGCGTCTTGAGACGCGAGTTCCGCTCGGCACGGCTCAAACTATACTTCGTTTCACTTTACCTGCGAGCGAAGCCAAAGCTAGAAGCGCGAGACCAGCGCTTTTTGCATTTCTCCCCCAGCTCGCGCGCTCGAGCAAAGCTCTGAACGCACGGAGCTTCCGTGCTCGCGCTTCCAGTTTTGCCTTCGCTCGCACATAAGGTGAAACGAGCACACGACCACCGCTAGAGGCTGTTTCGCGGCCTGTGGTTGGCACGAGATGCTCGCCTATTCAAACCAATGTATGGCCAAACTCTCTCAATAAACGGCTCTGGCGCACCCCACCCTTTGCACTGCTTTCTTTCAGCCAGTCTCAGGACGCTGTTCTAGCAGTGCAGACAAAGGCATGGGCACGAGCGCGTGGCTTTGGAAAGTGCCTCCTATGCACGAGGTCTCGTACAAACAATAGCGTTTCGCTATAGCTTGACACTGATGCGCGAAATACACATGACCTGAGAAATAACACGTGCCGTGGAATAGGAGGGGAAAAAAGGGACAACGCAATATTTAACGGCACACAATGCGAAAAGGACGTTCAATCATTCTAAACGCGTCGCATTCTGGAGCTGTAACCATATACACGCTTCCGAGATCACTGAGTTCCGAACAACATGACATTAAAATACGAAACAGCATCATAATTCACGACAATTGATGGTTATCGTCAATACATGTCACTTATAAATAAAGAAAAGAAAACTCTATGCTAATACAGGCACTGACAGCCTAAAAACAAACGCAGGGCGTGCAGAGTCCTAATTAGCATCTCATTATGGCTCCGCAGCCAATCAGATTGCGGCGTTAGGCAATAAGAAAGTCCAAGACCCAATCACAAACAAGAAGCATAACAAGACACGCCTTGCGTCTCTTAAACTGCCAATCACCATTCAGTGAACTATACAATCGTTGCATGCCCCTTTCTCCGGGGCATGCAATGATTGTAATAAACGCTTCAACTCACATAATTGTAATCAAAAAGCTCATCTTTATACTTCGTCTCACCCTACGATGGACTAAATGCAGAAGCTACCAACCGCCAGACCCAATCACGAGCCATTTAGACATTGCGTGGTATTTCGCTTCGATGCACGTATCGGTGCCCGCGTCTCGGATCACCGATGGGAATGTATGGACAGTGGTCCGGATCGAGCAATGAGTGACTCAACAATTTTACATTGCAAAGAAAGCCACGACGTACTGCCTCTTTGCAGTGTCGAAGCTATAAAAACGACGCAGCGTTTTTGGATTCGGAGCATTATTCGTCCAAACCTAATCAATGCTAAGCGTGTCATAGTTTAGCGTGGAACGGGATTGGACCTGGCGGCCCGTGGCTTTGGCCTTTAGTCCATCGTAGGATGAGACGAAGTATAGTACGTTTATCTGTACATGACTAGGCAACGGGAAGCGGCGGTATCTTGTAGAGTTAATGGTGGCGTTGTTGCCTGGTTTCTCGGGTCTTGAATTCCTTCAACAAACAGCATATCATAACTTTAAAAAAAAGGCCACCGTGTCTACACCTCTTTGTCTTAATCAATCAGCACGTCAGGCTTAAAAAGAACTTGATTATCCCTTATATGGGGCTAATTAGCTCAAGTTTACTATTCTACAAACTATAGAAAAACAAAACCGTACTGCATCCTCGCATTCTCAGAAGAAAAAAAAACGGTTTAAATATAATTTAACTTTCTCAAACTCGGTGAAGTAACACTGAATAATAAGGCGAATTGTGACTTCAACACAATCACCTAAAAGATTTTAGATCTCCCCTGAAAAGCAGTTACTATTTTCGAGGGGTATACGAGTGTGGTATCACGTGTGTGTTTATGTTTGCGGGGGAAAGGGGACGAGGGGTCGCAACAAATAAATAAACAAAAAGTGAGGAAATACGCCCTTCTCAAACCTTCGTCCGGCAACCCTAGCGATTTTATAAGCAGTCCAAAAATGGCGGTATAGCGAAGGTTGCCACAATTGTGCCTTTGCCCCGAAAATAAGACCTCAGAGAGACGTACCAGCAAATGAGAGACTGTGACGAGAAAGCGTGAAACTCACACACGTCATTACCACAACTGGGACTATAGACCAATTTCACCAGGATATATTCGCAGATGTAGCACATGGCTCTCGGCTTTTCGTCCGGGAAGCTACTACACCACCATTTTGTAAGTCAGAAAAGTACTTCTTGTTGCTTTTAGTTTGAGGCAGTAAAAAAAAACAGCACAAAACTGCATTTTATATTTTTGGGGGGAATACGTTTGGATGGGAGGCAGAGGAAAAAGACTTCATAGCCTGACGAGGCCTCTGCCATGTACTCATGACCTTTTCACCCGGCGTTCCGAATGCTCACTGGGTTTGAATCTTCCTGTGGTGTTTTAGTACTGCATTACTCATACTGTTACTGACCCAGACCACAGCTCCTCGGAGCGCCTAAAGCGAAAGCTCGCGCCGCAGAGCCCAGGGTTCCTGAGTTCAATCCCCACCCCTACCCGTTTCTATCTGAACGAGCTTCGTACCGGCGTGCGGTCGTGTATCACTTCTGTGTGCTGCACGACCCTAGGAGCGGTTGTACAGCGCTGGGTGAATTTCTTGTCTCTATAGTTGAGACACCAAACGCCCATTGAGGCTGACTAACATCCGGCTGCCTAAATATACACGCAACTCAATTGCAATTGACTGACTGAACCGCCGTAGTTTTATGCTCTGTACCTGGAAGCGTCTGCTACGCCGTACCTGCTGAGGCTGATGCTGTGACGAATAGGAAGCCGAATAGTTTACTAGGGGTGAATACTAGACAGTCGAAAAAAAAAAGCAAGAATCCAAAGTCTCTGTTAGCGACAGGTTTTAGGGGCGAAGCTCCTTAGGGGCTAGCCATGTCCGTCCGCCATCCGCCGTCCGCCGTAGGCCCGGCGTCGGGTGCTCGTGCTTCTGCTCGTGAGATCACGTGCTCACGAGCACGTGAGCACATGCTCACGTGCTCGTGTAGGGCAAAAAAAAGATTGGAAAAAAAAAGATGAAAAAAATTATGAAAAAAGAAAAAGAAGAAAAAAAAAGAGTAGGGGGTTCTGAGATGCCATCCCATCTATCTGCTTAAAAAAAGAAAAAGAAGAAAACCACACATTCTCCTACTGACATGAATGAAAAGGCTCAAAGAAAAAGAAGAAAAAAAAGAGTAGGGGGTTCTGAGATGCCATTCCATCTGTCTGCTTAAAAAAAGAAAAAGAAGAAAACCACAGATTCTCCTACTGACATGAATGAAAAGGCTCGGCATGCTGCGGCTCGGCGTTTACGCAGACAAGCACCACCAGAGCTTCGCCCCAAGCAACATCATTCACCACGTGGAGATGCGGTCAATTTTTGCTCCAGATGCCACGCTAAAAGACGGCGCTAGCTAACGTAGCGATAACCTGAAGATTTTACAGCCTTTCTATTCGGGAAAACTATCTAGTATTTATCTGTTCTATGTTCTTTCACGACAAATACGACAGCAACATCGTCCAAACAAAATGTTTTTCATGCGGCATGTTTCCACTGCGGAAGCTAACACCATCTGTCGTTGTGGCGTCCATCTGGTAGTTCTCTCTACCGGAGACATGGTTCATGTGCAGTATTTCCCCTATAGCTACTGCAAGGAGAAACGTCTGGTCGAACGCCCGCACCTCTAGCACATGTTTGCTGCCTTGCCTTCCCCAGTGCAGTGCTCTGGCAGCGAGTGAACGCCTGAAGCTCACGAAAAGACGAAGTGTATGCGGAGAGAAAGTCGTCTGCTTCTTGCGCAGGAGTTGTTGTGACGTCAGAAAGACACCTAGCTCTAATTGGCTGATTGAAAGATGGTGGGTATACCTCAAGGCAAGCTGCTTTAGGTCTACCCAATATCCTTCATTCAGAACCAATCAGAGATCGGCGTTCTGACGTCACCACAACCCCTCCAAAAGAAGCAGACGAATTTGCGCTCCGCATTCGAATGTAGGCAGGGCAGTTTGGGCTAGAGATGGGACAACTTAAGACATCCCGGCTGTTTTGAATTTATCAACGACGATACTAATGCACTTAATGAAGCAGCCTCGTGAAGTTGGTCTATTTATCTGGATGGGGTCGTGGGTCGATTGTACGTTAATGCTCGAGTGTGGTTTCAAGGTTACCGAACGAAACACTGTCGACTCTTCTCATTAACGCCATCGACGAGACAGCGACGGGGTTCCCGCGAGACCCACGAGATGTCGCCGCTGACTCTCGAAATATCGAAAAAGGGACACGCGCGGGACGGACACAAAACCCGATCGGGCAATACAGCGAAGCCGAACTCGAACGCGAACCAATTTTAGGTTGTTTCTTTTTTAAAGCGCTTCAAGCGGCCTTCTTCCGGTAAACGGTGTTGAACCAGTTGCGTATTTTCTGATCGGGCTTTCGGAAACGTCATGGTTTCCTCCGGAGGTACTTGACGATGCTGTCCGCCTCGTCGCAGTCGGGCTGGATGAACCCCGCAGTGCTCAAACACTCCTCGGCGCACTGGCGACCGTTGAAGTACTCGCCGTAGATCATCTTGCACTGGCCGCAGTTGCTGTAATAAAGAAAAAAAACATAGAACAGGTCCTGGTTACGCGCTTTCACTGGTGGAGGCATCACGTCTAAACAAAACTGCCCATGCGTCTACTGCCTCGCAGAGCACACGGAGAGTCAATGGCTGCAATCCGCGGGAAGAAATTTGGCGAATGACGATGACGAACAAAACGCAAAACGTTTCGATATAAAGATTCAGTCTACGCTATAGTACTGAGGATGATGTTTCACGTGCTCGTGTCATAATCTTAGTGTCACCGCTCACACTGTATTTTTAAAGACTTCGCTCTCTGATGCGCCGCGGGAGACACCGACACCTTGCTTGGAAACGAGCCCGCATTTGACTTTGTTCACACCAGGCATGAGCGCTGCACGTCCACAGAAACCAGACTCGTATGAGACGAAAACATCTACACATGCGCAGTAGCAACAGCACCGCAGTGACGTCACGTCAGAGAGACGACGAGGCGTTTCCCTCGGACGCCAGGCCTGCAGCACGTGCTCGTTGCTTTTCATCGTGTTTTGCGCATGCGTGGACGCTCGAGTCTCACGAGACGCAGAATCGATATTGAAGGCAGGAATCTTGTCCGCGCTGGAGGCAGGACAACCTCGAAGGACCTCGCTGACTCTCTATTCTGTCAGTAGGGAGTTTTCGTAGACCGCGTTTCCCGCTCCGCTGACCTCCGCTAAGCCCTCCGCAACGAAGAAGCCACTACTGCACCTGCGCGCTGATAGCCTTGACTGTAGAGTTCCGGGTATCGTAGCGGGTTGCGGAGAGCGTTGCGGGACGGCGAAAACGATCTACGAAAACTCCCTAGTGACTCTAGACACACGGCCCTTTACGGCAGTATGGGCTGGCTCAATCGATCGTTAGCGGATGGGGTAAAATGCTGCACGGAGTGCCTCCAGCGTGCTAAACCATCGACCTGACTGCTACCGTTCAACAATCGTCGGCTGGTCGTTCCAACCAATTCACAGCTTCCGGGGCATTTCTTTTTCCCGCTCGATTTGAACTCCGTTGAGTCAACTCATGCTTCTGTCCCCTGTGCCCCTGAGCTCACAAATTGAGTGCGGTGTAAAATAACAAGCGCGGAAGTATTGGGGGGGTATTCACTGGACGCCATATTTGAGGGTGCTGTTTAGAGCGCATGCTCAGAACGAGCTCACATATTACCCTAGGGTGCCTTCATGTGCGCTTTGCTTGGGGTGATGACATCTAGCCATTTTGTTTCGAACGCTTATTTTTATTTTTTGTTCTCAAGCGCGTGAAAGAGCGTGTCCCTGCACGCGCTCGTGGCGCTGACCGTGTTACGGCGGCATTTTGTTTCCTGCGATTTCTTTGTGTTTTCCCTTTGAGCGCGTGCTGTCGGCATCGGGTACCATAGAGTTATTACAATAAACGCTAGAGGCTCAGCTGGCGCTAGTGTGCTGTTGCATTTTGAAGCAGACAGCAAGCAGTCAGAAATTGACTTCCGGTAATGCATTTCTACGGGAAAAAGCGAGTGCATTTTCTCTCTGCGCTCGATTATAAGAGCAAATATCACGAATAATTTGCACGTACTAGGCACATTGGGACATTTCTCAGTCACGCAGACGAAATAATTGGTCAGTTACAGCATCTTTATTTGAAATTCGTGGCATGAAAAACGGTGTTAAAACCACTTCGTACGTGTATTTATGTGCACTGTCGGACACTGTTTGCGCGAAAACGGCGTCGGCGCTTTCCAGCATGGGGGATATACGTGCCAAACGAACGAAGGACATGTGGAAAACCAAGAGAGACGGCAAGAACTACGCAGTAACACTGGATAAGTAACTCCTTGTGCATGCAGTCGATCAAAATAAATTGAAAGTCACGTAATATACTTCGATTTGCAATAAATAAGTACTGCTTTATTCTTTCTGCTCGTGAATATGTGCGAAGATGCTTGTTCTGGGTTAAAATCATCACCCGCACGCTCCAAATCTTTGCAAATAGGGAGAAGCCAGAGAACGGGTGCCCGATAAAAACTGCCCGACATAGGAAATAATAAGAAAATACACCTTTAGTAGCCCACGTACTTTATTCTTTACGTTTCGAACGTGTTTTTAACCACTCGTAAAGATGCACGACGGGGTCATTTTCATATAGTGACAGGACGGGCATATTAACAATATAAGCTTAAGCACCAACGGAATGCTGGCGAACTTTGAACACACTCTACATTCCTTTCGATCGTTATTTTGCTTAGAATCGTCGCTCGTTTCTACACACCTGCCATGGAACAGAGGTTTGGGGCTGAAATATAGCGAAGTTTAACACCGTTCAGTGGTAAAGAAAAAATGCCGTAACTAAAGCAATTACACTTTCACCATATTAATAAAGATACATACTATCCGGTACAACCGAAATAACAAAAGTTATTCATGTTATTTTCCGGCGAAGAGACAAAATTCACGCGCGTTTTCCCATAGGAATACACAGGAAGACTGGAAAAGTAGACTGCATGCTGTCTGCTTCAATTTGCAACCGGAAGTCCCGTAGACACTAGCGCCAGCTGAGCCTCTAGCGTTTATTGTAATAACTCTATATCGGGTACTACAAACGATGGCATCACCCTAAACAGAAGGGCATTGAGGCACACTATATTACCCAAGCATCAAGGAGAATGTAGGGATTGGTGTTCCACGCGCCGCACGTGCTGGCTTCAGCAGTAGTAACTTTTCTAAAGGAAATGTGTAAAACAAATTGTATTTTTGCACGTGCATTGGTCAACGCTTTATTTTGGTTATTTACTTTGAATCTTTTATACGGGGAAGGCGTGCGCGTGTGGCGCGTGGAACACCAATCCCTCCATTCTCCTTGATAGTTGGGTAATATAGCAAATGGTCTATTGGCTGCTAAGACCGACAATATCGATGGCGCGGGTCGCACGTTGCAAAAGAACTGTGGAAGCTCGCCGTCAGCACGTGCTCAGCAGTCGCACACACAGCTACGGTTGCCAGGGGATACTCCCTATAGGGAGTATTCACTGGCAGCCATAGCCGTGTGCTCGGCTGCGGAGCGCGTGCTGAACGCGAGCTTCCACAGTTCTTTCGCCACGTGCATTCCGCACCACCAAGATTGCCTGTCTTGGCAGCCTATTAATGCGAGCTCGTTCTGAGCATGCGCTCTAAACAGTGACCTCAAAAATGGCGGCCAGTGAATACCTCCTATATGAACTATCCTATTTTCAGACCAGGTTCAAAAGAAAAGTGGACTATTCAGACCAGTTCTTTTTCAAAGGGCAGACTTATGATAGGATGCATGATAACTAGGATTCCGTGTTTTCGGACTTTATTTCTCGTGAAATTCGGAGGGCCTTTTGCGGTGTTTAAAGGGGCCATGAAACGAATTTTGGGTTAGGATGAATGATTTTAAATTGGGACTTTACTAATCGCATATCGTTTAGTTGGCCAAAAGAAAGAGGCTAGAAAGTCAAAAGCCAGCTTTTCGGTACGAACATTTGAAAATATAGCGGACTATTTTGTACCTTCTTGCCTTCGAAAGCTCTCCGCCTTTTCACTATGATACATCCGCGGTTCCAAAAGCGCGTCACCGGCGCCAAACTGACGTCAGCAGAGCCCAGCTCACGCATTGGACACGAGAACTGCGTCACTCGGACGTATGCGCTCGTCAACAATCAATCCGTCGACGAATATTTGGATTCGCGTTCGTGGCCAATGAGTGCCCTGACGGAACTTATTGTCACTGGGGAATGACAAGTTCTATGGTGTGCATAAAAAGCACGGTGGAAGCTAGGAGTCATCGCACCGGTGCCGAAGGAATGTCACGACCACGTGATTTCACAATTCGCATTTGAGTTGAGGATTAAAGCTAAGGAGAAAGAAGTAGGAAAATCGTTTCATGACCCCTTTAATTTTCGCTAAAAAATCGGGGTTTTTCAAGGTTTATATTTTTGTGAGATTCCCAATTCACTTAAATTCAAAGTTTGTCTTACTGTGTTCCCAATATAAAATGAGTCGAGAACAAAATAAATTAAGTCTGGGTACCATGATCCGTTCTTTTGAAGGAACCTTAGACAAACTGAAAGGCTAACCTTTTTCTTTTTTCAGTAGTTGGAGATTTCAAAGGAAACTAAAGTGGCATTTCTTCAGGACCAGTGGCCCCGTGGTCTCAAAGTTTATTATTAAAACGCCGTCTTTCTTCTTTTTTTTTTTAATGTTGTGCTTTTGAAATGTTGAGCGTTTCGGATAAATCCGTATTGGCGGAAATGTTACCGGTGAGTGATTTTCGATTTTTTTTTTCCGAATTTATCCGAAAACACAAAACCCTAATTATACTATAGTAGACCTCTGGGTGTCACTTACTTGATACACACTAGCACAGGATCTGAAGGGTACGTGTGAGTCGCTGATGATTAGTGAGAGCAGCACCGCAAAAGTAGTGGCGCTTACCACGAGGAAAATCGTGAAGTCGAAGATTCGAGCCATGGTTGTCTGGGCATAGCAAAAGGCACACGAAGGTTTCGGTACGCGGATTGGTACACTGCCGCACGTGAAAGTAATAAAAAGAGTCACATAATCAAAAGACAATTTCTATTGATTGAGTTCGATTTTTATAGAGGAGCAGAAATTCTCACAAAACTTCTTGCGTAAATATGTATGATTCTCATTTTTTATTAGGGCGTGCTCTGTTACAAAGATTTACATTTTTATATGTTCTAATTTGAACAACATGTTAAAATTATACGAACTTCCTTATTGTGGCGGAACGGCGTCATTTTATTGTTTTTCCGGGGTGGAAGGAGGGTAGCTGTCGTATTTTTTAAATGGCTATTTACCAATAGTATTTCGGAATTTTATCAGCCTTACGAAACTTCCTTCTGCCTAGCCAGTTTTTATTTGTAGTTCCCGTATAAAATGCATATGCTGCAACAGCCCGTTTAATAAACCAGACACAGCAGGCGTGGTCGTATCCAAATGATGTTACGACTATTACAAGAGATCGTCATTAAAAATATAGGATTCGAGCATCGTAGCTCCTACTCATTTTATATCAGGTGGTATTTTAGTCTCTGCGTTATTTCTTTTATACCTGATAACTTTTCATAAAATTCCTCGCTGTTGTCCAAACAAAGCACGGAAGTATCAAACATTTGTAGCCCCAGGACCCAACGTTTTACTATAAGTAAAACGTTGGGTCCTGGGGCTACGTTTCCCACGTGAGAAACGTCCGCTATCATTCCTTATATCCCAGGAAGATTTGTTGTGCTACCTAATTTAATTGATTATTTTTGTTGTTTCAGATCTAAACATATAAACTTCAGCTTCTATTCAACAAAAAAGAATATTTATAAGGAACAAGACTTGGGTGCTTGCCCCTGTTGCCTGTTGTGCCTAATCGTTTTATGCGAGTATCATCACGACACTCTTTAAGAGACAATACTGCAACTTGAAAATGATGATTACCCTAGAGGTAATATTTCAAGTACCCTTGACATCGCATATTTAAGTAACATCATCAACTCTTTGAGCAGAAATAGTTAAAACTATAAGCCATTACTTCTCTCACTGACATCTATAAGACTTTTCAAAGGCAGCGCCTTTTCAAAAACGTTTCGACAAGTGTACGATTTTGAGGTTTCACTATTAAATGTCTTAACGCATTGAAACGATGACGGCGCTTCTTCTATTTTAACCTTCTGGTGTGTATTACTTCAGTCGTTAAGCCCACTCGAGGTCCAAAGTTGTTAAAGCCGGCTCAGATTAAGACTAAACTGAACAAACACAGACACGGCAATACTCACCCCGTTTCGTTGCCTGTCTAGTAGCTTTTCCTTGTTTAACACTGCTGTCTCTATCGCCGCAAATTCAAGTTCTACGTTTAAATGTTGAACTAAAACGATTGCATAATCTTTGAACGTACTAACTTCAGCAGCTTGGCCATATCAATGATATGAAAAAAGGCGGTTGCTGATGGTCAAAAGTGTACACGAGGCGATAAAGTATTTCCCTTCCTGCCGCAAGGATCATCGTCAAAGTAGCCCGTTTAAAGGTCAAGACAAAATATTCGTGCACTAGTTGGTGCAAAACGTTGTCGCACCAGACAGCGTTGCTCCAGTGCAAAAAAAAAACGTTAACCTTACTTAGAGACCTTTATGGCCTTCCCCATCAGTCTCTGTGTAATCGTCCTTACGAGGAAGACTAAACGAACATAGAAAACTACAAAGGACAAGATGGAAATTCTTGTCAGACTCAAGTCTGAGACATGCTGCATTCGCACGAGCTAGCCTGAACCCGTGAGTGCAAAACACAAAGGGGATCAAGGCTTGTAGTAATATTATCAAAAGAAACTCCTGGAAGCCTCAGAGAGGCCATGAACGTTTCTCTAAAATATATACCTACATCAAGATTTCTTAGCGAAATTTCTGTCGCCACTTCGCTTCTTCCAGGACCAGGAGGCTCTTTTGCAAGACACTCGTGCGCCTCAATCAAACGTCAAGGCCTCGAGCATGGCATGCGATACCAACTCCATCTCTCGGGAACCCGTCACACCATGTATCGTCTTTTCTTATTATTTTCCTTCTCGATCGGTTTCATAAAAGTCACCGGCAGTCCTTGGCGCCCACGGTTATCTTTCGCGCCTCGCACTTACGGAAACCAATCGCGACTTCCGTATCGAGGCATTGTACACGCTTTACTTTTTAGCGTTCCGAGCGGCGTGTGACGCAACGCCCCTGAAGACAGTCTCAAGGAAACCTCATCAGGGACAAGTAGCCTGCCGGAAGTTTTACGAACATTGACGTCACACAAATACCTTCGTTCATATTAATGCTGATAAAATAGTTTCACGAGACTCTGTAACACTTCTTTAAACCACGCACAAAGCGTGCAATGGCACGCAACGCTCGATGCCACCACGGGTGGCCTATGTCATTTAAGACACGTTGTTTTTTTTTTTGTTTTTTTTAAGGCTATTGAGACCATGAGGAACCTGAAAATGTCGATTTTATCAAATACTAGGACTTCGAAGATTTCCAGTTTCGCCGGTATATTCAGCTTGTTTAGATGCACTGACCTAAATGTTCTTCCTCAATTACCGCCTTTCGCATTTCCTTTCATTTTGGTCAACTTCATGCATCCTTTCAGCCCAGCTCAGATCAAAGACTTACATCACTGGAAAGACGTTCGCCTACTTCGACTTGACAAGTGTTGCTAGACCACACACAAATTAATATCTGCGCTAATGAATTCGGTTTTCGGAAAGTCTAAACCTCGAGCAGTATATCTGACAAGTCCTCGCTGTAGTGCTCTTTGTAAATTAATCAAAATAATAGCAAACCGAGCAACAGATAAAATCAAACACAACTGACGCGGTCTTCAGTTTACAGACCATTCAGTTACTGTTAATTAAAAAGGAACCTACTGGAAGCCGTGGTAGCCGGCGCTTCGAAAAGAGACTTGGCTTTTAATCTCATACATAAATATAGTGACTGTCGCTTTGAGAATTCCATGGAATAATGCTCCGAGGAAGCTTAGTCCGTTAGCTATATAAACAACTGCTGCCACTTCAAAGCTCCCGGTTTATTTATCTTGGTATCGCACCTATCAGCGTCGATTACAAGTTTTGTATTCGGTTTGAATCATATAAAAATACTATAACAAGAGGCCCTATAGGTGTCATGGATGTATCGCTTACCCTAAACCCTAAACTACGTTAAACTAATTATTCGGATGACAGAACATGTGTGGATGAACCTCACCTTCGACAGTTGACCTTGTTTGGGGATGGACACCAAGTAGATCGTCTGGATGACCTTGTAGCCTAAGCCTCCTGCTACCAATCTTGTACCCTGCAGCCTAGCGTTCAGACAGCAGCCGTGCGTCTCTCTGACCGGTCGTATCTCAAATTGGCCAGTGAATCGGCCATGCTGGAGAAAGCCCGATTATATATCGGTGACGACGACCGGAGCGCCACGACAACTGTCGATTTTCAATCACCCCCGCCTTGGCGAGGGAAAGGGGAGGGCTCCTCTCCTCCTCTCCTTCCTTCTCTCCCGCTTTCTGGGGTGGCAATGAGAGAACTCATCAAGTCTGGAAGCAAGCGAGCTAAGGACAGGGCGGCTGGGGAAGTCAGGAAAGAGCTCGGCGTATTAAAACTAGGGCTGCCGCGTTACCGGAAGCGGTGACCTAGGCCGCCCTCGACTGCCGGAGGCGCCGATTTTTTTATGAATTGCGTTACGCCAGTTACATACGCAGAACACAGCCGCGATCTCGGTTAAAGATATATTCGCTCCCCTCGCACACTGTTTATAATTTGTCATCTTTCTTCGGTGCTTTTTTTTTTTTAAGTCTTTGATAAAGATGCGGAGGTGAAAGTTGCCGTAACGGGGAGCCTCCAGCGGATGCATTGGAAAGTTTTAGAAATCGAGAGCTGAAAGCTTATTCGCCACGTTTTCTTCTAGCTGTTTTTTTTTTCTGTCGCATTTGTTTTGGTCACGTGTGCTGGGGTCTTTTTCACAAACCGCTGTTGTATATTTGCTTTGGATGAGAGGTCGCAAGAGTCAACTTGCGACACGTGCAGTCTTGCACGACCGTTTCCGGTTACTGTCCTGGTCGGCAAGACTATATCTTATGGTGACCGTCGTGTGAGGTGGCAGCTTAAAGCGACCATAAAATCATATTTGATTTCAATGTGACGCGCTTTACAGATAGCATAGTAGCAGAAGTGTGTGCTCGCAGGGATGGCCATGCAGAAGCGCCCTTGTCGTGGTATAATTTCGAGGATAGAAGCGAGTTGCGTTCCGCAGTCACTCCTTCGCAAAGCTTGCTGACGTATGGTCTGTCGCAACATAGGATTTACAGAGGAAGCTCCACCTCCAGCGCGTGCTTGTTGCTTTCCGTCATGCTTTGGTTCCGCGTGCTCGCAAGGCACCAACGTATTATTGAAGGTAGAAGGAGAAAGCTGAAGACGGGAATTCCACTGCAGATATATCACGCTGCAGGAGACCGTAGTCAATACAACCGGGATTTCAGGACGACGTCACAGGCCATGGGAAGGCAACTATAGCGCCGGTCCTATGGGCAACCAAAACCTGTGTCGCCGTGGAGGGTTCGTCGTTTGCTCGCATCATAGCACATGAAGTACAGCCCCGCAATATGAAAAAAAAAAAAGACTAATTTGCCGAGGTAGCTTATGAGGCAGTGCTAAGCACATGTTAGTCATAGGCACCTTATTTTTAGGGAGATAATTTATTTATTTATTCATTTATTTCTTTTATTGAAATTACCTGCATCGCCTCGGAGGCATTATTGCAGGGAGAGGTTATCAAAGACATTTGAGATGAAAATACAGAGGGAAACGCATTTTCATTAAGCATGTTCCATTCTAATGCAGCTCGAATAAAAGATGTTCTACAACAAGAATTTATGGTTGCAACTTTGTATTGATGGTCAACTCTTTCTGACACGTAGAAAGGACATCGGATGTAATTTTCTTTATTGATGCAAGTTTTATCATTATATAGACAATAAAAAAGTTTTAATTTTAAATGTTTCCCTCTGCATGAGAGCAGCTGCCAGTGTAACTGTTTTTAGAGCGCAGCTCTTAGGCGCCCGTTTCCGGCTTGAGCGGCGTCGGCGACGCCGTCGCCGTCGGCGTAACCGCGCGGTGCATGTTGGGACATGCACCGCGCGAGCCGAGCCCCCCCCCCCCCCCCCCCCCCCCCGGAGGAGATTGAAGGATCAGGGGCGGAGGAGAAGGAGGAGGATGAGGAGGGGTATACCCTCCCCTGAGTACCCTTCCCTCCTCCTCCTCCTCAAGAGCTGCGCTCCAATTCGGCGTTACAGGGAGTTGTAAACGGCTTTCATTTTTTCATAGCCGTGACACCTGCTTTGAACCTATAATTATTCGAGACAAATCTGGCGCAGCGACTTTGTACTCGTTCTAATTTATCCGATAGACTTTTAGTTTGAGGCTCCCATACTATGCATGCATATTCCAGAACTGAACGAACAAAAGAAAATTATGAAGTTTCCTTCAGTTCTTTTGGGCAATGACGGAAACTACTACCTAAAAATCCTAACATGCTTTTCGCTTTATTCGTTATAATATAATATGACTATTCCATAGTAAGTCGCTTGAAAAAATAACACCGAGATAACGAATTGCATCTGTTTTATCAAGTTGTTAATTGGCAATGGCATAGCCCATACTTTTTCTGTCTCGCTTTTTTCTAGAAAATCTAATTATTATACATTGCTTTACCTTCAGCTCCATTCGCCAATTGCTGCACCAATTGGACACACGGTCCAAGTCTAGTTGAAGTTTAAAATAATCTTCGTCATCCTCAATTGTTCTGTATATGACGCAATCGTCAGCAAAAAGCTTAGAGCGTGAAGAAATATTTTAACAAAATGTCATTCATTTATGCCAGAAAGAGCAGAGGTCCCAACACCGAACCCAGGGGAACACCAGATGTCACAGTCACAGTATTGGATGAACAACCCCTTAAAAAGTAAACATTGTTTCTATCACACAAGTTGTTACCAATCCAGGCTAAAAAATCGAAATTGATATTCAAACACTCTAACTTACTCACTAACACACAATGATCCACTTTGTCGAATGCCTTAGACATATCAAGAAAAATGCAATCTACCTCTTTTCCGGACTCAATTAACGGCAAGCGCGATATGATGAAATTCAGCTAACAACGTTCTACATGATGCACCGGACCGGAAACCATATTGCTCCTTTGTAAAGTAGTTATGCTTCTCTAAATGTGTAATTACGCTGCTATGAACGATATGCTCAACAATTTTGCCTATCATCGATGTCAGCAAGATAGGCCAATAATAATGAAAGAAATGTTCATTTATCTTAAAAACGACGATGACGTTTTGCTAAATCGGAAGCGCTTCTATTTAGCTCCCGATTGAAACCTTCTTATACGAGTCCTTAGCTATCAGATCGTGATTATTTTGCTGTTCACCGTGGTCCTGGCCGTCAACTGCCTGGTCTGAAGCCGACGGCGAGTTACTGGAAACGGCACCCAGTCCTAGACCATGCTCCGTTGCCTCGGCATGAAGATGCTTTGTCAGTAACTGACGCTCCAAAGAACCCAGTCGTGACTCAACCACCTCCAAGTCAATCAGAGAGCGGGACTGAAGATCTACTACAGTCCAACGCTCTTACAGAGATACAGCAACCCCCGGACCCTCATCGGCCATCACCGGCAGACAAATAGCGATCCCAGTCAAGCGGCCCGCACAGACAACAACGAAGATGAACCATTTGAAGATGACAAAACATCTTGCTACTCGGTGGGCGACTCAACCGAAGTGGACTGTGGACAAGACTCAATTTACTCTAGTATCATACAAAAAAAAAAAAAAAAGTCCGGCAGGGATACCTGTGGTGTCAAGCCAGACACAAGCGAGGCACTCCGTCTGGAGGACAGATCCCGAATGCGGTTGTCAACGAGATCCTCAACATCACAAAAGAAAAACTCCTTTCTCGCCGTATTAACAAACATGGTAGTATGTCTGTTTACGTCGCGTCACTTCAAGCGGCGAACAGGCTCCTGCAGTGACGTCACTCTGTGCAATCGAAGTGACATCAAGTGTACCCCACTCCTACTCCTGGAACTTCGGAAACGATCAAGGGAGTACCTGTAGACTATTCCGACAGTGAGCTGCTGGAATACCTAAAATATTTCGGAGTCATCTCTGCTCAACGCCAAGTGACTTACAGAAGTCAAGACGACGGTAACATATGAACACCGCAAAACGGAGAGCATCCTTCCTCACTTTCGACCTAACCGTGAAATGCCCTAGCGTATTTTACTGGAATTCACAAGTCACCCGGTAGATGAGTACTTTGGCCCACCAGTACAATGTTGAAAGACGGCCTCAACAGTACGGTAAAAGGAACTAGTGAACGGCAGGGAGAGCCGTACACAAGTGCCGATCTTGAATCCGGACGTAGTGCGTTCTTCGCCACCATCCACGAGTCTGAACGGCCAGGTACTAAAAAAGGTAACATACTGCAACATCTCGAAGACACCAAGGAAGCCAAACAAATAAAAATTAAAGTGATAAACCCCAACTCGACAGTGGATCAGTCCCACCAGCTGTGGTGCCTCCAAATGAAGCCGACGCGCCGACCCCAAGCCAACTGAAACACCATAGAACACCAGCGTCTGCTTCATCTGCTTTTCGACGAAATCGGCAAGAACAACGTAGAGACGTCGGACAATTGATCCTGCCAATGCTTTAAGCTGAGCTAAAGCGGTTTTTATCGCTGTTCCTGACGCCAGAAGTCTCCCAGAAGTTCCAGCCTTGTTCATGATGGAACCGCTCATTAGGTCGACGTGCTTAGCAATGAGTGAACAGACTGATGACTGAGGCATATAAACCTACATCGATATTTCAATGAAACTCAAACGAATAGCGAAACAAAAGTGGTGATTTTAGAGAGTTTATAGGTTCAGTTCAGTATTCCAATTCTGACAATATCAGAAGGCCACGTAGATAGTTCATTTCGACTGGCGAACTATGTACTGTACAAGTCTGTACGACCAGAAGGCCTAAGTCGGTGTTCACTTGAGATACGCAAGGATTAACTTCAACACTCCTTTTCTCCTTAAATTCAAATGTAGCCAGAGTACATTGCTTGTCAAGTAGGAGGGGTAGCACTTACTGTTGTGAGCATTCACATAGAGCCACAGATTTCAATCACAAACGCTGAATTGAACTCGTTGTTCAGACGACTCACTGCTTCATATGTAGCGTGCGGGGATTTTAACTCCCACCATAGACTTTGGGGCAGTCTTCATTGTGACAAGAAACAAAAGCTGATTGAGAATATTATTGACCCCTATAACATAAGCATCCTCAATGATGACTCACCAACGTACCTGAAAGGTGTCAACTATTGCAGTTGCCTTGATCGCGCACTTTGCTCTCCAGACATCTCTCAAGACATGAACTGCTATATAAACACACGTAGCAGTGACCCTACCCAATACTCATTTACCATCCCCAGTTAACACTGCAGAAACCATGTCACCAGTACCCTATACAAACAGTAAGATGTTTTGTTTTCTGAACACCAGGCAACTTGAAGGGACGCGGACAGTTGAATAATTCGAAAGAGTTATCAGCACAAATCTCACCAAGGCCTCTAAAAAGGTGCCTGTTTCGAGAGCTTGTGCTGGTGTAAACGGTGAATACGAGAAGCTTCGAACTATCCGCCGCAAAGCTGAAAGACGATATCGGATATCAGGAAGAACAGAGGACTATATAGAGAGGCACAGCGCATCTGCCCTAAAATGAATCGGAATTCGCAAAAGCTTTTTAAACGACGATGGAGCAAGCTTTGTGCAGCATTTTCAACTTTCACCCAGATCAAGATTGTATGGAATATAGTACGCTCTTTGAAATTCCTTGTTACTCAGCGAAGCCCTTTCTGAGCTTTGGCTCTGTTACAAGGTACTTCGGAAATGACAGTGGCGAATGAGTTTTGCATTTCGCTTACACAACTGGACAACAGCGATGTGCTCTTCAAAGTACAGCGCAACACGTGAGGCCGCAGAGAAAAGCATTGCCGAAGTGATTAACTCAAATAACTCACAACTGGGCTATGACTTCAGTATTCGCGAACTATAGATCATGCACTGAGGACAATTTGTAAGTGTACAACTTCTGGTCCTGACCAAATAACATGCGAAGCACTTGCCAAATCTTGATTCAGGAAAAAAAGGCAAACCTTCTTGTGATATCCAGTGACATTTGAAGAAAGAAAACTCTGCCAGATTCATGGAAATTCGGCAAAGGTCGTTCCTTTACTCAAGTGTGGGAAAACTCCAACTGCATTAGAATCATTTCGTGCAGTAATTCTCACTAGCTGTGTCGGGAAGCCTATGGACAAGATGGTGAACTTACGTCTGCAATGGCGGTTTGAATCAAATCGTGCGTTACCAGAATAAATGGCTGGATTTCGCCCACGAAGATGCACAATGGACTCCATCTTTGACCTTGTTACGACCATTGAACCCGGGCGCCCATGGCCGAATGGTTATCGTGCATGGCTTCCACGCAAAGGGCCGCGAGGTTCGATGCCGGGGAGTTGACGCGCCTTTTTGTTATTTTTGTAAATGTCGTGTTCTTGTGTATTTGATAATTCTATTGCTTATTCGAGATCCGAACATTCTACGCGCCGAACATTCTACGCCGATTATTCCAGAAGAGTGTACATAAGGAGCTTCGCGTGGCGAACCGGGATCACTCCTTCGCCTGCGCTAGATCCTGCCGTTACGCCGTCATCGACGCCTGCGATGTCTGTATTTCGTCATTCATTCTTGTTTTGTTTTGGCACAAGTTCGCCCCATTAAACGTTTAGTTTCTCCAGTTATTCGGCGCCTCATCATTTGTCCTTCGTGACATGTTGGTGGAAGTGCGGGGTAACGCAGCCCCCGAAGTGAACCCCTGCGAGGCCTCGCAGCGCAAGCCCAGAGTCCGATTCACGAAAACCCAACGAACAGAAGACCGAGACCCGATCAAGTCGCCGCACCCAAGGCCTACCCCTAGAATTTGAACTTTTAGTACCCAAGACCAAGCGGCCAACGAGGCCGACGATGGACAACCAGTCGTCGCAGATTCCGGCCGCCGCCGCCGTCGTATACCTACCCGTCGCACCCCGGACTCCGACGACTTTCCACGGGTAGGTCCATGAGGACATCGAGGATTGTCTGCATCACTATAAAGGTGTGGCCCGCCACAACGGGTGGTTACAAAAAGCTGTACAAAAAGCTGTACAAAAAGCTGTTAAAAACATCTTGACTAGGAATGGGATCCCTTTACATTGGCAGCAGCAACAAATCAAGAACACATTAAAGTTATACAATGCTAAAAAACTACAAACAAAGGGCTCTCTTACTTATTGTGTTTATATTTATGTTGTTTGTGATACACTTGGTTAACAGAAGCGGTATATTATAATGTAAGGACTGGAAATTATAATTTGTACGAGACCGAGGGAGGACTCATGAACCTGTGTGACGCGGGCTAACAACACATGCATGCCGTCTAAGGTCGGGAATTGCATATAAACATTCTACAAGAGCTGGAGCGGAAAAACAAACTGTATAAAGCAAACGGTACTCGTACATGGATTCTTTAGGAAGTATTTAAAATCTGGAAAATAATGGTTCTGTGTGGTCATAATAAGAAACATCTACAATATAACGTCAAATTTTCTTTTAGAGCAATGATATGTTATTAAGGTTTGTTTTGGTCGTAGTGGCTATCCTATTAGTACGTCCATCTACCCTTAGTACGTCAAAAACTATAATACGATGCATCCTTTTGGTTTCCGTGGAAAAATTATCTTAAAGACGACCTAGAAAGTGTTAAAAAAGAGCGGTATACGATTTTTTTATTCCGATCATTCCTCTTACACAAGCGTCTTTGAATTGCGTCAACGAGCGAACCTCCCTGAACTCACTTTAAGTTCGTTTTTTGCACCATTTTACAAGATTTACCACCACACTCTAAAAAAAAAGCCCGTGCGTCTACTTTCCCGCACAACACTCGGAGAGCCAATCACCGCAACATACGGAGGCAGCTTAGCGAATGACGATGCCGAAACATATGTTTAGTCCAAAAAACGCAGTCTTAGTTGTGACATTAAGCAATGTAATCGTGACGTTTTGCATTGCTTAATGTCACAACTCAGATTCCGTTTTTTTTGTTGTTTTTTTTGTCTAAACATCGTCGTCATCTAAACATCGGCATCGTCATTCGCTGAGCTGCCTCCATAAGTTGCGGTGATTGGCTCTCCGAGTGTTGTGCGGGAAAGTAGACGCACGGGTTGTTTTTTTTCTTTAGAGCGTGTTTCCTCCTCTTACTCTATTTTGTTTAGATAACAGCTATCTGTAAAATTTAACCCATATATGCATCCACCACTCCTTACGCTAACTCTTCCATACCTTTCACAATAATTGAATGGAACGCTTTACCCGGCTAGCTCACTGGTGCAATCGAGGCTTGGCTGATTGAATTAAATACCAATAAATGCGAGTCTATGAGAGTTTCACGCACTAACGCTAGCTGTCCTACATATCACATTAACAATACACCCCTATCACCTGTTTCCGTTTACAAGTACCTCGGCGTCTATATTACCTCCAATCTCTCATGGAATACCCATATTGAGTATGTTGCCGGAAATGCCAGTCGTATCCTGGGCTACTTAAAACGCAATTTTTTTTTCAAGCACCTTCATACCTTCATCGCTGAAACTAATCATGTACAAGTGCCTAGTCCGTTCAAAATTAGAGTACGCCTCATCCATGTGGGATCCCGGCCAACATTGCCTTGTCACTGCATTGGAAAACATTCAAAATCGAGCAGCTCGTTTCATCTTATCTAACTATCATCGCACGTCCAGTGTAACAAATATGAAAATAAATCTATCATTACCTGACTTATCTTTCCGCCGTAAATGTGCTCGCCTCTGCTTGTTTCATAAAATCTACCATTACAACTCATTTTTACGCCAGTCACATATACTCGAACCATCTTATCGCTCCGCTCGCCTCTATCACGTCCATAAGGTTGGCATACCAAGTTTCAATACCAACGCATTCAGTGTGTCATTCATACCTCGCACGTCAACAGATTGGAACCGCCTTCCCGCTTCAATTGCCTCCATCACTGACGTTGTTCTTTTTAAGCAAACACTTAGTAACAGCACCCTTAGTTGATTGATTTCGTTGCCATGATTTGTTTGTGTGTGCACTCCTCTCTTAAATGTACTCTGTACCTAGAGGGTAAATAAATAAAAAAAATATAGACGTATTTAGGAAAAATTCTAGACGATTTTTTGAAATCCACAGCGGACTAGTATTTTTAATGTAAGAGTGTTTGAACTTTTTGTCATTTTTTTGCTTTTCGTGTTTTGTTGTTATTTTTTGTCTTGTTGTTCATGAGTGTTCATGTTTTTTTACTGTCCTAAAAATATGGCTGACCATCCCTTGTATAATGCCCCGTTTCAGGGCCTTCAAGGTACTAAAAGAAAATTCACAGGGTCTCTTATGTTATCCCTAAGACGACTTGAAGGCGAAAGCCCAAGCGCCGATGCATTAAAGGGGCCATGAAACGAATTTCGGGTTGGGATGAATGATTTTAGATCGGGACTTTACTAATCGCATATCGTTTAGTTGGCCAAAGAAAGAGGCTGGAAAGTCAAAAGCCAGCTTTTCGGTACGAACATTTGAAAATATAGCGGACTATTTTGTACCCTCTTGCCTTCGAAAGCTCTCCGCCTTTTCACTATGATACATCCGCGGTTCCAAAAGCGCGTCACCGGCGCCAAACTGACGTCAGCAGAGCCCAGCTCACGCATTGGACACGAGAACTGCGTCACTCGGACGTATGCGCTCGTCAACAATAAATCCGTCGACGAATATTCGGATTTGCGTTCGTGGCCAATGAGTGCCCTGACGGAACTTATCGTCACTGGCGAATGACAAGTTCTATGGTGTGCATAAAAAGCACGGTGGAAGCTAGGAGTCATCGCACCGGTGCCGAAGGAATGTCACGACCACGTGATTTCACAATTCGCATTTGAGTTGAGGATTAAAGCTAAGGAGGAAGAAGTAGGAAAATCGTTTCATGACCCCTTTAAAGACAGACAATTCGCTTTGTCATCCTTCTTAATTTCATTGCCTCCAATTCACCTGAGTGCGTAAACGTTTTGGTACCTCTCGTGTCGCCGACGTGTTTTCGCTCAAGGACTTTGAAGGTCGACTGAACGATGAGACATATAAGGCTTTTGCCTTAATAAATAAAAAAAATCACGGGATCTCTTGTGTTATCTCTAAGACGACTTGAAGACGAAAGCCCAAGCGCCGATGCATTAAAGACAGACAATTCGCTTTGTCATCCTTCTTAATTTCATGGCCTCCAATTCACCTGAGTGCGTAAACGTTTTGGTACCTTTCGTGTCGCCGACGTGTTTTCGCTCAAGGACTTTGAAGGTCGACTGAACGATGAGACATATAAGGCTTTTGCCTTAATAAATAAGAATTTACAGGGTCTCTTATGTTATCCCTAAGACGACTTGAAGGCGAAAGCCCAAGCGCCGATGCAATAAAGACAGACACATGATGTACTTTGTTTCACGTTCACTTTTTTCACATCCTCTTTTTTTACATTCTATTTATTTCTTTCGTATGCTATTTCTAGATTTTATGCACACAATTCCTCGTAGTCCTCTTACTTCTCTTTAATTCCTCTTAATTCACTTAAATTTCTCTTAATTCACTTTGATTCCTCTTAATTCGCTTTATAGTCCTTAATTCCCATCGATTACTCTTACTTCTCTTTAATTACTCTTAATTTCATTGCCTCTGTTTCGCCTGAGTGGTCACGTAAACGTTTTTGTACCTTTCGTGTCGCCGACGTGTTTTCGCTCAAGGACTTTGAAGGTCGACTGAACAATGAGGCATATAAGGCTTTCGCCTTAATAAATAGACTTCCGTGTTCATCAAATTAAGAAAGCTCGCTTCTTGTCCGTTCATCGCATACAAACTCAGAAATTCTCCCGAAATTTAACCCTAAAATGGGAGTGATGTTGAGCGAGCTAGCGCTCACAGGAACACGGATGGTCTCCGATTTCGAGCAAAGTGACAGCGTCGTCGATAACTCACATAACGTCATTGATATCAGATTTCAACTTCTCTTTTTCCTCTGAATGCGAAACAGCCCCAAATAAAAGCGAAATAAGCATCGTCAGAGCTATTCATGAGAGATCACGCCAACTTCACAACTTGATGCCACGTGCATACCCAGAAGGGAACCGTGCTTAGCACCCCACCCACGCCTTCTGACTATCCACTATCCGTTCCGTCATAATCGGTACAAGTTCGGTGCCGACTTTGAAGATAAAAGCGAGAAAGTTATGATCACGTGTATACCGTTACGAAACGGGATCATCGAGTTTTTTGGATTAGCGAGGCCTTAAGCCTGTCTTACGCTATGGAACTTCTTCCGCCTTAGTTCCGCCGCTTTACTTATAGAGTACCTAAGTGTTCTCGGAAGGAATCCCATGCATCGCGGTCGAGTTACCCGATGTTTGGTTCGGAATTTCCAATACACATGACTCCGAATTCTGTCGTCCGACTTGATGAAGACGGTAACCGTACGCCCCGACCAGCTGGGTTCTGCTTTCAAGTCGAAGATCTCAACTATCTGGAAATGTGACTCCGTACTCTCGAGAGCCTTTCCTTCCACTTCGGTGGGGAAATAGAGCGATATTGCCTCCGACTTTCCAGCGAGTGTTTCGAGGTCCACCTGTTGAATTTGTTTGTGCTGCTTTTGGCGTAAAGTTTCTTTGCTCACGCAATGCACGCGGTTGATGTCCTTGGAGTTTGTATATAGGCACTATAGGCGTTCGAACTTGAACTTGAAAGCCACGCGACATGAAAGCAAGGGCGGGCTTTTCGGAATACACTCTAAAGGGTGGATGCTGTGCCACTTCAAATTAGCGATGCTACCGACGAAACGACATTAGATATTCTGTGTGGATGCGAGTCCTAGTAAGTGACACCTTAAAGGGGCTATGCAACAATTTTTTTACTATGCGCAAATACCGCTTAGAACGGATCCCTGACGTTAATGACCTATGAAACACGCGTTCGTTTTTCACCCCACGCAATAGAAGTCCCAGAAAAAAATTAAAGAAAAACGAGAAGCGTTCACGCCCTCAACTCGCAGCCAGAACAAGCGGCCACGTGATCTGGAGCCGATTATATGCCGCCAATGTTGATCATAGCCACGCGCTGGGGTTGGAAAAGCACAGGACACGCGCTGAGTTCCAGACATTGTTATGGCTCGGCTATTGTCGTCGTTGCAGCGATTGGACACGGGCCACTACCCGAATGCTTCTCGAGCTATCAATTATCACGATCCCAAATCGAGTGCCCACGCAATGCTCGGGTCCAATCTAAGAACCGCATTCAAATATCGCCATATGGGTGTACTGCGATCCCCACGTTACGTCATCGAATTTTGCAAAGGAGAAATTGAATGAAAATGATCGCTTTTGTCCTTGACATTACACCGCAACAAAGGAGTTACTTGGCCAGTGGCGTTGCGTGCGAGTATCCTTGAGTCCCACCAATGCCAGTAAGCTCGTGTAAAGTGAAAAACATTCCAATTGAATATCGTTGCACAGCTCCTTTAAGAAACACTGAGCGTGGCTCTTATGTTCGCGATTCTTGCTTCATGATTCGCTGTTGGGCGTCCTTAGGCCCTTTTCAAAAGCCCGCGCCATCGCCTGTCCGCCATTGCTTGATCACGTATACTTGGAGCATGTATTGGATACAGGCATACAGCCCCGTATATTGGACACGAGGGGCGCGCTCGGTGTGAACTCGGCTGAGTTCGTATCGAAAAACGAGTGTGACGTCAGCGTTCGGTGAGGACTCGTATCCAATTACACGCTACGTGTCCAAGCAATGGCGACCGCCAATGTTGCTCGATGGATTTTTATAAAAAGTTTCTCTATTATCGGCTGGTGCTGCAACGTGACATGGCTGCGGAGTAATGATAATATGCTTGAAGCTCGCCACTCCCTACGCTCCTCAAACTGTCAGTCACTATATACAGCAACGGGCGGTTCTGACAGCCACACCACTGCGGTGGCGCTGCTGTCGGTCGCCAGGGCGCATGCGCAGTGTAGATCTTTCGCGCGAACGTTGTTTCTGCGCACGCGCAGTGCCCCCACCTGATGTGGGCGAACGCTGGCTTGTTTGTCTAAGCAGCGTGTTGGTCTATAGCTATTCGCAACTTCAACCTCGTGCAATTTAATCCCCTTTTTACGATGGTTTCACGTTTCCGCCACCAGGACGCGCCAGTTTGCGCTGCACACTCGGATAGGCAGACAAGCTCCCCGCGTCTCGCTTTCACATCTCTTCCGCTGGTCGGTGCTGCTTCCCTTGCGGTTGTGAATATTCCGCTCACCGCTAAATTGACTGGACGGTAACTGGAGGCTCGGTGGAGCAGCCACCTGTTGGTCTTTGCACTAGCAGTGTGGTAAAGGGGCTCCCCTACGGTGTTTGAGGAGAATAACATAGAGGACCGGACGACACGCTTCTCCTGGAGAAACGTGTCGTCCTGTTTTCGTCCTCCATGTTACTCTCCTCTAACACCGTAACTTAACCAGCAACCTCCATTTATACGAGGGCTCCCCTACCTCGTTGATATCGAGCACAAAAAAGATAGAGGGAAAGCGCTTGACTGGCCCGGCGTTCCATCGTCCTGACAGATTACATTGGTGAACGAAGTATAGGACTGTCCAATAAGGAGACCTGAGCCCTGGGACGGGAGAGGCTGCATTTACAGAAATGACGTAAGAGATTCACAATGTTCTGGATAATCCTGCTTTATGGTTCGACCCACCTCGTGACCGTACGAAGTAAATCACTTCATGAAATCTTGGGCGACACCCTTGGTCACGGTGTAAGATATATATAATAGGTGAGGACAAACAGCACGGCCAGACAACACGCCACTGGTCATGAAACGTCGACCACAGGGTCAACAGCTGCACCAGGGGCGCTTCTGTTCCACTGTTCCAGAGGGGGCATTTTTGTTAGATCACCAAACTCTCAGTGAGCCACGTGCCCAAATTCGCGATTACGAGTATAGTTTTCAAAAAACAATTTCTCGTACACCGACATTTTCTTTTTAACGTCTGTAATTGATTACTCTATGCAAGCACCGTTCACTCTTTATTGACCTCTAATAACAGAACTTAGAAATAAGCTTATTTTATTTGTTTTCAAAAAGAGCGGTGTTTTAGCGAGCGAAAAAGAGCCAGACAAACGAGCGTACGGGTTCGCAGTGCCTTTACTTGCTGGCGCTACTTGCGATCAGTGGCGTCACAAGGGGGGGGGGGGGGGGCGAAAGGGGGGGGGGAGGCGGGGGGGGGGGGGCGGACCGCCCCGGGTGCAGCGCTCAGGGGGGTGTCGCGGCGGGCCACGAGAGCGGGGAGGGGGGGAAGTCGCGGCGGGCCACGCGAGAGCGGGGGGTGTCGCGGCGGCCTACCGCCCCGGGTGCCGCTGACCCTCGTGACGCCACTGCTTGCGATGATGAAGTTTGACGGCGATTGCTGTATTGAGGACTCGTTTTGAGGCAAGAGACTACAAATAGTCATATATGGCAATAATTGGCTTTATATATCGGTATATCCGTCACCATATATACGGTACATAACGTCCCCTTGCCCCATTAGCGGCGGGATGTTTCGGTGGCGCCCTCATATGGTTACCTTTCGTGACGTCATTACCTTGCGAGCAACAAGTTCGATGGTGTTTGTAATTAGCATGGCGGAAGCTTTAAATCATAGCGTTCTTGAACCAACACTGTCAACACCGTCAAAATTGAAGTCCTCACGTTCCTCTTATTTCCGTCCATGAGAACTCCTTTGCTGACGTCATGGTCAGCGTTCAGCCAATCGTGGAAGGCCGACCACAGCGACGCTTTCGATCGCGCACGTCGCCAATACACCGTTCTATAAAGCGTATGAGGGCGCGTTCATTGCTGTGTTCGTGTGTTATGCGCTCGCACTTTCTGGCTGGCCGCAATAGACCTATTGCTATATTACCCAAGCATCAAGGAGAATGCAGGGATTGGTGTTCCACGCGCCGCACGTGCTGGCCTCAGCATTAGTAACTTTTCTAAAGCAAATACCTAAAACAAATGGCATCTTGCACGCGCGTTTGTCATCTTTTTATTTTGGTTAGTTCCAATATTTTATACAGGGAAGGTGTGCGCGTGTGGTACGTGGAACACCAATCCCTGCATTCTCCTTGATGCTTGGTAATATAGCAAATGGTCTATTGCGAGCGATCGCTGGCTGGACTGTGATTTTTGTAGACAGTGGAGACATGTGTATTCACTGGACACCATATTTGAGGGCGATGTTTTGAGCGCATGCTCAGAACGAGCTCACATTAATAGGCTGCTGAGACCGGCAATCTTGCTGGTCTCAGCAGAACGCGCTCAGCAGTCGCGCTCAGCAGTCGCGTGCACGCAACTATGGCCGCGGTTGAATTCCCTTTAGACCATCTTACCGTTTACAACGATGAACCGCTGCTTGCGTCCCAAGCGACTTCCAATCGCTCCATCTTTGCAAGCCTGTCGAGTTTGATTATGTCACCAGTGCTAAAAATTGAATGCTGCAAGGACAACAAAGTGGGGGATTTAGCTAGGCCGTTCAACTGTACGATTTAACGCCTTGCGGGACAAAAGTGGGTTTATAAGAATATCCGAAAATTTTGCACAGATCTCGCACTTCTTGGTTCTTTTGGCGTTCACCTCGAGAATTGGTAGTTAAATGTTTTATTGTGTTTCAAGCAGCGGTGTTAAGGGTGGCTTTGTTAAGTATTTTTATGAGCCGGAAGTTCGCTGGGACATCATAGAGTAACTGTATAGGCTCGAGCCTATACAGTTACTCTATAACGCGATACTCTGGCCCTGCAAGCAGATCTGCTTGCAGAGCCAGAGCCTGTTTATTTCGTGTTTTGTGCACAAATAAACTTTCAGTTGCTAGTCAGCGCCGTGTCTGTCGTTACCCCTCCTACTCGTCCCTCGTTTACTTTCGCGCTGTTCCCGTTTCAGGATGTCTAACCAACTCGCCCAACTTTATGCGTTGCTGCTTGCAGAGTCAGAGGATCGCGTTCCTTTTCCTTTCGCCGCCAACTCTGTATTGGCGGAGAAGCGGTCACGTGCACCGAGCTGGATCCTACCTTCGTGCAGGAAAGCGACCTCGCAGGCGCCAAGTTTCGGGTGGCTCATTTTTCTCGCTTTGCGTTTGCGAATAGTACATCCTACACTAAAACAGAACGAACTGGAAGGTTCCTTGACCATTCAAAATTATGTGTAGCGACTGAATGCAGTATAATCGCGTTGTTTTATAACGCGAGCGATGTTTTAAAACATGTTTTTTTAAAGTCTGGGAAGACGTCGACACGCAGGACGATCGCTTAGCTCGCGCCTCTGGGGCTCTTGCAGAAGCAACGGTCGCTTCTCGCAGTGCGGCTACTGTGTACTATATTCTATACTCCGCGACAACTTTTCTTGGCAATGCAGTGGAAGGTACAGGCACGCGTTCCCTCTCCCATTTTGAGCGCTGAATAAAGCTGTGCGCGGGCTCTCCTCCTCTCCCCGGAAATGCCAAGAAAAGTTGTCGCGAAGTATAGTATTCTAGTACACTGTAGTGTGGCCTTGGATCCAACATGGCCGCCCTGGAAGCGTCAAAGACTGGAGCACAACCTGGCGAAACGTTACTAGAACCACTCAGTTGAGAAACTGCCATAGAGCCTGCTTTAAAACAGTGGCTCCGATCCGTACTCGAGAACCGAGCTAATGGCGATCGCAACGCCGCCATTTCTCCCGCAGCGTCCACTCCGGGAACTGCGCGGCTGCACGTCGAGCCGGGCAAGGGCCGGTGGCGCCATCTCGCAGAGCCATTTTGCAATAGCTATGTAAAGCAACTTTCATGTTTCAACTCGTCGCTAAAGGGTGGCGCTGTTATTGTATTTAGCTCGGTCTCGGTGGACGCCAGCGGCCCAGGTTTCAAGGGTGAGTTTCCCAACTGAGGGTTTTAGTAACGTTGATCTCCTGATATGAATATATATGGTCGTATAGGGTTCTTGCCCGAGACCATGATGCAACGCTACCACCGGCTCGTAAATATCACCGGAACCCGCCGGAATCCATGTTGGAGGCATTCGTCGCTGTTACGCTTTTTGTGTGCTTTGGGGCCGTGTTTGCACTGTGGTTCGTCCGCTCACTCGAGGTTTAAAATTGGTCAGCTGTGACGTAATTAATTGTTCCAGCCGTAAAAGCCGGTGTTAAAACGGAGCTACGGCCAGCAGTATTGGTTTTTCTAGAATTCCGACAATCATTAGGAACATGGACAAGCCGACGCTCGAAGCGCTCGAGCAATCAATTCGCCAGCGTCATGGATAGATAGATAGATAGATAGATGGGGTTTATTTGCGTGCCTGTAAACAGCCAAGTGGCCTGAGCAGCAGTGCACTAGTGCACTGCTGCTCAGGCCACTCTTGTACACAGATACATAAAAGTATGGGATAAAAACACAATCAGGTGAAAATGTGTTTCACCAAAAAAGGCATCGTGAGTCTGTTGCAAACGTGTCATTGGGCAAGTGGCCCGCACATGAGAATAAAACGTATCTCTGCATTTCGGTGTCCTCCCTGACGGTACCCGGAACCTCAGCGACATCAGCAGCTGGGCACAATCAAGAGAACCATGCACAATTTGACGCAGGAAATTCATGTCTCTTTCAATTCGTCTATCGTGCAGAGGCACTAGACCGAGGACAGTGAGCAGAAAATGGTAATTGTAGAAACGGCGGCGGCCAATATATTGATCCTATAAAATTCTTATAAACTTACGCTGAACGTTTTCAATAAGATTACTATGTAACATCGTTACAGAGTTCCAAACCACAGACGCGAACTCGAGGTTTGATCTAACCATGCAATGCACAATACAGACAGAAAAGACACTCAGAGCGACGAAATTTTTTTGTCAGTCGCGAAATTACACCCAGTTGGCGAAGTCCTTGACCAACAATGCTAGAGACGTGGAGGCGAAAATCCAATCTCGAGTCCACAAAGACACCAAGATCCCGTACATAGACAACCCGCCGCACTTGCTCTTCAAATATAGTGTAGTCGAAGACTACGCTCCCCTTCTTCCTGGTAAGGGACATTACTACAGTCTTTTTGGATACAGTTGAAGCCTATTTTTTAAGCACCAATGTATGTTCAACGGAGCGGATGTCATTTTGTATCTGAATACAGTCATTTACATTGTCAACCACACGGAAAAGTTTAAAGTCATCGGCGAACATTAGCACTTTCGAGTTTCTGATGGAAGATGGTAGATCGTTAACAAATATCAAAAACAGGAGTGGTCCAAGGTTAGAACCTTGTGGTACGCCTGATAAAGATGCAAACGTCTCCGACACACAATTTAAACATCTAGCATAATTTTGGCGATTTGAAAGGTAACTTTCAAACCATGCGCAAAACAAAGTGCATAGTCCGTATTATTTTAATTTCAACAAGAGTATCTGGTGGTCAACCTTATTGAAGGCCTTGGTCATGTTAAAGTAGGCTGTGTCTACCTGACCACGGTTGCGTACTGCAGGACCACTATGACCGAAGAAAGTAGCTAAGTTCGTCTCCGCTGATCTGCCCCTGAGGAATCCGTGTTGCAAAGGTGACATTTTTGTTTAAAATATGAGTACAAGCGTTCATACACTACCATCTCAAAAACCTTTGAGACGCCACAAAGAAGGGACACAGGGCGGAAATTATTGACATTACAAGGATTTCCTGACTTGAAGACTGGTATTACGACGGAAACTTTCCACCAAGAAGGACCCCATACTGTATACGGACAGATTAAATATTTGTGTCAGGATAGGTGTAAATAATTTAGCACATCCTTTGATAATAAAATTAGGAATGTCATCACAGCCAGTTAAAAGTTTTGGTTTGAGCTTCCGTATTGAGCACATCACCTCATCCTCGGTTCCACTGTGGTATGCTAAGGAGTCAGCAAAACCCTCAAATTCAAAATCATTATGCATACTGTCACGTTCCGAAAAGCAAGATCTAAAGTGATTAGCAAATGCTTGGCTCACTTCTTGTGGCTTGCATAAAATCTCATCGTCAATTTTTAACACAGAAGTGCTGACACTATCCTTACTTTGGGCCCAAGCATAATTCTAAAAACAACTTGGTTCTTTTTTAAAATTGTTTTCCAAACAGCTGTGATAACTAGCTTCATCTCGACAGTAAAGCTTCTTAACTATTGCTCTGCAGACTGAAAACCTCTTATACCAATATTCACAATTTGACTTTTTATAGAGTTTGTGGTAATGCTGCTTTTTACACATATAATATTTCAGGACAGATGAAAACCACTTAGGAAATTTTGATTTCCTTGGACACTGTTTAGGTATGAATTCTTCTATAGCCCGCTGGCCAGTTGATGTTACCGATTCGACACAAGAATTAACGTCCGTAAGGTGAATGAGGCAAGACCAATCATAGCCACGAAGACGATTGTATAGGCCGAGATAATCGCCACGCGTATAAATAAACTTAGGTAGTGACTGTTCACGTAGTATTTGAAATGATAAAAAGAAACATAGTGTAAACGGAGGGTGAAAATAATCGACCGGAACAAGCGTCTCGCGTGTCTCTTTCACGTCGAAGACGGGTACATTCGATATGATAAAATCTAAAACATTTCCAGCACAGTTTCTTATCGTATTGTGCTGATGCAACCCGTTAAAATAGATAAAATTGGTCAGGCACTGTATCTCGTACTACAGCGCAGTCACACTGGACAAAGCCGGTTAACCAGTCGACCTTTGGAAGGTTAAAATCGCCGTAAACGTGCACTTTGTACTTTGAAAAATCAATTTGGTTCTTCAGGTCTGCAAAATGGTCTACGAAAACACAAACGTCGGAATTCGGCGAAAAATATTAACAGCCAACAAGGTAGTTTAAGCCATCCGATGCCGGTATTTCCACCCAGACACATTCCCTATACGTCTCAAGGTCTGTACGCCTAATTGGATAAAAATCAGACTTGCACGCTATTAGATCACCACCGCCGTATTTAACAAGTTCAGTGTAGTTTCTGTCTGTTCTAAATACTGAGAATTGACTTGGAAAATAAGAGCTGCTAGTGCAAGATTCATTTAGCCACGTTTCCGTCAGACAAATGATGTCATGGTCACAGGAAAGGGCATTGCCAAAAAATTCCTCACTTTTGATTCTGAGACCTCTCGTATTTTGATAGTACATGAATGGCTTCGAAGGATACGCCGGCAGTATCACGAACAGGAGGGTAAAGACGGGAGCAGAACGCGGCAAGTCCTGGGAGCTAACATCTCCGGTCCGCAGAGATAGAACGGGAAAAAAAGCGACAAAAAAGCAGAGAAAGAAAGCAGACGAAGGGTTATAGGCGTGTTCGTTTTGCCGCGACAAGTTGCTTGAGCGCTTGTGAACTTTATTTAATTTTGTCAATGCGCGATTTCGGTGTTTTTCTGCAAAGTAAGAGAAAAGAACAAAGTACAGACCTTACAGGTGATGTTTTGCCGTTTTTTTTGTTTTTTTTTTGTGCATATTAAGGCATCGAGCGATATGGGCCCATCGGGACCGCCAACTATCCGCGCCTATGCCTGCTATTCCCCGCCGTTCCGAAGCGGTCAAATGCATGAGACCTTTTGCTCTATATTATTATATTAACTCTATGATCTCGACAGAAAAGCTTCGCACCCCAACTAAGGGTTTGTGGACTGCACTTCGTGTCAGGTCTGAAATGTGGTTATACAAAGACTGCTCTATCTTTGCGGCACTACTGCTACCGCAATAAGACGTCCGAATGCCTCCAGCATGGCGCCAAGGCACTGATAGCAGACGAAAATGTTGGTTTTCGTCTGCTATTTCGTCTGCTATTTCACAAGGGTACGCATACGTGAGCTCTGCGACGGCTACTCCCAGAAGGCCTCGCGTGCTCCGTCTGCTCCGGGCTGACGGTTCGCCCGATCGGCGCGATCCGAGAACTCGGTTCAAAGAAACACAATATTCCGATCGGCATTCATCTGCATGAATCATATTGCCGCGAGCGCAGCTGACCAGCAGCGCGCTCGTGGCCTAACGGTTATCGCACGTGCCTTCCACGCAGAAAGCCAGGCTTCGATTCCTGGCCGCGGGGACGCATTTTTGTTGACTCTAACGTACTGTTCTGGTAAATTCGAGAACCGTGTTGCTTGTTCGAGGTAAGAATGTTCTCCACGCCGAACCTTCTACACCGATTATTCCAGAAGCCCATGCGTGTACATAAGGGACTCCGCGTGGCGAGCCGCAGTTAGTAGGGAATTGTAGTAGACCGTTTCCGTAGCCCGCTAAGCACCGGGGTAGCGCTCCGTAATCCGCCACAAGACCTTGGACTATGCAGGCAAAGCTGGTGGCGCGCATGCGCAGCTGCGGCGTTTTCTTCACGGATACCGTAGCGGAGGATAAAAACGGTCTACTACAATTCCCTAGTTTCGCCCCAGCGTTCGACTCTGCTGTCACGCCGACTTCGACGCCCGCGACGGATCTGCTTTCCTCTGTTCCCTTTTTAGGGGCGAAGCTCCTTAGGGTCTAGCCTTGTCCATCCGTCCGGCATCCGTGCTCACATCGATTGCCATCCCATCTGTCTTCTTAAAAAAAGAAAAAAAATGTTTGCGCAGTCGACAGGATTCAAATCTGTGCGGGGAGACCCCAATGGATTTCTAGTCCATCGCCTTAAAAACTCGGTCACGACTGCGGGACGAGTAGGGGGCTCTGAGATGTGGTAAGAGCTGGGGATGTCATGGATGAAACGTTGCATGTAGCCGCTCAACGTCTATACAGGAGAGGGCGCTGCGGTCAAATGCGTATATAATCGCGTTAAACTTTGCATGCATTGGCTCAACGTTTATAGACGAGAGGGCGCTGCGGTCAAATGCTCAAATGCGTATATAACCACGTTCCATACCACACATTCTCTTTCTGACATGGACCGTTGACTTAAGCGGTGGAGATGCGTTCCCACGGCTTCTAGCGGATCCAAGATGATCCGCTAGAAGAACCACTGGCTCTGCATTTCACCGACCATAAAGCAGTAATAATGAAGTCGAAACGCAACCCGGAACTCAGCACTACCTATGAGCAACAAAAAAAATCAGCACCATCAGCACTACCTATGAACAATAAAATCAGTATCATCAGCACCACCAGAGCTTCGCCCCAATCAACATCATTCACCACGTGGAGATGCGGTCATTTTTTTAGTTTTGGGCGCAAGTTCGCCCCAATAAACGTTTCAGTTGTCCCAGTTATTTTTGTTTCACCTTGTCATTCGTGACATTATATTTGGGTACTGTACCAACCCGGGAAGCTCGCTCGGTCATCAATGTTGAAACTTCACATTTATGTTTAGTACCCTTTTAAAGGGGTACTCCGGCGTTTTGTTCATGGTCCCCGATTTGCCTGAAAATTTGCTGAACACACCAACAAACATCGCTGAAATAGTATCCCAGATATTAAAACAAAAAAATATTTTCCACAAAGTTATTGAACTTACGTGTTTTATTTTCTTTTTTTTTTCAATCTGAAAGTTTTTATTGGCAACAATGAAAATGTGACGCCAGCAGCAGGCAGGGGTTCACTCTTTAATTTGTCCCCAGCTGATTACAAGCAGTTTCATGGTGTCAAATGAATACTTTGAAAGCTCCTTCCTAACCCCCCGCGCAGCAGCACGAAACAAATGCTCGGCATATTCAATTTTGCAAGCCTGCCTGCCACTGACGTCTTGGCACTGAAAAGTGCGGGTATATTTGAATGTTGGTTTTGGCGTTATTTTCATCTGCCAATTTCACAATAACTATTTTGTATTTCGCGCAAAGAACATGATGAAACACAAGGTGCATATAGTGCGTTTTATTGTCTAAAAAGATATGATTCTTTCGTAATCAAGCTAAAAAAAAAAGAACGTACTTGTTTTTTTTTTAATAACTTTAAGAGCTATTAATCGCATGAGGTACGCACAGAATATAAAAAAGAGGACCGCACATTATCGACGATTTCGGCATTAGCGAATTTACAGTAGATCAGCCACCGCCACTCATTAGTCATTACGCCACCAAAGACCCTTGCGAAACGCGATGTCCTTGGTTTTGTCAGAGTGGCGACAACGTGTCTGCCGATTCTTATATCGCTTTACATAAACGGGGACGTCGCCTCCTACCTGACGATCCGTATCTGCTCTAAGTTGACGGCCCTGGCGCACAAAGACATGCAGCTGGGCAGCTCGTAGTCAGAACTGAAAAAAAAAAGGCTAACCGAAGCTTAGATCGATGTTGGTGACACACAGACACGGCGTTTCCCGAGGACAGGGCGCCAAGGTTTCGCCTTTCACCTTCGGAATTCGAGGTCCTCCTCATTCTCCGGGTCGAGCCTGCTTCTGGGACATCGCCGGACACAATAAACCTTTCGCAAAGCGTGCGGCGCCGTCTGCGGCGTCGAAAGGAATTCTGGGAACTGGCTGTATGGAACCGGCTGAGGCGACGGAGGCCGTCATGGAGCTACGGATGATATAAACTCCTAGATATCAAAGCCGGTACTGCGCTGGACTTTCAGCGTCACCGAAACAAGGCCAACTCGGGACAGATTTGACGCAAGTGCTGCCTCAAGACTCGTGTTCTCATCGATTGGACACGAGTTTCAGCCAAACGCTGGCGCAACGCTCGTGTCTAATCTTTGTTCCGCGCTGACCTCCTTATGTGACACCCAAAAAGCTCAACGCTATACGGCTTTGTTATGTATGGGGATGTTTGGTACACGCAGGTGAGCAACTGCTCAACCTTTCCTCTTCAGCGTCACGCGTGGTAGATGCCGCGGGGGCAAGGAGAAGCGTATACAGGACATTCTCATCATTCATTACGCGCCGCGTGCGGCCTTTGTGGAAAAGATTGGTGCAAAAAGCCGGTACGGGCGTTCAAGTTAGCCTGGTCCTTGCGCTGCTCCCTCCCCCCCCCCCCCCCCCCCCATTTGTTTACCCCCCAAATGTGCCCACGTGTCTTTAGTTTCGCCGGGCCCTGACCTCAGCCAATGGCGGCGAGCGCTTGGTTGCCTCGTCATATTGCCGCATGCGCGGTATTTGCGTTGCCCTTTGATTGGCGGATGCCCGTCCTTGCGTTCCGATGCGCCAAAGACGCGTTTTGGAATACTTGCTCGCCGTATATACATTTGACACCTCGGGGTGACGTTCCCACGAAAGCGATGCCGTTTGCGTCGATCCCATGGGGCCCGGACGTACTCGTTCAGGGACTTTTTCTAGATATTTCTAAGTTAAAAAGGAGCGGTACCCGGGGACAACTTTCTGTGGCATTTCAGAAATTAAAGTTGCGCGTGCACATGCTTTTATCGGAAAGGGAGTGAGCGCAATAGCATTTTCTTTGTCCCCAAGTATATCAAATTTCAAAGGTAAGTAAAGAATATTTTAGCTCGGTTTTTATTCATTCAAATAATTGTTCGGTCGATCATGTGCAGAGTGGAGATGCACTTTCGACCATGCCATACCTTGTCATTACTGAAACGGCTGTCACTTTTCTGAACATTAACACACACAAAATTTACTGGACCCGACAAGATCCCCAATGAATTTCTTAGGCGTTATGCGGAATAAGTTTCTAAGTACTTAACAATTATATACCAAGCGGTACCCACAGACTGGTTGTGTGGCAGAGTTACTGCAGTTTAGTAATGTGGTAATAAATATAGGGTGTTTGAAATGCTGAGGCTCGATCTAAAATGAGCCGTAAAGAACGGCGCCTGCACGTAGCATTCTAAAATTTTCGTCGAAGTTGCACTTTACGCAGCGAGGTAGAGTGGTTTAAACTTCAGAGTGATAAACTGGTACCCCGTTCACCAGGCAAGAGTGGCCTCCTTCCTCTCCCCCCCCCCCCCCCCCCCCCGGACCGCTGCCATGTTGTACAATTTTGACCACTAGACACGTAACCGTACCAAGTCCTGAGGCTTTTACGCAAGACTGAGCCAAGATTTGTATTGCGATCGCTGTAAAAAAACATGATAAACTATTTTTACAATACTGTTAGCCCCAGATATCAGGACTTAAAACAAACGAAACTTAACTTATATATCGTCGCTACTGTTATTAAAGATCAAAAAGCAATTATCTGTGTGCGGCACATCGTTAAAATCTAGACGTAAAACTATAAGGTCACACGTCTAGTGCTAAAAAGATATGCAACATGGCGGCGGCTGGGCGGGTGTCACTTTTAGCGGCCAGTTTATCGCTCTATGCCCCCTCTACATCGTCGATTTTACAGGTTGGTTTTACCTTGCCAAATTACAAGGCGCAGCTCCCTTTCTGTAAAAAATAGGGTCAAAAAACTTGTCAGGGTCAACGTCGGACGGCGGCGCAGACGACCGAATCGAGTGGCGGGGTGTGTTTGGTGCACGTATTGATATATGGTGCTACGTCCTTGTTGCAGCTTTGCTCTTAAAAAATATCGAGATTGCTCGCGACGACCATGCCCTATAAAATAAAGATAAATGCGGACAATGATACCAAATCTTTAAGTAACAAAAATAAAAGAAAACGCTGTTGCGTAACGACGGCGCTCTTGCTGCCGACGAATTTCGTCCGCGTGTCGGGTGCTTTCTTTCGTTGGTCGTCTACACCTTCCGACGCTGCTCCCGACGCCATCTATCAATACGTGCGCCAAACGCGTCCCGACACTCGACTCGGTCGTCTGCATCGCCGTCCTCCGTTGACCCTGGCAAGATTTTTGGCCTATTTTTTTTTTTTTTACGGAAAGGGAGGTACGCCTTGTAATTTTACAATATAAAACCCACCTGTGAAATACACCTTTGACGAAAAGTTTAGATTCCGACGAGCCTCGACATTCGAGCCTCGACATTTTGTTACATAACATAACATACGTAATATAACATAACATACAAATTATCGGCCCATTTCGTTAACATGCTGAGCAGTAAACTTTTTAAACGTATAATTTAAAAAAAAAATATTTATGATTTTTGCAGAATTACGGTGTTTTTCTTTAAAAAAAAAAACAGCATGAATTTTGATGTCTTTCAACAGTGACGAAGTTAACAGAAACGCTTGGTGATTTTTCTTGCTCTTTAAATGAAAAAGGAAAAATTGACTTGGTTTGCCTAGATTTATCTAAGACCTTTGATCGTGTACCTCACAATAGATTCGCAGAAAAACAAATTGCATACGGCTGTAATAAGGACGTAGTTGAATGGATCCGAGCATACCTAACTAACAGGGCACAGAGACGTCGTCCTGTCTATTTTCTGTCCCTTCTACGTTTTGATGCTTCTTCTCTACCCCAGTGTCAGGTTAAATCAACATGGTTAATATTCACCAGCTCGCCTGCACCCTTACAATTTTTTCTAGGGCACAGTGTCTGACTATCAATGGAAATGTTTCAGCTGCTTGCGGCGTTCCCTCGGAAGTCCCACAAGGACCAATCACTCTTGGGCCCTGTTTTGTTTTCTTGTTATACTTAAAAAAACACTGAACGTAAAAAAAAAAACACAAACTCATTTCTACCTGGTTAGGACAGGCATGTCTCAAAATTAGTGTTGGTCGAAAAAAAAAGAAGATATTTTTGCCCATTCTTTATGTTACAATACGAAATTTTCGATTTGCGGGCGAAACCGAAATTGTACCCCTGTGGGATGATGATGATAGCGTTTGTACCCAACTTGTGTGCGCTCTGAGTTCGCTGGACCCACGATGGAAGAAACACATTTAGGTGATGACTCTCCGTCCGACGCGGCGGCCACGTTATGTTTGGGCACCGAGCGCGCTTCACTCGCACGGGGATAGATGGCGCCCAAGTATAGGGTCCCTCCCAAACCGTGTTTCTTCCGCCGTGCTCCAGGCTTCAGTTGCACGGGGATAGATGGCATAGATCTATTAATACATCATAACACATGTAAATACACGAATATACAACACTAAACTCAATAACATACATATGCTTACCATTCAGTCAAAATGAAAGCTCCAAAAACAAATCTCGCACTTCTACTCTTACTGTGCAGAAGGTGGAGAACCGATTTTGGGAGTTTACGTAAAAATGAATACGAACTCACTAACGTTTTGAGTAAAAATGACTCTTAAGCGTGTTTCACATGCAGCGGTTTTGGCCCTAGAACGGCGCGATTTCTGCCGTCGCGGCGCTCTGGCCAGCACCAGCGGTTGAGCGGCACGAGCGCCGCGACGGCAGAAATCGCGCCGCTCTAGGGCCAAAATCGCTGCATGTGAACCAGGCTTTACACTGAGCATAATGCTCAGCGTGCAGATTTCGACCGTAAATTCCTTATTTTCAAAACTCGCTGGTTCTGGAGGTTTTGGTAGTGAACGCTTGTATTAGCGGCGAGATGTTTTGGTGGCACCCTCCTATGGTTTCCTCTCGTGACGTCATTACCTTACGAATAACAATTTCGACGGTGTTTATAATTAGCATGGTGGGAGCTTGAGATCATTGCGCTCTGAAACCAACACTGCCAACACCGTCGAAATTGAAGTTCTTACATTACCCTTATTTCCGTCGATGAGAAATCCTTTGCTGACGTCATAGTCAGCATTCGGCCAATCGTGGAAAGCCGACCACAGCGACGCTTTCGATCGCGCACGTCGCCAATAGACAACAAGCACCGGCACGAGCTTGAAAGCTCGCGGTCACTCGTGAATTCGTGTAACGCGAGCATGTTTTCATGCCTCTCGAATCATGCATTAAAAAAGGACTGTGTCCTCGGATTCAAAGTGATGGATTGCTCGCCATTCTCTCATCTGATTTGGTAAATCCCAAAGGCCCTGAGTCTCTGTGCTACACTGAATAGTAAACGCGCCAAATTTTTACGAAGATGGTAACTTCATTGCGGCTAAATAAACAAATCCACGTCCCACGACAATATTTTCAAAATTAGCTAAAAAATAAACAATGCATATACCCATATACGTACCCGATAACGTTGATGGTCTAAAATTTATTTTAAAACACCCCCCCCCCCCCCTTTTTTCCACCCACAAAAAAAAAAAAAAGAAGAAAGAAATCGCGCATGGATAGTTGAAGAAACCGCAAATGACGGCCGGTTTCAGACACAGACCGGTAACCGGTCTTTTATCTAAAAAACGCCGGGCAGCTGGCAACCCTACTCCAAACATGAGTTACCGCAATATCCGTGGTTCGAATGCCGCGTGCCAAATTTCCTCCTTGAACTCATTGTCATGCGGCATTCGAAGCACGGATCTCGCGGCGAATCGCGTTCGAAACTGTATGCAGACTGTCTCTTTTGTATGATGTATAAGCAGTGTGACCCCGGCTTTAATAAATTATACCTTCAAGTACTTTTTTTTTTGTTAGAACAGTAGAAACTTGGAACTGGCTTCTTAAAAATTTTGCAAATTATGGTACTACAGAATCTGTAAAAAAAAATGTATAATGAAATTGTATTAAATTTTTCGTTCTCGCGTTTATGCCTCTGTTATAATAGCATAAATTCCCACCTTTGTTGTTTTAAAACATGAAATGTATTATTGATGCTACCCCACAGCCCCAAAGTTTTGTCCGTCCGTGCATTTTCCGCTAAATTTAGCGGGGAAAGTGAGCTTGGAGAAATTGACGGCACATGGCCGATCATTTTCTCCTCTAAAGTTAGTGGACACTTCACGTCCTGTGGCCCGGACACCAATCAAGTTTCCCCGCTAAATTTAGTGGGGGAAATCAACCTCACGGGACCTGACGTCACGTAACTTTTACAGCCATTCAGTTTCCCCGCTAAATCTAGCGGGGGAAAAATACGTCACTTCATAAATAAAGGTCGCTGCCATTTTCTTTTGTTACACACGTTATTTAGTGCGGGTGTAATTTATCGTTTATCTTTATTCTTATACTTACGAGTATTTATAAATTAAAAGAAATGAAAACAGCTCAGTCAGAAATGCAGGACGCGGCCCGTTATCTTCAAGCCTATCTCTTCGTGATTTGCTCTCTTTTGGGTCGCAATCTGATTGGCTGCGGAACTAATGTAAGACGGCCGGGATTCGCCACACGGGGAGTTTTACAAAGATAGACAATTCCCCGAAGCGCTTATTGGCGTGGACGTGCTACACATTGAAAATTGGAATTGAAAATACAGGGCAGTATTCGTCACAATCCATCGTCTAGTTAACTAAAATTGCCTAATGAACTTGTGAAGTATTGGTTTTATGAGTCGTGTCTCAATTCCAGTTGTATAGCCATTCACTAATGGTGGCTAGATCAATTTATACTATTTGCGTAAAGACAATATGGCCTTCGAGATGTTCATTCATAAGTTTTCGCATGTTTGACGGCAGTTCAAAGAGTGGTGTGGGCGTAGAAGAGCGCCCGATTATTTAGGGTGGGGGAGCCCTATATAATGCGGAGAGGAGTTAATGGCACTTTGCCGTTATTTAGGCGGCTTCCGGTCGACGCTTCCACCAACCACGCGCTGCCGAAATGAAAAAGAGGTGACCGCCACGGGTAGAGTGAACTAGAAACGACTCATCTTTCTAGTACAAATTTCTAGTACACTCTAGCACGGGTACGTCACTCTTGGACCTTGCCGAGGCGCGTTTCGCGCGCACTTTTTGTGTTGGTAGGAAAACAGTGGCAATTTGTCTGTTCAACTCGTCCTACAGGGTGGCGTCACAACGAACATTATAGGAAAATTCATCCCAAGACGTCGAACTCTCATTTCAGAATTGCCCTCTATGCATAAACATTCCCAATCGTCAGGCAATGATTTTTTTTTTTTTTTGCACTGCCGTAGCGTGACCGGCTAGATCGATCCTGACGTGTAAAGTGCAAAGTCGGTTCGCTGTCCTAAAACTTTGTGCGCTATTGCTTTGCTCCCCACCTAAAACCGCACTCAGCCAGGCTCATGTACGTCATACAAAAAGGCACCGTGTTCGCAGTTTTCGTAGACCGCGTTTCCTCCTCCGCTAAGCCCTCCGCAATGAAGAAGCCGCTACTGCGCCTGCGCGCCGATGGCCTGGAGTTCCGGGTATCGTAGCGGGTTGCGGAGAGCGTGGCGGGACGGCGAAAACGATCTACGAAAACTCCCTACTAGTTTTAGGGAACCGTTTTCGCACATCCGATACGGTACGATGGACCCTCCGGTACGCACTGCGCATGTGCGAGTCTTCTGCGGTAGCGCATGCGCAGTTCGTACCGGAGGGCCCACGGTACCGTATCAGATGTGCAAATATGGTTATCTGGAACTCTCTATTATGATGTCTATAACGTCTATGACTTCGGTAAAGGGGGGGGGGGGGGGGGGGGGGGTCAAAGTGCTTGTTTATATACTGTAGGTGTGGCCAAACTGCAGCTCTGCGCTGGTCCAAGTGTGACTCGCGGCTCCCAGGTAAGCTTGCCCCCCCCCCCCCCCCTTGTCCCCAAGACAAACAGAATTATAGAATTAAAAAAAAGCTTACAATATTGGCAACATTGTACTAAACTACGTACATACAGCGCTTTTTGACGCATGGGTGTGTTCAGTGACCCTGTTTCCTTTATTGTTCTAGAAATAATTTCTAACCATATACGCATAACGGTCGCCAGGGGCAGTGGCTGGCAAGCGAACCATGCATTCATTTTTGCTTAGCGGTTAAAAAAACGTTTTGCTTCCTTTTGTTATTTGTGGTAGTCGACAATTATTCTTATCCGCTTTGGGAAGGACTGTTCCCTCCATATCGTTTCTTGTTCAAAGTAGACCCCACCCCCCCCCCCTTCTTCCTGCCCCCCCCCCCCTTTTTTTTTCTACTGCTCTCTGAACTTTTGTAGTTTTGTCTGCGGCTCTAACCCCATGTAACTCTGGCCACCAATGATTAATAGGGTCGACTGGATTTCGGGCGGAGGGCAGAATCCCCATAGGCCCATCCTGGCTTCTCCACTGCTCTGCTCGAGCGCCGTGTTGTTGGTGGTGGATAGAGATTTGCTTTCAGTGGCTGGCGAAGCCTAAATCTAAAACGCGCATCTCTTTAAACAAATAAAGGTATCGCTGCGCAGGTCCATGAAGTGACGCCTGTCGTTCGACTTCGACCATACTTTCTGAGGTCTCTTGAAATGCCAGGCTTAATTTGACGGGCCTGTCACGATGTCATATTTTAAGTGCGCCGTAAACAAATGTCCATATAAAATAGTTTATTTTCTAAGGCCGATATTCTGAAATACAATTAATAACTACTTTATCAGCCTAGATAATAAAAGAAATGTCCTACATTTTTCAAATATTTAATTTTTTTTTCTAACAAGCCAAGACAAAAATATATATATATATATATATATTAGGGGTGTGCGAATATTAAAAATTTGGGATACGAATCGAATACGAATAAGACAAAAAAAAAAACAGGCTTCGAATATCGAATCGAATATCGAATATGTGTCTATACTTCGTCTCATTCTACGATGGACTAAAGGCCAAAGCCACGGGCCGCCGGTCCAATCACGTTCCACGCTGAACTGTGGCATGCTTAGCATTGGTTAGGTTTGGACGAATAATGCTCCGAATTCAAAAACGCTGCGTCATTTTTATAGCTTTGACACTGCAATGAGCCAGTAAGCCGTGGCTTTCTTTGCAATATGAAATTGTTCAGTCACTCATTGCTCGATCCGAACCACTGTCGGCCCATTCCCATCAGTGATCCGAGACCTGGGCACCGATACGTGCTTCGACGCGAAGTACCACACAATGTCTAAGTGGCTCGTGATTGGATCTGGCGGTTCGCAGCTTCTGCCTTTAGTCCATCGTAGGGTGAGACGAAGTATAGTAATAAAAAATTGCAAAACAAGAGGTAACAGCAGGTTTTATGGCCTTTTTAAAAATAAATCAATGCAGCTGCATTTTACTGGGCTGCAGCAGGCGAAAGATACTACTAGTAATGCAGTCATTACAAATTATCATGTAGGAAAATTAACTGTTCAACGTAAAAAGACCCTTTCACGGCAAACCTGCGAAATTTCACTAACGTTCAAAGTTCGACTTATTGACAGTGCTGCCCGGCTGCTACACGAATATTTCAACTTTTGGGAAACAAATAATTTAAAAAGTACTTTATTTTATATTTCATAAAATGGTTACCAATGTTTACACCGCATAAAAGCGAAAATATGCACTTTTAACACTTTCATTAGTTATTAATGTGAACCAGTGATGCCAATAAACCCAACACTTATTGCACTTTTCCTCCGCCAAATAAAATCAACTAGGTTTTTTTGGTTTTTTTTTTTTTTTGTAATTTTCGCGCATGCACACGAAGGTCGAACTTCAGCCGAACCTTTGTCCAACATCACATTGAAGGTTAAAAAAAAGTCGAACTTGGTCAAACTCGAGCTGAGCAGGTTCGCGACATCCCTAGTTTTGACTGCGCGGGAGTGGCAGGAGTTGTGGTCAATGGCGATGCAATGTTCTGCTCGCACCTAGATTTTTTTTTTTCAAACTTTTATATTAGATAACACTCTCGAGATTTATTTTATATTTATATTTCACTCTCGAGGTTTATTTTATTGTGTCAATTTATAGAACGCGCAATTAAATCACATTGCTAAAAAAGTGCCACACAACAAAGGGCTTGGTGAAAAAGAAACCGAAACTGATGCTGTCTTGCTGCCATCGGACAGATAGAAACGGAGCTGACCGATAACGCACGCATCACACGCCTTTCTCAGTAAATAAACATATTCATAGGGGAATGCGTGGCAGGCAGATGATTCGTTACTTGCTCGAATGTTCGCAGTTTGTGCGAATATTCACCGTTTTTACCGAATATTCGGCTTTGGCCGAATATTCGGGAACTTCCGAATATGCAATTCTCGAATCGAATACGTTTCGAATAAAGAAAATATTCGATTTGTATTCGAAATTTCGAATATTCGCACACCCCTAATATATATATATATATATATATATATATTAGGGGTGTGCGAATATTCGAAATTTATATATATTTATATAATCTATATATATATATATATATATATATATATATATATATATATATATAGGAAAGTAAACGTACCTCGAAGCTTTTCGTGGAGTTTTATTACATATAGGTCGACGTTTCGGCCTGAGCCAGACCTTTTTCGAGACTGGTACATGAGATGTCAGATTGACGCTCCTTGACTACGTCACGTGGTATTCCAAACATCTGGTTTCTCTCAAGAGTTGACGGTGGGGGAGGGAGGAGGAGGTGGGGGTGGGAGGAGGAGGGGCAGCCACAAGAACAGCAGGCGCCAAACTCTCGCAAAAAAAAAAAAAAAAAAAAAAAACCAACAACAACAACAGCTTTCGGGAAAGATGCCTCGAGCGGTGTCCGAGCAGTGCACCAGCCGCCCCCTCTGTCCGTGAAAAAACACACATATACATGTCCCCTCCTCACGTAATGAACTTCAAGAAAGGGAAGACGAGGGGTCGTTCTGGACTTTCCCGCCGAAAGAGGGAAAATGAACGAAAAAGAAAACGGTTGTAGCTTCTGAGAAAACTTGTCCCAAGCGGTGTACGAGCGGTGCACAAGCCGCCTCCTCTGTGCGAAAAAAAAAAAAAAACATACATATCTTTTTTTTAATTTCCCTTTCCCTCCCTTTTCACATAATAAACTTCAAGACGGGGAAGGCGAGGGGAGGTTGTAGACTTTAAAACCGATGTGACTGCTTAAGATGTGTTAACTGCGTGCATGAACGTCATTATTCCAGGGTGTTCATTGATCCCAGCTTTAATAGTGTTGAACTTGTAAATTAAATAGGACTCCCTCTGCTCGCGATCCCGGTTAGTTTTAAAACCAGATTGTAGAAATGTCACCTCAAGCTTATCGAATGAGTGTCCGGAAATACTCATGTGTTTTGAGAAGGGATACTTGGGCGGGATCTTACATGGGACCTATGATTATTGAATCTTAAGCGGAAAGGTGTCATCGTCTGACCCACGTACTGCTTATGGCATTTGCCACATTCCAATAGGTATACGACGTTACTTGTATCGCAGTTTAAGTTCCCGTAAATTTTGTAGGTAAATTTGGAATTTGTACTTTCTGCGCTTTCTCTGGGAGTCACGTGCTTACATACCTCGCAGCCCTTCTTACCGCATGGCCGACTCCCAGTGCTCTTAGAGATAGTTGTTTTTGACTTAACTATCTCGTCCTTAAGATTACGCGATCGTCGATACACCACTCGGGGAACGGTTGTAAAAACATTTTTTAGGCGTTCACTCTGCTGTACGATGTTGAAATGTTTTTTTTTTTTAAATATGACTGACGTTAGGGGACCTATTGCTGAAGGTCAGCACGAGGTTGGCTTGTCGGCCAGTTTCTGTCTGTGAGCATCGTTCGCTTAATAACTCATCACGATCAAGAGCTTGCGCCTTTTTGATTGCATCGTCTATAATTGGTTCAGGGTACTTTTGCTCTTTTAATACTTGGCGTAGTTGGTCCGCGTTGGCGTTGAAGCCGTCGTCGCTCGAACACACGCGTCTGAACCTGTGGGCCTGACCATAGGGTATACTAGTTTTGCAGGGGCGAGGGTGGCAGCTGTCGAAGTGCAGGTATTTTTGGCGGTCAGTCGGCTTTCGATAGAGTTCAGTGACTAGTTTTCTGCCCTCTATTATTACCCTGACGTCTAGAAAATGAATTTCGGTTTTGGAATAATTATGAGTAAAACTGATAGAAGGGTGCTCAGAGTTAAAAGCCTCGATAAAGCCAAGGAGCGCTTCCTCTTTGTGTGGCCAGATTATAAAAATATCATCAATGTATCTTTTGTAAAACATCGGTTGGAGGGGGTAGCTCGAAAGAAAGTTAGACTCTAGGTTACCCATGAAGATATTTGCGTAATTTGGGGCCATTTTTGTTCCCATCGCGGTGCCGCTAGTTTGGAGAAAGAAATTTCCGTCGAATTCAAAGCCGTTTAGTTCGAGCACGAGACCAGCGAGAGCGGCCAGAACACTGCCATCTGGAAGGTCGTCTTCCCTGTAGCTATTATACGTTCGCACGAGCGATTCAATGCCATCCGCATGTGGAATATTTGTGTACAGGGCCGATACGTCCATTGTTACAAGAAATGCATCCCTGGGTACCTCCAACTTTGAGATTTCTCTAAGGAAGTGATTTGTGTCACGGACGTACGATGGAAATGTCGGAGGGATGCCTTTGATTAGGTTGTCAATGAAGCTAGATATCGGTTCGGTAAGGGTCCCTGATCCGGATATGATGGGGCGCCCCGGGTTGTCTTTTTTGTGAATTTTTGGTACCATATAAAATCGGCCTGGGACGGCGTGTTTGGCAGTGAGAGCATTTAATGTGTTAGTGGTGATTTCACCTTGTTCCTCCAGCCTGACAAGCCGCTCATGTATAATCTCGGCATGCTGCTTGGTGGGATCATCTCTGAGTCTGGAATAGAATTTGGTATCGTTAAGTTGTCTATACCCTTCCTTAAGGTAGTCAGTGGTGTTCAGAATAACTACGGCGCCGCCCTTGTCGGCCGGTTTGATAATAATGTCTTTTCTATTGCTTAGGGCCTTTAGAGCGTTGCGCTCTGAAAGAGAGAGGTTAAAGTGCCTGGGTTGCTGCTTCCCATAGGCCGCTACTACGTCCCTCTGTACTGCCTGAATGTAAAGGTTGAGATGCTTGTCCCTCTTAGTATCAGGAGTCCAACCATTTGATGTTGAAGGAAGAGGAATCTTGGCCACGTGTGGCTTATCGAAAAAATATTCCTGAAGTCGAAGGCTTCGCGCAAAGTTATCAAGGTCTTGAAGAAGCGTAAATTCGTCGTATTGTCCCGTGGTCGGACAGAAGTTAAGGCCGCGGGAGAGAAGCGACTCCTCGGCGGGGGAGAGAGTGACATTTGAAAGATTAACTATGTTGCTGTGGTCAAAACTATCTGGTACGTCCCGTCCGCGAAATGTTGTTGGTAAAGATTTTACACTATCTCTGGCCAATTTCTTTTCCTTTATCTCCATGAGCTGGCCCCGTTTTCCTTCCTCGAATAACTTAAGCGTTGTGATCTCATGAGGTGATAGCACGTTATCACGTAATAGGTTGCCCTCAGCCCTCCTGACTTCAGTTAAAGTTGTCTCGCAGTGTTCGATAGTTATTTTTACCAAATCTAACGAAGCATTAGTGAGCACTGCGTTCCACTTATCTAATTCCTTACGAGACAAGGTTGTCATGCTAGGTTGTAGTTTGATTTGCAAACCCTTAGGAGCAACGCGTGAATTCAAGTAGGTTTTAAGGCATGCGGCATGCGACTCGTGGCGTATTCTCTTATCGGCTAGTTTTCTGAGTTTCAAAAAACACTCCGACTGGTTAACGCAGTGTCCAAAGTTCTCACTCGAAACAAGAGGAGCTCTCGGTTTGCCGTGCGGTGGCCGTCAAACCTCAGTTGAGCAGAGGGCGGCGCTGAATGTCTTCCGGAGGTTGTAGTGTGTTCGGATGCCAGGCGTCGCAGCGACGTTCCCCGCTGGGGCCGAGCCTGAGTCGTGTCCGCTATACTCGGGCACATCAGTCGACCGTGGAAGCGTCGCAGCTGCCGGGCGGTCGCCGGTGAAGTCGGAGTCCCGTTGATGCGCTGAGACGGGCGACTGACTGCAGACCGACGGGAAGTCGTCTGAAGAGGTTGCTCCCCGATGGGGATCCGCTGGCGTTAGCGTCGCGGCTGTTGGGCGGTCGCCGGCGAGGTCGGAGTCCCGTTCATGCGTTAAGACGAGCGGACGATTGCCGGTCGACGGAAGGTCGTCCGAAGAGGCCATCCGAAGAGAACCATCCTCAGCGCCACACATCTTCTGGATTTTGTGCCCCGCGGTGTCACCCGACTCATCTTGCATCTGGGGACCAACGACCTCGCCACCACTGGTGTCTCGTCCGCCCTTGCAAGGTACCGTAACCTCCTCGGACTGATTCGAGAGCGACGACCCGACATCTTGCACGTGTACGCGACCCTCGTTCTGCCGCGTTCACCTAACAGACGCCGCGGCTCGTCGAACAGGGGGTTCGTCGCCCGATTTAATGGCAGGGCGCGCGCATTCAACGGAAGACTCCGCGGGCTTTGCCATCGGGAGAGAGACACGTACTTCTTGGACCATTGCCTCGACCAGCTTCCCCGGCGCATGGCCATGGCTGCAGATGGCTTACACCTGAGTTTCTGCGGCGTGTCCTATCTGGCCTGGAATGTGCACCGGCTCCTCGCCCGATGCCGCCGCCGGACCACTGACGTGTGGCGCGACCATGCCGCCTCTCTTGAGCCCGCGGGTGACACCTGCATGCTCCCAGCGGCGGATCCTCATCGAGTAACAGCCTCTTCGGACGACCTTCCGTCGACCGGCAATCGTCCGCTCGTCTTAACGCATGAACGGGACTCCGACCTCGCCGGCGACCGCCCAACAGCCGCGACGCTAACGCCAGCGGATCCCCATCGGGGAGCAACCTCTTCAGACGACTTCCCGTCGGTCTGCAGTCAGTCGCCCGTCTCAGCGCATCAACGGGACTCCGACTTCACCGGCGACCGCCCGGCAGCTGCGACGCTTCCACGGTCGACTGATGTGCCCGAGTATAGCGGACACGACTCAGGCTCGTCCCCAGCGGGGAACGTCGCTGCGACGCCTGGCATCCGAACACACTACAACCTCCGGAAGACATTCAGCGCCGCCCTCTGCTCAACTGAGGTTTGACGGCCACCGCACGGCAAACCGAGAGCTCCTCTTGTTTCGAGTGAGAACTTTGGACACTGCGTTAACCAGTCGGAGTGTTTTTTGAAACTCAGAAAACTAGCCGATAAGAGAATACGCCACGAGTCGCATGCCGCATGCCTTAAAACCTACTTGAATTCACGCGTTGCTCCTAAGGGTTTGCAAATCAAACTACAACCTAGCATGACAACCTTGTCTCGTAAGGAATTAGATAAGTGGAACGCAGTGCTCACTAATGATTCGTTAGATTTGGTAAAAATAACTATCGAACACTGCGAGACAACTTTAACTGAAGTCAGGAGGGCTGAGGGCAACCTATTACGTGATAACGTGCTATCACCTCATGAGATCACAACGCTTAAGTTATTCGAGGAAGGAAAACGGGGCCAGCTCATGGAGATAAAGGAAAAGAAATTGGCCAGAGATAGTGTAAAATCTTTACCAACAACATTGCGCGGACGGGACGTACCAGATAGTTTTGACCACAGCAACATAGTTAATCTTTCAAATGTCACTCTCTCCCCCGCCGAGGAGTCGCTTCTCTCCCGCGGCCTTAACTTCTGTCCGACCACGGGACAATACGACGAATTTACGCTTCTTCAAGACCTTGATAACTTTGCGCGAAGCCTTCGACTTCAGGAATATTTTTTCGATAAGCCACACGTGGCCAAGATTCCTCTTCCTTCAACATCAAATGGTTGGACTCCTGATACTAAGAGGGACAAGCATCTCAACCTTTACATTCAGGCAGTACAGAGGAACGTAGTAGCGGCCTATGGGAAGCAGCAACCCAGGCACTTTAACCTCTCTCTTTCAGAGCGCAACGCTCTCAAGGCCCTAAGCAATAGAAAAGACATTATTATCAAACCGGCCGACAAGGGCGGCGCCGTAGTTATTCTGAACACCACTGACTACCTTAAGGAAGGGTATAGACAACTTAACGATACCAAATTCTATTCCAGACTCAGAGATGATCCCACCAAGCAGCATGCCGAGATTATACATGAGCGGCTTGTCAGGCTGGAGGAACAAGGTGAAATCACCACTAACACATTAAATGCTCTCACTGCCAAACACGCCGTCCCAGGCCGATTTTATATGGTACCAAAAATTCACAAAAAGACAACCCGGGGCGCCCCATCATATCCGGATCAGGGACCCTTACCGAACCGATATCTAGCTTCATTGACAACCTAATCAAAGGCATCCCTCCGACATTTCCATCGTACGTCCGTGACACAAATCACTTCCTTAGAGAAATCTCAAAGTTGGAGGTACCCAGGGATGCATTTCTTGTAACAATGGACGTATCGGCCCTGTACACAAATATTCCACATGCGGATGGCACTGAATCGCTCGTGCGAACGTATAATAGCTACAGGGAAGACGACCTTCCAGATGGCAGTGTTCTGGCCGCTCTCGCTGGTCTCGCGCTCGAACTAAACGGCTTTGAATCGACGGAAATTTCTTTCTCCAAACTAGCGGCACCGCGCTGGGAACAAAATGGCCCCAAATTACGCAAATATCTTCATAGGTAACCTAGAGTCTAACTTTCTTTCGAGCTACCCCCTCCAACCGATGTTTTACAAAAGATACATTGATGATATTTTTATAATCTGGCCACACAAAGAGGAAGCGCTCCTTGGCT